>CM057453.1:1228500000-1230900000 GCA_016271365.2 Neoceratodus forsteri | reverse complement strand
TGTACACAAAACAAAAATAAATGAACTAGTTGGAAAATATCAGCATCTCTCATCTATTGCCTCCAAATGAATCTCTCCAGCAGGAAATAAGCAACCTGTCCTCTGCTGAAAATCTCTGTCCTTCTCCTTCTCCTCACTGGCTGCGGTGAGTCTCCACACAGACACAAACTCAGGCACACACTGTGACAGACTCAGGCACAGACTGACGAATTCAGTTCAGGACATCAGACTATACAGACAGCATGATGCCTCAATTAGTGTGACATCACAACCAGCATTATTACAGCCACAGCTGCTGGTTGCCAGGCATGTGACCCGTCCTGTTACAAGGCCAACCACTGTGATGCATCTCGTAGGTGGCTCGACCACTGTGACCAATTACATCAGTCTGATGTCACACTCTGTCATAGCTGCCCATCTCAACCATCATTTCATCTATATTATGTAGCAGGGAACCCAGCAAGTGAGAAACTAGAAAATCAGGGGTTAATACAGTAGAGGTAATGACTGCGCAGTCTAATAGAAAGTTAGAAAAGATAGAGGTAGAGGTTACAAAAGCATCCTTGCTTTTGGTTTCCTTCTCTATAACACACATGGGACAGGGCCTAATATGAGCCCTATCACAGCCAGATGGCACTGCCTGTGGTTAACTGGTAATGGTGCATGCAAACAAATAGACACAACTGCCGTATGTGGCAAATAAAATCCCAAACCTGAAAGCATTAAGCCCCAAATGGTTATACTGTATGTAATTCCCAGCTGGATGGCCTGGTCCATTAAATGCTTCCCAACTGTGATAAATGTCAAGATTTAGATATTATATTAATGCAAAACCTATTGTTGCAATTAAAACTCTTATCTGTATTAGTTGTACCTTTATACCTCATTGTTGCTACTCAGAGTCCCTCTCTCCCTCCTCCCCCAGGACATTTCACTAAGTTTCTCTAAGTTTTGTAGGAGTGAAAAAGGTGTAGCCCATAATAGCTCCTTTAGGACAATGTATAGTAATTCATGATCCCATGTGTTGAGATATATTTGTCAAGGTTGGTCTTAAAGTTTTCTTTAGTAATATATGAGACTACTTCAAGAGGAAGTCTGTTCCAAAGGGCTGGCATTCACAGTGTATAAAAATATTTTCAGGCCGGCCCATCGGTGCACTGGTTGGATTTCTGCTTGCGACGCCGGCAAAACGGGTTCAGGAATGGACTAGGGTCGTCGGAGGGCTGGCTGGGAGGAGAAGGATTGAGTATCCCCAGCACTGCTGTTCTTCTCCAAGAGGGAGGGGGGTTGTGTGTTCAGCGGAGACTGGGTTCACCGCAATGTGCCAACGCCAGCAAGACTTCAGGGCAGGGCGGATGCTGGTCATCATTGCACATCCCCGCCCTGCTTTAAGGGGAAAAAATGCTGCTGGGTCACCTCCATGGCACCCTTCCCTCTGGCCCCCAATTAGCCTCCGGTGCCAGTGCTCTCCTGACTAGATATTTGTAGTGCAGAGCTAGAAGGGGAGCAGCTCCGCAACCCCGGCCTCTGGGGGGCAAGCCGGGGTGACTGTGGAGAAGCCTGGTGATTGCCAGAGGTAGGGGTACAGAGGGGCCGTGACCAAGGGCTGAGTTACCAGCAACCCAGTAGGTAAAAAGCATACTAAATCAAAAATGATATATTTTCTATTTTTAGTTTTGAACCTTTCAAGCTTAATCTGTAATGGGTGACCCCTGGTATTAAGCAGGTTATTCTTGTATTCAGTATCTAGATCCACCATCAGTCATGGGTTATTTAAAATATCAAAGAAGAGCAGAATATCCCCTCTGTCTTCTAACCTCCGGCTATGAAGTCTTAGTTTGTCCAGCCTCTCTTTGTATGAATATTGTTTTAATGAAGCTATTGATTTTGTATATCTTCTCTGTACCTTTTCCAATTAATTTCTTTCTGTTTTTTAGTATGGCGACTATATTTGAGTTCCATAGTATATAACAGGCCTTACAGATGAATGGTACAATGGCGGTAATACCTCTGCATCCCTACTCTTGATATTTCTTTTAATTGCTATTATTACTTTGTTTGCTTTGGCAATGGCTGAACTGTGTTGTTCTTTAAAATTTAATTTATTATCTATTAATATTCCTAGGTCCTTTTCAGTGGCTTTATCTAGAAGAGGTACACCGTTTAAATAATAAACATGATTTGGTTGTGTCGACCAATATGTAATACACAACACTTATCAGTGTTGAGTCACATCCTCCATTTTTCTATCCATATGCTTAGAGAATTAATAAAATTTTGTAAGGTCTCAATCCGGTCGATGCTGTTACATGGGCCGCAGATTTTTGTATCATCTGTATACTTCATAATGGTGTTACTTAAGTTATCATTCATATCTGCCATGAATATTTGAAAGATTAAGGGTCCAACGACTGATCCCTGTGGCACTCCACTTGTCACTGGACCATCAGTTGACAAATGACCTCATATGGATACTGTCTGAGATCTATTCTGAAGCCAGTTATCTAGCCACCTTTTAATATATCTATCAATTTTGTACCTTTGCAATTTTTGATTTATTGCCCAGTGTGGAACTACCAGGTCAATATATCGAATGCTTAATAGCATACGACATGAGCACTAAACCAAAATAGCACTGTAAATGTGAGCAAGAGGGTGCAATACCGTAAATGCTTCTGTGTGCGGTATTGCACCCTCTCGCTGTCACAGGCAGAGGATAAGAACTCTCCTGGGACAGATCTCCATCAAGCAGCTGCCGTGGCTGTATGAGATGAGCAACTGGCAGCAGGGGACACAGGCAGAATGTCAGGGACCGGGTTCTGTTCCCAGTCCCAGATGTAAGTAAATTTTTTTCTGTCGCACTTTGTGGGATTTCACTGTTAACCCCCACCCCCAACCCGAAGTTAAGAATCCTTATTTGGGGGGGTTCGGGGGTTCAGACCCCATAACAGGGAATGCAGGGGCAGAGCCCACTGAAAAAAAAAGACGCTGCATGCAAGAAATTGTGCTGTATTGGCAGCGTGCTTTTTGCATTCAGCATAATGTCTTGCAACATTACAATCCCATGCCACTTAGATCAAACAACAGTACATCTATATGGGTACACTGTCAATCATTTTACTCACATGATTATAAAAGCAAACAAGATTAGTAGAACAAGAATGCCCTTTTTTAAATCCATGCTGATTATGATAAAACAACGGATCAGTGTTAATTTGTACTTTAATTCTGTTTTTAATTGTTTCTAATATTTTACATTGAATCAACATTGGGCTCATAAGCCTATAATTGGAAACTGATGTTTTGCACCCACTTTTGTAAATTGGTGTAACCCTGGATTTTTTCCATTCAATGGGTATAATACCAAAATTGATGGATTTTTCACTCAGTAATTTTAACGGTAGTCAGATATTAGCCGTCATAAGTTTAAGCATGGAAGAGGTTATATTATCTAATCCAGGGGCACTAAGATCTTTTGTGTTTTCAATTTCCCTTATGATTTCTTCCTTAGAGAACTGATAATTCCCTTCATTATTTATGAACTCTGTCTGAATAGTTTGTGCAATTTGTTCAGAATAAACAGAACAGAAGTAACTGTTAAATATATTTGCAATTGTAACCATATCTGTAATGGATTGATTATTATCTATGACAGTGGTTAATTCTCCCTTAATCTTTTTCAGAGAGTTAATGTACCTGTAAAACTCTTTGCCATTACATTTAGTTGCAGTTTTTGCCAGATATAATTAGTATTAATTTTTGCTCTATTAATTTTATTTTTAATTTTTTTTTGTAATGCTTTGAAATTGGACCAATTAGATATTATTTTGTTTTTGATGTATTTCCTATATGTTTTGTTTTTCTTTTTTATTAACTTGGTGATACTTTTATTTAACCATTTCAGTTTCCATCCAAGTTTGTTATATTTATTGATTTGTTTGACATGAGTATTCATAATTTTATGAACTGTAGTTTTGATATAAGACCATGACTCCTCTACAGTCTTTCCTTCAAATTCTTTCATCCAATCAGTTTTGTTAAGATCTCTGTTGATTCCATCTACATTTGCTGTCTTGTTCAAAAAGATCTTGGTACAGCCACTCACTGGTGAGCTTTCATACTCTAACATGAATAAAACAGAGGAATGATCACTGTTGCCTATAGGTGACGTAGTTACACATTTTGTTATGTTGATATCATTAGTTGTAAATACTAGATCTAATATTATTATTTATTGTATTTGATTCTTTACATATTGAATTATATTATTTTCTTTATAGTAATCTAAACATTATCTGCTCTGGTTATTCGTAGCATTCTTTTTTTCCCAGTCAATATCAGGAAAGTTAAAGTCACCTGCCAAGACCATCTGTCGAAGGTCGAGTGCTCTACTAATTTCATCCATGATCTTTACTGTAGAGGTCAAATTGGTATTTGGTGGTCTATAGCATAAACCTAGTATAAATTCTGGTGTCTTTCCTTTAAAAATTATTATCCATAGTGTTTCTATGTCATCACTTTCATTATTATTTTTTTCTGTGATATCTACAGACTTCAGTTTTGTTGATAAATAAACTGCAATTCCACCACCCTTTTTCCCCTTTCTGTTTCCCCTATCTGTATTATAACCCTGTATATGATTGGTCTAAATAACATTATCATCAAGCCAGGTTTCAGAAATCAAGGCCACATCAATATCTTCTGAATACAGTACAGCTTGTAATTCATTAACTTTAATATGAATGTTTCTCACAATTCTAAGCAGACACTTGATTTCATTGTTTCTTAGAGGGTTTGATGGAGTTATTGGACTGGGAATAATTATTTGATTCCAGCTACCCACTAGTTTAAATTGACTGACTCCATTTTTTTAATGATGGAGCCCAGAAAATTTGTACCTTCATTATTTAAGTGTAGTCCACCTTTGCTATACAAGTTTCTTTTGCCCAAAAAGTTACACCATGAATTAAAAGCCTATACCTTCATTCTGACACCAATTTTCTAAGCTGGTGTTTATTCTTGCTATAGTGTTGTTTGTTTTCATCTGTTGCCCTGGGAACTGGTAATACACCCGATATGATCACATGGGCCCCCAGATTTTTGATATGATTAGCAGTATCTATTAAATCCATACATATGTTCTTCTCATGACTATGCCCCTCATCGTTGATTCCCACATGAATAGTGACTATCTTTTTGGTTTCTGAGCCTTTGATTACTCTTGGAATTTCTTTCTTAATATCATTAATTTTGGCACCCGGGTAGCAAAGCACCATTCTGTGCTCCTTATCTCATTGACAAATTTTTGTATCACATTTCCTAATGATTGAGTTGCCGAGTGCTGTCAGCTCAGTGTGGCTTAAGTGATTCTGTGTATGTTCAGTCTCAGTAGGGCAACCAGTAGTTAAACTGCTGTACCTGTTTTGCATAATTATTTAATCTCTAACTAATGCTTAATGTCCCTTTTGCCTCCCCTTTCCACTTTGAACTAAGCATCAATCATTATTTTGGTTATAATCATTTTGCTTACGTTTCTTTTGAACAGTAAAGTTTAATGTATCATTTTCATCGTGTTCTGAAGGATTCTCTTCTGTAATCCTTTTTTTGGATGATATACTGCAACCATGTGGCATAGTAAGTATCCCTTCATTTCCTTGATTGGACGATGGTTGTGGAGTAGCTAAGAGGCTTGGGCTTGGGGCTAGTCCCATAACACCGTGAAGTGTTTGTGATGTATGTGGGCCATGTGATACCCCTGAGGCACCAGCTGTGTTTTGATTTATTTGTAACTGATGATTGGGAGAATTCTTTTGGGAATTGGGGTTTACCTGAAATTCCACATTCAAGTTCTAAATTCATTATTTCTTTCAAGTTCTTTAATTCTAAAATAGTGCTGTTTAATTTATAAGAGGAAACCTTGCCCTACAATGAGTTCTTTATTTGCAACATAAAACATATGGCATTTATCACACTTTGCTAGCTTCCCTTCATTACACAAATAAGGGATAGTACTGTTTTGATTTTCTCAGTGTTCCCCATTTTGCTTATATAAGGCTACTCAATATCTGTCAAGGATATTTTACTTACAAAGTATCTTGCTTCCTACCTCTTCGGAACTTGCCAGACATGCCAGACATGCACCATCACATAAGTCACTGCACAAGTCTCCACACACAGACCCGTGCTCTTGCCCCACTCAATGCTCACCTTGCTTGCTCAGGGGCAAGTTTTTTATCCCTCTGGACCAGAAAGTGAACTGGTCATGTGACCCACATTCACAAAACAGAGATTTAGCCACTTATTGTTGACGTATCAGGAAAACAAGCTGCTACCAGCTCAGAATATCTTTCCTGGTAAAACTTTTGAAATGAAGAAATAAATATGATATCAGCTTCTGTTGTAAGGCAAACCCTGGCTGTAATCATGGTTTCTCAGACTGGAGGATCTCCCCCGCAGTGCAGGGGTGATGTCTCAGTTGACAGCAATTCCCTCTGTGGCTGTTTTCCCTCTCTCTCCCATCTTTGATGACACTTACTGTCAAAGGATGTTCTGGCAAACTTTCTGATGCAGGTCAGGACTCTCCTGACTCCAGCATTCAGTGGCAAACTCTCTGTCTCACAAGGCCACTCCTCCTGTGGATGTCTGAGTCAATGTGCCCCACCCAGCACATCCTGGCATCCAGTCCCAAGGGGTGGCAATAAACAATACCTGGCTGTGGTACTGGCTAGACAGTTTCAGTCTTTTAGTCTCCAGCTGCAGCACAGCAAACATATCTTCAGTTTGCTGCAGCCTCTTCATCTCATTTTTGTGTGTGCTTATCGTGATTACCTCCTTTTCTTTGGCAAGAATGCTGCATCTGTCTTCCTCTCTGCCCCTAACAGATGCACAGTTTGCCTCTGCAGCACCTATACCAGTCTGCTTCTCACTGGGTACTGGAACAGCCCCTGCTGTTCACTAGAGAATGCTAGCACACCATTGTTCCTCTAGGCTGTCAGTCACTTTGAGGCAAGGCTGGAGGTTTCTCACATGATAGATGACTGACCCACAATTTACAACATAATTATTACAGTCCTCCTGTGTTCCAAGAGCCTTTTGTGGCTTCTTCTGCTTGTTTTTCAGACTGATTGGCAGATGTTCAAGCCCCTAACCCTATTGCTGTGTTTGTGGAAGTCAGGGTGCAGCAGGACAGTGTCATCTTTGACTGTCATTGAGGTACTGGCCCTCAAAAGTCTATTTTGCCAAGGACTGCTGCCCTGAAACAATATTTGGTGCCCCAGTGCTGATTGCACAGCTCACACTGGCACTGTAGTTCAATCATCATGATTTCTGAGCACTAGTTCATCAGAGACAACAAGCTTGATCATTGATATGCAGTCAGAGACATGGTCATGTAATTGTAAGATATGCTAAAGAAAACCACACTATGTACAGCTCTCCTCTTGTCCCTACCTCAGAGTTTAGATACTCGGGGGCAAGCCAGAGCAGGCAAATGGTGGAAGCAGAGCATGGGCTCTGTGGAATCAGGTAAGCCCCCCTCACTCTGGGAGTTTACATATGAAAGGGAAAACATCTCTGCTGCTGTGGTTGACTCACCTTTACTTATCAATATGCTTTGTGAATGGTTTATTATGCAAGTATGTCTTGGACAAAACAAAAAGTTTAATTTCTGCTGTGTATACTATCCTGCAATTGGGGGATTGAAGGCCTAAAAGATCTATTACTAATGGTTTCCAATCTTGGCTCTAGTGAACAAATTGTCCTGGGTGACATGAAACTCAACTGGTCAGGTGACGAAGGCAAAAAACTTACAGTAGTATGTTAGTATGCCAACCTAAAACAAGCTATTTAGGAGTCTACCATACTTAATAATTGGGCACAAAAGCATTCACTTCTTGATTGGATTATGGTGAAGAGAATTGATAGGTTAATGCTGGTCAGAAACTTTGCTGGTTCTATCTATTTTCTTTGTCTGGCACAATGGCAGTCACCATCCTTCCTCTGGAATCATTGAAATCTGTGATGACTTCTCTAGACTTAGCCTGCCTACCTTTCTAAACGCACTGGCTGGTGTGGATTGGTCCATCATATATCAGGTAACAGGTGAAGCAGCAGTAGCAGTACCGCTGCGATGCTGATGACCTGAGTTCAGGACCGAGCTGGAGAGTCAGATGGTCAGCCGGGGGGGGGAGGATTAAGCATTCACTGAGCTGCTTTCCTTCTTTTGGGGGGCACAGTGCTCAGTGCTTGACTAGTCCCTAGCAATGGCTTGGGGCAATGCTCGAAGACTACACATGTGCAGAGCTGAGGGATGGCAGACAACCAGCATGCAGAGCACAGGAGTGTGCATCACATTGCCACTGGCATCATTGAACCCCAGCATGTCTATGATGGGCAGCAAGAAAACAGGGGAAAAAGACAGATCCAGGTGAATAGAAGGCTCCAGCCACCCACAGGCCCTGCACCCAAAGAGCACTCAGGCTACAAGTACCCAGGCCATGCTGCAGTAGCATGATAGTAAGTCCTGGAGGAAAGTCAGGATGAGAGAGCTGCAGTGGTTGGCACAAAGGAGTGTTGCCTGGACCAATGGGAGCATAAAGAGTGCTAACTTCAATGCAATATATATCAGGTAACAGATGCTGACATGGCCCTTAGTTACTTAATAAAGGAATTCACCTAGTTGCTCCTCTTACTTTCTAAGATGTTCACTCACATTGGCTGCCTAGTCACTTACTAAACTGAATGAAAGGCTGGAACATAATCTGCCAAGAGTTCAAAAAAATCTAACAGTATCTGTGACTGGAACCAATGCACTACAGGCAGCTGAGAGAGCAACTCCTGCAAACTAGAAATTAAATTAGATAAGGCCACCGATTTCTTTATTTTATTTAGCTTGTTATGACCCTTCATTTGCACTGCCCCCATCCAGAGGCTACCACCCAGCCCTGTACTCAGCCCATCCTGAGCACTTATCCCTAGGTGAAACCCTTCATCTTGCCTCCTGAAATAGAATTCATCTGGCTAGCCACTCCCAGGTGAGGTGTTGCCCTCTCAGCAGAGTGCCTACTATGTAGAGTGACTGGCCAACTGGGCCAGGGCCTGCGTATGCCTCATCATTTTGCTTGCTTCGGGACTTTTTTCATCCCGTGTTTCTCCCCAGCAACATCAGCGTACTAAGGAGTCTATGTGCATGAGCATGCAAGTGGGGCAGCACTACTCTGGCCCAATCCCTCCCCTCCCTCAAAGTATCTCTACTGCACTGCCACCCACCAGACAGCAGTATTGCAACAGAAAGAATGACCTTCTCTCCCCAGAGAAGGAGCGTGTCCTCTGTGACACTCAATCGTCCTTTCCCAGCCAGCTCCTCTGATGACCTGGGTTCAGTCCCAAACCCAGGTCAACAGCATCAAAACGGTAGTGCTACCACTGCATTAATGGTTCAGCCCCAAGGCAAACTATTTCCAAAAAGTAACACATATAAAGTCTGGCTAATCCTGTGAGATTCTGAAAAGATGCAAAGTATCTGATAAATCAATATTTTCATATTGGTGATGAATGAACCACTAACCAATCCACAACATACTATAAACTCCTTCAGTGAATTCTTCACAGACCTGAATGAGTATGCACAAGACTTCCTCAGTTCTACTGTGCTCTGCAAAGTACCTCTACTGGCTTAGGTCCTCAAGCTTCTACAAAAAGGAGGTCTCTGTCAAAGACGTGCTAAAAAACTGAAGAGAATAAATCTGTGGCCAGTGATGACCTCTCACATAATAGCAAAGCCACTCAACACAATTTATAATCTCACTCTTTCACCTCAGGACATGTATTTATGGTCTGGAAACAGGCCATAGTGGTCCCAGTACATAACGGAAGATCTACCAAAGATATTGGCTGCTACCATCCAGTCTCACTCTTCTCAGTGTTGGCTAAACCGCAGGAGCGACTGTTATGCAGACAATTGTGTTCCCATATAAACAAGTACCATTGTTTCACATGAAACCAACATTGCTTTTGTGAAAACCATGGAATATCAGTCACCTTGATCACTTTGGCTGATGAACTACATAACGGTATGAAAAGCAAAATGCTTTCTGGGTCTGTATTCCTAAATTTAACAAAGACATTTGATCTTGTAGACAACCAGCTGCTCATTGGTAAACTGAAAAGATTGGGTTTTGACTGCTCCTCCTCAAAGTGACTAAGCCTCTTTCTAGACAATAAGTCACTGATTTGAGCATGATGCAGTTTCTCCACAGTGGACACCAGATGCGGTACCACAGGGATCCATTTTGGGCTCTGCACTTTTCTCTTTGTATAGAAACATATAAACACCATCAGAAAAAGGTCCACTGGCCCATTCAGTCTGCTGGGTCCTATGAATGCCCTAGTGGTTACCGACTCCCTCTCCCCCTGTCCTCTATGTCATATTCCCCTGCTATCCTCATCAGTCCCATTTGTCTGTTCCACTCACTTGTATTCCTGTACTGATTTGGTTCAAATCAACACCTCCAAAAGCCTATTCTACTTCCCCACCACCCTCTCCATGAACAAATACCTTTGTAAATACTGAGCAGAAACATAGGCGTAGCCAGGGGGAGTTTCCTGAGTGCATGGATTCCCCTCAATTGTATTGAACCCCCCCACTTGCCAAAACTCCAAAACTGAAACTATAAACCCTCCCCTCACTTGCCAAAACTGCCCCAGCCTCTGGCTTGCCAAAATCTGTTCCTTCGATTTTACTCACAGCATCCGCCAGGTCATTATCAGAAAATGATCAGATTAAAGTGCCACTAGTAAGCCAGGAGGAAGGCGTTGGCTTATGAATATGCAGCAATGTGCCCCACCTACCACCAGGGACAGATGAGGAGCCTCAGATCGATGGGTCCAGTATTGGTCAAGTGACTGTGAAAGGGGTGGTCATGCGGTTATTCTGAGCAGAGTGCTCAGACTCTCATGACAATCAGACACTTTCCCACTACCAATCTTGAGAGTTGTAATGTGTGTGTGTGTGTGTGTGTGTGTGTGTGTGTGACAAGTGTGGCTGGGATCTTTGCTTCTTCGCAGCAGCTGCTTAAATTCAAAACCCGACTCCCGACGGTTGTCTGTCATTCCTCCCTGCGCAGCTGGGTCACTACGGTGGTCATCGCGGCTGGGGAAAACCGTAAAAAAAAAAAGCTCAAGGGCTGGAAAATGTTAGTCTGTTCCCATCATACTGTATTCCGATAGGTCTGTGGCAGCATTTGCCTGGTATAAACTGCAGGCACTGCAACTTTAGTCAGTGGCAAAAGGCAGGAAGGGATATTCACAGTCAGGAATGGAGATGATGTGGCAGGAAAAGAAAAAAAACTTTGAAAAATATGACTTTTAAGGACCTATGTCTCAGTACATCTCCTTTCCAGCTAAAACAAATAAGTCATATTTAGGAATGGAGATGGTGGGGCCACAGGAAAAAAAAATAAAGGAAAACTATGGCTGATAGAAGAGTTTATATCAGTGCTTCCTGTATTCTAAGGGATGTTCTTACACATAGGGAGTCATCTACAGAGAAGACCATTGTGCCTTCCTTAAATAGAGGAATAGGACAGATCTACAGAAGAGAAAGACAGAAATTTAAAAAGGTAAAAAAAATCTTGAGTTCAAGTCAAACTGGGGTGGAATGAGACGGAGAACTTGATTTTTGATGCATTATAACTGCATCAGAATTCAAGTTGTAAGTCTCATCCCTTCCCAGTCCAGTCACAGTTATTGCCTAGTTATGCATGAAACTGCACTATTTAACTCCTAAATTTTCAAAATGTTCCGGAGGAACATGCTCCGGACCACCCTAGAAATATCTGGACCCCCCGCCCACCAAATCCTAGCTACGCCGCTGATAAATAATCATTTTGTATTTCCTCTTTGCCCTTATCCTCCTCCACTCACCCTTTCTCTTTCTTTAATCTTCCTATCACCCACTTCGGATTTGAGCTTCTCCTGAATGTCACGAAAAAATACCTTATCCCCTTTCTTTAACCCCTCTGCTGTCATCACCTCTGCTTCCGACTGCACTCTAAACCTTCTTGTTGGCATTTCTCATCTTGGTCTGGTACACATCCCTGTTTTCATCTGCCTACTAGGCCTTGCATGTTTTAAAAGCCTTTTTTTTCCTTCTTAGTACCTTCTCCTTTTTCCTTTGTACACTAGATTGGTTTTCTTCCTCTTTTGTTTTTTTTTTTCCTACGGCCATAATACAAAGACTCATTTCAAATAGCTTTTTATGTTTGATTGCATGCATGTGCAAGAAACATGTTGTGGCAGCTTGCTGGAGAAGCAGGTTGTGGAGGTGCGGCAGTGTTGTGGCCAATGCTGCCACTGCTTTTTGGGGCTCATCTGTGTGTCACCAATGAAGGAGCATGCTGGTTATGACAGTACTCTGCAAGTGTACCACCAACTTGAAACAATTTCGCCGCTGCAATGAGGGAGCACCCCCTTATTGCAGGGTGTTCCTTGCCTGGTGTAACATTTCAATAAACATGGCAGCATCTGTCGCTGTCCGCCTCTCATAGTCCCCAGCAAGCTGACTTTGGGGGTGCCCAATCCCCTGTCAGCATGCCCCCTCTCCAGTTCATTTGCTGACGGGGGAGCCAAATCTCCGTCGGCATATGTGCCCCTTTGCTGTGTTTTGTCTGCCGAGGGGGGGTGCCCAGTCCCCCTCAACATCATCCCCCCCAAACGCAGACATGCTTGCCGGCGGGAGCCCAATCCCTGTTGGCTTCAGTGCCCTGTCCCAATCTGCTGAGGGGGTGCACAATCCACCTTGGCATCATCCCCCCCAAACACAGACATGCTTGCTGACGGGTGCCCAATCCCCCTGTCAGCATGTCTATCCACCCATCATGTCAGCATTTTCCTGCCATTGTCCCACCCACATTGTGTGCCACACTGGGAGCCCATCCTAGTGTGGCTAACATGACCCCCAAACTCTTACACCTGTAAAAAACAGAAAATGGTCCACGTGTTTTTGGTTTCTTTTTAAACCTGAAACACAGAAAATGGTCCCCCGCCATTGAGTCCCCTTCCCCAACCCACACCCACCCTCTGCGCACCCCACTTCCCCACACACACCCTCACTGCATACTTACCTCTGGAGTCCAGTGCGATGATCTTCGGTGGAGCAGGAACACGTCTGCACTCTTCAAAGCCGATCGCAAACTGAAGAAGTGCTGGTAAGCTGTATAATGGCATTAATGGGGGGGTTTCAACTTAGGTGGATATCTCAACCATTTTTGTGACTTTTGACCCCAAAGGTTCAACATGGGGTTCTTGGGACCCCACCTCATGAACTCAGTCACTGTTATGTCGTTATTCGATCATAAACGGGGATTTTGCAGTCTCTGCATTAATTGATTAACTGATAAATGACAAAACAGTGTCACTGTTCATGAGATGGGCTCTGAAAAAGCCTATGTTGCATATTTGATGAAAAAATTCCCCAAAATTACTGTGTTATGAGCATGCATTACGCAATTCTCACACACGCTCATAATTTCAAGAACTTTTTTTATTTTCACTCCAGATTTTTAGCATTACCATTTTGCAACACCTCCTTATGAATGGTACAGCTGTCATTTTTCACATTCTGCCCAAAATGTGTTTTTGCACATGTGGCGCACAATGGCGCAGTTGCTGTGCCAAATCAAAGTTCGGGACAGATTAAGAAAATGACAGTGACAATGTTCATAAGGAGAGGTCCCAAAAGGCCCATGTTGCAGATTTGGTGAATAAATTCAAAAAAATGACTGCATTACCAGCGTACATTGCGCAGTTTCTGCGCACGCTCGTAACTTCGCCACTTTTTTATATTTTAACTCCAGATTTTCAACATTGTAATTTTTGCACACCACCTTATGAACAGTATAGCTGTCATTTTTCCACATCCAGCCTGAAATGTGTTTTTGCACCTGTGGCACTAAATGGTGCAGTCACTGTGCAAAATCACCTTTCAGCTAATGAACTGTGTCACTGTTCATGCGGTGGGGTCACAAAAAGCCCATGTTGAAAACTTGGAGTGAAAATACCAAGAAATGCCCAGGGCATTAGGGTTTCCCACCATAATGCCCTACCCTATAAGCATACATGTGATATGTCCAACTTGCTTAAGAGGGATATTTGGGTCAAATTAGAAGGGAGATTGCCCTGCTAGTAGGGAGATGCCGTAACGTCGTGCGTTTGTCCTTAAATGGCATCAAAAAAATAAGAAAAAAGTCATTACAAAAATGTAATGTATTTCATTTTTTCAAGAATAAACACTAAAAAGAAAAAACAACTAGTTATATAAAGTTATCAGATACATTGTTCATCACTGATTTAATTTTTATGTCTCTTTATCTGCCCAAAAAACATGGATATTTTAGACAGAATTTTACTTAAGCAGGAGATTTTGTTTCCCAGGAGGGAGGGAGCGAGGGAGTTCAGTCAAAAAAAACAGGAGTCTCCTGCATAAAGAGGGAGATATCACATGTATGTATAGGGACTGACAGGCATCAGAGGTGTGACTTGGGACTGTCGACAGTAATGCTCACGTCATTCCACACCCACACCACCCTGCAGCCAGTGACAGGCATCAAGGTGTATCTTGGACTCTTCAGCCCCAAAGTTCATCCCATTCTTCTATACTGCACCCATGTCAGCATATTTCCTTATGGAATGGGGTGAATGTAAAGTCTGAACACCCCAAGGCACACCTCAACACTTATCGGTGTCTGCAGGGTAGGGTGAGGTGAAATTATATGAGCGTTATGGGCGATGACCCAAAGGCACACCCCAAAGTGTGTCCATCTCTGCAGGGTGGGGGTGAGGCTGGCAACAGTTCAATACTTTACTGCCATTCCTTTTATGCATCTGTCTAACTCCTGCACTTTTAATGCTAATGTCAGCAAACAAACATTCGGAATTGACAATGCTTGTTTTTCATTCAGTTTGACAAAAGACACACAGCATTTATCAATCCCTTGGTTCAGAGTATAAGAATACATAAAGCAATTTCATAGCAGGTGAAACTCACTCCTCATCCCGTGACCATTTACAATCCACACCTGCTGCCACCCCCACCACCACCAGTTTCTCACTAATAAGTTCCCTCATTCTACCAAAATACATCTCTCTCAAGTTTAAAACATTTGTTTTTGTGTGATTGCTTTCTGGCACTACTTTTATGTCAAACCACATGGTCAGGTGATCATTGGTTCCTAGGGGCCTTCTTACTGTGATAGAAGGCATTCTTAGAATGGCAGAGAAAGGGGAGATACTATTGATGGGAGACCTGAATATGCCAGATGTTAACTGGAGCACATTTGCTGCAGCCACATCTAAGAGCAGGGCCATTCTTGATGCCCTACAGGTGGCAGGCATTAGACAGCTAGTTTCAGAACCCACTCATGAGGGAGCAATCTTAGACCTCGTACTCTCAAACGGGGACAGTGAGAGGATCTCAGATCTAGAAGTGGGTTGCCATCTGGGGACAAGTGACCATCAAACAGTGTGGTTCACATTAAACTCAGCTACAGAGTCAAGCCACACAAAAGTGAGGGTACTGGACTTTAGGAGAGCTGACTTTGGCAAGATGGGAGACTGCCTCAGAAAAGCACTAGCAAACAGGCTAGAAGGAGGTGTGGAGCAACAATGGGGAATCATCAAAACTGCCATCACAGAGGCAACAAGCCTTTGTGTGAAGCAAATGAACAAATCAAAATGAAAGAAAAAGCCACTATGGTTCTCAAAAGAGGCGGCTGTGAAAGTCAGGAAGAAAAAGATAGCATTCTGGAAGTATAAGGAAACACAGAAGGAGCAGGACAGAGAGCTGTACCAGTTAAGGCAGAAGGAAGCAGGGAGGGAAGTCAGAATAGCAAAGGCCCAAACTGAGGAAAAGATAGCCAACTCAGTTAAGAAGGGGATAGAACCTTTATAGGTACATCAGCGAGCGTAGAAAGACAAAGGGAGAGATAGTGAGGCTGAATAGAATGAACGGTGGGTGGGCAGAGGGGGACAGTGAAAAAGCAGGGATACTGAACGAATATTTCTGCTCAGTATTCACAAAAGAGGAGGGGGAAGTGCCTAATCCAATTAACAGAAGCACTCTTGATAGGGGGTCGATCCCAGTCCTTTCACAGAAGAAAGGGTTCTGCAAGAACTCCTAAAACTGAAGGTGGACAAAGCAATGGGTTCTGATGGAATTCACCCCAGAATTCTAAAAGAATTAAGGGAGGAACTAGTGAAACCACTGGCTACTCTTTTTAATAAATCATGGGAGGATGGTGTGGTACCCGAGGACTGGAGGAAGGCGGATGTGATTCCCCTTCACAAAAGTGGGACCAAGACAGAGGCAGGAAACTACAGACCTGTCAGTCTGACCTCTGTGGTAGGGAACGTGATGGAGTCACTTCTGAAGGAAAGAATAGTTGAGTACCTAGAGGCCAGTGTAGCACAGGATCCAAGGCAGCATGGATTCACAGTGGGAAGGTCATGTCAGACGAATCTAATAGATTTCTTTGACTGGGTGACCAAAGTAGTAGACCAGGGAGGGGCTGTGGACATGGCCTACCTAGACTTTAGCAAGGCATTTGACACAGTCCCACACAAAAGATTAATAGTCAAATTAACCAGCCTGGGAGTGGGTCCCAGAGTGGTAGCCTGGGTAGAACATTGGCTGCACAACAGGACACAGAAGGTAATTGTAAATGGAGTCCACTCTGAAGAAAGAGAGGTTACTAGTGGGGTACCGCAGGGTTCAGTATTGGGTCCAGTCCTTTTTAATGTCTTCATCAGTGACATTGCAGAAGGACTAGAAGGAAAAGTATGCCTTTTTGCAGATGACACAAAGATCTGCAACAGGGTTGATACACAAGGAGGCGGAAAGGATAAAAAGGACTTGGCATGGTTGGAGGAATGGTCAGAAGTATGGCAGCTAGGATTCAATGCAAAGAAGTGCAAAATAATGCACCTGGGAAACAAGAACCCAGGAAAGAATACACAATGGGTGGGAGGTAGTAACAACAACAAAAAAGGAAAGGGACCTGGGGGTAATCATATCAGATGACCTTAAGGTTAGCAAGCAATGTGAGAAGGCAGTAGGGAGGGCTGGGGGTATACTGGGATGTATAGGGAGAGGCATCAGCAGCAGAAAACAGGAAGTTGTTATCCCTCTGTACAGACAGTTGGTGAGACCCCATCTGGAGTACTGTGTCCAGTTCTGGAGACCCCACCTCCGCAAGGACATAGACAGGATAGAGGTAGTCCAGAGGAGGGCAACTAAAATGGTGCAGGGTCTGCAGGAGAAGCCGTAAGAGGAGACACTAAAGGAGCTTAATATGTATACCCTTGAGGAAAGAAGGGAGAGGGGGGACATGATAGAAACTTTTAAGTACCTCAGTGGAATCAACAAAGTCCAAGAGGGTAGCATCTTTCAGAAAAAGAGACTTGCAAGAACAAGGGGACACAATTTAAAGATAGAGGGAAGGCGGTTAAGGGGCAATGTGAGGAAGTATTATTTCACAGAGAGGGTAGTGGATGCATGGAACTGCATTCCTGAGGAGGTTGTGGGGTCTAAAACTGTGGGAGAATTCAAGAATGCATGGGACAGACATAAGGCAATTCTTGTGGGGGGGTAGGAAGAAATAGGCTGTTGGTTAACTAGGATCTACGGCCTATCCTGTAGGTAGGGAAATGGGCAGACTAGATGGGCCAAGCAGTCCTTATCTGCCATCAAAGTCTATGTTTCTATGTTTCCAGTACTGTTCAAGTTCAAGTTTATTGCAGGAAAATTCTATTAAGCAAGTTCATTCTCAAGGAGGTCCTGGTACGTGTATACAGACAAGAAAATCAATACATATGATACAAAAAAGAGCATCACAGTAAATAGAATAAAATAAAATACAATTTAGGTTCCTATGGTACTCCCTGCTCTACTTAGGGCATAACATGGTAGATGTAAACTACATTTTCTTGTGTAACATTAATAGTCAAGGGTTAATTTCAAGGGGGGGGTAACTGCATAGTTTCAAGAGTTTGTGGAAAAAAGCAGCCAAGTGAATAGAAAAGGGATAGAAGGGAGTGGGGGAGGTAAGATGTAGCTCAATAGGATCATGGCAGATACCAGTACATAGGGAAGGCATAGAGAGACATATGGATAAAGGAAGAGTCTTAATAGCAGTTACAACTATCTCTAAATTTAGATGCAGTTAGCTTTTTATAAAAGCTACCGGAGATGGTACTAGATAGTTTCAGAGTGTCTTGAAGCTGATTCCAAATGGATGGGAGAACATATGATATGACCCATTTGCCAAAGGTAGTGCGAGTCCTAGGCACATCAAGGGCAGTATAATCGGATTTCCTAAGTGAGTACACACTGCAGGAGATGCAAATAAGAGATGTAATATACCATGGAAGCTTGTTCAGAAGTATTTTCAGTGTCCAGACACCAGCATGCAGCAGGCGTCAAGAGGTAAGTGACATCCAACCAATGGCGGCATGCAGGTCACAATGGTGGGTTCGGTACAGAGAGTTTGTAATGAACCATAGAGCATGGTGGTAAAGGACATCCCATTATTTTAAGCTTGAGGTTGCAGGTGACGTGCAAATTAGGTCCCCATAATCAAGCAGAGGAAGGAATGTGACTTGGACCAGCCTAGTTCTAGTCTCTATCGGAAAGATGGCCCTGTTTCGGAAGAAAAAGCCCAACCTGATTTTTAGTCTTCTGGAGAGGTCATCAATATGGTCATTAAATGAGAGCTTATTGTCTACCCAAAGGCCATGATACTTAAATTTGGAGGTGACTTCCAATGGTTCACCTATGGATGTGATGATAAAGTCTTTGGGTAAGTCAAGGGGGGCGGAAGGGGTGGTATTAAGAGTGAAGAGCGTTGCTTTGGTTTTCTTGGCATTGAGAAGGAGTTTAGCATTAATAAAATTATGTTCAAGTTGAGCAAAGTCAGCCTGAAGCACATCTCTTAACTTGGCACTGATCTGCCAGAGGCATATAGTACTGTGTCAAGTGTAGTTTGGAGTTGGTTATATGTAAGTCCAAATCATTTATATACAGGGAGAAAAGGATAGGGCCAAGGATGGAGCCTTGTGAGACTCCCCTGGTAATTGGCTGGGAGGTTGAAAACAGGCCATCTGCTTTGATTTTCTGTGTCCTTCCTGACAGATAGCTGGTGAACCACGGGGCAGTGGAGGTAGTGCCACCTAGTTTAGTGAGGCTGGTAACTAGTAGTTTATGATCAATGGTATCAAATGCTTTACTGAGATCAAGGAATACTGCACCAGTGATCTTCTTGGAGTCCACAGCAGATACCCAGTCGTTGGTGGCTTTTGCCATTGCAGAGATAGTGCTGTGACTGGGGCGAAAGCCAGATTGCGCTGGATTAGGAAGTGAAGAAGTTTTGATATGGTGTTTTAATTGAGCATGAAGCAGGATTGAGATAGGCCTATAATTGTTTAGGTCCCATGGGTCCCCTGATTTAAATAGGGGAAGGATATGGGCAGATTTCTAGCTAGAAGGAGCTGTGGCAGTATTAATAGAGAGATTGTGCACATGCCGAATGGGGGCAGTGAGATGTAAGTAGCCTAATATTAAGAAAAAAGGTTTGAGACCATTGTCACTGGCACTTTTCTTGGTGTCTAGGTTGATGTAGTTAAATGGGAGGAGCTGAAAGGGACAAGTTGTGGTTAGAGGGGTAGTAAGAGGGCTAGTTTGATGGGTGGAACTGCTTGCATATGGTGAAGAGTCGAAGGCTAGTCCAGCAGTGACAAAGTGGGAGTTAAGTTCTTCGAGGATTTGATGCTTACTTTCTACCACCCTACTATTGCTGTGAATCATGGTTGGAATGGAGGGAGCAGCAGGTCATCCTTCAATAGACTTAATTGTCCTCCAGATTTTATGGGGATTCCCATTTGCTTGTTCCAAGGTGCAAACATAGTAGCTTGCTTTGGCAGCGTGAATGCTTTTGACGCAGGCGTTCCTGACAGTTCTAAAGGCTTGCCAGTCAGCTGGACTCTTAGTTCTCCTAGCCTGAGCCCAGATTCTGTCCTGGTTAATGAGTGCAAACTTTAGGTCAGAAGTGAACCAGGGGTTTGAGGTGTTGCACATCTTAATCTTAACAAAGGGTGCATGCTTGTTGGCAAGGGCATTGAGGTTGGCATTAAGTATAGTTACAGTCTCATCAGTGGTTTTAGCAAGATAGAGATCTTGCCAACGAATCGTGCCTAAGTCAGCCAAAAAATGAGATGCATTGAACTTCCGATAGGACCGTATATTTATATATATATGCTTAGGGTGGAGATGAGCTTTTGCTTGTGATCTTATGCAAGCAACAACCCCGTGATCACTCATGTCATTATGGAAGACTGCAGAATGTGAAATTTTATGGGGATGCGTAGTTAGAATAGCATCAAGTAGTGAACTATTGGCGATATTTGAAGTGTCGATTCTAGTAAGTTCACTAACTAGCTGGCCAAGACCTAGTTCATCACAAAAGGATTTTAGGCTAAGCGATTTGGGGGTAAGCCAGTCCATATTGAAGTCTCTCAGAATTATTGTTTCGGTATTGTCTGAGGTGGTGAGAGATTTAAGGATATTAAGGATATCAGTGCTATCTGTTGGGGGGCCTAAAACCACCAATGACTGTAATACAATCCGTGGACGGAAGGTGGAGCTTCAGGGGTACAATCTCATATTCCTTTGGTTTTGAATTACAGAGAATGTTGCTGACTGAAAACTTGGATTTAGTATAGGCAGCCACTCTACCTCCCAGACCCTCGATCTGCCCTATTTAGATTGTAACCCAGAAGGAAGACTTGCTGGTCAGTATTGTTCTTTTTTTTAACCATGTCTCAGTAATAATGATTAAATCCAGATCTGTATGTGTGGTCCATGCTTGCAGCTGATCAAATTTCTTGGTCAGACTTAATATATTGATTAACATCATTTTAAGTCCTGGTGCAGCAGCAAATTCTGTGGGTGAGGTAAGAGTTAGTGGCAGGCCTAGATTTAGCTCTACATTACCTGAGCAGAGAAGTTGCAGGAATAGTAGTTTCTTTAGGAAATCATAAGGGATACAAGTGTTTTTTTCCTTAAGGAGCGCCCACTGATCATTGATAAAGATAACAGTTTAGTGTTAGGGAGGTATATGTTGAAACACCAGTTGATAGTGATAAGGGACAGCACTCTAACTGACATAGGTGAGGGGAGTAGGAAGTGAAGGGGGGAATGTGATAAGAGTGGATGAAGGGAGGGGGGGTGAACTAAATGAAGGGAGGTACAGTGGCCGGGGTAGCATGGGATAGGATAGTAAGCTCCCCAGTTGAACTAGGGCCAAACTTTTCATTCAGTATAGATACAAAGGATATGTTGCTTATTAAGATCAGGATATTAAAAATGAGGCAGGCCATAACTATGGTAGTAACGGCACGCTAGAGCCAATTTATTTCCCTTATAAGATTGAGAGTGTACTAGCGCAAATACTAAGGTTCCTTATTCCTCTGTTGGCTAACAATGAGTATAGTGCCAGTTATCTGGGATAGGATCCTTCAGGGCTGCTAGGTCAGTTTATTAGGGGTGGGTAAAACTTAAAGTAGCAAGTGCTTTAAGTAAGGAAAGGGGATTTGCAGGCGGGTGCAGACAGCTGTAGCCATGAGTCAGTAAGAATACTAGGTAAAGCTGCTACTATGTCTTTCTGTGAATGGAGGGTTAGAGGAAGGGAATGTACTGAGAGTAGTGAAGGGAAGCTGTAGTATGGAGCTATTTACAGATAGTCGGTGCTAGAGAGTAAAGGAATTTGAAGGAGAGCAGAGTTCTCATGGGATAGGCTCAGATAAGCAGTACAGTACCCATACAGTTAAGGCTGGCCGGAGAAGGCGGGGCTGTTACTGTATTTAATAGGAGGCCTGGGTGGGGGGGTGGTAGAAAAATCCACGAAGGGTTCAGCGTATTACAGAGTGCAACAGTAGACTGAGTAACTGTTGGAAAAACCTATGCAAAGTCAATGCGGAAAGGCGCTCCAACCAGGGAAGGCTTAGGCGGGTGTGCAGGTCAATGAGAAGCTGCCTGCAGTTCGCTACACCATTCAGAGGCCTTGGCTCCAGAATTTCTGTTAGCGACAGTACCAGTGTAAGGGATCCGGTTTTTGGGACCATGGTGGTGGCCAGGGACTGGAGCTGTGGTCAGGTGGCGGAGGTCGGAGTCGGCCAAGAGAACGGCTGCTCAGAAATGGAGGCGCTGTTTCAGGAGCAGGGTCCCTGGGGAGGAGGAAGGAAAAAAAGGGTTATTATAGGCTTGGTGAGATGAGGGGATGGGTAGCTGGTGGCAGACTGTCAGCGGGGAGTGGGGGTGAGGCGACTTAACAAAAGAAGGCAATTTAGCAGGAGGAGGAGTGGAGTCGGAAGGAAAAGGAGAACAAAGGCAATGACTGAATGAAGGCCACAAGGAGATAGGTTAGCAGAAATTGGGGGTAGGGTTTCCAATCCCAAAAGCAGAATATGATCTAGTACAGGATTAAACCTGAAGGGAGGGCAGGAGAAATGCACAGGGGTAGAGGGAGTAGTCAAAGATATGAACAGGGGAGAGAAAAATTAGAAGGGTATAAGAAACAGAGCAAAATCAGCTACTATAGAGCAATGCAGTCCACGAAAAACATTTTGTAGCACATACAGCAGCTGGCAGGTTACACTATCCTCATAATTTCTCAGCAGTACAAGCTCTAACACATGCAACAGCTGGAAATTCCACCATCAATGAGTTATACAGTAGGCACCTATCAACAGCAAAAAAAACACAATAAAAATCCACGAAGGGTTCAGCGTAGTGCAGAACGCAACAGTAGACTGGGTATCTGTTAGAAAAACCTATGCAAAGTCAATGCGGAAAGGTGCACCAATCAGGTAAGGCTTAGGCGGGTTTGCAGGCCAATGAGAAGCTGCCTGCAGTTCACCGCACCAATTGGAGGCCTTGGCTCCAGAATTTCTGTTAGCGGCAGTACCTGGGTTAGGGATCCAGTTTTCTGGACCATGGCGGTGGCCAGGGACTGGAGCTGTGGTCGGGCGGCGGTGGCCGGAGGTGGCCAAGAGAACGGCCGGACAGGAATGGAGGTGCCACTTCAGGCGCAGGGTCCCTGGGTTAGGGATCCAGTTTTCGGGACCGTGGTGGT
Source organism: Neoceratodus forsteri (assembly GCA_016271365.2). Classification (NCBI taxonomy): domain Eukaryota; kingdom Metazoa; phylum Chordata; order Ceratodontiformes; family Ceratodontidae; genus Neoceratodus; species Neoceratodus forsteri. The sequence goes on along the minus strand of CM057453.1, from coordinate 1,230,876,820 downwards.
GGCCAGGGTCTAGAGCTCTGGTCAGGTGGTGGTGGACAGAGGCAGCCAAGAGAATGGACACTCAGAAGTGAGGCGCCACTTCAGGTGCAGGGTCCCTGATACTGTCCCTATGCATTCACTGTTGCTGGGGCACTCCAGTCCATGTCTGGCACCATGAAGTCCCCCGTTATCAGCACCCCACCTTGCTTCACTGCCCTCTTTGTTACCTATCCCAACTCCTTGTCTGCTGCTTCCTTTTGAGATGGCTGTCTAAATGTCACTTCAGCTCCAGATAATCCTAAACCCATCCATGACTACCTGTAACCATAATGATTCTGTACTGTCCCAGCCATGTTTTTTTCTCCTCTGTAGCCCTGATACCCTCCTTCATGTACAAGGTCACGCCTCCCCATTTCTCCTGCCTCCTAACTCTCCTGGAGCTAGTCTATCCTGGCATGGATAGTTCCCAGTCACGGCACTGTGTAACCCCTGTCTCTATTTATAAATGTTATGCCGTGCGTATATAAGGCCCATAGAATTCTGCAGTTTATAGCTGCAGGATTTTTCATAAAACTTGCATCATGTCACAGAATACATGTAGTGCCACTAAATTCTGTGCTCTTGGTAACTTTTCTTTCACATATACAGATTTTCCGTGGTGAGTGGGTCCCGCCCCTTCATCACGTATTTCAGCCAATGGCAAGACTCCATTTTGCCACAGAAAATTAATAATTCATTCTACAGAAATGATGAATGTACACTGCCACAGAAGTCTAGAAGCCCTGCCGCAGAAATCAAGACTAAACTGCTTTTGAGAACTACAGTATACACTCAAAGGTACTTCTTTAATGTACAAGACACCGTGATTTCACATAAATCAAAGAGTTTGGGAGAAATTAACCAAACCCTGGACAAAAATTGCAAGGAAATACAATACTGGTTCCAATCAAATAGACAGCTCCAGACTAAAACGAAACAAAACCAGTGTTGTTTGGTACAAAACACAGGATTCGTAGGCACAAAAAGGATTTCAGCTTGCTCACCTCAGATTAAGTCCAGTCTGGAATGCTTCACTTGTCAATTAATCAAAAGACAGTAACATTACAGGTCTATGAGATGAAAAACTCTTTCATTATATACATGAAAAAATAAATGTGCTTTACCGAAATTTTTTTTAAATGCATACATGTACCTATAACATGCATAACAAGCATCATAACATTAAAACAGTACACAGTGCCCAATAAATGTAATCCCCCTTACAGTTACATATTCATCCAGCAGTCTATTAACTTTCAAGCAGATCGCATGTTTCAAGCATATAACCACAATTCATTACGTACTAAGATTTTTCGTATCTGGTAAATCTCATTCATCAGTTAATATCCATTTGTGGGTACAATAAGTTATTAGATAGTAAGGCGTGCATGTAACCTTTCCTATTATATATATATTATATATATATATATATATATATATGTATGCATTATGTTATTGACACCAGCAATCATTTGTTCAATTTTCAGTTTGAGTAATCTTTCATTGTGCCATTCATGTTACTTGGGGCCCTCCTGATCCAGCAAATGCTTCTGTAGGAGCTTTTGTTGCTGCTGTGTCTAGGTTCTGAACACCAGTTAAATGCTTCTCACAGCTCCACACCAGGCAGATTTCTGTTGAAAATGCATCCATCTCCCAGATGCAATAATGGGTCTATTATTCCTTGTATTGCGAGCCACAATGTCTTGGTCTTCATACATTCCTGCAATATGTGAAGCAGGCTGCCTTCTCATTCATTGCACCTTGTGCAGATGGGGCTTGCCAATTTTCCCATTTTATGCAGCTTCTGATGAGTAAGGTATGAGTTGTTCAAAATTATGAATTGTGTCAGCTGCAAATTAAGCATTTAATAAGTTATATATATATCTTCCTACATTGCTTTCCAATTAAAAGGTGCACTTGAATGATGGCCTTAACACACTCAGTAATAATCTGTTCCTACACCCCCCCCCCTTATGTAAGAAGGACAGAGAAGCATAAATCTTAGAAAAAGAGGTGGGACCCCTTGCCAGCACCTTAAAGATCAAATGTAGCGTTTTTTTCATATTTTTAAATAAAAGCTTGAATTCACTTGAATTCATGTCCCCGTGTCATATTTAGTGATTCCTGAAAATTTCATGCTGTATGGTTTTGTGGTTTTCTTTAAATCAGCATTTGTTAATGTGCTCAGCAGTAACTGAAAACTGAAATTGTTTCTGTCTCTGTCAGTGAGTGATGACATGATATTGGTCTAGCCTGCTGCTTCAGCAATTAAATCCCTGATTGACTGAGAAATCCCCTTGTCTGTATCACACCTGTCAGTTCTTTCTCATCAAAAATCAGCATTGTTTTCTGGCTATATAACACACTGTTGTTTAATGGATATAAAACAATACAATACAAACACCAGATTCAGTGCAGGAGTTTCGCTCTCAGTTGCTTACACAGATTGTGTCTTAGATGTACTGTCTGATAATGCATACAGTCCACTTTTAAAAAGCCTGCAGGTCCAACAGAGTTTAAAATAGCATAAAAGTCTTATCTCAGAAGTTATTATTTCAGAGGCAATGATTCTCCCCCTCTCTCTCTGGGAAAGAGTTGCTTACTCACAGGATAGAGTGTTCCAAGAGGCCAACATGAAAAAGTCCAATATCTGCTCCTGTATCCCTTCTCCTGCTCACACCAGGACCCTGGAGGAAACCAAATGGATGTTATTAGCTGTAGTTATCCAAAAAGGGATCACCCTCTCACAGAGAGCCCCCAATGAGTAATTGACTAGATGAGGGTAGGAAACAGGTAGAGATGCCCAGCAGGGGCACAGATGGAGATTGGTGGTCAAAGGGGAACCCCAGCATGAGTCAATGGCCTAGTAGCCATTGGCTACCAACACAGAGCAGACCCCACAAGAGTCACCAACTGAAATGATGCCTGGTCCACCCACTTCTCCACAAGACAGCCTCAGCCTGAGAACTACCTCCCACCCACAGTTCTTGGATTCAGTCCACTCCTAGCACACCACCTCCTGGGGTCATCCAGCCAAAAGCATTGGAGAGAAGCCAAGGAGCAGCCTAGCAAGTACAGCCAAACAATTCATAGCATATGGTTACCAGAAAATGACAGTCACAGACCAAAAAGATTCCTCTTCTCTAAACGTGTCACATTCCAAAACCGCAGCACAGACATAAACCATTCCTGGTCCTGCAGCACAAAACACGAAGGCCGCAATATAATCCACAAAATGGGAGACAGATGGTTAAAGTAGAACCAGGAAGGGTGCAGCAGACAGGAGTCCATGAAACGGGGTGAGTGAGGGCGACTAGCTCCGTCCCTGCTCTACTCATCAGCAGGCACACACTGCAAAGTGATTGTAAAATTAATCCAGAGTCATAGCAGTCAGCAGCAGGCTGTCCTCTGACTGCGAGTGAAAAATTAAAATGCTAGTCCAGTGTGCCCAAAATCCAGAGGATGCCAGTAAAGCAGTATAATGGAGCATGAATGCTGAGCTCGAAAATTAAAAAAACAGACTTGATGCAAATTCAGAAACACTGCCTCACTTACAAACTAAGTTAAAATAATGCTACTGACTACAAAAGGCTTAAAATCAGGACAAGTTTAGCGTCATCAGCCTAATAAAACAAATGATTCTAACTGAGCTAAGTGGAGCTCAACCGCCCAGTGTGGTGGCCATCTTCATCCTGACTACCCTCTCTGAGGGAGAGAGAGCAAATACTCAGGATTGCAAGAAAAGGAACAGAGTCACAAATTATATACTGACATCACAATGTATGGTGAAAAGAACACAAATGCCATAGAATGATACAAAGGTACTACATACATGACCCTAAGGGGCTGAATGAGAATAATACTCCAAAGTTTCTTGATTGACCAATGTATCTCAGCCTCTGTGTTTACACTCAATGTCTTACAAGACTGTTACTCTTTGGTTAGCCACTGTGGCTTGTAATTTTCAGTCAACTGTTCCCTCTTTATCCACCTTATGTTCTTCCTCCCGTAGACTGGCAGATAAAATAATTGAAAATGTTGCAGTTTCAAGCCTCCCAGATGCTTGGGTGCTGTTAGTTTGGTATGCCTATCTGGAAGTCGTACCATTGCAAACACATTTTAATATGGTACTATGCACTTTTTGAAACTATGATTTTAGGATAACTAGATTTATCATAGTCAATCCATATAGAAATCTGGGCAGCACATCCATTTTTATGACACTGATTTTCTCTACTAAAGAGAGGGATGGTTTCAGCCATCTTTCCAAATCTACTGTTATGGTGCCCACTACTTTATCCAGGTTTTAAAATTTCAGGAAGTTTGAATCAGTGGTAATGCCAGTTCACAATAATTTATAAAGGTTTGGTGCCCACTGAAAACCAAGCTCCATAGTATCTGATTTGTGGATGCCATAATTTAATGGCATAGCAAAGGTTTTAGCAAAATTTAATTTGTAATCAGAGATTTCACTAAATGTGGCTATGATATTCAGTGTTGCCAGTGGATAGCACTGTGTGAGTTACATGCAGCAAGATGTCTTACATACGCATGGATTGAAAATTTATAATTGACATCCCCGATTTTAATTCCCTTGACATATGGGACCTATCTCAGTTTTGTGGCTAACAGTTTGAGAAAGAGACTGAACAGGATGGGGGACAGAGGGTATCCCTTCCTGGTGCCCCAGTAACAACTGAAAGGTTCTGAAAATAATCCATTGCACTTGTCGTAGCCCTACTATACAGGATTTTCACCCAGCACATGAATTCCTATGGTATGCCATACCAGATACTTATTTATTTATTTATGTATGTATGTATGTATGTATTTCATTCTCATATTACAAGTTTTGAGCAGGGAGCTCATTTACAGAGGTTCCATGTTAATTGTGCAGAACAGACAAGAACAAAAGGCAATATACATAAACAAGAGTTAGGTAATAACAGGTGAACAAAAATTGCTTAGGCTTGACAAAATTTTGGTACTTATGAAGAAACACAGAAACATAGAAACATATAATTTGATGGCAGATAAGGACCGCTTGGCCTACCTAATCTGCCCATTTCCCTACCTAACGGATAAGCTGCAGATACTAGATAACCATTAGCCTACTTCTCCCAACCTCCACCTTGCTTACTCACCTTTAGGTCATCTGATATGACTGCCCCCAGGTCCCTTTCCATTTTTGTTGATGTTGTTAGTATCTCACCCCCCATAGTATACTCTTCCCCTGGGTTTTTGTTTCCCAGGTGCATTACTTTGCACTTCTTAGCATTGAATCTAAGCTACCATACATTTGACCATTCCTCCAACCTTTCTAAGACCCTTCTCATCCTTTCCACCCCACCTTGTATATCAACTCTGTCGCAGATCTTTGTGTCATCTGCAAAGAGACATACTTTTCCTTCCAGTCCCTCTGCAATGTCACTTATAAAGACATTAAGGAGGACTGGTCCTAGTACTGAACCTTAGTACTGAACCCTGCAGTACCCCACTAGTAACCCACCTTTCTTCAGAGTGGACTCCGTTTACTCTTAGCCTTTGTGTCCTGTTCTCCAGCCAACTTTTTACCCAGGCTACCATCTCAGGACCCACTCCCAGGCTGGCCAAAATGTATATTAATCTTTTGTGTGGGACTGTGTCAAATGCCTTGCTAAAGTCTAAGTAGGCCATGTCTACAGCCCCACCCTGATCTACTACTTTGGTCACCCAGTCAAAGAAATCTATTAGATTCGTCTGACATGACCTTCCTGCTGAGAATCCATGCTGCCTTGGGTCCTGCAGTCCTCTGGCCTCTAGGTACTCAAAAATTATTTCTTTCAGAAGTGATTCTATCATTGAAGGAGCAACAGTCAAGATTGCAAGAAAAATCTTAGTTCAGGGAAGCAGGGTAGGAACCCATTGTCATTGGGGGTGGGAAGCAGAGGTGGGGGTAGAGGAAGTAAGCTAAGATGAAGGAGGGCAGGACAGGTAGAGGGAGGTTTGAAAGGGTGACGAGGGTAGCAGCAATGGGGGGCAATGGGGGGGTAGGTAGAGTTTGGAAATATTCAGAGGGGATGAGGGGAGGTATACTGGTTTTTAAGTATGGTTGTCAGAACCTACTGAAGTTCTGTGTTCTGGTTCTAGTCTAGAACTTTTGAAAAAGTTCCAGAGTTCTTATAATATTTTGAACCTTTTAGAATTTGAATACATTTTTTTTTTGCTTTATTTATTTGTGTCTTTTGGCTGGGGGGTTGTGCCTTTGATTCCCCCACTTGTCCTGCCCACCTTCATGGTTGCCACCCCAATCACAGCCAAAGCTCATACCTCCCTGCCACAGCCACCCCAGGTCTCATCACATCGCTGCAGAGACCTGGAGGGTGGGCCCATGAAGGAGCTAACTTGGGCGCAATCGTGGCAGCACCATCAGGGCAGACTTCATGCTGCTGAGGAGTATCTCAATGTTCTCCCCTGTGAGGAGGGGCATGCCAGTGGAGGAAGCGCGCACGTGTCTGCACGCGCTCCTCCAGGCATCTACTCCAACTCTGCCCCTCTTCTGTAGGGTCTGTGCACTACCCCCCTGTCTCCACCGGAGGCCAGTTGAGCCTCGACCACTGTTGTCCCTACTCCCCACAGAAGGAGAGCAGTCCTTCTGATGCTCAGTCCTTCTCCAACACTGCCAACCCCCAGTGGCCCGTGCTTATTCCTGAACATGGGTTGCCGGCATAGTGCGAGGTAAGGCATCCAGCACCCCAGCCCTCAGTGCCACCAGACCGGCAAATACAATTGTTTTTAAATTGTGTTGCCATTAGCGAAGATAACAGGGAAATACATGTCATGAAATTGAGGACAAAAAGAAATAAAATATGTTCACTATGAGGGGCGAGAGAGATAATTATGTCTGACTTTGATATGACTATAGCTAGGTTTATCTTTGGTTTCATCTGTTTGCTAAAGCCAGCAATTTACAGCTGCTAACAGGGCCACCCACTGACTGATACATTAAATGTTTTTCTGCTACAGTTGCAGTAGACTTCTTAAGTGCAGAAAAATCAATAGATAGTACATTTATTTACTCAGTTACATCCTCATCATCAGGAAGTATGAAAAATAAGAAACTGACATTAGCTAACCTGTAACTTGCTACTGTCTCTTTTAAATAAGTAACTTGAAAGTTGTTATGTTTAAAACTTTGTATAACGAAGACAAGATATTGCAGCAGCATGTGGAACTGGCACACATATTATGTTCATAAGTCCAGTCATGGACATTCAAATTAAAAAAAAAACACATATTATTCTTGTTGGCGAATTGCAATAGTACATATAACTTTCTACGGTAAGGCAAGGCAAGGCAAATTTAATTTCTATAACGCCCTATCGAAAGGCTCAGAATGCTTTACAGTAAAAACAGTACCCCAGAAACTAAAACCAGTATCTAAATAAAATTAAAAGCTTTTTCAGAAAGAAAGGTTTTTAAGGAGGCTTTAAAGGCCTCTGCCGAGCTGGCTGCATGTATATAAGGTGGAAGAGAGTTCCACAACAAAGGTGCAGCAGTACCAAAAGCTCTATTGCCTGATCTCTTGAGGTGAGAGGGAGATACTATGAGCAAGCCTGCCTCGGCAGAACATAGGGAGTGGAGAGGTCAATATGGCACCAGGGGCTCTTTGAGACAATCAGGTCTCTAACCACATAGGACCTTGTATGTCAACAAGCATATCTTGAAGATGATGCATGAACTCATAGGCAGTCAGTGCAGAGCGTGCAGAACAGGAATGACATGATCCCTCAAAAAAGCACCTGTCAACATCCTGGCCACAGCATTCTGCACTAACTGCAGTCAATGCATCAAACCTCCAGACAACCCTAAGTATAGAGTATTGCAGTAATCAAATCTGTTGGTGAGAAAAGCATGAAGGACCGTAACTAGGTCATCAGGCATTAAGAAAGGTCGGATCCTGGCGATATTCGGGAGATGGAAAAAGACAGATCAGATGACCAATGACGCCTGTTGTTCAAGGGCCAGTAAGTCATTAAGAAAAATGCCAAGGTCTTTTACCGCACTCACCACTCACAGGGGCTGCCCACAATAATTGGAATGAGCAACCTCCTGTCGATGGAAACACCTCCCTGACCAGGCTCGATCACCATAACCTCTGTATTGCCAGAGTCGAGACATAGCCAGTTTGCAGACATCCAGTTGTTTATCTCAGCCAAACACTGGCTCAGCGTAACTGAGGCAGAGAGACCACCTTGGACACGGGACAGGTACAACAGGGTGTCATCTGCATAGCAGTGAAACCCCAGATTGTACCAACCTAATGATCTTTCCCAGTAGCAGCATGTACATGGAGAACAACAGAGGGACAAAAATAGAACACTGTGGAACACCACAAGGCAGCACAAAACGTCCAGAGGAAATATTTCCAAGGACAACATGCAGCAATCTCCCAGTTAAATATGAGCTAAACCAGTGCACAACTGCATCAGTGGTGCCCACATAGTTTCACAGATGATCCAGTAGCACCCCGTGATCTACCATGTTAAAAGCTGAGGATAGGTCCAAGAGCATCAAGAAGATACATTGCCCTCAGTCCCTTGCCACGAAAAGGTCATGTGCCACCCTAACCAAAGCTGTCTCAGTGCTTTGCCAGGGATGAAAACCCAACTGGAGAGGTTCTAAGATGGACAAACTCTCAAAACACTCAAGCAGCTGGTCAACCACTACCTTCTCAATAACCTTCCCCAAAAAGGTAAGATTAGAGATAGACCTGTAGTTGAAGAACATCAGTGACTAAAGATGGCTCTGGTGAGCACACAGAGGACCTCAGCTGCCAAAACCAGCCAAAAATCATCCCAGGTCGGCAGAGGATCTCCACCAACAAACCAATCACCTCCGGCAAAATCTGGACCAGAGTAGGCAATACTCACCCTGATGGAAGGCATCTTGTCAGCAAAGAAATGCCCAAACTGCTTACACTTTTCTGTGGAGACTACTGTCCTGGACTGCAGACAGAAGGGGTTCAGTCAACTCACAACAGTGAGGAAGAGCACAGCTGGGTGATTCCCCACTGCAGCAATCAACCGAAACATAAACTCCATCTTCTTTAGATTGATAGCCCACTGATACTCCAAATAATTGAGCCTCAGGGATGCCTTGTCCCCCTCAAAGCGAGACCTCCTCCATGCATGCTGTACTCTACACCCCTTATTCTTCAACCAACGCAGCTCAACACAGTGCCACAGTGAGCGATGCTGAGAGGTTAATGGGTGAACATGGAAAGGTTCAATGAGGTCCAGGGCATCAATTAAGGCTGTGTTATAAGCCTCAACCTCAGCATCTGAACTGTGAGCACAGGCTAGCATCAAGCTCTAGACATCCAGTGACTCCTGGAGCTGGTGAGGCTCCAATTTATTTTTCAGACACCAGATAGTTTCCATAATGGGGTTATTTGGTAGGGAGTGCCACACTGAAATTCAACAGCATGATGATCCAACCAACAGACTGGATCACCCCTGACCACTGTAATGTCAAGTCGGAGCAAGACGAGGTCCAGAATGTGGCCATGTATGTGTGTCTTGAAGGTAACCATCTCAGACAATTCCAGCAAATTCATCAGCTAAAGGAGCTCTTGCCCAAAATGACAGGAGTCATCACTGACCCAGGCATTAAAGTCCCCCAGGATCAAAATCTTTGGGGACTCCAAAACTTGTTCGGTGATGAAGTCAGCACACTCCTGCAGAGAATGCTTTAGCTGCTAAATAAGTAAAATGTATTTCATATATAATCAAAAATGTGGTTTGCTCACCACATAATATCTCAAGGAACATTTAATGTAGCTGAAGCAGCTGGCACATGATGTTTAAGGAACAGTGTCAACTCCCTTAGGCCTCAAATTGTCCCTATTTAACAACAAAATACACATACTTTATGACTGGTCACATTCTGTAATGACTGCTGATGTAGCTGTTTGTTTGATTCTGATTCCATTTTTCTTTTAAAAATGAAAAACAGACTCCCCCCCAGCCCATACTAGTGTTACCACCACCACAAAGTTTGTTTGCACTCCTTGATCAACTTCTACTATATCTTTCCTGGTTGGGAATACACCCAGACAGTCTAACTACACATGATGCAGTGGGAGGAGGGGATACACAGCATCACGAGTGGCTGCACTTTTATTGGTGGGGTGTTTGTATTATTCAGGAGGTACTATATATAATTAGAGTCGATTAAGGTAGGATTTGAAACATAACAAGGTTGGATATAATTTACTTATGCCATTTCCATACATCTAGAGATGGAGTACAATGAAATATAGCAAACAAAGGTGACCTTATATTTTTTTACTATCAAAGATTTCAGGCATGTTCCAGTTTTATTTCGTAGTAATATTTTCTAGTTCCACCAAAAATTGAGCATTTTATGAGTGTGTTAAATTATTTTTTCCTCAAGAAAAAAAGGTGGCCATCACAACTGGCTTAGAAATTATATTGTAAACCTTGCAAGGGTTAGGATCAAGAGAATAAAAAATAATTCATGGCGTGCAGCATAGGAGGGACCTAACAAAGTCAATTTGACAGGTATGTTAATATTTTTAACTGTAGCAGAAACTTGCTCTTTTAAGAAAACATTTTCTGCTGGACTGCTTCTTTAAGTTGTACTAAAGAAGGAAGCAAATAAATATCCAGCAACATTAATGAATTATACTGAAGGCAAGCGATCCAAAAATATGAGTTTTCAACTAGAAATGATGCAAAAAGGGTTGACAGTGTCCCTTTAATGCCATGGATCCTGTTCCCACTGATGTTAACTTTCCTGTAAAAAAAGAAAAAATTCTGACTTTGGTCTCTATCTGCAACGCAGTTTGCCATTAGACAGAAATGGTGAAAGTGTTTTGCGGATATGGTCCATGGTAGCAGAATGACAAACACCACATTTCATCAAATTCTCTTCTTTAAAGTTTCCTTTTCTCCCCACACAGTATTTACCTGCCACTATCTGAGTTGCTGTTATCATCCATCACTTGATCCGGATCAGCGGTTGGTATACTCTTGTAGGGATATGAAAATCTCTCTTTATTAATTTAGTAAATGTCAACATGTGTACATTGTCTGGCAGCAACCTACAGTATTTCTGGTGTCTGCCACAATATTGCCAGCTGTACTAAACATGCATTCTGAAGAGACACTTGTTGCAAGACAATCATGATATTCCAAGGCTCCATCATACAGCTCAAACCATATTAATTTTTTCAATCTCCAATAGTCAAAGGTACATGGATCAATAGGAATAAGTGGTTCTTGCAGGTAACTGTCTACCACGATGGACAGAGAATGCTTAGAAGAAGAATCCATGTAATTAGGTGTGGCAGCAATCTTCAGGTTTTGCCACAGATTTAGCATGCTACCAAGAGTTGTGGAAGAACTACTGCTCACATTTGTTGACTTTTCCTATCCTGTATCTCTTCGTGAAGATGGACCTGCACATTGCGGGGACAAGAAGCTACTGTGTGTGTCCATGCTGGACTCATCTGAGTGCTGCAATTCATCTAACAGCAGCAATTTGTAGTACTCTACATAATCTGTTTTTGGAAGATGTATACAGCCTTGAACCGGGGATCTAAGAAAGTTGAAAGTATGTAGTGTTTCTGTTTGATCATTGCAACTAGTTCCATACCATTTTGGAAATACTCTGACATTCCCTTGACTAGATTTCCATGATGCTGCCAACATCTTGCCTTGTACTCAGACCTGTCTCTTTCTATCTGTGGAGTCAGAACTCTCAGATGATGTGTGACCAGCATTATTAGTGGGATAACCTGACTCAGAGTTGCACATTCTAAAGACATGCCCCTTGTAGTTGTCTCAAAAGGAAGTAGGATGCAGCAGACTGTCTCAATTAACTTCCACTGTAGCACAGAAGCATAATGCCATCACCAATAATGTAAATGGAGCAATATTCATATACAGCTTGCTTTTGTTCCAAGATGCACCGCAGCATATAAAGAGTTGAATTCCACCAAGTGGAAACATTTTGAATTAGCTTTTGGTGTGACTGATTGCGTTTCTTTGACATTTCAGATAATATCCATGCAGCCTTGGTTGAATGAAAAAAGTGAGTCACAATTTTTTTGCAAACAGCAGTCATGCTATCAACTTGTGTTTCATTGTTCGGGGACCCAGTGACAATTAAATGTAAGCAAGAAGCATTCATAAACCCTCAATCCTGTTCTGCTTTCAAGATGTTGGCTCCATTGTCACCATATAGCCATGTTTTAGACTATGAGAATAAATCCAATCATTAGGGAGCTAATTTAGTCTTTACAAGATATTTGTGGCTGAAGACTTTGCCCAGACTTCTTTATATTAGTGGCGCCATATTTTGGGGTGTGTTTGTTTTTGAAGAAGCTCAAGAAAAGCTGACCCAATGAGAGGTAAGGGACATGCAATCTATATTCTGACTGCTGGTCCACATATTGTATCTGTCATGACATGAATGCACCCTCTGCATTTTTAAGTGCAAGCATCACTGTCACTTTTAATGCCCAATAAATATTTTGTATTTCAACATAGTCAAAATACCATTGATGAGCTGTCCCAGTTGCGCTGAGGGTTGAGGCACTGGACACCACACATCGCGCCTCACTGGTGACCTGGGTTTGGGAATGAGCGCGGCCCACCAGGGGTCGGCAGGGGACAGAGAGGATCGAGCATCTGAAGGACTGCTCTCCTTTCTTGGGGAGGGATCCAGAGACAGCCTGGCATTGCAGTGGCCCCCGGTGGAGACCAGAGGCATTGCAATGCTTCGGGCTAGCATGCAGGAGAAGGACATTGACAGGTTGCCTTCTGAACATGGGAGGGAGCATCTACAGCTTGGGCTGGGCGGCATTGCACGTCCCATGTCTGGGGTGTAACTGACAAAGAAATACCCTGGCTCACTGAGGAGGTGATGAGGGCCTCAGGGGCCTCCCTCACATCCCCAATTCCAGGCAGACCACAATGGGGTCCACGGCTGACTTTCTGAGAGGGATAGACCCTCTAATTCCAGAAAGACACCACCAAGGGAGGGAGAGCCCTGTCCCGGGGGGTGGTCTGGGATGCTGGGAAGTCCCTCGAGTAAAGGGAGAACTGGAGTGGTCTGTCACAGTGGGGAGTAGCAGGGCTAGCATTGAGAAGACACCTCTGAGAGATGCCTCGGTGAGTTGGTGAATAAAAAAAATTTGAAAAAAAAAATATCTTTGATGAGGAACATTGCAATGAGGCTCTACAAGTTTCATAACCTCCCTAAAATCCTCATGATCTACTAAAGAGTATGGGATCAGGGCTCCAGTTAACAGTTCCCCAATTTTATGATTAAAATGAAAACTCTTTGGATGACTTTTGTTAAAAATATTCTTTCTCTCAAATGCCTGAGACAATGCTAGCAGCTTTCAACATGTCCCTGCTGGTTTAGTAGATACTGTGCTTCATTTACCAGATAGACATTGGGGTGATGGAGGATTTATACATTCAGTGCCATCACTGAATGTGCAACTAGTACTAACGATATTGGTGGTAATGACGGTCCTAGGGCTGGCACTGGCTCTGTCCACATCAAGTTCACAGAATTTACTATCCATTTCTACATCCTGCTCCTTCTCATTAGTGGTCTGGGAGGTGGAGGTGGATGACGTGCTGTACTGCCAAGACATGACGCATGAACAGCCTTCCAGTGGAGGTGGTGGGGGCAGAAACAGTGGTGGGGTTCAAGAATGCATGGGACAGGCAAAAGGGAATCATAGTGGAAGGGGGGGAGTGAAAAAGAGCTGTAGATCAGACATGGGCTGCAGTAATAGTGTAGATAGGGAGACAAGGGCAGGCTGGATGGGCCAAGTCTGCCATCAGATTCTGTTTCTAAGACAAGCAAGCAAGCACTTCATGAAAATAACAGTGCCCATCTGGCCATTCGATTGCTCGCTTGCTTTAAACCCAGCTTTGTTTTGTTTTGTTTCTGTTTTAAATAAAGAAACTGCAGATTGATGTGGCTTTTCATCTACTTGCCCCGTGGGAGGGAAGTAACTTTCCGAGCAGTGAGAATCCAAGATAGCTGAGAGCAGTGAGTGAGAGCACAATACTACAAAGAGACAGCACATGGCTGTCCCTTTCAGCTACCGATCACAGTTACTCACTGAAAAAACATATTTAACTTACTGCAGAAGTGGACAGCAGTGGAGTAGTAACATTTTTTTTAACTTTTCTTTTCTTTTCTTTATTCCCCCATCTCAACCACCAACCCTCAACTAACTCTTGGGACCTCCAGGCACTTCTCAATCCCTTCATCTCCCCCCAGCCACTGATATCTACCTCCATGGAGCCTTGGCTTGCTCCCCAGGTGGAGTCAGCAAAGGGGGAGAACCCCCGGACATAGAATCTCATCAGATGGTGTGTGCAGGGGAGGGGGGACCCAGATATACCAGAGTCATTATCATCGTGGAGGTGCTGGGGTTGCGTCCTTTTTCCTGGTGTCATGTCCCATCTCAGGATGTTGTCTACAATGGAATCTAGGCATGCCCATGCACGCAATGCATGCATACATATGCCGACGTCTGCAGCCTCTATCTCCAGCTGCACTGCCACCTGTGGTCACCCAGGCGGCAGTATCACAGCAGAGAATGGAACCTTCCTCCCTGGAGGAAGAGAGCATCCTCTAGGACACCTGATCCTCTTCCCTCCACCAGCCCCGATGACCCAAGCTCATTCCTGAACTTGGTTGCCAGCATCGCTAGCAGTAGCACTACCATGCAGCCAAATTAATACCTCTCAACCTTTTGTCCCCCAGATGTGGATCATTGCCTCTCAAAATATGGAACAAATTAGCAAAATGTGGAGCACTTAATCAAATCTTTACCTAGGAGGCTCAGAACACTGTTAAAATGTTTACATTTATGTTCAGAAAGTCTGTTATTAACTGAATAATATATTTTTTGCATCATTTACTATAGATTTTTGCTTTAAATTGTTAATACTGAATGTGGAACAAGTCCTCACGATGTTGAATAGGGAGCTTTTGTGAAGTTAAATTAGGAACGTTCCTTGTAATGTGGTGCAGTTGAAAGGTATGGCCAAATCGTTTAAATAAACCCAGAAATATTTTAGAAGTAACCACCAAGGTGGCCAGACAGATGGCAGGGGGTGGAGAAGAGACACAATATACAATGACAGACACCTGTGGAGAGGGACAGAGGGTTGTAGAACTCATGTAATGCCAGTACCACCTAGTGGCTAAAAGAAATGATGAGCTCTATTTCAATACATATACCTACACATTGCAAAATGAAGTACAAAAAACTAGTTTACATTTTTTCTTAATCTGTTTTCTCCCTTTATAAATGAACCACTGTATAATAGCAAAAATGTACCCAGGGGTGTGTGTCATCTGTAATAACGTCACACCTTGGGTGGGTTAAATTATGGACTCTTTTTTTCAAACATATACCTGCGCATTGCAAAAGGTAGTAAAAAAAATACTTTTTATTTCTTTATAAATGATGCATTGTATAATAGCAATAATGCACTCCAGGGGTATGTTTTGTGTGAAATAATGTCATTTCTTGAGTGTTGAAAGCACTCAGCCTGTGGTCTTGTGCTTCGACCCCCCTGAGATATGACGTTATTTCACAGTGACACACACTTTGTTGTGCATTACTGTTTAAATAACATATGACAGATGTCCAGTTGCAGCAAGATATATGGACACTTCCTGTGCACAAGATGAAGCTGAATGCCTTCAACCACCAGATGTGTCTGTGTATCCAGCACAATTGGACACTCAGAAGTATGTTATTCCACTTATAAAATAGTGATAAAAACAATTAAAAATATATCTTCATTGAAAATTCTGCTAGGAGATGTGAGGTGTCCAGTTGTGTTGTGATAACTGTACAGTCACATGATGCTCTCTGCCAATCTGATTGTTAGTAATTCTTCATTGTTTTTATAACACAGTATATAATACATTTACCATTACTGCCAATTATGAGGATGCAGATTATGTAAGGACAGTATGTATACAAACAAAGCATCGCATTTTTAGATGGCATTATTTTGTACTGGTCTGTCATATCTAACATAGTGTGTATATATATATATATATATATATATATATACTATATACACACACACACACACACACATATATATATATATATATATATATACACACACAGTATGTTTAAAGTCAGTTTACATTTCTTACATGCACATTTGCACAAGATGAAGGAAAATTTGTATCCTGTCCAATTGTTTATACCTTATTTATCACTATAGCACATCAACTATGATTACGCTGCATTTGTGCTATGTAGGTCGGGACTGTTAGACTACCAAAAAGGTGGTTTAATGTATTGACACAATTACCATGAATTACACTCCAAGAGTGAAGCATGTGTCAAAATCCTGATGCATATGTCATTTTTTAATGTTTTCTTTTTTTTTTCTTTAGCTGTAAAGTGGGTGAAGTGTCATGAATACACCTGAAGGTTTGACAATATGGTTCAGACATTCTGATGCATTTATACTGATGCAGCTGTGGCAAAAACATGATGCAAGAACTAAATCCTGTCCAAGGTCTTGTAACACAAAGGATGAAAAATGCCATCCCCCATATTTTGATACATCATATGGATGTGCTGTACCTTACATCAGAAAGCACTGATTACACACAGTTCCTTGTGTGTAACCATGAGCTACAAGGTAAAATTCAAAAGCTACTAGCATATATAGCATCTCAAGAACCTTATACCCACCAGAGGTCAGTCATGTATTGGGTCTTGTCAAACGTTAGACATGTGATGCTTCTTCAGTACCTAGCTGTACAGTAATGGGTTTCACAGCAGTAATAGCTATAAAGTTAAAATAACAAAAACCCTGGGATCCATTTTAGGGGAACACAGTATACAGATCTATGTCAAGCAGAAGTCTGGCTGGCTAGTCTGGGGGTGCCTAGCCAAGATGGATACCTAAGCATTGAGTTCCTGGTTACCACTACAGAATCCGTCAACATCCTGTGCATAGATTAGCAGAGGGAGACAATCCAAGCAGATAAACAACAAGGACTAAGTTATGGTTACCAAAATATCATAATACCGGAATGCTGAAGATGCTAGCAAAATGAAATCGATAAACTCCTCTCCACCAGCAGCCAAAGATGGCCGACCAGTGTGGCAGCCCAACAGAGTAACAATCAGGAGGCCCAAGAATACAATCAGAACTCTTGGCGCATATGGCAGCTAATGTTAAAGTCATCAAGCAGTCTGTTGATATTAAACAGACATCAATTAATGAACGGACCAGGCGTGTGGTAAGAAATGAGAGCCATGTACAAGGAGTGGAAACTCAGTCTACTGACCTCCTTGCCTGAGCAGAAGCAACTGAGCACACAATCCAACAACTGTCTCTTAAACTGGATGACCAAGAATGCAGAGCATGGAGAAACAGTCTGAGGCTCCTGGGCCTGCCAGAAGAGCTGGAAGGCATAGATGCTGTATTTTACCTGAGGCACAGTCCACCGGAGTGGATTAGGCTAGACGCAGACTTCTTCTTCAAAAAATAGGGTGCACAGAGTGGGAAAGCAAAACAAATCCTCTAATGCAGGCCAACTCTGAACTCACATCTTCCGCCTACTCTGGTAAATCATTTTTTTTAAAACCTGAGAGGCCAGAATTATCACTGTACAAAACCAAAGGCTTTCTTTCTTCCTAGACTGTTCCTGACTTATCCTAGAGAAGCATCATACCTTTGAAAATACCAAAATGAGCCTCTACAGTGGTACTGCTACCACTTGCAGCACTGATGACCCAAGTTTGGGAGCGAACTCAGAGATGGAGGGTAGGCCAGGAGGTGGATCGAGCATCTGTAGGTGATGGTTGCCATGAACTCTAGTATGTTTGAATGGAGCATAAGAGTTCCAGGTAGCTAAAAATTTATCTTTGAAGTAAGCGAGGGCATGGTCAATGGAAGGGGAAGAGGCAACTGGGGACCAATCTGAGCAGGCCAGCTCATTCAGAAGGGGGTTTAGGTCTAGGGAGATGAAGGAGCAAAGCTGCAGGATTTTGTGTGGCAGTTTAGGTCTATGGACCTTTCTGACCATGAAGATTGGGTGACGATCACTGAGGGCATCCGGGAGGATACCCGATTTAATGACATGGCGGAGGTGGGAGGTGAGAGCCCAGTCTATCAGGAGTGATTAAGGGTTTTATGATTTAGGAAGGTAGGTTCCAAGATGAATTGAGAGAGATTGGGGTCCGTGATGTCATTTTGTGTCTTGGAAGTGGCTGGAGATAGCCAGTTTAGGTTCACATCACCCAAAATGTACAATGTGCCTTTATGTGAGAGGGAAGTTACAGAGGTAATGACATCCATTGTATCAGATATTTTGGAGCCAGGGCAACAGAAGATACCGGCTATGAAGACAGGGGAGGAAAAAGGCAGGACAATGTTTACTACAAGGGCTTCATAGGTGGTGGGTAAGGTGGATGAGAGAATGGTTGTGTACTGAAGTGCGGACAGGATATACATGGCTACTACACCTCCTCTGCCCATCCTATCATGCCTGATTATGGAGTAGCCAGCGATATCAATGGAGAGATCAGGTATTTTGTTGTTTAACCAAGTTTCAGTTAGAATTAGAATATCAGGTGTGAGGGAGAGTACCATAGGTTATAAGAGGTCAATTTTTTGAGACGAGACTGCAGATGCTTAAGTGTAGTATTTTCAGGCCCTTTGGGAGGAAAGAAGGAGTGCAGGAAGTCTGTACATTAGTGGTGGGATTGCAGCTGGCAGAGGAGGGTGTAGTGGGACCATTGTTAGGGTGAACATTGCCAGACATGAGTAAGAGAAGTGCAAGTATAAGGAAGTGAAGTTTGGGACATTTGTGATGGATCGAGTATTTGGAAAGTATTTGGGAGGGAAGGGGGCTGGGTGAGTGGATGATTAGGAGATGAAGGAAACCAGGGTAGCTAGGTACTGAGATTAGGCGGCAAGGGGGAAATGAATCCAGAGTATTAGAGTAGGTGCAGGAGTTATGGCAAGTATAAAGGTAGGAGCGAGAGTGGAGGGGAAAGGTGAGATAGTTTTTTTAGGTTGGGGAGCTTGCAGTGTCGGGGTAGATCAGATTAAGAGAAGAATTAGAAGAAGGGGAGGCAGGGAAAGAGGGGAAGACATTATATGTAGACGAGGAAACTAAAATAATTCTGAATTTAAAAGGCAACAACTTGGAGAAGATCAGTGGCACTGGCAGAATATAGAGTTGTTAGTAGCGGTTGCTAGTAGCAGCTGCCAGAAGCAGCAAGTTTTGTAAGAGCCTGATAGAAAGGAGAGACACCTAGAGATGGACCACTAATCGGTAGTAGAAAAATAAGTAGAGAAAATAGAGGAAGCAAGAAGTAAATTGGTTTGAGTGCACCTTTTATTCAGGAAGATATCACTGTTTAAATCTTATACAGTAGCCAATGGGAGTAGGGAAAAAGATGAGGCAGGAGCTTTGCTATATTTAGTAGAGGTCAGGGCTGGGGAGGTGGGTGGGACAAAATATGCAATCCAAATATTAATTGAGCCAAAATTGAGCCGGACTCTCACTTACAGAAGCAGTGGGACCAAGCTAGAAAGTCCAGGCCAGGCGTGACGCACTGGGCCAATCACGGCACAGAGTTCCTGTGAGTGGACCAATCAGTCCAAGCCACATTTCTCCCTTTACTAGATTATGCAGACATTCTGTACTGCAACAGCCCAATATCTTCACAAACTGGATGTACTTTATCATCGGACGCTATGTTTTATCTTAAATGCTGCATCAAGAACACGATTGCTCATTATATTTAGCAGTGGGATGGACATCATTTGCCACCAGAAGGAGAATGAATAACTGTACCTGGGTGTACAAAGCCATGCTGAATAAACTCCCCTGCTATATTTCTTCCCTATGTCACCAATCCCTTAGTTGCTACTCACTTAGGAAAAACTTTATAATTTTACTAGACATTCCCAAATTTTGGAAAAACCGCAATCAATTACACTTTATCTTCTTTTTGGAATAAACTCCAAAGCACCCTCAGGCTTTCCAACTACATCTCTTTGAATGTCGACAAATCCCTTACAAGCAATTCCATTAAGGAGGATTGTCACTGTTATACTAACTAGCCAGGCCGCTGGATTCTTTTATCCTCCAGTTATGACTGGGTCCAAGCACTTTACCAGCTATGGTGGGAATCTCTGTATCCATTACCGTGCACTTATTCTACCCCTACCCCATCCACTGGCTGGAAATTGACGGTCTTGCACTATATTGGTACTTTTGCTGCGTATGGCTACTTCTGTCTTTTATACTATGTTTTCAATGCCATTTTGTTATCTTCCTGTACAACTTGTTCTACAGTGTATGCCATCCTGTATATGTACTTGCTCTGATTTATGCTTTCTATGTATCTGTTGTTTGTGTTTTGTCTGTGACAGGACCTCCTCATAAATGAACTTGCTTAATGGAGCTTTCCTAATGAAATAAACTTGACTTGACAAAACAATTGGGCACAAGAGAAAGAAATGTCCATTGATTATAAAAATGTTCCAGCAAATGAACTAAATTGCCTATCAAGGGAGTTTTATGCCAGCATTAGAAGTTCCTCGGGTACTGAGTACAGCATCACTACTTTCCTATCACTGGGAGTGGGATTAAACCACTACTGTATTTAGATAGTGTAGACATACAGTGTAATGTTAATATCGTGACAGGTTCAGAATTTAAAACCAAAATAAAGTATTTGAAGCTTTAGCAAAGTGATTCAGAAAGTCAGAAAAAGACAAGGCCTCCCACTAAAGCTGCATCAGTGACACTGGTTTGGCAATGCTCCAACACTCAAGTGTTACACAGGTTTAGTCCAGAAATTTGGCTGACAGTGAAAATCTATTTTGCACATCATGGAAGAGAGGGACTGAGGGATTATCGTTTAACTCTTTCACAGTCAATAAATCTGAAAACAGACATGAATATGTTTCCCTAAATATTAGTGAAAATGCCAAAAACCACAAGATCTGCCAACAGAAACAAAGAGAATCTCTGTGATTTTGTGTTTAAGCTGCTGGGAGAGAACATGTGCCCATTTCAATTTTTCTAAAGTATGTTTCTAAATGCCCCTAATGCGAAGGCGTTCTACTTATAGCCCAGAAGACTACCCCAAGATGTTTTAAACAATGAGCCCTACTGGTACTTCCAAGAGCCAACGGGGATTAAATATTTCAGCAGTATGAAGCTGCAGCTATTGACCAAAGCAGGACTTTCAGTGAAATACACAAAACACTGTCTTCAACGTACAGCTGTCTGTATACTTTCTGATGCTGGTTTAGCATCTAGGGAGATCATGCCTGTGACAGTACATCGATGGGAACAATCTCTAAAGAATTATTAGTTTCCTTCTATATCAGACTGCAAGCAGCAAGCTCGATAATTGCCAATGCAGTGAAAAAAAATGAGTCCCATGTAGAAACTGCCATTATTTCATTCCAATGTGCCATAGCCTCAATTAATACCCAGCATAAGACAGTTCACAACTATGCTGCAAGATATGTTCCAACCATTAACTCGCCTTTTAATATCCATGGCTTAAATATTTCTGGATGAACTTGTTCACATTGTCTGTAACTATGACAGACCTCAAAGTAGCCATGGTAAAATGCATAAATTCAGTATTTCATCTCACATGAGCAATGAGCACTTATTTATTTTTTTCTTCACCAGGTAAGGCACTAGACAAAAGCATTGCTATTTTCAGGCATGACCCGGGAGAGGTACAGACAAAGGAAAAGCAATTACAGGCGATACAGCAATATAAAATGTCAAACAAGGGTTAGACAAAACCAGAGTATCATAAAACAATGCAGAGTACAAAGCATTTCAGAAGACTATAAACAGAAACCGACCATCCTGTTTTTTTTTTTCTGTTTATCTTTTCACAGTATGCAAACATAAAGGGAATACTGAGAAGTAGCCATGACAGCAACATTAATACCGATGAACTGTGATCCAGTAAGTAAAACCTATCCTCTCAACCAGTATATTAAAAACAGACTCCTTAGAAACAGTGATTTGAATACCTCCTGCAATAAATAAATGTACCCTTTCTTGTATCTCTTGTACTGTAAAACATGCATGCTCTCTGTCTAAATCAGTCATACTATTCACAGTGTGATATGTGCTCTGTACGCCATCCCCCACTCAATCACCTAACCCAAAAAATGAACATATCCACAGTTCAAACATAAAAGGGAAAACCTAAAAACAATGGTAACTTACAAAATGAAGCAGAATGTCTCCCTATAAGCATCAAACCCTGTAACCTTGAAGCAGCACATCCTGCAAATAAAAAAAGAGTAAAGACCTGCAAAAATCATTGTTTTCTTTTGGAAACTTGCATAAAATGCATACTGCAAAATAAACTGTGCTGTATCAGAGCCATCGCTAAAAAAAAAAAAAAAAAAAAAATAGATGTAACAAAATCAGACACAGTCTCTCCATGAAGGTATCCAACATATCCTACCAGTAAAAACAGCTAAAATAGCTGCAAAACACTTAATTCCTTTCTGCTATTCCCTTTAACAGGACTCATGCTGCAAAAGCAACTCCCCTGACCAGCACGGTGATGCTTTCCAGAAGACGTTTTCATCAATATAAGTAATGCACAAACCGCTGAACTTCCACTTTATCACACCTCTATAATGGTGTCAGTCTTCGCCAACCAACCCCTCCCTGTACTCACCTCTAAGCTCTACCTTGTTCAAGGTACATCTATGGACTGTAATATATACAGTATGTAGATATCTTGCTATTAAAGACAGAATGCATCATTTCTTTTTGCAAACTAAAAGTTAATATGTTAAGAGTTTAAAATTACAGAAAATGGGCCTGATTTTTAAACACAGTTAGAATGCTTCAAGCCCCTGGTGCATGTGGTGCAGGGGCCTTGTGAAATTCTATTGGTGCCGATTGAGATTCCCAGTCAGGTGCAGCAAAGTTCGCAAGTTAGACCAGCTCACCCCGGTCTAATCTGCACCATTTGGGGACTCCTTGTATGGGGCTTGCACCAAATATTTATCACAAGCTGCCGTAAAGTGTGAAAACTGTCACAACTGTGCCCAATGAGCTAAAATTAGGCGCAGTTGTCTCAAAGGAGTTTGACACAGAGCATCACAAAAGCATGTGGATGGGGAAGGTGTCTTAAAATGTCCAATCATCCAGGAGTAGGGGAGTGACTCTATTATGCATTAAGACTCTGCAGCTGGGAATTAAACAAGTGTACAGAAATAAGGAAGGGAGAGTGATTATTAATGCTGGGACTGTGCAGGGAGAGAGTATCACCTTTGGCAGTTCATATCCTCCTAATGGCCCACCCATGGTTTCTTTTTTTTTTTTTTTATCATGTAACATTTTATCCTCCCCTGCAGCCACAGTCCTGCCTTACCTCCAGCCACCACTTCTCCATTCCACCTCTGACCCCAAAGCTCCATGCCCAGCTGGCAGACACATCTCTGCCTGTGAAAGGGGCCCTC
Source organism: Neoceratodus forsteri (assembly GCA_016271365.2). Lineage (NCBI taxonomy): Eukaryota > Metazoa > Chordata > Ceratodontiformes > Ceratodontidae > Neoceratodus > Neoceratodus forsteri. Next base: position 1,230,853,244 of record CM057453.1, on the reverse strand, counting down.
CACGTAGACCCCGTGCCAGGTGAGGAACCATTACCGGCACATTCATTCTGGGCATCATCAGCCGGTGAAACTGCAGCTATCAAGCTGCCATGGATCTGTGCTGCTTTTTTCCTCCATTTTTTCCCCTGGAAGCATGGACCTGCAAGGACATCAGTGCACTAACGTGCGGACGTCTGCCATGCTTCCCCTCCACTGGCACCTACGCTACTGCAGCACCAGCGGGCATCCCCAGGGACCAGCAGAGCATGGCATGCATCCCTCCCTTCTCCCCAGGGCTAGGAGAGCTGTCATCGGACGCTCAATCCTAGTCCTCCCCTGCCAACCCCCAATGACCCAAGCTCATTCCCGAACCTGGGTCACCAGCGTGGAGTGAGGTGTGGCGTCCAGTGCCTCAACCCTCAGTGCCACTGGGCCGGCCACCCCTGGTTTCTTTAAACGAGCATTACAAGCATTTATAGGTGACCACAGAAGTACTGTTTTGGGAGGAGACATCACTATGGTGCTGTGCCCCAGTCCGGTTAAGAGAGGGAAAGGATGCCCCACCAATAATATACAGCTCCTCAGCTGAGCAATTGTGCCATTCTCTGGGTCTGATGGATGCATGGAGGCAGACACATGAGCAACAGTGAAATTATTCTTTTTACTCCCCGGTGCAATAGTCATATAGCAGGATAAATGGACAATACTGCTCATAGCCCAAGAATTTCTTAACATGGTATGGGGAGTACACAAAGGCAGCTTCCTTCATTTGGACCACTTTCCAGTCTCATTAACCTTGGTTTAGGGGCTAAATGAGGAGAAGCATAACACATGGAAAATTAATGTTACTCTGTTCCAGTCTCCAATCTTTTGTGACTGGATGTGAACAAAAAAATTACCCAATATTTTAATGAAAATGAGACAGACGAGATCTCCTGGTCCACAATCTGGGACCCCATGAACGTGGTGAACTGGGATTGAAAATAGCAAACACAAAAGTCAAAAGGAACAAGGACGACACGCTTGATAAAAAAGAGGCCCAGCTCAAGAGCTTGAAAACCCGGGTGGACACCACAAACAGGGCCTACGTTGGATCCAAAAAAGACAGAGGAGTTGCTCCGCTACAAAATGGAATGTTCTCACTTTAAATTAAATCAGACCTATTGGGAGGCAGGAGAATAACTTGAAAAACTGCTGGCCCACCACTTTTGGTCACAAAACACAGAGAGATACATACTGGAGACACACTTGGATGCAGGAATGGTAATAAGGCATGTGGACAAATGACATGCAGGAAACTCCAGGTTTCAACAGTTCTCCTAGTGACTTTTATTTTTCTGTTTCAGAGATATTATCCCCACAAATGACAGCATTGCTCAATCACCATGTTTACATGCAGGTATATATCGGATTCAAACTGGATTATTGAATAATCTGATAACTGAATCAGATTTTTCAGATCAACGTAAACAGGAAAATTCTTATTATAATCACATTATGTAAACTTTTAGAAATCTGATTCAAATACCTGGAGTTTTCCTGTTTAAATCTGGTTACTGGCTCATGTAAACAGATCAGGTAGTGTTCTCAGATTATTGGCATTTTAGCACATGCCTGGTTGTATAGCATGTCTCTGTCTAGATTGCAGAAATTCACACTATGACTAATAGGGTATAATAATTAAAAAAAGTGTAAAACCCTTTCAAACAGTATTATTTTTATTAGTTAATATTATCTTTGAAGGTTTTCACAGGTAGTGCCTGCAAAAACAAGAAATATTTAGGGTTTGTTGGGGGAATGATGAAATGTTTATTAGGCCATTACATGTTCAAGATGGAAGTGTGGGGTGTGTGTGTGTGTGTGTGTGTGTGTGTGTGTGTGTGTGTGTGTGTGTGTGTGTGTGTGTGTGTGTGTGCGTGAAAGTGTTCTACATGCTGGTTAAACTACCTGAAAGAGAATCACATGTCAAAAAATCCTTGTCTCTGACTGCTCTAAGCCAGTCACATGACAATAAAGGTTTTTGGACAATTGACTAGTTTCAAACTGAAACTGAGGGGACATATTTAGAGCCGGCCGGATCCATGTGCAAATCGATGTGCTGCACAATATCAGACCCTAGATACGCGACTCATAGCAGGCAGTTGCCATGTTTGATGTGGCATATCCAGGGTGCAGTGCTGAAGACCACCTATAGGGGAATGCATGGTGCATACCTGGATGTGCCAAGTCCTCCATGGGCAATATTCAGCCTAAACATGCAATTGGGCTTATTGGGCATGCATGGTGCAAAGGGCGGGACAGCCCCCTCTCCAGCCCTTACTCCCATTATAATAAACAAATAAAGCACCTTTCACTTAGTTTCCATAGTGCAGTGTTCTCCCTTCCCAGCTCTGAACCCCATTACATTAAAATATTTGCTCTGTTCCCTTAGTTTCCATAGTGTAGTGTCCCTGCTCCACAGCCCTGATCCCCTTTACAATAAAACAGTGTGCTCCATTCCCTTAGTTTCCATAGCATAGTGTCTCCCCTCCACAGCCCCGTTCTTCATACTAATACCAGTGCCCAACCCCTTTGAACCTAGTGGTCTAGTGGATCCCTCTTCCCCAGTCCAAGCTCCATAGGAATGGAAATATACCCCCCATCCAGTCTGGTAGTCTAGTGGATCCCCATGACCCAATCTCCTTATGACTACATACCAATATCCCCAGTATCCCCGGTGGTCTAAGACCCCCCCCCCGTAGGATGTGGCACACTACCCTGCTTCCCCCCCACCTGACCAAAGCCACTGACTGGCACAGCCCTCCTCACATCACCACAGCCAGCTGCCGACTGAACTGTCAATGAGCATGTACAGTACAAAGTACCTGCCCATTCATTGGTCAACCAATGGCGGGTACTATGTACTGTACACGCTATTGACAGTCTCAGTCGGTGGCTGGCCGTGGTGGTATGAGGAGGGTCAAAATAGTCACCGGCCGCATCAGGTGGGGAGGTGGTGTGCCACGTCCTACTGGGGTGGGGGCTGCTAGACCACCAGGGATACCAGGGATATTGGTATGTAGTCATATGGAGACAGGGCCAGAGGGGAGCCACTAGACTACCATGGAGGGCAGGGGGTGCATTTTCATTCCTACAGACCTCAGGCCGGGGAGAGGAATCCACTAGGCCACCAGGGTCAAAGGGGGTGGGCACTGATATTAGTATGGAGAACAGGGTCGGGGAGGGGGGACACTACACTATGGAAACTGAGGGAATGGAGCAGACTTTTCTATTGTAACAGGGATCAGTGTTGAGGAGGGGGTGGACACTACACTATGGAAACTATGGGAACAGAGCAACATATAGAAACATAGAAACATAGAATCTGATGGCAGGTAAGGACTGCTTGGCCCATCTAGTATGCCTATTTCCCTACCTAACGGATAAGCTGCAGATGCTAGTTAATCAACAGCCTACTTCCTCCTACCCCCCCACTAGAATTTCCTTATGTCTGTCCCATGCATTCTTGAATTCCCCCACTGTTTTTGACTCTACAACCTCCTCAGGAAGGCTGTTCCATGCATCTTCAACCTCTATGTGAAGAAATACTTCCTTACATTACCTCTGAGCCATCTCCCCTCTATCTTCAGATTGTGCCCCCTTGTTCTTGTACATTTCTTTTTCTGAAAGATGCTACCCTCTTGGACTTTGTTGATTCCCTTGAGGTATTTGAAAGTTTCTATCATGTCCCCCTCTCCCTCCTTTCCTCGAGGTTATACATCTTAAGCTCCTTTAGTCTTTCTTTATATGTCTTCTGGTGCAGACTCTGCACCATTTTCATTGCCTTCCTCTGGACAGCCTCCACCCTGTCTATGTCTTTGCAGAGATGGGGTCTCCAGAACTGTATACAGTACTCCAGATGTGCTCTTACCAACTGTCTGTACAGAGGGACAACAACTTCCTGTTTTCTACTGGTGATGCCTCTCCCTATGCATCCCAGTATCCCCCCAGCCCGTCTTACTGCCTTCTCACATTGCTGGCCCACCTTTAGGTCATCTGATATGACTACCCACAGGTCCGTTTCCATTTTTGTTGTTGCCAGTATCTCACCCCCCACTGTGTACTCTTTCCCTGGGTTTTTGTTTCCCAGGTGCATTACTTTGCACTTCTTTGCATTGAATCTAAGCTGCCAGACATCTGACCATTCCTCCAACCTTGCCAAGTCCCTTCTCATCCTTTCCACCCCACCTTGTGTATCAACTCTGTTGCAGATATTTGTGTCATCTGCAGAGAGACATACTTTTCCTTCCAGTCCTTCTGCAATGTCACTTATAAAGACATGAAAAAGTACCCGATCCAGTACTGAACTCTGCGGTACCCCCCTAGTAACCCCCTTTCTTCACTGTGGACTCCATTTACTATTACCATCTGTTTCCTGTTGTCCAGCCAGTGTTTTATCCAGGCATATAATGGTGATCGGGGCTGTGGAGGGGGGGCACTACACTATGGAAACTAAAGAAATGGAGCAAAATATTTTATTATAACAGGGTTTGGGGCTGGGGAGGTCAGACAGTATGCTATGGAACAGAAGGAATCAATGAGACTATTGCTTAGTTCAATGGTAATTGGGGCCACTGAGGGGGAATCATATGACCGGCCCTGGATTATGTGTGGGGTACCACCCTGCCCTGAACAAAGTAAGGGTAGGGACTTGCTGATTTATCTTTGCACCGGTGCAGCCAGCCATGTCTTCACCAGGGGACTTTTGAATATTGTGATGCAGGTAATATGCATGAGGGACCCCTCATTTGCATGTCCACATTGCAATATTCCACGTGGCAGCACAGTTGGGTTTGTGGGGCGCATTGGGGGCTTCTGAATATTGCCACACCCCCAACGGCCCTTGCAAGTCTGGAGATACCCAGGCACAACTAGGGACGCCCTGCACATCTCTTTTGAATATGTGGGCCCATAGTTCACTGGACTGGGGAGCAGCCTTTAGGACTATTGCCAACTAAGTCTGTCAATCACCCTTCATGATACCCTCTACCCATCCTTCCTCATAAGTACACCAAGACAGTGCCAGTTCCTTGTGGCTCAGCTCCTGCAGCTGCCATGTACCTACTTCTATTGCTGCTGCTAACTCTTCAGGCTTCAACACATTTTCCATTGAACATTTTTCCCTGATAGTGCAGTGGCCCAACCACTAACTCTCCCCCCCACACACACACACCAACTGTGCTAACTGTATCAACAGTCTCCATTTCTTCTTATTTGCTTCCCACCATTGCTTCATTGTGTCGGTAGTGAAGAAACATGGAGACTGAATGGTTCACAGAGAGGGACCAGCACCAGGAATTATTGCTTCAGCTCTGCCCCAGACAACTTCACACCTATCAGTGCAGCTCTGAAAGCAGGAATTGGACAAGTTGCAGAATAAAGATTGTTACTCTGTTTTCACACTCCTTGGCCCCATTTGGCCACTTTGTATGGGCCAGAAGAACAAACAAATTACATTACCATTGTGGCCTTGGTCGTAGACAGAAAAATTTGAAAAATGTGCTGTTTGTTTTTTGTGCTCCCTGGCCCAATTTGGCCACTTTGTAGGGGACAGGAGAGAAAACACATTAGGATATCAATGCAACTTCAGCCGCAGAGAATTAAAAAAAAAAACACACTTTGCTGTCATGCTGTCCAGCTCAATTTGACCACTTCATGGGGTCTTTAAAGAAGAAGTACACCCAGACTTTGCAAAAACATATATTGCACAGAGTGTTTTCATTTGTGTGTGAAGTCTTAGTGTGTCCTTCCCGCTGTCTGCTATTAGGAGTTTTTCCTAAATTTGCCTGCTAGCTTTATGGCAGTTTTATGACCCCTGGGGATATCCATCTCAGCCAAGTTTATTGCTTTCCTTGTTCCCACAATGCATCCTGTCTCATGTGACAGTGATGTAGCCGGGACCATAGATTCAGCAGCAAGCACTGCGTTACAATCAATTCACAACAATTGAGATGGCTATATTTTAAAAACTGTACAGAGTTCAGTTTAGTGACTGCCCTCATTGTAAAGGTCTTTTTGTTGTGAACAATTGTGACACTGGTTGTGTCTGAGTAACTTGAATGGTTTTCAAGATATTTTAATTTGTTTGGAATGTCTACGGGAATGTTCATTCAGAGAGAAAAAAACATCTGCTGTTTACAAATGCTTATGCACACATGCCAAATAAATCTAAATATCTTGAAAACTATACAAGCTACTCAAAAGCAACAAGAAGCAAAGTTGTTCAGGACAAAAATAGTTTTACAATGAGGGTAATCACTAAGCTGAACTCCTTACAGTTTTTACAATATTTGCCATTCAAAGTGGAAAATTTGGTTAAAAAACATGTACATTTGGTTAATGAGATGGCTAAATTTTAAAAACTATAGAGAGTTCAGCTTAGTGACTACCCTCATTGTAAAGGTCTTTTTGTTCTGAACAACCTTACTGCTGATCATTTTTGTTTAGCTATGAAGTTTCCAAGATATTTAGGTTTGTTTGGCATGTTGCAGATGCACTTGCAAACAGCAGACACTTTTATTCTCTCTGAGTGAACATTCTAGCAGACATTCCAAAAAAATGCAAATATCTTGAAAACCATGCAAGTTACACATACACAACCAGTGTCACAATTGTTCATAGCAAAAGGACCTTTACAATGAGGGTAGTCACCAAGCTGAACTCTGTATAGTTTTTAAAATATAGCCATTTCCACTGTTGTGAACTAATTGTAAAGCAGTGCTTGCTGCCAAATCTATGGTCCCGGCTACATCACTGTAGCATGAGACAAGATGCATTTTAGGAACAAGGAAAGCAGTAAACTTAGCTGAGATGGAGATCTCCAGGGGTCGTAAAACTACCATAATGACAGCATGCTAATTTAGAGAAAAACATCTAATAGCAGACATAGAGTAGGACACACTAGGACTTCACACACAAATCAAAACACTCTGCACAACATATGTTTTTGCAAATTCTGGGTGTACTATTCCTTTAAAAGCAAACAAGTTTTACTTTCACAGTGGGTCTGGCAGAAAGTATGTGCGAGGCTGAGACAATTTTAAAAGAAATCTGACAGCAACTTGGATTCATGATCCATGGTCCCATTTAGCCAGTTTGGGGGAGCCAGGTAAGCAAAACAATCACCAACAAGTAAACAAAAATCATTCAGAACTACCCTGGAGGCCTGTATTACTTGGCACAAACACAGCAAGTAAGGCTGCACCAGGATTTTATTTTCTCTACCCCTAGCCAAAAGTAAGAAATAGCTGGAAAGTGTGGGCCGCAAGTGGGAGGCTATTGTCAGGCCTAGTGACACAAGCTAGTACTGCACCATCCCAAGAGAAACATGGGTTCATATACTGAGATAGACTCCCCTTTCCTGGGTGGAACAGTGGGGTGTGGGGCAAAATGCAGAGGCATTGTGTCCTAATCTCAGGAAAAGGGTGATATACACTCCATTGCACTCTCCCTTGGAAACGCAGATTTGTATCCTGAGCTCAACTCCCTTGTCCTGGGCCATTGCACTGTGGGTCACAATGTAGAGGTATCAGGTCCTGATCCTGGTGGAAATGTGATGTGTGTTCCACCGCATCACCCCATGGGAAACATGGGTTTCTATCCTGAACCTGGCTTTGCTGTCCTCGACAAATGGAGTGTTTGGGGGGGGCGCAATGTGGAAGCACCATGTCTTGTTCCTGGGGAAGGGAGATGTGTGCTGCTCTGACCCACCCCATAGGAGAAAATGTTGGTATTTTGAGCCCTACTCCATTGTCCTGGAACAGTGGGGTATAGGGTACAATGCAGAAGCATCATGTTCTGATCCCATTTGGGATCGGGGGGGGGGTAATGTTTCTCTGATGCTTGAGTGCATCCCATAGTGGAAAGCTGTGAAGTTATCAGTGTCATGGGTGGCCATGAAATGTTAGCCGCCATCCACCAATTGCAAAACCTTGCCAGTATCAGTGTTTGGTTGGGGAGATAAGAAGCTAAAAGTCTGAAAACCACCACTCCCATGAATATGACAGTACCAGTGTCGACCCACCACCAATGCCACAGAACCACCCCCTTTAGTTATTAAGGCTCCTCCTCTGTGACCAACAGCATGTGGGTTGGATGTCAAAGTCACACAGCTGTGAGGGTAGTTATCAAAACTGTGTGTTGCACCAAGTTGTACATTTGAGAATAAATGGGTGTCTCTTAGAGTCCCAGGTTTCCAGTTGCTTTGGTGGCACAGCTGGTAGAAGAGCAGAATAGTATGCAGAGGGACCTGGCTTCAAATTCCAGATAGGTCATTTCATGTGTTCTCACTTCTGTCTGTCTGTCTGTAATTCACACATATGCACATTGCTCCATTCTGAAATAAATGCCTTAGCAGCCCAATACATAAGGAAACAGGCCTTTGTGACCACTGCCAGTCTCTGACTGTTCTGGGTCCTAGCCTCTGAAAGTTTGTGGCCTTCCACAGAGACATGGGGCCATTGTGGGGCAGGTAGCTGTATGTTAGACAACTGAGGGGTATGTAGGTGTAAGGTAGTCCCAACACTCCAGTATCTGACATACAACTACTGCACCTCCTAATATTTGACCAGAGCCACCACAGACCTCCGATTCTGTCCCCAGCCACTATCATAGTCAGTATTTTCTGTAAAAATTTTCTTAATCTAAATTCCAACTTACAGAAATTGCACCCAGAACCTACCCATAATCATCTCACACCCCTGTAGCTGACTCTGTACTGCTCTTCAGTGAAGTGAGGATTAATTCTGGAATGGATAATGGGTACGAGATGGTTGTGAAACAAATTCTGAGGTGTGGCAGTAGTTGTGGGCAGATACTGCTATCTTTACATAGATAGTAGGATGCAATTGTATGGTAGATACAGAGAGGAAGGGTAGTTTCCAGTCAAGTGCAATGGTGTAGGGTTATTATGGGGCAGAAATGAGGGTGAATGTAGGTTACTGGTAAATATATTGATGGGGTAGTTGTAGGGCAGACACTGGGTGTGGTGTAGTTGTCAGCAGTATATTGTGTAGCTCTGAAAGTGATACTTGACTGTGGGTATTTGGGTAGCAGATACAGTAATTTGGGGGTAGATACTAGTGGTATGCCAACTGAACAGTGACATTTCGAAATCAAATGACATTACAGTGGCAATTTGATTAAAAAAAAAAAAACAGTTTACCTTATGGCTTTATGCCAACCGCAATTTGTGGTCGACATAAAATTGTTGTTGTAACGTCGGTCGACAAAGTTTCTGTTGAACTGGTATCATAGATATGATACTAGTATGTGGTGTACTAGACTAAAACAGATGCTGGGGTACAGAGCAGTTTTAAGAAAGATATAGCGGTGAAGGGTAGTCGCTGGGCAGATACCATAGTGTGGCATAGTTATGGGGCAGATGCTGTGTAACAGGATAGATGCAGGGCATATACTCAGTTGTGGGTTAGTTACAGAGCAGAATTCTGGGTAAGCAAAAGAGTGTTACTAGACTGGGTTTAGTTGGACAGATATGGTGTGGGGTAGTTGCAGGGCAGAACATTTGGTAGCTGAAGGAGTGTTACTAAAGTGAGGTAGCAGTTGGGCAGATATTGTTGTTTGGGGTAGTTTTAGGGAAGAATATTGCCTAGTTGTGAGTGCTATTAGAATGGGGAGATGGGAACAGATATTAGCATGTGGGGTAGTTGCAGGAAAGAATACTGGGTAACTGTGAATGTGGTACTAGGGTGGGGTAGTTGTGTGGCATACATTGTAATGTGGGGTAGTTGTAGGGCAGTATATCTGTAAGCTATGAGAGTGTTACTGCAGTGGTAGGTTTGGGAAATATATTGTGGTGTAGGGTAGTTGCAGGGCAGACTATGGGGTTACCGTGATTGTATTACTCTAGGTTGTGTAGTTGTGGGCCAGATATTGGGTAGTGGGGTATTTGCAGGGCAGACAATTTCGGTAGCTGCAAAGAGTGTTACTAGTATGGGGTCGCTGTGGGTAGTTGCAGAGCAGAATATTAGGCAGCTATAATGGTGTGAATAGAGTGGGGGTAGCTGTGGGGCAGATCATGTAGTTGGTGGTAGTTGCAGGGCAGTATATTGTTTAGTTTTGACTGTGTTACTACTGTAGGGTAGTTCTGGGGCTGATATTATGGTGTAGGATAGTTTCAGAGCAAACTGTTGGGTACAGAAAATGTGCTAATAGAGCTGGGATAGTTTTGGAACAGATATTGGGTAGTGGGGTATTTGCAGGTACGCTATTGGGTAGCTTCAAGACTGTTACTACAGTGAGAGTTGTTGTGGGTCAAATATTGGGTTATGGGGTAGTTCCAGGACAGAATATTGGATAGCTGCAAGAGTGAATAGAGTGCGGACAGCTGTGCAGCAGACATTGTAGTGGGAGATAATTGCAGGGCATAATACTTGGTAGTTGTGCGAGTTTTACTACAGTACGGTAGTTGTGGGGCAGATACTGTGTATAGGGTTGTTGCATGGCAAATACTGGATCACTGAGGCTGTGTTACTAGAGTTGTGGTGGTTGTGGGATAGATATTGGCGAGAATGGGGTAGTTCATAGCAGAATATTAGGTGGCTGCAAACATTTTACTAGAGTGGGGTAGCTGTGGGGTAGATATTGTGGTGTGTGTAGTTGCAGGGCAGATTATTTGGTAGCTGTGACAATATTACTACAGTGGGGTAGCTGAAGGGCAGATATTGTGGTGTGTGGTAGTTGCAGGGCAGGATATTGTGTTGCTGCACTAGTGTTGCAAGAGTGAGGGTAGTTGTGTGGCAGAGAACAGTGTGGGGTAGTTACAGGAAACAGTATTAGGAAGTCATGAGAATGTCACTAGAGTAAGAGTAGCTGTGGTGAAGATATTTGTGTGGGGTAGTTACAGGGCAGAATACTGGGTAGTCATGAGAGGGATACTAGAGTGGTGGTGGTTGTGAGACAGATATTATGGTGGGGTAGTTCTAGTCCAGAATAATGGGTAGCTAGCTGTGAGGCATTTCAAAAGTGGGGATACCTTTGGAGCAGAGGGTGGGTGTGAGGTGGCTGAGGGCTAATATCGTACTTCTACTTTATTGTGGACAAAATCTCTTTTGTCAAAATCCTAAGTGTATACTGTTCACAAAATAGGCATGTTACAAATGGAAACCAGAAGACACCAGATTACTCTCAGACATGATTTACATTACAGCATCTTGTTATTAAGAGACCCTTCATGTAAACAGCACTGCAGAAAACTCAATCAGATTTTCAACTAATCTGATTTCTTCAGATATCTGATTGATTCCTGACATGTAAACATGCTGAATGAAGTGTGGAGACTGGGCACGTTGCCCCCAGTCAGGCCCTTGTCTCCCTACTTCCCAAGAAAGGAAAGGATATTGTGCAATGCTGATGTATGTGGATGCCAAGATCCTGGCATCTAGACTGAGTCTGGTTATTCCAGACCTGATCCACTCACATCAGGTGGGATTTGTCCCTGAGTAACTAGAAACATAGACTTTGACGGCAGATAAGAACCGCTAGGTCCATCTAGTCTGCCCATAAACTGGCTTGGATAACATTAGGAGATTGTTGGACCTGGTGTGGGAGGCTCAAAAGAGGAGTGTGCCAGTGGCCACCATGTCATTGGATGCAGAGAATACCTTTGACAGGGTGGGGTGGCATTTCCTTTTTGATGCCTTAACTAGATATGGTCTACTCTTACAACTAAAAGCTTGGAATAAATTGCTATATCAAGCTCTGACAGCAGCAATCCTCACCAATAGATTTTTACCACCTCATTTTCCACTGGGAAGAGGCAAAAGACAGAGTTGCCCCCTTTCCTCAACCATTTTCCTGTTGTTCATAGAACACCTGACACTGAAGATATGAACCACACCAGATTTCATGGCCTTTAAACTGGGTCAGTAACCCATTAATTAATGCTTTTTGCAGTTGACATCACCCATATCATTACTGAGCTCTAAAACATTGCCAATTTTCACATCTGTTGTGGATATATATGGACTTCTGTCTAGAAACAAACTTAACCAGGAGAAATCCTAGATCTTAACTTTCTCAATAGTCTGTACAGCAGATCTATTTTTTACCAACCCCTATCAATGGAGCCCTGGTAGAGTCAAATGTCTGGGTATCCAGATCAAGTCCCATATAACGGACATTATCCAAGCGAACCTCAATCCCTTATTGGAGTTGGTTGGGAGTAATACAAGCAGATGGAACAAACCTATGATATCCACCTAGGGGATGGTGAATGCCCTCAAACTTATCAAAATGCCAAAGATCCATTATGTGCTTGGAAACCTGCCCCTCCAAGTCTGCACAGCCTTTTTAAAATCTTTATACACACTCTTGATGTCCTTCATATGAGAGGGTAAGGAATCAAAGATGGGATATCAGACACTTAACAGCTCATAGATGGTTGTGGGCATGGCATTACCTGACATAAGGAGCTCCACCAGGCCTACATTATGCAACAAGCCTGTACCTATCTAACTGGAGGTGGGAGAAGGCTCCTTCCTCATGGTTGCAATTAGAATTTATGCTAGCCCAAGTCCCTACATCAGCAGCACTTTTGTTCAGAGACTGGAGTCTCATAAATGGTGCTTCTTCCTGTACCAAATACTCTTGGCATGTGTGGGTGAAGACAGCCCCAAATCTAAGTTGGAGACCACACACGTCACAGTTTTGCACCCTCTGGAACAGCCACACACTGACAATGGGCCACAGCACCTTTCACTAGGAGAAGTAGGTCTCCAAGGGATTACCCAGTTGGGGGACATGATAGCTAGGAGGCAACGTACACTATTCCTTTACCTAGCTGCAGGCCTTAAACCAAATTCCCACTTCCTGTTTTTTGAAAATACCTGCAACTAAGTAGCACTCTCTCTACCAGGACTTGGAAGAAATACATCATCCCAGAAGTAGACCCACTGGAGGGATGGCTGGCCCACCTACCTAGTCTTAGGACCCTGGCAGGTGGATTCTACAAACGAACTACAGCACTCAAACAACTCCTAAAGCCCAACATTAAACAATAATTGGAAAAAAACTTACAAAGTCTCATCTCACAGGAATAATGGGAAAAAGGGTGGACCATAACCTCCAGATCCAGTAGGGAGATATGTGCCAGAACTCCTCAGTACAAAATTCTGCACAGGGCCTATGAGACACCCACCACCACAAGCTCTACACCACTTGGGACTTCTACCCCATAGCAAATGTTGGCAATGTTGGCATTGTGACCAATCGGAAGTATCACTAGGACACATTCTGTGAACCTGTCCCTCACTCCAGTATTACTGGGTCCAGGTCTAGAGATACTGCATTCCACTTATATACTGGCAAAGCTACCATGTACCCTAACAGTGGTTTTCCTGGGCACATACCCAACAAATGTTCCCCTTTCAGTCTCACAGAAGACCTGGTTCAATGGAGCCATAGTGGCAGCTAAAAGAGTCCTTCTCAGACATTGGTGTGACCCAGACTCCCTACCAACAGGAGAGAAGTTTAAACACCTTCTAAAGATAGCCAACTATGATTAAGTTGCACATAGTGCTTCGGAGACAAGTGAACTGTTCAAAAAGTCTTAGGGCTTCTTCCTTGAGAACACAAACAAGGTTGCTCTGTCACTACTCCTCAGCCACAAAAGTATAGTAGTCACAACCAGTAGCATCTGAGCGACCGTACAAGTGATCGAGTCAAATTAAATTCCAAACTGACCTAGGCATAATGCTAACACTCTTAATTGGGAGTGGGTGCCCCACTTCTCTCCTATCCTCTTCTTCATGAGAATATAGTATGGTCAAGTACACAATAGGCAGATAGACAGATAGATAGATAGATAGATAGATAGATAGATAGATAGATAGATAGATAGATAGATAGATAGATAGACAGATAGACAGACAGACAGACAGATCAACCTCTTCCACGGCATAAAGCAGGCACCAACATTGGTAACACGAGACCCTTTGCAAACTTTACTCAAAGAAACACTCTCAAACTGTCTATTTACCCTTTGCCCTAGGGAATCTGAGAATTACTGTATGTCAATTATATAGCCATAATGATGAATATCCTCTTTAATATGCAGGGCAACTCCCTTATCCCTTATCCCTCTGCCTGGCCTTTTTGTTAATGGTGTAGTCCGGGACAACAAGATCATGGTCCCTGTTGTTTCAGTTAAGATGATTAAGTGTAGCAGAGCTAAAAACTAAAGCTGTTAAACACACAAGTGTCATAGAACATTCATTGCTGAGATTCAGTTGGATACTAGAAAAAGTGCTGGGGCCGACTCCCTTGACCCTTACTTCCTAAAAATTGCCTACCACGTACTAGCAATACCCGTCACCCACCTTTTTAACTTATCCCTGTCTCAGGGCACCTTACCACCTATATGGAAGACAGCACATGACATACCACTGTTCAAATCAGGTGACCGAGGTGATCTCAATAACTACAGGCCAATTTCCCTCCTTCCGGTCCTGTCCAAGCTCCTAGAGAAAATTGTAAATGCACAGCTGAGGACTCACCTTGAGTCTAGGGAACTGCTAAATCCTATGCAGTCCGGATTCAGAGCTAAACATAGCACTATCTCAGCCCTCGCCAAAGTTACTAACGACTGGCAGCGTAATCTTGAGAGCAAAAACTTTATTTGTGCTGTTTTCCTTGATCTAAGCAAGGCTTTCGACACCGTCGACCATAGTCTGCTCCTCTCCGCCCTTCAAACCATAGGTGTGGACCACTCCTCTCTGCATTGGTTCACTGACTATCTTACAGGGCGCTTTCAACAAGTTAAAGCCAAGGAGGCCTGTCCCCTTAAAACTCTGCAAAGAGGGGTACCTCAAGGTTCTATATTAGGGCCCTGACTTTTTGCAATCTACATTAATAACATCGACTACTGTATAAAAGAAGCCAACATCCATCTGTTTGCAGATGATACAGTTCTCGTGAGTCGCCTAACACCTGAAGCTGCCTGCAATGACCTACAGTCAGAATTCAACCTTTGCAAAGCCAACTCCTTCAAAAAGCTACTCCTTAATGCCAAAAACTAAAACGATGGTCCTCTCCTTTTATCCATACAGCTAACCCTGTGTCCAGTGGGACAGTTCCCCAAATTACCACAGTTCTAGGTGAAAAACTAAAATTTGTTACAAAATTCAAGTATCTGGGAGTTTGCATAGACCAAAGACTCTCCTTCATTGAACATATCGAGGACTTGCTAAAACAACTTCGGCAAAGGCTTGGACTGTTTTTTAGAATCAGCCAATTTCTCACCAGAGATGCCAAGAAACAACTGGTCCAATCCATTTTCCTATCATTGGTTGATTACGCTGACTTCCTCTACAGCCAATGCCCCAACTCTTACATGGCTAAACTGGACACAGTCTACCATCGAGCACTGAGATTTATAACGGGACTCCCCTTCGACACACATCACTGCACCCTATATGTGGCAGTGGGATGGACATCACTAAAGTTCAGGCACCACAGAAACGCCACTCTCTGGACCTATAGAGCCATCTCTAATAAGCTGCCTTACTATATCTCCTGCTGTCTTCCCCTGAGTATAATTGGGAAATACACGTTAAGAAGTTACTCAGCTATTACACTTCAAGTACCCAAAGCAAAATCCCGCTTCGGCAGGGCAGCCATAAGCTTCGTGATACCTACCTTATGGAACGATCTACAAAAAACCCTCAAATTAAGCACTCTAATCGGGTATAAATGCTTTCAAGATGCTTTATTTCCATAATCAGAGAAGTATGTAACTGCTTCACCCACTCAGACCAAGTACCGGTGTCTGCACTGGTATATAGCCACGCTTAGACCCAATTTTAAGTACTGACCCCCCCCAGCTTGCTCCTCACCAGCCTATTTGTTCTGTCTCTCTTATCCCCCTGTCTTATCAACACTAGGCCCATCCATCCCCTTATTCTTCCTTTCCCAACCTCAGATAGGAGCTCGCTACCCTGGGTTGTGACATCCTACCATGCCCCGTACTTTATAGCATTCAATCCTGGGGCTCACACATACTCCTTTTCTCCATCCACCTTCTCTACATCCAGCTTTACCAACTCCTTTCTGTGTACCGTGCCCTCCTAGCCTTTCTCTCCCTACTTCCCTCCCTCTCTTCCCCCCACCTTCACCTCTACCTGGTGTATATTTTTATTTTTAATTTTTTCTTCCATTACTTCCTCCTGCAACCTTAGATAGCCTGCTTTATCTTCCTATAGACACTTCTATGTATGTAAATACTGTAATCTGTACAATATCTGTATAATTCTATGTACATATGAACTTCTTTTCTTCCTCTCTGTAAAGAGTATTATCTGTATTGCCTTGTAAATACCTGTGTTGACCTGTATATACAATTGTTCATGCTCCACCCAGGTCCATCTTGCAAATGAGCTTCTGCTCAACGATGAACGCCTGGTTAAGTAAAGACTTGATTGATTGATTGATTCATTCATGTCAAATTTTTGTTTATTGTTTAGTCAGTTTTTCCTTTATTGTGTAGTTTTTAGTTTTAAAATTCTCAATATTATGTTTGGTTTGCACCCTAGTGGTTCAAGGCAATCCAGTGTTTGCCCTGTGCATTAATGTAATGTTGTTGCTCTCTCTCCGCCTTCTCCTGCATCCTTGCTGTTCCTTGGCTCTGCAAGGTGTTTTTTTTCTGTACTATGAAGAATGCAAAAACTCACAGGGACACAGGTAACACCTGTATTTTATTTAGCAACTTGGTAAGGAAAAGGAAAAAATATTGGTTAGTACATAATGTAATAGTTATAAGCCTGTTGATACATTGGAGATACATAATATAGAGTGGTAAATAATATAGAATGGTATTTGACATAATAACCCTGAACTACCCACTATGTAATCACATTCAATAGTAGTGTATGAGTGATCAGGCAAATGCTATATTTGTTTTCTAACACAGTGATAAATGTATATGGAGCTCATGTCAAGTTGATCCATGAGTGCTCACATACACGTAACTTTATGAAAAACTTACATTTCTATGGGAAAAAAACAAACAGAAGTCTGGCTGAAATCAACAAAGTATCTAAAGTGGTGGAAGCCAATACAGTATTTATCAAATTTTAACTTATAAACAATGTACAGCATTTTAGTAAGAAAACCAAAAAGTTGCATTATGGAAGTAAGCAAATTGTTCAGGAATGCTGCAAAGGTGAAGTTATTCAAGCAGTGCTGTGGTGTCCCTATAAAAGAAAACAATGTTTAATACTCTTCATAGTGATATAACCACCCTACCTAAATTGGGACCATTCAGATTGAAGTTATGCCAACATCTCACGGCTAACAATTCTTGTGACTACTTCATCTGAGACTCCCATCTATTAGCAAGCAATCTTCTCCTCACAACTGGATAACCCTGTATCTCCACAGTTATCTCAATAATTCAGAGGCTATCCCTTTTTTGCACTTTGACAAGGCCCATGGCTACCCCCCTGCCACCTCATCCCCTGCCCTTTCTCCTCCCACACCAACTTGACAAGGCCTATGGCTGCCACTCTCCTACCTTTCTTACCCCCACCTCAACTCACCCCCTACCCCTACCCTCTCACACCAGCTTGACAAGGCCTATGGCTGCAACCTCCTACCTTTCTTATCCCCTGCTCACCTCACACCCCTGCCCCTACCCCCACATATGAGCTTGACAAGGCCTGTGGCTACCACTTCCTACCTTTCTTTCTCCCATCTTTATCCTTCCCCCTCTCATCTACACTTTCCTCCTATTAGAACGATAAAACTGCGTATAGATATATTTATTTGCTCACTTTATTTTACTGTTTCTGGAAACATTGTACTTTGCCTCCTTTGTATGTTTTGTCTGTCCTCCTCACTGATGTGGAACCGTTGTAAATCAGCTGTTTGTGCTCAGAGGTATTGTAATCCGAGAATGAATAAATAAATAAATGTACTACTCATGGTTCAGCAGAACAAACAATGCATTTTCCCTGAAAAAGAGCTTGCCATGGAAATCAACAAAAGCTGAAGAGCATCTATCATGGTATTTTATCAAACCTTCCCCCTCAGGCCCCGGTGGTAGACTTAGCCCATAGTAGCTAAATGGGCATATTGTTATATTTTTATTCTCCTATACATAGGTGAAAGGATCATAAATTGGTGCTGAGAATTCCTGCTGCACCATCCTTTCCTCTTCCTGGTATGAGTGGTCCATCCCTGTGCTTAACATTTTGTGATGTCACTGTTTGGAGAGCACTGGGGTGCATTCCATAGAAAGTAATAGCCACGTCTTTTAATTTACTATTTTTAGTATGTTAACAGACAGTTTGATTCAAGCCAGATGAGCTTACCCCCCCCCCCATGTTAACAGGGTAGGAGTCAGGGTAGATGCATGGGGGGGAGAGAGGAGGAAGGAAAACCAGGGAAAGGTAAGGAAGGAAATGGGGTGGAGGGTGGTCATGCTGAATGCAAGGAGTCTAGGTAATAAGTCAGCTGAGTTACAGGCTCTCCTGGCAGTGGGGAAGGTGGACATTGCATCCATCACAGAAACGTGGGCACCCAGTACCAGGACTGGGATATGATGATCCCAGGATATAGAATATTCAGGAAAGATAGGACTAAGAGGAAAGGGGGGGGGTGTGGCATTCTATGTGCAGAAAGGGATAAGGTGTATATGGGAGGAAGGGGAGGAAGACAAAACAGAGGCCCTATGGATGCAGTTTCAGTCTTCAAAAGGTAGGATGCTGAGCATGGGGGTAGTATACAGACCACTAGTGCAAGTGGATGACCTGGATAGAGAGCTAGCTGAGCAAACCAGAAGGGTCTATAGGAAGGGGGAACACAGTGGTGGTGGGGGAACTTCAGCCTACCTGGGGTGGATTGGAGCACTCCGACCTCCACGAGTGCAAGGGAGCAGGTCATGCTAGAAGCATTTCAGGACAGCTTCCTGGTGCAGTTGGTACATAAGCTGACTAGATTGGAGAGAATGCTGGACCTAATACTTTCAAATGGAGAGGCTGTAAGAGAACTGGGGGTGGAGGACTCTCTGGCTGGGAGTGACCACCGCTTGGTGTGGTTCATGCTCAATATGGGTAGGGAAACAGAGGATACGGGGACCAGGGTGATTGACTTTAAAGGGGTGGACTTTAAAAGGAGGGGGGAAATTTTGGGTAGGTCTCTGGCAGGAATTCAACCAGACATGGATGCTACTCAGAAGTGGGAGATTATTAAAAAAGGGCTGATGGAGGCCATTGGAACTTGTACAAAGATAATGAGTAAGAAGGGAAGGGCTAAGAACTCCTGTTGGTTGACTCAAGAGGTTATGGAGGGGGTGAGAGCCAAGAGGAAGGCATTTTGGAAACTCAAGACATCAAGTGGAAGGGTTGACAAGGATGAGTATACGAGGAAGTCCAGGGAGGGTACCAGGCTAGTCAGAGCAGCCAAGGCTTCAAGAAAGCTGAGACTGGCACAGGGTATTAAGGAAGGAGAAAATGACATCTTTAGATACACTGGAGAAAGGAAGAAGAAGAAGGACCAGATTGTGAAGATAAGGAAGGACAGTGGGTGGGTGGATCAGGCAGAGGCATTAAATGAATATTTCTGCTCTGTGTTCACAAAACAGAAAAGGGGAAGATACCCCAAGGGAGGGGTGGAGTGGGTGGTAGGGGGGAAGGGGGTGACTGACGCAGGGATTACAGAGGACAATGTTCTGGAAGGGTTAAGGGCACTGAGGGTGGGCAAGGCAGTGGGACCAGATGGCATTCACCCTAGGGTACTCAGGGAGCTAGCAGAGATCCTGCAGAACCACTGGCTGATCTGTTCAATACCTCCCTGGACAGACGATGCATACCACAAGACTGGAGGATGGCCCATGTGGTGCCCATTCACAAAAGTGGCCCTAGGGATGAACCAGGCAACTACAGACCAGTGTGCATCACATCAATTGAGGGGAAGCTCATGGAGACAATCCTAAAGGAGAGCCTAGTGTCTTTTTTGGAGGACAATGGTCTCCAGGATGGCCAACAACATGGGGTCTTGGGCAGATCCTGCCAGACAAATCTAATTGAGTATTATGACTGGGTGATCAGGGAGAGGGACAGTGCCCATGTGGTGGATGTCCTGTATTTGGACTTCAGCAAGGCCTTTGATTCCATACCACATGGGAGGCTGGGGGGGGGGAGCTGGAATACACAGGGGTGGGAACGAAGATGACAAGATGTATCATCAACTGGCTGAATGGAAGGCAGCAGAGGGTGGGGGGGACTTTCATCACCAAGAGATGTGACGAGCTGGGTGCCACAGGGATCAGTACTGGGACCAGTGCTGTTTGGGATATACATAGCTGATATCTCACACGGGATCTGGAGTAGGATTAGTATGTTCGCTGATGATACAAAGATGGGAGCTGTGGTAGATGACACTGAAAGGTGGAAGGGGCTGCAGGAGGACCTGACCAAACTACAAGAGTGGTTGGAAGCAGGGCAACCGGGTGTTCAATGTAAATAAGTGCAAGGTACTGCATTTTGGAGCTAGGAACCAGGGGTGGAGCTATCAGCTGGGACGGGTGCAGCTGGAAAGCACCGAGGAGGAAAAGGACCTGGGGGTGCTTGTAATGGGCAGCATGAACAACTCAGCTCAGTGCAGGAAGGTGGCAGCAAAAGCCAACAGAATGCTGGGGTGTGTAGTGAGGGGATTCCACTCCATAAATAAGGAGGTGATCCTTCCCTTGTACAGGCCTCTGGTCAGGCCGCACCTGGAAAACTGCGTGCAGTACTGGAGCCCATTTCTGAAGAAGGACAACAAATTGTTGGAGGCGGTGCAACATAGAGTGACCAAGATGATCCAGGGATTGGAGGGAAAGTCCTACAGGGTAGATTGGGTGAGCTAAACATGTACTCCCTGGAGGAAAGGGGAGAGATAGGGGGATATGATTGAAACCATTAAATACCGTGAGGGAATAAATAAGGCTAATACAGAAGGAATTTTGCAGCTTAGAAGAGGGAGGGATACCAGAGGACATCACCTGAGATTAGAGCGGGGAAGCTTCAAGAGGGAAATCAGGAGACAGTTTTGCACTGAACGGGTGGTGGACAGGTGGAATGCTCTGTCCGGGGAGGTGGTATCCTGTAGAATGGTGGGCAGCTTTAAGAGGGGTTGGGATTGGGTGGGGGTTGTGATGAAGAGGGTGGGGAGGGTGGGCAGCTGCAAATTGAGGGACTCGCTGCACAATCAAGCAGACTCGATAGACCATAAGGCCTGCTTCTGCTGGCATTTTTATATGTTCATATGTTCGTAAGTCAGAGTTACCACTCAAATTCTACAACAAAATGAAACTGCACTCTATAGATGGATACTGTAAGAGAAATGACATTAAGGCTCCAGAATCAGCTGCTGCATATTTATTAATATATTAAACAAAAAGCATTTCTCCAAGTAAGGCCACTCAACTAGGAAGTACCTCCCAGTGCTTTGCCAGTCAAGGCTTCATCAGGGGGTGGGGTTCCAGAGACCACGATGCATATAAGTACATATAACATGGTGACATCACTGATTACATCATATTACTTAAAATCTGGTGAAAACAATTATAACAAGCAAGAAAAAGTATACAAATCTAACAAATAGTCAGTACAGAACACAGAAACATAGTTTCTATTAACATGTAGCCATAAGCTGTTATTCCATGAGTAAAACACTGTCCCATTCCAGGGTTAACATTAACTATCACCCATGTTCATCTTCTTGCTGTGGTAGCTCTAGGGATCTGCAGTACTGTCATATCCATCATCCAGGCTGGGCGAGTGGTGAAAAGAGCTGAGGCACCTTGGGCTCTTTACCTTTTCCCATGCCGGTGACCTTGGTTTGGGAACAGACTTGAGTCACGGGGGGGGGGGTTCAGCCGGGGAGAGGAGGACTGAGCTTCCAGAGGACTGCTCTCCTCCTCTGGGGAGGGAGGGCTGCTGCTCCTGGTGTTTGCCTGCCCTCTCGTGGAACTTGTGGACAGACAGCTCAGGATACCACTTTGGGATGGTGGGAGTGTGGCCATCACCATCTCATGCACAGTTGCATGCATGGGCACATACAGAAGGTATTGCATGTCCATTCCTCCTGAGGAGGAAAATTGGAAAATGGCCTGGTGCAGTGTGTATTGACACCAAACCCCTTGCAGGCTCTGCATTGGCTAAACAGGGTCTGCTCCTGGCATCTGATCCATTTCTGTCTGCGATAAGGCACCTACCATCAACCCCTACCACAGGGGAGAAGCACCGAGATGAGGTAGGTCCCTGGGGTGACGGGTTGGGGGGCATCAATGGAAAGAGGTGCCTGCACTGTGGCATGGTGGACCAAATGATTAAATGCAAAAAAAATATCCACCATCCAGATACACTCTGACAAAGTTAAAGAGGTAACATTTCATATTTATTCTCCCTGTAGGTAAATTAAAGAAAAGGGTAGTGAAAGATGGTTTCTGTAAATAAACACATGATATGATCATACTTGCAAAATTAATGCAGCCTGCTACTTGATTAAAGGCTTCAAGTCAAGGGTGTAGGAAAGCATACTCACTGTACACATTTATTTAATTTTTATGTTTGCTTGCACGCATGTGCAAGAAACATAGTGCCACCATACGAAAATTCATAGGTGTGCCTCCCCCACTTCCAATGCCCTGCTCCCTTTTGCAGGTGCGGCTGCACCTTGCCAATGAATGTCCGAGCTGTCTATGACAGCCGTTCAGATGCAGTGGCGTTGAGCTGAAAGGAAAATACTGCAGACAATTTGCATACTTTTGTCATCAGTATGCAAATTACCTACATCGGCACTGCATCTAAACTGTCTGTCATAGACAGTCCCCCCCCCCCACGAACACATAGGTGTGTGCTGGGAACCCACCCCAGCATGCACATGCACTTCCCCGTACAGCCGACAAGGGTGCCAAATCCACTGATGGCTCAGCGCTCCCCAACACACTTTCAGGTGCCACGTTGGGAGCCTACCCCAGCATAGCAAACGTCCGTCTGCTGGCCCCCCCAACATACTTCCAGGTGCCACGCTGGGATCCCACCCCAGCATGGCAAACCTCTTTCTGGCAGACAGGGGTGCCTGATCCCCCATTGACTCCATTGCTCCCCCAAAAAAACAAAAGTTCCAGCTGCCACGCTGGGAGCCCACCCCAGTGTGGCAAAAGTCCCACGTCCTCTTCCTAAAAGAAAAAAAGACCTAAAACAAAAACAGTCCTCGCTCATTGTCTTGCCCTCCCCCACCCACGCCCACCCTCTGCGCACTCCTGCATCCCCACACCCCCACCTCAGCCGTTACTTACCTCCGCAGTCTGGGAGCGATGATCTTTGGTGGACCGGGAACACATCTGCACTCTTCAAAGCCGACCGTGAACTAAGGAAATGCCAGTAAGCTGTAGAATGGAATAAATAGGGTTTTGTCAACTTTGATGCATATCTCAGGCATTTTGGGGAATTTCTTTACCAAATTTTCAACATGGGGTTCCTGGGACCCCACC
This sequence comes from Neoceratodus forsteri, assembly GCA_016271365.2. Classification (NCBI taxonomy): domain Eukaryota; kingdom Metazoa; phylum Chordata; order Ceratodontiformes; family Ceratodontidae; genus Neoceratodus; species Neoceratodus forsteri. Next base: position 1,230,829,732 of record CM057453.1, on the reverse strand, counting down.
TCATAAATTCTGGCACTGTCATTTTGTTATTCGGTCCCGCAAGGTGATTTTGCGGTCACTGCTCTGAACCACTGTTCGAGACAGATTTACAAAATGACAGTGTCACAACTCATAAGGTAGGCTCCCCAAAACCCTATGTTGAAAACTTGGTGAAAAAATTCCCAAAAATGACTATTTTACGAGCGTGTGTTGAGCAGTTCCTACGCACACTCGTAAGTTCACAAATTTTTAGTATTTTCACTCCAGATTTTCAACATTGCCATTTTACCACACCTCCTTATAAGCAGTATAGCTGTCATTTTTCACATCTAGCCAAAGATGTGTTTACGCGCATGTTGCGCACAATGGCGCAGTCGGTGTGCAAAATCAATGTTCAGGACAGATTAAGAAAATCACAGTGGCACTGTTCGTGAATAGAGGTCTTAAAATGGCTATGTTTAAAATTTGGTGACAAAAGTTCATAAAATGAATGTGGTACAAGCGTGCATTGCACAGTTTCCGTGCACCCTCGTAAGTTCACAAATTTGTAATATTTTCAGTCCAGATTGTCAACACTGGCATTTTTCAACACCTCCTTATGAACAGTACAGCTGTCATTTTTCACATCCTGGCCGAAATGTGTTTTCGCACTTCTGGCGCAGAAATACTTGGTCACTGTGGGAAATCAGTGTTTAGGACAGATTAAGAAAATCACAGTGACACTGTTCATGAGTGTAGGTCCCAAAATGCTTGTGTTGACAACCTGCTGTAAAAAATCCCCAAACTAATTACATTACAGGTGTGCGTTTTGCAGTTTCTACGCACACTCGTGACTTCACCAGTTTTTTTATATTTTCAGTCCAGATTTTCAACATTGCCGTGTTTTACACCTCCCCACGAACAGTACAGCTGTCATTTTTCACATCCTGTGCCAAATGGCGTAGTCACTTTTCAAAATCAGCTTTCTGCTAACAAATTGATATTGCTACTGTTCATGAGGTGGGGGTCACAAAAAAAACATGTTTAAAATACCAACGAACGCCTGGGACGTTAGGGTTTCCGACCATATGCCCCACCCTGTAGAGACTGACAGGCATGAGGGGTGTGACTTGGGATTGTCGCCTATAATACTCCTGCCATTCCACCCCCCCAACACACACATCCTGCAGCCAGTGACAGGCATCGAGGTATGCCTTGGACTATTTGGCCCCAAAGTTTACCCCATTCTCCTATACTGCACCCATCTCACTGTATTTCTTATGGAATGGGGTTAGCATAAGGCCCAAAGACTCTAAGGCACACTGTAACACTTGTCGGTGTCTGCAGGCTAGGGTGTGAAGAAATGGCATGGCCATTATGCCTGATGACCCAAAAGCACACCCCAGTGCCTGTCAATCTCTACAGGGTGGAGGTGGGGATGGCTTCAGTTCAATACTTCACTGCCATTCCTATTATGCATCTCTCTAACTCCTACACTACCAATGCCGATGCCAGCAAGCAAACATTCAGCATTGACAAATGCTTGTTATTCATTGAGTTCTTGGATAACACCTGTGAGCGGATACTCTTTTATAGGTTCCACATCAGTTGAACAGAAAATAACAGAGAACAACAATTTACACATTTCCAGAGATGGTACAGTAAGTTACAGAAAGGTTCACACAAGAAGACACTGCTGAGGCATTATACAATGTATGCCTGCATCTGTGAGTTTGAACACCATGGAGAAGAGAGACACAGAGAAGGTAACAGATAAAGGTGACATAGTGGAGGAATGGAGGGGGGAGGAAGGGGTGTGCCATGAGATGTGGAGGGGTAGGCAGGGGCAGGATGGAGATCAGTGAAGTGCTGAGGTTGAGAGGTGCCCTGGGTCAAGAGGTGCATCTAAATGCAGCAGGTGATTACTATGGGAGGGGGTAAGCAAATGCAGTCACAGGTGTCCTTGATAATGAGGTGCTGATGAAGACTTCGCTTGTGTGCACCAAAAGTTAGATGAAGCAGTCACAGTTGTCCTCGGCAATGAGGTGCTGACAAAGCTTACGCTTGAAGGCACCAGTAGTTTCTACTCTGAAGATTGCAGGTGATAGAGCGTTGATCTAGTGGTGTGCACGGTAGGAGAATGCACATTGTGCTAATGCAATGCAGTATTTTTTTTCTTTGTTGACCTTTTTCTCCCCTCTCTCCAGTGGCCCATGTTCTGTAGGATTCCACAGTCCCGTCCCCACGATGTCCACCAGGTTCACTGACTGTCTTCTCCCATGGCTTGCCCCCACCCCTGGTGGGGTCAGCAGGGGTCCCCAGGCTCCCAACAAAGACCAGATCCAGTTCTGGTCGGCACATGGCTGGTCGGGGAGTGGGACCTGCAAGCCCCTTCTTCATCCAGCCACTGGATACTTTTTCTCACTTTTCTTCCCCTCAGTGGAAGGGCATGCAGTGATGCTAGTGGTGGTGTCATACATACTTCCATGCGTGGCACGCTGGGAATCTGCCACGCCTCTACCCACCATGTACAGCACCCATGTGCCAGCCCCCACTAGGGGCCAGGCAAGCACCGATCACTGATCCCCACCTCCCCAGAGAAGGAGGAGAGCTGTCCTTGGGACACTTGATCCTTCTCCTCCCCAGCTGACTCCCGGTGACCCACTCACACTGCAAGCACAGGTCTCTGGCATGGCAGGAGGTAAGGCATGATGCCTCAGCCTTCCATGCCACCAGGCCAGCTTGTGTACAGTATTTTGTGAGTACTTCTCCCAAACCATATGCTTTTTTGTTTCCATGATCATTCTTCCCTGGAGTATTTGAGTTAATGTAGGCCACTGAGTAATGTCTGTAGCTGTTTAAACTTCGATTGTTAGGGACATAAAATATGTGTATAACCTGTTTAGCAATTAGAGAAGACATTTGACAACAGTATGATTTGTTCCGTATTAGGGAGGGGACAGCAGTTGGGAAGAGTATGTACAATTTTTTTTTTTTTTAGTGGGAGCAGCAGTTGAGAGAGAGTTAGTACACAGGAGAAATTTCTGTCTATGCTCCTGCTTCAAACACTACATTTCATTTAGAACCCTAGGGTTGCTTGTATCAAGATAGAAAATCCAGAAGCTCTCCTTCTTAAAAGCATTTTAACTCTGCCTCCGCCCCCCATGGTGGTTTTCACATTCTAAACCCATGAGATTCAGAGGTTTTGTCTGAGTTATGGTGCTCAGTAAAATGTCTACTAACTGGACTGTCCATTTCCTTATTAACTATATTGCAAACGTGTTCCTGTATTTGTTCTTTGAGCATCTAACAGTTCTACCTATATAGGACAGTCCACAATTGCACCATAGAACATAAACAACAAATTGGGTTTTACACTAAATTAAATTCCTAATTTCTATTTGCTTAGAGTTTTCTGGATTTACAAAGTGTTTACCTGGAAGCATGCAGTTACATATAATGCAGTTATGACATTTGCAACAACAGGCTGGTTTGCTAGGAAGCCAGGTACATGGGATTGTGTTCTGATTAGCAAACTGTAGATATTATCTTGATAAGTGTTAATATTGATATGTGCTGGTGCCACAGTAGGTAATAAAGAAGGGAATAATGAAAGGAACACTAATACTATTGGGTATTGCTAACCAGAAAACTATCTAGGTCAGGAAGCAAGTCTAGGGGAGGTGTAAGTGCTGGTACCTCAGTAGGTAAAGAAGAGAATAAAGAAAGGAACACTAATACTGCAAGGTGCTACCAGCTGAACAGAGTACTAGAATGCACCCTACCATGGGAAAAGGGACCAAGTATTTCCAGGGTAATCAGAGTAAAAATTATGTTGGGAGTGGTGCGATGCAGTGGCTGTGGGGTGAGAGTTTTCAGGGAGATCTTAGGAGACCCCATCAGCATGCACCTCCCTGGGCTAAGGGAGGAGGTTGCTAGACTCCAGGCCAAGTTGGCTAGGATTCAGGGGACCTCCTCCCCCACCCAGGAACCACCAAGTTTGCCACCATTACCTCAGAGGATGCCAAGGAGGAGAAGTGGCTGGACTATGATTGGCTCTGGAAGGGGGAGGGGATGAGTCAGAGGCACATTCTCCATCCAGTTCTACTACACAATTACACTGCCGCTCTGGTGGGGCAATACTGTCCCATGAAGGCAACCATGGTAGTGACCAGGGAAGATGTGGCAGTCCTCCATAGTGGAGACCACAAGGAGGGTGGCAGAGGACCCCAGAAGAAGAGGAAGCAACTCCTGGTGGGGGACTCAATTGCAAGAGGGTTTGAATGGGGAACAGGAGGGGTGGAGAAGAGGGAGTTTAGATGTCTGCCTGGTTCCATGGCTCCAAGGGATGGAAAGTAGATCCTGAGGATCACTAGGGCAGCAGAAATGGAGGAAAAGCTGGATGTCATTGTCCACCTAGGGACTAATGACCTGGCTATGGATGAGGCTGAAATAGTGCAGGAGGGGTTCAGGGAGTTGGAGAAGGGTCTTAGGCAGGTAGCATGCTCTGAGGCTTTTTCTGAGGTGCTGCCTGTGTATGATGGAGGGAGAATTGGGTACTTTGTACCAGATGCTTCAACTCATGGTCAAAAGAGTGGTGCAGAGCAGAGGGGTACGGCTACATGCTACATTGGAGACTGGGGTCCCACCTGGAGGGATAAGGCCTATACAGAGGAGATGGTCCGCATCCATCTGGGAGGAAAATCACAGTCCTCAGTGAATGGTTTAAATGTTACTTTGGCAAACATTTATACTAGCCAAGGGGGAGTGGCAGATGGAAGAAGTGAGGCATTAACTGCCCCCCACAGGCTGAAGTAGTCAGTAGGGAAGAAATCCCCAAGAGTCCCTATTGATAAGAAAAACAAAATCATAATGAAGGGAGATGGGAATGAGTAAAAAAGGAAGTAAGGAAAGAAGGTAAAAGGGAAAAAGGGGGTGGAGGGTTGACAAACAGGGTAACAGCAAAATCTGCAAATGCTCAATGTCTGGCAAGTAAAATTTCAGACCTAGAGACCATTATGGTAGAGGTCAGCCTAGATATTGTCGCTATTACCGAGTCATGGTGCACTGAAAACCATGACTGGAATATAGCCATTCCAGGCTATAATCTGTTCAGGATGAACAGGGTGGTAAAGAAAGGAGGGGGACTGCTGCTTTATGTGAGGGAAATCATAAAAGTGACAGAGATACAAGGGATACAGAGAGGGGAGGAGGTACTGTGGGTCACCCTAGAGATGAGGACTGGAGCCACTGTTTGCAATGGCGTACTCTACAAACCTCCAGCATGGGTGGGGGGGTGCGAGTTGGATAAGGTTCTGGTGGAAGCCATCTAAAAGATGGCAAAAAAGGGGAAGGTGTTGCTGGTGGGTGACTTCAAGCTACCAGCTGTAGATTGGAGCTCCAAGCTGCAGCTTCAGCCAGAAGAGGGGACATCCTGGACTCCCTGCAGGGGCTGTTCCTCAGACAACTAGTAAGGGAGCCCACTCATGATGGGGCAATTGTGGACCTTGTACTCACTAATGGGAACAGTGTTGAAGACATCATGGTGGGAGGCCAGCTAGGGACCAGTGATCACTTAATAGTGTGGTTTAATACAAGAACTGTGGCAGAATCGAACCACACAAGGGCGAGGATCCTGGACTTCAGGAGGGCTGATTTTAAAAACAGGGATGAATGTCTCAGGGATGCCCTGGTGGGGGGGGTAGGACTTGGGGTAGGACTTGGGTGGAGTGGAATCACAGTGGGTGAAGCTGAAAGGGGGCATACTGAAGGCAACAAACCTCTGTGTCAGGCACATGAGCAACAGCAAGAGGAAAAATACTCTGCCATGGTTCTCAAAAGAGGTGGCTAAGAAGGTAAGGGTAAAAAAGCATTCAGGAGGTATAAGAAGACACAGAGGGTGGAGGATAGGGAGGTGTGTCAGGAGAAAAAGAAGGAGATGGGGAAAGCAGTAAGAAGTACAAAGATCCCAACAGAGGAGAGAATAACCCAGGCAGTAACAAAAAGGGACAAGACATTTTTCAGCTACAGTATGTAAGTGAAAAAGGAAGACCAAGTGAGTAATTGTAAGGCTAAGAAAGGAAGGGCAGATTGGGTAGAGGGGGACCAGGAAAAAGCAGACATCCTGAACAAACACTTGTTCAGTGTTCACAGAGGAAGGGGAAGGCAAGGGGCCACAGAACAGTAACAGAAGCATCAAAGGAAGGGAGGTGGACACTAGTCCATTTTCAGAGAAGAGAGTCCTGAAGGAACTCACAAACCTGAAAGTTGACAAGGCAATGGGGCCATATGGGGTGCATCCAAGGATATTGAGCTCAGGGAGGTACTGGCTGCACCTCTGACAGTCCTGTTCAACTATGCACAGGAGATGGTAGTGGTTCCGGAGGACTGGAGGAGGGCTGATGTAGTCCCACTTCTCAAAAGTGGTAGCAAGGAGGAGGAGGTTGACAACTGCAGTTCAGTCAGCCTCAGAAGGTGGTAGGGAAATTAACGGCATCACTTTTGAAGGAAAGGATTGTAGAATATCTTGAATCCAGCGGCTTACAAGATCCAAGGCTGCATGGATTCACAAGGGGGAGGTCATATCAAACAAATCTGATAGATTTCTTTGACTGGTTGACCAGGGAATTGGATCAGGGTGGAGTGGTGGATGTGGCCTACCTACAGTAGATTTCAGTAAGGTCTTTGACACCATAGGACACTCGTAAGCAAGCTGAGCAGCCTAGGAGCAGGACCAAAGGTGGTAAACTGGGTAAGAAATTGGTTAGGGGATAGGTGACAGAGGGTGGTGGTAAACAGAGTTCACTCTGTGGAAGGGACAGTGACCAGCAGGGTGCCACAGGGATCAGTACTTGATGTCTTTATTAGCGACATTACAGAGGGTCTGCCTTTTTGCGGATGACACTAAATCTGCACTAGGGTAGACACTCCAGGAGGGGTGGAAAAAATGAGTAGTGATCTGAGAAATTTAGAGGACTGTTCAAGAGTATAGCAGCTAAGTTTCAATGTGAAAAAAATCATGCATTTAGGGCACAGAAACCCAGGGGCAGAGTACCGAAGGGGGGTAGTGGTACTGATGACCACCAAACAGGAAATATATCTGGGGGTAATCATCTCTGATAACCTGAAGCTGGCCAGGCAGTTGAGTGAGCTAGCAGAATGCTGGGGTGCATAGGAAGAGGTATCACCAGCAGAAAGAGGGAGGTGGTGTTACCTCTATCTAGATTACTAGTGAGACCTCACCTGGAGTACTGTGTCCAATTCTGGAGATCTCATCTCTGGAATGACGTAGACAGGGTGGAGGTGGTCCAGAGGAGGGCAACTAAAATGGTACAGGGTCTGCATAAAAAGCCCTATGAGGAGAGACTGAAGGACCTCAATGTGTACACACTGGAGGAAAGGAGGGAGAGTAGGATATTACAGACATTCAAATACCTCACAAGTATAAATAAGGTACAAGTGGGAAACATTTTCCAGAGAAAAAGATGCCCAAGAACAAGGGGTTATGCTATGAAGAAGGATGGGGTAGACTTGGGAGTTGTGAGGAAGTACTTCTTTACAGAAAGAGTGGTGGATGCTGGAACAGCCTTCCAGCAGACGTAGTGGGGGCAAAGACTGTAGCAGGGTCAAGAATGCATGAGACACACATAAGGGAACCTTAGTGGTAAGGCAAGGGAGGGTAGAGCCAGCGATCAAGTAGGGTATATGGTAATACAGTAGGTAGGGAAAAATGGGCAGACTAGGTGGGCCAAGCGGTCCTTATCTGCTGTCAAATTCTACATTTCTATGTTTCATCAAGTAACAGGCTATATAAATTTAGCAAATATAACAATATTGTGTTTATTTACAGTAACCATCTCTCACTCTTCTTTTCTTTAATTTACCTATAGGGAGAATAAATACAAAATGTTACCCTTTTTACTTTATCAGAGTGTATCTGGATGATGAATATGACAGTACAGTGGATCCCCAAAGCTACCACAACAAGAAGCATGAACATGGGTGATAGTTACTGTTAACCCTGGAATGAGACAGTGTTTTACTTATGGAATGAGTAAAACACTTGCTGCTTGAGGGTGGCTCTCCCCCATCCTTCAGCAGCAAGTCACCCGACAGAGCTCAGGAGCCTGTACTAAAGCAGGCAGTCCAGACAAATCGAGGGAGCAGGCTTTTAGGCCCTCCCCCACCCCCCCAGCAGTAAGCCACCACAACGGAGCCCAGGAGCATGCGCCAAAGCAGGCAGTTCAGATAAATCAAGGGAGCAGCAAGCCGACCCCACCCCAAGGCAGAAAGCCAACCCAACAGAGCCCAAGAGCCTGCACCAAAGCAGGCAGTCCAGGCAAATCGGGGGAGTGGGCTTTTAAGTCTCTCCCACCCCCCACCAGCAGCAAGCTGACCTGACAGAGTCCAGGAGCCTGCACCGAAGCAGGCAGACTAGGCAAATTGAGGGAGTGGGCTTCTAGGCTCTCCCCCCCCCCAGCAGCAAGCCAACCTGACAGAGCCAAGGAACCTGCACTGAAGTAGGCAGTCCAGGCAAACTGAGGGAGCAGGCTTTTAGTCTCTCCCCCAACCCCCAGCAGCAAGTCGACCTGACGGAGCCCAGGAGCCTGCACCAAAGCAGGTGCTTGTACAACGGAAGACCGGAGCACAGCTCTCAAGCAGGCTCAGCACTGCATACTGTGTGTACTCGCCACTGCTAGTGCAGTGGCTGCCCCATCCACCCTCCCACCATGGGCGAGCATTTGCCTCATAGGCAGATCTTCCGATCACGTGATCTGTGACTATATCTTCCGGTCACCTGATCTGTGATGATATGCAGCTTCTATGTCCCTAAAACTCCATTTGCAGGCTATAACGCAGGACCAACAGAGGTCACTGCTACAATACTTTTTGCTTCATTGCTAGATATACTGTAGGACTGCTAGAGGTCACTGCTGTGCTGTCCACTTTCTAGTATTGATAGAACCTAGTGCCCTATAGCTTATTATATTTGCTGACTCTAGTGCATATTCTTCAAACCCTCTACACTCACTGATCCTTGTTGTCTCCCCTTGTTTATTCCTTCAAACCCTTTCAAATTGGCACTATACCAACTGATCGAAATGTGATGAAATTTGAAAAAAATAGAAAGCATTCTAAGGGAGGAGGAATCATCCTATATATTTCTAATACACTGAAATCTTGGGAAATAAATGAGACAGAAGAAAGTATAGATATTGAGCTTTTATGGACCAAGAATCAAGTATCAAATCACTATAACATAACTATCGGCCTTGGTTATAGATCCCCAAATCTTGACAGAAATGAAAATAACATATTCATGGATAACATTGAAAACAAGGATATTGAGGGTAACTATATAATCATGGGTGACTTCAATTTCCCAAATATCAATAGGGTCACTGGTAAAGGCAGCTCTAGTTTTGAAAACAGATTTTTGGACCTAATGACCTTAAACGACATGGAACAATTAGTATTTAGCCCAGCCAGGGAGCAAAATATTCTAGACATATTTCTCACAAACATAGGGGACGATTTAAACAAAGTGGAGGTAATCCATCCTCTATCAAACAGTGATCATAACATGGTCCTAATTGAAATAAACATAGAACAAAATGTAAGTAATCACAGCTGTACACAAATTAAAGATTTCTACAATGCAGACTATCCATCTATAAAAAAAATCTCAATAATTGGGATTGGCAATCAGAACTTGCAAACTGCGACCTAAACACTGTTTGGCTTAAAATACAGGAAAAACTTCAACACTGCTTGAACTTGTGGCTACCAACTAGGAAAAAATATACCAAAATAAAAGAATTCCCATACGGTGGAATAATAACATAAAATGTAACCTAAACAAAAAAAACTATATAAAAAATATAAAAAACATCCATCACCCAGTAACTGGACAGCATATAAGAAATTAGTAAATAAAAGTAAACACTTGATTAGAAAAGCCAAAAAAAATGGAGGAACAACTAGCTATATCAATTAAAGACAGTGAAAAAAATTCTTTAATCATATACTGTAGGATCAATGAAAAAAAGTAACCAAGCCATAGGGCCCCTATTAACACTGGATTAATTTATTACAGATGAGAAGGAAATGGCCTCAGCACTAAATAAATATTTCATTAGTGTCTTCCATATCAAAGACACTAAACCATTAACAAGCACTTTATCATACAGTCCAATTATAACAAGCATTTGTCAATGCCCGAATGTTTGCTTGCTGGCATTGGCATTGGTAGTGTAGGAGTTACAGAGCTGCATAATAGGAATGGCAGTGAAGTATTGAACTGAAGCCAACTCCACCAGCACCCTGCAGAGACTGACAGGCATTGGGGTGTGCCTTTGGGTCATCAGGCATAACGGCCATGCTATTTCACTACACCCTACCCTGAAGACACCAGCAAGTGTCATGGTGTGCCTTGGGGTCTTTGGCCCTTATGCGCACCCCATTCCATCAGGAAATACGGTTTGAGATGGGTGTGGTATAGGAGAATGGGGTGAACTTTGGGGCCGAAGAAGTCCAAGGCACACCTCAATGCCTCTCAGTGGCTGCAGGGTGTGCGTGGGGATGGAATGGCATGAGCACTGCAGGCGACAATCCTAAGTCACAGCCATGATGCCTGTCATCCTCTACAGGGTTGGGCATTATGGTCGAAAACCCTAACACCTCAGGCATTTGTTAGTATTTTCACTCCAAATTTTCAACATGGTTTTTTGTGACCCCCACCTCATGAACAGTGACAATATCAGTTTGTTAGCCGGAAGCTGCTTTTGCACAGTGACTACAGCATTTGTCACCACAGGTGTAAAAACACATTCCAAACAGGATGCAAAAAATGACAGCTGTACTGTTCATAGGGAGGTGTAAAAAATAGCAATGTTGAAAATCTGCAGTGAAAATATTAAAAAACTAGTGAAGTCACGAGCGTGCATAAAACTGTGCAACGCACACCCATAATGTCATTAGTTGGGGATTTTTTACAGCAGATTGTCAACACAGGCATTTTGGAAACTCCGATCATGAACAGTGTCACTGTGATTTTCTTTATCTGTCCTGAACAATAACTTCCCACAGCGACCATGCATTTCTGTGCTGAAAGTGTGAAAACACATTTCGGTCATGTTGTGAAAAATGACAGCTTAACTGTTCATAAGGAAGTGTGGAAAAATGCCACTGGTGAAAATCTGGACTGAAAATATTACAAATTCATGAACTTACAAGGGTGCATGGAAACTGCGCAATGCTCACTCGTAACACAGTCATTTTATGGACTTTTGCCACCAAATTTTCAACATAGCCATTTTAAGACCTCTGCTCATGGCCGGTGTCACTGTGATTTTCTTAATCTGTCCCAAACATTGCTTTCACACACCAACTGCACCATTGTGTGCTACATGTGCGGAAACACATTTTGGGTGAGATGTGAAAAATGGCAGCTGTACTGCTCATAAGGAAGTGTGGTAAAATGGCAATGTTGAAAATCTAGCGTGCAAATATTAAAAATTCTCAAACTTGTGAGCGTGCATAGGAACTGCGCAATGTGCGCTCCTAAAATAGTAATTTTTGGAAAATTTTTCACCAGATTTTCAACATAGCCATTTTAAGACCTCTGCTAATGATCAGTGTCACTGTGATTTTCTTAATCTGTCCCAAACATTGATTCGCACACCAACTGCGCCATTATAAGCTAGATCTTGTGAAAACACATTTTCAGCAAGATGTGAAAATGACAGCTGTACTGCTCATAAGAAGGTGTGGTAAAATGGCAATGTTGAAAATCCAGAATGCAAATATTAAAAATTTGCAAACTTACGAGCGTGCATAGGAACTGCGCAACGCACACTCGTAAAACAGTCATTTTTAGGAATTTTTTCACCAAATTTTCAACATAGCCATTTTAAGACCTCTGCTCATGAACAGTGTCACTGTGATTTTCTTAATGTGTCCCATACATTGATTTTGCACACCGACTGCGCCATTGTGCGTTACATGCACGGAAACACATTTTCATTGAGATGTGAAAAATGACAGCTATGCTGCTCATAAGGAGGTATGGTAAAATGGCAATGCTGAAAATCCAGGTGCAAATATTAAAAATTGGCGAACTTACGAGCATACATAGGAACTGTGCAACGCACACTCGTAAAACAGTCATTTTTAGAAATTTTTTCACCAAATTTGCAACATAGGCTTTTTGAGAGCCCATCTTATGAACACTGGCACTGTCATTTTGTTAATTGGTCCAGAAAGGTGATTTCACGCAGTGACCGTGAAATCACCCTTCGGGCCCAATTAACACCATGACAGTGACATAATTCATGAGGAGGGTCCAAAAATCCCATGTTGAAAATTCTGCAAAATTCCCAAAAATGCCTGAGATATGCAGAAAGTTGAAAAAACTATTTATTACATTATACAGCTTACCAGCATTTCTTCAGTTCGCGGTCAGCTTTGAAGAGTGCAGACATGTTCCCGGTCCACTGAAGATCGTCGCTGGACTCTGGAGGTAAGTATGGGGTGAGGGGGTGGGGAGGCAGGGTGCACAGTGGGTGGGTGCGGGTGGGGCAGGGAGACTGCGAGGCACCATATTTTAATTTACAGGGTTTTTTATTATTAAGGCAGCCTTGGGGCGTTTGCCATGCTGGGGTGGGTTCCCAGCATGGCAGCCTGAAAAACTGTTTGGAGGCTGGAGCCAAAGAAGTTAGGCACCCCGTCGGCCATAACAAACTTTGCCACACTGGGGTGGGCTCCCAGCGTGGCACCCTTGTAAGCTTTTAGGAGGGAAGCGTGGAGCAGCCAGAGGATTAGGCACCTCGGCTATACAGTGTGTGCATGGGGGCACATGAGCATGCAATATGCGTCGGGTGTGTGTTGGGAGGAGCGCTGCTCACTGAAGCGCTGATCTCTCTTTCAAATGTATGGCACTGCATTTTGGATCACCACACTATGTTTCTTGCACATGCATGCAAGCAAACATAAAAATGAACACAAAAGGTATGTTAGAGGCCATCAGCTTGACCAAATCAGATGGTTCAGCAGATCCTGATGGGCTATCTCCATATTTTATAAAAAATATAGCAGAACAAATAGCTGGCTCACTAATTACACTATTTGATACCTCCCTTAGTTCTGGCTCAACTCTCCCAATCTAGAATCAGGCTATAGTGATCCCCATTCATAAAGGTGGTAGCAAAACTCTTCCTCAAAACCATAGATCCATAAGCTTAACAGCAGTTTTTGTAAATTACTAGAAAGACTTTCAAAAGAAAGGATTACTACTCACATGATAGAGCTTAGATATCTGACATAACCCAACATGGGTTCGTCAATGGCAGGTCTTGCCAAACAAATCTACTTAACTTTATAGAACCCCTAAGTGAGGCATTGGATAAATGACTTGCTGTAGACATCATTTTTCTTGATTTCTGCAAAGCATTTGACTCTGTTTCACATAAAATTCTCATAGAACAAATGATAATCCTAAAAATACATCCAGTTATTATACACTGGGTGGAAGCATGGCTTTCAAATGGCTCACAACAAGTTTCACTAAAAAGTCATCTTTCTCCTTTGGGACCTGTCTCCAGTGGAGTCCCACAGGGATCCGTGCTAGGACCAGTACTTTTTAACATCTTAATATCTACAATGCTCCCCCTCTTGCCAAACACTGATGGATAGGGAAATATGCAGGTGACTGCAAACTAGGAAACATTATAACTGACTCAGATTCAGTTAAAGACCTACAAAATAATTTGACATACCTAGAAAGCTCATCTTGTAAACTTCCTCCTGCCTCCTTAACCTCTATATTGCACTATCCAGTGTCTGTTAAAGTGTTATCCTGCAGATTAAAAAAATAATACTTAATTTACTACTCTGTCCTGGAAATGTGGAGCTAAATTCTGCCCTCCCCCCCATTTTTAACCCACTGTTGCCTGAGCCCAGAATCCCAAACTACAAAATCCCGACAGTGGGATTCTCCACCTCCACCCCCCGGAGTTTGTTATATTAGTTCTAGGTGGTGTGGAGGGCAAAGCCCCCCAAAACACCAAAAACATACAAAATCCCACTGTCAGGATTTTGTGTTTGGGATTCCAGGCTCAGTCAACAGTGGGTTGGGGAAATGAGTTTCAGGTATTTGTAGTAGAACCCCCTATCAATGCGCCTAACACATCAAAAAGGCTTAAAAATATTGCATATTAATGTGTATTGCCTACTCAAAAAGTTAGACACAATACAGGCTTGAGTCTGTCATACAAAGCCAAATGTCTTAGTATTATCTGATACTTGGTTAAGAAGTTCCATGCTAAATCAAGAAATAAACAACCCATCCTATAACATCTTTAGGGCAGACCAGCCTACCAGAAAGGGGGGGTTGCAATATACATCTTTGATAAATGCGCAACTTCTATAATTGACTCATCCACAGCACCAAGAGAGTTTGAATGCTTAACGCTGAAGCTTTCTTTCTCCCCAGATGAGTCCATACCAATTATAGGGTGCTATAGACCCCCTGCAAGGGGACTCAAACTGTTACATCACATCTGTACCTTTATGGATGCTTATACTCTAGAAACTATTATCCTAGGTGATTTTAATCACAACTGGTACAATTCAGCTTCAAAACCCATAAAAGAACTATGTGATGTATTAGGCCTCGCGCAGCTCATCCCTGAACCCACTCATCCAAATACCAAAAATCCGGCAAATAGCAGTCTCTTCAACTTAATCCTCATAAACAAACCCTACAAAATCTCTCATATCGGGGTGGTTCCCAATGACATCAGTGACCACAGGGCCACTGCATGTGTGAGGGCCACCCCAAAACATGTATCTGCCTCCAGCTTCATATACAAAAGGAACCTTCACAAGTTGAATTGCAATGATTTCCTGTCCAAGCTGAGCCTTGTAAGATGGCAAGAAGTCTACCTTGCCCCTACAGTAACTGAGGCCTGTACTCTCTTCCAAAAAATGTTCTAAACATGGTGAACAAACATGCCCCTTTAACGAAGATACGAACAAGGAAAAAGACCTGCCATTGATTTACCAGGCAACTAAAAAAAAATTCACTACAGGCAAGAGACGAGCTTTGGAATAAGGCTCAGGAATCCAAACTTGCACCTGATTGGTTAGCATTCAGGGTAGCAAGGAACTACTGTACCAAACTTATAATGTCCACAAAAGCAGAGTACTTCCAAAACACAGTAGACTCTTCCAAAAACAATGCCACAAAATTCTGTCAAATTCTAAGGGAGAGCGAAGGGCACAGCTCATCTCCCTCCTTGCCCACTAAGATTGTTTCTCACAGAGACACCTTCACAAATAAATACCACATATTAGAGCAGCTAAATAATCATTTCACCACTACAGGGCTTGCATTTGATAAGTTCCCAGTTAACCATCTTCATACTCATCCCCCTCCTACCGACACACATCCATCTGTCCTCCTGAGTACCCAGCCACATTACGAGTTTAGCTTCAACCCTCTTTCATTTAAACAGGTACAGGACCTACTAATCTCTGTAGGCATCAGAAAAAGTGCTGGTGCCGACCAACTCAAACCTCTTTTCCTTAAACTGGGCCACCCTTACCTTTCAGCGCCCATCACACATCTATTCAATTTGTCTCTTAAGTACAGGGTCCTTCCCACATCTTGTAAAATAGCACATATAATGTCCCTCTTTAAGTTAGGTGACCCCGTGACCTCGACAATTGCCATCCATATTACTTCTACCTATATTATCTAAATTACTTGAAAAACTAGTTAACATGCAACTAAGGCAGTACCTGTACTCCTCCAACCTTCTCAACCCTTTACAGTCAAGCTTTAGGCCAAAACACAGTATCGTATCCACTTTGGCAAAAGTCACCAATGATTGGCAATCTGTGCTTGGTATTACATCACCTCTGTGCAGTCTTCCTTGACCTTAACAAGGCCTTTGACACCATGGATCACACAATACTTCCCCATAAGCTAAAGGGCATCAGTCTAGATGCTACCACCATAAGTTGGTGCTCCTCTTACCTTACAGATAGACAACAAGTCAAGGCGCAAGGTGATCTTTCCCCACTCAGAACACTGCCCAAAAGAGTACCCCAGGGGTCCATACTTGGGCCCTTATTATTTGCAATTTATATAAACAACATCAACACTAATGTTAGTATGGCTTATGTACATCTTTTTGATGATCACTCAGTTATATACTGTATGTCTCAAGGCCCTGCCTTGAGCTGCTTGTGCAAACCAGCAACATGACTTCAACTAACTCCAACACAATCCTTTCCAACTTAAGTTATTGTTAAATGCAAAAAGAAAAACTAAAGTCATGTTTCTTCCCCGTGCCTAAAGCCATAAATAGCTCTACCACCTGCCCCCCCTTCAGTTAACGACCCTCCTAGGTGAATCGCTTGAGGTGGTGAACAAGTTTAAATAGCTGGGATTCTGGCTAAATTGCTTGCTGTCATTCATAGTACATGTCAAAGAACTCTCTAAGAAACCAAAAAAGAGGTTAAGCCTCTTCTTTAGACTCAAGCACCTTCTTAACTATGAAGTAAAAATAAGGCTGGTCCAGTCCACTTTTCTTCCCCACATTGACTACGCAGATTTCGTCTACAGTCACTGCTCTAAATCAGCCCTTATTAAACTGGACATAGTCTACCACAGAACACTAAGGTTTATAACAAGTGTCCCCTTCAGAACTCTCCATTGTGCTCTATACACTCAATTTAGCTGGCCCTAGCTGCACAACAAAAGGTTAAAAAAAGCCATTTTATGGTCTTACAGAGCCATCCTGAATAAACTCCCTCCTTATGTCATGGACCTCTTTAAGTGTACACCCTGCACCTACTTGTAAAGGAGATACTCTTACATATTATTAGATGTACCTAGGGTAGCATCACACTATGGTAAATCTGCAATTAACCATGCTCTCCCTCCCTTGTGGAATAACATCCAATGCTCCTTAAAACTAGGGATGGGCGGATACCCGAACCGATAAAAGGATCAGGTAGGATACTCCCCTTTTTTAGCAAAACTGCTCTGATTGGATATTACAGTCTTCAGTGCCTGGATTAGTTATCTTTCCACTGAGTACCATCGTATACCTATTAGCCAGAAACCCCACCATAGACAGACATACTGGAGAGAATCTTTCTAAAAACTTCCTTAACATTCTTGACAACTGGGGGATTAAGCCTATTCAGAGGCACCTGGTAATTGGAGACAATGGCCCTAATATCCCAAATAGAGCATTGCTTCCAAACTGCCTTTAATTTAAATACATTTTTTTTACTGGAAGCCAATTTCAGTGTCTTTGTTATTTTATTAAAATTCATAGTAATGTTGGTTTGTACTAATGTTTGCAGTATTCAAACCGATAAATATCTGATCTGATCAGTTATGGCAAGACAAATATCCAGATCCAAATTCTGGCAAAAAATAGTGATCCACCCATTCCTACTTAAAACTTACTAGCACTATCTGTCGTCAGACTTTCAAATCCCTACTGGACCTCTTTATACATGAGAAATATATTTGCTATTCATAATCTTTCTTTTTTTCCCTTCCCTCTACATTTACAGCCCTTCACTGATGTCCTTGTGATTCCTGTTTTTGTGTAAAGCCGACTGCATAGCACTTGTATTTTTTTCTTTGTCTCCATTTGTTTGTAGTCCTTCATGTACTGTATTATTATCTCACCCAAGTAAATATTGCTCATAGAGCTTTCCTTTATATTTCTCTATTACTCTGTACTAATTGTTCTGCTTAGGACCTTATCTGGATGTATTGTGTATTTTATTCTCATTGTAACCAGTGTATGTAATGAAATTGTTTTTGTGTCCATCCAGGACCACCTTGAAAATGAGCTTGCTCAATGGTGCTTTTCCTGGTAAAACAAAAATGATTGATTGATTGATTACTAGCTTATGGTTACATGCTAATAGAAGCTATGTTTCTGTGTTCTGTACTGACTATTTGTTAGATTTGTATACTTTTCTTGCTTGTTATAGTTGTTGTCACCTGATTTTAAGTACTGTGATGTAAGCAATGACATCACCACATTATATGGTTTTAAATTCATAGTGGTCTCCGGAACACCACCTCCTGATGATGCCTTGACTGGCGAAGTACTGGGCGGTACCTCCCAGGTGAGTGGCCTTACTTGGAGAAACGCTTTTTGTTCGATGTATTAATAAACATATAGCAGCCAATTCTGGAGCCTTAGTATCATTTCTCTGACAGTATCCACCTACAGACTGCAATTTTGTTGTTTTGGGTCTTAGTGTGGGGGGTTAGCATCCCCGATCCTGCACTCTCCCTGTATCTACTTGAATGCAGTTACTTTGCATTGTAGTACCACTCAACTAACAGAGACCTTATTAGTTGCCTGATGGCTCTGACTTAAATCAAACAGAAAGCTAACATACTAAACATAGTATGTTAAAAGGCGCGGCTATTACCTTCTATGGAACACAGCCCCCCCCCACTTTCCAAACAGTGACAGTTACACAACACTTCAGCATCCAGTACTACCTCCTCATTTCACTCTTACTGTTGATGAGATGATGCCACCCACTCACCAATTCGACCATGTCTATGGGTCTAAACATATGTATTAATTATATCATATTGTAATGTACAGATGGTCCCCCTTTTCTGCAAGGAAAGAGTGACAATGAAAGCCCAGAATACCATTGCTCTGACATCAGAAATCAATAATACCATTGCTCTGACGTAAGCTCAATGGTATTAGGAATGTTCAGAGAATTCCATATATTACAAAATATTGACATCTAGGAAACCATCAGTAACATGACCTGGAATTCCATCCTGGGATGATGGTGATGACACACACTGCTCAAGCAGTGGTCTTATGGTCAACGATGTCACAGAACACCTCACTCGAAATACAGCCTTGTTACTGAAGGTTTCTTATTTATCATTCTATTTATTATCATTTCTCTATACCAATGTCTGTTCTAGACAGACATATCTCCTTAAAAGTTTTATGTATCCCAAGTAATTTATTTAACAAAAATTAATTACTCACTGGATGATAAATACTGTAACACCCATAATATCTATTTATTAGCAAAAGCATATTTCTATAGTCACACAGTGCTCTTCTGTCAGGGGAAAAAAATCTCATTCATTGTTCCTCATCATTCCTATCTGTTCGGAGGGAATGTTTGCAAACATTTTATGTTCTGACAAGCACTTGCATGAAGTGAACATGTTGCTGTAGTAGTGGATTTGAGAGGTGTGGCACTGTCGGTTCAATGCAGGGCAGTCTGCAATGAGATCCACAGTTTTGGACCAATCATCAGCCAGGCTGATCATGTCACTGTTCTGGGCTTGCTGGGTGAAAACTTCATGAATTTCAGAGAAAACAGTGCCCAAATCACAGGGCGGCTCTTTCCTTTGATGTGCATGATGCCACTCAACAAGCACAGCTAATCAGCGTCATGATCAGCATGAGCCTCATCCTCCCCCTCCCCAACGCAACCTCCTACTGTCAAGTATCCCTCCTCCCTCCTAATTCTTCCTGCGGTGCCTCGTGATAATAATACAACTCCCTCCCACTGCCAAGCATCCCTCCCACCTCTCAACTCTTCCCCCATGCACCATCAATAGTAAACCAACTCCCTCCCTCTTCCAAGTATCCCTACTACCTCCTGATTCTTCCCACAGTGCCTTGTGAATAATAACATAACTCCCTCCCACTGCCAAGTATCCCTCCCACTTCTCAATTCTTCCCCCATGCATCATCAATAGAAAACCAACTCCCTCACTCTGCCAAGTATCCCTCCCACCTCCTGATTCTTCCCACAGTGCCTTGTGAATAATAACATAACTCCCTCCCACTGCCAAGTATCCCTCCCACTTCCCAATTCTTCCCCCATGCATCATCAATAGTAAACCAACTCCCTCGCTCTGCCAAATATCACTCCCACCTCCCTATTCCTATTCCATTGTCCTGTGAATAGTAAAGCAACTCCCTCCTACTCCCAAGTATCCCACCCACCTCCCCATTGCTTGACATGCCCTGTGCCCCGTCAAACACCTGAAATACAGAAAATTGTCCCTTGTAGTCTTTTTGGTTTTACACCCTGTACAAAAGAAAATGGTCCATCAATGTCTGTTGCTGCCATCACCCCCAACATAACCCTCCCACCAGCCGACCCACCTCTCAGCACTCAACACCTCATACACCCCCACCCCTTACTTACCCTACCAGATGTCCAATATTGTAATCTTCTCTGGACCGGAGACACATCCTCACTCTTCGACGCTGGACCAGGAACTAAGGAAATCAGGTAAGTGTGGTTTAACGTATTTCAATGCATTTCAGTCTTGGACTCATGACTTGGTCATTTTTTAATACTTTCCAGCAAATTTCCAACATGACCTTTTTGGTACCCCACCTTAGGAACAAGGTGGGTGAAATCTGTAAAATCTGGCCTGAAAGGTCCATGAAATCACCTTTTGAGCAGGATTTAACAATTTTTACCTACCAGGTTTATGAAGTGGGGTCATATGAAGACTTTATTGAAAATTTGGAGTCCAAATATTTAACAAAAATGATAAAGTTATGAAAGTACATTGACATTTTTCAATGCTCACTCATAACTGTGGTCCTGACAGTGATTAGACTAGCCAGATCTGGTTTAACTGACAAAAGAGCATGTCAACAGGCCCCCAGCAGCTGGGCAGACCTGACTATGTTACTGTGAAGGCATTCTAGAGTCCTGCATTGTATACATCGTAATGTTGTCTCCTGTACTGTAACATGTAAAGTATTGCTTCCAGAGGCAAGTCCCTATAGTACCCATCAGTACTTTTATGTGGGTGCTGTGGCTGAAATGGAGAGGGTAAATTATGTAGAGGTTTGGTTGTAGAGCCAATATTCCCATGCAGGACTAATTCAGAGTATATTTGGGGATTAAAAATGCCACGGTCTAGGTAATTTCATCCACCATATTTTTTTACTTAGCTTCCATCATTCTAACCCCGTGCATCATATTTTTGACATCAGCTTCCATTATTTTCACCCCATGCATCATATTTTAACTCAGCATCCATCATTCTCACCCCATGTATCCTATTTTATTTATTTATTATTATTTTTTTTTTTTTATTTTAGTCTTTGGTAACCCAATAAGGCCCACTAGGCACAAGTACCTGTTTTCCGGGACAATCTGGGAGCACTGGGCAGTTAAGTCACTTGCACAGAGTCACACACTATGCAAGTGGAGGTTGTGAGACTCAGACTCAGGTCTGGTCTGCTGGATGTACCAAGCTCATTCACACCTCGTTCTTCTGACCTCTAGGCTATACCGCCAGCCACATATTTTTGACTCCGCTTCTGTCATTTTTGTTCCATGCATCTTTTTTTTTTGACTCAGCTTCCATTAATCTTGTACTATGCATCATATTTTTGACACTGCTTCTGTCATTCTTGTCCTATGCATCATATTTTTGACACTGCTTCTGTCATTCTTGTCCTATGCATTATATTTTTGACACAGCTTCTGTCAGTCTTGGCCCATGCATCACATTCTTGATGCAGCAGACCTCTTTCATCATCTTGGAGGACTTTGCCAATAGAAAACGCTTTTCTTGCAAAATATAGTGCACAGTATTTGGCGCACCTAGATTCGACACAAGGTGGATATTGGACACATCTTGTATCGGGCTAGGGACCCTTTGAAAATCCAGCCATGTGTTGAAAATTTGAGTCAGAATGTGAAAAACAAACTAAGTCATAAAGAAATTTTGAACTGTTCCATCATGTACATATAACTTTATTTTTGCAGATTTTGACCTCTAATGTTTTACATAACCCTTGTGCTACCCCACCTCATGAAACGACAGGTGTCATGTTTTGCATCCCCTTCTGAAACATGTTTGCTTTTGTAATCACACTGCAAAATCACTTTTTGGATGGGATTTAAAAAAGTCCTTCTGTCTTGTTCATAACATCAGGTCATAAAACTATGATGGAAATCTGGGGTCAACATGCTGGAGCCCACAGAAAATTAGATATTGCCTCTCAGCTGGCCTGTCCTGAGTAAATACAATCTAAACATGTGTACAAGCAGGATACCACTGAAAATGAGATACTGCATCTTAGCTGGTCTATCCTTGGTAAATATTTAGTAAACGTGTGAAAGAAGAACCCCAGTGCAGCAGAGCTTTCACGGAACTGTGTATCTATGCTGCTCTATCCTGGGATAAATACATTGTGAAAGCTGGCAGTATTGCCTAGAAGTAAGAGTAATGAGATGTTAATGTGCTTGGTACATCCAGCAGACCTGGGTTTGAATCCCACTACCTCCCTTTGTGTAACCCCCCCTGTTACCCGGGGTTACTAGAATCCCTGTAAGACCTAGTGGTAGGCAGGGAAGGCAGCTTGTGAAACTCCGGTTAAATGGATTTTACACTGTCTCACTCTGTTCTCAGTCTCAGCTGAGACTGAGGGATGACATCACCATAGAACTATCGCAGCTGAATTAGCCACATTGGAATCTGCAGAAGGGAGTTAGATTAGAATGTTGGGAGTTTTTGAAGGCAGAGTTGTGTGAGCAGTGAAGAAGAGAGGAACACAGCAGCTGTGCACAGGCTCTTGGAGCCTAAACTCTGACATAGAGCTACTTCTAGGGAAAGGTGTGTGTTTCTGCCTAAAGAGGAACACAGTAAGCTGTTCTTGAAGTGGTGGAGACCACTGATACGGGTCTCTGTACCCCATCCCTTAGGGGATGGGGGTGGAAGGTTTGCCTACTATTCCAGGGGTAACCCCCTGGTTCCTGATAGAGAAGAAGCTGCCTATTTTTCTGAAAAGTGTTGTGGCACAAGAAGCTTTCAAGATTCGCCTGTGGGGCACCTACAACCGAAAGGGTGAGTTCTGCTCTTTTGAAAGGGCCCATGTTTCACCTGAACTGTGTTAAAGCGGGGATTGGACTGCTGAATTAGTGGGAGGCATAGAGGAATAGGCTTAGCCAAAGTAGAAGTATGTTCAAGTCCAGCACAAGAGGAAAGTCAAGA
The DNA here is from genome assembly GCA_016271365.2 of Neoceratodus forsteri. Classification (NCBI taxonomy): domain Eukaryota; kingdom Metazoa; phylum Chordata; order Ceratodontiformes; family Ceratodontidae; genus Neoceratodus; species Neoceratodus forsteri. Next base: position 1,230,806,715 of record CM057453.1, on the reverse strand, counting down.
CATGTTGAGGAGATGTGCTATACGTCTACCCTTTAATCTACATTGCCCAGCTTTCAAAAAGAGTTGTTTAATGTCCAGAGAAATGGCCAGATATGGATTGTGGGAGCTGGAGGTGGGAGACCCCCCCACCTTTAGTAACCAGGTCCACCTGTATGGATTTGCTCTGTGGATTTCTACTTTGCCCCATGCACTTGGCCAGTGATGAGGGAAGTACCCAGATGTGGGATTGGAAGGAAATTTCCCTTAAGGAGTCGAAGGCTCTAAGGTGGTTTGGGGAGCCACCAACCAAAAATTTGGTTCACTGCCATATGGACTGGGATCAAATGGCCGGCAGGGGAGCCAGGCCGGGAAAACCCCAAATAGTGTACAAGTCGGGCTGTGTACCCAAAGCTGCGTGCAAGTCCGGGCTGTGTGCCTGGGGGGTTCAGAGCCTGAGGGCTGAAATAGTGAAGAAGTGTTCTGTTACTGTTATTTGCATTACCAGGAATGTAGCCCCGTGGGGGTCCGCCTATGCTTTGTTTGTTCAGTTTGGATGTGAATAAAAGCCACACTTTAGAATCCCATTCCTGGTATTGGACATTACAGTTATTGCTTCCTGTGTTCGTATTTACTTGGGTGCCCCTATGCAGAGTAGCCAAACCTTGGCCCCTTGTGCTGAGTAACCTAGTCCCTCCCCGAACCCAGTCCCCACCAGGTACTGCTGTCAGCTTCAATAGCGTACCATCTGTCATTTTGCAAAAAGGCAGGGGTGAGGGCCTTACAAAATGAAGGCACCATTTTGGATTTTAATTTTGGGAGGAAGGGTGCTCAGGCAAGGGGCTAGTATTTTGGTTATCTGGCAGTGGGTAGCCCAAAAAAGCTGAAGCAAGTTAACTAGTGTGTCGCTGTGTGCTGTGGTCCTTATGCTGCTGTTAAAATGCAAACTGTTTACCAAGGAGCGGTAAAGCTGAAAGAGTATGCCCTTGTCCTGCATCAAATGTTTACAGCATTTTTGCCAGCTTTTTAAAGAACTGTTGTGATAAAGAAAAGTGTGGAAGACTAGGGGTAGCAACAGGAAAATTGTGCCCTGGACGTTGGGAAATGCTTTCTAGTAAACTGTTGTGATAAAGAAAATGTGGAAGACTAGGGGTAGCAACAGGAAAATTGTACCCTGGATGTTGGAAATGCTTTTGAGTAAACTGAGAGACTTGCTGTGTGAATGGCCATGCTAAATGGCTGAAATGGGCTCCCGCCATGGAGTCAATTTAAGAAAAAAAAAAGCAGTTTCTGCAGTTTAAATTTGCCTGCTCGATGATCGCCATGAAGAGAAGAACACTCGCGAGGGAAAGAGGCTCATTTGCATGGCGTCGTGTGATTGGTGAGGCTGCAATCAGTCCCGGCCCCAGCTAGCTCTACAGTGACTGCCCAGCATTCGAGAGGGAGTGTGAGTGGAGTGCGTGTACTGGCTTGGTGGAGGAGCGTCACGGTAATTAAAAAGCGCTGTAAAACTTTTAAAAATAGATTTTGCTGTTTAAAATCGGGCTCAACCTGCATCTCGATCGACTGGATTGTGAGTGTGGTGATCGGAGAGATGATAGGCAGGACTGCCCACCCGCTTCCTTTCTGAGGCCTCCAAGACTGGCTGCAGGCCGTTTTTCCATCGCAGTAAACTGCTACTGATAACAGTGAGTACCAACTGTAATAATTGCTCAAGCAGTGATTTTCTGCCAAAAGCCAGCTAAATATGGGTGCAACAGTATAGTCACTTTGCAAATAAAGACTGTGTCAAGTTTTACCAGCTAAAGCAAGTCTGTTAAGCCACTGACCGTGAGCATAGTTATGAGTTCAGCATCAGTTTAAAGTTTCAAAGCCAGAGAGAGGCTGTGAGTTGTAGCAAAACGTGCAGCACTAGTTACAGGCAGTCCTGTGCTTGAAATCCTGAGGCTTTAAGGGACTGTAAACTAAAAAAAATGTTTTCAGCAAGTGAAAAGTCTGTGGCAAATCATATAAATCTGTTAGAAAAAGAACAGTGTAAGTTTGTGCAGTTTGAGCAAAAGTTATCAGTAGTGTGTGTAAATCAGATGCACAGTGGCTTGACCCAATTTCTGAATGTTGATGCACAGGAGTGCTGCCACCACCATTACAGGGTGGGGTAGAAAAGTAAACACAGCAGCAGCAGTGAAGTGGGACTTTCAGTAACAGTGAGCATTTGTTTGTTTTCCCTGCAGTTATGGCCTCAGGACCAGCTCGCTATCCGGATCATGCCCGGGCTGCAGTGACAGCAGCAGTAAATAGGTTAAAGGACAATGAAAGGTGTTATTATGGAGGACAACTGCCTTCTCATGAGGCGATTCCTGGATAGCCAGTGCAAGTGTGTCAAATATGCTTAAATGCTGGAAGGGACGCCTTCATGGTACCTCACTGTTCTGGGTGCCTAGAGAAATATGGCTTGTATAAAGCGCTCCAGATTCATTTGGCTCCCACATGGACAAAGGTTCTGGAATCTGTAGTTGGCAGCACACAGCACCAGGTGGAGCCTGTTGAAGAAGGCCCCTTGGGGGAGTGTGGCACAAAGCTAGAGGGTGCAGATTTAGAGACAGAACAGTATGCTGATGTTTCGGATGCTGGATCACTGAAGGATAATTCAGACAAAGCATCAGTAGACCCCTGGAGGAGGGGGCCTAGCCCAAGTCTCATAGGAGAAGATGAGATGAGGGAGGCCTTTGAATGGGAGGTGTCAACCTCCGCGCCTAGTGATGAGTGAATAGTCTCAGGAGTGAGGACGACTGCTCACTCCTGGGCACAGATTCTCAGTGAGGAGGAAGATGAGGGGGAACCTATGTGGCCTTGTGAAAAAGGAACGGGTACACAGCCTCAAGCTCTTGCCTCGGAAGAATGCATGGAAGACAGTGATGATGCCACTGCCCTGGCTGTGCAAGAAGAAGAAGTCAGGGATCCGTTTTTCATCTCATTGAGAATGCGTAGCTGGCAGAACCAGGACTGGCCGCCCTCAAGCCAGGCCAGCAGTCTCAGGTTGACCAAAGCTAGTAAAGAGGAGAGACTGGTTCGTAGGAAGGTGAATGAAATCTATGGAATGTCCTTTCCTCGGAGAGTCTGGGAGGAGATTGAGAACAGCAGGAAATCCTGGATCTGGGCCAAAGCAATGAAGTGTGTGCATCCTGGTGCAAACAAGCATGTCAAGAACAGATTGTTTCATGAGAAATATACCCAGTGGAAGAGAGGCAGGACACTGTTTATGGACACTGTGCGAATAGTGGATGGAGAGGGACGTGAAACCTTCTACAGTGTGAATTATGTGTTCCCAGATGGGGTAATAATTCAAGCTTCTAACCCACTGTACCATTGGCCTCAATGCAAGGACCCCCCTGCAAATGTGTCCGTGCCTGCCAGATGGAAAGCCGAGCAGTGGTAGTCAATACTGCCACACCAGCCATTGCAGTGCCTTTGTTGATCCACCAGTATGGACATCCAGGACTAAGGTGCCCCACATTCATCAGTTCTTCAGTGTACTGGCTTTTCCGGAATCCATCGACTGGCCCACCAGATGACTTCAGATCCAGAGAGGACACCATCCCAGCTGTATCCTGCTTCATTGCCTGGTAATCGGATGACATCAGACCAGCTTTTTTCCTTTTTGTTCCTGTTCTAAGGTTCCATCTCCAGAGATGACATCAGCCCAGCAGTTTCCAGATGTGCCCTCCTGTAGTTCCTGGAAGATGTACGCCCACCTGTATCGGAAGAAATGCTGCCAGGGAGAGTCTTCGGCTGAGGAGCAGGTCAGTGTGTATTAATCCTTCTACAAGGTGCTGGTAAGTCTGAACTTTTCTATCTTTATGACATTGCAGTACACACCCTACACTAGCAGACTCCAGAATGTGTGAATTGTCCTCAAAGACTCTCCCCTTTGGGATTTTGGCCTGCTAGAACTGTGCTTCACTGGGCTCCAGCCCAGGAGAGACTCTTTAGTGGACTAGCCTTCAGGCACTATGGTCACTAGATGGGACTTTTAGGGCACTCCATCCCCAAATGTGTATTGTAAATAATGTCATTGTTTTTCTACTGTTTTCTAGTGTATATACTGTTTTTCTACCTTTTCTAAAAAAAATTATTTTTGGGATTCTCCAGTGTTTTGATGGTAGGGGTTTAGATAGACTATGTATGCAGATTAGGAGTGTGAGTTGTCTTTCTTTTTCTTGCAGGTGTTCCTGAAGAAGATAGAAGAGAAGACAAGAAGGGGAGGAGGGGGCTCGTTGGAGTTCCTCATTAGTACTTTAGTGTGTAGTAATTTAAAGTACTTTTGTTGTTGTTGTTGTTGTTGTTGCTGTAGTAACCCTTTCCTTCCACAGGTGTGGTTGTGGGGTAGGAGGCAGTAAAGTAAAGTAAAAGATGGTATTAGTTTCTTGGTGTGTGGTTGCAGGGTGCCCAAGGTTGGGGAGGTCCCCGGGTTGTTTTTATTTTGGGGTATTAAGTTAGAGGCAGACAGATTTTCCCTAGAAGGCTGGGGGAATAGACAGGCTGTGGTCCTGAACGGCTATAGGGATTGCAGTGCTGAGCTATTAGGGCTATGCTCTGGACAGTTCTACCAGAGCCACTAGGCACCCATAGTAAGTGGGTAGAGTACAGGCTGATATGTCAGCCACAGGCCTCTAGGCCATTAGTGTTGCCTGCCTGTGCTCGCACATGGTAGGAAGGGGCCTGATCACCCCACTCCACAGGTAGCACATAGGGTGGGATGCCCTAAGCTGGGTAAATAATGACTGCAGACAGTCATTTTCCTGGTCCAGGGCGAGTGTAACCCCCCCTGTTACCAGGGGTTACTAGAATCCCAGTAAGACCTAGTGGTAGGCAGGGAAGGCAGCTTATGAAACTCCAATTAAATGGATTTCACACTGTCTCACTCTGTTCTCAGTCTCAGCTGAGACTGAGGGATGACATCACCATAGAACTATCACAGCTGCATGAGCCACATTGGAATCTGCAGAAGGGAGTTAGATTAGAATGTTGGGAGTTTTTGAAGGCAGAGTTGTGTGAGCAGTGAAGAAGAGAGGAGCACAGCAGCTGTGCACAGGCTCTTGGAGCCTAAGCTCTGATATAGAGCTACTTCTAGGGAAAGGTGTGTGTTTCCACCTAAAGGGGAACACAGTAAACTGTTCTTGAAGTGGTGGAGACCGCTGATATGGGTCTCTGTGCCCCATCCCTTACGGGATGTGGGTGGAAGGTTTGCCTGCTATTCCAGGGGCAACCTCCTGGTTCCTGCTAGAGAAGAAGCTGCCTATTTTTCTGAAATGTGTTGTGGCACAAGAAGCTTTCAAGATTCGACTGTGGGGCACCTGCAACCAAAGGGTGAGTTCTGCTCTTTTGAAAGAGCCCATGTTTCACCTGAACTGTGTTAAAGTGGGGATTGGACTGCTGAATTAGTGGGAGGCCCTGAGGAACAGGCTTAGCCAAAGTAGAAGTATGTTCAAGTCCAGCACAAGGGGTAAGTCAAGACATGTAGAGGACATGTGCTATACGTCTAGCCTTTAATCTACATTGCCCAGCTTTCAAAAAGAGTTGTTTAATGTCCAGAGAAATGGCTGGGTATGGATTGTGGGAGATGGAGGTGGGAGATCCCCCCACCTTTAGTAACCAGGTCCACCTGTACAGATTTGCTCTGTGGATTTCTACTTTGCCTCATGCACTTGGCCAGTGATGAGAGAAGTACCCAGATGTGGGATTGGAAGGAAATTTCCCTTAAGGAGTTGAAGGATCTAAGGTGGTTTGGGGAGCCACCAACCAAAAATTTGGTTCACTGCCATATGGACCGGGATCGAGTGGCCAGCAGGGAAGCCGGGCCGGGAAAACCCCAAATAGTGTACAAGTCGGGCTGTGTACCCAAAGCCACGTGCAAGTCCGGGCTGTGTGCCTGAGGGGTTCAGAGCCTGAGGGCTGAAATAGTGAAGAAGTGTTCTGTTACTCTTATCTGCATTACCAGGAATGTAGCCCCGTGGGGGTCCATCTATGCTTTGTTTGTTCAGTTTGGATGTGAATAAAAGCCACACTTTAGAATCCCATTCCTGGTATTGGACATTACAGTTATTGCTTCCTGTGTTCAGATTTACTTGGGTGCCCCTGTGCAGAGTAGCCAAACCTAGGCCCCTTGTGCCGAGTAACCTAGTCCTCCCTGAACCCAGTCCCCACCAGGTACTGCTGTCAGCTTCAACTGCATACTACCTGTCATTTTGCAAAAAGGCAGGGGTGAGGGCCTTACATTTGCATACTGTGGGAGTCTGAGCAGGTCATTTAACCCCATAAGTGGTTCACTCCTGAAAACATGCACTTGTGCCTAGTGGGCCTTACCCGGTCAACAAAAGAATTATGATAAAAACTCGACCCCACTGAACTTGCCTTTTGGCTGGGCTATCCTGGGTAAATTTATTTATTTATTTATTTGCTCTTGTTAACCTGGTAAGCACACTAGACGACCAAGTGCCTATTTTCAGGTGCGACCTGGGAGATTACAAGGTACATACATGCACATCAGGCAAATACAAGTGGAGGATTACATTACATAGAATTAGCACAACAGGGACTTTACAAGCATCAGATATCCAGGCAAATAGTAGTGAAGAGTTAATATAAAGTGACCAGAACACAGGGACATTGTATGACAACAATACCAAAAACAGGTATTACAATACAGTATTAAACATTGCAGTCAGTAGGAAGAAGTGCAGTGTGAATTCATCGCTCCAGGCAGCAAGTTGTAAGGCAGCAGTTAGAATAAGGAGGAGTCACAGTTGGGATAGAGTGGGTCCAGTGCGAGAGAAAGGAGTGCACAGTTATAGTGCTCACCCTGTTTTGCCGGTGGGCCTAAATGGCCCATTTTTATATATGCTGTGAGAACAGGAGGAGTATGAGCACAGTTTGAGCCCAAGTCGTAATGTTTAGGTAGCATCTCAGTTAGTTGGGGCATCTCCGGCTGAGAGGGTTTGTCTAGTGCAGAGACTGGTGGCAGCCGTTTTGAGAAAACCCCAGAGGGAGGCTTTAAAGCTCTGGTGCAAGGTAAATACATTATAACACTGGGTGAAAGTGGGGCCCCATCGAAAACAAGATATCAATTTTGTCCCATAGCAAGGGATCTGGATTGCTAGCTTTTACTGAATAATACAGACCTTTATGGGTTGGAATTTACTTAGCCTTGGTCACCAAGATTCTTCTTCATAATGGGTGCTGCTGGTGGGCCCCCTTCCCCATATAGCTATTTAAAGTTCCTTTTCATGTAATTATTTCACTTAAACTCCTGTGACATTCTTGTACAATTTATTCTATGCAGTTCTATACAAAGATTGTTCTGTTGATTGCTTCAGTAAAAATTTTAAATAAAAAAAAAAACAGCATCACGACAGTGCTATCCTGAGTAAATACAGAGTAAAATTTGGAAAAGCAGGATCCCACTGAAAACAAGACAGCATCTGAGCTGTGCTATCCTGGATAAATGCAGTATAAAAATGTGTCAAAGTAGAACGCCATTGAAATTGAGATATTGCATCTCAGCTGGATTATATTGAGTAAATATACTGCACAACTGCGTAAAACTGGGACCCTACAGCAGAACCCCACTAAAAAGATGTGGCATTTAAAATTTTCTGCCCTAGAAAACTATGTTATAAAGGCAGGACCACACTTCCAGCCCGGTGGCACTGAGGGTTGAGGTGCTGGAAGCCACACCTCATGCTACGCCGGCGACCTGTGTTTGGGAATGAACACAGGCCACCAGGGGTTGCAGGGGAAGGAGAGGATCAAGTGCCTGGAGGACAGCTCTCCTCTCCTGTCCCGAGGAGGCAGGCTTGGTTGCCCCACCACACAACTGCCCCCAGGTAGAGGCCTGAGGGTAGGATGAGATGGGGTGCCAATGGAACGGTTAGTGCTGCAGGACTCTGCAATGTATATATGCCTCCATGGACGTGCATTGATGTGTCGCTTCCCAACAATAGGGAGAGAGAAAATGAAAAATCCTTTGCAGTGGCAGGATAAGGACTGACCCTCCGCAGGCTCCTCACTGATGGCCAGGTGACCATCCTACAGCCAGGGCACCCTAATGTAAGACCCCCAGAGGAGCCAGGTGGCGGGGCTGGGGGTTAGTTGGATGGAGTCTGCCGCAGGAAGAAAGGGAGCATAAATTATGAATTAAAAAAAAGCAGGATCACACTAAAAATGAGATATCACATCTCGCCTCTACTATCCTACATAAATGCAGTACAAAACTCCGTAGTATCAGGGCCCAACTGCAAGTGACATATGATAGCTAATCATATTTGTCTTGGGTAAATATATAGTAAAAATATGTACAAGCAGGTCTCAGTACAACACCAATACACGCGGTTAACATTCGGCATTGGCAAATGCTTGTATTGTAATACATTTACTTGCTGTAGTGAACAGAAAAAAATAACTGTGATACTTCTGTACTAGAGACAGAAACAAAGAAGGTGGACCACTGGGAGCTGTTCCAAATGAATGAAAGTTCGTCCATCAGGAGCCACAGTTTAAAGGTTGGGGGGGGCAAGTTCAGAAAGGATATTAGGGAGTACTTTTTCATGGAGAGGCTAGTGGATTAGTGCAGTAGCCTACCCAGTGCTGCAGTCTACACCACAACCATCTCTGTGTTCACAAATGACTGAAGTGGGTAAAAAGGGATTATTAACCAGGGAAAGGTGTGAGATATCAACGGGAAGCTGAGGAGTGGTGGGATTAATCCCAGGTAGGGTTCAGGGCAGCCTTCACCATGGACTCCGAGTCTTTTTCTGCCCCTTCCATTCTATGTTTCTGCTTCTAAACAAAATTCAGTGCACTTCTTAGACTGTCCACCCTCTGGAAAAACATGAGGAAGATTCTCCAGTAACTCTGAATTGCTGAAATACTGTATATGTACACCCTCAATCATTGGCTCTCAATATTTCCCAAATGAATTATGACATGCCCACAATGTTAATGTGTGTGCGTGTGTGCGTGCGTGCATATGTGTGTGTGTGTGTGTGTTGCTGCTGTGTGTTGTCAGCATTCTCTACAATCTCAGCAGCATTTTCCAGGATATATTTTATCAAGAATGCTCCCAATATAACAAGTGTTTTTAATCCACTTGCAACTTTCCATGCACATTCCCTCCAGCAGTCTTCTGGGTTTGTGTTATGACAAATATCATCTCAAATCTGTCTCCATCATTCATCTGACAGTAATTTAGTATAGTCTTCTTGCCATTTCAGTTGGATACCTATCCATTTAAGACTGACTGACATTTGCAGATACAGAGATATGTACATAGGTTTTGATAGCAGTTAAAACTCATCAGTGTTTCCACTCTGTCCATTTCCCACCTATTTCCATGTCCAAGCTATCATCAGACTGGGACAGCTGAGCCTCTTTCCCTTCTGATGCTGCCATGCCCCCCCTTGCTGTCCATCACCCTTCGGATCATACTATCCCCATGTGTCTACACCAGTCATGTTTGGTCACTGACTTGATTTCTGATACTAGCGTAGGTAAACTACTCCAGGCATCCACCACCCTCTAAATGAAAAAGTACTTTCTGAATCTCTCCTGAATCTCTCATCATCCCACCATCCTCCACCCATGTTCCCTGGTTACTGTGTTTTCATTACTGGTGAATACATTATTGCAGTGTACCCTGAAGATACCCCTAAGGTTTCAATCATGTCCCTTCTCTTTTCTGGCCTTTGGACAGTACATATTTAGGTTATCCAGCCTCTTATATATCCAAAATCACACATGCCCACACAATGCAAAGCATCATGGGCTGCATATGCAAATCACAACAGAATATTATGCTGGTTCAACTTTAAGCAGAACTGCATGGTGCAATTCACACTGCTCAGGGCCCAACACACGCACTGTTATATATCCTCCTCTTTTTCACGTGTATCATTTTTGTAGCCATCCTCTGGATATTTTCCAATTGGTCAATGTCCTTTATTAGACGCGAACTCCAGAACCAGACACAGTACTCTAAGTGCGGTGTCATCTTGGACCTGTACAAAGTTAGTATCACCGTCCTCCTTCTGCTAGTGAAGGCCTTACCAATACACCCCAGCATTCTGCTCCCCCTGCCATATACAGTACCTTGTTGCACTGAACTGAAGTCACTAACACTGACTCAAAGGTCCGTTTCCTTAGTAGTCTCACCCGCCCTTGCTCTTCTATCCGAAAGTCAGTTCTAGGGTTTTTCATGCCCATATGCATGTCCTTCTATTTCATGGCACTGAATTTAAGTGGAAACAACTTAAACCCCTTGTCCAGCTTTTCTAGATTCCTTTTTATGTCCCTTATTTTCTCTTCTGTATCTACTCTTGCACAGATGGCCTTGTCATCAGCAAAGAGATGGACCTTGCTATATATACCCTCTGCTATGTCATGAACTGTACAAAGATGTTGAACAGCACCAGATTAATGATCATTCCAAGCAGCACCCCACTGGTAACCAATCCCTGACCTTGAGATTTCCCTGTTAACTACTGCCTGCTAAGTACTGCCCACAACCAGTTCTCTATCCATCTGATGGCACTGTCCTCCCCCCCCCAACCAGGTCCTTCAGTTGTTTAACTAGCTTTCTGTTCAGAGTTAAAGGCCTTACTGCTGTCCAAGTGTAGCATATCAACTGCTTGGCTCCTCTCCTCTGCCTCACATGTGTGGAATGACACCATAGTAGCTACCCATCAATCTACTGGCATGGCCCCTTTTCCAGGGTGCAGTTAAATCGATTAATCAGTGGTGCTTCCAGAGTCTGACTCACCTCTCTCAACACCCTAGAGTGCATGCTGTCAGGTCCCACTGATTTATTCATTTTCAGGGCCCTAAGCAGCTTGAGCACTTTCCTCTGATACCATTCTTACCCCTGATTCTCTTCCCTGCACTCCTTAGGCCCTGATCCCACAGTCTAAGAGTGGCCAAGGAAAAGTTGAACGCATAAAAATAATGACCAAAACCAGTTTGGGCATGGCTTTCATCTAGCTAGGGACCTAACAGGCTTATGTATCCCAAGGGTCATATCCCTTGGATGAATAAGCATTCCACCAGATAAAAGGCCCCCAGTGGGAGGTCAGAGGTCAGCAGCAAACAGCCCCAGTGGGAGGTCATCCTAAGACAGAGAAAGGTTATGTATAAACCATATGTTATGGCGTGTGAGACACGGAATCACAGTGACACCTGCAGGCCAGATGAACTGTCACACCCCTCCCAAAGGGGAAAGGTGTGGTCTGGAAAGAAAATTACCATTCAGACTGTATTTAACAGACACACACTTTGAAATCATGGCATTAGTTTGAAGTTTGAGGCCTGAGGAGGAACCCTGAGTTTGGCACCAAAAGGAAACTCAGAGACTGATTTCTATTAATACAACAAATCTTGTTTTCCTAAGGACTTGCTTTACCTACCAAGAGAGAATTTATTCTCAAAAAGGGCACTTGATATTTTCTGGACTCTAAACCTCAGAACAAGGTATAGTTTTAGAAATGACAGAGTATAGTGTTTTTCTGTATAGCCATCCAATATTTATTTTTTGTATTGTCTGCATTCCAAATCTCCCAAATTGTAGAATTACTGTGTTGTTTTACTTTAAGTAAAAGTTTTATAATTTTTTATCAACTCTGCCTGGGGTCTGGTTGTGTGATCTAACATTTTAAACAAAAGGGTTTTGTATGGACTGTATGCCTTGTTAACGAAGATAGAAACCACTCAACTACCCTACAAATTAAATATGCAAGAGCCTGCCAGTGGCCATGGCGGGATTCTAACCAGAGAACATAGTTCCAGAGTCAGGGGGACTCGAGACTACATTTTTCACCATCCCACTGGAAAAAGGAAAGTTGATAACGCTTTCTGAACCCTACAACTGCTCACAAGTTCCACAGAACAGTGGTCCATCCCTGAAAACAAGAGGTCCTGCCATGCCCACGGGGCTGGGCCCATGACAGATTTGATGTCATCTACTGGGATTTCAAACAGTCTTACAAAACCATCACACAATAGATGGTAGAATTTGGAAAAGAGGAAAAAAGAAATTTGTTTGCAGACAATAAGACCCTATAGAGTTTGAATTTTTTTGAGCAAATAGCGTAGTATAGAAGAAGAAGAATGTCTTCTCAGTACAACACTATCAATTTGGAACAGCTGAGAAAGATCTGTGTACAAAAGGGCATTCCCAGTGAGAACAAAAATAAAAAGCAACTCACAGAAGCCCTTATGACAGCTGAGACTGAGGAAGCCCCACCAAACTTGGAGCCACAGGTGGTGAATAAGGTTGCCCAGAGCCCAAAAGAGCAGGAGCCATCCACAGAAAAGGAGCTGGAGTTAAGGAGGCTGCAGGTGCAAATACAGAAGAGACAGCTTGAGCTGGAGCAAATAAAGCTCAAGATGGAATTAGAGGGGAGTGTGGCCTAGATGAGGAACTGAATGGAGGTGTTTTAGGAGAGCTCCATCCTAATCCACTGCCAATCTGCACCATCCTGTGTAATATTGTCCTCATAGATGCCTACGATGACTGATACTACCGCTCTAATGTCTACTTTATCAAAATCACCCAAAAAACAAGTAAAACTAAAATTTAATCAGCCTGCAAAAATGGCAGCTCTTACATGGCCTACCAACTCAGCAAGTAGCTCTCCAGCTTGGATCCAAGTCTCACAGGAAGAACCCGAGGGTGCCAACGACAGCACAGTCATGGATCCTGGCTACCAGAACTTGGAGAGGCTAATTCAGGACCTAAAATATGATTTGGGAACATGGATGCAGTCCGGTTTTGATAATATGACTGCACAGATTCAACATCTCCAGCATATGGGACTGCTACTTCAGAAGCTGTGGAGACCCACAAGATGCACTTAACAGAAGCCAAATCTAGAATAAGTACTCCGGAGGACAATAATACCAGAATCTCCTCAGACCTCCAGCAAGCCTTAAAAGATATTGAATTTCTAAAACAAGTCATGGATGACCACAAAAACAGGGAAAGGAGGTGTAATATCCATGTTGTGGGCCTTGAAGGCAGGGACTGTCTGGCCTATATGAGAGACTGGCTAAAACATCTCTCGTTAGTACCTGAAAATACCTTAGAAATTCAAAAGGCACACCACTCACCTGGCCAGCAGCCTCCTCCGGAACAGAGACCAAGACATCTTCTGGTCAAATTTCTACATTTCCAGGACCATCAGGCAGTGCTGGCAACACCCCAAAAATCTGAGCCCATTGTGATACAGGGCTCCAGGGTCAGTATTTTTCCGGATTTCTCCTGGCTCTCTTCCCCACTTACATCCCTTTGGTCTATAAACAGGATGCAAGGATATATGGTATTATTTCTTAATGTTCAGTGGATTTGGAAGCTCAATCCATGAGGAGTAGAGGACGTTCAGTGCTTTGAGATCTCGAGAGGGGAAAGGAGCTAGGGGAATACAGATCTCCACGGAGACTGTAAATGGGCAGGGAGGGGAGTTCTCAAAGCGAGCAAAGGAGGAGGAGACAGGTTTCCAAGGGATAAATGAGGAGGGGAAGGATTATGACAAGGGGCTGTTCAGTGAGGTTAAAGTTTGTTGTGAGAAAGGGGACAGGAGGGAGGGGGGTTTTACTCAGGCAGGATTGTTTCAAAGTAAAAGTTGGGACTAGTTTGCTTAGGGACAGGGAGAGAGGGGGAAGGAGCTTCTCAGAACGGGGAACTGTTAAAACTTAAAAACTGTGGACTGTTTGGACAATGCCTTGTTATTTTTAGTATTATTAGGTTTAGGTACTATCATGTGGATGAAGCACTTTATATTTTGACACCGAAACGATGGCAGAGTTAACTATTTTATCATGGAATGTAAATGGATTGAAAACTGTGGTGAAAAGAAAAAGGGTGTGGTCATATATTGAGAAATTAAGAGGTGATGTGGTACTACTTCAGGAATTACATCTTGCAAAGGGGGAAGCAGATAAACTCGCCCAGTCATGGGGGGGTCCTTTTGGTGGCGCCCTTTACCTTTAGTGCTAGGGGGGTGGCCATTTGGCTTTGTCCTGGTCTCCCACATAAAGTGAACAGCTTTGTGGCAGATCCCCAGGGCAGATACGCCATAGCCAAAGTGGATATGGGGGCAGGGTGTATACCTTCGCCTCAATATACGGCCCCAAGTTCGACTCCCCGGACTTCTTCACACACCTGGGAGTGACCCTGGCCCCCTACCAGGATAACTTAGTGTTGGGAGGAGATTATAATACCTACCTTGAACCCAGGTTGGATCACTTGGGGACTAAAACAAAACTGTATCCTAAAAGTGTAGCAGCACTGAAGGAATTTATAGCAAAGAGAGCACTGGTTGAAGTCTGGAAGCACTCTCACCCTGGTGGCAGGGAATATTCATTCTGTTCTCACTCCCATCGAGTTTATACTATGCTAGACTACATTTTTGTTTCCCCTCAGATAGTCACAGAAAACATGAGAGCCATGTACAGGCTCAAACTGATTTCAGATCATGCTCCACTGCAGTTACACCTGCCAGCGGAGTCACAACCGACTACAGGACCCCAGTGGAGATTCGATCCCATTCTGCTTCTAGATGGTCAATATATTAAGTATATAAATGGAAAAAAGTACATAATTTATTGCCCATAATAGGGGCAAAGGGACACATATTCATTTTGTGTGGGATGCCTTAAAGGCTTTCATCCATGGGGAAACAATTTCCTATGCAGTATATAAAAAAACGACAGTCCCTTAAGGAAGAAGAACAACTCACGGGCAAGGTCCAGGAACTAGAGAGGAGGATCATGGCTCAACCTCATCCACAACTAATACAAAACCTAAAATCACTAAAGGGGAAATTGCACCAGATTGTCTCCTGAAAACTTGAACGGGACCTAGTGGTCACAAAATCACACATGCACTTTAAGGGAAACAAGTCAGATAAATGGTTAGCTAGCCTAGTGAAGCAGAAAAAAGCGGAAGGGGACATACTTAAAATGGCTAAGCCAGATGGCTCTCTTACCTTTGACCAGAAAGAAATTAATGAGTTCTTTAGGGCATTTTACTCCCAGCTGTATTCTACTGACGTACTACCTAAGGACGATCCTGAAAACTTTCTCCAGTGAGTGGAAATGCCGTGTTTGAGTGGAGATCTAAGAGACAGATTAAACTCCCCCACTTTTCCCTAAGGAGATCAGACATGCTGTCTGGCAAACAAACAAGGGGAAGTCGCCGGGCCCCGACAGTATTCCTGCTGAATTCTATAAATGCATATTTATTTATTTATTTAAGGTCTAGGAATTACAACCCTTTGAGTCAGGGACTCATTTGAAAAGGCTCCACGTCATACAAAAAATGGATTAGAACACAGTACAATATGGAATAAACAATTTAGATATCCGCTCTTGAACAAAGAAAGACAGTAACATACAGAGATGAATGATAAAATACAATGGCACAGTCATGGAACAACAGCAGTTTGTTAAGTACTAGTTCAATAGAGATTTATAGAGATTCATCTGCAATCACAGTGGGAGTTAGACATAATGTGATTACGTAACTCAGGTTTAAAGGGACCAAGCCTGGGGATTGATAAAATGCATATGGGATGCCCTTGGCCCTCTCATGGGAGAAGTCCTAGAAAATGCTCTAGTGCAAGGAGAATTGCCAAGCTCTCAGAAGTTGGCCACCATTGTAGTGCTTCCCAAGCCAGGTAAGGACACTACCAAGTGTGAATCTTACCACCCTATTTCACTCCTTAACGCGCATTATAAAATTTTAGCCAAAATCCTGGCAAAAAGGTTGGAGGGGGTCCTGTCTGGCTTGGTGCACATAGATCAAGGGGGATTTGTTAAAGGCCGACAAGCTAAACACAATCTCTGTAGGTCCATTAATATCATTTATAGATGGAGTAAAGGGGGACTTCTAGCACACAATGCCAAAAAGGCGTTTGATCGGGTCGAGTGGCCCTTTATGTTTGCGGTACTACACAGGCTCAGGTTGGGGGAATCCTTACTTAAATGGATAAAAGCTTTATATACCAATCCCCAAGCCCAGATATTAACTAATAGTACTATCTCGGACTCTTTCACCCTATCTAGAGGGACAAGACAAGGCTGCCCCCTGTCGTCACTATTATATGTCCTTACTATGGAAGCATTGGCGAATGCCATACAGGGAAAAAGAGAGATCAAAGTATGCATGGTGGGAAGTGATAACCAGGTGATATCTTTGTTCGCTGATGATATTTTATTATTCTTGGATAACGCTGGCAAGGCCCTGCCAGCATTGGGCAGGATCTTTGAGAAGTATGGTCCCCTTTCAGGACACAAGAGTAACTGGGATAAAAGCGAGTGGCTCCCTTTGGGAGAACAGGAAACCTCCATAGAGCTAGCTGGGACTATAATAAACCCAACTAAACACATAAAATGTTTGGGGAATTTGCTCCCAGGCAAGCTCTGCCAAATTATCCCACTTAACTATAGGCCTCTGATTCAGAAGCTTAAGACAGATTGTACTAATTGGAAGGCTCTTCCCCTCACCCTATTGGGCTGGGTTAATCTCATTAAGATGTACATCCTCCCAAGGGCGCTTTACCTCTTTCAGTCCATTCCAATCTCTCTCTCTCTCTCCCACAGAAGTATTTAAAGGCACTGGAGGGAGCATGCATGCAACTGCTGTGGCAAGGAAAGAAACCTAGAATTAGGAAGGAGATATTGTGGCAGCCAGAGAGTTTGGGGGGCTTGGATCTACCTAATATGTGTCTATATTATATGGCTGCTCAGTCGGCCCATATCCAAGATTTGTTAAGAGTTGGGGAGGGACTTCCAACCTGGAGGAAAATGGAGCGTAGAGGAGACACCCACCTATACACTCCCTGAGGGAGGGGACACCACCTAGCATCCCAAACCCATGCACTAGAGAAACCTGGAGAGCATGGGCAGCAGCACACTCATTACTAAGCCATAACCCATGTCTATCTCCCGATACGACCCTGGAAGCACTTTCGGGGGGGGGAGTACTAACTAAGAATGACTTTAGGGGTCTCAAAGTTTGGAACACAAGTGGCCTTTTTAGGCTAAGTCAATTCCTGGAGGGAAGGGATGTACGCCAGTTTGCAACCTTGAAAAGAGACTTTAAGCTACACACATCCCAATATTTTCTCTTCCTTAGGCTCAGAAACAAACTGCTGGGAGAGTTACCAAGACTTCAAGGCTCCCAACCCATACAATGCTCTCCACTTGAGGAATTGTTTATAAAATATTCCAATATCAATGGTTTTAGACCATTAAATAGGTGTTACAGAACATTATTAGGGAGCTTACCGGTCCCTATAGAGAGAATTAAAAGGGCCTGGGAAGAGGATATCTATCCAGAGGGACTCACCGGGGGGGGGCTGGAAATTACTTCTAAAAAACATTTTAAAATGCTCAGTTAATAATCGTTTGAGAGATATTCAATATATTCCTTCTAAGAACATATCATACCCCTAAACTGGTACATAAGATATACCCTGAGTCCTCTCCATACTGTCCTAAATGTTCCACCCGGGTGGGTGATTTCTTCCACACAGTCTGTTTGTGTCTTAAAGTTTATAGTTTCTGGATGGGGATAATAGTTATTTTGTTGAAAACCCTAAATATAATACCTAGATCAGATCCAATGGAAATTTTGTTGGGGCTTCCTATACTGGGTAGCTGGAAGCCTGGAGAGGTCAGCTACTATGGAGAATCGGTTTAGTAGTAGGAATGCAGGAGCTAGCCTTGCATTGAAGACTTAAACAGGTCCCCACTATAGCCTCCTGGACTACGTCCCTTGTGCAAGTAATGAAATTGGAAAGGACACAATACCTAGTCAGAGGACAACTTGGTAAATATAAGGATATTTGACTCCCCCTGGAACAAGCCCTCCACAGAGACTGGTTCCCTAGCTTTTGATGGGCCGAGCAATCCATTGACAGTCCATTATTATTTTATTATTTTACTTTTATGTTATTATTTTATTATTATCTCCTCACTCTTTTTAATATCCTAATGGAAGCAAGATTTTGACATTGACCATGTCTTGCATCCTTTTCTTTTCAAGTAACTTTATGGCTGCCCTGTATTATTACTAAACTTATTGTGTACCTGTATTTCATGAAGATGGTTGTACCCTCCCTTTGTTGGGAGGTAAGGTATGTATAAACTTGTCCTACTTTAAATAAAGTTTACCAAAAAACAAAAAAGATGGAATTAGAGGAAAGACGGTGACAGAGAGAGGCCAAGGCGGGGGAAACACAGCGTCAGAGAGAGAGATTGAGGAACGGCAGCACCAGTGAGAGGTGGAAGAGAAACAGCACCAAAGAAATGAAGAGCAATGCCAGAGGGAGTTTGAGCTGGAAAAGCTGAAGGTCCAACAGACAGCAACCCCAACAACACCTGAGCAGGTAGATGGTGAGGGTGGGTCTGAAACTCCAGAGCTGGGGTACAAATTAGATTCAAAATTAATGGCTGAGTTTAAAGAGGGGAAGGATATGGATATGTGTTTAAATTCAGTCAAAAAGGTCTGTATCCAGGCCAATATACCCCAAGAGGCCTGGAGCTTTTAATTATCTCCACTGCCTACTGCAAAGGGGAGGAAGGCATTGGGGCAGATGGACAATGTGGACAGTAAAGATTTTGATAAGTTAAAGACTGCATCATTAAAAAACATATGATCTGAACCCTGGTGCATACAGAGCAAAATTCTAGAAATTCTGAAAGGGTCTGGAAATTAGCTTTGAGGAAGTAGCCACTAAACAGCATCAATATTTAACACGTTGGTGGGAGGGGGTGAAAGCAAATTCTGTTGAAGCTATTGAAGAGGTGATATTACTCTATCAGTTTTATTGGATTTGCTAACCTGATCTAAAGCTTTGGCAGGAGGATCAAGGTCCTAAGACTGCCAAACAGGCTGCAGAGCTGGCAGATCGCTATGCTCGAAGCAGGCCTGCTCTCTAGGGAAATGGGAGAGCAACAAATGCAGTGGTGAAAGGAAAAAGTGGGCATTTTGGACAACCAAAAACCATGGTGCCTCTGCAGAAAGAAGGGAACCACCCAGTACCCAAAAGAGAGTTAGGGGACAAGAAAAATTATGAATGCTGGTATTGTAAACAGCCAAGACACATTTCTAGGCAGTGCCCTAAGACGGCACAAAATGTAAAAGGGCTTGTACAAACTGAGATAGTTGCCAACTGTATCTCTGACACTATCCTTAAACATATGAGGGTGCACATTCATCCAGTTATGGTGAATGGGGTACAAACTAGAGGATTAAAAGATACAGGAGCATCTCTTACCCTGGTGAAAGGGGATTTGGTGGGGGCTGAACAAATACTGCTGAATCAATTTCTTTCTGTGAGGGATTACACTGGGAAAAAGAAAACCTACCCATTAGCCAGTGTTACCCTGGATTGGGGAGATGTTATTGTGGGGAATGATATTCCACATGGGGTGGTTTGTATTGTGACCCAGATCCAAAAGTACAGGGGCTCCTGTGATCTTCAGGACCCTTTAGAAATTCAGACAGGAGAGGCTGGGAGACAGGACAGCCAGCCTGTGGCTCTTGTCAAAGAGGGTGATAACAGGGGGATGGAACTTCCCCTAGTGGCTGTTAACCCAACTGCTACTGGAGTTTGCTCTCAGGATAAAGGTGTGACACATAGCCCGGGAAGGGTTAAGGTTGTGATACTGAGTCCACTACTGTCACAGCTATTGACCTCAGCCTGGGAACTGATGGCAACATGCCCCATGCTCTGGGTAAGTGGGAAGACTTAGTAGCAGCACAATGGACAGACCCTAGCTTAGAGAAGCTGAGTGACTGTGCCGCTGCACAGGCACTCAGCTTAGAGAAGCTGAGTGCCTGTGCAGAGTCTGATGGGACACAGGGAGGTAACAGAAAGCACAGGCTGTATTGGGACAAGGGACTGTTATACACACAGGACATTATGACAGAGGGAGGGGTGATGGGCAGACAGCTTGTTGTTCCCCAAGGGTATCGTAAGCTATTGCTCAAGGTGGCTCATGATATTCCCATGTCCAGACATTTGGGCATTGCTCATATTATGCAGCACTTATCCCACAATTTCTATTGGTCCAATATTACCAAGCAGGTGGAGGAATACTGCAATTCTGTCACCGGTGTCAGGAAATAGGGAAGGCCAGAAGCAAAGCCAAGGCTCCTCTGATTCTCTTACCAATTGTGGAGAAGCCATTTCAGAAGGTTGTAATGGATATTGTGGGCCCTTTGAATACCTCAAGTTCCTCAGGGGAAAAAGTATATATTGACAGTCATCGATTATACAACCTGCTATCACAAAGCCATTGCGCCGTCCTCCCCCAAACTAGACAAGGTGGCAGATACTTTGTTGGGGATTTTCTCCCATGTTGGGTTTCCACAGGAGGTTATCTCTGATCAAGGAGGTACCATTATGTCGGACCTAATGTAGTGTTTGTGGGAGAAGTGTGGTGTTGTACAGAGGTGCATAATGCCTTACCACCCACAAGCCAATGGTCTCATTGAGAGATTTAGTGGGACCCTAAAAGCTATGCTTATAGCATTTTCAGAACAGCATGGGCACGACTGGGAGAAATACCTGCCCCACCTGCTGTTTGCCTACAGGGAAGTGCCACAAGACTCGACTGGGTTTTCACCTTTCATGTTCTTGTATGGATGCAGGGTGAGGGGGCCCCTAGATTTAATACAAGAAGACTGGGAAGGTAAGCACACCACCCAGGGAACTCCCATAGTGGAGTATGTGTTAAAATTCAGGGAGACGCTGAAGGAGCTTATGGGCATGGCCCAGAGCAACCTGGCAGCTGCCAAGCAAAAACAAAAGACCTGGTATGATCATAGAGCCAGAGCTTGCTCATACGGGGTAGGAAAGGAGGTAATGGTTCTGATCCAAGTCTGGAAGAACAAGCTGCAAGCTCAGTGGGTGGGGCCATACAAGGTAGTCCAGCAGGTAAACAATGTTAATTACATTGTGGAGTTACCTGACCAAAAACACACTCACAGGATGTATCATGTAAACATGATGAAAACATATTTTAATACGGCTGACATTGTATTTGTGATTTGCAGTTCGGGGGAGGATTTTGGCAAGGAAGACCCCCTTCTTGGCTTGTTAGCCAAGAGTAAACAGGCATCATCTGTGGAGACCATCATGCTGTCACCCCAGTTGACACCTGGACAGGCCCAAGAACAGAGGACCTTTTTGCAGGAATTTGCCCCTTTATTTACGCCAAAGCCTGAATGGACACTGTTAGCTGTGCATGATGTAGACATGGTGACCTAAGCATCCATATGTAGGACAGCTTACCGGGTATCAGAGACAGTCCTCAAGGATAATAAGAGGGAGGTGGGGAAGATGCTGGATCTAGGGGTGATCCAGAAATCTCACAGCCCCTGGGCCTCACCTGTAGTCCTGGTACTAGAACTGGATGGGACTACATGGTTCTGCATAGATTATCGTGGGCTTAACACATCACAAAATCTGATGCCCACCCAATGCCATGCATGGATGAATTGCTGGAAAAACTGAGGGGGGGTGACTACTTAACTACAGTAGACCTGACAAAGGAGTACTGGCAGGTGGAACTAACTGTCAGGGCTAGGGAAAGGTCAGCATTCATCACCCCAGTTGGCATCTTAGAGTTCAAGGTCATGCCCTTTGGGATGAAGAATGCCCCTGCTACATTCCAACAGTTAGTAAATCAGGAGTTAAATATTGCTATTTTTAGTCATAGCTGAGATGAACACCTGAGGGAGGTGACTGGCCGAATACAGGCAGCAGGTCTGACTATTAAGGCAGAAAAGTGCCAGGTGGCCATGGCAGAGGTCACTTATTTGGGACATGTGGTGGGGCGAGACCAACTCCATCCAAACCAAGCGAAAACAGAGGTGATCGTGGCATGGCCCATGCATGAAACTCAGAGACAAGTCAGGAGCTTTCTGGGAACAGCAGGCTATTATAGGAAATTTGTACCCAACTATAGTTCCCTGCCAGCTCCTTTATCTGGGTTGTTGACAAAGAAAAAGCCTAGGAGGGTAAAATGGGAAGCAGCCTGTGAGCGGGCCTTCACACAGCTGAAAACCTTGTTGTGCAGGGCCCCGGTGCTGACCAGCCCAGACTGCAGCAGACCTTTTTATTTTATTTATTTATTTATTTATTCTTGGATTAATAGTACCTTTGAGCACAGTGCAGCTCATTTACAAAGGTTCTACGTCAAAGAGTGGGAGGGTAGAACAAACAGACAAATGAAGGCAGAATGTACATTCACAGATAACAACAAAAACAGCATAGTACCCAAAATTGTAAATACATTCTCAGATAAGATTATAATGCAAATGCAATGAACAAATAAGGAGTGGAAGGGAAGTAGGGGCAGGAGATTAGGGAGGGTGAAAAAGGGGTGAGGAGGGTAGTAGCCCAGAGGCTTTGTCAAAAGATAGTGCAAGGAAGGGGAGCGGGTGAGAGTTAAGAAGTAGAGATGGATAAGAAGACATGAGCCAAAGGAGAAAGTCAGAGCTGGTGGCCAAGAAGGTTGAAGAAGAAACGGTTAGGTTCTAAGTTGGCAAGGTCATTCTCAATTTAGGCAGTCACAGGTGCTCTGTAGCAGGATGTGTTGGCGCAGAAGACATTTAAACTTGGACATTTGTGGTGCAAACGAACACCTCAGATGTGGGAATAGGGGCAGTCCTCAGCCAAGTATCCCATCAGGGGAGAGAGCACCCCATTGTATACTTAAGCCAGAAGCTGCTTCCATGTAAATAAGCTTATTCAACAGTAGAAAAAGAATGTCTCGACTTCATTTGGTCATTGAAGAAACTGGAACCATATGTTTATGGGAGTCATTTTAAGGTTCAAACAGACCACAACCCATTAGTATGGTTGGGTCAGATGGGACAAATGAATGGAAAACTCCTGAGATGGAGTATTGCCTTGCAAGCTTATGACATGGAGGTTACCCATAGGCCTGGGTGTAAAAATGGGAACATAGATGGCCTATCTCACGTGCTGGATCAATAACAGAGCTGGGAAGAACATATCCTTTAATAGAGGCATGTTCCCCCCAAGTTCTGTTTTAGGAGGGAGTGATGTGTCTCAATAGGCCTGTACCACTTTATTTAATGTTCCTATTTCTTGGATTGTGAGGCACTCCATAGTTAAGACGCTGTCCCTTTAAAAGGCCAAGGAAAAGTTAAACAAATAAAAAGAATTACCAAAACCAGGTTGGGCATGGCTTTCATCTTGATAGGGACCAGACAGGTTTATGTATCACAAGGGTCATATCCCTTGGATGACTAGACATTCCACAGGCTAAAGGCTCCCAGTGGGAGATCAGAGGTCAGCAATAAATGGCCCCAGTGAGAGGTCAGTCTAAGACAGAGAAAGGCTATGCATAAACCATATGTAAGGGGTGTTAGACATGGAACCACAGTGACACCTGCAGGCCAAGATGAACTGTCACACCCCTCCCAAAGTGGATGGGTGTGACCTGGAAAGAAAATGACCATTCAGACTATATCTAACAGACACACACTTTGAAATCAGGGCATTAGTTTGGAGTTTGAGCCCTGAGGAGGAATTGTTCCTTAGAGCTAAAAAAATAAGCTGTTATATACTTTTTCTTTTAAAAGTATATGTAGGCCTTGGAAAACCCTTGGAATAAGATCTGGTTTTGTGGAAAGGGACTTTTTCACATGCTGAGCAGAAATTCTGATCTTTAAGTCAGAATTTGGGATAAAAAGACTTTACACCATGGTAACCCTGAGTTTGGCACCAAAAGGAAACTCAGAGACTGATTTCTGTTAATCTAACAAATCTTGTTTTCCTAAGGACTTGCTTTACCTACCGAGAGAGAATTTATTCTCAAAAGGGACACTTGATATTTTCTGGACTCTAAACCTCAGAACAAGGTATAGTTTTAGAAATAACAGTGTATACTGTTTTTCTGTATAGCCATCCAATATTTTTTTCGTATTGTCTGCATCCCAAATCTCCCAAATTGTAGAATTACTGTGTTGTTTTAAATAAACTTTTTATAATTTCATACCAACTCTGCCTGGGGTCTGGTTGTGTGATCTAACATTTTAAACAGGGTTTTGTATGGACTGCATGCCTTGTTAACAAAGACAGTAACCGCTTGGCTATCCTATAAACCAAATAGGCAAGAAGCTGCTAGTGGATGTGGTGGGAGTCTAACCATAAAATGTAGTACCAGAGTCAGAGGGACTCAAGACTACATTTTCCACCCCAACCCCCACCGAGAAAAGGAAGGTTGATAGCTCTTCCTGAACCCTACATCAACACTAGTTCCATAAAATAGGGGACCAACCCTGAAAACAGGAGGTCCTGCCATGCCCATGGGTCTGGGCTCCTAACAATGATGATCAGAACTCAAGGAGGTCAAATGACTTACTGCAGGTCATACAGTGAACCAGTGACTGTGGTGTGATTCATACTGTAACCTTCAGTTTTACCCTTTAGTGCTCTAAGCTCTAGGGCACACTGCTTTTAGTTTAATGCCTCATTTGAAGAATGGCACCTGCAGAATATCAGGGGAATGGGCAACAGCCAAAGTGACTGGTAATGAGTTCCTGTTAAGTGCATTTCATTTCCAATTTTAAAATAGGAAAACTGTTGATTCTGATAAAAGTACCTTAAAGTGTAGTGGAAAGTGAGAATATTTCACAACTCTAGACTCCACAGCAGTACTCAGGATGGGAGATGGCACTAAACTGATTAATGTTGGAAATCCAGTCTGGCTCAGAGTGCACAGTCGAGCAAGCAGAGCATAGTGGTCACTAAAATGGCCACATTAATCTCCATGTGTATGCCCCCCATTCCGGGGCTTGCCTTATTGATTATTAGACCCTTGTTGCCACTCCACAAAACTGGCAAGGTATTATGTGAGCCAGCCTTCAGAAGACCATAGTGGGAATTGACCCATACCTCCTCTGGGTTTTGCAGCATTAAACACAGTTGTGATCCACAGTCTTACCGCCAGCATTGGGCAGCAGGTCTGCAATTGGTTCAAAAATAGGCCAGCAAGTGTGCAACAACCTCTCGTGGGGAAGGTGATCACAAGCATTACATAGAAACATAGAAATTGTTGGCAGATAAGGACCGTCAGGCCAATCCAGTCTGCCTGAAGGCCCTACAATAGTTTGTGGCTTCTGACCCTACCTGGTCAATGGTGTTTCACCCCTCCTTCCCACCTCTAAGGTTCCCTTATGCCTGTCCCAGGCATGTTTAAATCCCTCCACTGTCCTCGCTCCCACCACCTCCTGTGGCAGACTATTCCATGTGTCCACCACCCTCTCAGTGAAGAAAAACTTACTGACATTTCTCCTCAACTTGCCACCTTTCAATTTCATATCATGCCCACTCATTATGGTGCTCCTCTATGTTGGAAGATGTCTCCCTCCTGCACCTTGTTTATACCCTTGAGGTACTTAAATGTTTCTCTCATGTCCCTCAATCCCCTCTCTCCTCCAGCAAATACATATTGAGGTCCTTTAATCTCTCCTATGTGTTGTGGTGCAGGCCCTGCACCATCTTTGTTGCCCTTCTCTGGCCGCCTCCACCCTGTCGATGTCCTTGCAAAGGTACGGCCTCTAGAACTTCACACAGTACTCCAGGTGAGGCCTCACCAGTGTTTTATACAATGGCATCACCACCACCCACCTTCTGCTAGTAATATCTCTGCCTATGCACCCCAGCATGCAACTGGCCCTCTCTGCCACCTTTGTACTCTACTTAGACACCTTTAGGTAATCTGCAATGATAACCCCCAGGTCCCTTTCTTTCTTGGTGATTGTCATCAGCTCCCCCCCATCCTGTAGCTCTCCCAGGGTTCCTTTATTCTAGGTGCATTATTTGGCATGCAACATAGAAATTGATGGCACATAAGAACCACTAGGCCCACCCAGTCTGCCCTTTTACCCTAC
This sequence comes from Neoceratodus forsteri, assembly GCA_016271365.2. NCBI lineage: Eukaryota > Metazoa > Chordata > Ceratodontiformes > Ceratodontidae > Neoceratodus > Neoceratodus forsteri. The sequence goes on along the minus strand of CM057453.1, from coordinate 1,230,780,755 downwards.
CTGTACCAGCTGGGCGGCATTCGCAAAGTGTGTACTTGCCAACAGGAGGGCGAGAAGCAAACAATCATGGTTGAGACCTTTACATTCTACCGCTGCAGTTGCAAGGAGTTTTGTGTAGGGGTCAGAAGCACGCTGATGATACGCCTGCAAATTAGAGGCAGACAGGAGTTCAGATTTACTGGGGAACATACATACAGACCAACTCCACTGAAACAACATTTTAAAGCATGTTTTACCTTGGAACTGTCTGACAAAAGAAATGTCAGTCTCAGAAGACTATGAAGGGGGCCGAAACCAAGGCCCTGGACTCATTTAGTCTCTCTGTGTGACCAGGAAGCTGTGAGCTACAGATCTACTGCCTGCTGGGAGCTGCAGGCCTGGCAGACCACTGAGAAGTTTGCACAATGTAGGGTAGGGTAGGGACAGAGGGAGCAGTTTTAGCTAGGACTGACAAAGAGAAAGACACTGAGTTGGGTGAACCTTTGAGACACAGAGAGTCTAGAAAGAGACTTCCCTGGAGTAAGCTACATAGTACAGTAGAATGGACTGAGGCTACCACCTACCAAGAAGGGTTTGAGGAGCCTCCAGCTGAAGCAGTGGAGAAATAAATAGAGGGAGAAGGAAGTGGAGATCTGGTGAGAGAGCCCAGATGGCCTCAGGGAAGACAGGCATTCAGCTGGGAGCCAAGTTCAGCATCTCGTGTACCCTGTCATCGGAGGACATGGAGATACCCCCAACACCACAGACTTGTGAGTAACTACCAGGGTTTGGGCCTAGCAACTGGTTGTTTTTTGTCTAGTAACACAGGCCAGAAGGGAAAGTCCTGGGTTGGACTGTTCTAAATTGATAAGCCCAGGCAGAAGACCAAAGGAGGCCATTGAGCCACCTTTGTGGTTTGCAAATAAGGGCCCCTTTTTAAATCATTTAATAATTTTGTTCCACAATGATTTGATAAGTTTGCCATGACTTACGTGCCCTGCTAGCAACAACTGCACCCCCGGTGAGTTACCTATTGCAACTGTCAAGAGCTTTCGCCAAGGCCTTTTGGGGGATTATAGCCTAGTGCTCCTGCTTTGGGGACTGCAGGACTGCTGCTGGGCAGGCACGTGTTGGGTTTAAAATGCTTGTATTTTTTCACTTCTAACCTATTGCTCCCATTTTCCTTAATGTCCTCTTCTCTCTTCCGTCCCCTTCCCTTTTAAATAAACTATATTTGGTTGGATTACATTCGCAGGTCGGGGGCCACGTTGTGTTGCAGTGCCTGTTGTTATGGGGCATGACTGTATGGGTCTGGGTAACATAATGTTTCCTGGGGAGTTATAGCCCTGAGTGTCTGCAGCCAGGTACACCCATAGTTACCCGAGTTGGATGCACTGCATCGTATATACTCCCAAGTATCCAGTGTAGCCCACTCCCAGAAACCCAAGCTAACCCTCTCGAAGAGAGGAACAAAAGTGCCCTGAGGGCCCAGGGTTGACCCTACATATACATACAGTATATGGACTCCTCCTTCTTTATCCCAGAAGTCATCTGGGTGTTCCAAATCTCTGCACCAACATCCTGTTTCTGGTGGTAGAATAGCCACTAGAGGGACTCAGAGCACTATCTTTGCAATCAGTGAGTGCGTGTGTGTGTGTGTGTGTGTGTTTTTTACTTTGTAGTTGTTGCAAACTGCAGTGTGTATTGAAATCTAGACCTAATAGAAGTATAAATAACTCATTAGATTCAGTTTTCCAATCAATTTAGTATCTTAATAATTCCTGAAGTGAATGCTTAAAATCTGCAGGGATTTTCTGATGGTGTCTAACTTGTTAGTTACTAGTTGTTGCTTTTTATATGGATTAGAAGACCCAAGTTTAAAGGGTTGAAGTGAATTAGTCACAAGTTATTGTTAACTGTCCAATGGCCTGGCTGTAATTGACCATCGCTGACATAATGGTTACCAAATGTCCTGTAATCCCCCAAATGTAACATGAGGCTGAGATGTTTATTACTACACTATCATAAAGTATTACATGCTGTAACGTGGACCACATCCCTGCCAGGAAATATTTGTAACATTTAGTCTTAACTGCAATGTTTATGTATTTATTTCAAATGTTTCATCTGGACAGACATACTAAGTTTCTAGCAACTTAATTCCAGATGTATCGTGGGGAGAAAGGCAATGTGGAAAGTCTTATACAGCAAATACAATATATCATGAGCATAATCAAGAAAACAAAATTGGAGCAAAGAGTGAAAAAAGGAATGTGCATTAGATACAATTGAGATAATGTGGGCACAGGTACTACTCTTTAAGTACAGAACAGTAAATAGGAACAAGGGAAACACATTGTTTGGGAAAACTGGGGGGGGGATAAGAACATTATGTGAATCTAGAAGAAGAGGACCATGGACAGTTGCAGGAGAGAGTAGAAAAATCATGAAGAAGAGACTTCAACAAAATACAAATTTCAAAGAACACAGAATATCAGAGGGTGCATGGTAGACAGCTCTGCAAAAGTTCAGAAATGTACTGTGTTAAAGGTAATACATCAATATATTTTTTTTTTTATTTTATTTTGTTAACTGCATGAACTCTCGCAGCCAACATCCCTTCTTCCAATGTGATCCAGAGCTGACAGAATAACAGTCAGTGGATATTAAGTAGTGGAAACATTAAAGTTGTGATACAAATCTGCAAATATGTGCAGAATGAATAGTAATAGATCATTAATGTAGTGGAACAGTGTGTATTGCAGTTGAAGATGAGACAAGCTGGCTTGGAGTTTGGATTAAGACATCAAAAGCTTGAATCTCAGAATCCAGAACAAAACAGCTAATTACCGAGTGTTCCTCTGTAACTAAAAACTTACCAGCAATGTAGAGGCATATAACTCCATTTTGAAAATACTTGTCTTTCAAAAATAAGGTCACAACTTCCGTGATGCAGCGGAGGGAAGTATTTGACTCCCCAAAGGGAACAAAACATTAACTGAATAACAGCATGAAATATAAAATAGTAGATTTGTGTGCAGAATGGGTATTTTTCTAGTATTATTTTGTATCAATATCCAAAAACTGTTCTCTTTTAGAATACAAGCATCCACACTTCAGACATGGGAAGTAATTGGACTTCCACAAAACTGAAATGACTTCTAAATTTGGACCCATTGAAGTCTTTTGCATTCACTAGAGTAAAACTAGTTGAACCCTAGTATTGCATTTTCTATCTGCCTGTCTATCTACTATAAATGCACAACGCAAAAAAACTAAGTGGAAAACTACATTAATGCAGACATTAGGGTTGAAAAATGCAACGCACACAGAGTAAGAAAATGGAAAAACATTAGATCTGTAGGTCTCCAGAGTCTTGGTGAATCAAGTGGTGCTGTGCTCCTTGGGGTTGTTAACCCTAATGCCTACCAAAGCACTGTCACTTTTTTTTTTGAACAGGCACTGTGCACTTTACTTTAGCTCTTGTATCTATGTATGTTACTCTGTACGCTAATTTTATGGTCCATTTGTTGTGACATTGCTCACCTGAATGCTTTGTATTCTGTTATTGCACTTTGTAATTCACACTTGCAACTGTATTTTTATGGCTTGACATAATTTTGGCATGCTGTACCCCTTTCCCTCTCCCCTGGGGTCACATCTTGAAATAAGCCTTGGATCAGTGTGCCTTTCCCTGCTACCAATTTTTAAATAAATAGATAATGCCCACTTCCACCCCCTCAGCCTGCAGCCTCCTGTCTGAAGCATAAGGTACAACTCCAAACCAGTACATCAAAGTGGTATACTCTTTGGAGGTAGAGAAGCATGGCTCAGTACATGTTGCCTACTGAATCAGCCATAACTTTTATTACACAGGGCCCGGGGTCCTTCCATGAATAAAAAGAGATCACATCTGACCTTGTTTGCTCAGGGGAAGAAGTGAGCATTAGGGTTGACAACCCAAAGGAATGCTCCACCACTGATTGGTTACGTCTCCAGAGACAAACTTTTTTTCTACTTTGCGTGCTTCGCATTCTTTAATCCTAATGTCTGCATTAGCTTAGTTTTTTTGCAGTTCATTTCCCTTCCTTTTGTTATAGCAGATCATACTCTCATTTATGCAGGTAGCAGTGGAAATATTTCAGCCTCGTTTTCCATGCCAAAGAGCTTCTCCCGACTCAGTATATGGCCCCATCTGGCCTTGACACACACATCAACACCTTGTCAAGAAAGGCCTCCTAGCTAACCACAAGGTGTCATCCATGTGGCAATCCCTCCCCTGGATAGAAGCAGTGACACGCGACAGCATCAGCCCTCATCCTCATGTTGCCCAGCCAGTTCCCTGAGTTCGTCCCTGAGCTCAGGTCACCAGCACTGTAATACAACACTCTACCAGCTGGGCCAATGGCCAGCCATGCATACACATCTTCAAAACTTTGTTTTTCACATTTTGATGCCAACTTTTCAGTGTAATCTTTTTATGACCCCCACCTTCTGAACATGATAGGTGTCATTTATGAAATACAGGCCAAAAAGTTATTTTGCTCTACAAGTTTGAAAATACATTTTGACCAGGATTTGAAAAATTACACCTGTCACAGTCATGGTGTGAAAAAGTGTTAGGTTGAAAATTTTAGGTCAGACTACTGAAAATTACCAAAGTTATGAGCAAAGATCAGCGGAGAGAGACTGGCACCTGAAAATGTGATATTGTTCTTTTTCAGAACTGTCCTTCCTCACCAGCACAAACACTGTAGTCACAGATGAAATCTTCTTAAGGAAGGTCTTCTTTATTAAGGATAAAAGCAGTTGTGCAAAATAATGTTAAATACGTGCAATAGATGCTGAAGGAAATCCATACAGTGCAAAGATTTTAGCAAGGCATTTGATACAGTCCCACACAAAAGATTAATACACAAGATAGCCAGCCTTGGAGTGGGTCCCAAGGTGGTAGCCTGGATAAAAAAATGGCTAGACAACAGGATGCAAAGGGTAGTAGTAAATGGAGCCCATAGTGAAGAAAGGAGGGTTACTAGCAGGGTACCACAGGGTTCAGTACTGGGATCGGTCCTTTTTAATGTCTTTATAAGTGACATTGCAAAGGAACTGGAAGGAAAAGTATGTCTCTTTGCAGATGACACAAAGATCTGCAACAGGGTTGATACACAAGATGGAATGGAAAGGATGAGAAGGGACTTAGCAAGGTTGGAGGAACGGTCAAATGTATGGCAGCTCAGATTCAATGCAAAGAAGTGCAAGGTAATGCACATGGGAAACAAAAACCCAGGGGAAGTGTACACAATGGGGGGTGAGATACTGACAACAGTAAAAATAGAAAGGGACCTGGGGGTAATTATATCAGATGACCTAAAGGTGGGCAAGCAATGTGAGAAGGCAGTAAGGAGGGCTGGGGGATACTGGGATGCATAGGAAGAGGCATTAATAGTAGAAAACAGGAAGTTGTTATCCCTCTGTACAGACAGTTGGTGAGACCCCATCTGGAGTACTGTGTGCAGTTCTGAGACCCCATCTCCATAAAGACATAGACAGAGTGGAGGCTGTCCAGAGGAGGGCAACCAAAATGGTGCAGGGTCTGCACCAGAAGACATCTGAAGAAAGACTAAAGGAGCTTAATATGTATACTCTTGAGGAAAGAAGGAGGGAGGGACATGATAGAAACTTTCAAGTACCTCAAGGGAATTAACAAAGTCAAGAGGAAGCATCTTCCAGAAAAGAGATGTGCAAGAACAAGGGCACAATTTGAAGATAGAGGGGATGGCTCAGGGGTAATGTGAGGAAGTATTTTTCACTGAGAGGGTTGTGGATGCATGGAACAGCCTCCCTGAGGAGGTCGTGGAGTCAAGAACAGTGGGGGACTTCAAGAATGCATGGGACAGGCATAAGGCAGTCCTAGTGGCGGGTAAGAGGAAGTAAGCTGTTGGTTAACTAGGATCTGCAGCTTAGCTGTTAGGTAGGAAAATGGGCAGACTAGGTGGGCCAAGCGGTCCTTATCTGCCATCAAATTCTATGTTTCTATGTTTCTAAAGTGCAAAAGCAGCTTACTCAGAGCAGAACATAGTACTAACACAGGTGCCAGTCTCTCTGCTACTCGATGTTTAAGTATATCTGACCAGGCACCAGGTTTTCTTGGCTGCGGTCCCTTTCTTGCAACCAAAGTTATGAGCAAGCTTTGAAAATTTTCGATGTACCTTCATAACTTTGTTGTTTTTTAATATTTTAACCCCAAATGTTCAACATAGTCTACTTATGACCCCACCTTATGAACCCGGTGGGTTAAAATGTTCAAATCCCACCCAAAAGGTGATTTTGCAGACCAAAAGAGAAGTCATCTTTTGTGCCTACCTTGTTTATGAGGTGGGGTACCAAAAATGCCATGTTTTAAATTTGAGGGAAAAATATTTAAAAATGACCACGTTATGAGTAAAAGTTCAAAACGCATTGAAATACATTAATGGCACCTACCGAGTTTCCTCAGTTCCTGGTCCAGCATTGAAGAAGGAGGACATGTCCCTGGTCCACAGAGGATTATGATGTTGGACCCCACTAGGTAAGTAATGGGTATAGGGGGGTACTGAGTGGGGGAGGTCGGGTGGGGTTGATGGGGAATGAGGCAGTGGTGCAACAGACATCAATTGACATTTTTCTTTATTACAAGGTTAACAGTAAAAGAAAAAACAGATGACGATAGGCTGTTTTTCTTTTACAGGTACCGACACTGGAAATTGGGCACCTTAGTGTCTGCTTGATGTTCGTGGCACATGAGGAAAGCATCCGACTGTCACATAGTGTTGGTTTAGAGTAGGATGGTGTCTGAGTTGACACCAGAGACTATGCATCCTGATTTCAGGATGTTGGTGTGGCTGGCAGGGGGGGTAAATAATAGAGAGGAGGGGGACTGAACCACCACTGGGGTTAGTACCCCAGTGTTGGAATGATAAATTATTTAGCTGGCATGAGGGACTGGACACCCTGATGTCCAGTTTAAATAAATCAAGCTGCTCATGTGGTTAATGGCCACCGAGGGGCAATTATACAAAATGATTCATACACTGCTCCATTCAGCAGGGTTGGGGCTATATAATGACACATAACCCCTCCCTGCTTAACAAATGCTATTGTCAATGAAATGAACACTGCATTCAGTAACAAGCTAGCCCTGCCCCCACAGACCTGAATGCATTTTTTCCAAATGACTGCATGTAGAAATGCAGTTGTAAAAAAATCAGTTTTCTCTGGAATGTTCTATTTTTAAGCTGAGCATGCATGTGATTTTTGCTTAATTTCTCAAAAAAACAGGGAATGTTAGGGACATAAAAAGTACAAAAGTGCACACCTTGGGGCAAACTCTATCAAACTTTGTTTCAGGTTTGACATCCTCCTAGTTTTCTAGTTTTAGGTGAGTGAAAAAATGTCTTAATTTATGTCATTTTATGGTTTTTTGCATCTCTGTAACTTTTGTCACCAGTGAACCGATTGGCAGGAGAATACAGAGGCCAAAGCTCCTGTAATCAGCTCTCTGCGTTCCAAGTTTCATGTAAGCTGGTTGAATAGGGGCAGAGTTATTGAGGTGCACAAATTGGGATTCAACATTAAAATATTTCCTCAACCCTAATATACAGGCACAACTGCACCTGTATGATATATATATATATATATAGAGAGAGAGAGAGAGAGAGAGATAGATAGATAGACAGACAGACAGACAGACAGACAGACAATACCAGTAGGTAAAAAAATGTGCAGGTAGAGGTAAATGTATTTATTTTCATAGCCCGGAGAGCTGGAGTGAAAATAAATAATTTATTTTCACTCCAGCTCAAAGAACAGTGGATATTTCCACTCAAGCTCCCCATGTTCCATGGAGAGCTGAATATATTAACATTCCAGGCCAGTCTGCCAGCATTACTTGAGAACACTACTGTCACTTCAAATCACTCATAACCCACAGCCCAGTTTTCAAGTACTCAAAATATCATGTATATACTAGCCATATATGCATGAAACTGTCTGCAAAGTTAATACATTTATCTTTAGACAGCTCCCTTCCCTGATCCTTATAATATGTACTTTTAAGTGTCTGTAAACCTGTTTCCAACAATGTGCCATCAAAGTGCTGATTTCAGGAGCAGGACTACAGTGTTCTGGTGCCACTCAGGTATCAGAAGTTATGAGCACAGTACTTTAAGTTAAGCATGCATTTATAGCCTTGTAAAAATAAATCTGGATATGAGCTAAACTAGCTCCTTGAGCAGGCACCTCCTTGATGTGAGCTGTCTAGATGCCATACAATGCAAACAGAAAGAAATAACTCAAGAGCGGAGCTGATGCCAGAGCTGATTAAAGCCCTGCCATACATCTTTTGCTGAAAGATTCCATTCTGGACACAAGCAATCATCTCTTTGAAGAAACAATGTGGTTTTAATATTTAATTACATTTATTTCCGAACACTCGTTGCCAGCATAGAATGAATGTATAGAATTCTAATGAACCACTGATGTCCAGTAGAGGGCGCACGGAACACTCTGCTGAGCAAAGATCTATGCCGTGCATTGCAGCTGTAGAGCTGCTTGTTCTATACATTGCAAAGGCAGAATGTTGAATTACCTATAGCCCCCTTCCCCCGCAGCCTCTGTTTAACTTTTTCTACTCTTTATTTTAGTAGAGAGTGGGACGCGCTTTGAAATTAGACTTGAGTCACATAGTTTACACAAGCAATTGGAAATGTGGTTGCTCTGGCAAATTGTAAAATACTTTTAGGCGGGGGATTGCCTGCTTGCAGTCTCCAGGGACAAACTGTTCTGAATTCTAGGTGTTGCTCTAGAAATTGTGAACAATCATTTTTTTTTTCTGACCCCTCACACAAAAACAAAATGCTTTAAAATTTGCTTGATATGTATTATCTTTCATTTTTCACAAAAGCATGCCATTAATCTTATATATATATATATTTTTTATTTATTTAGAATTTGGTGACAGGGAAAAGAACACAGTGCCAACACTCATTTCCAGGTGTGACTCGGGGGGGGGAGGGGTACAGAAAGTAGAAAGTAAAGAAACTATGCAAAGGAGGGCAAAATAGTAAAATGAAGGCAGAATATATACTGAAATAGAAGACAGACATGGAAGACCTCAGAAGTCAGGGTGTACACAGCTGCACCCTACATGGTAACAGGTGCAGCACCACACATAGGCGCACCAGGCAGTATATATTAAAGTTTTTTAAAAATTACTGGACAAATGAAATTGCACTTGCTGATGCTATCAATAGCTCTTCCTCGGTGTTTTAGACATGCACAAAAAGAGAATTGTTTTTCAACTCAGATGATTTAAAAGACTAAATGTATCTACAGGGGCTGAAATATAAAAAATAAATATTCTTTAAAGGTATCCACCAATATTAGGTTACAGTACAGAGCAATGCTTTCTGGGAGCCTAATTAGACTAAATGGTGCTGTAACCTTTACATCACTTTTATAGCTTTGGCTGTCATAACAATATTGCAATCATTTGTTACCGTCATGGGCCTGTGCAGTCTTTCAATGCAGCAGCTGGCTTCAAACCATCAGTTTGCAAACATTTTTGTCATTCTACCCCTGCAAATAAGGTCAAGGAGGAGGCATGAGAGCCGTATGGCAGCCTGAATCCTTCCCTCTAGAAAGCACGTTAATTAGGGGCGTGCTGATTGCTTGATTCCTTGATTAACGCTGATTGGTTCTGAGTGCAAATATCTCATCAAGTGTTTCTTGCAGTAATTGACTAAATCTGCTGCCTTCTGAAGTGTGTTGTGCTTGCTTGGGCCCTTCTGCTGTTCTGAGTGTGGAGCCGAGGGACAAAGAGGATGCAAGAAAGCAAGATGCATGTTGGGTCTAAAATACCCCAGTGCTGGTGGTCATTACTTTGTCTTATTAGAGCACTCCGTGGCTCACTGACCAGAAAGTGTAGATACCTCTCTACCATAAGTGGTAACAGTCAGTGGATTACGCACAGAATAGTGAATCAGAGAAGCCTAGGCTTGAATCCAGTCCGGCCTTAAAGATCATGAGTTCAAGCCTTCCACCCCAGACTTGGGCTCTTACCTTATGTTCACACTGCAGTGTCCCAGGCTTACAGTGTAATCTTGTGCAAGTCAATTGACCTCCCTGTCTATGTCATCCCAGAGGTAAAATTGGATACCACTGGAAAACAACAGGCTGCGTCTCAGTTGCATTATCCTGGTTAAATATCACTTTGTCTGTCTTTGTGGACATAGCCAGGGTCTTCAAATCTTTTGTGTACCTGCTCCTCCTCCTCAACAAGCTAGGTAAGGCTGGTCTCTGCTTTATCATTCAAGTGGATCATCTGCAACCAAACTGACAAGTCCCACTCCCATTGATTGAGGCATCTCCCAGGGCTTTGTTCTGGGCCACATATTTTTCAGAATTTTCCTAAGTAACCTCCCCATTGCCTGTATCTTCTGGTGCATTCACATGTGTGCTTATGGTGCAATGTTCTTTGCCTATTGCCCCTTGGCTCCTCAGCTGGTACAGTAGCTCAGCTCCTGGTGGATTTTGGCAATGTTCAGCATTTATTCTTTGCTAACCAACTCTCCCTTATTGCCAAAAAGGTCTCCATGACCTTTGGCACTAGATAGCAGCTTGCCACATGCACTGTACTGGATGGTCACTCCCTGGAGGAAGATCTCTCCTTGAACTACCTTTAGGTTTCATTTATGAGTACTGTGCATTGGCCCATTAGGCACATATTTTATTTATTTTTATGTTCTTTTTTGTATATAGCTTTTTACCTCTCCAGAGAACCCTTCACCTGTCCCCACCTCCCCCAGGTGGCACAAACCTCCCTCAGACCTACCTGGAGTGACTTCCCATAACTTCCCCCCTGTGGCAGAGTTGGAGAGGGCAGGCCATCCTTCCCCTGGTCTATGATCCAGAGTTGTTCCAGGCATCCATGAGGTGCACAGGGAAGTAGTCCACCTTCAGGTAGCTTTTTTCCATTTTCTCCCAGGTGTCTGTCCTTCAGATCCACAGCCCCACCCTCAAACCGCACATTTGCCTGCACCAGCACTGGGCCTCCATCCAGTGGCAGTCAAAGGCTGAGTCAGCTAGCCACCCCTCCCTCAGAGAGGAGAGCAGTCCCTGGAACACTCAATCCTCTCCCACCCCACCGACCCCATGCAACCTGTGCTATTCCCAAACATGGGTCACTGGCATGGCAAGAGGTAAGGTGTTCAAAACCTTAGCTCTCTATATCACTGAGCTGGTCAGGCCTACATTTTATTGCCTGATATTTCTGACCTGTGTCTCCCTCCTTCCCTCCCCCATTGGACTCGCAAGTGCTTACCTCATGTATGTGATTCCCTCTATGTTCAATGAGTCGCAACTGCTATCTGTGTTGTTTGCCTTTTCTTTCTGTTAAAAAAAAATAAGTAAGAGATAACACATGACAAGTTGTGTGGTTATAAGGGAATAATGAACACCTTGATGGTCGTTAGGCATGAGGTTTAGGTAAGTGCCACAACCACCAATGAAGTGCCTTATTCCCTTGGACTGCACACCCTGGAGGATGTGTCCCACATAAAATAGGCTTTTGTTTGTTAAATATGTAGTTGAAGTGAGATGTGCGGTTGTCAGAAAATAATCAACAGTCATGTGACTTGTTTTAGTAAATGTGGTTACAGGATTTTCATGGCCCATTTAACAAGTAAACAAAGTTTAAAAAAAATCTTGGGATGTGGCTGGATCATTCTCTTGATTTTTCCTGCCACACTGATGCCATCCACAGGAAGCTTCTTCCAAGTAAGATACCCTATGAGGCTTGCATGCCACTTCCTGCCAGTCACAAGTACTGATAGAATGATCATCCCAGTGTTTGACAACAAGGACATAGCCTATAGTGCAACCTCCAAGACCTCCCTGGTTAAAATAGTCACACTCTGTCACTGTTTCTGTCATTCTGCCCTGAACTCCGACACACTCACACACACACACGCACACACACACCACTGCTCCTTTTTACTCTGACCTTGTTCTCCTCTCCTTGGCTGCAGGGTAGACATCCCTCCGACTGCATCTCTTTTATTTCCAAAGTGCTTGTTTGGCTCCCTTCCCTGCCACCTCAACTCTCTTGTTACCTTTTCTACCCACTCATCCTGCTCTCTGAGTTCATCCCCCCTTCCCACCTAATCCACCCTTGTCCTAAGACCACTGAAGGTCAAACCTCAGTCTCATACAGGTTCCTCCTTCTTTGACCTAATCTCCCCACCCTCCCCCAGTCAGCATCTCTGCTCTTCCCCTTCCATCTCTGCCCTAAAGCCCTGCTGCAAGAGCATACTGCCCTTAACTGCTTCAGAACCTAATCTTGTCCTCACCTCCTTCCTCTCCCTGCTTTCTCCCACCCCCTATTCAGGCCAGTTTCCATTCTTTTTCCCCACTCCCCCTTCAGCAGTGTCTTCGTCCGCCTCCTCTAAGAGTTTCAGTTCCCCAGATGGTCAGATGGATGCTTTGTCTTCTGCTTCACTGTGCACCAGTTGTTTCTGCCTGGTGATGTATATATCTAATTACCACTGTATTTACATTTAGTATAGTGCACTCTGTTCATACTGATGTACCAATGTATGTTATGCATATTGTTTTACTGTATTTCTCAAGTATTCCATTTACCCTCGCCCTAACATATGCCAGGAAATTAGCTGGTTTTAGCTTAGTGTTGCTCTCTGGGCAAAATATAAAAAACAAAATATATAAATAAGACCAAATAAAAGAATAAGTACATTGCAAAAAAAACTCTACCTAATCACCCCTAATAGAAATTATTAGATTACCCATTTTGTGCAATAAAGAGAAAGAAACCCCCTGAAAATGGTTCTGCTCATGTTTGAGGGAAAAAGATGATAACTTGCTTCTCTTATCTATTCACATTTCTGGACCGGCATATCACAAGAATGCTGCTCACCACCTACTGTATGTATTCTCTATATTTTAAATTCTTCACAGTGCTTCTTTAGGATTTGGGCAGGGACACAAATAAAACACTTGGAAGAGGAATTTAAGGGCAAGATGCATACAGCTGTGAAATACTACTGCTTTTGTGTTCCCTGTTTCATTAATTATTCTGATAACCTCCCTAGGGAAAAGAAAATGTCTGTCAAGAGCAGAAGGTCAAATTATGATCCCCCATAGGATTTTTTTCTAGTGGGATTTTTTTTTTGTCTGTTTATTTTGCATCTTCAGTAACTGTAACCACAGAATCAGACACTGTATCAACATGCAGCTCTCTGATGCACTGCATCCGACACATAATGAATTCCTCATTTCCCATCCCCCCTTCAGCCAAGCTCCATAAAATGCGTTCTAATCATTATTTGAACGGTGTGATGACAGTTTAATTAGATCAAGACTTCAGCTGAAGCAACAATATTGGAATCCGAGACAATTATGGATTACGGTTGGAGGATTTGCTGCCTACCCCTTGTCCAGCCCACCTACAAAAAGTGCTACCTCAGGAATGCCATGCAATTGAGGCCAGTTTCTTGTCCCCCCAGATCAAGTAGCCTATTAGATGATTATCCCTTTCCCCAAATGACGAGATTTACAGTGCTGCTTATTCTTCCTCTCTTCCCTGGCTTTCTTCTTACCTGATCACTAAGACTAGAGGAAGCATTCCACAAAGGCACTCTCTGAATGAGCAAGCAGGAATGCTCTGTCATAGGCAGCTGGAGTTTCACAAAGCCTGGACCGGAGCCAAAGTGCTAGCAGAGCTAACGAAGGGTGCACTGCCTACAGAGAAAGCAGCTTGTGAAAGGAAAATAAACTGCATTTAACCAAAAAAAAAAAAAAACAGGCATTTTGTTGCAAGCTAGATGCTGACAAGATAATTAATGAAAATGTGCTAGTGCTTTCAAGATTTTTTTATTTTTAAGACCCTCTTTTCAAGACCCCCTGAAATGTGGGTATCACATCACTGACCCTCTTGAAATGTGGGTATTACACTTAAATTAAGCATCCTATAACAATGTTGATTTTATGATGCATATGTCTGGTTCCAGATTTGAATAAAAATATTCTGTCATTATGAGAGCATCTGGTAGCTCAAACGCATTTCCAGTTTTTCCAGCTTTCTGATGACTGCTTTCCCAATACGCATGACATACAGTGAATGCTGCAATAAAACCTGACCTGTGGAACAAAACAAAATCGAACAATAGCTTTTTTATTGTAACTTCAAGTTTATTGTAAAACAAGAAAGCAGGGTACAGAGGTGAACACTGAGTAAAATTGTTAGACAGTGTATGGATAGAATTGTCAAACTTCTCGTAAGCTCATCACTCTCGTAATTATTACCCATGCATTCATGAATGACATTGCTTCCCATGCCATGTTCCCAGAAGTTAAATAATAATGCATTGATAAGACAAATAGAAAAAGATAACACTGAGAAATAAACCAGGGCTGCTCATCTCATTAACTGTCATCTGTGTGATTATTGCTTGAATCTGCACCTGTAGTCTAATACACCATCTGGACCCAAGGGAAAGGCCTGTGTGATACTGTGGATTGGCCATGACCCCTAAGTGAGCCAGGTTTGTCAGGATGGCTAGATAGGAAGAAATCACTCTCCTTGGTTGTTTAGTTGGGCTGGTGCTAATCCTTGTGGCTCTTGTGTGTTCTGGGCTGCTTCCCAATTATCCCACTTTGCCTGGAATTTCTCTTGCACAAGCTTCAGTGTGGCTATAATCCATTCCATGGCCACCAGTGACTTAATTCTGTTATGCCATTCTGATATGGTGTGTAAAGTAAATTTTAGCCAGTGGTAGGTAATGCTTTTGAGGGCCAGGAGACACATACTGTAAAAAACTTAGAAAATGGGTAGGGAAAACTCTTGTTTGTGGTTGGCTAATCACATCAATTAGCCATTCCGGTATTAAGCAACAGAGACTAGGAAATAATGAGTCCCAGTCTCTGGCTGCCTGATGATGTTGGAATATCACTGTGCCAGTGGACAGTTCAATTTAAAATAGACACCATTTTTCTCTCTCTCGCTCACTCAGCAAGAGCTGACAACTTATCCCAGTCCTCCAGCTGTCCGCCTGCCTGCTTAGCCTACTGCTGCAAGCAGGCTGCAGGTCTCCATCTGCAGGAGCTAAATTCCAGAAAGTACTGCTGGTCTCATGACTCAGCAGTACATGACACAGATGACCATTCTGCCATCCTTCTCCACATACGCCACAATGGCAGCCTTTATGTAATACACACACACACACACACACACACACACACACAGTTGGGGCTTAACTTAAACTGCCCCTCAGGCACTGCTCGTTTTGCCCACTACCTCACCAATGCAAACTCAGGTCCCTGAGTGCCCTCTGAGCCTCAATCCAGCCCCACAATCTGTTTTCCTTTCAAAAGGGGTTGGAGGAGCAAAGCCATGGAACCACCATGCTGCCACTGCACACACAGAATGCGGTGGTCTGCATAGCCAGTAAGCTTATGGTCATTTTCTCACCATGACTGTAGCAAAATGAAAGCCTCTCTGGTGCTCCTGACCCCCAGAATCAGCTATTCGGGGGTTGGAGACATGGAAGAGACACGTCAGGAGGTGCAAAATGTTTTAATTTAAGAGCACCAATGAGCGCTACGACATGGGGCTATAAATATTAATGAGAGGCCAATAAATATTAATGAGAGCCTGTCTGCTACCTGGGGGGCAGCATATTTTGACAGCAATGACTGGCTCAGGAAATCATTTTTATGTTGGCTTGCGTCTGTGCACAAGCCAACATCTTGCGGTAGTAGCAGATTTTGGAGGTGCATCAGTGTGGGCGAATGCAGGACACGCTTTAGTAGGTGTGTCCTTCATTCCCCAATAAGCCAGCATGCAGGCACTCACACAAGAAATATGTAAAGTGGACAAAACTTGTAAAGAAAGTGCCACTGCAATGAGAGACAAGCTTGTCATGCAGCAGTACAATAACACGCCTCCCGATGTGCCTTTCCTGGTGAAGTATTTCAATAAACATGGCAGCAGTGGCTGCCGCCACATGACACACAATGCCTACAAAGCCAACTTCAGGGGTACCCAATCCCCCTGTCAGCATGCTAAATAACACCACCCCCCCAAGATTGTGTGGCACACTGGGAGCCCACCTCAGTATGCCTCCCTGTAATCAAAGCTGACCGTCGTTGGCATGTTCCAGCCCCTCACCCCCATTCTGTGCCACACTGGGAGCCCACCCCAATGTGGCCAACATCATCCCAACCCAAAAACATGGGGCACACTGGGAGCCCACCCCAGTGTGCACAACAGTTTTTTCATACCCCTGTAAAAAAAGAAAACTGTCCGCGGTGTTGTTGTTTTTTTTTTTTTTAATTACCTGAAAGAAAGAAAACGGTCCCTTGCCATGGGGTTCCCTCCCCCAACCCCCAGACACCCTCTGCGCACCTCACCTCCCCACACACCCCTCACCCCATACTTATATCCAGAGCCCAGCGCGACGATCTTCCGTGGACTGGGAACACATCTGGACTCTTCAAAGCCAACCACAAACTGAAGAAATGCCGGTAAGCTGTATAATGGTATAAATGTTTGTTTTTTTCAACTTAGGTGGATATCTCAGCCATTTTTTGGAATTTTGCTTCCAAATTTTCAACATAGGGTGCTTGGGACCCCACTGTATGAACACATGCACTGTCACCTTGTTACTCGTCCCCTATAGGTCATTTTGTGGTCACTGCGTGAAATCATCTTTTGGGACTGATTAACGAAACAACAATGCCACTGTTCATGAAGTGGGGTCCCAAAAACCCTATCTTGCAATTTGGTGGAAAATTCAAAAAAAATGCATGTCGGCGTGCATTACCAGTTTTCGCCTAGCCGTAACTTTTGACAATGTTTAATATTTTCACTCCAAATTTTCAACATTGTCCTCTTTTCACACCTCTTTGTGAAAAATATAGCTGCCATTTGTCACATCCTGCCCAAAATTTGTTTTCACACATGTGGTGCACAATAGCGCAGTTGCTGTGGGAAATCAATGTTCAGCACACATTAACAAAATCACAGTGACACTCTTCATGAGTGGAGGTCCTAAAATGCCTATGTTGAAAATTTGGTAAAAAAAATACCCAAAATAATTGAGTTACGGGCATGCATTGTGCAGTTTCTATACACACTCGTGATGTCACCAATTTTTCATATTTTCACCATTACACCTTCTTATGAACAGCACAGCTGTCATTTTTCACATCCTGCCTAAAATGTGTTTCTGCACGTGTCACACAATGGCGCGATCGCTGTGGGAAATCAATGTTTAGACCAGATTAACAAAATCACAGTGACATTGTTCATGACAGGAGTTCCCAAAATGCCTATGTTGAAAATTTAGTTAAACAAATCCCAAAATAATGCGTTACAGGCGTGCATTGTGCAGTTTCTACACACTTTTGTGATGGCACCAATTTTTCAAATTTTCATCCAGATTCTCAACAATGCCATTTTTTTACACCTCCTCATGAACAGTGCAGCTGTCATTTTTCACATCCTGCTGGAAATGTGTTTTCGCACCTGTGGCACCAAAATGCACAGTTGCCGTACAAAATCATCTTTTGGCAAACAAACTCATAGTGCCACTGTTCATGAGGTGGGGTTACAAACTGCCCATGTCGAATATTTGGAGTGAAAATACCAACAAAAGCCCTGGGCATTAGAGCTTTGAACCGTAATGCCCCCACCCTGTACAGACTGACAGGTGTCAGTGGTGTGACTTGGCATTGTCGGCTGTAATGCTCACTCCATTCCACCCCACCCCACAGCCAGTGACAGGCGTCGAGGTGTGCCTTGGACTCTTTGGCCCCAACGTTCACCCCATTCTCCTACACTGTACCCATGTCAGTATATTTTCTTATGCAATGGGGTCTCTGCGGAGTAGGGTAAGGTGAAACGGCATAAGCATTATGGCCAACGACCAAAGGCACACCCCAATGCCTGTCTCTCTCTGCATGGTGGGGCTGGGGTCGATGTCAGCTCACTACTTCACTGCCAATCCTATTGTGCATCTTTCTAACTCCTGCACTACCAATGCCAGTGCTATCAAGCCAACATTCGGCTTTGTCAAATGCTTGTTATTTCTAATTATGCAGCAAGGTGATAGAAGGGAGAGGCTGCTAAAATACTGTGGGGCAAATATTTATAAAACTGCACTGTTTGGCAGCATGAGGACTCTAAAGTTGGGACTCTATATAAAATGAATGGGAATGTGCCTAAAGCAGCCATACTGTTTACCCTTGACCTCTAGCCAGCCAATCAGAATTCTAAATGCTCAAAACAAAAGAACTGACTGCTGGGAGGAGGTGTGAATCATATTTTAGGCACCCAATCTAATTGCCAATCAATAATCAAAGGGATTTAATGTTTATTAATATTTCTGATGGATAGCAGGTTTCAGCCAATGAGAAGCCGCCATTTTCCAATGAAATCTCAGGAACATTTACAGTTTGGGTCAGTCTGACATGGACTCTCGGAGAAACAGGAGGGCTCAGACTGTGTTGGGAGGAGAGTTTGGAAGTCGGCCCAAGGCTTCCACAGCCAAAAATTGGGAGATTTGCCTGCATTCAGCACCTGGAAGTCCAGGGTGAGCATGTCTGCCGTTAAATCCTACAGCATCCTGAGAAAACCCTCAGTTTGTAAAAAGTGTTTGAATCGACTGCCAGAGACTGAAGTTTGCCTAGTTGGTCTAGAGTTTGAAGCCAGACATGGAAAGAAGCCTGTGAAGCCTGTCTTTACTGCTGAAATCCTGCTGCTTGAAAGCTGAACTGCTGCCCAAGAGTCTGTATGCCGACCAGCTCAGATTGCCCTGCCAGATGTGGGGATCTGAGGGGTAGCTGCTGTATCCAAGACCTGACAACACTAAAACTATGCTGTTCTCCAGCTCCCAGAATAGACACAGAACTTACCCTCTTTCTATCACCAATGAAGAGGGCTCTCCCCTGGAGCTAGTTCAGCTCTTTAAATATCTGGGGATCACTATTGACAGTACAATGACCTACGCCCATGTCATTGACAACATTGCTAAGACTGTTAACACCCGCATTGGGCCACTTTATAGGCATAAGCAATGTTTGACCCCAGAGGCTCTTAACCTGGCCATTCAAAGCTGTCTTGTCTCACTTATTGATTACGGCTTACCAAACTATGGAGCAGCTACTGAAACAACTCTTTGCTACATCATAGTTGCACTCGACATGTACGCTCAAGCTAACTGGCTTTAATTCAAAGGTAGACTCATGTACCAAACATGTTTACTATCCAAAAAAGTAAGCTTAGGCAAAATGCCCCAGGAGTGTAAAAGCTTATTACCTCCACTATCAACTGTCATTGCACCAGAAGCTCTATTAGCCAGATTTTTAATATACCTCGCTGGCGCACTTCTCTGGGACAAAGGTCCTTTGCCTACCGTGCCCCACTATGGATGAACTCTCTGACCATGATATTACTTCAGCATTCATCTTGGGCTCCTTCAAGGTTAAACTTAAGCGACAGCTAGTTGCTGATGCCAGTTGTGACTGCTTCCAATAACCTTCCTTCTTGTGACCGGGCATTTATTCTAACCTAATGCTATCCTGACCTTATGCATAACTGTTCTCAGCATGTAAATAACTGTTCTAAGTTGCTAATCATTCTCCTTTCACTTTTCCTCTTGATCCCTTCCACTCTTTCCCATCACCCCACTATGGCTTTCCCCCCTCCCCCCTCCCCCTGTTATATCTCTTGAGCTCCCATGCTCACTTTAAAATGTTTTGTCCCATACCTACACATCTCTGATGAGGTCTCTGGGTTGATGCCATCCCTTACCTTGTTGAGTATTAGATATTAGGCTGAGTCTGTTCTAATTTTCCTGTAACAGGTCGTTTCATAAGACCCCACCCCCTCTAATATGACCCTTTGAATTCCAGGTTTTAATCAAATATGCATCATGGCATACATTGTACAATGCCACATGTATTGGAACTTCTCTAGTTATACACTCTTGTAATGTCTTGAATAATTCCTTGTTTTGTTTGTTCTCCGTCTCATACAGTACTTTTTCAATATGTATTTTTCATCTGACGTAGAACCTATGAAATGAGTTTGTTCTCAAAGATATTATCTAAAATTTCAATAAATAAGTAAAATAAATGATGAGCCATCCAGGCAGAGACAGAGACCGCAACTTGCTCAGGCCTGTTTTTGAGCCAGGTAAGGGAACAGCTAGCCCTTATCAAGTGGGGTGAATCAAGCCATTTTAAAATTTAGGACATTGATTGTAGGAAACCCTCCTGTGCTCGTATCATCGAGTGTTTATTGTTTGTGTGTGGATTTTAAATGTTAATTTAGAACATTCAGTCTGTGTACTGACAGTCACTTGGAGTGTGCTTTGGGGAGGGGTGTATCTGTGATGGAGGTAGGTTAAAACTGGGAGAAAAAGGCAGTCTTTCTGTTTTGGTTATATTTTTCTTGTATAACTGTTAATGTACACAGTAATATTTGCAGTAATTCTTGATATTTGTTTTGCTAGTTGTTGCGGTGCAGCAGTGCATAATTTCAGTTTGTTCAAAAGATTTGGTTATATTACTGAAGTTTTCAATTTGCTATGCATTACTTCTAGTGTGTGTGTGTGTGTGTGTGTGTGTGTGAGTGTGTGCGACGCATGACATCAAAGCAGACACATTTTATTGTGCCACAGAGTAATTGCAGCAGTGCAAACCTGTCTCCACCGCACCTCGTGATTTTGTACTGCTTTGTGGTATCTTGGTTTTGGACTGTTGCTGCAGTGCACACCTCACCCCCCAATTGGCAAAAGGTATTCTTTTCCAGATTGGATTGTGACCTGTGAGCACTGGCTAAGGTGTTGTTGTGACTTTGCATCTGCAACTCTTCTTGATTGCGCAGTGCAATCTTAATCTGTCTGTGCTTTTGCATCTGTTTAGTGCCCAGTCTCCATCTGCAAGCCACAGTTGTCTTTTTTAGCTTCACATCCACTAGCCCAGACTGAAAGTTCAGAAATCTAAATTTGTTTAGAATTTTCTAATCTTAGTGATTCCCCAAAATGCCTGCAAAGAGACGTGCATGCAAAGCTGTTTCTGGCCATGGCAATGCTGCCAGTGGCAAGATTGTCCATGGGTGTGGTAGTATGCAGAAGTGCATAGCTGATGTCAGTAAAGGGATTTCTCCATCAATGCTTTTTACAGTGCAATCTGTAGCTTCTCTCATAGTTGGAGGAGATGATGTTGTCCCAGCTGGTGGTGTTGGTGCAGTTTATGCTGGCATGAGTATTGCTGCCTCAGGTTCCACTTCTGACAAGTTAACCATTTCAAAAAATGTAGTTGACTCTAAAGCTGTGACTGACAGTGTAGATGTTGTCATATTCCCCATTAACATCCCCATGGTAGTTGAACATGATTCTGATCCTGGCAATAATAACTCACAATGTCACATTTCTGCCAGGGCTGTTGAGATCATGCCTTTGCCATCCAATGACTTAAAGTGTGGCGCAAAAATATTGGGTGATGATGATGATGATGCTGTGGTTGGAACATGTTCTCCGCATGACAGAATCCAAGCTGAAAATGTGGATGCGGATGATGTTGATGAATATGATAATGATGTCAGTGGCCCCTGTTGGGAACCGGAGAAAAAGAAAGTCAAGGTGGCTGTGTCTGGGTCTGTTGGCAGTAAATTCCCCCTCCTCAAAAAGTTGTGATGTAGCGGTTCCTATTGATGATGATCATGATGACCCAGTAATAATCATAGGTAGTCATGGTGGTCAGTTGGCATCCAAGTGTGTCCAGCCCAAAAAATCATGTAGCACACCACACATTTCAAGGGTTAAAAAAACAGAGTCCAATAACCCATTTTACCCATTAGCACCATATGGCATCAGAACCATCCATTGCTTAACCTGACCCAAAATGGTGGCATGAGATAGAATGAGTTAAGCAGCATCAAGGACATGTTAAAAGTAGGGGATCACAGTCCCTTGTTTGGGATTGTTTTGTCCAAGATGCAAATAATGAGTTAAGTTGCAATCTGCCAGCTTTGCCATGCATGTGTAAATTGAGGTAAAAAGGGAAGTCATCTGGGCACGGGGTGCCAGTATACACATCTTAAGAACAGGCATATGGATCTGTGGACCCGGCACCAAATGGCAGCTAATGCCATAGTGGAACATTCACCCTCATCATCAACCTTACTGAGTATGTTATCCCCTTCCATGAGTGTAAGACCAAGTAGGAATATCTGCAGTAGTGATGAAATAACACCAGAGGATTACTACAGGCATGATGAGGGGGAGGATTATGATTTAGAAATCTTGTCAAGTGGTGGTCAGAGTAGCAGTGGTGGTGGTGGTGAATGCAGTATGTCTAGTGCAAGTGATACATCAACCTCTGTATGTAAAATGGGGGAAAATAACTTCATTTGTGAACTTGTCACCTGTTCACCCCTCTTCATCACACATCCACACCCCACCCCCAGCCATTGGCAGAGCAGAGCCATGTATCACACCCCATGCAAAACGTGTTAAGTCAGCCCATGTTGGAGAGTGTTTTCGCCTGTAAACTCCTGTCTGTGTGTCTGAAGCATGTGACCAGGGACACTGGTTTACCGGGATTGAGAAAGGGCAAATTCCATTTTGCACATTGTAAAAAACGGTATTGTCACCGGTGTCTGCTAAGCCAAAATCCGGTTTCACCGGTGTTTGGTTTTGTGTACTTTATTTAACAATTTTTAACTCTGCTAACATGCATTTTAGCAGTTTTGACCTCCACTATTGCACTTCCTTCCATCCTTGTACCAATTTAAAGTTATTTTAGGTACAAAATATGATGGCAGCAACAGCACTATAGTCCCCATCCCTGATGTGATGGAAACAGCAGCAGGCCCATCCCTCTGGTGCGATGGCGCTCAACAACACTACAGACCCATCCTCTGGTGTGATGGCAGCAGCAACAACACTGTGTCCCCCCCTCCCTCAGGTGTGATGGAAGCAGCAGCACTGCGGTCCCTATCCATTAGGTGTGATGGCAGCAGTACCACGTTCCACATTCCTCAGGTGTGATGGCAGTATCAGCACTATGGCCCCCATCCCTCTGGTGGACAGCAGCAGTACAACATTTCCCATCCACCAATGGTTATGGCAGAAGCACTACGCCCCCCACCTCTCAGGTGTGATGGCAGTAGCAACAATGCAGTCCACATCCCTCAGGGATGATGGCAGTAGTGACAGCACTATGATCCCCTTTCTTCAACACCCACACCCCACATGCACAAGTAACAAATTACTTAGTCTCTTTGCTTGTTAGAACTCAGATGTGAATTAATCTGAACCATCACCACTACTAAGGTGGACCACATTTATTTTTTTCTATCATTTAACTGCCTGAATTGGATTTCTGCCTGTGACACCACCGACCAGGGTTTGGGAACAGGTTTGGGTGTTGGAGGACCAGCCGGGGGTGAAGGCTTGAGTGTCCAACGACCACTCGCCTTCTCCTGGGAGGGAGGGTATATTCACAGTTCAGCATTTGCTGGCCCCAGGTGGAGGGTGGAGGCTGGAGGCATGGCAACACATTGGCCCTCATTGCGGAAGAGAGTGTGAGGGATGTCAGCTTGTGCCTTGACGTCATGTGGCCTGTCACGCTCTCCTGAAATTGGAAAAACACCTGCTGGCCTCCCAGAGGATGGTTTCTGGTCCCTCCATAAGCATGAAGCCCCAAACACATGTGTGTTCTGACCCCTGCCATGCCTGGGATATACAGGAAGCTCTTTAGGGTGATTGTGTTCCCCTGTTAGCCTCCCTCAGGGGTAGGGGCCCACCGATGAAGGTTACGGTTACCTGGTAGCATGGCCATAAGGGGCAGTGGATGATGGTGGTGGGGACTCAGCAGCAGAGAGGGGCGTGGCAGGCCTGAAGGGTGGATGGCCAGGGGGTAGGAGGAACAAAAAAAAACTGCCTGAATTTGCTTCTTTGAAATAATGTCTTCACCTAAAGTATAAAATTCACAAGTGATTAGTGGAGGACCTTCTAATGCATCTCACAAACATGTGGATTCCTTTTTTTTCCCTTGGTCTCCATGAAAAGGGTGTCTCTTAGTTTTCATGTCTGAGCTCAGATGTGAACTGAGCACCACTCTACCCACCAGCATTGTACAGCCCCTGGGGTCTTATCTTCCGTGTGTCACTGAATGTGCTTTCCATTCCACTGGCCAAGCATAAGTACACTTAAACACTTAACATTTGCTTTTATTAAAGCAGTCTGTCAGAAAACTTTTGTTGTCTGAGACTGACAAAACAGGTGGGAGAGAAGGTGCAAATGATGAAATGGGAAGACTAGGTGGGCCATCAAAGTCTATGTTTCTATCCCATTCACCTAAATAAGTAGTAAGGCAGCTTGTTCCTTGTGAACATACTTTCATTCAGACTAATTTTCAGTCAAACAACTGAGGGTTTTGGATGGCCCTGCTGATTATAAACTTGAATAAACTAGTCGGTAACAGTGATCCTGTGCTTAGCGATCTATATCCTAGATGTTTATATGCAAAAATACAATAAAAACCTGACTATAGTCTAAAACAAGCTTATAAAACACAAAATGTATCTGAACATTTATATTTATCTATACAACATCATTGCAGCCCGAGTATAACTCGGATAAATTACATGGTACCCTGACTACTGTATGATGTAGTAAACATATATTGGTATTTTTTATGTTTTTTTGTAAACTGGGTAAACCCACTAGGCAAAACTGCCTGTTTTCAGAGGTGACCCAGGAGCACTGTGGAGGTTAAGTGCCTTGCTCGGAGTCACACAGTATGCAAGTGGAGGTTGTGGGAATCAAACCCAAGTCTTCTAAATGTACTCAGTTCAATCACTGTTCGTTACTCTAACCACTAGGCTATACTGCCAGCCATAACACCCATATATAATGTTTTAATATATGATTTCAATAATAGTGCACAGTACCTGCAGTGCAAATTATGAACATTGAACACTTTGCAACATTTTACTAAAACTGAATTATTTCCCTCTCCATCTGCTTATGTTTTCTTACACCAAAGTGGGTGTATAGTTGACAGAGTACTGTAAATAGTCTGAGGTTGCACTACTGCTTGCAATACCAGGGATGCGGGATCAGAAGTGAATTCCCGTTCCTAGAGGTCTGGCCAGGGGAGTAGGATCGAGCACTTGAGGGGCTGCTCTCGTCCTCTGGAAATGGTGGCCTGCAGGTCCTGCTGCTTTACTGCTACCTGGGTGACCACAGGTGGTGGTGCAATGAGACTGCAGAGCAATCGGGAAGAGAAGAAGCTAGCCAGGATCTGGAGTAGTGGCATGTCTCTATTTGCCCTACTTCCTTGGATCCCCTCGAGTGTTGGTGCCCTCAGGAACAGAGACCAGAAAACCAGTAACAATCACCCCACATCGGCTGCTGGTAGAAGGGACCCTGCTGCCCCAGACTTCATAACCAGTTTCCATGAGGGATCCACTGGGCTGCCCGACACACATTAAAGGACTGTGGAGGGGTGACCTGGGGCCCTCTCCCTTCCCACCTGGGGGGGTAAAACCTAGGCAGGATGGGGGCAGGCTCACAGGAGCTCCTGAGCATTACCTGGGGTGAAGCTAGGGGATACCCAGCCTAGGGATCTCTGAAAAGTGGAGACTGACGCTGTGAGAAGGGGGCATAGAAAGAGAAAATAAAAACATTTAAAAATATGCTGAAATCTTAGGGATTCTGTGCAGAGAAATGCAATTTCCGTGAGGCACCGGTACAAGAATTCAAAATCCGCAAACCAAGCAGGATTCCGTGATTTTTACCGGTGTTACCGGTAAAAACGGAAAACCATTGTCCCTGCATGTGACCTACACTGTGTAAGACATTTGATGTGTGTGGGCTGCCTGTGAATTCTCACTCTGCCTTAAAGTGGAATAAGGGGAGTGCACAACGCAAAGTCTTAATTACAATGCAAAGTGGTGAAGTGAGGGCTTTAAAGGGGCACTTCGTGTAACGGGATACTAACACGAAGTGATCACTTTGCCTCCACTTCATGGGCGGAATTTTACTTCGCTACATCTCTAAAGGGTGACAAGCTGCCAGATCCTGCGAGCCAACCAGAAGGTGTCAAGCTGCTAAACCAATCTACCTCATCCATTGAGCCTGCTGCTAATCCATTTTGCCACTTAAGGTCCCAGCCCTCCAACCATGGGTAAAACAGGGCCTTCCCTGACCTGGAGAGAGTTAAAATGCAACAAGGTAAAGTTTATTTCAAGGGCTCCAACACCGGCCAACCCATGGCAGCGATCAGGCCTGCACCTTAATCTGGATACCCAGGTAGACTGTAGGGACACTGGTACCAGTGGGGAGGTGGGCAGGTAAATGTGTTGCTGTTTTTGTGGGTGGACATTGTTATTGTTATTGCTCATGGGTTTTGCCTGCTTATCCAGCATCATAATTGCCTTTTTTTCTGCCTGTCCATTTCTGTTCCCCTATAATAAAAGTGTTACTATTGTTGCTGTTGAAGCTGTCTGTGAGTCTATTATTAGCTACAGTCCTTAATTGCATGTGTTTTACAGTGCTACATTTTAAAGTGATATCCTGTGGGGGGGGGGGTGACTGGAAGGGGAGGTAGGTGGGTACAGCATTCCAGGGGATTGTATTACGCAAACATCTGTCCCACTATAATTTTACTCTGGGTGGAGGTACTGCACTATTTGTTTATTCTTTCAGAAAGAACCCCTGATTGTCATCAGAACAGAACCCAGGCCTCTTATCCTGTGTTGTACTCATCGTGTAGGGGTGGTAGACTGCTGGTGCACAGCACCCGGGTTACATTTATATCAAACAGGCACACACTGTGCCATTTTTGTTACATTTTTTACCCCCATTAAAAAAAATCGTTTAGTAGTGCAAGAACATTGTGTGCTCAGTGCTACAGAGACAGCTTTTTAAGGTATCTTCCTCCCCATTGATCTGGCTCCACCTCTGCTGCACCAAAACACAAGAAAAAACTTTCCAATTGCTTTTTTGCTTGTTTCATTTTTGTTATTATTCAAATGAAAATCACCTTATCTGACAGCCACCACAGTTTTACGTCCCTCTGCTGCTATGCCCAATCATGCTGCATCTTTCAGCTGCCATGACAGCTATGAACCAACTCCATTCCCACTGCACTACTTCTCTATTCCCAATCACAGTTTTCCAAATTAGACAAAGAAAAAAAAATGGAGCACTGGCAAGTTGCGGGGTAAGAATGGAGTGACGATTGAAGAAATGGGGGGGTTAAAGACACAGCAGTTAACTGTGACAAGTAAAACAAGTTGCTATAAACACAGCAGTGCCCTCTACTGGTAAGTATACCAGTAGAAGGACTACTTTACCAACATGAGGACTTTAAAATGATTTGTAGTCATTTTTTCATATTTTTTCTATTTGTTTCAAACAGTATGTAACAATGCCACATGTAACCCATTTTCTAAGCACAATAATACCCTCCAGAGTGGGTGGAATTGGGTTATACTGGACCTTCCAGTGGTTGTAAGGCCCTTTAGTTGCAGTATTGGGTTTCATTACACCTCTAGGTGGTCCAGTATAGCCCAATACTAGCCACCCTGTCAGGTATTGTTACATATATTTCTAACACCTCTATTACCCAGCCCCACTGTGGGAAGACCAAGAACAAATGTCTTAAATTCCTACCAGATTTCCTGGCCACAGATCTGGCTCAGCTCACTCTGGATCTGAAACCAGAACACCTGCACCTTGGGACATCCCCAAAATATGTACAGACCCAGAAATAAATGGTTTGACACATTTTATTGGACCAACATAGATGTAACAAAAGAAAACAGTGCCTAAGCTTTTGGACCAAGTAAGTCCTTCTTCAGAAGCTTATGCCAGTTGTTTGGAAAATCACATTCTATTAATACCTAGATCTTACATAAAAAATAAAAAAAAAACCAGAAAGAATGTTCACTGGTTTAAAATACCTTTTTTAAACCATAACTGAAATTTAAATGTAAGGAGCCAGTTTAAGTCAGCTGGCTGCTGTGAAGTTTTCGTAGGTGTGCCACCCCCACTTCCAGTGCCCTGCTCCTTTTTGCAGACACGGCTGCACTGCACCAATGAATGTCTAAGATGTCTATGACAACCGTTCAGATGCAATGCCTTACAGTTCTGAGAAAACCACTGCTACAATCAGCAGTGGTAATGTGTAGGCCATTTGAATACTGCCATCAGCAGGCAATCTGCATACTGCCATTGGTGCCATATGACATAGTCGCTGTGCAAAATCAGGTGAGGTCACAAAAAACCCATGTTGAAAATTTGGAGTGAAAATACCAACGAACACCCGGGGCGTTAGGGTTTCCAACCATAACATACGAACATACAAAATTTGCCAGCAGATAAAGGCCTAGAGGTCTATCAAGTCTGCTCGAATGTGCAGCTAGCACCCCTTATTCTGCAGCTGCCCCTCCATTCCACCCTTCCCCTTCATTAACCCTCCCTCTTGTCCTGTCCCATCCTCGTTTGAAGCAGTCCACTGTTCTACTGCATACCACTTCTGCAGGTAACACATTCCACGCAGCCACCACCCTCTCTGTAAAAAAGTGTCTCCTCATCTCCCTCCTGAACCTTCCTCGCTCCAGTCTCATATCATGGCCCCTGGTGGCCCTCCCCTTCCTTACTTTGAACAGCCCCTCTGTACCCGTCTTGTTTATTCCTTTCATGTATTTAAAGGTTTCAATCATGTCACCCCTGTCTCTCCTCTCCTCCAGTAAGTACATGTTCAACTCCTTCAACCTCCTCTCGTATGATAAGTCCCCCAGCCCCTTGATCATCTTTGTCACTCTGCGCTGCACCCCCTCCAGTAACTTAATAATGCCCCACCTTGTAGAGACTGATAGGCATCAGGGGTGTGACTTGGGATTGTCACCTATAATGCCCATGCCATTCCACCCCCCACCCACACCCTGCAACCAGTGACAGGCATCGAGGTGTGCCTTGGACTCTTTGGCCCCAAAGTTCACCCCATTCTCCTATACTGCACCCATCTCATCATATTTCCTTATGGAATGGGTTGTGCGTAAGGCCCAAAGACCCCAGGGCACACTGTGACACCTGTCGGTGTCTGCAGGGTAGAGGTGTAGTGAAATGGAGTGGGCGTTGTAACTGATGACAAGGCACACCCCGATGCCTTCGGTCTCTGCAGGAATGTGGCGAGGGTTGGCTTCAGTTCAATACTTCACTGCCATTCCTATTATGCATCTCTCTAACTCCTACACTACCAATGCCAATGCCAATGCCAATGCCAGCAAGCAAACATTTGGCATTGACAAATGTTTGTTCTTTATTCTGGTAATGTTCACTAGTCTATAGGTTCCTCTAGTAAGATGCCACCGTAATCCCATATACCTCTATCGTAATATAAAATACATTAGATGTTTAATCTAAGAAAAAAAAACTTAATTAGGGTGTTTGGGCAACATCAGGGGTTTGTAACTCCTCCCCCTTTGGTGGCATCATTACTTCACTCTCTACATAAACAGCCATTTTCTGGGCTGCCAGCCCTATAGAAAGACCTCCCAAAATAACCAGCACTACATTTCAGGTAAGAGGAAAGCAAATCAGAAAAACGTAATCTCCTTTATTTCAGTAAGATAGAGATATATAGTCTTTACGGAAATAAACTGGTTAGGGGCGCGCTCCCCATTCATTTATTCTGCAAAGCCAGAGGATCTCCTGGCTGAGTTTGCACATATTTTCCATAATGCTATATTCTAACCTTTGCACTGGAAACTTCAAACATTTTTCTTTTTACTACATTCATTATTCATTTTAACATACAGTCTAGTACTTTTAATCTCCTGCTAGGACAGTAGTTGTTTACAAAAGAAAGCCATATTGTAAGTAACATAATCCCGATGGCTTGACATTTCAGCCGTCGGCAAACTTTGCAGGCAGCCAAACCCAATGAGGCATCCCCCTCTCTAAACCAATTCTGTGCCTACAAATGTTTATTTCATTTCTCTTGTACTGCAGGGCTCATTTCTACAGCCTGCCCCAATGCTTACAGCATTTCTTTATTTCTTCATTGTTAACTCCTTTTAAGGAGTGGACCTGTTTGTGTAGCGAGTGGCTGCAGGGAGTGTTTACTGCTCCCATGGTGACAGCCCACTCGCTCTTTTACTTAGATCACAGCTCCCCGCTGTGCTATGCTGAACTCTACCAGCAGTTCTTTTCTTAGGTGCTCAGCGGCTCCAAAACAAGATATCCTGCATGACTGTGCGCACACTAACTACACGATCGTGTGAGTGTGCAATCATGCGATCATGCAATGGTGTGCTCATTCCCTCATTTGCAGCAAGCAGAGACTTCAAACATGAACTGAGGATATAGCAAAAAACACAATATCTGCTACATTCCTCTGTCTTCAATGCAACTGGCATTTTTAATCAATTCTTCTCCACTGGGCTGTGGTATTCATTTTTAAAATATTATATAGTGGCTGCTCAAATAAAAAAATACAACAAAAGTGTCCTAACAAAAGGGATAGTACAGGGAAATAAGAATGTCAGGTTGGTCACCCTGACATGAAAGAAAGGGATAGTTAGAAGAATTAGTAGACAGAGCAGAGTGAAAAGTAAGGGAGAAAAATAAATGTTTTAATTTGAGCTGGATTTCCATCCTGCCACATTCCTCCCCATTCGAGAAGGCAACAACATATTGTTGCTTAGATCCATAACCCTAGGAAGGGTTGGAACTTCCGCCCACCCAGTCCAGAAGTTCCCCTCAGGGATCCTTAATACTGATTGGAACAATTACTCTAATGATAATTAATTATTAACACAACAAAATGCTTCTTGTATTCAATCAATTCACTTAGGTGTGTACACCAAATCTGGTACATACATATAACAGTTTGTCAAAATCAATCAATTACTGTAAACATAGATTCAATCATTTTCTCCTACTGAGATGGATTTGTCTGCACCGAACCTGGACAAGAAATCCACATTTCTATGCTTGATTCCTGCCCTATGTTTTACTGTAAATTTATAAGACTGTAGAGACAGATACCACCTTCTGAGCCTCACATTTTTATCTTTCATGAGGTTCAGCCAACACAGGTGATTGTGCTCTGTCACTACTGTGAACTCATTCCCCCAAAGATAATATTTTAGTGCTTCAATGGCCCATTTCACGGCCAGACACTCCTTCTCCCCCATAGACTATCTTCTTTCCCTCTCATGTAGCTTCCTAGTTAGAAAAAGGATGGGATGTTCCCCCTTTTTGTCATGTTGGGTGAGGACAGCACCAATGCCTGTGTCAGAGGCATCTGTTTAGACTTCAAATGGTTTGGTAAAATCATGACTGTGTAAAACTGGAGCAGAACATAGGAAGGCTTTTATCCTACTAAAAGCAGTTTCTCAGTCTGGTGTCCACTTAACCTTTGTGGGAAAACAATTCTTTGTGAGGTTTGTCAGGGGTATAGCAACGGTGGAAAAGTCCAGAATAAACCAGCGATAATAACTGGCAAGACCTAGGAAAGAGCAGACATGTCTTTTAGTACTAGGAACTGGATTATTGGCCACTGCCTCAACCTTGTTAACTTCTGGCTTTACAGATCCATTACCAATAATGAAACCTAGGCAATGAGTTTCAGTTTTTGCAAGGGCACATTTAGCTGGATTAATAGTTAGGCCAGCATATTTAAGGCTCTGGATGACCGCATTTAAATGGACCAAATGGGTATTCCAATCTGGACTATAGATCACCACATTATCCAGACAGGCTGCACTGTAGGGTTTATGGGGTCTTAACACATGATCCATGTACCTTTGAAAGGTAGCGGGGGCTCCATGCAACCCAAATGGAATTGTCGTGAAAAGGTACAATCCAAGTGCTGTACAAAAAGCTGTTAATTATGGGGCCTGGGTCGCCAATGGGATCTTTAGTTAAATCTAGGGTACTAATGTATTGGGCAGATCATATTTGGTCCAACAGATCATCGATCTGGGGCATGGGGTAACCATCAAATTCAGAGATTGCATTTATTTGTCTAAAATCCAGGCATAACCTCACTCCACCTTCTTTTTTATTAACCACCACCAAAGGTGAAGACCATGGACTGTGCAGTGGTACATTAACCTTAGCTTGCTCCATTCTTTTCTCTTCACTTCCTCTACTACCTCCTGCCCAACCTTTTCAAGAAGCCTATATGGTTTCTGATGTATGGGCATGGTCTGGGAAATCTTAATCTCATGCACCACCCCCTTTGCTAGACCTGGTGCTTTTGTAAAAGTGTCCTGGTACTACGTTAGGAGATGGTCAATCTCTTGGTGCTGGGCTGGTGTCAAATCTGGGTTTATGTGTATGGGTGTCTCTTCACTAAGTGGATCCAGACTCTCATATGCTATGTTAAGTTCTGTCCTACCCTGTTCTGGTTGGATATAATAAACTACCTCAGGCTTAGGTTTTTCTACCCATTTCCTTAATAAATTGGTGTGGTAAATATGTTTCAAGGGTCTATGCCCTGGCATCTCCAATTCATAATTTACCACACCAGTCTGTCGAACAATATCATAAGGCCCTTGACACCGCATCAGTAGTGTTTTCTCAGTGGTGGGCAATAACAACAATACTTTTTCCCCAGGTTCAAACTGTTTGTTTTTAAGCCCCACATCATGCCTGTCTTTTTGGGTCTGCTGTTTGTTTTCCACATTCTCATGGGCTAATGCTACATATTTCACCAACCTTTCCCTTAGTGACAACGTGTAATCCACAATATTCATGCACCCAACATTCTTCCCAATATCCCAGTGCTGTCTGACCACATCTAATGGTTCTCTTGGATTGCACCCATACAACAGAGTGAATGGTGAAAACCCATTGGTGGCTTGGGGTACCTCCCTATAAGCGAACAAGAGGTAGGAGAGAAATTAGTCCCAGTCTCTACTCTCTGTCACAAACCCACTCAGCAGGTCAGCCCTCTACTCCCAAAGTGCCAACCTCCGAGTGTAGTTTTGTGAACAGTTAACAGAAACAGGGTAATCATCCTGTCTGTTTTGTGGGTTTGAATCAACCTTTGGTTTCAGTTCTAGAGGGATTCAAACTGTGAACCTCTTGCTAGTGTACCTAATACACAGGCTCAGATAATTTTTGGGGGGCCAGATATATTTGCCTACAGGCACCTAACCAGGTGTACAGAAATGAACCCTTAAAAACTCTAATAAAGACCTCAGATTAATCTTACCTTTTTCCAGTTTGGTATCACCATTCAAGCTTATGCACAGTGTGTGCTTTAACCATATATATTTCATTTGTGTAAGGAAGACATTCAAAGACAGACCAAGTAGGCTCTAAAAATAGAGTTTTACTAAAATAGATTAAAAAATATGTAAAACATAAAATACAGAACCATATACTACAAAACATACAAATCTTTTAAAAGAACAAGGTTTTAACAGTGCAATTCCTACTACAGTACTTAGATTTTGTTTCTCTCTACCTGTATACTTGCTTCAAGTGATCAAAGATGTTTCTTTGTTCGAGTGTAAATAAAAGTCTCTGAAGGAAAACAGAATTCTGTTTAAAAGCTGGTTTTGCCCACCTCTTTGCATGAGGTCACCTAGCTCCTCCTCTGTTTATGAAAAATCATACACGTAGGATATTTTATCATATTAGAAGGTAAGATAATTAAGGTTACATCAGCAGAAGTTCCTTTCCCCATGTGACTTCCCCAATCAAGTCTGTAAATTTCCTTTCATTTATAAGCAGTATCCTCTCTCACACAGACATCAAATCATTTATGATTTCGCACCAGGGTGCCATATAACCTGCACTCTTCCCCTAAACACCATAAAAGTTTATGATTTCCCTCTCAGCAACTACAGCTATAATTAACTTAGATACTGTAAATAGGAGATCCTTGATTAAGGCCTGTTCTACTCTGTAATTAGCTTCTGGCCTTTCAGCTAACACCTTGTATCTAAAACCTGTGTGTCTGTGTGTCATACTCACATGCTGTTTCAGCATGTCTCATGACAGACAGTCCATAACATATTTTTATATTACAAAAAATGATACAGTGATCAGAACCAGCTGTCCAAGTGTCACACTCTCCTCATGGACATACTTCTGGAGCATCTTCTTTAGAGTTTTATTAAATCGCTCCACTAATCCATCCATTGTGGATGGTACGGTGAGGTTCTGAGTGCTGTTACCCCCAACAGTCTGTATAACTCCTGTAACATGACTGAAGTAAAATTACTGCCACGATCTGTCAAGATCTCCCTGGGAATCCCCATCCTACTAAAAACCTTGGCCAGTTCTTCGGCCACTCGAGGAGCTGTTACTGTCCTCATGAGAATAACCTCGTGGTACTGGGTGGCGTAATCACATATTACCATAATGTATTGATTACCTTTTGCACTTTTTAGTAAAGGCCCAACCACTTCCATTGCTACCCGATCAAAAGGGGTTGTGACATAGGATATAGGTTGCAAGGGGTACCTGATCTCTTTTCCCCCCTTGTGCTACTAGTTGACATTTGGCACAAGATCTACAATACGCGGCAACATCCTGGTGCACTTCAGACCAACAGAACCTGGACAAAATTTGTTGGACTGTCTTATCCCTTCCCTCATGGCCAGCCGTCGGGATATCATGAGCTAGGTACATCACCTGCTCTCTGTACTTTTGGGGTACCATTAATTGTACATTCTCAGAACTACTTTTAACATCAATGGACACCCTATACAAGATATTATTCTTTTGCATAAAATAAGACTGTCCCAGTTGTTTTTCTTGATGAACCTGCAAAAATAAGTGTTGTAAAGAATCATCCGACAGTTGTTCCTCATACATATTTTTACAGGACATTCCTGGAATCAAATTTAATGTCCCTTCTGGGTGCTGCTCTTTCCATGCCTGTTTCTCCTTTCTTTTAGTTTTCCGAGATTTCTTGTTTTCCCCCTTGTCTCGAAATATTCCTCCTCAAAAGGAAAAATGTTTTCTAACTGGACCTCAGCTTGGGCTCTTGTTATCACAGTCACTGGCTCCACAAATATCTGGTGATTGTTCATTAATCAATCAATCAATCAATCAATCAAAATCTTTATTTATCCTGGCGAACATCATTGAGCGAGCTCATTTGCAAGATGGACCTGGTATAACAAGGTCACGTACAGGAAGGGAAAAACCATACATAGGTGTGTATATATATATATATATATATATATATATGATCACAATGCACTAATAATACATAAGGAATATGGTGCAACAGATAATAGTCATACACAAGAGAACATGTCATGGGAGAATCATATACAAATTTCAATACCCATATACAGTATAGCTATAGTAGTGGAGCATGACCCAAGGGAGCCAATGTCTAAGTACTGCATGAGAACAAGTACTGCAGAGGGCAGGGAAGGGAAGAATGGGAGGGTGGAGGGTAGTAACCCAATTTGAATGAATAAGTTAGAGTCCTGAGGACCTAAACCAGGAACCAGGATCAGGCAGCATAAAGCTGGAAGGGTGAAGGGACATTGGCATAAGTACAGAGGAAGGCATCCATAGTGAGGGATACTGCGGGTAAGCTAAGGGATATAGAGTGATAGGAGATGAGAAAGGAGGGTTACAAGGAAGGAGCTGAGGAAGAGGGTCATGCAGCTCAATCCGCTATCTAAAATAGGGAACATTCAGCATAATGGGGGAAGAGGGGGAAGTACACAGGAGAGCTGTGAAGGCTGGACAGGGAAGCTAGAAAGCAAGAACGAAATTCACATGAAGGATAAATTTACAGATATAAATAAGAAGAGATTAAGGAGAAAGGAAACCTACAACACAGAGTAGGTCAACAATTGCAAGATTAGGATCAAGGGAAACAATTGCAAGACTCCTTAATGAGACAAGAGTAAAGGGTCTTGAAAGTAGTAACACTGACAGGAGTACTCAGCTTCAGTGCTTTCTGAAGATTGTTCCCTAGAGATGGCAGCACAAAGCTTATGGCCGTTTTATCAAAGCAAGATTTGACTTTGGGGACTGTCAAAGAGATGGATGCAAAGCTCCTCAGGGCATACTTGCCTAGCTGGTTTAAGGGGAGGCAGTCTGCAATGTATTTTGGGAGCTTATTGGTGATCACTCTAAGAGTCCATAAAGCAGCATTTCTATTCCGTCTATACTGGAGGGAAGTCCAGCCCATGGCTGCATACAGTGAGCAGTGGTGCGTTGTGAAAGGAAGCCCTGTAATAAATCTCATGGCTTTGTGATACAGCATGTCCAGTTTTCAGAGGTAAGAGGGAGGACAACGATTGTACATGAAATCCACATAGTCGATTAAGGAGAGAAACGTTGTTTGGCCCAAACGTAGCTTAGCATCCTTTGTTAGTGGCTTATCCTGAAAAAAAGGCCCAATCTTTTTTGTAGTTTTTTTAGTAAATCCTCTATATGCTCTATAAAGGAGAGTCTATGATCCAGCCAAACTCCCAGGTATTTGAATTTCAACACAAATTCCAGTTTTTCTCTGAGAATTGTAGAAATTTGCGGCACTAGTCCTACGTCAGCTGGGTTAGCTGCATGTACCAGAGGAGAGAAAAGCATTGCTTTGGTTTTCTTAATGTTGAGCAAAAGCTTTTTGTTTAGGAGCTGTTTTTATAATAAATTAAATTCAGCTTGCAGGTCATTACATGCAGCTTCTGGGGCTGAGTGACTCCAATAGAGTACTGTATCATCTGCAGAGACATCAATGTTGTTGATATATATAGCAAACAAAATAGGACCTAATGTAGATCCCTGAGAAATGCCTCTTATAAGTGGTTTGAGGGTTGAGAAGTCACCTTCAGCCTTTACTTGCTGGAGATGGTCCAAGAGGTAGTTGTTAGACCATCACAAGGATAATGTATCCAGCCCTATTGCTTGCAAGGAAGAGAAGTAGCAGACTATGATCGACAGAGTCGAAGGCTTTGCTTAAGTCTAAAACTACAGCACAAACATAGTTTCTCTTGTCCAGTTCTCTTTGCCAATTGTTGGTCACCTTCGCAAGAACTGTAATAGTGCTATGTTTCACTCTGAAGCATGATTGGACAGGATTTACGAGATTCGTAGATTCTAGGTATAACCTCAGCTGATTACTTACAATTTTTTCCAATAGTTTAGACAGGACAGGAAGAATAGAAATTGGCCTATAGTTGTTAAGATCACTGGGATTTCCTGACTTAAACAGAGGAATGACATGTGCCGTTTTCCAGATGGACAGGATGATCCCTTGGGACAAGGATAGGTTAAATAAGTGAGTAACAGGGACAGCTATCACGTGCTGTGTCACTTTCAGAAAATATGGATCTAGAGAGTCGGCACCAGCACTTTTCTTTGTATCCAGCTTCAATAGCAAATCTTCAACTTCTTTGAGAGAGGTGGGATGCAAGGAAAATCTTGAGTCAATGACACAAGGTTCCACATCTTGATTGGCAAGCTGCAGGCATAGTAGGTTTTCAGGAGAGTTATCAAATGCTAGGCCTGCAGTCGCAAAGTGGTTGTTCAAGGAATCCAGTACCTCCAGCCTGTCACTAATAATATCAGTGCCAGAGGTGATCTTGTCCAGTAGAGAGTTTCCAAGCATGTGGCCAGACAGATCCTTAAAAGTTTTCCAGAATTTAGTTGGATTCTTGGTGGTAGCATCAAATTCAGTGCAATAATAGGCTGCTTTTGCATCTCTAATCATTTTGGTGCATAGATTCCTAGCCCTTTTAAACTGGCACCAGTCTGAGGTGGTCTGAGTTTTGCGTGCTTTTTTCCATAACTTGTCCCTCTCTAATAGTGCAGATTTAAGTTCCAAAGTGAACCATCAACAAGTTTTTTTGTTATACGGACTTTCATTATGGAGGCATATTTGTTTAAGGCCTCTAAGATTATTTCACTGAGAATGTTGTAAGCTGATTGCACAGTTTTTGCCAGATAGAAATCGTGCCAGCGCAAGGAATCTTTCAATTCATTGATGTAGGCAAGTAAGTCAAAATTCTGCCTAGATCTCTTGGCTGAGAACTTTGGGGAGGATGATGGTTTATTGATTAAACTTACACCAGCAACGAAGCAGTGATCACTGATGTCACTGAAAAAGGTGCCAGCATGTGAGAAGAGATGCAGTTTACTTACTAAAATAACAT
The DNA here is from genome assembly GCA_016271365.2 of Neoceratodus forsteri. Lineage (NCBI taxonomy): Eukaryota > Metazoa > Chordata > Ceratodontiformes > Ceratodontidae > Neoceratodus > Neoceratodus forsteri. The sequence continues at coordinate 1,230,742,558 of CM057453.1, read as the reverse complement.
CATCCAGCAGTGAGCTATTGCCAGGGTTCTTTTTGTTGATACACGTTGGTTCATTGCTAAATTGCATTAGCCCATGTGTATCACAAAAGGAAGAGAGAGGTGCTGAGGCATTAGATAGCCAGTCAAGGTTGAGGTCTCCAAGGATGATTGATTCTAGCGTCCCTTGCCCAAGGACGGTGTTGAGATGCGCTAGGAGCTGTAGACCAGCTGAAGGGGGTCTATAGCACCCTATTACACACAGTGATGTATTTGGTAAGAACACAACCTTAAGAGATAGGCTTTCAAATTCATTCATGATTGTTGTAGAGTCAAGACAAGATGATGTAAATTTATACTTGACGTAAATGGCTATCCCTCCTCCTCTAAAATGCTTATCTGCTCTGAATAGTAGATAATTCAGAATATTAATCCCTCTGTCAGGAGTAGCAGGTTTGAGCCATGTTTTGGAGATCACTAAGATGTCTGGTGTAGTGTGGAAGACCCACACCTGGATCATAGATATCTTTTTTAATAGGTTGCGTACATTAACATGAAGGAAACTCATGGCTTTGAGGTTAGCAAGGTCTGCAGGCGACATGATAGCATATGGTGGCCAGGATTGAGCTCTACATTGCCTAGGCATAATAATAGGAGAAACAGAATCTTTCTTAGGGTAGCAAAAATTAGATTAAGAGTTCTGGCATTTTTTCACCTGCACATATTAGTATCTAGGGTAGGCAGATCCCCCCTTGTAATGCTTTTCTGATTTAGTATAGCGCAGACTAGAACCCTGACTGCAATGTGCAGTGCAAGATCAGCCTTAGGGGAGGCAGGTGTCATGCAATGCAAAGGTAAATCAGTTCTAGTTCCACCAGGAGGGATACAGTAAGAATAGTGCTGGAGAGGCGGGAGGTTGTGTATATGTAGATAGCCAAGGGGTGAGTTGTTGATCATGTGGCAAAATAATAGCGCATCGTAGTCTCTACAAGCATTTTCTTGTGAGCTCTGATCAATGCCACATGGGACAAAAAGTAGGAGGGACCATAGCAAAAGACTCTGAATACACCACATGATGAATCCTAATGAAGGGCACAGATACTAGTTTTAACAGAAGGAAGATCCACCTCCAATGGAAGCAGGGGGCATAGATACTAGATTTATCAGAAGGGAGATTTCTCTCCGAAGGAAGCAGGGACTGAAATAAAGAAATTAAGAATATTATCTAGAGACAATGTTTTCTGTGGCTGTAGGCAACACAAGGCAGAGTGGTAAGGCAGAATACCAGTGCAGGGTGAGGAGTTTAGTGATGATCCGAGTTACTATGCTCAGGAATTCTGCCTGCCCTGCGGTGCACCTTTAGAAAATATGAGGAGCGGGAAGAGAAGCATGCCTTAAAAAAGATATGAAATGTAGGAGGAGAGGAATAAAACAGATCTGTTGTATCATAGGACTGTGAGTCCTGGATGGGCGTGATGTTATGGGGGGTGTGGGAGGAGTGTATATAATAAAGATTGAAAGGGGGGAAGGATGAGTGGGCGTAAAAGTTGTGGCTTTAGCCGTACCTTGAGGCACTGAGTGTCTGCTCTCATGGAGGCAGGCAGCGGCTGAAGGAGCGCCGACAGCCTACTGGCCGGGAATCCCTTGATGGGAAGCAGTGAGCCCTGGAAAGGCTGATTCTCAACAATGGAAGCAAGGGAGACAGCAGTTTAAATGCTGGCTGTAACAAAGGGGTGAACAGCACAGGCAGGGGGTCCAATTAATAATAAAAGGGGAGCAATTTAAATTGACACCAAAAAGTCTGGATCACAACAAAAGCAGAACGGAAGGGGTGTGATTACTTGCTCCTTTCTGCAGGTTTCAGGTTTTAACTTTTTTTAGCAACACTTTACACAGTTCCCAGTATTAACAGACAAGTGTAACCCCTAGGTGGTGCTATCCCAAGGGCTACTATCACTGCCTGTTTGACTACAGACAGGTTGAGGGGCCTCGGTCCTATGGCGGGTGCCTCAACCCAGAGGTCAGGGTTAGTAATGATTAGACTAGCTTGGTCACAGCCCTCTGGGACACTGAGACCCCCTTTTATTCCCTCTAGTGGCTCACACAGTACATTGGAGACATGGCCCCAATACCCCATGTATACACACTGTTCACTCATATAGATACCACTTACCCTCCAGACCGATTCTGCAGCATGTCTCTGAGGACCTCCTGTAAAATAAGGTTAAACAACATACACAGCAGAACACAATATTGTTTCCATAAGTACCAGCACCACAGACAGTATATAGTATAACAACAACAAATCTGATTTATTTAGGGGGCACTAATACAGGAGGGGGAATCAGGTTAATTGGTGGCATTAAATCACAGTACTGTGCACACACACAGGGGCTGAAAAGTCACACTCTGGGTACCCAGGCTGGGGGGAGGGGGCTAGCCAAGTCCATTGCCCAGGGTTGGCCGGCAGGTGCAGTTGGATAGGGCCCTGTAGAAGAAAATATATGCACAACACCCAGTTGTAATCCGGAGCTGGATGGCACAGCCCATGAAGCAGTGAAACAACAAGAATTAGGTGACACACTTGTGATTGAAAACAGGCTGCAGAGGAATACCCTGACTTGTACTCACAATACCCAAGCTGAAAACCAGATGGTGGATGTTCTTCTGGACTGCCAGAACAAGTCATGGAGACAAAGTCCTTGTGACTGAACTCCACTGCAGTTGATAGCAAACGGATTTAGTCTGAGACAAGCTGGGGTTTGCTTCCAGCTTCAACACACAGCACACGGCATTGGGGATTGGAAATAGCGATTCCCCACAAGCATTACGCACATTCATATGTAAAAGGAAAGTACTATACCAGGCAGACTGCTCCTCGATTCTGATCACAATTACTGCAAAATACCCAGGAGCACACACAGCAGCTTCAGTTCCTGACAGACCGAGCACGATTCAGCAATTTCTCCAGTCTTCTACAGGGTGAGTCTGGTTTCCACACTTCTAGTGCTTCTTTCTCCTCACAACTCGGATTCAGTCCAAACCAAAACTCAGGGCCTCACACGAACTTTCCACGTGAAACTATACATCGCAGAAGCACAGAGCTCCTTCTCTCTTCTCAGTCGCAACTGATCTAATCTTTCCAGTCACAGAGCAGGGCATTTCCTTTAGCTCCACACCATTCTGTTGGCTGGTTCGGCTGTCACTCACAATAAGACTCTCTCTGTTGGTGGAAAAAGGCGCCAAGGTTAATACTACATTTCCCAGAGTCACTGTCATACAATCCCCTTGTGGCTGGCTCAAAATTGAGAGTCCAAGTTCCGATTTGTCCACAGGGTCCATTTTAGGGTCTCCCTATCATCTTGATTTGTCCAAGTCAGCTATTCAGGACCAAAATGAAAAAGTTACACTGAAACAGTTTGTGCTGAAATGAAGACAGGTTAGACAAACTACATTTTCTCAGTCACTCTAAATGATTTCTGGCAAACAGTTATATCTTTCAACAAGGCTCCCTCTGCACATGTAGCAATGGCAGAAACCGTACTAATTGACAGCAGCCCGGGTGGGATTCAGGCATTAGAACACACAGTCCCTCCATACAAACTGATTAAGTCTGCAAGCAGACAGCTCTTAAAGAGACAGTATGTGGAGGCTCAAATAGCATTCACTTGGAACCACATTTAAACAGCTCAGACGCCTAACACCACCCAGACTTGGAGCATTCAGGCAAGCTCCTGGAAGACTTTTGGGAACCCCCATTTGCAGGGGGGGTTACACCCTTCCTGGCCTGGAAAACATGGCGTCCATGTCAAGTAAGTACCCCCATAAATTTCAACCCAACCATACACATTTACATCAATATCACATTAGCCTTATACATGTAATCATCACTCAGCATATCACCTTACCAGAAATACATTTCTGAAACTTTTCAGTACATCACTTTTTACACAGAATTATACACACATTGTACCGTAACTCAGGTTATTACCTCCTGTACATGAAACCTGAAGAGAGGGGGCCCTTCCCTATGAGCTACCTTGGGGCTGGATGGGGCAGGGGCACCATACCTAGAAGGCAACACAATTAACTTGGAGGTAGCACTTATGCTCAGTTTGTGCAATGAGCTCTGGGACACATACATTCCTTTATGGACAACATTGAGAGGTAAGTCCACAGGTCTCCTAGGAGAATCATAGCTTAAGTGCATTACAGGCTTTACAGCTTGACCAGTCTTTCTGGGGGGAACTGTTACGGTCTCTGCAATTTTAGACTCACTTTCAGCACTGTCTTTACTTGCCAGGGGAGTCTCCCTGGGGGTAGTGAAGCTAGAACCTGGGGCACTTTCAGCTCCATGATTTGCAATCTTAGAGTCCACAACACTTGGCTCATATGGGGAGTTTTCTGACACTGGCAGTGAGCTATCAGGGCACTTAGCACACTCTTCTTGTTCTGGTATATCACCAGTTTGTCCCAGTCCATCATTTTCCTCCTCTAAGAGCTCATACAGTTCCACCATGCACAGTGATTCCATGTCATCCGACCTGATACTTTGCACTTCACTTTCTGGGAGCATTGGCTCCAAAGACAAAGCTGGGGGCTTAGGCAGTCCAGAAGGCCCAGCTTCATCTCCAGGATTGATTAGGGGATTGCCTCGAAACAATTGACTCGGTTCATAAGAAGGGTAGTATTCAAAGTCACTCTCACTTTCCTCTGACATGGACTGACAGTCATGTTCAACTGGGACTTGTTGTGGGGAACACTTTAACTCAGCATATGTAGATGCAGACTTTCTTTTTTTTGGTTAGCAGCAGCTCAGGTCACTGGTCCAGAGGGAGCAGTTTCTGGGGGATCAGACTCAATCAAGATTTTTTCCAGTGGGCAATAAGTGATTTCTATGCATTGTTTTAACATATTTTGAATTATTCTCAGGCCTTACTTTGTACATAGGCAGATCATCTAGTTTGCCTACCACAATGTGAGGGAGATGGTGTCATCTGTCAGCAATCTTATGTTTGCCATGCAGTCCCAGATTTCTTAGCAATATCTGATCTCCCTCCTGGAGTTCCTGTGCTTTCACCTTTTTATCATACCTTTCTTTGTTAGCCAGATTTCTTTTGGCAGCCATGGTTTGAACCAGTTGGCATGCATGATTTAGCTGGGTCTTTAACTTTTGCACATACTGTAAATAGTTGTCAGCTTAAACCCCGTCAGGAGAAACTCCAAAACATACATCTACCGGCAGTCGTGCTTCTCTTCCAAACATCAGGTGGTAGGGGGAGAACCCAGTGGCATCACTTTTGGTGCAGTTGTAGGCATGTACCAGGGTGCTAATTTGTAGGCTCCATCTAGGCTTTTCCTTTAGGTGGAGGGTGCCTAGGATATCTAGCAAACTGTGATTGAAACGTTCAGGCTGTGGGTCCCCCTTGGGGTAGTAAGGGGTGGTTCTGGACTTTCGCACTCCCCACAGAGAAAGCATCTCTTTGATCAGATGACTCTCAAAGTCTCTCCCTTGATCAGAATGGATTCTTTGTGGAGCCCCATAGTGAACAAAATTGTTTTCTACAAGTACTTTTTCCACAGTGGATGCCTTCTGGTCCTTGGTAGAGAAAGCTTGGGCATATCTCGTAAAATGGTAAGTGACCACCAGCACGTTACTAATATTTCTTTGATCTGACTCCAAACTCAGGAAATCAATACATGCCAGCTCCATGGGGGCACTGGTGATGATGTTAATAAGGAAGGCAGCCCTCTGGGGCAGGGCTTTCCTCTGTAAACAGCGACTACAAGTTTGAATGTGTTGCTCAACATCAGCCCCCATTTTAGGCCAATAGAATCTGGATCTCACCAAGTCAAGTGTTCTGTCTATACCAAGATGCCCCATGTGGTTGTGTAAGGACCTCAGTACTGAGTCTCGAAAGGCAGTGGGCAGCACTAGTTGTTGTTTGTCTATTTGTCCCACTCTGTCTACTGTTTCTCTGTATAACAGTCTATTGATCAGTTTCAACTTAGGACCTTCCTTGTATAAGAATGCAGTTCTCAAATCAGTGGAGCATAATTTGGACACATCTTTCCCTGTGTAGAGGGCTTCTAAAGCTGATTTGATCATGGGATCTCTGGATTGAGCCCATTGAATACTGTCATTGTCCAGGTAAGGCAGTGCACCAATGTCTATTGCAGAAAAGTGGCAATAAGCAGCAGGTATGCAATTCTCAGAGGGTCCCAAACAATCCACCATACAGTCCACTGTGTTCGTGGACATTTGTTCCTCCCTGTCAAACTTCTGGAAGAGTGCTCGAATATCAGGTTCTGACAGTCTGACCCAGTCATTCTGGGGAACAGGCCTCTGGGAGAGAGCATCAGCATCTGTGTCTTTCAGGCCTGCTCTGTATTCAACAGCATAGTCATATGTAGATAATGCAGAAAGCCACCTATGGCCAGTGGCATCCAACTTAGCTGAAGTCTGCACATAGGTCAAAGGATAATTGTCAGCTTTTACTAGTATCTTAGCCCCATACAAGTACTCATGGAACTGGTCAATAATAGCCCACTTAAAAGCTAGGAACTCTAACTTATGTACAGGATAGTTATTTTCAGATGGGGTCAGGCTTCTACTGGCAAAGGTCACTTGTCTCAGGCCATTGTCGTGTTCTTGGTACAATACAGCTCCCAAGCCTTGCAGGCTAGCATCAGTGTGCAAGACATAGGGCTTCACTGAATCTGCATAGGCAAGGACAGGAGCATGGGTAAGTTGATATATAATCTCATGAAAAGCAGCTTCACACTCAGGTGTCCATCTGGCTCCAAATACTTCATTGGGATGGAAATACACTCTCTCAGGCTCTGAAGAAACTGACCTTGTATTTTTGTGGGTAGGAGGTAACCTTGAGTAAGATTAAGTAAAGATTGATCACTCTTGAATAGTCCTTGATGAAACGGCGATAGTAGCCACAGAATCCCAGGAATCTTTGCAGTTCTTTTAGATTGTGGGGGGGCTGTGGCCAGGTGGTCAAGGCCTCAACTTTACTTGGGTTGGTCTCTATTTCCTTGGTGGAGAATATGTGTCCCACATGCTTTACAGATGTTTGGATGAATTGACATTTATCGATGGACAGTTTTAGGCCAAAGTCTTCCTGTCGGTCCAACACCTTGAATAATCTGCTCTCATGTTCCTCCAGTGAGCTGCCAAACACAATAACATCATCTAGGTACACCAGGCACTCTAATAAGTTCAAGTCCCCCACCGCACGCTCCATCAGTCGTTGAAAAATGACTGGAGCACCTGAAATCCCTTCAGGCATCCTCATGAATTCATAGAAACCAAGTGGGCAGATAAAGGCTGTCTGCTCACAGTCTTCCAGGGCCATTGGGATCTGGTAGTACCCACTGCGAAGATCCAGCATGGAGAACCAGTTCCTACCACTCAGGCAGTCTAAAGCATCCTGAATGTGAGGCATTGTATACTGATCAGCGATATTTTGCCGGTTCAAGGTGCGATAATCCACACACATTCTTACTGTCCCATTCTTTTTTTCTCACTACCACAATAGGTGAAGCATATGGGATTCTGGATTCTTGTATTACACCAGCAGCAAGCATCTCTTGAAGATGCCGTCTCACATCATCTATGTCAGCAGGGGCCAGGCATCGAGACCTCTCAAGAAACGGCTTTTCATCATGCAGCCGGATGTGGTGCTCAGCTTCTTGCACACATCCTACATCCCATTCCTTTAAAGAAAACATCTGGTCTCTCTGGGCAAGTTTTCTACTAATTCTAATCTTCCATTCGGCTGGCAACGGGGAGTCCCAAAAATCAAACAAGTCGGGCATCACTCTGTCATTCTCCCCCGAACACTTGTTACTGGGCAGCACTGCACAATGTACATTAGACAGGGTGCAACCTCTATGTACTCAGATCTCTCTCTGACACATTATGAACTTGAACCATTACTCTTCTGGCATAAGCATGGGCTCTGGCAGGCAAAATACTTGGCTTGACCAGCAGTCCTTCCGGCAATTTCCCATTGCCTGGTGCATCCAGCATGAGGATTTTATTCTTGACATCCTTTCTGATACAGACTTCCCACTGTAAGGTACACTGGGCATTTGGCACCAGAATCAGAGACTCAGGATCCTTCTTTCAGACAATTTCAACCAGTTCCTCTGGGTCCACTTTTTCAGCATCTCTCTGTACCTCATAGGCCTTCTTGATCAAGGCCGGGATTCTCAAAGCTCTATCAGTCCTTGACCCTTGTTTCTCATAACACAACTGCGCCAACCATCCAAACATATGCACATTCGTCCCAATTAGTAGAGGAATCCCATCATACAGTCCGGTAGGGGGGCACACTAATGCCAGGGTCTCTACTTGCTCGGCCACTCCAGCCACGGAGGTGGTAAAAGACAACCAAATTCGGATATACCCAGAATAGGGGTAGGTCTTCTCACTAAACCCCCAAACATGCAGTCCTTCCAACGGTTCTAAGGGTACATCAAATGGGGGCGTCTGATAGCAGTCCTGAAACGTAATTGTCACTTGGGAGCCACTGTCCAATACAGCTCTTGTAGACACTCCATTCACCTTCACAGTGGTTTCCATGGAGGGACCCACTATTCTGGACCAGTCTGGAGAGGCAGTAGCAAGGGCCTGGGCAGATGATCTAGCCACAAAGGGACTTGAGTTAGCATTTCTGGGACCTTCACTGTAGTCATTTTGTGCATCTCTTAACTACTGTTTTGTGCTCCAAAGCTCTCCTTGCAGCTGGATCACTACTCTCTCTAAGTCTTTCAGAGACCGGCATTCCCTCTTCATGTGCCCATCCTTCCCACAATTAGGGCAAAATATGTCTGCTGAAGTTTGGGGGGACCGAGGCATCACATTGGGGGCTGCGGTATTGGTACTATCAATAGAAAACCTTGGTGCCACTTCAGCCGGTGGTGGGTTGAACATTTGGAGATACCTCTTCAGTTCTCTCACCTCCATAGCCAAGACATCAAGTTTTGAGCTGTTGTCAGCAGGAGGTACCTGGGTGGGCACCCCCACCTCCATAGCAGAAGCAGTCGGGCAAGTGTCAGGGCCCATACTCATAGGAGCGGCCTTCATGATGAGACTGTCTGTTGCTTTCCTAATCTCCCTCAGCAGTTAATCCCATAGCAGAACATCGGTAGCCATCCCTCTCTGGCTGGGCCCCCCTGGCTGACATTTGGATCTCAGGTTCTGTCATGTGATTTCGGTGATTCCAGACCAGCAGCATCTGACCCTGCACCTGGGGCAGGGGATGTAGCAGCTATGACTGCACAGGGCTCTGAAAAACCTTCCTCCTCCTCAGCTTCCCGTACCTCCCTCATCAACACATGGAAAGGCAAAGGACCAGATTTCCTTTGATGCAGTTGCAATTTGAGCAACACCCAGCTAGAGTGCCAGGCAGAGCAGAGTATATGATCCAGTCTTACCCGGTCCACTTCACTACGGGTCCAACCCCCCTTTCGAAAAATGGTTTGCAAGATTCCCTCTAATCAATCTATATAGGCAGATAACAATGACTCCAGCTGTTATCTAACATATTTAAGCTTCCATTTAAAGGCCTCAACACTGGTGGTGCCCCCAAACACATTTTCAAGGGCACCATGTACTCTGCTTTAAGGCCAGGGTCAGAGACCTCAGGAGCGGTGTTATGACATTGGGCGGGTCCCTGGAGGCTCTCCCCCAGGCAAGTCCTTTTTTCTGCCTCAGAGCATTGCCAGCCTTGTACCGCAAGAGTAGCAGAGTCTATGCAGGTTTCCAGATTGACCTCCCCATTTGGAGTGGGGTGGATGCCAGAGAATATTTTGAGCTTGTGGTAAAAGTCATAACTAATGGCAGGTACAAACATAGGGGCTAGCACTGGCACAGAAGGAGGGGCAATAATGGGTGTGGGAGGGGGAGAGGGTATATGGGGAGGAACATCCCCAGGTGGCAACAATAGTTTCTTTAAATCCTCCACAGTTTTCCCTTCCTCCAGCAACAATTTAGCAAATTTCTCCTCAAAAGGTTTCAGATAGTGGGGGGGTCATTCCCCCCGGGTCTTTACGGTTCTTAATTATCACTCTCCAGGCAGTGAGGGCTCCGTCTGGGGTAATAGTCTGTGGCACTTTGGAGCTATCTATGGGGCCATTATACTCTACTAGGGCCATGAAAGTGCGGGTGAGCAGATTAGCATGTCGACCCGTCACCACAGGGTTTTATAAACCTTCCACCTTGGAATGTACTCCTCTACAGTGTCTGTACTGCTACCCAGTGGGATGTCCAAGATAAGTATAGCATTTTGGGGGTCGATCTCCTGCCCAGTACACCACCCCACCAACTGGCGTACAGCCACTTTTTTGGGGGTATCCATTTATTTTTAACAGTAGTTCATAAATTAGGTCATTAGAGGACACTAATCCCAGCAGTGCCTCCAAGATGTAACCCTTAGGTGGCATTATCGCTAGGGCTACTACCCCTGCCTGTTTGACTATGGACAGGTTGAGGGGCCTAGGTCCTATGGTGGGTGCCTCAACCCAGAGGTCAGGGTTTGTAGTGGCTAGACTAGCTTGGTCACAGCCCTCTGGGACACTGAGACCCCCTTTTATTCCCTCTAGTGGCTCACACAGTACACTGGAGTTACAGCCCCAATACCCCACGTATACACACTATTCACTCATATAGATACCACTTACCCTTGAGACCGATTCTGCAGCACGTCTCTGAGGACCCCCTGTAAAATAAGGTTAAACAACATACACAGCAAAACACAATACTGCTTCCATAAGTACCAACACCACAGACAGTATATAGTATAACAACAACAAATCTGATTTATTTAGGGGCAGTAACATGGGAGGGGGAAATTAGGTTAATTGGTGGCATTAAATCACAGTACGGTGCACACATACAGGGGCTGAAAAGTCACTCTCTGGGTACCCAGGTTGGGGGGGGGGGCTAGCCAGGTCTGTTGCCTGGGGTTAGCCAGCTGATGCAGATAGATAGGGCCCTGTAGAAGAAAATATATGCACAACACCCAATTGTAATCCAGAGCCAGATGACTCATTCCATGAAGCAGTGAAACAACAAGAATTAGATGACACACTTGTGATTGAAAACAGGCTGCAGGGGAATACCCCGACCTGCACACACAATACCCAAGCTGAAAACCAGATGGTGGATGTACTTCTGGATTGCCAGAACAACAAGGCATGGAGACAAAGTCCTTGTGACTGGACCCCACTGCAGATGATATCAAATGGATTTAGTCCGAGACAAGCTGGGGTTTGCTTCCAGCTTCAACACACAGCACACAGCCCTGGGGATTGGAAATAGCGATTCCCCACAAGCACTACGCACATTCATATGTAAAATGAAAGTACTACACCAGACAGACTGCTCCTCGATCCCGATCGCAATTACTGCAAAATACCCGGGAGCACACACAGCAGCTTCAGCTCCTGACAGACCGAGCACGATTCAGCAATTTCTCCAGTCTTCTACAGGGTGAACCTGGTTTCCACACTTCTCCTGCTTCTTTCTCCTCACAACTCAGTCCAAACTGGCACTCACAAAGGCTGCAGACTGAAACTCAGAGCCTCACACTCACTTCCCGCATGAAACTATACACTGAATAAGCACATAGCTCCATCTCACTTCACAGTCGCAACTGATCTAATCTTTCCAGCCACAGAGCAGGGCATTTCCTTTAGCTCCACACCATTCTGTTGGCTGGTTCGGCTGTCACTCACAATAAGACTCCCTCTGTTGGTTGAAAAAGGCGCCAAGGTTAAAACTACATTTCCCAGAGTCACTGTCCATAGAATCCCCTTGTGGCTGGCTCAAAATTGAGAGTACAAGTTATGATTCGTCCACAGGCTCCATTTTAGGGTCTCCCTATCATCCTGATTGGTCCAAGTCAGCTATTCAGGACCAAAATGAAAAAGTTACACTGAAACAGTTTGTGCTGAAATGAAGACAGGTTAGACAAACTACATTTTCTCAGTCACTCTAAATGATTTCTGGCAAACAGTTATATCTTTCAACAAGGCTCCCTCTGCACATGTAGTAATGGCAGAAATGGAGCGAATTGACAGCAGCCTGGGCGGGATTCAGGCATCAGAACACACAGTCCCCCCTATACAAACTAATTAAGTCTGCAAGCAGACAGCTCTTAAAGAGACAGTACATGGAGGCTCAAATAGCACTCACTTGGAACCACATTTAAAAGCTCAGACGCCGAAAATCACCCAGACTTGGAGCATTCAGGAAAGCTCCTGGAAGACTTTTGGGAACCCCCATTTGCAGGAGGGTTACACAAGCAATTAACAATTTGACAGCAAATTCAGTACATAAAAGCTTAAACCAAAAGGAAAAAACAAAGCTGAAATACCAGGGACCAATCGGGAGCGGAGCCCAGAAGGCGCTCACATTCCGATTGGTTGTGGCTTTAGCCATACCTTGAGGCGCTGAGTGTCCGCTCTCGTAGAGGCAGGTGGCGGCTGAAGGAGCGCTGTCTGCCCACTGGATGGGAATCCCTCAGTGGGGAGCAGAGAGCCCTGGAAAGGCTGATTCTGGGCTACGGAATCAAGGGAAACAGCAGTTTAAATGCTGGCTGTAACAAAGGAGTGAACAGCACAGGTGGGGGGTCCAATTAATAATAAATGGGGAGAGATTTAAATTGGCACCCAAAAGTCTGGGTCACATAAAAAGCAGAATGGAAGGGCTGTGATTACTTGCTCCTTTCTGCAGATTTCAGGTTTAAACTTTTTTTAGCAAGACTTTACACAGTTCCCAGCATTAACAGACAAGCATTTAACAATTTGGCAGCAAATTCAGTACACAAAAGCCTAAACCAGAAGAAGCAAGCATTTGTCAATGCCAAATGTTGTCTCGCTGGCATTGGCATTGGTAGTGCAGGAGTTAGAGATGCATAATAGGAATGACAGTGAAGTATTGAAGTGACGCCAACTCCACCCCCACCCTGCAGAGACTGACAGGCATTGGGGTGTGCCTTTGGATCATCCGCTATAACGCTCATGCCATTTTACCTCACCCTACCCTGTAGACACTGACAAGTGTTGTGGTGTGCATTGGTGTCTTTGGGCCTTATACTTACTCCATTCCATAAGGAAATATGCTGAGATGGGTGCAGTATTGGAGAATGGGGTGAACTTTGGGGCAGAACACTCCAAGGCACACCTCGATGCCTGTCACTAGCTGCAGGTTGTGAAGTGGGGGTGGAATGGTGTGAGCATTACAGCCGATGTTCCCAAGTCACACCCCTGATGCTTGTCAGTCTCTTCAGGGTGAGGTGTTACAGTTGGAAGCCCTAACACCGTAGGCATTTGTTGGTATTTTCACTCTAAATTATAAACATGGGCTTTTTGTGACCCCCCCCCCATGAAGAGCGGCACAATCCGTTTGTTAGCTGAAAGGTGATTTTACACAGCTATTGCACCATTTGGCATCACAGGTACGAAAACACATTTTGGGTAGGATGTGAACAATGACAACTATATTGTTCATGAGGAGGTATAAAAAAATGGCAACACTGAAAATCTGGAGTGAAAACATGAAAAATTGGTGAAGTCATGAGCATGCATAGAAACTGCACAACACACGTCTGTAACCCAATTATTTTGGGGATTTTTTTAACCACATTTTCAACATAGGCATTTTGTGACCTCCCCTCATGAACAGTGGTACTGAAATTTTGTTAATCTGTCCCAAAAGTTGATTTCCCATAGTGACCATGCCATTGTGCACCACAGGTGCGAAAACACATTTTGAGCAGGATGTGAAAAATGACAGCTGTACTGTTCATAAGGAGGGGTGAAAAAATGGCAGTGTTGAAAATCTAGCATGAAAATATTGCAAATTTGTGAAGTTGTAAGGGTGCGTGGAAACTGCGCAACACATGCTTGTAACGCAGCCATTTTTTGGATTTTTTTCACCAAATTTGCAACATAGGCTTTTTGAGAGCCCCCCCTCATGAACAGTGGCACCGTCATTTGGTTAATTAGTCCCAAAAGGTGATTCCATGCAGTGACTGTGAAATCACCTTTCGGGACCAAATAACGCTATGACAGTGACTGAATTCATGAAGAGGGGTCCCAATAACCCCATGTTGAAAAGTTGGTGCCAAAATTCCCAAAAATGCCCGAGATATGCACCAAATTTGAAAAAAACCCTACTTATGCTATTATACAGCTTACCAGCATTTCTTCAGTTCACTGTGAGCTTTGAAGAGTGCAGACGTGTTCCCAGTCCACCGAAGATCTTTGCGCTGGGCTCCAAAGGTAAGCATGGGGTGAAGGGGTGTGGGGAGGCAGGGTGCACAGAGGGTGGACGTGGGTTGGGGGAGGGCCACCGGACTGAACGAGGGACCGTTTTCTGGTTTGCAGGTTTAAAAAAAAAAACATTGTGGGACTTTTTTTTTTTACAGAGGCATTTGGCATGCTGGAGTGGGCTCCCAGCATGCCATCTAACTGTTTGGGGGAGCTGTAGCCAGTGGGGGATTGGGCATCCCTGTCAGCACATACCGAGTAGTGGGAGGAAGAGCTGAGGGGAATTGGGCACCACCCTCGGCACACAACAAATGGGGGGAGCATTATGCCAATGGGGGTTGGGTCCCCCATCAGCAAAGAAAGACTGTTGGGGGGGTGCATGATGCAGAAGGGGATTGGGCACCTCCTTGGCATAGAATTGAAATGGGGGGGCCATTATGCTGATTGGGAGTGGGCTCCCCCATCGGCACATGAACTGGGTCGGGGCATGCTGACAGGGGAAATGGGCACCGCCCAAATTTGGCATTGTGGCAGGTGGTGGTGACAGTCACTGTCACCATGTTTATTGGACTGCTTCACCAGGAAGGGGACATCGGGAGGCGTTTTCTTGTGCCACTGCATGAGGAGCTTGCCTCTCATGGCAGCGGCACTTTTGTTTGATCTGGTGACCTGTTTACATGTTGCTGGTGTGGCACCTACATGCTGGCTTATTGGGGAATGAGGGATGCACCTACTGATGCATACCCTGCATTTGCCCACAGTGACCGCACCTCCAAATCTGCTACTAATGCAATATTTTGGCTGCCATGCACATGCGAGCCAACATAAAAATGAAGCTGAAATCCCAGGGACCAATCAGAAGCAGAGCACAGAAGATGCACGCATTCCAATTGGTTGCAGCTTTAGCCATACCTTGAGGTGCTGAGTGTCCACTCTCGTGGAGGCAGGCGGTGGATGAAGGAGTGCCAACTGTCCGCTGGCCTGGAATCCCTCGGTGGGGAGCAGAGAGCCCTGGAAAGGCTGATTCTCAGTTGTGGAAGCAAGAGAGACAGCAATTTAAATGCCAACTGTAACAAGGGGATGAACAGCACAGGTGGGGGAGTCCAATTAATAATAAATGGGGAGCAATTTAAATTGGTGCTCAAAATTATGGGTCACAACAAAAGCAGAATGGAAGGGCTGTGATTACTTGCTCCTTTCTGCAGATTTCAGTTTTAACTTTTTTTAGCAACACTTTACACAATTCCTAGTATTAACAGACAAGCATTTAACAATTTGACAGCAAATTAAGTACATAAAAGCCTAAACCAGAAGAAAAAACAAAGCTGAAATACTGGTGACCAGTCGGAAGTAGAGCCCAGAAGGCGCTCGCGTTCCAATTGGTTGCAACTTTAGCCATACCTTAAGGTGCTGAGTGTCCACTTTCATGTAGGCAGGCGGCTGCTGAAGGAATGCCGACTGCCCGCTGGCTGGGAATCCCTCAGAGTGGAGCAGAGAGCAATGGAAAGGCTGATTCTCGGCTGTGGAAGCAAGGAAGACAACAGTTTAAATGCTGGCTGTAACAAAGGGGTGAACAGCACAGGTGGGGGGTCCAATTAATAATAAATTGGGAGCAATTTAAATTGGCACCCAAAAGTCTGGGTCACAACAAAAGCAGAATGGAAGGGCTGTGATTACTTGCTCCTTTCTGCAGATTTCAGATTTAAACTTTTTTAGCAACACTTTACACAGTTCCCAGTATTAACAGACAAGCATTTAACAATTTGGCAGCAAATTCAGTACACAAAAGCCTAAACCAGAAGAAAAAACAAAGCTGAAATCCTGGGCACAAATCAGAAGTAGAGCCCGGAAGGCGCTCGCGTTCCGATTGGTTGCGGCTTTAGCCATACCTTGAGGCGCTGAGTGTCCGCTCTCATGGAGACAGGTGGCAGCTGAAGGAGTGCAGACCATCCGCTGGCCAGGAATCCCTCAGCGGGGAGCAGACAGCCCTGGAAAAGCTGATTCTTGGCTGTATAAACCTGAATAAACTGTTCAACATTGAGGCTGTAAATGTGGGAAAATCCTGCCCAATGATGACAGGGACTGGCAATCGGGGTACTAGGCCCACTAGTACTGTACAACAGGCATTGTTCATTTTCAATTCAATATTAGCTGTTTGGTACTGGTGGATATCACCGTGAACACATTTAACAGTGGTATGTTGCTGTGTCACTACACAATTAGGGGCCAGATCAGCTTTCACCAGTGTCTGCCTGCTCCAGGAGTCTAGTAATCCTAAAGTCTGTTGATCTCCAATACCCCCTGACTCCACGTAGCCGATGTTAGTTAGAGCTAGATGTGTTGGTTCTTGTCTTTTTTGTGGAAAGATCCTTACAATGTGTCCCTTCCCAAGACAACCATGGCAAATCAGTTCACAGTACGGGATTCTACCCCTTTATCCCTTCTAGCATATTGTGATTGTCTCTGTCTCTGAGTGTTTTGGGAATAAAAAGGTCTTACCAGAGCTGCAGGCATTTCTTGATTGCCTGGCTGTCCTCTGGATCGGAAAGTCTTGGCTGCTACGTAGTCATCAGCCAGCTTGATGGTTTCCTCAGCAGTTTCAGGCTTGTGCTCTTTCACCCACAGTTGCACAACAAAAGCCCAAACCTGAATAAACTGTTCAATTGTAATAACTTCCACAATTTGATACACAGTTTTAGTTGTCAGTTGCAGCCACTTTAAACAGTAGTCCTTAAGTCTTGCATACAATTCCCTAGGGGTGTCATAATTTAACATTTTCTGTGAACGGAACCGCTGACGGTAGGTTTCCATACTGATATCGTACCTACGCAGTACCTCCTCTTTAACCTTGGTGTAATTGGCAGCATCGGTCTCATTTAGTTGACTACATACCAATTGAGCCCTCTCAGACAAGTAGGGTACCAATATTATTACCCAATGATCATGGGGCCAGTTGCAAGTCTGGGCCACCCTCTTATGGCCTTCAAGGTGTCATTCCACTTCTGGTCCTGTTGTCTCCTCTCCTCCACCTGGTTTCTTCAGTCCTCATCCCTTTGTCTTCGGTCTTCCTCCATCTGGTTCTCCATATCGATCTGGTAGTTGCAGAGCCACTTCAAAAGTTCATCAGGGTCATCAGGTGCTGGAGGTACCTGTCTCGCTTGTAGCTTAGGTGTAGCAGCTACCAATTCTTCTTCCTCATCTTTCTTCATTTTTGGTCTCTTGTCAGGACCCAGTCCTGGCAACAAGGGTACTCCAGTCTTCTCCCTCACCGACCGTGTCAGAGGAAATGCACTCAAGTCAGACTGTTCTCTCTTGTGCATCTGTTAGGGTGCTTTTGGTGCAACACCCCTGGTATGCCTCCCAGGCAGCCTCAACGCACCAGGTTGAAATCCCACTTCTCACACCAATGTAAGTGTGTGGGTTCAATAATAGACACCATTCATTCGATATAGTGCATTAAAAAACACAGGAGCTGCATTTACCATTTTATTATACATCAAAATAAATAAATAAAGATATTTATAGAAAATGAAATAACTGAGGTGTTAAAACTCTCACACCAAAATAAATCCTTCAGGCAAGTCTTTCCTTCAAACTCCCTGCTCTTCTCTGTACATTCAATATCCTTGTGTGTATAGCTCTCACACATCCTCCATCCTCACTTGATCAGAAGCTACTGGTCATCCCATCTAACTGTAGCCCCTGGTGGGAAGGTTATACAGTGCTCCTTGTGGCCTCATAAACATGTGACCTATCAATTTAGGCATACTGTGTAACCCTATTTTCTTTATTCTGGTAATGTTCACTAGTCTATAAGTTCCTCTAGTATGATGCCACCGTAATCCCACATACCTCTATAGCAATATAAAATGCATAAGATGCTTAATCTAAGAAAAAAAACTTAATTATGGTGTCTGGGCAACATCAGGGTTTTGTAACCCCTCCCCTTTCGGGTGACATCACTACTTCACTCTCTACATAAACAGGCATTTTCTGGGCTGCCAGCCCTATAGAAAGACCTCCCAAAATAACCAGCACTACATTTCAGGTAAGAGAAAAGCAAATCAGAAAAATATAATGTCCTTTATTTCAGTTAGATAGAGATGTATAGTCTTTATGGAAATAAACTGGATAGGGCTCGCTCCCCATTCATTTATTCTGCAGCCAGAGGATCTCCTGGCTGAGTTTGCAAATACTTTCCATATTGTTATATTATAACCTTTGCACTGGAAGCTTCAAACATTTTACTTTTACTACATTCATTATTCATTTTAACATACAGTCTAGTACTTTTAATCTCCTGCTAGGACTGTAGTTGTTTACAAAAAGAAAGCCATATTGTAAGTAACATAATCCCGGCGGCTGGACATTTCAGCTGTCGGCAAACTTCTGAGCAGCCAAACCCAACGAGGCATCCCCTCTCTAAACCAATTCTGTGCCTACAGATGTTTTATTTCATTTCTCTTTTACTGCAGGGCTCATTTCTAGAGCCTGCCCCAATGCTGATGCATTTATCCATTTCTCCATTTTAACTCCTTTTAAGGAGTGGACCTGTTTGTGAGCGAAGCTGCAGGAGTGTTTACTGCTCTCATAGTGACAGCCCACTCGCTCTTTACTTAGATCACAGCCCCTGGTGCGCCATGTGTTGAACTCTACCAGAAGTTCTTTTCTTAGGAGCTCAGTGGCTCCAAAACAAGATATCCCTGCGACTGTGTGCACACTAACTACACAATCATGTGATCGTGCACATTCCCTCACATGCAGCGGCGGAGACTTCAAACATGAACTGAGGATATAGTAGAAATGCAATATCTACTACATTCCTCTGTCTTTAATACAACTGGTATTTTAATCAGTTCTTCACCACTGGGCTGTGGTATTTACAAGGGATATTCATTTTCAAAATATTATATAGTGGCAGCTCAAATAAAAAAATACAACAAATGTGTCCTAACAAAAGGGATAGTACAGAAATAAGAATGTCAGGTTGGCCATCGTGACATGAAATAAAGAGATAGTTAGAAGAAGAATTAGTAGACAGGACAGAGTGAAAAGTAAGAGAGAAAATAAATGTTTTAATTTTGCTGGATTTCCATCCTGCCACAGTTAGTCCAGCTTAGGCACTGCTTTCTTTTGTTACATCTGTGTTGGTCAAATAAAAGGCATCAAGCCATTTGTTTCTGGATCTGTTCTTACAAGGACCAATGTGGCTACAAACTAATTCTGTGTGCCAAAATATGTAGTAATGGTCTCTCTGTTCTCTGCATCTCCTCTAGCACTGGTCCGTGTTGTCACCTCCAAGATTTACCAATGATGTTGGGGGTGTGAAAGAATCTAATTAATACCTTCCATCTATACTCACCCCATGGGGGGAAGCCATAACATGCCATCACTCCTCCAATATTTTCTCTCATTCCTGATCTATGAATGTATCACCCAATTTTACCTCCCATTTCTCCTGGAGCCCCACCAAACTCAGAAAAGCAGAAGCTAATGGCAGCTTATATGCCAAAGAGCGATATCTCCCTTGTTTATTTAAGCTTGGCAAACCAGTGCAGAACATTTTTCCAACTCATGAGTGGTCTCAAGGCTTTGTCTATGAGGTGTTCTGAAGTTAGATAGTGTTGAATCTGTAAGTAGTGAAACACGTCTCTGTTTGGGATTCCATATGTCTTCTTTAAATGGGCAAACAAGACTATTCCCTCTGCTCACCAGCTGAGCATATTGAGTGAGGCTAGCCTACTGCATTGTCTAAAAGGTAGGCACCCTACACATGGGGGCAAAGTCAGAGTCTCCTATAATGGGTGTTAACAGGCAAATTTCATTGGGGTTCTGTGTGAGGTTTGAGGATTCTACAAACCACCTAAGCAAATGACTAGTCCAAGCATTGCAGTACCATTTAATACAGAAAGAGG
The DNA here is from genome assembly GCA_016271365.2 of Neoceratodus forsteri. Taxonomy (NCBI): domain Eukaryota; kingdom Metazoa; phylum Chordata; order Ceratodontiformes; family Ceratodontidae; genus Neoceratodus; species Neoceratodus forsteri. Next base: position 1,230,722,375 of record CM057453.1, on the reverse strand, counting down.
TCGGTGAACCACAAGCAGAGTGAAAAGTAGAGCTGGGAGTCTCAGTCTATTCTCTAAACTATATCACCCGAGTCAAGTCTCTATTTAATGAAGGGAACCACCTGCACAGCCTGGGCGGCTAAATAAGAAAATTCAAAATGTGGCCAACCCAAACTTCCTTTCTCCTTAAGTACTGTAGGTATAGAGTGCCAAGGCCCACCCTTACCTGATGTCACTGCCCCAGAAATCTGATGATGAGTTTTTGACATGACTCCAAAAGGTTTGGAGAATTTTGATGTGTAATGCCTGGAACAGAAACACAAGTGGAGGCAACAAGTTCATTTTTAAGACAACAGTATATTTTTTATTGTAAGAGGTTGCAAATATCTTCAGTGTCACTTTTCTGCATGATCTGCCGATCTGAACAGTTATCAAGCAGGTTTTAAATTGTTTTTCCAAAACATTTAAACAAAGATGTATGACTGCTCACTACTAGGGCTGCATGCATTTTGTGGAATTATCTTTTGCAAGTTTCATAAAAAACAAAACTTCACATACCAGGGACCTAGGATTGGAGGCGATCAGGCAGCCCACATTAGGGGAGTGCTGCCAGTGGCAATTTGTCTGGGGCTGGGGAGAGATGATGCCACATGCCGCTGAAGCAGTGACCCCCTGTGGTTGACAGTGAAGCTTACTTCTCCATACGCGGTATGTTGCATGCTCATGAGTGGAGTGGGACAAGTTAGTGTGTGATCCCATAGTCAGCTGGCCACTAGCTTTCAAGATTCAGTGGGCAAATACAATTTTTTTAGCAGACATAATTTTTAAGAGTTTGGTGCAGCATTAGTCCCATAGTGTAAACGATATCTTTGTGAGCTGGTTGTCAGCTGGTCACTAGCTTTCAAAATCTGGTTGCAAAACTACATTTATAGCAGCCATAATTTCTTAAGGCTCAATTCAGTGTTACTCCCACTGTAGAAAAAATCATTTTGTGGGTGAGTAGCCAGTTGGCCACTAACTTTCCAAATCTGGTAGCCAAACAAATGTTTTTAGTGGCCATTTGCCACCATGTTACTTCATTTGTCCTACCCTGTGCATGAAGCAACAATAGTTGTGCACAGTGTAAGGTGCCACTGGGGTGGTGGGAGGGACAAAGGTCTGGAGTTATTAAGAGAAAAATGGTGGCCACTAAGATGACAGTATTGGCACTCTGAGACTGCATGCTCCATGCCAACTCTGCATGCTGGATTAAGTAACAGAGAGGAGAGGAACCTTTCTGATGGCACACTGTAGCTATCAAGCCATGGGGGACTCTCAGTGCTAGGTAACAGGGTGTCTGGGTTAGGTGATCACTGATGAGTGAGCCTCCAGCCAGGATGATAAACAACATTATTTAAAACAATTCGGAGAATTTATGCAGAGATTCACAGTCAGTAAAAAAAGTATACGTACAGGATCTCTGGACTCCGTACATCAGAGATTTGTGGAAGACAAATCTGTGTGTCCCCTTTTGAGGAAAAAATGCCAGAAATAAATGTTCTTTTCAAATGTTTTTCTGTTTTCACATAATTTCACTGTGGAATTTTGACAGCAAAACTGCAAATGCACTCAGCCCTACTCCCTACATTCATCATCTTTCTCTGTCTTACGCTTCTTTCCTTTAGGTGATTGGTATCGGTTCTACATTGTCCACACCATGCCCACATCAGGGCAGAATTATTCTGATGTCCCAGCAGCTGCATCCTCCTCCTTTTAGAAATGCTTTGGTGGGCATGGCAAAGAAGCAGAATGAAGACAATTAAAAAAATACATATTGCACAAGATAGGAAGAATTTAGACAAGATAACAAATATGGTATTAGCTTTATTGATTAATAATTATAGTTGGCAATGGGCTTTGCTTAGTTAATTTATGTAAATATTTGCGCTGCTGCTTCAAAATGAGATTTGCTTTGTCTAATCTTCTATCCTTTTGTGCTGGCCATGTTTGCTGTATAATGTGCACTCTAGCTCTGAATGAACAGTGACAGATGCTCACGCTGTGCCGTTTCAGATGACAGCTCATCCTCAGTTCTATAGAGAACTTTCATTTGCCTAAAACAAACAACTTTAACATATCATTTTTTTTACTAGCATGCTATGACAAACAGTGTTTGTTATTCTTGGCAATGAGGTATTGTACCTTTGCAGGATTTATTTAGTTCGTTTTTGTTAATCGGGTAAGTACACTAGGTCAAGGGCCTATTTTCAGGTACGACCCAAGTTCATAAAATGTACAGTACAAAGTCATGTTAAAATACAGTATACAAAGCATGTAAATACAGTAATACATAATATAGAATGCATACACAAGTAAGCCATATATAACTGGACACTATCATCAAAACACAGTTACTGATTGATTCAGAAAAATAATTTCTGAACCGAGTTTTGATGCAAAGGGATGCCATTCCTTACTGCAATTATTACTACTATAGCTGTTACCTCTTCCTCCTCCTACCTCCCCTTGCCATACTGAAACCTAGAAAATGGTGGCAGAAAAGGTCTCACTGGCCCATCTAATCTGCCTAGCACTATCTATATTATATGGGAATGCCTTAGTGGTCACTGACCTCCCTTCCCCACCATGTCATCCTCCCCTGCTAACCTCCTCAACAGGACTGCACATCTGTCCTACCCTCACTTGAATCCTTTCTCTGATCTAGCATACACCAACCACTCTGGCAGCCTGGTCACTTATCCACCACCCTCTCTGTAAAGAAATACTCTCTGACCTCCTTCTGAATCTCCCTTCTGCCAGCTTCTTTGAGCTCCGGCTCGTTTCTGCTCATGGTGAACAGTTCCCCAGGACTGAATTATTCAAAGGGTGGCACACGGCTTGCATAAAGCCCTGCATCAAACCCTTTTCATGTGCCACACCCGTTTGCCTCAAATGCACCTGATTTTACAATCTCAGGTGCAGTTACGACAGTTTACCGGCTTTACAGCAGATCGCGCCACATTTCAGGTGTATGCACTGTGAAAATTGAGCCCAGTATTCATGCAAGCTAGACCACAAAAAGATAGTCTAGCTTGCATCTATTGCCACAAGGATAAAAAAATTCCTTTAGATTGCCGCAAGTCCAGTGCGCCATATTTTTGGCACACCCAGTGTTAGCGATAGTCTCTGGCTTTTGAAAATCTGGCCCCTGGTGACTACCTTATTTATCCCATGAAGAAACTGAAAGCTTCAATCACATCCCCCTTCCTTCTGGCTCCAGCATATATATATTGATGTCCTTGAGCCTCTCCATGTAAGACTTCTCTTACGGCCCCTGAATCATTTTTGTTTTCTGCTTCTACACCACCTCAACCCTATTCCTGTCCATTTTTAAGTGCAGACTCCAGAACTGCATGCAGTGTTTCAGATGCAGTTACAGGAAATCCAGAGAGGTGAGCAGAATACTTAGGGCAGTTAAGGGCACAAGAGAACTAAGGCAGGTACAATGGATCAGAGAAAGGGGAAAAGGACTTGTTCAGGTACATAAGAGAGAGAGAGAAAGGAAGCTGCAAAGATGGAATTGTCAGGATTAAGAGGGAGGGGGGATGGGCGGAAAGAGGGGTAGACCAGGTGGAGGACTAAATGAGTACTTCTGTTCAGTGTTCACTAGAGAAAAGTATGGTCCTATGCCACAGGGATAATAGAGATGGCAAAAGAGGGAGCAGGGGTTACTGCCAGGGAAATCCTGGAGGATGGGGTTTTAAAGAGCCTTAAGGCCCTGCGGGTGGACAAGGCTTCACGACCAGATGGAGTGCACCCAAGAGTCCTGAAGAATTGGCAGAGGTCCTAACTGGACCTCTCGCAGTAGGTCACATGCCTCAGGACTGGAAAATGGTGCATGTGGTGTCTTTACACAAAAGTGGACCCATAGATGAACCAGGTAACTACAGACCAGTCAGCTTTACCTCCATCATAGGAAAGCTAATGGAGACCATTCTGAAGGCGAGACTAGTGGACTTTCTGGAAGCCAGTGGTCTCCAGTATGAAAGGCAGCATGGGTTTGTCTTGGGGAGATCCTGTCAGACAAACCTAATAAACTTTTTTGATTGGGTCACAAGGACACTTGACAGGGGCCATGTGGTGGATGTCCTGTATCTGGACTTCAGCAAGGCCTTTGACTTGATGCCATATGGTAGGTTGCTCAGTAAACCAGTGAACCTGGGAGTTAGAGAGAAACTGGTGGGGTGGGTCAGAAGCTGACTGCAGGGTAGGATACAGATGGTAACCATGGGGGGGTGGAACTAACAGAAGCCAAGCCTTTAACAAGCAGGGTCCCACAGGGCTCAGGATTTTGTCCAGTGTTATTTAAAATCTGTATTGGGACACAGCAGAAGGGATCAACAGTAAAATCTGCCTATTCACAGATGACACTAAGATCTGTGTGAGAGTGGACAGTGAGGAGGATAGGCAGGAGCTCAGAGAGGTTCTGGCTAAGCTCGAGCATTGGTCAAGCATCTGGCAGTTGGGGTTCAGTGCTAAAAAATGTAAGGTCATGCACCTGGGAGCCAGGAACCCTGGGACTTGCTATTGGCTGGGGGAGTGCAGGTAGCCACATCTGAGGAAGAAAAGGATCTAGGGGTAATTGTCAGGGAGGACTTGAAACACTCTGCTCAGTGGCGTAAAGCAGCTGCCAAAGCAAGCAAAATGCTGGGGGTGCATCACCAGAGGAATCACCTCAAAGAGTGAAGAAGTTATCATGCCATTGTACAGGTCCTTGATTAGACCACACTTAGAGTACTGTGTGCAGTTCTGGTGCCCATATTTGAGGAAGGATGTCAAACTGCTAGAGGGAGTGCAGCAAAGGATGACCAAGATGATCCAGGGCCTGGGGGACAAACCCTATGATTACAGACAGAGAGAGTTCAACATGTACTCCCTAGAGGATAGGAGGGAAAGGGGGGACATGACAGAAACCTTCAAATACTTAAAAGATATGAATAAGAGCTGGCCCAGTGGCGCTGAGGGTTGAGGCGCTGGACGCCACACCTCACACCACACCAGCGACCCGGGTTCGGGAGTGAGCGCGGGCCACCGGGGGTTGGCCGGCAGGGGAGATAGGCTGGAGCATCTGACAACAACTCGCCTTCTCCAGGGGAGGGAGGGTCTTCTAACCTGGCATGCGGTGACCCCTGCCGGAAGCTGGGGGAGCGACGGCAAGCTGGTGTCTCAGGGGCATGATTGATCAAGGGTGTAGGCCAGCAACCAATCAGCCACAGTGGCTACTCCATCGAGGAAGGAGGGGGAGGGATGTTGTGCCTTCACGTATAGGCCTGCAACATCCCACAGAAACACGAAAATAAAACATTGGAGCCAGGAAGACGGAGTGCCGAGCCGGGTCCCGATGTGCTGGTGCCTGCCTGTAGCCTCGGACCCTGACAAGGCAAGTAAGATTCGGGGGTCTGCCTCCCACCCTGACCCCACCCGGGGATATCCAAGGCTGGATGGAGGGACCAGAGTCTGACAGGTAAGGCACTGGCAGGGACAGGCTTAATGGGCGACTCCAGATGGTGCGGCTCCAGTGGGACAGCAGGCGGGAAAAAAAAATAAGAAATATCAAAAAATAAAAAAAGATATGAATAAGATTAGAACAGAAGGCATTTTCAACTTAAAGGGGGAGGGGTCCACAAGGGGGAGCAGTCTGAAATTGGTGAGGGGAAGATTTCGAGGGGAAATGAGGAGGCACTGTTTCACAGAAAAGGTGGTGGCAAGGTGAAACAAATTGCTGGAGGAAGTGATCTTACTGAAAACTGTGAACAGTCTTAAGAGGGGGCTGGGACTGGGTCAAAGGGAAGGTCAATTCTGTGAGTAGGTGGGGAGGGGGAGAGGGGGTGGGGGAAGATAAATCTAGGGAAGAAATGGAGGAGAGCAGCTACAACAGAATAAACTGTGTGCTGCACACTCGAGCAGACTTGATAGACTGTAATGGCCTGTTTCTGCTGGCATGTTCATATGTACTGTACAGTGGGAGGATCACCTCCTAATTTCTGCTGCTGATCTACTCCCTATGTATCCTATGTGCTTTCCCCACTGCTCTGTTGCACTGCACTAACTGCTTGCCTTTAAGCAGTTAAACTGAAAACAAAGGGTCACTACTGTAGTTACACCATTTAACACTGAATGACTTTTGGGAGCTACCATTCACGCCCACCTAGTGATGCAGCAGCAGTGCATAGTGCTGCACCCTGCAAGACTGTCACTTATGTGCAAAATCCACATTACAGCTATCTGGGGCGGGGGAGACGCTCAGCTCCTAGTGAGCGAGGGCACGAGCCACCTGGATATCCATCCGACACAGCCCTCCTCTGGGACATTTCCATCCAGACCCAAAACGTGGGGAGGATCAGATAGCCATTCCCATCCAGGTTCAGCTTCAGTTAGTTCCTAGCTAGGATCTGCGGTAGGGTAAACTAGGGGTTGCAGCTCTGCAATCAACCCCATGGTTTGCAGCTTTGCAGTCAACCCCATCTAGGGTCAGCTCACAAGGAAGCGGAGGGAATGAATCTTTACCCTGTCGGAGGTAGGCCATGTACGAGTGGTGGGAAGGGATCATTAGGGATTGGGGGTGTAATAACCAAATCTGTACAAAAAGTGAATGGGCCTGAATACAGGTAGGTTGTGGGGGAGTAGGAGCATGCACAAGCAGCAGACAACCAGGAGTAGGGTGGTATGTTGTAGGGGATGCGGGGTGACAGAATTCCTGGGGATGCTGTGAGAGGCACGGGATTGTACTGTATGTAGGAACTAGAATCGCCTGTTGGTAGAGGTGGGGCAGATCAGATGGGAGTTAGGAAGACTAGTGAGGAACAGGAAGAAGAATGGGCTTGGGCAGGGCACAGCAGATGGGGGCAGCCCAGGTGAAAGAGAAATGCAGACAAGGGAGGGTTGAAGAGATGATGACTCACATGCTGTGAGTGCTTGAGAGGGTGGGGAGAAGGAGCCCAGAGAAGAAGTATGGAAAGTCGTGGGGGTAGAGGTGGAGTTACAAGAGGTGGAACTGGTCTGGAAGCACCTAGATAGGTGCCAGTGTGGAACAGATTCCTCCCAGGGTTGGGGAGAGGGGTGAAGGAGAAGGAAGGAGTGGTCAGGTGCAGGTATTGGGGGCTGGGGAGGTTAGGCAGCAAGGGATGATAGAAAGGTACACAACAGTAGAGAAGGAAGGGGAGTAGGTATGGGGAAGAGGGAGTGAGAGGGATGGCAGGAGGGGGCATGAGGCAGGGTGTTTAGGCAGTGAAAGAGGGCAAATCAGAGCAGAGGGAGGGAAGGTGAGAGAAAGGACTGATTTGGGCGAGTGGGTCAGTCAGAGAGGAAGTGAGAAGCTGGGAGAGTAGTGGTGTCCCAGGCAGGGGGCATTAGATAGGCAAAAAAGGAGTCTGAGGAAGAGTCAGAGAGGAGGAGGGAGCAAGAATGAAGAAAGGTGGAGGGTCATAATCCTGGGGGACTTGATAGTTAAGGGTATTCATTGGGGCAAGAAGAAGGAACTACATTTGGGGTGGAAGGTGATATTCATGCCAGGGATGACAGTACAGAGGGAGTATCCAAGGATTGATCAACTGGTGCAGGTGGTTGGGGGGAACCTCATGTGATTTTACATCTTGGTACGAATGATCGAGTGCAGCTGGTTGGGGGGGACCTCATGTGATTTTACATCTTGGTACGAATGACCAAGCTGGGGAGAAGGTGAGGATGGTAGAGGGAAGATTCAGGGAAGTGGGGAGGATCTCTAGGGAGGTAGCCAGATTTGTTGCATTCGCAGAGGTGTTGCCAGTACCAAGAGCCAGCACAGTCAGGAGGAAAAGGATAGAGGAGTTTAATGGTTGGTTGCAGGAATGGTGTGAGGAAGAAGGTTATGGCTGCATTGGAGGCTGGAGGAGACCTGGTCTGACAAATCCCTCTATGCACCAGACAGGCTGCACCTCAGTAGAGGCAATTCAAGAGCCCACAAGGATAAATTGGGGCAGTGGTGGATGATGCAGAGGGGTGGCAGGGACTGCAGGGGGATCTAGCTGAACGGGAGAAATGGTCAGAAACATGGCAGCTGGGATTTAAAGCAAAAAAGTGCATGATCAAGGAGTAAGGAACCCAAGAAATGGTTATTGGTTGGGGAGGATACAGTTGTCCACTACAGAGGAGGAAAAGGATCTGGTGTACTTATTACTGGGAAGATGAACCACTCAGCACAGTGTAGGAAAGTGGCAACCAAATCTAACAAGATTCTGGGGTGTATAGCGAGAGGAATCACCTCCAGGCGTGGAGGTGTCATTCTGCCTCTGTACAGATTGTTGGTGAGACCACACCTGGAGTACTGCATGCAGTACTGGTGCCCCTACCTGAAGAAAGATGTCAAATTGTTAAAAGGGGTTCAACACAGGACAACCAAGATGATCCTTGGCTTGGAGGACAAACCCTACAAGGAGAGGCTGAAGGTACTCATCATGTACTCCCTGAAAGATCAGAGGGATGGGGGGACAGGATAGAAACCTTCAAATATATGAAGGGCATAAATAAGGTTGGTGCTGGTGGCATTCTTAAGCAGAGGGAAGGGAGGGACACTAGGGACACAGTCTGAGGGTGGAGGGAGGTCATTTCAGGAGGGAAATGAGAAGGCATTACTTTACGGAAAGAGTGGTGACAGGGTGGAATGTTCTTCCAGAGGAGGTGGTGTCCTTAAAATTGGTAGGTGGTTTTAGAGGGGGACAGGGTCAAAGACAAGTTCACAAAGAGGGCGAAGGAGGAGGTGGTGTCAGTAAAAAGGGGCATGACTACAAAAGAGCAATTAGGGGAGGGAGGGGCAGCTGCAGTATAATGACTGCTAGCTGCACACTCGAGCAGACTTGATAAACCATGTGGCCTGTATCTGCTTGCATTTTTTGTATGTTCATATGTTCCTAAGTAAATTGGGGGTACCTATATGGGGACCTTAATTTAACCTGTTGAGGGGGCAGAGAGGGCATTCAGGCCCCGGGTCTCCAGGAGGAAGCAGTCAGCAGGCCTCCTCCTCATACCAGATAGGGGGAATTGGAGTTTTTTTTTTTTTAATTCTTTGTTAACCAGGTAAGGCTCACTGGGCACAAGTGCCTATTTTCAGGGGCGACCCAGGAACTCTGGGATGGTTGAATGACTTCCTTAATCACACAGTATGCAAGTGGAGGTTGTGGAAATCAAATCCAGGTCTGCTGGATGTGCCAAGCTTATTCATAGCTCATTACTATAACCTCTAGGCTATACTGCCAGCCTTTGTCGAGCCAGGTTAATCTGAGAGTGAGAGCAATAGTGGAGGCTGAGGGTGGGGGAAGGAAAGAGCCAAAGGGGAGCATGAGGGAGGACAGAAGGGTGGAGGGAAGGAGGCTCAGATTCAAGGTGGAGGCTGGTGTCCCTGAACACAAGAAGTTTTGGAAAAAAGATGGATAACCTGCAGGAATTGCTGATAGAGAGGAGTATGGACATTGTGGCAGTCAGTGAGACCTGGTCTACCCCTAACCATGACTGGAACCTCTCGTTCCCTGTGTTCAGGCTATACAGGTGGGATGGGGGTAGGAAAAGGAGGAGGGGTTGTTGTTCACATAAGGGAGGGTATAACTTGTACAAGGGAAGAGTCAGAAGAGGGAAAGGCAGAGGTGAAGTGGGTGCAGTTACTCTCCAATACAGGGAGGAAGGTGAGAGTGGGGGTGGTTTACAAACTACCCAACCAGGAGGAAGAAAGGGACAGGGAACTGGGCTTGGTGATAAGAACAGCTGCAGGGAAGGGAGAAGTAATTGTGGAGGACTTTAACCTGCCTAAGGTGCACTGTAAGATCCCTGCCACAACCTGTTGTAGGAGTCAGGTGATCCTACATGTGCTGCAGTGGGGAATTCCTGACTCGAGGTGTCACAGTACCCATCAGAGAGGGGGCAATCCTTGATCTGGTAATTACAAACAAGGACCACATCAAGTACATCCAGGTTGAGGAGCCTTTGGATGGGAGTGACCACTGCACAATGTGGATCCAGCTGAAGATGGGCAGAGAAAAGTCACCTATAAAGACCAATGTCCTGGACTTCAGAAAGGCAGACTTCAGAAGGATGGCGGAGCTGCTAAGTGGGCACATGAAGGGCATCAATGCAGAGATGGGGACAGACCAAAAATGGTCCATCGTCAAGGAGGGAACAGTTTCAGCTACAAAATAGTGCTTGATCTTCTCTAAGGAGAGAGATGGCCCAGTACCGCAATGGGGGGGAGGAGGGGGTGGAAGGGAGCTAAGATGGATGCATTGAGGTGGATAGGTAAGGAAAGGATTGATAGCTCTGATGTCACCCTCAAGCATCCAACACATCCTCAAGTCCTGACAGCAGCCATCCAAGGATGCTGAGGGAGCTGGCAGAGGAATTTGCAGGCCCTCTGGTTGGCCTGTTCAACGGTTTGCTGGAGTAAGGGGTTGTACTGCAGCACCAGGCACTTGGGTTAAATTCCAATACTGACACAGTAGTGCAGCATGAGGGGAGTGCTGCACTCCTGCGATGCCATCTTTCCGATGAGACATTAAACCGAGGTCCCATCTGCCTGTTCTGGTGGTAGTTCAGGTGGATGTTAAAGATCCCATGGCATTTCTCGAAGAGTAGGGGAATTTTTTATTCAAAACACATCACAACACATAGCAAAATAATATCAAAAACTACAATTAATCCTAATTATACACAGAATTTACAAAGTGCAAAAACTCCAAATTTAAAGTATGCACCATAACCAAAACAAACTGTAGTGATATAGAAATGTTATAATGAGAAAGGAGCTAAAATAAAATTTGAAACTTTAAAAAATTTGAAAAAGTAAAAAAATTAAATTAAAAAGGGAGGGGGTGTTAGCATCCGTGGTTTCTTTGTGAATCAACCTCATTTATATTTAACCATAAAGGAGAGGCCTTTCCATCATTTTAATACTTTCCTAGAAGTGTGTAGGACCTTGCCATTTAAGTATAGAGATAATATAGCATTTTCAACCATTATACTTAAAGCTTCATATGACATTTTTCTCTGGTTCAGTACCCATTGGCATCTAGCTTGCCAAATATAAAATTTTAAACAGCAAACACATACCATTAGGGTTCCTTCATCATATCCATTTATACCAATCGATTATTGGCCTATAACGAACAACTCATAATTCATGCCTGAGCTCCAAGGTAAATTCCTCCTATTTTTAAATAAGACCACAAGGGGTTTACATACTGTATGAACATTCAAAATAGAAATGTGACATAGTTTCTTCTACAGCTTGGCATGCACTGTATGGGCAATTTCACTCCTCCTGAGCGTTGTGTTTGTTATTGCCCCGTATGTTTAATCTTCCATACGCTGTGTGCCATACAATTTCCCACATATTGTGTGGAATTCTGGTTTGTTAAGTTGTGATAATACATGCTGATTTTTACCTGAACATCAATTTTTAAATTCTAGGACCTCAGGATATATTTGGGAAATAATAAAAGCATATAGGTTGGGTCCTGATTTACCTAAAGTCTGAGCAGTTGTCAACCCCCATTTTTGCAGTTTAAGTGCTGCAGGTCTAAAGAATCCAGGAATAAGAAGTCTGGCTGTACGTTTTGAGGGAGATGTTACCCATTGGGAGAGGAAATTGCCTACTGTGGCTTGGATCCATTTGGTACATAATGGATCTGAGCCCTGAAGTCCAGCTTTAATATTAAATGTGAGAAATAGAGAAGTGAAGGTTACAGGATCAATCATACCTAGTCCACTCTTCTTTTTGGGGAGGTAAGTAAAACATCTCTTGATAGGGTTCAGCCTATTTTCCCATAAGGTCTGGAAGAAAGAAGCATACAGTCTGGATTCTATCTTAAGTGGCGGAGGGAAGATTAATGCAATATACAATAAGAAAGGTATTAAAAAACTTTTAATAACCTGAATTATTTTTATCTTAGACAGTTTTCAACCTCTCCATCTGGAAACCTTAGATTATATTCCGTGTAATGCTGTTTCCCAATGTTCTAAAGGCATATTGTCCTGTCCAAAGGTAAATCTTAAAATTTTTAAAGGAGATGTAGAAATCCAAAAACCTCTAATAGATATGTCTGGGTAGGAGTTTGGGCCTATAAAGAGACCCCTACATTTCTCTATGTTTAGAGAAGAGTTAGAGACTCTAGAATAGTCAGAAATGACTTGAAGTAGTGAAGGGATGTGATCAGTTTTTGACACAAAAATTGCTATATTGTCTGCATATGCCTGTGCTATGAGGAGATCACCCTGGTTAGGGCCTTGAAGTCCTTACCAATGGGATGTTGCATGTATTGTTCTCAGTAGGGCGTCTAATGAAAAAATGTAAAGTAGGGGGCTTAAAGGATACCCTTGTCTGACTCCTGTTGTTATGTTTATTTACCTTCCTATATTTTGTTTTATGAGAGATTGTACTCTGGCTGAGGAGTATAGAAATTTTATCCAGTCAACAAAGTTGGTTGGAATGCCATATTTTTCCAGGGTGGCAAACAAAAAGCGGTGGTAAACCCGGTCAAAGGCTTTACATTGATCCAACGAAACAATGCAACCCTCTTGTTTCTACTTATTATAGTTTTCTATTATGTCCCTTATGATCATGAGGGGGTATTGAATTTTTCGGTCAGGAAGTCCCCAAAACTGAGAAAATATATTAACTGAACAGCTTTGTTTTTTAGTCTATTATTTAGTATGGTAGTTACAATTTTAAAAGCAGTGTTTAGAATAGAGTTAGGTCTCCAATTATGTATGCAGGTCCTATCCCCTGCTTTGAACAGAAACACCATCAGACTTGTGCTGAACTGTGAAGGAATGGTTTTAAACTTAAAAAAAGGTAAAAACAACTGCCAGACAGGCTGCAAATACTGATGCAAAGGCTTTATATACCTCATTAGAAAGGCTGTCTGGCCCTGGGGATATACCATGTTTAAGGGAAGTTATTGTCTGTTCAATTTTCCATGGGGTTATGGGTAAAGTTAATTCATCTATGTTATCAGGCATATTTGGTACCTTAACATTTTCTAGATAGCAGAATAAATCTTCTGACTCAGGAGGATTACCCATGTTATGCGCGTTCAAATGATCTGAGATGATTTTGTACATTTCCTCTTCTGATTCTGCGAGGGAACTTGATTGTCTCTTAATTCCCATATCGTCATATTTTTATTTCTGACCTTAAAACTTTCAAATGGGTCTCCTATAAGAGATTTTGGGGTGCCATACTGTAATTCTGCTCTTAGGGCCAGATATTCAAAACTTTGCACTAGGCAAAAACTGTTTGTGCAGGTTTAACGCGGGATTAGCGCGGGTCTGCTATATTCAAAAGGCCAAATAGCGTGGGCAAACTGCATTAGCGCTGGGCAAAATTATAATGTATGCAAGTGGCAAACTGACATGAATACAGACGCAATGCTATATTCAGCGACTAGCACCGTGCTAAGTGGTTTTGTGCGACTTACCACAACACTTAGCGCGGTGCACATTACCGCCCAGGAAAAGCTTGTCTTAACCCTGGGCAATCAGCTTTGCGCAACACTATGGCTTTGCACGGTGTTTGCGTGGGTTTAGCGCAGGTTTTCCGCAACCCTAATACATAAATATGACACACAGATAAAGCCAAACACAGAGGAAGCATGCTGCTAATTGATGGCATCATAATCATGCCATCATCTGCCACCAGTCCCAGCCACGCCAGTAAGTGGTGACCCTGCCACCAGTGGACAGCATGGCAGGGTGGCCATACAGCACACACCTGCGGACCACACTTCTGTGGACACCAACAGATGCCAGCATACACATGCAGCACTGTGGGCATGGAGGATGTTGAGGGGAGCATGTATGAGTGGCCAGGCTGTGCCACAGACCAGGTGTGACCACAAGGCTGGGACACATCATGCAGTGCACATGGGCCAGTATTGGGAATACCACAACACCAGTGTGCCTTACGGATAATATATGCCCCCCCCCAGCCACATACCACACAGCTGTACAACTGCCACAGCACACAAAGCCAGAAATGTACATGACACTGTGAGCATCCTATGCCACAGATGCAGCATCTGTGGGTCACACAACAGCGTAACAGTAATGTCCACTGTCAGTAAACACCTGCAGGTTGGGCCTCTCACTGTGTATAGTGCAGTCATCATCACTGCCCTACACACCATAGGCATTGCTGTGTCCACACACTACTGACCCCCTTGCTACTGTAGTTTCTGCTGTACACTGTAGCATGACCTACAGTGTGACAGTTGCATGCAGCACCACCACCATCTGTGCCTATGCTGTGTTGTCCCAGTACAGCTTCAGGCAGCAGCGCATGTGGAAGTAGTGTTCAACACTGTATAATATTCCCCAAGCTGTTTGCGCAGCGCTAACACGTTTGCACAGGTTTAGCGCAGGGCTAAACAGTTAGCCCAGTGCAAACTGCATGCACATCGGGGCATAAAGAGATGCTAATCTGGATGTTTGTCCACAGACTCCCTAAGTAGGCTCATTTGCATGTCACTTTTGAATATGGCAAAGTTTAACACCGGGCAAACGTGTTTGCACCAGGCTACCGGTTTATCCCTGCGTGAACAGTTTGGGGAATATTTTACAGTTCTGAATGCTGTACTTTCACGTACGCTGCTGCCTGCAGCTCTACCGGGTCCATGCATTTGCTGGCACACACATTGGCCACATAGTTCACCTCTACCTACTTTCACATCGGTGTGCACTGTGTTGCTGTTGTGGTTTGCACTTCTTGGTTGCCATATTCAGAGCTGTCTTATTCCAGGGCTAAGTTTGCCCTGCACTCCCAGACCAGTTTGCCCAGCCTCATTCCCATGCTATATTCAGAAGCTGTTTGCCCTGGGCAATTCCTTTTGAATGTGGCTTGTTTCGTGCTCCGGGCTAAGTTTGCCTGCTGGGCAGTGCTAATTTAGCCCTGGGGCAAAGTTTTGAATATCTGGCCCTTAGTGTTTTAACTCTGTCATATTGATAGTTCCTTATTTTCTGTTTAATTTCTTCGATTTGTGGTCCATAGTCATGCTTAGACTTAGTAGATAGTGAGAATAAATATTAGAGCTGATGTCGAAGCTGCAGATATTTTAAAAAGTTTTTCCTCTCCTTAGATTTACCATAATGTTGGAACTATAGTTTGAGATCCATTTTGGTATCTAGCCACCATGTACCTAAATCATCATATAGAAATTGGACAGAAGATCTAGCCGACAGGAGCTAAGATATACCTGTTTTTACTTCTGGGTCCTCTAAGAGGGAAATATTTAATGTCCATCTTTTGTGATGTACTGTATCAGAGGAGTGACTTAAAAAGGTAATCCCAGGAAGCAAATGGTCTGAGAATTCTATGGGAACAATTTCTAGCACTTGGATTGGCATCTCCTTTGAGACGAAGAGATGATCTATGGAGGTAAGGAATTTCCCTCCTTTGTAAGTATACTGGGGACCTTTGCTTTGGTTACTCCTGCAATCCACTCATTTGGCTATTTCAACTAAATTAAGTAGGGAGTTTGAGTCACAATATGATCTTTATTCTCTCCGTCCCTGTCCTGTTTTGGGCAACTCACAGTTGAAGCCCCCACCCCCTTCCCCGGACAATATGTAGTGTGGTGGCCAAATATGGCCACAAAAGATTACATAATGCTGCTCTTTCTGATTTTATTTGGGGACCATAAACATTTATGAGGCACAAGGCAGTGTGCTTCCACCTGCCATCTATTAACATTAGCCTAGCGGGAATTATATCTACTAGTTTAGTCAGTGTAAATGAGTATGAATTGCATAAAATTTCCCCCCATCAGCTCTGTCAGTGCCAAAGGACCAAAATGAAGGTCCCCATAACCATTCAGATGAGAAAAGGTGAGCTTGATCTAATGTAGACATTCAGGATTCTTGTACAAATCATTTATCTATATGTGCATCGTGAATATATTGGAATACTGCATGTCTTTTTGCATTAGTGAGTAAACTACAAACATTCAGGGACCTAATGGACAGAGTTGAATCAGGGAGAAGTCAGATGGTAGGAACCTCAAGAATGTTGTTTCCTCTTTTTCTGCTTTTTTTCCTTTATAATTCTAAGTTTCAGAGTCTGCCTAAGGAGGGTCAAGACTGTCAGTCTCGCCTACCTCCATATCAGTGTCTGCCCAACTGGTAGCTAAGGCAGCATATGAGTTGGAAGTTGATATTGCTACAGTGTCTTGAGTCTGTGGGGGGGGGGGTATAGAGGGGATGTATGGTTTGGAATTCCATGTTAACCTCCTCCTTGGTGTGAGTGCTGGTTTTGAGGGGGTCTGAGGAGTTTCCACGTTTATTGGGTTTGTGACTGGAGGATCATGGTAGCATACTGGGTCGAGGGCTGCCACCGGCAAGAGGGGAGTTGCCTCTTCCTTTAAAGTGTGCTCTGGAACAAATTTCTCGTGTATTGTAATTACCTGTGTTTCCTCCTGTGGATGGTGTGGAGGGAGGGGGCTAAGCCTTTGTCTAGGACGGTGAGACAGCATCTTGGGCTTTTTGAATTAAAAGTTCAGGGCTAATCACTGAGGCCTTGTTTTTGGCCGCCCAAGGGCATTCAGAGAACACATGACCAGTTTCTTCACATAAATCATATTTTGTTAAATGTGCACAGTGATGACTGTTGTGCCCAATTTCCCTGCAGTTGTCACACTGGGGTTTATCACAAACACTGGACAGGTGTGTCTTTGCCCCACACTTGTAGCAAGCACGGGGCTGCCTGACATAGAAACTCCCCCCCCATCCCTACCTAATAGGAAGGAATTCGGAATATGTTCTATGCCATTCTCATTTTGACTTAACTTTATTTTGTATTTCTAACCACCTGTCCAGAATAACTCCGAGTCTAGAATTCCCACCTGAGAGCTAAGAACTTCACACTTTTGTGAGAGCCAATTGGTTAAGTGCTCTACATGGACTACCTCATTCCTAAACATGATGGTTACATATTTGATCAAAGGTTTAGTAAAGGGAATAACCAAAAAGGGAGTCCATATAAGGAAAAACTTAACCCGATTATATATCTGCCAAAACGTTTCAAGTGCATATGAAGAGTGAAAGCTTACATCATAATTGTCTTCCCGTGAAAAGTTTATAAATGCAAACACATCCCTAGAGAAAAGTGTTCTGACTCTTTTAAAATAATTTTCCCAACATACAGTAATGCCTATCAGGCCTGTCCTCCAAACTTCCCTTGTACCTAATGCGAACGGCATTACGTCTAGGGGCAGATTCTTTTTTAATTTTGGAAAAAAAGTCTGACAGTAAAGGTCTTTGTGGAATATTCTCTTCCATACTGGATTGCCCAGTGTGTTGATCCTTCTGTTCATTGGGGTGCACCCTTTCAGCGTTGCTGTTATTAGTAGCAGACACAGCATGTGCGAGAACTCTTGTCTTGGATTCTTGTACTGTTGGTAGTTTAAGTGGATGAAATAAGTCTGTATCATGTTTGACAAGGTCTGTTTGTATTGATGGCATGGATGGCATACAGTCCTGTGGGTCTTGGCCCTGAGTTGCTGGTTGCCATGCTGGGGAAGCTTGAGATATGGGGTCCTTGTCCCACTCTGGATCAGGTAACCAAGTACCATCTGGATACTGCTTCCATCCCACTTTTAATGTTTTTTTTCAGGAGCCCATTTAGCAAAGAGGTCCACGCTCTGTGATTGAATATCAAAGGCAATCTGAATTGCAGAAGCTACAGTTTGTGTAGTGATCTGGGCCTGAACATTGTCAAATGCCTCATCTCTACCCGTAATGATCATGGGGAAGAGATTGCATTTAGCCAGTGTCAGAGCATCCCTTTTTTGTCTAGTTTCCTCTTTTTTGTTATTTTTTTGGTTTGCGCCTCTTGCAGTAAAAGAAAATATAGTGCCTCCTGCTTGTGTACCATTGTTCATTTGGTAAAAGATGGGGTTAGTACAGCCGTTTGTGATGTTATCTTGCTGCAATTGTGAAGATATCATTGCAGTCACTAAAATTACCCTCTGCTTGTGCTTTAGAGTTTGCAACCTGTGCAGAAGTAGGGAGTGAGGCATCTACTACTTCTGCAAGTTCTGGTTGCTGTCTCATGTTTTCCCTTCTAGGATTTCCCCAAACCACTTCTTCCTGCAGCTCTGGGCACCCGCTTTCGTAAGTGGTTCTACTGCCAGCCACATTTGAAAAATGGTAAGAAATTTTAAACAGTACCTGCGGGAGGATACTTTTGACAGCACTCTCCACGTCCAAAGTCTTTGATGTTCCTGCGTCACAGGAACCTCCAGGAGTAATGACAGCTTCACCTCAACCCTTGACAGGAGCTTCCTTCGCTAGTAACACAACCAGGTCTCTTTGTATCTGCAGCTTTTGGTGTTCAAGCCATTCTTCTTCTTCATTTTGAAGGTCCTGCTTTATTTTGTCATATGACTCAGCATCATTAACCATAGGCATATCCATTGGTATTTTACTTAAATCTTCTGTTGATACGAAAATATCATCACCTCCATCTTCATTCATAGGTTCCAAATCTGTATTATTTTGTTGTGTAGCCTCTTGAGGTAAGAGATCAGAGAAGGAGGCCTGCTCCTCTGTCTGTTCTGCTTCCTCCACCTCCAGTGACTACTGCAGCGTGGCCATCTTGGAAACAGACAGCAATTCCTCTACTGGTGAGTAGGGGAATTTCCCTGGTGCCCTGGCCACATTTCCCTCATTCACTAAAAATACCACTAACAGCTTAATCTGGTTAAAGGTCAGTTGGCATTCATCTGTATCCCCCTCCCCTAGGTCATGCCTGAAAATAGACAGAATTTGTCTAGTGCACTTACCCGGTCAACAAAAAACTAAATAAAAAATGGAGAATGGCACGTGTAATACCGCTCCATAAGAGTGGTCCCAAAGATGACCTGGGCAACTACAAACTGGTCAGCCTGAACTCAGTCATGTAAACTCATGAAGGCCATACTTAAGGAAAGGCTAATAGGATTTATGGAACAAAATGGCCTCCAGGATGAAAAGCAAAATAGATTTGCGGCCAGGAGATCAAGCCAAACAAACTTAATTGACTTCTTTGACTGGCTCACTAAAACAGTGGACAAAGGTCATGGACTGAACATCCTGTATTTGAACCTCAGCATTAATTCCATGCCCCACAAGAGACTGATCATGAAGCTAGTGCATCTGAAGGTAGGAGAGATATTGACTGGATGGGTAGCTAGCTGGCTGAAGGGCAAGCCCCAGGAAACAGTGGTGGTGGGGGAGCTCTCAAGTGCTAGGGATGTCACCAGCAAGGTCCCACGGAGCTGGATGCTTGGTCTGGTGCTTTTTAATATCTTCACCACTGACACTGAAGAGGGCATAAGGAGGAAAATTTGCTTATTCATGGACAACACCAAGCTATGGGGGAGGGTGGACACAGCGTTGGGGATACAGGACCCAAGGGAAGATCTGGCAAGGCACGTGAGGTGGTCCAGATTTTGGCAACTTGGCTTCTATGAAAAGAAATGGAAGGTTATGCACACTGTCACCAAGAACCCGAAGACTGTGTACAGCCTGGAAGGGGTCCTGGTAAATAAATATGAAAGGGGAAAGGCCTAGCGGGTGTTGATTACTAGCAACATGAAGCATTCAATGTAAGCGGCAACAAAGGCAAATAAAATGTTGGGCTGCCTAGCTAGAGGGATCAGTAGTAGGTGGGAGGAGGTAATACTGCCATTGTTCAGGTCACTGGTGCAGCCACACATGGAATACAGTGTACAGTACTGGCATCCATACCTTAAGAAAGACCTAAACCTTTCTAAGATAGTCTAAAAGAGGGCAACAAAGATGATTAAGGGCCAGTATGCTAGGACTTACAAGGAGACACTAGAGGTCCTAAACATTCACTGCCAGGAGGAGAGGAGGGATGAAGGGTGGGGCATGATTGTGATCTTCAAGTATTTGAAAGGTATAAATAAGGTGGAAATGAGAGTCTCCTCATGCTCATTGAGAACAAAAACCATAGGGCACTGTCTTAAGTCAGAGGGATGCAGATTTAAGTAGGAGACCTGGAGGTGGCAGATTGGAATGGGCTTCCAGAGGAATTGGTATCGCTTGAAATAGTGGATGTCTTCAAAAGAAGCTGGTACATGGTAAAGGGGAGAATCAGGGTCAAGACGGGGGTAGATAGAAAAAAAGGGATATTGGTTGGGAAGTAGGGTGGAATCCTCAGCTGGTGCTGGGGACCTTGCAATGCGAGCAGACTCAATAGACCGAAAAGCCTTGTTCTGCTGGCATCTTCATATGTATGTTCACTCCTGCTTCTGCAACTAACCTCTCCTTTCCCTAAATCCCCCCATGCTACAGTTGCAGCAATAGACATGATCAGGATATTTTGCTATATTTCTTAAGGGATTATCTCTGGTGGCCATACAGTGGTACTGCAGGACGGCAGAGAATTTTTCTAGAAAAATCACAGAAATTTCAGGGAGTTCTCTGCACACCCTCTGTTTTTCCTGTCTCAGTGGGTCCCCTGCTAGGTCCACCCACATCTGCTCCTACAATCACTCCACCTTCCTTTCCTTGCTCCCCTTGCCGTTTATGCCACATGCCACATACCCTGTTTTCCTCTGCCCTCTGTGCCTCTGCTAGGTCCTCACTTGAACTTTTGGTAGCAGCCCAACTCTAATTTTCCCACACCTTCCTACCTTCTAACACTACTCTCCATATTGTATTCGGAACCGTGTATAACAGCATTTTATATTGATTTATATTTGGCTCTTGAATTTGTTGTTGTACTTCTTTTCACATAACTCCTCCCCCCCCCCCAGTCATACCTGGAAATGAGCCTCGGCTCAGTGTGCCTCTCCCGGTTGCCAGTTCCTAAATAAATAGTCTTTTATATATATTATTAGTATTATAGTGTCCTTTATTTGCAATGTACTTTCTGTAGTTTCACCCTCATATATTGTTACCTTCCTCTGGGTCGCACTTAGAAATGAGCTCTGACTCACTGTGCCCTTCCCAATCACCACGCTGAACATGAATACAATCCCTGTGCCCCTTGCTGGTCAACCACACAGTACCACTAACATCAGCTGTGAAGGCAGTTGCTCATGCCCCCTCCCAATCTGAGGAAGCTGTGGTGGCCACAGTCATTTTAGTGAGAGACAGGGGGAACCAGGTGGGTTGGAATTGGGGACAAAATAAAATAATAATTCAGTAATAGCTAGTAAACCTCTGGTAAATCTTGGAAAAAAATTGTATTTAAATGATAAAATCAGTTAAGGTCCACTAGACAATCAGAGTGTAGGATTTCTAACAGGCCTCCTCCTGTCTCTTATCCTGTGTAGTGGTGTTTTCGTGCAGACTGTTAGGCCATTTTATCCTCCACTAATGAAAGGAATATTTCAAATAATCTGATATATAGCAGTGTTTTACATAAAGGCTTTCATACTCAGAGTAAAAATTAGTTTGTTTTTTAATTGATCTGTGATTTAAAATGTTACTACAGGCAATAATATGTGCCTTTTGGGGTATAATTGCAGCATCTTGCACAAGTTTGGACAGCCAGAACCACTTAGCTTCACTTTATGGTCTGTATGCCCAAACTTATAGGAGATTAAAACTTTTATACAATAGAAGATGCACCTCAGTGCCCCTAATAATTTATACACAAACCAGCCCATGTTTTGTAAATGTTCCATATTTTACTTCCCCATTGATCATATTTGGGCTACTATCATGGCAGGGTCATTCCATGAAATGGTGTTACCAATGAACCAAATACTTTATGAAGTGAATGTCGCAAAATCCACCCTCCTCCCATCTCACCATTCAATCACTCAGTTAGCATGATATCCTTGGAATCTGATGGTAGCCCAGTCTCATATCAAATACCTCAGCATAAATTATGCATGGGATCTCTGTCGACTAGGGCAGATTAATCAGATGAACCCACTCCGGGAAACTCTGTGAGTGGACCTGGCCAGGTGGAAGCTTTTATGCCTCTCCCCCTTGGGAAAGCCCAGGCATACAAAATGGTGGCTTTGCAAAAATATGATATGTCCTTGATAATCTCCCGCTGAGACTGGAGCCTAAGATACTGAAGAGTTTTCATGGGGACAAGTTTGAACTTTTTCTGGGACTCTGATCCAAGATGCCTTAGCTACAGAAAACTGGCCCAGGAACTCACCAGAGGAGGTATGTCCTTACCAGACCTGAACCTGAGCAGAACAGTACAAGCACTCCATCAACTGGTGGCCATGGGTTCAGCACAGGACAAAAGGGCTACCCCATCCTGGTTCCAATGTAAGGAGCTGATACTGAGGAAGCCTCTGGTATAGGCCATATGTTTTGAAGTGCTACTGCCAGTAGTACGGACACACCCTAGCATTGCATACGTTCATTATGAATGGAGGCAAGCTGGTAAAATAACAGACTAGTCCCTGAATAGCTCTACTCTCATGCTTCTGTGAAATAGCTCCTGTATATGTTCTGGGGGTAAACAATCTATTGGAGGGATTGGCAGACCAAGGGAATTTCTTCCTTACACCACCTAATTGATGGCCCTAGTGGCACCCTCATGTGTTTCCAGCAATTACGGGCCAAAGTTAACCTACCCCAGACCCACCACTGGTGCTACCTACAACTTAGACACACCCTCAGTTGTCTCTTAGGCCCTGGATACAGAGCATTTACGATGTTGTTTCTGGATAAGCTCCTCCTCTTCAAGGTACCAGCACTGCACACGATGGCCTCCATTTATAGGAACCTTATTCAATTTGGACCAGACCCAGGTCACTCTATATTGCAATGCTGGTCGGATGAACTAGGACACCAAATCCCCTCACAAGAGTGGGACCAATGTTGGAAAATGCTTGCTACTGGGGTCAAGGACACCAGGGCTAGGCTTACACAGATTAAAATCTTACATAGATGGTATAGATCCCCAGTGCAACTACATAAATGGGGCATGGTGAAATCAGACAGATGTTGGAGATGTGCAGAAGGACACAATTTATGGGCCTGTCCTAAATTAGCTTCATACTGGTAGTTAGTCCAATTAATATGCAGGGACGTCCTGTCCAGAGATCTCACCCTCTCACCAGAGTTGGTCCTCTTAGGAGCTGCCACCAAGGAAAATGGCCTAAAATAGCCCTGGGAGCAGAAGTATTGTAAGACATGGTTGACAGGTGCCCTAATCATAGCCAAGCGAATGGTGCTTAGACACTGAAGAGACACAGAACCACCATCACCCAGGAAGTGGATAGAAGAGTTGGACAAAACAGCTAGTTACAGAAGGGTCTACTACACCTCTACAGGGAAGAATGAGATCTTTCTGCAGGTATAGGGGAGTTTCTTAACTTCAAGCCATTGCCAAATCCTAGCAGGCTATTACATGCCCCATTACCTCCTAATGTAGATGCATACGAGGTTGGATAAGTCTCTCTAAGCTCTTAGTAGATGTAGGTTGCTAGAATTTTGTCTTTGTGCACTTAGAAACTTTTTCATTGCTCTTGTGGTATTGAGACATCCATTACTCCTCTTTAGATTAACCAGATCATTCTGAGCTCATGCTGTATGAGATTAGACCTCTCCCTCTTTTTTTACATATGTTGTACCTGCGCACCAAACATTTTGGGACAAGAGAAATGGATGCCAGGGGTCTATCATTGTGGAGCCCATTGCACTTCAGAATAGCAGGGGCTCGGCAGTCTATACCAATGACTAGGCACTGTGGTCATGATGCAACTTTCTGCATTGTGGGCTGAAACTTCCAGTCCTTTTATTTTTATTTTATTTTTTTTCATAGGCACTTTATTGGGGAGCTGGCAGGCACTATGGCTCCTCTCTCAGAGGAGTTCATCTCTCTGGCTGACATCCCCATCAAAACTCCCTGGAAATCCCCACGGGTTCCCCTCCCCTCCCATGACAGGGCTGGGGTCAGGAGCATCGCCTTTCTCCCTCTCCTGGAAAGCCAGCATCTTGATTCGGGCAAGGGCACAGGCACAGCCAGGGCCATCACGAGACCTGCCAGCTATGTTTTTACTTTTCTCCCCAACCCCCTCCCCTCTGACGTCAGACATGCGGCTACATGCCTCTTGACCCGTATCATCCTCCAGCCACTGCTAGAGGGCAATCAGTGAGAGGGATGACAGATCTTCCCTCCCCCAAGAGAGGAGAGAAGTCCTCCAGATGCTCAATCCTCTCTCGGCCCTGCTGACCCCCAGCGGTCCAGGCTCATTCCCAAACCCGGGATTTTGGTGTGGTGTGAGGTGTAGCATCCAGCACCTGAACCTCCAGTGCCATCGGGCCAGCCACCAGCCAACTTCGTGTACTTCAAAGGACCAAGACACTCCAATTGGAGACGGCTTCAAGCCGGTCAGTTCAGCAAGCAGCTGATCAGCTGTGAAAAGAGGAGCCTGAGATCTCTCTCTCTCTCTCTTTCTTTCTCCACCCTCGTGTCCTTCCAGGTCTCTTGACCCCCTTAGTTGACAGCCTTTTCAAAACAAGAGACATTAACTTAACATCGGCTGCAGTGTTCCAATAACATTTTTTGGCAAAAGATTCCGAGTCAAGGCTGAGCCACATGATGAAAGCTAGCAGACTCATTACAACTAGCAGGCATTTTTTTTTCAACGTAACTGCCCCCAGCCCAACCCACGTTATTATTAGGAGTCACGAGGGTGCGTGCCATCTTCTAATCCCAACCTGCTCCTTTTAGTAATGCAGCACCAGGAAGCCCACCCGGTGCTGCCAAATGTAACAAGAAAAACGTGTTTTTTTTTTTTCCTTGTTTCATTTTGTTAATTTCTTAAACTTGTAAAAAGAAAACATCCATTGCTGTCTGCTGCGCCGTTATTCCCCACCCGACCCTCCCACTCAGCAGCCCCCAAGCCCTTACTGACCCACTGGGAGTCCAATAATCTGAGTCCTGCTTCTCCATGGAGGGCATTGCAAACCCATCCCTGAGAGCTGCCACTGGGAGCTGAACTATAAAGCAACTCTAACTGTGTGACCCTTTTCTGATAAGTAGTTCTCAGGGTCAACAGTTTTGTGATTGTCCTGCATTTCTTCCAATGAGCTTTGAACACTGTAAAAATGAGATATCTATATTCTATTGTTATTATTCTTGCACATGTGTTTGCTGCCTGTAGTTGATGTCACAGTATTTATTATGGGGAAATCAAATCCATCAAACCATACTGGGGATGGTGGTACAGGTGGGGGGTGAGTACGTGGACTCATCCAGCAGGGAATAGCTAAGGTGACAATTGGAACATGTTATTTTAATGCTGTAAAGCATAAACCTATGAAGCTTAAAGCAAGTTTGATTTGACAAATGCTAAAGTAAACATTTTGTGATCTCCTGAGCTGGCACTATAGCCTAGAGATTTGGGCTGGCAGTATAGCCTAGAGGTTAGAGTAATGAGCTGTGAACGAGCTTGGCACATCCAGCAGACCAGACCTTGGTTTGATTTGCACAACCTCCACTTGCATACTGTGTGATTCTGAGCAAGTCACTTAACTGCCTAGTGCTCCCAGGTCACCCCTGAAAACAGGCACTTGCGCCTAGTGGGCCTTACCTGGTTACCAAAGCCTAAAATAAATAAAAATATTCCCCCACCCCTTTTTATCTTTATCATTTCTTATTTATGAAATAAAGTTATTTGTACGTAATGTGAAATGTGTATATAATGGTGACTCCAGTGGCTATTTAAATTTGTGGGTTTTTACTCGATTGTGAGAATGTATATTGAGGAAGACTACCTGGCATTTGACTGCTTTATAGGAATATTTAAGTGGAAGCGGGGATGCCATTCCTAGTGATTTGGAACCTGTACAATCCTTCATTATACTGTAGTCTGAAATAAGAACCTATGAATTTGGCAATTTTGTTTTGTTAATTTCTTAACCCTTTAAAAAAGAAAACCATCCATCAATGTCTGCTGTGCCATTATTCCCCCCCACCCCACCTTTCCACTCAGTGCCCAGTACCCCCCCAAGCCCTGACTTACCCACTGGGAGTCCAAAGCAGTAATCCTCTCTGGACCATAGACACGTCTTCACTCTTCAGTGCCAGACCAGGAGCTAAGGAAATCAGGTTTAAGGTTTAATGTATTTCAATAGGGTTTTGAACTTAGTGGCATAACTTGGACATTTTTGAATATTTTTGCCCCAAATTTTCAACATGCCTTTTTTGGGACCCCATCTCATGAAGAATGCAAGTGACATTAGGACATTAGGCAAATTTGTCCCAAAAGGTGATTTCACGCTCACTGCACAAAATCACCTTTCGGCAAGAGTTGAAAAGTTTCTCCCCCATTGCTCATGAGGTGGAGTCATAAGAAGGCTATGTTGAAAATTTGGTGTAAAAATATTAAGAAACAACAAAGTTATGAGCCTGTTTGCCAAGGCAGGCTCCTAATTTTGGTAATTGTCAATATTTTGACCCCAAATTTTCAGCATAGCCATTTTGTCACAGCACCTCATGAAGGTGACAGCTGTCATTTTTCAAATTCTGGCCAAAATCTGTTTTCACATCTCAAAAGGCGAGTTCTTGGTTGCTGCGTGAAATCACCTTTCAGGCAGGAATCGAAAACTTCCTTTGCACTTGTTCATGAGGTGGCGTCATAGGAAGGCTATGTTGAAAATTTGGAGCAAAAATGTTGCAAAACAGAAAAGTTGAGCCTATGTTGAAATTTGTGAACACAAGTCAGTCTGTTTGTTTTGTGGACTGACATATCTTTGAGTGTGCCACGAGGTCTCTTTGACCACGCCACACCCTAACGAGCAGCTGAGATCTACTATCCTAAAACTGCTGAACTTTTTAGATAAGATCCACATCCAGCAAAAACCTAGGGAGAAGGGAGGGCTAGTGTGTGCTGACAAGAGGTTCTACATTTTTAACGATTTACACCTCAAACAAGAATGTTGCGGGAGAGAATTGGAGAATCAATTCAAAACTACGAGCAGCTCATGGACACTAGGCCTCAAAGACCTGTGGTAGGTACTCCTCCCATACCAGAGGGAGTACACATTTTATTCCCCACAGTATCAGTCTTCTTCCTGGCTTGACTCCTTCTGGGGGTGGACTTTCTACATGGCCTGCACCTATGTGCACACGAAGCTAGAGTCATTTCAGACAGTAGCCCAGTTCTCTTGCAACACCAAGTTATGGTGCCTCAATAGACAGCATCTTGAAGAGATAATTGAGAAAATAAAGCATTACATTACTGAGTTTATAACACATAATGACACTTCTGCATAGTGGGGAAATTATTAGGCTATCCTCCATATGTAACAAAAAGAGGGAACAAAGGGCCACTATACTCCTGAGTGAAATTAGAGCACTCGATAAAAAGCTGGGCCTCACACCCCAGAAGAAAGGTGGCTACAATTCAGTAGGCTGAGAGCCCTGTTTGGAGAACCCAACAGGGAAAAGGCAGAGCATGCCATCAGCAGGTCTAGTGTGAAATACTTTGAGCAGGGCAAGTAGGCGGGCGAGCTGATGGCCTTGCATCTGAGAAAGCAGGACATGTCATAGATCATAAAAATACTTTTATGCCTGACAAGGCACCGTGCCCAGACAGGCATTCCCCCAATTTTTATAATGCACTGGTTGATGCCCTGACACCATTGCTGCTGCAGACATATCAATATTACTATAAACATGGAGCAGCAGACACATCACTGATGGAAGCGTTAACTACCATCCTGTCTAAACCTGGGAAAACCCAACACTAGTGGGAAGTTACAAGCCGATCTCCCTTATAAACCATGACACGAAAATTCTGGCAAAAATCTTAGCTGTTTGCCTGAACAAAGTGTGGAGTTTGCTGACTGGTAGGGAGTAGATGGATTTTAAGCTGGGCAGTCTCTCCTCAGAGCATTTGCACAAGGTTGCCCACCTGTTTTCCTTGTCCACTGATGGCCAGGAACCTGCAGTACTGGCCTCCCTGAATGCAGAAAAAGCATTTGACAGCATGGAATGGGATTACTTATTTCAAGTGTTGAAGCCTATAACATACCCACAGAGTTTATTAAATGGATTGAAGTGATTACACAGGACCTGGGGCCAAAATTATGTGTGATGGTGCATACTCTGATTACATTACCCTGTACAAGGGGACTAGGCAGGGATGTCTGCTGTCAACTTTACTGACCTACCTTTTCCTGGAGCCCCTTGTGCTTAGGATCAAATACGAATGTAGATATCCTTGGCATATGTATTGGCCCACAGGAGTACAATTTTTTTTTTTTTTAACCTTATGTTTATCCTCCTACCTGCACCATCACTCCACTCTTTCAGACCCCTCAAGTAGCCTTCCACAACGTCCCATGGTGCCCCCTGGAGTCTGCTCCTAGAGTGTCCACTCGCTCAGAGAGCCCTCAGGTAACCGGGTATACCCCCCGGGTGGGGCGGGGGAAGGTACCCCAAGCCTTTCCCCCACACAACGGTAGAACTAGCGGTCCACATTGGAGTCTGCCCCAGTGAGCGCCGGTGACGTGGTCCAGCTTCAGAGAAGTCATCACCTAGGAGTGACAGGCTCCATTTCCTCCTTTTTCCTAGTGAGCTCCCCTAGACATCGGAGTACAATGGGGCCAATGAGTTAGGAGGCGCACTGAGATGCACCGCCTGCTCTGCCCCCTGCCAACATCCACCCAATACTCTTGCTGCTACTCCAACGTACCACACCTACCACCAGGCTACCCCAGATGGTGGTATTGTGGTGGGAGCCTGCAGAGAACCCCCCCCAGAGAAGGAGATCAGCCATTGGGCGCTCCATCCTTCTCCTCCCCGGCTGACCCCCAGTGCCACGGGCTCATTCCCAAACCTGGGTCACCGGCGTGGTGTGAGGTGTGGCATCCAGTGCCTCAGCGCCACCAGGCCGGCCAGGAGTACAAACTTTTTGATCTGCACTGATGACATACTGTTACACGTTAAGACCAGGAACGTCCTTCCCTGCCACCCTAGAAGTGACCAGAGAATTTGGTGTGATCTCTAACTACAAACATAACCCTGATAAGACTGAAGTTATGCCCCTGAACAGTAAGGTTTTCAAATATGAGAAAACTGACCTAGGAATAACATGGAAGGCAGTTAATATCAAATACTCAGGTATTTGGCTAAACATGTCTCAGCACCAAAATCAAACAAACAATAAAAATAAAAAACTGAATTTAGACCGCCAAATAGACCAGCCTAAGCAGGACCTGGTCAGATGGGCAGTTATTCCTGTCATGGGGAAACATAAACATAATTAAAATGAATCTTTTACCCAAAGTTTCATACCCCCTGGGAATGCTGAACCAATATATACCCCAAAAATTGTTTATTGGACTGCAAAAGGTAATTTCTAATTACATATGGGCAGGAAAGACAGTGAGAAGAGCCCATCACAAATTGGTGGATCCCTAGAATAAAGGGGAGGTATGGCTGCCAAACCTGTAGTTATATTACCTAGCTCATCACTGTAGCAAAAAGCTACTCTGGCACACAGATGCTACAGAAACTGTGAAGCAGCCGTATATTGCCCAGTGACTGGATACTGAATGGTACCTTTGTGAATCACAGCACATAGATCCCAGGGCCCTCCTTCACATGCCGCCATATTGGCTGCCCAACAACCTGAAAAATATGCCCACAGAAGCCTCCATCTGACTGCACACCCAACTATGTAGGATGCTCAAGTTAGATAAAAACACATCGCAACCCCTGCTTCTGAACTCTAATTTCAAAACAGATACAGTAGCACACCTATTTCATTTGCCTTCTGGAAATCTACCAATATTTGTTCAGTGGACCAACTAGCCCTCGATGGAAAACGAATAAATTTTGCCACCTTTAAGGCTAGCTATGATGCGAGAGACAGGGGTCGTTTCAACTTCCTGCAGGTTGCTCATGTTTTCACAATACATTTTGGCTTACAGATCTGGCCCAAAGACCATGGAAACAAAATGGTAACAAAATTGCTACCTTAGTGCTGTGGGTAAGTTTGCCTCACTCTATCTTGAATCTATAAAGTTAAATATACTGTGTGACCTTACTCTTAATAAACTAGATGAATCAGCTCCACACTGGAATAACATATTCTCTAACAGAGACAGTCCCTTTGAATGGTACAGGATCTGGGGAAACCTTTACAAGCACATCAAATTTGCAACTGAAATCCTGAACGATATGCACCATCCAGCTCAGAAATTCCACAAAACGGGTAAACTGAATTCAGATGCTTGTTCAAGATGCCAAGAGTAAACACCACATAATGTGGTAATGTAACACAGTTCAGTCCTTTAGGCAATCAGTTGAGGACAAACTTGACCCCTTACTGGGTTTGGAGGATGCTTTCATCCCTGAAATATGCATCCTTGGGGACTATAAAAACAAGCTAATAGGAGCTCAGAAATCACATACTGTATATGACACACGTAGCTGCCAGTGCCAAAAAACTAAATTTACAGCTCTGGCTGGACAGTGATATTCCCAGCTTTTAACAATGTCATCATAATGAAATTATAGTGTATTTTGGAACGTGGTTATCCATAAAAATCGAAGCGTTTTTAAATGCTGTTATGCTTCACTGCGATCATCTGTTCTAGCTGTTATGCTGCACTAGATACGTAGCTAGTGCAGCATAACAGTTTAGAACTATAGTCGCGAGCAGCCGGACTCTAAAAAATCCCAATCTTTAAACATGGCAGCACCTGTCCTAGCTAAAGAAATGTCAGACAGCTTCTACGTTTATTTTCTAAAGAAAACTGTCCGGTAACCACGTTCCAGAATACGCTATAAAAAACAATTAATGCTGTCCCATCTGTAACAAGCTGGGTTACCAGGTTTCGTGGTTGCCATAGCGACTTAACCTCTCTAGCTTTGCTCTCGAGGTTAATGAGGTCACCACGGAAACCACTCGATGCGGTAACTAGCTTGTTACTGATGGGACGGCATTGATTATTCTCTATATAATGTATGGGTAGCCCTTATTACCCACTGAAAGTAAGCTGTTTACAACCTTGTAATCCCACTGTCATGACATCAAGAACCTCATAAACCCCTTTCATCTGTGTCATGGCAGTGGGTTCACAAAATGGAATGCTAGTGTTATTCAGTATTCTACACACCCAGAACGTGATTGTTAGTCTCCGTGCAGTATTCAAATAACATTCCAATTGTCACAGTTTACTGTTACAGAGTCTAGTGATCTCCATGTCTGATGTAAGCAATAATACCAGACAGGGTGGGTACTATTGTGCTATAATTACCGGCTCTCTCTTTTTCCCATAGGGAAACTGTGGCGTAATTTGCCATTATAAAGGAGCGTTTATAACGGCAAACATGCGCACGATGTCCCTTCCTCTGCGCATGCTCGTGCAGCAGCGCGACCAGCCAAGACTGTTCACCACTTCCGTGTTACTGGAAACAGAATCGACACAAGAACGGCGGTAAGTCATTTTCTTTTCTCTCCCCTTATACCCAGGAAACACAGAAAACGTCAAGAAACGGGAAAAAAGACAGCAGTTTAAAATACAAAAATCTCGGCACCGGACTAAAAGGACCGATGTTAGGATACACTGGGAGGGTACACAGAGCTATTTATTTTATATAATTGCTGAGGCAAAAAAGGGAAACCCGGCAATTATATAAAATAAAAAATAGGTCGGGGTGTAAAACTCAATTTTACACATACCCTCATTGTGGGATGCCTTTCACAAACCCCTCGGGCTTCACCCTCATGGTTTATGTAGCATCCCACAACTCGGGTGTGTGTAAAATCTCATTATACACCCGACCCATACTTTATTCTATATATACCAGACCGCCAAGGGGCATAATGAGGCCCGATGCCACAGACGGAGGGCCTTATAGCCACTGGAAGGTCCGGTATAGCACAATACCACCTACCCTGGAGGGTATTATTGCACTCAGAAAATGGGCACTGTAAAAAAAAAAAAATAGTTTAATAAAAAAAGTTAATAAAAATTAGTGTGAAATAAGTTTTGTGATAAAGTAGTTCCTCCGCCTGTATTAGAATGTTGTTGTTTTTTTCTGAGCTAGGGACTTTTCTCCTAGAGGACCCTCCATAGTTGTGACTTGGTGGTGGTTGTCATGGATAGTCCCCCAAATCAGGCACAGATTTTGAGTCTTACTTCAGTCCTATGAGAAAGTTGACTGTCCCCCCCCACACACACACTCATACATACACACACGCACACACACACACACACAAATCATAAAGGCTGTGGTCCATTTTTTTCTTGTTTTTGTAAAGTGTCATCAGTCCGTCTCCCCCCCCACACACACACACACCCACACCAACACACCCACACACCCACTGTATGTTGAATCACTGTTGCATGATATCTGCCTTCCAAACAACAGTTAGCAGAAAGAAGGTACTGCTAACAGGGTGGGAAAAGCCATTTTTGAAAAACGTCAGCTTGTTGATGAGTGCGACCTGAATGAAAGAGCAGGTGGTAGTGGGACACCTTTGTCTGAAACAGAGGATAGCTGGGAGTTACAGAAAAAAGAAGTTTGCCATTTTTAAATCAAGTAATTAACATTTTTTATACAAATAAAGAATGACAGTGGACTTGTTGTCAGGCTTGTGCGTCCATGTGTTGTGCTTCTGGAGCTCTTTCTCTCGCTGCCGCTCAAGTCGCGCACACCTAGCACTGTAAGAGACCACTGCTTCAGTGCTGGCAGTTTTTTATTTAGGTAGTGTAGTGAAATTTTTTTTCATAAAGGACACTGGATTGTGGAGGCGGGGTTTCATTTTTCAGAATGAACAATTACAGTGCAGCTGTAGGCAGGGTTTGCATGCCTGTGTGTCTGTGTGGTGGGGTGAGACCATCTTTTTCCTTGGTTAGTGAGCAGTCAGCTGGCACACTCTGCAGAACTGTGACTGTTGTTAGCATCTATTCACATACGGAGCACTGTTCCATTTTCCTCATTAAACTAATAAAATGTATTTTTTGTTTAGATGTCATCTATTGGGTTTAAACTGTACTTCAGAAATCAGAGGAGCAAGACATCAGGAAAATGGCTGGAGGACTGTGATCAGGTCTCAGCTGTCGCTAGGCGATACAAAAAACGGTGGGCATTTTAAATTGAATATTCCAACTGCAGCTTGATATTGGTGATTAGGTTGGTGGGGACTGGCGCTTTTAATTCCTGGACTCTGTTGTCTGATAGACACCCACCTTGCTGGGTCTATCAGCCAATCAGAGCCCAGGATTTTCTTAGCCCATTTTCTAAAAATATTTTAACTCTGGTGCTATTTCGACCCACTGTTGTTCAGTCCGTGTATCTTATTAAATTGTTTTTCTATATGATCATATGGCCATAGTGCAGATTCATTAATAAGGTAAGGCTAAATTACTTGTGTTTGGGGGGGGGGTATCTTCTCATGTCGAGTCCCATACACTGTAAATGACAATGCCTGATGTACAGGTGATAACCACAGTGTAATCACCTCTCGTGATTGCTAGGGCAATCGTAAACCTCTCGAGCAGCGCTCTCGAGGTTTACTGATGCCCTAGAAACCACTCAAGGTGCTTACACAGTGGTTATCACCTGTACATCAGGCATTATCCTCTATATATTTACCATAAAAACACAAAAACGGTTGCTAGTGTAACCCCCTTGCAAATGGGGGTTCCTAGAAATGCCAGTCTGGGTTTACCTTAGCCCGGTTTGTTCTGTCCTTCCCCCACTGTCTCTCGAGCTTCTCCTGACTTGGCCCCTAATTTTTCTGGCTTCCCAGGTCCTGGTCGCCCTCGTGTGTGCCCCAGCTTGCAATCAAATGAAAATCCAGCCCCTCGTGGCTTAAACTGCTGACTGCAAGATCCTGCTGCAAAAGTGCTGCCTCCAGGGCAGCGGGAGTCGCGATGGCACGCAAAGTGCCTTTGATGTGGAGCCGCTTGTTTTGCGGTCACCTCAGGGACTGTGCCGTGGGTCTCGTTATACCTTCCACCTATGTGGGACCCGGTGACCATGGACAGCCTGCTGGGGGGCCACTCAGATGGTAATTAAAGGAGTTCTGACCGGGGCTCATTTGAGTATGCCTGTGCAGGGCCCCGGTCATCTGAATAATGCTTAACAGTGTGTCTGGCTGCCTCCAGGGTAGCTATGTTCAGCTCCAGCCAAAAAGTAAAGAATTAAAAATGTTTTAAATAATGGAACTGTTGCTGCTTGTTGGGAATATACTGTGCATGTGGGGAAAAGTGCTTAAAGTTAAAATGAGTACTGTTTCCCTGGCAGTTCCAGTATCTGGGACTCTGACTATGCGTCAGCCTGTCAGCTGCTGCAAGGGGAGCTTGCATAAGTGCAGTAGCGACAGGAAAAGTGAAAGAGCCATGTTTTTCATCTGTGCAGTGACTGCAAATACAGCCTTTAAGCTATAGAACTGTGGGGCATTTGAGGCAAATAATTACTTCTTTCTGGCTGCACCAGGACATTATTCAGGACTCTATCTAATCTGTTATAAGGGACAGTGGGTTAAGCAGCCATTGCCAGCAGCACAGCCAATTGGAATTGCAGCACTAGAAAGCCAGGACTTGTGGGACATTCACTGCATCTTATGGGTAAACACCCAAGCACTTATGGGGGCTTACAGGGACATTACTTTAGGCGCAAATTCACAACCCAATTGTGCCTCGAGTGTTCTGACTTGACAGGTCCTTCAGCAACTTGGAGACATGTCACCCCATCCCTGCTACCAATCAAGAGTCGAACTAGGAGCTCTATAAGGAGACAGTGTTGCCAGTTTGTCTGGAGATTTTCAGAGAGAGAGAGAGAGAGAGCAGCAGAGCAGGCTCCAGCCTGCTGGGAGCCCCCATGGGGGAGGGGCTCAGACTCCAGCCATGCCATCAGGCCTGGGCCACTTAATTCAAGCCCTTTCAGTCTTCAGAGGGCATTTGTTATTTTCTTCAGTTAACAGTTAACTAGTTACAGTAATTGAACTTTCTGCAACAGCTAGTCTGGAGGTTGCCAGTACTCTCCTCCAGAGGCTAGCCTTCCCTCCCACATCGGGGAAAGATGTGGACCGAAGAATTATATGTCCAGCAGCGGTGAGAGCGCTGACCAGACCAGATGACATCATGCAGTGGTTAGAGCGCTGACCAAGTACTTCAGCAGTGAAAGAGCTGAATAAGTCTTCAGGATGCCTTCGATTGTGGATGAGACCTATGGAGGACCTGAGTGAGTACCCTCGTACCCCTAGGTGCGAGGGAGAAGCTAAGCAAGTAATCTTGGGGGCTCCATGCCCCATTAAGAAATGTGTGCTGTTAAGTGGAAGTATTGAAGTCATCAGTCTGGGCTACTAACCCCATAAGAGACTGCCTAGTTCAAGTAATGGATGCATCTTGTCTGTGGCCCAAATGGCTAAGCTGCAGGTGCAGCAAGATGCTGGGTATAGTGAATCATATAAATGTGAGGAGAATGTACCTGTGTCTGCACAGGATTTCATCTAAGAGCACTTGGTATGAGTGTTAAATGTCTAGACGTGCTGGATAGGACGCCGCTTGTGGATAATGTTCTTGGTATTTAGAATGTACTGGATGTGACTGCCTGTGACTAAAGTATGGGATGCTTGATAAAAGTGTCGTTGCCAACTTACTCTGGATGGATGCCTTTTGGTATATAAAGTACTGGATGTGACCATATTTGAATTGCATATAGGATGCTTGACAAAAGTATCACCCTTATTTCTTTGGATGGGACTTTCAAGTATTGTGCTGAATGTTCTGGATGTAAGATCCACATAGTTTATTCTGGAATGTTCAGAAGTCTGCGAGTGCAGGGCAATCCCTGCTTTGTCTGCTAAAGTGCAGGGCAATCTCTGCTGTGGTTGTAAATAGTAATTTGCTGCTTTACAAAAATCTGGTTCCAAGTTGCCCCCACGTTCAAATTAATAGCCGGCCACCTCAACCAGCTGCAACTCCATCAGGCCTGCAACATCTTGGACTATGGTATCTGTTTAACCAGTATGGTATGAGATTGCAGGGTTTCTGCTGTATCTGGGACTGGTACCAGTGTGGGTATTTTTAATAATTATGTTTAACATCTGATTTATCAGCAGCTAGATAGTCAGGGAGCTGGATGTCTTAAGTCAAATGGTAAAATGTGATTTATGTCTGCCTGTTAATATGTAGCCACTCAGCTGGAGGGTTCACCAGCAAAATCCAAAATGATCTCTGTACATGTGTAAATAGGGTAAGATATCCTCTACTCCTCCTGTTTCCCTTTCCTAGCTCCTTTATTACCCCCAAAATAAATATATTATTATTTGTTGTTTGAAATCCCGTGTGAGCATATTATTAGAGAGAGCCTTTAATTCAAAATGTTGAAATGTGGGGAACTGTGTATTGGGGTATGTCTGATGAAGGTAACTGGTCACCGTGGGTGGTGTAGCAGCTCAGGGGGCTACACCCAGTACCATCTCACCCACGTAAAGCACCCTGAGTGGAGGCACTGCGTAAAGGTTTCAAAAAATTTGATAAGTTAACAAACCCAACCCCCTTAGCCTATGTCCAGGGTAGTAGGCAGGGGTGTAACACTGGGGGGTGGCGCAGCCTAGGGGTTACGCTAGCATGTCTAACAGAATGTAAGTTTACCATACCAGATGGGAAATACTGAGGGCCAAATATTTAAAAGTTTGCTCTGGGGCTAAATTAGCACTGCCCAGCATGCAAACATTGCACGGACCAAAGAGCCAACCCATATTCAAAAGTAATAGCCCGGTGCTAATCCTGCTGAATATGGCATGTGAAGGAAGCCGGGCAAACTGAGCTGGGAGTGCAGGGCAAAAATAGCCCGGGAATAAGACAGCACTGAATATAGCAACAGGGAAATGCAAACTGCAACAGAACCTCAGTAGACACTGGAACAAGCCAGTGTCGCAGGTGGAGAACATTGTGTCTGATTGCACAGAGATGTCTCACATCTACTGCACACAACAATGCAAGCCACACACTGCAGAACTGTGCTATGCTGAAGTGAGGTTTGCCCGGGACTAACCTGATTGCAGAGTGCTGGAGGGACTCAATGCCTGGGACAGGCATAAGGCAAACCTGGTGGGGGCAGGAGGCCGTAGGCTGTAGGTTCACTAGGATATGTAGCATATCCATTAGAAAGGGAACAGGGCAGACTGGCTGGGCCAGGCAGTCCTTCTCTGCCGTCATGGTCCCTGTTCTCATGTGTGCCTGTTACATCCTTATAGGCTAGTGCCCCCCCCAGCATGATCCCCGACTCCTGGTAGCCCCGAAACACACTGAAATCCCTTGTGTTCTAGTAGTCCCCCCCATCCCCCCAGCACGATCCCGACCCCCGGTAGCCCCGCAATTCATTTTAAACCCTGGTATTCTAGTGTCCCCACCCCCCACCACGACTCCCGACTCTGGTTAAACATAAAATAAAATACTTTTCCCTGAGTGTCTAGTGGTTCCCCACCCCCTGAGCCCACTTCCAACCCCGTTGAAGGTAAAATAGAAGACTTTTCCTGGTAGTCTAGTGGTTCCCCCACCCAGCAGTGACATCTCCACTCATCCCAATCAAAATCCACGAACAAGCACGACCAGCTCAACCTCCTCCTCACCACCATGGCTGGCCACCGACTCAGGTCACCTAATGAGCCCTGCTTTAATTTTGTACTCAGTCCAGCGGTCGGCCGTGGTGGTGAGAGGGAGAGCTGAGCCAGTCACTGGCCCTGGTTCATGGATTTTGATTGGGATGAGGGGGGCCGCACAGCCGGGTGGGGGGAACTACCAGACTACCAGGGAAAAGTCTTTATTTTTACAGTCAACAGGGGTCGGATTGTGCTGGGGGTGTGGGGACCACTAGACTACCAGGAAAAGTCTTTTATTTTACAGTCAATGGAGGATCGGATTCATGCTGGGGGTGGGGGACAACTAGATCACCGGGAAAAATAATTTATTTTACAGTCAATGGGGGTCGGGATTCATGCTGGGGGGTGGGGGGACCACTAAACTACCAGAGAAAAGTCTTTTATTTTACGGTCAGTGGGGGTCAGGATTCATGTGGGGTGTGGGGGGGGCACCGCTGCATTACCACCAGCTTTTTGTTGGTAGTATTTAGTGCTGCACTACAGGTTGCGCTAATGCCTGTAGTGTGGCACTATACTTTTGAATATGCCAGTGCGCCAGCATTCAGGGCCCCTCCCTCTCAGTCCCTCCCCTGCATACATTATAATTTAGCATCAGCACTAACAGCTAGCATCGGCACTAAATGTCTTTTTGAATATTGCAGTCGGGCATTCGGCACTAGTCCAGTGCAACAGATTTGCGCCCGGCTCTAAGCTTTAAATATCTGATCCTGAATGTGTTGCTCTTGTCATCCCAGTAATGCCTAAAGCCTTTAAACACTGGCTGGTGGTACAGAGTAAACTGAGGTGTGGATAACCTACAGTATTACTTTTACCTGTCATCATTAATGTACAGGCCTGAACTATGTCTGGAAGCATACTACATACCATGACAGTATTGGGGGGAGCTCTTGTCGCTGTCAGTGTTGCAAGTCATGCCTGTCCTTGTGTAAAATTGGACATTTATCAATAAAGTTGATTATATTAAAGAAAGAATATTCAGCTTGTTAGGACAGCCTGGTAGCAAGGTGACAGCACTATCACCTGCTGTAACAGTAACCCAGGTTTGCGTATGGGCTCAGGTCACATGAGGGCTGGCTAAGAGACAGAGTATGGAGCATCCCATGGGCTGTTCTCCTCTCTTGGAGAGGGGAGACTGGCCACACTGCTACTTGCCTACCACCTGGCAGATGTCAGATGATATTACAGCAGGAGTGCCACATGGGGTAGGGCTTGCCACCAGATGCTGGTTTGCAGGTGTGTGCCTCCACACTCACACACAGCACATCACTGCACATTGCAGCAGCCCTGGGGTAAAACTCAGGCAGAAAACCATAACTTCGAAAGGTCCTACAACTGGGCTCCCCCTTTGGAATCTGGATTGTGCTCCAGATGGGCATGACTACCCCTGATGGTATGACCATGGAGAGTAATCCACGAGGGATTTACTTGTGGAAGATAAGTCCCAGAAAAGGTGGGTGATGGGGCCGGGAGGACCGGGGCTGATGGGGCCAGTTGGCCACTAAGAAGAGAAACACCTTGATGAGAAGATACAAGAATCTTCCGCTTGTAGCCTCACATTCAAGTACTGGAGAAATGGTTCTCCTGCACTGTAATTACAGGATAGTCTGCCTTAGAACCTGAAAGTTGTGGTGTAACTCTTCGCGATACCCGAGTAAGATGCCACTCTTGTGTATAACGCACAGCATGCAGCACACCAGACTGTGGCAGCTTGTCAGCTGTCAAAAGCAGTTTCATTTTCTCTTCACTTCAGTCTCCACTCCCAGAAAAAAATGTATCACTAGGCTTTATTGCTGACAAAAAGTAGAACTGATATTATTTCAAAACTGACAGCTACATCATGTTCTCTGTTTTTGTTATAAACCAGTGATTATAAAAATGAAGTATCAGAGTAGGTTATCTTATTTATTTATTTTTTCTTTTTTACACACACACACACACACGTTGCTCTGATGGTTTACGTGGTATCAAAAACCTTATTACACACCACTCCCCATGTATTATTC
Organism: Neoceratodus forsteri; assembly: GCA_016271365.2. NCBI lineage: Eukaryota > Metazoa > Chordata > Ceratodontiformes > Ceratodontidae > Neoceratodus > Neoceratodus forsteri. The sequence continues at coordinate 1,230,682,777 of CM057453.1, read as the reverse complement.
TATATGTCATACAATGTAAGTTGTAGACAGGCAGCATGTGGAGAGGAATTCTAAGAGGGCACAAAATTTGTTTATAGGCAGCTCTCCTTAAAAATAAAGAATGAGGGAATCTTTGTCCTCCGGGCTGTATGTACATCTATGCTCACAAAACTGAAATTACATGATAAAACTGATTCTGAAAATACAAACTTCAGATTGGCTGGGATCTATTGAATACTACTAGCTATCCACATTGGTTGACAGTGTGTAGTCTGTCTGCCGTTGGGTCTCTGCCCTTGTGCAACACCTGGGACCAGTCCCTGCCCAAGGGATGCACTGCTTGACAGGAAAGGCTCCATACAACTACATAATTATTTATTCTGAATTCCTGGCTCTTGAGTGCCCCTACCTGATTGGACCTGTGGCCCCAACATCAATAATCACAAAATGCAGTTATCAAACACTCACTGAAGTTTACATCCTATGAACTGCGTATATTCATACCACACTCCTTTAGGCTCCTGAGTCCCTCAACTGCATGGAATTCATTACTCTAGTCTCACTTAAACATGACCACACGATACACAAGGGGCTATCCAACTCGTAGACCTACTTTCAGCTAACAAAGACATCCGTGCACATTTAGGTGAGACCCTTTGCTTACAGAGAGCATGTTCACCCTCTCACACTACCTGGTTACCTGCATTTTCCCCAGCAGGCACACTACACATCCTTCCATGTTCATGGATCTGGACTATCTCTCAGACTTCACTTTACCGGGAATCGTAAAGATCTTTATTTTTCCACGTATCCCTCTTGGGCATCTGACTGAGAAAGTCATGTCAGGGACTGAAAGGCTTTAAGCCTGTGGTTTGGAGAGGCAGTGGATGACACACGCCACTCTACTTCCAAGCAGTATTTATATACTGTATCACATGCTCAAGAATCCCTCAGACACTTGGGTTTCTTGTTGCTGCCATGCAGTTGCTCCCACCCCTCCCTGCTTGTACTTCTGTAGCATCCCAGCTCCTTTTCTGTCTGCTGCTCCAGCTGCCCGATTCATCCATTCTGTGACCTGTGCTGTTTCTAGCAGTTCATCCAGCTCCTTGATTTTTGTTGCTATTGCAGCTTTGATTTCTCTTGCCCCCTCTGTACATTGTGGTTCCAGACACACCAGACTACTCCTGTCTGCCCTTTTGGGATTTCCTGTTATGTTGTATTAGCCCATTTGGTCCTCCATTTACATTGGTATTCAATTGCCTCCTTCACATTGCTGTGCTAGCCACCCACCTTCTTACCCTGTATTTTCTACATGGGTTTCTTCATGTGGCTGTAAGGTCATGCAGTTACTCAACCACACCTCGCTCCTGCTCAGTAGTCATTCATTTCAAGTAGTTTGATGTCTCCTTATCAATCTGTGCCACAAGCACTCACCTTACAGGCCTTCCTCACCATTGCTTTCTATCAGTAAGCTCAGTATGGCATTACACCTTTCCAACCACTGTACCAGGTTAGGCAGCCTTTGTCTTCATTGATTCCTTCCATCTTGATCCTGCTTTTTAGTTATGCCCTCATGACAACTTCTCTTTGTGGTTAGCTGGTGTGCACCCATCATTGGGTGCTCCATATCCTACTTCATTATTCCCATGAGGCATACAGTGCCTTCCACTCAGCCATCAGCTTCTATTGCAGTGTTTTCCTGGTGCTCAGCTTTCAGCATCAGCCTGCTGCTGACCTCCTTCATACTCTACCTAATTTCTAGGATACATTCCAGCCATGACCATGTCTCCTGGCTTCAGTAGCTCCACTACTCTGTAGATCAATAGTCTCACTCTCCTCCCTTGAAGCTGCATCTTGAGGGTGGGTCTCGTAACTCAGGCTTGGTTCTTCTCTTTCTGCCCTTAGAACAAGAATGTCCTGTACTCTGGGGTAACTTTAACTGTGCAGAGTGACTCTGTGGCTTCAGCTACTGGAGGGTGCAACCTCTAGGCCCTTGGAGGTTTCTTTAGCTGAGCAGATCATCTCAAGCAGCACCTCTGAAACCTATACTCCCTATGTTCCTCTAAGGTCCATCTGGGCTCCTCCATTTTTCCTTTCCATTTATCTGCTTCTCAAGGATGAAGTTCCACACTACAGCATAGCTTTGCTCCTCAAGGGCTGAGCTCCATTGTGTCACACAGCCGTGCCCCTCATGGACTCAGTTTCCTATCTAGTTAGGCTTCCTCCCAATTTGGAGGCAAGGTGTTTACATTTAATCCCCATGAACCTTTGAAATTGTCTTTAGGTTTAATACATCTGCAGGGGCTGCTACAACCCTGGTATTAAAATGGGTCTTTGTCTCCATGGCCCTGCTCCCAGATGAGGAGGCATCCATGCCTCAGAATATTGGATGGTTTACTCCAGGCTCTGTAGGAAATATGTGTACTTTTGTACCTTCAACAATTTGTCTACAGTCTGTCTGTTGATAAAATGAAACAAAGTTAATGTTGCATGTTTTGTGGTGGAGTGCTCCCATTTTTTGTCAAACTCCTGTATGGACTCCATTTGGTGAGCAACCAGATTTGCCTGCCAGCGAGCCTTTATTCCTGTACCAGGTTTGCCTTTTAGTGGTTGCTTCTCACTTTCTACTGCACCATGGTGGTAGGCCTCCTTCATGGGGAACCTCCTTTGTCTGCAGAGATCAGCTCAGGCCACCCTCTCATCATTTCCCATTAGAGTGATGGAGTGAGAGCTCTTCCTCTAAATGCTTTCCCCCTGAATTGGGTCTCTTAATTGCAGTAGCTAAGCCATCACCAATATCATCCCTAGCATGGAGAGATGGCAACCTAGGCTTTGCGTCCCAGAGGCTTCCTTCACAAAAGGGGTTTTTCCTCTCCTTCATGCCAAAGATCATAATAGTTCATTTCCACAGGAGCTGGATATGGGTAGTGGGTCTCCTCCATCAGTTCAGTCTGGCTACATCTCTCACCTCCTTGGGAAGAATATGCTTGTCTATGATTGTTGTTCTTTTGGGACTTCTTTCCTATGGTGCCTTTGGTCTTCAAGAATGCATCCCTGTGACACCTGCAAGGGTTGGTACCTCTCCATTAGGGTTCCAGTGTCTTTATGGTAACCTAGCAGGGTGGTAGTCCCTGTAACAGGGAGAGAGAGGGCATAAGCTAAAGTACACAGCTGCACAAGCATCACATAGTACTACTCAGTCCTCTGTTCAGTCCTAAACTGTACCTCAAAGGAGTCCAATGGCCCTTGAATACAAAGGCTATAAGCTGTGGTTCAGAGTGGGCAGTGGGCAACACATACCACGTCCCCTCAAGTGGTACATAGACTGCGCATGCCCGCAGATCCCAGAAAACAGTCATCAATAGTCACATTTCCACCAACTGTCCAATTAAATATGGGGTACCTCAGGGGTCCATCCTGGACCTGCTCCTCTTCTCCCTTTTCATAAACAACCTCCCAGATATCTGCCCTTACACTAAAATTGTGCCGTATGCTGACAATGCGGCTCTTTACTGCAGTGACAACAACATGGATACAATGTTCAGAAATCTGAAAGTGGATTTCAGCAAGCTACGCTCTTGGTTTTCTGTCAAGGGTATGGTCCTCAATTCCAAGACGACCAAGTTTATGATCTTCTCTGGCCCAAGAAAACCCATAACCTCAGGCTTAACCCTCATGAACAATCTTGGAAACTCTATAGAAAAAGAGGATGAATTTAAATACCTGTGACTGTTCCTCATCCCACACCTAATTTTCAATATCCGCATTACTAACCTCATCAAGAAGATCCATAAGAGGCTGGGTCTCTTATACCGAATCAGAAAGTTACTAATCCCCCTCTCCAGACTATGTCTGGCTAGCTCCTTGCTCTTACCTCTCCTTGACTAGGGCTCCATTTTCTATGCCCCCCATACCATATCCCACCTCTTCTTTAAACTCAGGATCACTTATAAAAGTATTGTATGCTTTGTCACGGCCTCCAATGGAATAACCACCACTGTGCCCTTTATTATCCTCTTAACTTGCTCACTCTTGAGGGTAGTTTCCATTTTAATATGCTCTCTTTCTTACACATGTAGCACTGGTGCCGTATGCCAGTGGCTACCCCGCCTGCTGTCCCTGGTACAGGTTAAGGGGTCAGGGTCCTGCTATGGTGTCAACTGGGGGTTCGTTTCCAAAGATATAGATAATAGTGCAGTGCCTCCACCCAGAGTAAATAATAGATGGGCCAGGTATCCACTTGGTTCAGCTTCCTGGGATACTGTATCTCCCCACCTCCCCAACCCACCACTCTGCACACTGTATCCCCAATAATCCTGATCCACCATAAACCATAAATTTCAGCAATAGGCAAATGCAATGAACCTCACTAACACAGCAGTTTCAACAAACAAACTCACAGTTTTATTTGAGGGTAAGGGCTAGGGAAGGGATACCAGGACAAAGGATGGCTGTGAAAGGAAGAAAGGTTAGTGAAATATTTAACAATCGTAACCTTTTGGGGCCCGCAGGTCGAGCTCACCCCCACTGGTACCAGTGTCCCCCAAACTGTCTCTAGGGGTACCCACTAGGTGCAGGCCAGGTTGGTGCCGCAGGTTGGCTGGCTGTTGGGGCCCTGAAGTATTTGTAACAAACTTTGCTTAAGAACAAAACCAAATTTCTCTTTTCCCTCTCCAGGAACCAGGTCCTAGGTACTCACTGTTTGTTGATTCCAATAACCTTGAGTATGGAGCTCCTTGTTCAATGCAGCACAAGGCAAAAGAAGGCCAGCCTGGGTTCCTCTGACAGGATGGAACTTGCTCGTGTATCTTGCAGCTGGTCACTTTGATTGTAGTTCTGGCAATTTGTCACCTTCAGCCACTTCTGGCACATTGCAGAGCTCTGTGGCAGGACAGCACCAGTGCCAGAGGGCCCAGACCTGGGAGTGGATTCACAGCCTGGCTCCCCCAAAGTTTCCTAGGTGCCCTAGCACCCCAGCAAACACTGGTGACCTCCTGTGACAGTGAATCCCACTTATGAGAGGTTAGCAGGTTCCCTCCCTGGCTCTGGGTGAGAATTCCTAAATGTTGAGGGTCCTTCTGTAGTTCATGCACTGAGATCGACACAAGATGAGTCCACAGCAGCTATTCGAATAAAATCCAGTGCCAGTTGGAGGGGGGCTAGCCCTAGTTCCAAGAAGCGCAGGTGCAATCCAACAGGGGAATCCAAGAACAACAAGCCCCTGGCACACCAATCCACACTTTCGAGTTAAACAATGTCCTACAACCTTGTCTTCAACTGTAGCTAGAACACAGCTCTTAGCCACTTTAACCAGTTCACTCAGTACATGTACAGCGACTGGCTAGCTCCCTAATGACCAAAGACACTTTGCCTCTTCCGATTTACAATTTGCAGTCCCACACAAGCAAAGAAACTCTCAGCAGCCACTATAGCACATATGAGCTACACAGTCCTCTCAGCCAATTCAACCTACTAGTGCAAGGATTCTGCAGCATCTAGTTTTCTCCCAGCAATCATAATGCATCTTCTCAGTACCTGGGGAGTCAGGATCACAGTTCAGTCTCTTTCTCCCGTTCCCCTTCTCAATCCAATTCTGCAACAACAAACAGCCTAATGGAGCAGGGTTTCTGCAGCATTCAGTTTCTCCCAGCAATAATAATGCAACTTCTCAGTACCTGGGGAATCAGGATCATGGTTCAGTCTTTTTCTCTCTTTCCCCCTTCTCAATTCAATTCTGCAACAGTAATCTCCAGATAGAGCCTGGGGGAAAAAACCTGCAGTCCAAAGTCCGTTCTTAGCAGGGTACTCCTGACTCCTACATAGTCCAGGAACAGACTGAAAAAATCCCAGAAAGTCCACACAGTTTCAGTCAAGAATCAATGGTTCTGATTTGCTGATGAAGCATATCAATAATCCATATCCACAGAGATCGATATTGCCTGCTTATTTATTGGGGCATGATCTAGGTACCGGAATTAGTTCCCTCCTTCTCCCAGGAGTCCCTTTGTTCAAGTTTTGGGTGCCTAGATCACTTACTGGCTTCTGTAAAAGGTCAAAGCATTAACAAGATGTCAGCCCCCAGTCTGTCTAATGCAATGTAATACAGTTCCTTAGGATCAGTGGTCTGGTGCAGCCCAACATAATATTTTATTTGTTTAAACACCCCGCCGGATTGTGGCCCCAACTGTCCCCTGGCCAACAATACCACTGGTTGAAATTGCTGTCGCTGAAACTCTGTGCCCCTAGGCTGCAGACAGCAACCTCATTAATATGCATTGGGGCTGCTCATTAATATTCATGACCTTGAGTGGCCCCTTCATTCAAACTTTTTATTTTAATCCCTTCCGGGCATCTGCCCAATTCCCTTCAGGTCTCCGGTCCCCAAAGACCTAAGGAGGGCAACCAGGACCAAAGACACACTCCCCGTCTGACCGCAAATCGGGCAGTCGGCACACCAAAGCACAAACCTGCACATGTGTGATTGTCCACCTGCTCGGTATCTAAAAGAGCAGTAGTGGATCACATCTCCAAGTTTTGAAGCCCATGATGGACCAAAATAACAAAATGGGTTGGTGAGAGACCACAGAGGTGCCTGCAGTCCTGGGCCGTGGTGATGGAACAAGGCACCAGCGGCAAATCAGGAGAGAAACGGGGACAATTAAGGACAGCCACCAGAGGGGGACTACACATACGGTGAACCTTAACCTACTGCCACCAAGCGTCACCTCCCTGTTCCCTAAATCGGTCCCCAAAAGCAGTACAAGAGGGGCAGCCCATCACATCTTCAACATCCCGTTCTATCATACGTCTCATGCACAGAATTTGCTTACTCGAGGGCCCCAAGTCTTACAACAATTTGCCCCTTGAAATTCTTGCTTGTAGCTCAATCAGTTCCTTCAGCTGCACCTTCAAGGACCACCTCCTCAAATCTACCGTCTGTGAGTGCCCTGGACATCCTCCCCTCTGAATTCATTGAAATATTTTGTTATTGACCCTCTCATCAAATATTTTGTGTTATTTCTCCTCCTTTCTAACATAGAAACATAGAAACATAGAAGTTGATGGCAGATAAGGACCGCAAGGCCCATCCAGTCTGCCCATTTCTTTTTCTGCCTTATAAATGTGCCATCGGCCTTTGCTCTGTCAATGGCCTATCTATTCACACTCATCTGTACTGCTCCCTTATACCTATCCCATGCCTGTTTGAAGCCATGCACTGTATTTATATCCACCACTTCTTGAAGTAGGCTGTTCCATGAATCCACCACCCTTTCTGTGAAAAAGAACTTCCTCACATTACCCCTTAATTGGCCTCCCTCTAATCTCATGCTGTGTCCTCTTGTCCTGCTGTTTTTCTTATATTGAAACATGTTAGACTCTTTCACCTTGTTAATGCCCTTAAGGTGTTTGAATGTTTCAATCATATCACCTCTCTCCCTCCTTTGCTCTAGGGTATACATATTGAGCTCCATTAATCTGTCCTCATATGTTTTCTGGTGCAGTCCCTGCACCATTTTGGATTTCCATTCCACCATTTCTCTGAACTACCTCAATTTGGTTAATGTCCTTGTGAAGGTGTGGCCTCCAGTACTGCATGCAGTACTCTAGATGGGGCCTAACCAGTGTCTTGTAAAGAGGGATTATTACCTTCCTCTTCCGACTTGTGATACCCCTACTAAGACACCCTAACATCCCCCTAGCCTTGCCTACTGCTTTAGTGGTCTGCTTGTGTTACCCCCAGGGGGCGCTGCCCTTAGGGCCTACCATGCCCTGCCTCCACAGAGACAGGGTGAGGGGAGGCCCAGATCGTTGGCGGGTGCCTCCACCAGAGGTCGGGGTTAATACTGTCGAGATTGCCTCGTCACCGCCTGGGTTACTGCAACCCCTTTTTCCCCACTAGTGGCTCACACTGGGTACCAACAATGCTGTTCACCAACACACTTACCCCCGGTAGTATCTCTCAGCTCACTCGGGGACCCCTGTAGAATAAGATACAGTTATATCACAGTCACTATACAGCAGTTCAACAGGGATGCACAAACCAGCCAGGGTGTAGTTGCAACACACAAATCTGATTTATTAAAGGGAGATAACAAGGAAGGGGAAATCAGGCTAATTGGCTTATCACTATGCTTAACTACCTAGGGCTCTGTGCACAGGCCTATCCGTACAAGTTACTGTCCCTGGGTACCCAAGCCCTAGTGGCTAGTCCAAACCGTGGCAGCTGGTAGGGGCCCTTTCACAAAGAGAAGAGAAGAAGTTAGTTAAACAGTCAGCAGTACAGTAATTCCATTTAAATCCAATGGTGCAATTCAACAGGAAGCTACCCTGCACTAGTACTCACGACCTCCAGACGAGACAGTATCCTTCAACGTCAGCAGGGTTACTCCTGAACTCCTCGAGCCTCCTCACACATTTACATGGTAAACTGCAACAGATAAAGTCCTTTAATGGCAGCAGGATTTAACTTGAGCTCCTCAAGCTTCCTCACACATTTATATGGTAAACTGCAACAGATAAAGTCCTTTAATGGCAGCAGGATTTAACTTGAGCTCCTCGAGCCTCCTCACACATTTATAAGGTAAACTGCAACAGATAAAGTCCTTTAATGGCAGCAGGATTTAACTTGAGCTCCTCGAGCTTCCTCACACATTTAAATGGTAAACTGCAACAGATAAAGTCCTTTAATGGCAGCAGGATTTAACTTGAGCTCCTCGAGCTTCCTCACACATTTATATGGTAAACTGCAACAGAGGGGTACCACACCAGGCAGCTGCTCCCAAGGCTCCCACAAACTCACAGCCACTGAGATACTGCAATGGCAGCGTCCACTTTTCCTTCGAACTGAGCGCAATTCAGCAATTCTCTCCAGTCCTCCTGCAGGTCAAGCCTGGTGGGTAGCTGTACAGGGCACAGCCTCCTCTGACCGCCTGACGGCAGATTTCGAGACGAACTCGCTTGCAGAGAAAACGGCCGCCTTAGGCCTTCACGCGCTTCCCGCACGAACACTTCCCAGCGCAGAAGCACAGAAGCTCCTCACTCCTCACCAGCCACAACGCATCTAACCCCCAACAGGAAGGGGCTCTCCTCTCAGTTCGGTTGCTACCCGCTATCATTGGCTGGCTGCACATGCCAGTCACTTCCTCCGGTTCTCAGTGGTGCAGAAAAAGCGCCATAGCCCATAATACCTTTCTCAATTACAAGCAGCTCCTCTATTGGTCAGTCAGCTCTGCAGGGTCCCGAGGTACTGATTGGCCCACTTCAGCAGTTCTGGGGCAAAATGGAGGAGGCAATCAAACAGTCCTTGCTGCAACCAAAAACAGGTTAGAACAACTACAATATCATTACTACCCTAATAGATAGTCAGCAGACAAGCACTTCTTCTAACGAAACTCCCTCTGCGCAATTAGCGATGGCAGAAATGGAGCGAATATTCTGCAGCCCGGGCAGGAGTCCAGCATAGCAACACTTAAACCCCCTCCCATTTCAACTGACTCTGACTGCAACAGGCAGCCCTTAAAAAAGGGACAGAATATGGAGGCCCTAAAAGAGCACTCACCAGGTCCCCATTTAGGCGGCTTCATGCCGATCATCAAGCAGGCATGAGGCACATTAGGAACCCCCATTTGCAAGGGGGTTTCACCCTCCCTGACCTGGAAAAGCTTGGCGTCCGCGTCAAGCCATTACCCTTGAGGCAATTTGGGCTAACATTTCAATTAACACTACATCACATTTTAAATCACATACAGGAATATTACATTACCAATATATTATGATTCATACACATTGTACACATAACTCTGGTTTCCTTTTGTTTTCAATTCAGGTTACTAATTTCTGCTATGGCACCAGGCGGGGAAGCCCTCTATTCTAGTCACTGGTGCATCACCCTGAGCAGAAACACTACACTCAAAGGGTAATACTAACAATCTGGAGTTATCCCCCAAGGCTAACTTAGGCAAAGAACTTGGGGACACATATACCCCCTTGTGAACCACATTTAAGGGCAGGTCCACTGGCTGACCCAGAGATTCATAGCTCAACTTAATTACTGGCTTTATCTGTCGGCCGGATCGTCTAGGGGTCTCAGGGGATTCTGAACCAGGCCCTGACTCCACTTCAGTATCAGTGACATTAGCAACAGGAATCTCCTCAAGGGGAACAGGTTCCGTCCGCATAATACTATTAGGGACTTGACCTTCTATCCCTGAACCCACCCCACTGGGCTCATCTAGGGGCTGTCTAGTTACTAAAGGGGAACCATCAGAGCATTCAAAATATTCTTCCGATTCGGGCATACCACGGGCTTGTTCCCCCATTTCACTCTCTTCTTCAGAAAAGTCAGATAGTTCAGCCAAGCCAGACAGTTCAGCCAAGCCTAAGGACTCAGCCCCTTGAGTTTGTCTGCTACCCCATTCATCTTCTGGAGGCATTTCCTCCCGGGACAAAGTAGAGGGCTCAATCAACACAGATGGGCCAGCTTCAGTTCCTGAGTTAACGAGGGGATTGCCCCGAAATAATTGGCTTAGTTCATAAGAGGGCTAGTATTCAACATCATCTTCGCTGTCTTCTGACACTGAGTGTTGACTATCTCCTTCTGCAGGGGGGGGTTGGACAAGGCTCCCTTGGTGGACTTGTTGAAGGCTCCACAGGCTTGATTCCTCTCTTAGTAACAGATCTAGTCATGGGCCTGGAAGGAGTGGTAGAGGAAGGTCCAGCTTCAATCAAGATCTGCCCAATTGGCAGCAGATGATTTCTGTGTATGGTTTTCACATCTTTCGAATTGTTTTCAGGCCGCACTTTATACACAGGTAGGTCTGCCAGCTGTCCCACAACAATATGAGGGAGGTGATGCCATCTGTCAGCAATTTTATGTTTGCCATGCAGTCCCAGATTTCTCAACAACACTCTATCCCTTCTCTCAACTCTACTGTTTTCACTTTTTGTCATATCTCCTTGTTAGCCAGATTTCGCTTAGCAGCCATGGTCTGGGGCCAGTTGTGTAGGCATGATTTAATTGGGCCTTTAATTTCTGTACGTACTGTAGATGGTTTTCTGCTCACACCCCGTCAGGGAAACCCCAAAACACACATCCACTGGCAATCTAGTCTCTCTCCAAACATCAGTCGATAGGGGGAGAACCCTGTGGCATCACTTTTTGTACAATTGTAGGCGTGAACTAGAGTGCTAATCTGTTGGCTCCATCTTGATTTATCTTTTGATTGTAAGGTGCCCAGCATGTCAAGCAATGTATGATTAAACCTTTCAGGCTGAGGGTCTCCCTGCAGATGATAGGGGGTGGTTCGTGATTTGCGTACTCCCCACAACGATAGCATCTCTTTAATCAAGCGACTCTCAAAGTCCCTTCCCTGATCGGAATGAATCCGCTGCGGAGCCCCATAGTGGACGAAAAAATTCTCAACAAGTATCTTAGCCACTGTAGTTGCTTTCTGATCCTTGTCGGGAAAGCCTCTGCGTACCGGGTAAAATGATCAGTGACCACCAATATGTTGCTAACACTTTTCAGATCAGGCTCTAAACTTAGGAAATCAATACAGACCAGTTCCATAGGAGCACTAGTAGTAATATTGACCAGTGGAGCAGCTCTCTGGGGTAACGCTTTCCTTTGCAAACAACGACCACAGGTCTTGACATACTGTTCCACGTCTGCACTCATCTTCGGCCAATAGAATCGAGCCCGAACCAAGTCAAGTGTTCGATCTATGCCCAGGTGCCCCATCTGATTATGCAATGACCTTAGAACTAGTTTTCTGAAAGTTATGGGCAGCATCAGTTGTTGTCGTTGTACCCAGCCCTCCTTACTCACAGTCTCTCTATATAGTAGTTGGTTGATCAGCTTTAATTTGGGCCCTTCTTTGTACAGCAAGGTAGTCCGCAAGTCAGTGGAACGTAGTTTGGATACATCCCTTCCAGCTCGCAAAACCTCTACGGCTGTTCTTATCATAGGGTCACAGGATTGAGCCTGTTGGAGATCATCATTATTGAGTGGCGGCAGGGAGCTGGTGTCCAACACAGAGAAATGGCAGTAGGCGGCAGGTATACAGTTTTCCGGCTGCCACAAACAATCTACCACACAGTCCACCGTGTCGGGAGACACCTGTTCTTCTTCATCAAATTTCTGGCACAGGGCTCTTATGTCAGGCTCAGACAACCGGACCCATTCAGTCTGGGATGCAGGCCTCCGAGAGAGAGCATCCGCATCTATATGGTTTAGGCCCGCCCGGTATTCTACAGCGTAATCGTAGGTGGCCAAGGCAGAGAGCCACCTATGCCCAGTGGCATCCAATTTGACGGAGGTTTGTACATAGGTCAGAGGATTGTTATCAGTCTTTACTAATATCTTGGCACCATACAAATAGTCATGGAACTGATCAACAATGGCCCACTTCAAAGCCAAAACTCTAATTTGTCCACGGGGTAATTCTTCTCTGACGGCGTCAGACTTCTACTGGCAAATGCTACAGGTCTCAGCCCATTCGAGTGCTCCTGGTACAATACAGCCCCCAATCCTTGCAGACTGGCATCAGTATGAAGAGTGTAAGGCTTGGATGGGTCAGAATAGGCCAACACGGGTGCGTGGGTGAGTTGATATATGATGTCATGAAAAGCTTCCTCACACTCAGCAGTCCATCGATCCCCAAACATATCGTTTGGCTGAAAATACTTCTTTCCTATGTCAGTGTGCACACCCTTCTTATACTTTTTGTGAGTAGGCGGATACCCCTGAGTGAGATTAAGGAGGGGGCGAACCACTCGTGAATAGTCTCTGACAAACCACCTATAGTATCCACAAAACCCCAGGAACTGTTGCAGCCTTTTAAATTTCTGGGCTGAGGCCAAGTGGTCAACACCTCCACCTTTCTGCTAGGGTCAAAGTCTCTATGCCTTCAGTGGACAATTATGTGGCCCACATATTTCACGGAAGTCTGGAAGAATTGACACTGTCGACAGACAACTTAAGGCCGAATCCTCCAACCCATCCAGGACTTTGAACAATCGGTGCTCTCGTTCTTCCAATGATCGACCAAACACTATAACGCATCTAAATAGACCAAACACTCGAGTAGGTTCATGTCCCCACAGCTCGTTCCATCAAGAGCTGAAAAGTGGCTGGGGCACCCGAAATCCCTTGAGACATCCTGACAAACTCATAGAAGCCCAAAGGGCAAATAAAAGCAGTCTTCTCTCGGTCGTCTGGTGCCATCGGGATCTGATAGTATCTGCTCCGAAGATCCAACACAGAGAACCACTTACTACCATTCAAACAATCCAAGGCGTCTTGTATGCGTGGCATGGTATATTGATCCGGAATGGTCCGCCTATTCAAAATGCGATAGTCTACACACATCCGGACTGCCCCATTCTTTTTCCTTACTACTACAATGGGGGAGGCATAGGGGCTCCTAGATTCTTGAATTACACCAGCAGCCAACATTTCTTGCAAATGCCGCCATACATCATCTATGTCAGCGGGAGCCAGATGTCGGGAACTCTCTCGGAAAGGTCTTTCGTCGTGCAATCGAATGTGATGCTCAGCCCCTTGTACACATCCTACATCCCACTCCTTCAGGGAGAAAACCTGGTTCCTCTTAGCAAGTCTCTCACTGACCCTTTGCTTCCAATCAGTAGGCAGCCAGGAGTCACCAAAGTCAAACAGATCAGGAGCAACTCTATCCCCTGTCTGGGAACTCTTTCTATTTGGTAATACAGCAGTATCCGCACAATGAATGCTAGCCAGGGTACACCCTCTTCTTATCCGAATCTCTTTATCAGGCACATTGTACACCTGAACCATCACCCTCTTAACGTAAGCATGGGCCCTAGCCGGCAGAATGCTGGGCCTGAGCAACAACCCCTCAGGTAATCCCCCCTTCGCAGGCGCATCCAGCATCAACAACTTATTCTTGATATCTGTTTTAGTCGTATCTCTCCATGCAGAACACATTGCTCATTTGGGCAAGTACCACGGGGCCGGATCCTTTTCCATACCACCCCACAGGGCCTTCAGGTTCCTCAGACTACCCTTCTCCTGAGTAGCCCTGACCTTTTGAATCACAGCGGTATGCTCAAAGCTCGCCCAGTTTGAAATGCTCGCTTCTCTGAGCACAACTGGGCCAATAATCGCCTAAACATGTGTGCATTTGTTCCAATCAACAAGGGCAATCCATCGTACAGTCCAGTGAGTGGGCCAACTAACACTAAGGTTTCCACTTGCTCATCTATTCCATTCATAGTTGCAGGGAACGATAACCAGACACGGATGTACCCCAAATACGGATAGGCCTTGTCGCTCAACCCCCATACATGTAGACCAGTTAGAGGCTATAGGAGCACCTCAGATAAGTGTGCTTGGTACCAGTCCTGAAACATGATGGTCACCTGGGAGCCACTGTCCAATACAGCTCTAGTGGGAATTCCATTTACCTGCACCTGGGTCTCCATAGACGGCCCGACCACATCAGACCAGTTGGGGGTAGCAACATTGGTAGCCCGGCTGGCATGGGCCTGAGTCACAAAACTTTTCTTGGGGGCCCGAGACTGGGTTTGGCGGTGTCAAGCGATCAGTCTGCTGTTAACTTTCCTTAAATTTTCCGGCCTCTGGCGGTCAGGCTGGAAATGCCCATCTTCCCCACAGTGATAACAAAACTTAGTGTCCCGGGGATCACTATTCTGAGGGGAGGGAGGAAGCTCTCTAGCGCTAGGGTTCGGGGCTCTACATGACTCAGAGGCCCCGGGCCAAGTAGGGTACACAGTAGACTGCTTTAAGTCCCTCACCAATCCTCGTAAATTCCTAATCTCAGCCCTCAATTCACCCTCCACATAGGGGTCAGAGGAAACAACTCGCATCCCCACAGTACCTGGGAAATCTAGGGACCCTCGACCCTCCAGGCGAGCCAGTCTCCTCAGGGTGTTAGACTCAGGGGTCCCACTAGGGTTCACTGCCCCCACAGGGTTCTCACCCCTCTTCATCAGTCTCCACTTCTCGAATTTCCCTCATCAATTGACAATATTCAGGCGGGGTGGCCCGCCGATCATGCAACTTGAGTTTCAGTAGCGTTACACTACAGAATCTGGCAGACTTTAAAATATGTTCTAATTGAACCTGATTCAGGGCTATAGCAGTGATTCCCCCTTTTCTGTAAGCCTTCTGCAATGCCCGCTCCACTCTAGCAACAAAAGCGGACAGTTTTTCATTTCTACACTGCTTAGCAGACGGAATTTCCATAGTAAATCTTCACCAGTCTCTGTACTCCCCAAAACCTTCTAAAGCAGAGAGAGACTCTTGCAGTAGTGGCTTCCGGACGGTGGCCTGGAAGAATTTAATGGCTTCAAGGCAGGACCCCATAAACTCTCCATCAGCCTCTTCCTTTCTCCCCTCGGCACATTGCCACTCCTGGACTTAAAGGTGGCATAGTCCATCCACGCCCAGGTCATCCTCCCCGGAAGGCACTGGTACCATGCCAGAGAAAAGCTTTAACTTATGGTAGGAATCAAGCTGTATGGATGGGACTGCCAAGGGCAAAGAAGCCAGCACGGAGATTTTGGGCTGGCAAGGGGAGGTGCCCGGGGAACCCCGAGGGGTAGTATCACTGGACAAATCCAAGGCTTGTAGCAACTCCTGGGTAGTCCTCCCCTCCATAGCTAACAATTTAAGCAGTTTGTCTTTAAAACTGTTCATTTGAGGAGACCCTCCAGGAGTGACTGACCCACTTTGGATATGAATTAGCCTCCACCCCTGGGACGCACCCTCCGGGTAAAGTACAGGAGGTACCTTCTCAGGGTCAATGGCCACACTGCATAGGAGTAACACCTACAATGTCTGATCAAGCAAATCAGCCATATGCCCTTTCACTTCAACCTTACCCAAACACTTTACTCGTTCTGCAACAGAGACAATATCAGCAGCTGAGGTACCCAATGGCACATCTAACAATAATACAATCTTCTGGGAATCTAGCTCCTCTGCTTCACCCCAACCCATCAGTTTATGTACCATGGTTTTGATGGGTCCCAGCTTAATTTTTTCCAACATATCCCCTTCCATTTTTTCCATCTTTGGAGTATCTCCTCACTGAGCCACTAGGGGACGCTGATCCCAGCGGTGCCTCCAATTTGTAACCCCCAGGGGGCGCTACCCTTAGGGCCACTACCCATGCCTGCCTCCACAGAGACAGGGTGACGGGCCCAGATCCGTTGGCGGGTGCCTCCACCCAGAGGTCGGAGTTAATACTGTCGAGATTGCCTCGGTCACAGCCCTCTGGGTTACTGCAACCCCCCTTTTTCCCCATTAGTGGCTCACACTGGGTACCAACAATGCTGTTCACCAATACACTTACCCCCCGGGTAGTATCTCTCAGCTCACTCCGGGGACCCCCTGTAGAATAAGATACAGTTATATCACAGTCACTATATAGCAGTTCAACAGGGATGCACAAACCAGCCAGGGTGTAGTTGCAACACACAAATCTGATTTATTAAAGGGAGATAACAAGGAAGGGGAAATCAGGCGAATTGGCTTATCACTATGCTTAACGACCTAGGGCTCTGTGCACAGGCCTATCCATACAAGTTACTGTCCCTGGGTACCCAAGCCCTAGTGGCTAGTCCAAACTGTGGCAGCTGGTTGGGGCCCTTTCACACAGAGAAGAGAAGAAGTTAGTTAAACAGTCAGCAGTACAGTAATTCCTTTTAAATCCAATGGTGCAATTCAACAGGAAGCTACCCTGCATTAGTACTCACGACCTCCAAACGAGACAGTATCCTGCAACGTCAGCAGGGTTACTCCTGAACTCCTCGAGCCTTCTCACACATTTATATGGTAAACTGCAACAGATAAAGTCCTTTAATGGCAGCAGGATTTAACTTGAGCTCCTCGAGCTTCCTCACACATTTATATGGTAAACTGCAACAGATAAAGTCCTTTAATGGCAGCAGGATTTAACTTGAGCTCCTCGAGCCTCCTCACACATTTATATGGTAAACTGCAACAGATAAAGTCCTTTAATGGCAGCAGGATTTAACTTAAGCTCCTCAAGCTTCCTCACACATTTATATGGTAAACTGCAACAGATAAAGTCCTTTAATGGCAGCAGGATTTAACTTGAGCTCCTCGAGCTTCCTCACACATTTATATGGTAAACTGCAACAGAGGGGTACCACACCAGGCAGCTGCTCCCAAGGCTCCCACAAACTCACAGCCACTGAGATACTGCAATGGCAGCTTCCACTTTTCCTTCAAACCGAGCGCAATTCAGCAATTCTCTCCAGTCCTCCTGCAGGTCAAGCCTGGTGGGTAGCTGTACAGGGCACAGCCTCCTCTGACCACTCGCCGGCAGATTTCGAGACGAACTCGCTTGCAGAGAAAACGGCCACCTTAGGCCTTCACGCGCTTCCCGCATGAACACTTCCCAGCGCAGAAGCCAGAAGCTCCTCACTCCTCACCAGCCACAACGCATCTAACCCCCAACAGGAAGGGGCTCTCCTCTCAGTTCGGGCGCTACCCGCTATCATTGGCTGGCTGCACATGCCAGTCACTTCCTCCGGTTCTCAGTGGTGCAGAAAAAGCGCCATAGCCCATAATACCTTTCTCAATTACAAGCAGCTCCTCTATTGGTCAGTCAGCTCTGCAGGGTCCCAAGGTACTGATTGGCCCACTTCAGCAGTTCTGGGGCAAAATGGAGGAGGCAATCAAACAGTCCTTGCTGCAACCAAAAACAGGTTAGAACAACTACAATATCATTACTACCATAATAGATAGTCAGCAGACAAGCACATCTTCTAACGAAACTCCCTCTGTGCAATTAGCGATGGCAGAAACGGAGCAAATATTCTGCAACCCGGGCGGGAGTCGAGCATAGCAACACTCAAACCCCCTCTCATTTCAACTGACTCTGACTGCAACAGGCAGCCCTTAAAAAAGGGACAGAATACGGAGGCCCTAAAAGAGCACTCACCAGGTCCCCATTTAGGCGGCTTCATGCCGATCATCAAGCAGGCATGAGGCACATTAGGAACCCCCATTTGCAAGGGGGTTACACTTGGATGATTTCAGGTCATCGGTAATGATGATGCCCAAGTCTCTTTCTTCCCTTGTGACTACTAGCAACTCCCCTCCCAGCCTATTGGTGGCTTCAGGGTTTCTCTACCCCATGTGCATGATCTTGCACTTCTTAGCATTAAACCCCAGTTGCCACTCTTCCAACCATTTTGCTAGTTTATCCAGAGCTCTTCTCATTCTGCCCACCCCATCTGGATCATCTTCTCTGTTGCAGATCTTGGTGTCATCTGCAAACAGACAAACCTTACCCTCCAGTCCATCTGCAATGTCACTGATGAAGATGTTGAAGAGGACTGGCCCCAGGACTGATCCCAGAGGTACCCCACTTGTGACTTGCATCACTTCTGACTGTATACCGTTTACCACCACTCTCTATTTTCTGCCCGTTAACCAGTTTGCCACCAAGTTGAACAACTTCTGACCCACCTTGAGCCTATTCAGCTTATTAATCACTCTTCTATGTGGAACAGTATCAAAAGCTTTGCTGAAGTCAAGGTAGGTGACATCAACTGCTCCCTCTTGGTCCACCACTCTGGTTACCCGTCAAAGAAATATAACTCCCCCCTTCCTCTCCTCCCACTCCCCGCCCCCATCCTCTCGTCATCCTCCTGCCGCACCTCTCTCTCACTATGGGATTGATCCTTGCTCCGTAAGGGGCCTTTAGTCTTGGGGACCTTGTCCCTGTGACACCTTGAGTGGCTGGAAACCTTTCATGATGGTTCTTGTCTCTTTATGGCACCCCACCAGTGTGGCAGTCCTCGTGGTAGAGACAGAGAGCATAAGCCATAATACATAGTTACACAAGAATCACATACTACTGCTCAGTCCTCTGTTCAGTCCTAAGCCATACTTCATAGGAGTCTGATGACTCATTGAACTAAATTTTAAAGCACTCAGGCAAAGCAGTTTGGGCCCAGCAATGGCCCACCATATTGACCTCCCACCAGCTCTCCTCTTGTGAGAATCCAGACATTCCATGCCCAGCTGCTCCCACTCTGGCCACTCTAGCATTGGGCCAAACCACCTTCCTGCACCATCGTGGCCCTTGCCAAGATCTGTCCCTACAGTTCCACACAACCCAGGGTCTCTGTCACTGTGACACCATAGGTTTCCTGAACTGTTGCAGCATCTCCTACCCTGTCCAATTTTCTGAAGAATTTACTGCTGATATATACATCTCTTCACCCCTTGGAGGTTACATTGTAATTCAAGGAGAGCACAAAAATAGATCAGGCTGCACAGGAAGATATGGGAAGGTCACTGCAGGGATGAGGATGTTTCTTGAGGCTGTTTCACTCATGTTATGTTAAATGGCCTCGGCAAGGAGATTCATACAGGGCTTCAGGACCACAAAGACCACTGCTGGCCTCTAAGCCTTAACTGGGTCTCTGTCTTCATTTGTGTCTCTGTCTCCCTTTGTTTCTGGTATGACATCCAGTCGC
Source organism: Neoceratodus forsteri (assembly GCA_016271365.2). Classification (NCBI taxonomy): domain Eukaryota; kingdom Metazoa; phylum Chordata; order Ceratodontiformes; family Ceratodontidae; genus Neoceratodus; species Neoceratodus forsteri. Next base: position 1,230,663,277 of record CM057453.1, on the reverse strand, counting down.
AGACTACCCCCAGGCAACTCTCTTCCACCTCCTTTTATCCTCCATGCTCTTCCCATTCCCATACCCTCAAGACATGATGCAAAACAGGTCAGTCTTGGGACGGGCACATCAAGATGAGCAACCCCTCACCCCACATGGGCGGTAGCGGATTGTTGCACATGCATGGGTGGGCACATTTTATGTTAAGAAAAACTAAGTCAAAATGACTTACAAGGTTTTATAATTATGCTAAGGCTTTACCAGTGGAGAATTACCAGCCAGTGATTCCCACCCCCATGGCTATCTGCACTCCCCTGCGACTCGTGCAGTTGTTAATTAACCCTCAGCTTGTAATCTGTTGCAGGTGAAATAATAATGATATCACATATTAATAATGACATCAGGTGTAGACATGCAAAAAGTGCAAGGAAATTCAAAGGGAGCACCTTTTGTTTCCCCATGTCCTTAGAAAATAAATATCAAGATGCAGGAAAAGTAGAAAATATATGAAATAGAAGCTGAATTCTACCTAAATATGATTATCCTCAAGGTTTTCTGGAGGCAAGAAAAAACATTAATGGGCATATGTAGCATTGAAAGTAAGTTTATACCACAATAGGAGTGTCACATTTTATATAGGAGCATGTTTTACATCTAAGAGCAGATTTTAAACTGAAAACAAACTATTAGATCTAAGGTGATCAATTATAGCCCAACTCCACAATAACATGTTGGAAGAAGTGTGACAAAGGCAGTATGAGTATTGTAAGTAACAGGAATGGCCCACTTTTCTAAAATCTTCACTGACACCACTGTGACCCGAGGCGGCTAGTTGTCTTAATTGGAATGCTGGTCTCCATGGAAACCGGGAATGATTTCAAAGTGCCATTGTTTTGTTCTGAAGCTGTAAGTTCAAGAGATCTATAAACATAACTGCACATGTAAATGATCGGTGGAGATCAATGACCAGCAAGTGGTGTTACTGGGGAAGCGCTTTGATATTGGAATATTGATTGCCTGCGCCCCAGACCCTCCGCACTGCACCTCAGAAGCAAACTATATAGTTCCCTTGACCTGCCTGGGAGCAGCTCCAGGAGTGCCCATCTTAGTCTTTAAATAAGAGCGGGATTTGACAATGGGAGCTGTGCTGGGGAACTGCTGTCCTTGGTATGATGAATTCAGTATCTGACAGGCTCCCACTGACCTTCTTTCTTTGCAGCAGCTGCGGGAGCTAATCAGAGCACAATAATGTGTACATAAATGGAGCTTTACATTTGCAACTCAGAGGAGGCCAGGCATTCAAAGCGATACATTATCACTTCAGGAGGAAACAGATTGGTGTAAGGATGTGGGAATAAAAAGGATTTCAGTGGCATGAATGTTCTGTTGTTACCAAAGGTAAGGAATGCTGTACTGATGCAACAGTTACCACCATACTATTTCAAACTCCCATGGCAAGTGCCTCAAAGGAGTATTCATGTTCTACATGAAACAGCTTACATAAGATGGTTCAGTTTTATGCCACAGCTATGCCGTTTTCTGAACTATCTAGTTCAACCCACTACAGCCTGTGGCCGAAAGGATTCTGATTTGACATATCTTCAATATTTGCTTATTTTTAAAAGAACAGTTTGTTTTTAAAAAACTTATATGCAGTACTTCATTATATGCACCTTTTCATTTTTCTTTCCAAATCCATTTATATGGTACCATATTAAATGTTATGTTCATCTAGTTAGTGCTAGACTTTAAATACAGCTGAGCATATTGATTCAAGCCGGGGGTCAGCCATATTTAACAGAGCTCTCCTTTAATACTTACCAATCTAAACAACAGTGTTCTTTTTTTAAGCAGGTTCAAAAATGGGGAACAATGGGCATCGTACAAGACAGGAGAAAAAAGGTACTCCAAAACACAATAGAAAGATAGAAGTAAAAATATCTACCATAATATGAACTGCTGCTTTTAGATGCAGCCAAGAGTTAGCACCGACATCCCCATTGACCCATAAGGTTAGGGAGCTATGCCTATTGCACGATAGTATTTTTTTAATCACAAGAAACGTGATGGCAAGCAGTTGGTGCTGAAATACAGCTCACGATATTCATGAAAATATGTGGGCAGCAATCCTTTTTTTCCCTTCAGTAAAGCTTTTATCTCCTGCACAGTGACCCACCTCTACTGAGCTTCAGTCCACCCACCTCATCATCCCACCATTCTTAGGACTTAGCTCCTTCCTCAGGAATCCCTCCATGAGTTGCCCCTCATCACCACTGGGGCTGGCCAGGCCCCTCTGGAGCACAACTCAGATACTGCTCCAGAAAAGAGAGCCTAGTCCGTGCATGCAGGGCCTGTGGCAGACATAACCATCATCCCACCTGTTCAGCTTTCTCCCTCCACGTTGCCCCTGGCTGAATACAGGCTGTGACACTGGTACAAGTGCATGTGGAGGCACACACTCCCTTTGCACCTGCCAACAGCCCTCCCCTTATGCTGTTCCAATGCCTAGGCACCCACACACACATACACATACACACTAGATGGCACTTGATGAGTGGAGTGGTCAGACCCCCGTCCCCGGGAGAGGAGAGCAGTCCCTGGGACACTCAGCTCTTTCCCTCCCAAGCTGATCTTCATGTAACCCGAGTCCACTCCTGAACCCTGGTCGTCAGTGTGGTAGGTGGTAGTGATACTGCCAAGTCACCAGGCAGGCTGTGGGCCATCATATTTAAAGGCGTGCTTCTTTACTTGTTTTATATCCAAACAATTGCTAAAGCAGCTTCAAAGGGTAGAAAAGGCCAATTAAAAGACAGGAGAAAAAGAACAATCTAAAAGAGTATTTGTAACAGGTTTTAGGTACATAATGTTCCTTTACCCAACCCGCAGCAACATTTCGCCAGCGAGGTCCCCCACAGTGACTACAGCGCTTAGCCGCGGTGAGAGACCAGCGGAACCGGTGCTCTCTGTTGAGGGTCTTGCACCCCCAATCAGCTCCAACTGGAGTTGAGAATCATTAAGCGGGGTGGTGCAAGGGTGCAGCCCCCTATATGAGGGGTTTGGGGGGCTTTGACCCCAAAGAAAACAAAGACAGCAATAGCAACCCGGCAGCCGACTGCAGAATGCGGTCGACCTGCCGGTATCACTGACAGGGCATTTTGACAGAATTTATGTCAGACTTCTGTCGTGGATCCCATAATGTTTATCGTATTATGAACTGTTGCTTTTAGATGTCACTTGGTGATTTTGTAAGTTTCATCAGTCAAGCTATTGGCCAAATGCTACAAATATGCCCAAATAAGAAAAATGTACCCAGAATGTGTCACTTTTTTCTATTTCTTTGTGTCCTATGACTTCACTTTTTTGTGTTGGTGACTGTTGAATTAAATGGGCTCACGCAGTGTATCAGTAAGGGGACTGACCATGGACATTTATCTAATTAGTCACCTTTTTTAATATTTTCCTTTAGAACCCTTCACCAGAGCTGCCCACTAATGTTTAGTCATATCCCAACCCCATCTTCCCATCTCTAATGCTTCATCATCTTCCAGGAGGTTCGTGGGTATCTGCACCACCATGGCAGATTCTCTTGGTTGGGTGGACAGGGTAACTTGCCAGAAGACAGCAGAGAGTCAGGCCACCAGAGCCCAGTAATGCCCACTTCATGCTGCATGCCAGCAGGGGTTTCTGCCATTCATTTCTCCCAGCCCTGTGCCACCATCTACAGCTCCAGGTGTGTGTGTGTGTGTGTGTGTGTATATATATATATATTGTGTGTGTATACACACACACACACACACAACTATATGCCATCACTGACAAAGCTGACAAAGTTAGACAGTGTCCCCTCTCCTTCCTCCAAGTGGTTTGAGCTGCTCCACCACCAGCGGTAGTCACCTAGGTGGTGGTATTGAAGCGGAGCTCATTTCCCTCCATTTCCAGGAGGAGAAGAGCATCTGCCAGGATACTCATTCTTCCTCCCCCAGTGCTTCCTGCTTGTTACCAAGCCCAGGTTACCATCATTATGGAATCCAGGCACTGTTCATAGAAAACATTTCTCAGTTTTCTGACATTTGATGAAACACTCCCTACCAGACACAGCTTCTGCTCAAAAATATTTATTGGAGGAAAAGCAAACATAAAACTAAGCAGGAAACAGTCTGTCCGGCACAAACTCCCTGACCAATTGTGACTAAGTCATCCCCTTGAGCACTGAGAAACTGTTTTATGGGAAAAGGACTGAATACTACCCTGCAGGGTGTTTTGACATTGGCCCATAATGATCAGTCCCGTTGCTGATACATACTATAGGCTGAAAGTCTTCTCTGTTATGTGGTTAGTGCAATAGATAATGTAGTGTTACCCCTAGATGGCGCTATCCCAGGGGCTACTACCCCTGCCTGATTTGCCACTAACAGGTTGAGGGGCCTGGATCCAATGGCGGGTGCCTCCACCCAGAGGTCAGGGTTTGCAATAGTTAAACTAACTTGGTCACAGCCCTCTGGGACACTGCAACCCCTTTCTTCCCACTAGTGGCCCACACAATATATCAGAATTACCTTCACAGTATACACTTACCCCAGGTCTGGTTCCGTCACTGGGACCTCCTGTGAAATGAGATACAGTGCAACAATCACAGTACAGTACTTTAACATAGACAAATACCTCAGGCAGTATAACTTTGCTGAAACAAGCAGCTCTGATTTATTTAGGGGATATAACAAGGACAGGGGAAATCAGGTTAATTAGCTTATCACTCTAATAATCTACCTATGGCTCTGTACAGGCCTATCCCTATCAGTTACTGTCCCTGGGTACCCAAGCCCTAGTGGCTAGTCCAAACCGTGGCAGCTGGTAGGGGCCCTTTCACACAGAGAAAAGGAGAATTAAACAGTCAGCAGTACAGTAATTCCATTTGGATTTAACGTGGCAATTCAACAGGGAGCAACCCTGAATTAGTACTCACGACCTCCAAATAAGATAGGGTCCTTCAATGTCAGCAGGGCTCACTTGAGGTACACAAACCTCTTCACACATCCATATAAAAGAAAGCACTATACCAGGCAGGCTGCATCTGTATCCCGATCAATTACTGCACAATACCAGGAGAACACACAGCAGATTCAGTTCCTGACAGACAGAGTGCAATTTTCAGCAATTCCTCCAGTCTTCTACAGGGTGAGCCTGGTTTCTACTCTTCAGAGATCCTTTGATTCTTTTCACAGGAATGATTCAGTCCTAACAAGCTGTTACACAAGCTGCAGACGGAACTCTGGGCCTTACACACGTTTTTGACTAAAACTGCACACTGAAAAGCACAGGGCTCCTTCCTTCTTCCTGCCAAAGCTCAACTGAAACTCCAACCGACAAAACCGGCACTTCCTTTGAGTTCCTCCCAGTTCTTGACTGGATTGGCTGTCACTCACAATAGACTGCTGCTGTTGGTCCAAAAAGGTGCTGAAGTCTAAACTACATCTCCCAGAGTCACTGCTCATACAATCCTCTTGTGGCTGGCTCAGATTATGAGTCCAAGTTCTGATTCGTCCAAGGCACCATTTTAGAGCTAGCTTACCCCACACTGATTGGTCCAGTTCAGCAGTTCAAAACCAGAATGGGGAACTAGACAGACACAGTTCTGACTGCAAAGAAAGCAGGTTAGACAAACTGTAATTTCATTATTACTCTAAATAATTTCTGGCAAACAGTTACATCTTTCAGACAGGTTCCCTTTGCACTCCTAGTGACTGCAAAAATGAAGTGAATTGGCAGCAGCTTGAGTGGTACTCAATCAAAGAAACACACAGTCCCCCATACAAACTAATTATGTCTGCAAGCAGACAGCTCTTAAAGAGACAGTACCAGAGGTTCTAAAAACACTCACTGATAAATGGCTTAAATGCCAAACACCATTCAGGCTTGGAGCATTCAAGCAAGCTCCTGGAAGTCTTTTGGGAACCCCCATTTGCAGGGGGGTTACAGTAGTATTCCACGCTATACTGAGGGGGAACATAAGGAGTTTTAATATATTGGGGAAACGTGCAGAGGATTGGCAGAGGACAAAATGGTATACCATGGTGGAGGGAAAGACTGTTACTTTTTTTTAATTTTTATTTTTATTTAGTATACTTTTTGGGCTCTGTCCAGCCATTCAAATCTGTCCTGTGCCCTGCCCCCGTCACCCCAACCTTACTCAACTCCCAAACACACCACAAACACACCCCCAGAGGCCGAGGGCTTCAGGAGGGCCCTACCCCTGATGGAACTGGCCAGTACATGTAGGATCGAGGGATTTACAGTTAGTGGTATGGGGCCTGCAGTGCAGGATATACGTCCTGGTGCATGGTCAGATCCCTTTTCTGTCTTTGTGTAGCTCCGAGGAGGCGTGGCACGCAATGATGTGATGCCGCATATGCCGCATATCTGGAATGCCTCCCAACACTGCCTAGCTCCAGCCATCATATCCTGGCCTCCGCAGGTCAGTTGAAACTCTGACAGCCCCCCCCCCGAGGGAGAGAGCAGTCCAAAGGATGCTCTATCCTCCTCCACTGAGCTGGCCCTCCAATGACCTGAGCTCATTACTGAACCCAGGTCACCGGCATCGTGAGCGGAAAACCCTACCACTGCACAGACAGGCCAGCTAGACTGTTATTCACTGGAGTTACTGTCTATGCTTCTTCCTGCCTCCTTTTATAAATCTAGTTGTGCACCTCAGGAGGATGGAAACACTGGTAGCCTTGGTTAATATATAAGCGTGTATTTATAATCTTATATGGAACTTAATGCTAAATTTTTCAATTTACTATATACTGCTATACCAGCAAATCAATTCTAACTTATACTAATGGTGAGAATGTCATGCTATCATTATTTGTACTGGTTTTGGAAACTTAAAAACATTGAAGTTAAAAATAAATAAACATGAGCTTGGTGTTTTGCAGAACCATTTCCAGCTCAATACTTTACTTAAGCTTTGTCGAGCTGGCATGGGCAATGCCTTACTCAGCTTGTAACTTACCAGTGATACCTATGAATGTGTTACAGCAGAAACATATGCTACAATGACACACTGAGCCACACTTGGAATTGTAAATAAATACAGACACTTTTTAGATATAAATACAGTCATTCTCTTAAAAATGAACCCTTTCGGGTGACAACATATTACCACAGAGCAGGTTGGAGTGAGTAACTTGACAGACCAATGGCCTTTCTGCCCTAATGCGGGGTGTATGTATGTTGTTGAAAAGCTGGGACACCAGCCAACGAAGTAGCACAGCAGCAAGGCACTAGTCTGGCAATCTGAGCTCAGGACGATGCTCGGGTTACAGGGGACTAGCTGGGGAAGACATGATGCTCATTCCAGTAGACAGCTCTCCTCCTTCAGGAAGGGGGATTCTGTCCTCTGCTCTTTGACTTCTGCTCAGCGGAGGCTGGAGAGCAGCATGTATGGAGGCTGCTTCAGTGCTGGGGACTGCTGCAGTTGTTATCTCTGATGACCGAAAGCTGGCCAAGCAGAGTGTAAAGGCTGTAGGGAGGGCCAGTGGCATGTTGGGGTGCATAAGAAGGGGTATCCAAGCAGAAGGAGGAAGGTGGTGATTCCTCTATACAAAACACTGGTAAGGCCTCATTTGGAATACTATGTACAGTTTTGGAGGTCGCATCTTCGTAAGGACATAGACAGGGTGAAGGCAGTTCAGAGAAGAGTGACTAAGGTGGTGCAGGGCTTGCACCAGAAGACATATGAGGAGAGATTGAAAGACCTTGATATGTATACACTGGAAGAGAGGAGGGAGTGGGGGGGGGACATGATAGAAATCTTGAAGTATCTTGAGGGCATAAACAAGGTGCAAGTGGGCAACGTCTTTCACTATACGAGAGGTACAAGAACAAGGGTGCATAATATGAGATTGGAGGGTGGCAGGATAAGGGGAAATGTGAGGAAGTTTTTTCACGGAAATGGTGGTGGATGCATAGAATAGCCTGCCACAGGAGGTGGTGGGAGAGCACAGTGGGGGATTTAAACATGCATGGGACAGGCATATTGGAACCCTAGAGATGGGAAGCAGAGGCTAAAGCCAATGACCAAGTAGAGTCAGCAGCCACTAATAAGGTAGGGTAAAGGGCAGGCAGCATGGGCCTAGTGGTCCTTATCTGCCATCAGTTTCTATGCCAATGAGTGCTTGCATACAACTGCATGTGCACCCTGCATCACTGCATGCTGGCAGTCACCTGTGGAGAAAATTAGCTGTAAAGTCCCCATGGCCATAGAATGACAACTAAGCTTCCTTGTAGGCCCCACACCATTGGCTAGGCCCCTCCTGTACTGGGTCCTGCTCCTACTGGGGAAAGCATGCTCCCTGGAGGGTGCCATTGTGGGGAAAGCCATGGAGGAATTCAGAGGTTGGGGTAAGATCCTGGGGATTACAGGTGACGGGGCTGGGGCCGGGTCAGTCAGAACAGAGTCCCTGATTCAGTAGCTCAGGTGAAGAAATGATAGGTTGAAAAGCTGTAACTCAAAAGGAAAGGATTGTGGAACACCTGGAATGGTTCCATGTGATAATGGCAATTGCAGAAAGGTGATCACCATTAGGGTGAGTGTACATCGCTGAAAATCAATTTTGGTGATGTACACCCGGCCAAACAAAGGAGCTGGGGAGTTGTTTTTATGCAGGGGCTGTGCCCCATGCCTCCCCCAAAGGATTCTCAACTCCAGGGGGGTGCATGTCAGGAGGGGTGCAAATCCCCCCCCCAAAAAAAATGGCTGGGCGCAACAAAATGTACACGCACCCAGAACCGAAGCCAGCCCCTCACAACCCTTGCCTGCCACCCACCCACCACACCACAGGGCCAGCTCAGCAGCCCACTGCTGCACTATGCCTCACAAACCCTCCCTCCCCTTCCACCCGTCACATGGCGTGCTCGCTCCCCCCCCCACGTGCTTGTACATATAGCGACATCCTGTCATTATATTCGCGGACCGCCCCCATCCGGTCACCCTCCCTGCCCAGTAACCCTGTGGACAGGCATTGCAATTGAGTCACCTTTTTTGAAAACACTCAATTGCGGTCGCCATTGTCATGGGCTACCTCTGGAATCCAATGGACTGCAGGACCCAAGGCATCATGGCTTTACAGAGGGGAGGTCATACTAAACAAACTTTTTTTTTTTTTGCAGTTAATCTTTTTATCACATTTTTCTTTTATTTACAGTTATACAATCAACATGTGAATGAACATACATGCATTTCAGTTGAGCTGCATACATTTCAAAGAAACTGAACATATGTATACTACAGCAGATGCTACACCCTGTGGGTGTTTCAACAGTGGTATTATGACATACATGTACTCATACTCAGGTTTCACTAAGCTATATACCCTTGCGGACCAACGTGCCGCTCCTTTGCTTGCAAGAGTGGGATGTATGGTTTGTAATGTTTAAGATGGGGTTCTTACATTGAGTTTTGGCTGGTGGCTTGAGGAACCATTTTTCTTAACTTGATAGGTCAGAGTGTAGCTAGACAAAAATCTAGGTCGAATGCCTTCCAGGGTTTGATTAGACCTTACTCATAGGGGCCCCTGCCTTGTTCAATTTGGATCTGTATATAGTGGATGAAGTGGGCCCATCTGTCCGTGTAGGCCCTAATATTGCCAGTGGTAAAGTGAGACATTTTGGTGAAGGTTGCTAGCTTTTCCATAGTGATTAGCCACTCTATAAAGGATGGAACCTCCGTAGTATTCTGCCTTCTCAGAAGCAGCCTCTTAACTTCTACATGGCCTGCATTAACCATAATCTTTGTTGTACTTGCTAGGAAAGATCCCTCGGTACTATCCAGAGAATTAGCATGGTTGGGCTCATAAGAATCTGTGTTTACAATACTTCCGAGCAGCACTGGATAACTTTGTTCCAGAGTGGTCTTATTAGTGGGCAGAGCCATAGAATGTGAAGGAGCTCTGCACCTCCCACTTTGCATCTCCAGCACTCTGTCTAATAGGCCCATGTGTTGAAACTGTACTGGTGTGCAGTACGATAAATGTAAAATTTTGTTTTGGATTAGGAGGCTTCTAGGTCATTGCAGGCTCTGCGGACAGCGGCCCAGCAGGCCTTACACTCCTCTGAGGAGATTGACTCATTTAGTAACGTTTATCATTTTGCCTTAGCAGGAAGTGGGGGGTCTAGTGCAGAATCCTTCATTTGGCCATAAATCACATCTGCTAGCTCCTTGCTCCCTTTGAGCCATCTACCTACGGGCATTCTTTGGCCTGGTTTGTCTCTTATTTCTGCATCTTGCACAAGGGCATGCTTTCTTTAGACCCTCTTGGTACATGTGCCTAATCTGGAAGTACTTCCAAAACTCCTTTTTATGCAGCAGATATTTATTCTGCAGGGAGGCAAAATAATCCATAGTGTGGCCATCTGTCATTAACAGATCCCCAAGTCTATGGATATGCTTTGTCCTCCATGCGGTCCAGTTCAGGGTAGCTTTATCTATGATCCACTGTGGGTTGTTCCACAGAGGGGAGTATTTCCCCAAACTCATACAGGCATTCATGGCGCATCCCACTTTAAACCATGCTGTGTGAGCTGTGACCATAGCCAACTTTACAGGGGTTGGTAGGGGATTTCTAGGTAGGATGTCAAATCAGTGCTGTTAAGGGCAGCTATTCCCATCTCAATCCAAGCTGGCTTGTTTGGCGCCCAGGTACTAGAGCATTCTGCATGTTCTAGCCACTGAGAAGGCATATGCATATAACTGGAAGTGAGGGCTCCAACTGCCTCTCTGCCATCTGGCCCTTAGCTTGGCCCTGATGTATCTTGGTCTTGCATTTCCCCATAGAAAGCCACCTATAATGTAGTCCAGCTTTTGAAACCATTTCTTAGGGATCTCTACTGGCAGGTGGGCCAGCAGTTGGAAAATTCTAGGTGCAATTAACACCTTTATCGCAGCTATTTTAGCTGGCATGGCTAAATTCAGATGTCGTCATCTATTAATCTCGACCTGTAAGTTGCCTATCAGTGGTGTAAGATTTTTTTCTATGAGGAAGTGTAGTTTGAGTGTGATGTGCACGCCCAGGTATCTGATTCCCCCTTTGGCCCATACCAGCTCAAACTTGGCAACAATCAATGGTGTAATACGGTCATTAAGAGGGAGTATTTCTGTCTTGCTTTTGTTAATTCGGAGCCCTGATATGTCAACAAATGTATTTAGCAGACTTACGATGTGGGGCGCACATGTCTCTATATCATTAGTATTAGACAGTCATATACATAGAGTAGGGTGTGATTTGAGAGCCCCCCCCCCACCATTTGCAAACCTTGTCTCTTGGGTAGCTTCTTAGGGTGCTTGCCAGGGCCTCGATGGCCAGAAAAAAAAGCATGGAGAAAGGGGCCACCCCTGCCTGGTTCCTCTGTGAAGGCTGAAAGGGTCAGATAGTGTGTTGTTTGTTAGGACCCTGGCCGTGGGGTTTTTATACAGTATTTTAACCCAACCCCCAAACTGGGGCCTAAAGTTAAATTTTTGGAGAATGGTATGCAGGAAATCCCACTCTAGGGAATCAAATGCTTTCTCAAAGTAGAAGGTAGAGAAGGATCTGCTCCAGGCGAGTTGACATGCTTTTGCTAATATTTTAGTGCCAACATTAAAAAGTGAAGTGGGCTTATAGCTTGCAGGAGTGAGAGGTCCTTCCCTTCCCTTCCTTTGGGAGAACAGTGATGATGGCTTCACACAGAGAGCTTGGCAAGCTCCCTTTCTATAGTGCTTCAGTTAGCATTTCCAGCATTGAGGCAGTGACTGTTTCTTGCACTACTATGTAAAAGTCTGCCAAGAAGCCATGTCTCCCCAGGGAGCCTTGTGTGGGGCCATATTTACAATAGCTGCCTGTAGTTCTTGTTCACTAAAAGGTGCTTCAAGCATCTCCCTCTGTCAGAAAGCCTCTGGATTGTTAGGCCCGCCAGAAAAGCCAAGCAATTTAGAGATCATCTTAGAAACATAGAAACATAGAATTTGACGGCAGATAAGGACCGCTTGGCCCACCCAGTCTGCCCATTTCCCTGCCTACTGGACAAGCTGCAGATCCTAGTTAACCAGCAGCCTACTTCTTCCTACCCCATCCCCTAGAATTGCCTTATGACTGTCCCATGCATGCTTGAATTCCACCACTGTTTTTGACTCCACTACCTCCTCCGGAAGGCCGTTCCATGCATCCACAACCCTCTCTGTGAAAAAATACTTCCTTAAATTACCTCTGAGCCGCCCCCATCTTCAAATTGTGCCCCCTTGTTCTTGCACACCTCTTTTTTTGAAAGATGCTACCCTCTTGGACTTTGTTGATTCCCTTGAGGTACTTGAAAGTTTCTATCATGTCCCCCTCTCCCTCCTTTCCTCGAGGCTATACATATTAAGCTCCTTTAGTCTCTCTTCATATGTCTTCTGGTGCAGACCCTGCACCATTTTAGTTGCCCTCCTCTGGACAGCTTCCATCCTGTCTATGTCTTTGCGAAGACTGGGTCTCCAGAACTGCACGCAGTACTCCAGATGGGGTCTGACCAGCTGTCTGTACAGAGGGATAATAACTTCCTGTTTTCTACTAGTGATGCCTCTCCCTATGCATCCCAATATCCCCCCAGCCCTCCTTGCTGCCCTCTCACATTGCTTGCCCACCTTTAGGTCATCTGATATGACTACCCCCAGGTCCCTTTCCATTTTTGTTGTCGTTAGTATCTCACCCCCCATTGTGTACTCTTCCCCTGGGTTTTTGTTTCCCAGGTGCATTACCTCACACTTCTTAGCATTGAATCTAAGCTGCCATACATTTGACCATTCCTCTAACCTTGCCAAGTCCCTTTTCATCCTTTCCACCCCACCTTGTGTATCAACTCTGTTGCAGATCTTTGTGTCATCTCAAAGAGACATACTTTTCCTTCCAGTCCTTCTGCAATGTCGCTTATAAAGACATTGAAGAGGACTGCTCCTAATACTGAACCCCTGCGTATCCCACTAGTAACCCCTTTCATTAGAGTGGACTCCATTTACTATTACCTCTGTGTCCTATTTTCCAGCCAATTTTTACCCAGGCTGTCATCTTGGGTCCCACTCCCAGGCTAGCTAACTTGTTTATTAATCTTTTTTTGTGGGACTGTGTCAAATGCCTTGCTAAATTCAAGGTAGGCTCCACAGCCTCTCCCTGGTCTACTACTTTGGTCACCCTGTCAAAGAAATCTATTAGATTTGTCTCATATGACCTTCCTGCTGTGAATCTATGCTGCCTTGGGTCCTGTGCCCCACTGGCCTCTAGGTACTCAACTATTCTTTCTTTCAGAAGTGATTCCATCATTTTCCCCTACCACTGAGGTTAAACTAACAGGTCTGTAGTTTCCTGCTTCTGCCTTGCTCCCACTTTTGTGAAGGGAATTACATCTGCCCTCCTCCAGTCCTCGGGTACCACCCCATCCTCCCATGATTTGTTAAACAGGGTAGTCAGTGGTGTCACTAATTCTACCCTTAGTTCTTTTGAATTTGGGATGAATCCCATCAGGCCCCATTGCTTTGTCCACCTTCAGTTTTAACAGTTCTTTCAGAACCCTTTCTTCTGTAAATGGGTTGGTATCAACGTCTCTATCCAGTGTGTTTCTACTGTTTGTTCTAGGTACCCCTTCCTTTGTAAATACTCAGCAAAAATATTTGTTTAGTATCTCTGCCTTTTCACAGTCTTCCTCTGCCCACCCTCCCCTTATTAAGCCTCACTATCTCTCCTTGGTCTTCCTTCACTCCTGATGTACCTATAAAGGTTTTATCCCCCTTCTTAACTGAGTTGGCTATCTTTCCTCGGTTTGGGCCTTTGCTGTTCTGACTGCCTTCCCAGCTTCCTTTGCTTTAACTGATACAGTTCTCTGTCCTGCTCCTTCTGTGATTCCTTGTACTTCCTGAAAGCTTTCTTTTCTCTTGGAACCTTTACTGCCACTTTCTTTGAGAACCATAGTGGTTTCTTACATCGTTTAGTTTTGTTTATTTGCTGCACACAAAGGTTTGTTGCCTCTGTGATGGCAGTTTTATTATTCCCCATTGTTCTTCCACCCCTCCTTCCTGCCCATTTGCTAGTGCATTCCTTAGGCACTTACCCATTTTGGCAAAGTCAGCCCTCCTAAAGTCCAGTACCTTTGCCTTTGTATGGCTTGACTCTATTGCTATGTTTATTGTGAACCATACTGTTCGATGGTCGCTAGTTCCCAGATGGCTACCCACTTCTACATCTGTGATCCTCTCTTCATCTCCATTTGAGAGAACCAGGTCTAAGATTGCTCCCTCTCGAGTGGGCTCCAATACTAGTTGTCTAAGGCATGCCCCCTGTAGGGCATCTAGAATAACCCCACTCTTCAAAGTGGCTGCGAACTGCACTCCAGTTAACATCTGGCATATTCAGATCACCCATCAGCAATATCTCCCCTTTTTTTGCCATAATAAGTATACTTTCTATCATTTCCTTGTCCATTTCCTCCCCCTGAGAAGGGGGTCTGTATACAACCCCTGTGCGGATTGTGGTGCCATTGCCGGTCTCCAAATTTACCCACAGTGCTTCTTCTCCTCCCTGTTTTCTCTTTTGTTCTGTTACTTTGATTCCTTTGCTTATATAAAGAGCTACTCCTCCTCCTCTTTAACCTCTCTGTCTCTCCTGTAGATAGTGTACCCTGGTATGTTTACGTCCCAGTCATGGTTTTGTGCGAACCATGTTTCTGTGACTGCCAGATTTCCAGATGTTCCTCCTCCATCAAGGCCACTAATTCAACTAGTGCATTGGTACTCATTGCTTTCCATTTTTGATGGCTTTGCTTTCTGTTGCAGCATCCCCCACTGACCTTTCTACCTCGGTCGTTTCCCATTTAGTACCCTGTTTTGTAGGAGATGCTGGGATTTTCCTGCTGCTTATCAGTGTCTCCCCCCTTGACTACTTTAAAACCTTGCCAATGAAGCATTTAAACTGATTGCTCAAAAGACTTGTTCCCTTCCTGGACAGATGCAGACCATCCTGCCAGTATAGGCTGGTGTCTCTCCAGGTGGAACCCCAGTCCCCAATGAAGTAAAACCCCTGTGCTCCACACCATTTTTTCAACCACTCATTAAACTGCATGGTGCAAAGTACCCTTGCCTCACTCATGCCATTTAAAGGCAGCACCTCTGAGAAGGATACTGTGTGCGTTACTTGTCTTAGGCCCCTCCCCAGTTCTACAGAGTCTTTCTGCAATGCTCTAATCTCATTTTGGGCCAAGTCATTTGTCCCTAGGTGGACAATGACATCCAGGTCAGACTCCCGTGCAGCTGTTCTCATGATCCTGAAGATGCACTTCCTGTCCCTACAAGCCATGGCACCAGGCAGGCACTTTACTTCAGTTTTCCATGCTCCCCCCAGTTCTATCCCCGTAATAATTGAGTCCCCCACCAGGAGCTGCTTCCTTTCCTTGTGGCATCCTCTGCCTCCTTCCTGTGGGCCTCCCTTGTGACAGGTGTCCTCAGCCTCCTTAATCTCCTCCATGGTGCATCCATGGGGAGCTGTGCTCCCCCAGAATGGTGTATGGATTGTGGAGTGGAACAACTGACTGGATGTGCCTCTGTTCCACCCTCCTCACCCTCCCTGAGCCCACTGTGGTCCAACTGCTGTGCTTTCTTTGCAACCTCTGAGGTAGTGGTGGTGGCTCTGGTGCTCCCTGGATGGGGGGTTCCCTTCCTACCATCCAGTCTGGCCTGGGGGAAGGTTCTCTTACTGCTGTCCAGTGTGGCCTAAAGACGGTCAACTTCCTCCCTCAGAGCAGAGAGTGGTCTGCAAATAGGGCAGCATCTCAGCCTCCAGAAAGACTCCCAGAAGACTGCTGCCCCACAGCCATTACATTGCACTACTCCCCACATGACAATTTTTTTTTGTTTGTTTTTGTGTGTGTGTGTGCTTGTGTGTGTGATTGGTTTGTTATATAGAAATATATATATATATTATACAATGTGTATGAGTATATTTTCAGTGCTGTGTGCTAGAGAGGATATGACATTAATATGCACCTTGCACTCTTGAGGAAATGATGTCAGAACCCCAGGTATAAAGGAACTATTTCCAGGGGTGAGGGGTGAGGGGTGGGAAGGGGTTGGGCCTAAACTGTGCCCTCACAAAACAATCAGCTAAGAGCTCTGACCCACTGTTGCGATGAGTGCCTTCCTGTCTGCAAGATACTATACACAACAATTTGACAGAGAAAATGCCCTGCTAATCAAACAGAGAAAAATCCAGACATCCAATTCAGACACAGGTAAACGTCCCCAGCCCCAAAACAGCCTGGTGGTTTGTGCTCTGAAAGCAGTCAGCCCCAAAATAAGTCAGTTGTGCTTTGAACTCTTCCTGCACTGAAAATCTTAAGAATTGTAACAAGACTATCTTTTCCTGATAATTGTAAATTCCTTATTTCACCTTTCAGTTAGAAGCAGCCTCCATCTGCAGTATATCTGCTACAAACCAAGGACAAGTGAAAGGTTCCCCTTCCTCTGCTGTGAGCACAACTCACTTTCTTGCAAATCCTATGTTCACTATTGCAGCTCCCAACAAGAGATAGTTTGACTAGGAAAAATATTAGCTGTTCTGATGAGTTTGCTATAAACACTTGCTTATAATACTATTGTGCTCAGGTCTGTTACCAAAGCTATTGGCTGATTAAGTCTCTGTGACTTAATCACTTCCTGAGAAAGTTTGGAATTGCCTTTTAAGGCAAACAATGATAAACACAGAAAACAGTTTACTGTCTCGGTCAAATACACAACCTGTACCTGCACTTATTTCAGGATTTGTGACAAATGTTTCGCCCAGAGTTTAAAATCTTCCTGCACTGAAAATCTTAAGAATTGTAACAAGACTGTCTTTTCCTGATAATTGTAAATTCCTTATTTCACCTTTCAGTTAGAAGCAGCCTCCACCTGCAGTATATCTGCTACAAACCAAGGACAATTGAAAGGTTCCCCTCCCTCTGTTGTGAGCACAACTCGCTTTCTTGCAAATCCTATGTTCAGTATTGCAGCTCCCAACAAGAGATAGTTTGACTAGGAAAAATATTAGCTGTTCTGATGAGTTTGCTATAAACACTTGCTTATAATACTGTTGTGCTCAGGTCTGTTACCAAAGCTATTGGCTGATTAAGTCTCTGTGATGTAATCACTTCCTGAGAAAGTTTGGAATTGGCTTTTAAGGCAAACAATGATAAACACAGAAAACAGTTTACTGTCTGGGTCAAACACACAACCTGTACCTGCACTTATTTCAGGATTTGAGACAAATGTTTCAGCCCAGAGTTTAAAATCTTCCTGCACTGAAAATCTTAAGAATTGTAACAAGACTGTCTTTTCCTGATAATTGTAAATTCCTTATTTCACCTTTCAGTTAGAAACAGCCTCCACCTGCAGTATATCTGCTACAAACCAAGGACAATTGAAAAGTTCCCCTTCCTCTGTTGTGACCCAAAAGGTTAGGGAGCTATGCCTATTGCACGATAGCTTTTTTTTAATCACAAGAATCGTGATGGCAAGCAGTTGGTGCTGAAATACAGCTCACGATATTCATGAAAATATGTGGGCAGCAATCCTTTTTTTCCCTTCAGTAAAGCTGTTATCTCCTGCACAGTGACTGACCTCTACTGAGCTTCAGTCCACCCACCTCATCATCCCACCATTCTTAGGACTTAGCTCCTTCCTCAGGAATCCCTCCATGAATTGCACCTCATCACCACTGGGGCTGGCCAGGCCCCTCTGGAGCACAACTCAGATACTGCTCCAGAAAAGAGAGCCTAGTCCATGCATGCAGGGCCTGTGGCAGAAATAACCATCATCCCACCTGTTCAGCTTTTTCCCCTCCACGTTGCCCCTGGCTGAATACAGGCTGTGACACTGGTACAAGTGCATGTGGAGGCACACACTCCCTTTGCACCTGCCAACAGCCCTCCCCTTATGCTGTTCCAATGCCTAGGCACCCACACACACATACACATACACACTAGATGGCACTTGATGAGTGGAGTGGTCAGACCCCCGTCCCCGGGAGATGAGAGCAGTCCCTGGGACGCTCAACTCTTCCCCCCCCCAAGCTGATCTTCATGTAACCCGAGTCCACTCCTGAACCCTGTTCGTCAGTGTGGTAGGTGGTAGTGATACTGCCAATTCACCAGGCAGGCTGTGGGCCATCATATTTAAAGGCGTGCTTCTTTACTTGTTTTATATCCAAACAATTGCTAAAGCAGATTCAAAGGGTAGAAAAGGCCAATTAAAAGACAGGAGAAAAAGAATAATCTAAAAGAGTATTTGTAACAGGTTTTAGGTACATAATGTTCCTTTACCCAACCCGCAGCAACATTTCACCAGCGAGGTCCCCACAGTGACTACAGCGCTTAGCCTCGGTGAGAGACCCGCTGGAACCCGGTGCTGTCTGTTGAGGGTCTTGCACCCCCCCAATCAGCTCCAACTGGAGTTGAGAATCATTAAGCGGGGTGGTGCAAGGGTGCAGCCCCCTATATGAGGGGTTTGGGGGGCTTTGACCCCCAAAGAAAACAAAGACAGCAATAGCAACCCGGCAGCCGACTGCAGAATGCGGTCGACCTGCCGGTATCACTGACAGGGCATTTTGACAGAATTTATGTCAGACTCCTGTCGTGGATCCCATAATGTTTATCGTAATATGAACTGTTGCTTTTAGATGTCACTTGGTGATTTTATAAGTTTCATCAGTCAAGCTATTGGCCAAATGCTACAAATATGCCCAAATAAGAAAAATGTACCCAGAATGTGTCACTTTTTTCTATTTCTTTGTGTCCTATGACTTCACTTTTTTGTGTTGGTGACTGTTGAATTAAATGGGCTCACGCAGTGTATCAGTAAGGGGACTGACCATGGACATTTATCTAATTAGTCACCTTTTTTAATATTTTCCTTTAGAACCCTTCACCCGAGCTGCCCACCTATGTTTAGTCATATCCCAGCCCCATCTTCCCATCTCTAATGCTTCATCATCTTCCAGGAGGTTCGTGGGTATATGCACCACCATGGCAGATTCTCTTGGTTGGGTGGACAGGGTAACTTGCCAGAAGACAGCAGAGAGTCAGGCCACCAGAGCCAAGTAATGCCCACTTCATGCTGCATGCCAGCAGGGGTTTCTGCCATTCATTTCTCCCAGCCCTGTGCTGCCATCTACAGCTCCAGTGTGTGTGTGTGTGTATATATATATATATATATATATATATATATGTGTGTGTGTACACACACACACACACACACACACACAGAGTATGCCATCACTGACAAAGCTGACAAAGTTAGACAGTGTCCCCTCTCCTTCCTCCAAGTGGTTTGAGCTGCTCCACCACCATCGGTGGTCACCTAGGTGCTGGTATTGAAGCGGAGCTCATTTCCCTCCATTTCCAGGAGGAGAAGAGCATCTGCCAGGATACTCATTCTTCCTCCCCCAGTGCTTCCTGCTTGTTACCAAGCCCAGGTTACCATCATTATGGAATCCAGGCACTGTTCATAGAAAACATTTCTCAGTTTTCTGACATTTGATGAAACACTCCCTACCAGACACAGCTTCTGCTCAAAAATATTTATTGGAGGAAAAGCAAACATAAAACTAAGCAGGAAACAGTCTGTCCGGCACAAACTCCCTGACCAATTGTGACTAAATCATCCCCTTGAGCACTGAGAAACTGTTTTATGGGAAAAGAACTGAATACTACCCTGCAGGGTGTTTTGACATCAACCCATAATGATCAGTCCCTTTGCTGATACATACTATAGGCTGAAAGTCTTCTCAGCTATGTGGTTAGTGCAATAGATAATGTAGTATTCCACGCTATACTGAGGGGGAACATAAGGAGTTTTAATATATTGGGGAAAGGTGCAGAGGATTGGCAGAGGGCAAAATGGTATACCATGGTGGAGGGAAAGACTGTTACTTTTTTTTATTTTTTTTTTATTTAGTATACTTTTTGGGCTCTATCCAGCCATTCAAATCTGTCCTGTGCCCTGCACCCATCACCACAACCTTACTCAACTCCCAAGCACCCTGGCTTGCCCCCCCAGGGCGGGGCTTCTGGGAGGGGTCCTACCCCTGATGGAAACTCGGTCAGTATGTAGGATCAAGGATTTACAGTTAGTGGTATGGGGCCTGCAGTGCAGGATATACATCCAGGTGCATGGTCAGATCACTTTTCTGTCTTTGTGTAGCCCGAGGAGGCGTGGCACGCAATGATGTGATGCCGCATATGCCGCATATCTGGAATGCCTCCCAACACTGCCTAGCTCCAGCCATCATATCCCTGGCCTCCCGCAGGGTCAGTTGAAACTCTGACAGCCCCCCCCAAGGGAAAGAGCAGTCCAAAGGATGCTCTATCCTCCTCCACTGAGCTGGCCCTCCAATGACCTGAGCTCATTACTGAACCCGGGTCACCGGCATCGTGAGCGGAAAACCCTACCACTGCACAGACAGGCCAGCTAGACTGTTATTCACTGGAGTTACTGTCTATGCTTCTTCCTGCCTCCTTTTATAAATCTAGTTGTGCACCTCAGGAGGATGGAAACACTGGTAGCCTTGGTTAATATATAAGCATGTATTTATAATCTCATATGGAACTTAATGCTAAATTTTTCAATTTACTATATACTGCTATACCAGCAAATCAATTCTAACTTATACTAATGGTGAGAATGTCATGCTATCATTATTTGTACTGGTTTTGGAAACTTAAAAACATTGAAGTTAAAAATAAATAAACATGAACTTGGTGTTTTGCAGAACCATTTCCAGCTCAATACTTTACTTAAGCTTTGTCGAGCTGGCATGGGCAATGCCTTACTCAGCTTGTAACTTACCAGTGATACCTATGAATGTGTTACAGCAGAAACATATGCTACAATGACACACTGAGCCACACTTGGAATTGTAAATAAATACAGACACTTTTTAGATATAAATACAGTCATTCTCTTAAAAATGAACCCTTTCGGGTGACAACATATTACCACAGAGCAGGCTGGAGTGAGTAACTTGACAGACCAATGGCCTTTCTGCCCTAATGCGGGGTGTATGTATGTTGTTGAAAAGCTGGGACACCAGCCAATGAAGTAGCACAGCAGCAAGGCACTAGTCTGGCAATCTGAGCTCAGGACGATGCTCGGGTTACAGGGGACCAGCTGGGGAAGACATGATGCTCATTCCAGTAGAAGGGTGACTAAGGTGGTGCAGGGCTTGCACCAGAAGACATATGAGGAGAGATTGAAAGACCTTGATATGTATACACTGGAAGAGAGGAGGGAGTGGGGGGGGGACATGATAGAAATCTTGAAGTATCTTGAGGGCATAAACAAGGTGCAAGTGGGCAACGTCTTTCACTATAGGAGAGGTACAAGAACAAGGGTGCATAATATGAGATTGGAGGGTGGCAGGATAAGGGGAAATGTGAGGAAGTTTTTTTTCACGGAAATGGTGGTGGATGCATAGAATAGCCTGCCACAGGAGGTGGTGGGGAGAGCACAGTGGGGGATTTAAACATGCATGGGACAGGCATATTGGAACCCTAGAGATGGGAAGCAGAGGCTAAAGCCAATGACCAAGTAGAGTCAGCAGCCACTAATAAAGGTAGGGTAAAAGGGCAGGCAGCATGGGCCTAGTGGTCCTTATCTGCCATCAGTTTCTATGCCAATGAGTGCTTGCATACAACTGCATGTGTGCACCCTGCATCACTGCATGCTGGCAGTCACCTGTGGAGAAAATTAGCTGTAAAGTCCCCATGGCCATAGAATGACAACTAGCTTCCTTGTAGGCCCCACACCATTGGCTAGGCCCCTCCCTGTACTGGGTCCTGCTCCTACTGGGGAAAGCATGCTCCCTGGAGGGTGCCATTGTGGGGAAAGCCATGGAGGAATTCAGAGGTTGGGGTAAGATCCTGGGGATTACAGGTGACGGGGCTGGGGCGGGGTCAGTCAGAACAGAGTCCCTGATTCAGTAGCTCAGGTGAAGAAATGATAGGTTGAAAAGCTGTAACTCAAAAGGAAAGGATTGTGGAACACCTGGAATGGTTCCATGTGATAATGGCAATTGCAGAAAGGTGATCACCATTAGGGTGAGTGTACATCGCTGAAAATCAATTTTGGTGATGTACACTCCCGGCACAGAGCAAAAGGGCGCTGGGGAGTTGTTTTTTTTTTTTTTATGCAGGGGACTGTGCCCCATGCACCTCCCCCCAAAGGATTCTCAACTCCAGAGGGGTGCATGTCAGGAAGGGTGCAAATCCCCCCCCAAAAAAATGGCTGGGCGCAACAAAATGTACACGCACCCAGAACCAAGCCAGCCCCTCACAACCTTGCCTGCCACCCACCCACCACACAACAGGGCCAGCTCAGCAGCCAACTGCTGCACTATGCCTCACAAACCCTCCCTCCCCTTCCACCCGTCACATGGCGTGCTCGCTCCCCCCCCCACGTGCTTGTACATATAGCGACATCCTGCCATTATATTCGCGGACCGCCCCCATCCGGTCACCCTCCCTGCTCAGTAACCCTGTGGACAGGCATCGCAATTGAGACACCTTTTTTGAAAACACTCAATCGCGGTCGCCATTGTTACGGGCTACCTCTGGAATCCAATGGACTGCAGGACCCAAGGCATCATGGCTTTACAGAGGGGAGGTCATGCTAAACAAACTTTTTTTTTTTTTTTGCAGTTAATCTTTTTATTACATTTTTCTTTTATTTACAGTTATACAATCAACATGTGAATGAACATACATGCATTTCAGTTGAGCTGCATACATTTCAAAGAAACTGAACATATGTATACTACAGCAGATGCTACACCCTGTGGGTGTTTCAACAGTGGTATTATGACATACATGTACTCATACTCAGGTTTCACTAAGCTATATACCCATGCGGCCCAACGTGCCGCTCCTTTGCAGGCAAGTGTGGGATGTATGGGTTGTAATGTTTAAGATGGGGTTCTTACATTGAGTTTTGGCTGGTGGCTTGAGGAACCATTTTTCTTAACTTGATAGGTCAGAGTGTAGCTAGACAAAAAATCTAGGTGGTATGCCTTCCGAGCGGTTTGATTAGACCTTTACTCTTAGGGGCCCCTGCCTTGTTCATTCTGATCTGTATATAGTGGATGAAGTGGGCCCATCTGTCCGTGTAGGCCCTAATATTGCCAGTGGTAAAGTGAGACATTTTGGTGAAGGTTGCTAGCTTTTCCATAGTGATTAGCCACTCTTAAAGGATGGAACCTCCGTAGTATTCTGCCTTCTCAGAAGCAGCCTCTTAACTTCCTACATGGCCTGCATTAACCATAATCTTTGTTGTACTTGCTAGGAAAGATCCCTCGGTACTATCCAGAGAATTAGCATGGTTGGGCTCATAAGAATCTGTGTTTACAATACTTCCGAGCAGCACTGGATAACTTTGTTTCAGAGTGGTCTTATTAGTGGGCAGAGCCATAGAATGTGAAGGAGCTCTGCACCTCCCACTTTGCATCTCCAGCACTCTGTCTAATAGGCCCATGTGTTGAAACTGTACTGGTGTGCAGTACGATAAATGTAAATTTTGTTTTGGATTAGGAGGCTTCTAGGTCATTGCAGGTTTAAGGACAGTGCCCAGCAGGCCTTACACTTCTGAGGAGATTGACTCATTTAGTAACGTTTATCATTTTGCCTTAGCAGGAAGTGGGGGTCTAGTGCAGAATCCTTCATTTGGCCATAAATCACATCTGCTAGCCCCTTGCTCCCTTTGAGCCATCTACCTACGGGCATTCTTTGGCCTGGTTTGTCTCTTATTTCTGCATCTTGCACAAGGGCATGCTTTCTTTAGACCCTCTTGGTACATGTGCCTAATCTGGAAGTACTTCCAAAACTCCTTTTATGCAGCAGATATTTATTCTGCAGGGAGGCAAAATAATCCATAGTGTGGCCATCTGTCATTAACAGATCCCCAAGTCTATGGATATGCTTTGTCCTCCATGGTCCAGTTCAGGGTAGCTTTATCTATGATCCACTGTGGGTTGTTCCACAGAGGGGAGTATTTCCCCAAACTCATACAGGCATTCATGGCGCATCCCACTTTAAACCATGCTGTGTGAGCTGCCTTGACCATAAGCCAACTTTTACAGGGGGTTGGTAGGGGATTTCCTAGGTAGGATGTCAAATCAGTGCTGTTAAGGGCAGCTATTTCTATCTCAATCCAAGCTGGCTTGTTTGCGCCCAGGTACTAGAGCATTCTGCATGTTCTAGCCACTGAGAAGGCATATGCATATAACTGGAAGTGAGGGAGGCTCCAACTGCCTCTCTGCCATCTGGCCCTTAGCTTGGCCCTGATGTATCTTGGTCTTGCATTTCCCCATAGAAAGCCACCTATAATGTAGTCCAGCTTTTGAAACCATTTCTTAGGGATCTCTACTGGCAGGTGGGCCAGCAGTTGGAAAATTCTAGGTGCAATTAACACCTTTATCGCAGCTATTTTAGCTGGCATGGCTAAATTCAGATGTCGTCATCTATTAATCTCGACCTGTAAGTTGCCTATCAGTGGTGTGAGATTTTTTTCTATGAGGAAGTGTAGTTTGAGTGTGATGTGTACACCCAGGTATCTGACTTCCCCTTTGGCCCATACCAGCTCAAACTTGGCAATAATCAATGGTGTAATACGGTCATTAAGAGGGAGTATTTCTGTCTTGCTTTTGTTAATTCGGAGCCCTGATATGTCAACAAATGTATTTAGCAGACTTACGATGTGGGGCGCACATGTCTCTATATCATTAGTATTAGACAGTCATATACATAGAGTAGGGTGTGATTTGAGAGCCCCCACCATTTGCAAACCTTGTCTCTTGGGTAGCTTCTTAGGGTGCTTGCCAGGGCCTCGATGGCCAGAAAAAAAAGCATGGAGAAAGGGGCCACCCCTGCCTGGTTCCTCTGTGAAGGCTGAAAGGGTCAGATAGTGTGTTGTTTGTTAGAACCCTGGCCGTGGGGTTTTTATACAGTATTTTAACCCAACCCCCAAACTGGGCACTAAAGTTAAATTTTTGGAGAATGGTATGCAGGAAATCCCACTCTAGGGAATCAAATGCTTTCTCAAAGTAGAAGGTAGAGAAGGATCTGCTCCAGGCGAGTTGACATGCTTTTGCTAATATTTTAGTGCCAACATTAAAAGTGAAGTGGGCTTATAGCTTGCAGGAGTGAGAGGTCCTTCCTTCCTTCCTTTGGGAGAACAGTGATGATGGCTTCACACAGAGAGCTTGGCAAGCTCCTTTCTATAGTGCTTCAGTTAGCATTTCCAGCATTGAGGCAGTGACTGTTTCTTGCACTACTATGTAAAAGTCTGCCAAAGCCATGTCTCCCCAGGGAGCCTTGTGTGGGCCATATTTACAATAGCTGCCTGTAGTTCTTGTTCACTAAAAGGTGCTTCAAGCATCTCCCTCTGTCAGAAAGCCTCTGGATTGTTAGGCCCTCCAGAAAAGCCAAGCAATTTAGAGATCATCTTAGAAACATAGAAACATAGAATTTGATGACAGATAAGGACCGCTTGGCCCACCCAGTCTGCCCATTTCCCTGCCTACTGGATAAGCTGCAGATCCTAGTTAACCAGCAGCCTACTTCTTCCTACCCCCATCCCCTAGAATTGCCTTATGACTGTCCCATGCATGCTTGAATTCCACCACTGTTTTTGACTCCACTACTCCTCCGGAAGGCCGCTCCATGCATCCACAACCCTCTCTGAAAAATACTTTAAATTACCTCTGAGCCGCCCCATCTTCAAATTGTGCCCCCTTGTTCTTGCACACCTCTTTTTTTGAAAGATGCTACCCTCTTGGACTTTGTTGATTCCCTTGAGGTACTTGAAAGTTTCTATCATGTCCCCCCTCTCCCTCCTTTCCTCGAGGCTATACATATTAAGCTCCTTTAGTCTCTCTTCATATGTCTTCTGGTGCAGACCCTGCACCATTTTAGTTGCCCTCCTCTGGACAGCTTCCATCCTGTCTATGTCTTTGCGAAGACTGGGTCTCCAGAACTGCACGCAGTACTCCAGATGGGGTCTGACCAGCTGTCTGTACAGAGGGATAATAACTTCCTGTTTTCTACTAGTGATGCCTCTCCCTATGCATCCCAATATCCCCCCAGCCATCCTTGCTGCCCTTTCACATTGCTTGCCCACCTTTAGGTCATCTGATATGACTACCCCCAGGTCCCTTTCCATTTTGTTGTCGTTAGTATCTCACCCCCATTGTGTACTCTTCCCTGGGTTTTGTTTCAGGTGCATTACCTCACACTTCTTAGCATTGAATCTAAGCTGCCATACATTTGACCATTCCTCTAACCTTGCCAAGTCCCTTTTCATCCTTTTCCACCCCACCTTGTGATCAACTCTGT
The DNA here is from genome assembly GCA_016271365.2 of Neoceratodus forsteri. Lineage (NCBI taxonomy): Eukaryota > Metazoa > Chordata > Ceratodontiformes > Ceratodontidae > Neoceratodus > Neoceratodus forsteri. Next base: position 1,230,636,883 of record CM057453.1, on the reverse strand, counting down.
TGCAGATCTTTGTGTCATCTGCAAAGAGACATACTTTTCCTTCCAGTCCTTCTGCAATGTCGCTTATAAAGACATTGAAGAGGACTGCTCCTAATACTGAACCCTGCGGTATCCCACTAGTAACCCCCCCTTTCATTAGAGTGGACTCCATTTACTATTACTCTCTGTGTCCTATTTTCCAGCCAATTTTTACCCAGGCTGTCATCTTGGGTCCCACTCCCAGGCTAGCTAACTTGTATATTAATCTTTTGTGTGGGACTGTGTCAAATGCCTTGCTAAAGTCTAGGTAGGCCATGTCCACAGCCCCTCCCTGATCTACTACTTTGGTCACCCAGTCAAAGAAATCTATCAGATTTGTCTGGCATGACCTTCCTGCTGTGAATCCATGCTGCCTTGGGTCCTGTGCCCTCTGGCCTCTAGATACTGACAATTCTTTCCTTCAGAAGTGATTCCATCATTTTCCCTACCACTGAGGTTAAACTAACAGGTCTGTAGTTTCCTGCTTCTGCCTTGCTCCCACTTTTGTGAAGGGAATTACATCTGCCCTCCTCCAGTCCTCGGTACCAACCCCATCCTCCCATGATTTGTTAAACAGGGTAGTCAGTGGTGTCACTAATTCTACCCTTAGTTCTTTTAGAATTCTGGGATGAATCCCATCAGGCCCCATTGCTTTGTCCACCTTCAGTTTTAACAGTTCTTTCAGAACCCTTTCTTCTGTAAATGGGCTGAGTATCAACTTCTGTATCCAGTGTGTTTCTATTGTTTGTTCCAGGTACCCCTTCCTTTGTAAATACTCGAGCAAATATGTTTGTTTAGTATCTCTGCCTTTTCACAGTCTTCCTCTGCCCACCCTCCCCTTATTAAGCCTCACTATCTCTCCCTTGGTCTTCCTTCACTCCTGATGTACCTATAAAGGTTTTATCCCCTTCTTAACTGAGTTGGCTATCTTTTCCTCGGTTTGGGCCTTTGCTGTTCTGACTGCCTTCCCAGCTTCCTTTTCTTTAACTGATACAGTTCTCTGTCCTGCTCCTTCTGTGATTCCTTGTACTTCCTGAAAGCTTTCTTTTTCTCTTGAACCTTTACTGCCACTTTCTTTGAGAACCATAGTGGTTTCTTACATCGTTTAGTTTTGTTTATTTGCTGCACACAAAGGTTTGTTGCCTCTGTGATGGCAGTTTTTATTATTCCCCATTGTTCTTCCACCCCTCCTTCCTGCCCATTTGCTAGTGCATTCCTTAGGCACTTACCCAATTTGGAAAAGTCAGCCCTCCTAAAGTCCAGTACCTTTGCCTTTGTATGGCTTGACTCTATTGCTATGTTTATTGTGAACCATACTGTTCGATGGTCGCTAGTTCCCAGATGGCTACCCACTTCTACATCTGTGATCCTCTCTTCATCTCCATTTGAGAGAACCAGGTCTAAGATTGCTCCCTCTCGAGTGGGCTCCAATACTAGTTGTCTAAGGCATGCCCCTGTAGGGCATCTAGAATAACCCCACTCTTCAAAGTGGCTAAGCAACTGCACTCAGTTAACATCTGGCATATTCAGATCACCCATCAGCAATATCTCCCTTTTTGCCATACTAAGTATACTTTCTATCATTTCCTTGTCCATTTCTCCCCTGAGAAGGGTCTGTATACAACCCCTGAGCTGAATTGTGGTGCCATTGCCGGTCTCCAAATTTACCCACAGTGCTTCTTCTCCTCCCTGTTTTCTCTTTTGTTCTGTTACTTTGATTCCTTCCCTTATATAAAGAGCTACTCCTCCTCCTCTTTTACCCTCTCTGTCTCTCCTGTAGATAGTGTATCCTGATATGTTTACATCCCAGTCATGGTTTTGTGTGAACCATGTTTCTGTGACTGCCATGATATCCAGATGTTCCTCCTCCATCAAGGCCACTAATTCAGGAAGCTTGTTACTCAAACTACGTGCATTGGTACTCATTGCTTTCCATTTTTTGATGGCTTTACTTTCTGTTGCAGCATCCCCCACTGACCTTTCTACCTCGGTCGTTTCCCATTTAGTACCCTGTTTTGTAGGGAGAGGCTGGGATTTTCCTGCTGCTTATCAGTGCCCCCCCCCTTGACTACTTTAAAACCTTGCCAATGAAGCATTTAAACTGATTGCTCAAAAGACTTGTTCCCTTCCTGGACAGATGCAGTCCATCCTGCCAGTATAGGCTGGTGTCTCTCCAGGTGGAACCCCAGTCCCCAATGAAGTAAAACCCCTGTGCTCCACACCATTTTTTCAACCACTCATTAAACTGCATGGTGCAAAGTACCCTTGCCTCACTCATGCCATTTAAAGGCAGCACCTCTGAGAAGGATACTGTGTGCGCTACTTGTCTTAGGCCCCTCCCCAGTTCTACAGAGTCTTTCTGCAATGCTCTAATCTCATTTTGGGCCAAGTCATTTGTCCCTAGGTGGACAATGACATCCAGATCAGACTCCCGTGCAGCTGTTCTCGTGATCCTGAAGGATGCACTACCTGTCCCTACAAGCCATGGCACCAGGCAGGCACTTTACTCAGTTTTCCCAGCTCCCCCAGTTCTATCCCCTAATAATTGAGTCCCCACCAGGAGCTGCTTCCTTTCCTTGTGGCATCCTCTGCCTCCTTCCTGTGGGCCTCCCTTGTGACAGGTGTCCTCAGCCTCCTTAATCTCCTCCTGGGTGCATCCATAGGGGAGCTGTGCTCCCCCAGAATGGTGTATGGATTCTGGAGTGGAACAACTGACAGGGTGTGCCTCTGTTCCACCCTCCTCACCGTCCCTGAGCCCACTGTGGTCCAATTGCTGTGCTTTCTTTGCAACCTCTGAGGTAGTGGTGGTGGCTCTGGTGCTCCCTGGATGGGGGGGTTCCATTCCTACCATCCAGTCTGGCCTGGGGGAAGGTTCTCTTACTGCTGTCCAGTGTGGCCTGAAGACGGTTAACTTCCTCCCTCAGGGCAGAGAGCTGTCTGCAAATAGGGCAGCATCTCAGCCTCCAGAAAGACTCCTGGAAGACTGCTGCCCCACAGCCATTACATTGCACTACTCCCCACATGACAATTTTTTTTATTTTTTTTTTGTGTGTGTGCGTGCTTGTGTGTGTCATTGGTTTGTTATATAGAAATATATATATAACTATACAATGTGTATGAGTATATTTTCAGTGCTGTGTGCTAGAGAGGATATGACATTAATATGCACCTTGCACTCTTGAGGAAATGATGTCAGAACCCCAGGTATAAAGGAACTATTTCCAGGGGTGGGTGGGGTGAGGGTGGGAAGGGTTGGGCCTAAACTGTGCCCTCACAAAACAATCAGCCAAAAGCTCTGACCCACTGCTGCGATGAGTGCCTTCCTGTCTGCAAGATACTATACACAACAATTTGACAGAGAAAATCCCCTGCTAATCAAACAGAGAAAAATCCAGACATCCAAGTCAGACACAGGAAAACGTCCCCAGCCCCAAAACAGCCTGGTGGTTTGTGCTCTGAAAGCAGTCAGCCCCAAAATAAGTCAGATGTGCTTTGAACTCTTCCTGCACTGAAAATCTTAAGAATTGTACCAAGACTATCTTTTCCAGATAATTGTAAATTCCTTATTTCACCTTTCAGTTAGAAGCAGCCTCCACCTGCAGTATATCTGCTACAAACCAAGGACAATTGAAAGGTTCCCCTTCCTCTGTTGTGAGCACAACTCACTTTCTTGCAAATCCTATGTTCAGTAGTGCAGCTCCCAACAAGAGATAGTTTGACTAGGAAAAATATTAGCTGTTCTGATGAGTTTGCTAGAAACACTTGCTTATAATACTATTGTGCTCAGGTCTGTTACCAAAGCTATTGGCTGATTAAGACTCTGTGATGTAATCACTTCCTGAGAAAGTTTGGAATTGCCTTTTAAGGCAAACAATGATAAACACAGAAATCAGTTTACTGTCTGGGTCAAATACACAACCTGTACCTGCACTTATTTCAGGATTTGTGACAAATGTTTTGCCCAGAGTTTAAAAACTTCCTGCACTTAAAATCTTAAGAATTGTAACAAGACTGTCTTTTCTTGATAATTGTAAATTCCTTATTTCACCTTTCAGTTAGAAGCAGCCTCCACCTGCAGTATATCTGCTACAAACCAAGGACAATTGAAAGGTTCCCCTCCCTCTGTTGTGAGCACAACTCACTTTCTTGCAAATCCTATGTTCAGTATTGCAGCTCCCAACAAGAGATAGTTTGACTAGGAAAAATATTAGCTGTTCTGATGAGTTTGCTATAAACACTTGCTTATAATACTATTGTGCTCAGGTCTCTTACCAAAGTTATTGGCTGATAAAGTCTCTGTGATGTAATCACTTCCTGAGAAAGTTTGGAATTGCCTTTTAAGGCAAACAATGATAAACACAGAAAACAGTTTACTGTCTGGGTCAAATACACAACCTGTACCTGCACTTATTTCAGGATTTGTGACAAATGTTTCGCCCAGAGTTTAAAATCTTCCTGCACTGAAAATCTTCAGAATTGTAACAAGACTATCTTTTCCAGAGAATTGTAAATTCCTTATTTCACCTTTCAGTTAGAAGCAGCCTCCACCTGCAGTATATCAGCTACAAACCAAGGACAATTGAAAGGTTCACCTCCCTCTATTGTGAGCACAACTTGCTGTATTGCAAATCCGATGTTCAGTATTGCAGCTCCCAACAAGAGATAGTTTGACTAGGAAAAATATTAGCTGTTCTGATGAGTTTGCTATAAACACTTGCTTATAATACTATTGTGCTCAGGTCTGTTACCAAATCTATTGGCTGATTAAGTCTCTGTGATGTAATCACTTCCTGAGAAAGTTTGGAATTGCCTTTTAAGGCAAACAATGATAAACACAGAAAACAGTTTACTGTCTGGGTCAAATACACAACCTGTACCTGCACTTATTTCAGGATTTGTGACAAATGTTTCGCTCAGAGTTTAAAATCTTCCTGCACTGAAAATCTTAAGAATTGAAACAAGACTGTCTCTTCCTGATAATAGTAAATTCCTTATTTCACCTTTCAGTTAGTAGCAGTCTCCACCTGCAGTATATCTACTACAAACCAAGGACAATTGAAAGGTTCCCCTCCCTCTGTTGTGAGCACAACTCTCTTTCTTGCAAATTCTATGTTCAGTATTGCAGCTCCCAACAAGAGATAGTTTGACTAGTAAAAATATTAGCTGTTCTGATGAGTTTGCTATAAACACTTGCTTATAATACTATTGTGCTCAGGTCTCTTACCAAAGCTATTGGCTGATTAAGTCTTTGTGATGTAATCACTTCCTGAGAAAGTTTGGAATTGCCTTTTAAGGCAAACAATGATAAACACAGAAAACAGTTTACTGTCTGGGTCAAATACACAACCAGTACCTGCACTTATTTCAGGATTTGTGACAAATGGTTCACCAGAGTTTAAAATCTTCCTGCACTGAAAATCTTAAGAATTGTAACAAGACTGTCTCTTCCTGATAATTGTAAATTCCTTATTTCACCTTTCAGTTAGTAGCAGCCTCCACCTGCAGTTTATCTGCTACAAACCAAGGACAATTGAAAGGTTCCCCTCCCACTGTTGTGAGCACAACTCGCTTTCTAGCAAATCCTATGTTCAGTGTTGCAGCTCCCAACAAGAGATAGTTTGACTAGGAAAAATATTAGCTGTTCTGATGAGTTTGCTATCAACACTTGCTTATAATACTATTGTGCTCAGGTCTCTTACCAAAGCTATTGGCTGATTAAGTCTCTGTGATGTAATCACTTCCTGAGAAAGTTTGGAACTGCCTTTTAAGGCAAACAATGATAAACACAGAAAACAGTTTACTGTCTGGGTCAAATACACAACCTGTACCTGCACTTATTTCAGGATTTTTGACAAATGTTTCGCTCAGAGTTTAAAATTTTCCTGCACTGAAAATCTTAAGAATTGTAACAAGACTGTCTCTTCCTGATAATTGTAAATTCCTTATTTCACCTTTCAGTTAGTATCAGCCTCCACCTGCAGTATATCTGCTACAAACCAAGGACAATTGAAAGGTTCCCCTCCCTATATTGCGAGCACAACTCGCTTTCTTGCAAATCCTATGTTCAGTATTGCAGCTACCAACAAAAGATAGTTTGACTAGGAAAAATATTAGCTGTTCTGATGAGTTTGCTATAAACACTTGCTTATAATACTATTGTGCTCAAGTCTGTTACCAAAGCTATTGGATGATTAAGTCTCTGTGATGTAATCACTTCCTGAGAAAGTTTGGAATTGCCTTTTAAGGCAAACAATGATAAACACAGAAAACAGTTTACTGTCTGGGTCAAATACACAAAGTGTACCTGCACTTATTTTAGGGTTTGTGACAAATGTTTCGCCCAGAGTTTAAAATCTTCCTGCACTGAAAATCTTAAGAATTGTAACAAGACTGTCTTTCCCTGATAATTGTAGATTCCTTATTTCACGTTTCACCCTTAGAAGCAGCCTCCACCTGCAGTATATCTGCTACAAACCAAGGACAATTGAAAGGTTCCCCTTCCTCTGTTGTGAGCACAACTCGCTTTCTTGCAAATCCTATGTTCAGTATTGCAGCTCCCAAAAAGAGATAGTTTGACTAGGAAAAATATTAGCTGTTCTGATGAGTTTGCTATAAACACTTGCTTTATAATACCATTGTGCTCAGGTCTGTTACCAAAGATATTGGCTGATTAAGTCTCTGTGATGTAATCACTTCCTGGAGAAAGTTTGGAATTGCCTTTTAAGGCAAACAATGATAAACACAGAAAACAGTTCACTGTCTGGGTCAAATACACAACCTTGTAACCTGCACTTATTTCAGGATTTATGACAAATTTTTCGACCAGAGTTTAAAATCTTCCTGCACTGAAAATCTTAAGAATTGTAACAAGACTGTCTTTTCCTGATAATTGTAAATTCCTTATTTCACCTTTCAGTTAGAAGCAGCCTCCACCTGCAGTATATCTACTACAAACCAAGACAATTGAAAGGTTCCCCTCCCTCTGTTGCGAGCACAACTCGCTTTCTTGCAAATCCTATGTTCAGTATTGCAGCTCCCAACAAGAGATAGTTTGACTAGGAAAAATATTAGCTGTTCTGATGAGTTTGCTATAAACACTTGCTTATAATACTATTGTGCTCAGGTCTGTTACCAAAGCTATTGGCTGAATAAGTCTCTGTGATGTAATCACTTCCTGAGAAAGTTTGGAATTGCCTTTTAAGGCAAACAATGATAAACACAGAAAACAGTTCACTGTCTGGGTCAAATACACAACCTGTACCTGCACTTATTTCAGGATTTGTGACAAATGTTTCGCCCAGAGTTTAAAATCTTCCTGCACTGAAAATCTTAAGAATTGTAACAAGTCTATCTTTTCCTGATAATTGTAGATTCCTTATTTCACCTTTCAGTTAGAAGCATGCCCACCTGCAGTATATCTGCTACAACCAAAAGACAATTGAAAGGTTCCTCTCTGTTATACAAGATAACTCGCTTTCTTGCAAAGCCTATGTTCAGTATTGCAGCTCCCAACAAGAGATAGTTTGACTAGGAATAATATTAGCTGTTCTGATGAGTTTGCTATAAACACTTGCTTATAATACTATAGTGCTCAGGTCTGTTACCAAAGCTATTGGCTGAATAAGTCTCTGTGATGTAATCACTTCCTGAGAAAGTTTGGAATTGCCTTTTAAGGCAAACAATGATAAACACAGAAAACAGTTCACTGTCTGGGACAAATACGCAACCTGTACCTGCACTAATTTCAGGATTTGTGACAAATGTTTCATCCAGAGTTTAAAATCTTCCTGCACTGAAAATCTTAAGAATTGTAACAAGACTGTCTTTTCCTGATAATTGTAAATTCCTTATTTCACCTTTCAGTTAGAAGCAGCCTCCACCTGCAGGATATCTGCTACAAACCAAGGACAATTGAAAGGTTCCCCTTCCTCTGTTGAGAGCACAACTCACTTTCTTGCAAATCCTATGTTCAGTATTGCAGCTCCCAACAAGAGATAGTTTGACTAGTAAAAATATTAGCTGTTCTGATGAGTTTGCTATAAACACTTTGCTTATAATACTATTGTGCTCAGGTCTCTTACCAAAGCTATTGGCTGATTAAGTCTTTGTGATGTAATCACTTCCTGAGAAAGTTTGGAATTGCCTTTTAAGGCAAACAGTGATAAACACAGAAAACAGTTTACTGTCTGGGTCAAATACACAACCAGTACCTGACTTTATTTCAGGATTTGTGACAAATGTTCACCAGAGTTTAAAATCTTCCTGCACTGAAAATCCTAAGAATTGTAACAAGACTGTCTCTTCCTGATAATTGTAAATTCCTTATTTCACTTTTCAGTTAGTAGCAGCCTCCACCTGCAGTTTATCTGCTACAAACCAAGGACAATTGAAGTTTCCTCCCACTGTTGTGAGTCACAACTCGCTTTCTTGCAAATCCTATGTTCAGTATTGCAGCTCCCAACAAGAGATAGTTTGACTAGGAAAATATTAGCTGTTCTGATGAGTTTTGCTATAAACACTTGCTTATAATACTATTGTGCTCAGGTCTCTTACCAAAGCTATTGGCTGATTAAGTCTCTGTGATGTAATCACTTCCTGAGAAAGTTTGGAATTGCCATTTAAGGCAAACAATGATAAACACAGAAAACAGTTTACTGTCTGGGTCAAATACACAACCTGTGCATACACTTATTTCAGGATTTGTGACAAATGTCTCGCTTCTAGAGTTTAAAATCTTCCTGCACTGAAAATCTTAAGAATTGTAACAAGACTGTCTTTTCCTGATAATTGTAAATTCCTTTATTTCACCTTTCAGTTAGAAGCAGCCTCCACCTGCAGTATGTCTGCTACAAACCAAGGACAATTGAAAGGTTCCCCTCCCTCTGTTGCGAGCACAACTCACTTTCTTGCAAATCCTATGTTCAGTATTGCAGCTCCCAAAAAGAGATAGTTTGACTAGGAAAAATATTAGTTGTTCTGATGAGTTTGCTATAAACACTTGCTTATAATTCTATTGTGCTCAGGTCTGTTACCAAAGCTATTGGCTGATTAAGTCTCTGTGATGTAATCACTTCCTGAGAAAGTTTGGAATTGCCTTTTAAGGCAAACAATGATAAACACAGAAAACAGTTTACTGCCTGGGTCAAATACATAACCTGTACCTGCACTTATTTCAGGATTTGTGAAAAATGTTTCACCCAGAGTTTAAAATCTTCCTGCACTGAAAATCGTAAGAATTGTAACAAGACTGTCTCTTCCTGATAATTGTAAATTCCTTATTTCACCTTTCAGTTAGTAGCAGCCTCCACCTCCAGAATATCTGCTACAAACCAAGGACAATTGAAAGGTTCCCCTCCCTCTGTTATGCGCACAACTCGCTTTCTTGCAAAGCCTATGTTCAGTATTGCAGCTCCCAACAAGAGATAGTTTGACTAGGAATAATATTAGCTGTTCTGATGAGTTTGCTATAAACACTTGCTTATATACTATTGTGCTCAGTTCTCTTAAAGCTATTGGCTGATTAAGTCTTTGTGATGTAATCATTCTGAGAAAGTTTGGAATTGCCTTTTAAGGCAAACAGTGATAAACACAGAAAACAGTTTACTGTCTGGGTCAAATACACAACCAGTACCTGCACTTATTTCAGGATTTGTGACAAATGTTTCACCCAGAGTTTAAAATCTTCCTGCACTGAAAATCTTAAGAATTGTAACAAGACTGTCTCTTCCTGATAATTGTAAATTCCTTATTTCACCTTTCAGTTAGTAGCAGCCTCCACCTGCAGTTTATCTGCTACAAACCAAGGACAATTGAAAGGTTCCCCTCCCACTGTTGTGAGCACAACTCGCTTTCTTGCAAATCCTATGTTCAGTATTGCAGCTCCCAACAAGAGATAGTTTGACTAGGAAAAATATTAGCTGTTCTGATGAGTTTGCTATAAACACTTGCTTATAATACTATTGTGCTCAGGTCTCTTACCAAAGCTATTGGCTGATTAAGTCTCTGTGATGTAATCACTTCCTGAGAAAGTTTGGAATTGCCATTTAAGGCAAACAATGATAAACACAGAAAACAGTTTACTGTCTGGGTCAAATACACAACCTGTACCTGCACTTATTTCAGGATTTATGACAAATTATTCGCCCAGAGTTTAAAATCTTCCTGCACTGAAAATCTTAAGAATTGTAACAAGACTGTATTTTCCTGATAATTGTAAATTCCTTATTTCACCTTTTCAGTTAGAAGCAGCCTCCACCTGCAGTATATCTGCTACAAACCAAGGACAATTGAAAGGTTCCCTCTCTGTTGTGAGCACAACTCGCTTTCTTGCAAATCCTATGTTCAGTATTGCAGCTCCCAACAAGAGATAGTTTGACTAGGAAAATATTAGCTGTTCTGATGAGTTTGCTATAAACACTTGCTTATAATACTATTGTGCTCAGGTCTGTTACCAAAGCTATTGGCTGATTAAGTCTCTGTGATGTAATCACTTCCCAGAAAGTTTGGAATTGCCTTTTAAGGCAAACAATGATAAACACAGAAAACAGTTTACTGTCTCGGTCAAATACACAACCTGTACCTGCACTTATTTCAGATTTGTGACAAATGTTTTCGTCAGAGTTTAAAAATCTTCCTAAGCTGAAAATCTTAAGAATTGTAACATGACTGTCTTTTCCTGATAATTGTAAATTCCTTATTTCACCTTTCAGTTAGAAGCAGCCTCCTCCTGCAGTATATCTGCTACAAACCAAGGACAATTGAAAGGTTCCTCCTCTGTTAGAGCACAACCCGCTTTCTTGCAAATCCTATGTTCAGTATTGCAGCTCCCAACAAGAGATAGTTTGACTAGGAAAATATTAAGCTGTTCTGATGAGTTTGCTATAAACACTTGCTTATAATACTATTGTGCTCAGGTCTGGTACCAAAGCTATTGGCTGATTAAGTCTCTGTGATGTAATCACTTCCTGAGAAAGTTTGGAATTGCCTTTTAAGGCAAACAATGATGAACACAGAAAACAGTTTACTGTCTGGGTCAAATACACAACCTGTACCTTCACTTATTTTAGGATTTGTGACAAATGTTTCGCCCAGTGTTTAAAATCTTCCTGCACTGAAAATCTTAAGAATTGTAACAAGACTATCTTTTCCTGATAATTGTAGATTCCTTATTTCACCTTTCAGTTAGAAGCAGCCTCCACCTGCAGTATATCTGCTACAAACCAAGACAATTGAAAGGTTCCCCTCCCTCTGTTGTGAGCACAACTCGCTTTCTTGCAAATCCTATGTTCAGTATTGCAGCTCCCAACAAGAGATAGTTTGACTAGGAAAAATATTAGCTGTTCTGATGAGTTTGCTATAAACACTTGCTTATAATACTATTGTGCTCAGGTCTGTTACCAAAGCTATTGGCTGATTAAGTCTCTGTGATGTAATCACTTCCTGAGAAAGTTTGGAATTGCCTTTTAAGGCAAACAATGATAAACTCAGAAAACAGTTTACTGTCTCGGTCAAATACACAACCTGTACCTGCACTTATTTCAGGATTTGTGACAAATGTTTCGCCCAGGGTTTAAAATCTTCCTGCGCTGAAAATCTTAAGAATTGTAACATGACTGTCTTTTCCTGATAATTGTAAATTCCTTATTTCACCTTTCAGTTAGAAGCAGCCTCCTCCTGCAGTATATCTGCTACAAACCAAGGACAATTGAAAGGTTCCCCTCCCTCTGTTGCGAGCACAACTCGCTTTCTTGCAAATCCTATGTTCAGTATTGCAGCTACCAACAAGAGATAGTTTGACTAGGAAAAATATTAGCTGTTCTGATCAGTTTGCTATAAACACTTGCTTATAATACTATTGTGCTCAGGTCTGTTACCAAAGCTATTGGCTGATTAAGTCTCTGTGATGTAATCACTTCCTGAGAAAGTTTGGAATTGCCTTTTAAGGCAAACAATGATAAACACAGAAAACAGTTTACTGTCTGGGTCAAATACACAACCTGTACCTGCACTTATTTTAGGATTTGTGACAAATGTTTGCCCAGAGTTTAAAATCTTCCTGCACTGAAAATCTTAAGAATTGTAACAAAGACTGTCTTTTCCTGATAATTGTAAATTCCTTATTTCACCTTTCAGTTAGAAGCAGCCTCCACCTGCAGTATATCTGCTACAAACCAAGGACAATTGAAAGGTTCCCCTTCCTCTGTTGCGAGCACAACTCACTTTCTTGCAAATCCTATGTTCAGTATTGCAGCTCCCAACAAGAGATAGTTTGACTCCGCAAACCTACTGAATCCCCTCCAGTCTGGATTCGGGCCTAAACATAGCACAGTTTCAGCTCTGGCAAAAGTTACCAATGATTGGCAAACCTCCCTTGACATCAAAAATGATGTATGTGCTCTTTTTTAGATTTGAGCAAGGCTTTTGACACTGCCAACCACCAAATACGTCTAACAATGCTATATAACCTTGGGTTGGACAACGTTGATATAAAATGGTTCTCCTGCTACCTTACTGGTAGACAGCAGAGGGTAAAAGGTCTCAGCATGTTCTCTCCTCTAAAAACATTGCAGAGGTGAGTTCCCCAGGGTTCCATCCTGGGACCACTAGTATTTGCAATTTATATCAATGACACTGACCTTAATATTAACACTACAAGCGTCCACCTGTTTGCAGACAACACTGTGCTCTATGTTGCTAGACCCTCCTTACAGCTCACCTGCCTTGAATTACAGCACAAATTAGACCTTCTCCAACAAAATCTGCTTCACCTGAAACTACTTCTCAAGGCCAAAAAAACTGTTATGCTCCTCTCTCTTTATTCCAAAGAACCAATTACCCATTCCTCGAATACCAACCCACAGATCTTCACAATTCTGGGGGAACCACTCCAACTAGTACAGAAATTCAAATATTTAGGTTTCTGGCTGGACTGTAAATTTTCCTTTGCTACCCATATTGAGGAACTAGCTAAAAAACTATGCCAAAGACTTGGACTCTTTTACCACATCAAGCACCTACTTACTTATGAAGCCAAAGTAAGATTGGTCCAGTCAACCTTCCTCCTCCTAATTGACCATGCAGATTTCCTCTGCAGCCAGTGCCCTAAAACAGTCCTCTGTACTCTAGACACGCTCTATCACAGAGCCTTGAAATTTATCTTAAATGCACCTTTCAACACTCACCTCTGTTCTTTTTACCTACAGATTAATTTGCCCTCTCTCAGTACCAGGAGGTGGCACAATGCGTCCCTCTGGGTGTATACAGCCATCACCCTGAAGCTTCCCCCTTACATCTGCAACCTATTTAAAAGCACTCCTAGCAGGTATTCCCTCAGAAAACTTTTCTATGTTACATTCAATACCCCCAAGATAAGGACCCTCTTTAGTTCGCATCCATGGGATATGCACTACCCACTCTGTGGAATACCCTGCAAAAAAACATTAAAACTTATGCATACCATTGGGATGTGTACCTTTAAGTACCTGCTTAAACTTGCTTTGCAGACAAAGGACAAGTGCTCTTGCTTTGCAAAATAATGTGCCAATTTCCTAAAGAGGCTCTTCTGCATTTATTGCTAACATGGTGGAGTATGTTCCACACTCTGCCTATTCTTTTTTTCTTCTCCGGTGGAGGGATCCCATTGGTTATTCCTCTTTCTCTAACCTGCCTCTTATACAAATACTAAATACATTGTACTTATTCTTTATTCTCTGCATCTTCATTTTCCTAATTTTGCCTAGCCATACATCAGCCCACCATTTCCTACCCCGTCCCCTACCTGTCTCTAGCTCTTATTGTCCCTTCCTCATACTCTTATATCTTATTCCAGCAACTCTTCCTGTTCTCCCACTCTTTTTAGTGCTAGTTTTCGCTCTGTATTTATTTTAAGTTGTATTTGCACATTAACTGTCTTTTATGCCTTGTACCATTAGCATCATTTTTTGTATCTGTCACCCTGATTTTTATGTATAGAACCTAAGTCAGCTGTACTCACACATTACTTGTTTTGTACAACTGGCATTATTACTGTTTTTGCATTAGCCATTGTGATTTTTAATTCTACGTACCCCTATGTATGTTAGTCCTACCAGGACCGCCTCACAAATGAACTGTCTCAATAGTGTTATTCTGGTAAAAATAAAATTGAATTGAACAGAATTTTTGTGTGTCTACCTGGGTGTGAGAACTCTACGGGGCCTTGTAAAATCCAAGCATCGCATCATTTATTGCTTCAGGTGAGACCTGTAGCTTTCCCGTTTTATCACTAAGTTGGGCAACATGTCTTTCAACTTGTTGCTTCAGAGTCTATAAACCAATAATTTCCCTGCTTTTTCCCCTGAAGCCCAGTATCTGTCTTGTGACCTCAGTATTTGAAGTTCAGCTTTTCTGGTAGCTAGCATATTCAGCTTGAATCTGAGGTCTATAATCTCATACACCAGTTTTCTATGTTGCAACTTTTTGGCGTCCCCTTTGTATCGTTTCTTCTTCAGTGCTAGCTCTTTTTCTAGGTTGGCTGCCTCCTTATTCCTCTGCTTCCTACGGTATGCTGCATACCCAATTATCTTTCCTCTGATCGTGACCTTCAAGGCTTCCCACATTGCTGAAGGAGGTGCCATCCCTTGGGGGTTATTCTGGAAGTAGTTTTTTGGTCTCAGCAGCCAACCAGTCTTTAAGAGCCAGATCTTGCAGCAGAGAGGGTCCAGTCTCCAGGCAACTGATCTTGGGGGCGTGGGACCTAGGGACAGAGCCAGGGTCAGCAGGGTGTGGTCTGATAAGTATAGTGGGGCTATCTTGGCATCTAGTACTTGTGTAGTGAGTCTGGGCTAGGTATATCAACAGTCTAGCTTGCTGGCTGCTTGTTTGGCATTTGAGAAGTATGTATAATTCTTTTCAGTTGGGTGTTGCAAATGCCATGCATCCTGCATTCTGTGCAGAGATAGTAGTTCTACTAGGGCCTTGATAGACCTGGTGTGTGGGTGTGGTCTGGAGTTGGAGCAGTCAATAAAATGATTCATGGCCAAAATGCAGCCACCTCCTAGCAGTATGTCCATGCCACCTGCTGCTATGTCTAATATTTCCTGTGATATGTGACTGAAAAACTTGGGTAAATCTTCATTTGGATCATAGATGTTAATTAGGGGCAGTGAGGCTTTTGGGGTCATCATTTTCCCCAGAACCCAGTGCCCACCTGGGTCCGCCCTTTGTCCCAACAGATTCCATTTCAGTTGTTTGTGACAGAGAATGGATACTCCTCTTTTTGCTTTCCCAGCCAAGCTATGCACTTTTGACCCCACCCACTCCCTAGCTAGCTTTTTAGCTTCTACTTTAGTCAGTGTAGTGTAACCCCCTTGCAAATCGGGGTTCCTAAAAGCTTTCCCGGAGCTTGTTTCCATGCTCCATGCCTGGTTGGTGATCGGCATAAAGCCGTTTAAATGGGTAGCCAGTGAGCGCTTTTAAAGCCTCCGTATGCTGTCTCTTTAAGGGCTGCCTGTTGCAGTCATAATTAACTGAAATGGGGGGAGGCTGTGTGGTTGTATGCCCGAGTCCCGCCCGGGACGCTGAAAAATAGCTCCCTTCTGCCATCGCTAGTGGTGCAGAGGGAGCTCTGCTGGAGGATGTGATTGTTTGCTGGAAATAGCGTAAAATAATAATGATAATGTAGTTGTTCTAACCTGCCTTCCTTTGCAGTAAAGACTGTTTCGATTGTCTCCTCCATTTTGGTCCAGAACTGCTGAATTGGACCAATCAGTACCTTGGGACTCTGGAGAGCTGTCTGACCAATAGAGGAACTGCTTGTAAGTTGGGAAAGGTATTATGGGCTATGGCGCTTTTTCGCACCACTGAGGGGCCAAAATTGATTGACTGACAGGTATGCCAGCCAATAGAATCCGGTAGCGCCCGAATTGTAAGGAGAGCCCCATGCTGAGAAGGGGCAGATGCATTGTGGCTGAGGAGAAGAAAGGAGCTCTGTGTTTCTGCGCTGGTGGAGTGTTCGCGCGGGAAGCGCGTGAAAGGCCTGAGGCGGCCATTTTTCCTGTTCGAGTCTGCGGACTAAATCCGCTGGCGTGCGGTCAGAGGAGGCTGGTGTCATCCCAGCTACCTACCAGGCTTCACCTGAGAGGACTGGAGAATCTGCTGAATCGCGCTCGGTCCACCTGTGACGTGGAAGCTGCCATTTCACTACCCGAGTCCACTGTGAGTTCATGTGGGTTCTGGGAGCAGCTGTCTGGCATGGTACCCCTCTGTTGTTTACCATATAAATGTGTGAGGAGGCTGGTGAAATTCAGGCTCAGCCCTGCCAGTGGTGAAGAAATCGTTATTTGCTGGAGTCGTGAGTACTGTATCAGGGTAGCTCCCTGCTAAGTTGTGAACAGTGGCCTCAAGTTATCTTGTTATCCTGCTGACTGTGTTGTTTGCACTTTCTTCTCATCCTGAACTTCTCAGGACTGCAAAGGCTATTTGTGTCAGGGCCCCCACCAGCTGCCACGATGGACTAGCCGTTAGGGCTTGGGTACCCAGGGACAGCAAACATTAGGGTCAGGCCTGTGCACAGAGCCCTAGGTAGATAGGTATAGTGATAAGCCAATTACCTTGATTCTCCCTGCCCTTGTTATTTGCCTCTCATTAATAAATCAGATTGTTGTATTGCAACTACACCCTGGCTAGTTTGTGCATCTCTGGTGAACTGCTGCATAGTGACTGTGATATAACTGTATCTTACTTTACAGGGGGTCCCCGGAGTGAGCTGAGAGATACTGTCCGGGGGGTAACTGTATGGGGGAAGAGTATTGTGGGAACCTTGTGTGAGCCACTAGTGGACAGAAAGGGGGGGGTTGCAGTAACCCAGAGGGCTATGACCGAGGCAAACTCGCCAGTATCAACCCCAACCTCTGGGTGGAGGCACCCGTCAACAGATCTGGGCCCCTCACCCTGTCTCCATGGAGGCAGGGGTAGTAGACCTAAGGGTAGCTCCCCCTTGGGGTTGCGAATTGGAGGCACCACTGGGATCAGCGTCCCCTAGTGGCCAAGCAGGGAAGTACGTAAAAATGGAAAAACTGGAAGGGGATATGTTGGGGAAAATTAAGTTGGGACCTATTAAGACAATGGTACACAGACTGATGGGGTGGGGTGAAGCCAAAGAGTTGGACTCCCAGAAAATTGTGTTACTGTTAGATGTGCCTTTGGGAACCCCAACTGCTGACATCATTTCCGCAGCAGAGCAAGTAAAATGTTTAGGCAAACTGGAGGTAAAAGGGCGTATGGCTGACCTGCTCAACCAGACATTGCAGGTGTTACTCCTGTGCAGTGTGGCCATCGGCCCCGAGAAGGTACCTCCAGTGATTTAGCCGGAGGGTGCCTCACAGGGATGGAGGCTAATTAATATTCGAAGTGGGTCAGTCACTCCTGGGGGGTTCCCCCAAATGAATAATTTTAAAGACAAACTGCTTAAATTGCTGGCTGTGAAGGGGACAACTACCCAGGAACTGCTGCAAGCACTGGATTTGTCTAGTGATGCTACCCCTCAGGGCTCCCCCGGCACCTCCCCCTGTCCCCCCAAGAGTTCTATTCTGACTTCACTGCCCCTAGTAGTCCCACCTATTCAGCTCGACTCCTACCGTAAGCTAAAACTTTTTTCTGGCACGGTGCCAGTGCCTCCAGGGGAGGATGACCTGGAAGCTTGGATGGACTATGCCACCCCCTTAGTCCAGGAATGGCAATGCTCTGAGGGGGAGAAAAGGAAGAGGCTGATGGAGAGCTTGCGGGGTCCCGCTTTAGAAGCCATTAGGTTTTTGCGGGTCACCAGTCCGGAAGCCACCGCTGCAGAGTATCTTTCTGCTTTAGAAGGGGTGTTTGGGAGTACAGAGACTGGTGAAGATTTACTATGGAAATTCAGGTCTGCTAAGCAGTGGAGGAATGAGAAACTGTCCGCCTTCGTCACTAGGGTGGAGCGGGCTTTGCAGAAGGCCTATAGGAAGGGGGGGGAATCACTGCCACGGCCTTGAATCAGGTCAGGTTAGAACATGTTTTAAAGTCTGCCAGATTCTCTAGTGTAATACTGTTAAAACTCAAGTTACATGATCGGCGGCTACCCGCCTGAATATTGTCAATTAATGAAGGAGATTAGAGGGTGGAGACCGATGAAGAGGTGGGAGCCATGTGTGGGCGGTGAACCTAGTGGGACCCCTGAGCCTAGCACCCTGAGAGATCAGCCTGTCTGGAGGGTCTGAGGATCCCCAGATTTTCCAGGTGCTGTGGGAATGCGAGTTATTTCCTCCGACCCCCCCGGAGAGAGTGAGTTGAGGGCCGAGGTCAGGAATTTACGGGAACTGGTGAGGGACCTGAAGCAATCTACTATGTACCCTGTTAGGTCCGGGGCCCCTGAGACAAACAGAAACCAGACCCCTGGCCCAAGGGAGCCGCCTCACCCCTCTCAAGGCCCCCCTCAGATAAGGTGTCAACCGCCCAATAGTGACCCCCGGGACCCCAAGTTCTGTTACCATTGTGGAGAAGATGGGCATTTTCAACCTGAGTGTCAGAGGCCAGAGAATTTAAGGAACACCAACAGTAGATTGATCACTTGGCATCGCCGGGCCCAGTCTCGACCCCCTAGGAAAAGTTTTGTGACTCGGGCCCAGGCTCAGCCGACTCTCAATGCTGTGGCCCCTGACTGGTCCGATGTGGTCGGGCCTGCAATGGAGACCCCGGTGTGAGTAAATGGGATTCCCACTCGAGCTGTATTAGACAGTGACTCTCAGGTAGCCATCATGTTTCAGGACTGGTATCAGACACACTTACCAGAGGTGCCTCTGCAACCCTTGACTGGTCTACATGTGTGGAGGTTGAGCGACAAGGCATATCCGTATTTGGGGTATATCCGGGTTTGGTTATCATTCTCTACCTCTGTGGCTGGAATGGATGAGCAGGTGGAAACCTTAGTTTTAGTTTTCCCACCCACTGGACTGTATGATGGGGTGCCTTTGTTGATTGGGATGAATGCCCATATGTTTGGACGATTGGCCCAGTTGTGTTCAGAAAAGCAAGCATTCAAAACTGGGTGAGCCCTAAGGATACCCGCTGTGATACAAAAGGCAGTTGCAACTCAGAAGAAGGTTAGCCAGGAGGAACCTGAAGGCCCGGTGGGGATGGTGTGGAAAAAGGACCCGGCCCCAGTGATACTCGCCCCGAATGCCCAATGTGTTCTGCATGGAGAGGTACGACTAAGGACAGATGTTAAAAATAAGTTGTTGATGTTGGATGCGCCTGGGGAGGGAAGATTGCCTGAGGGACTGTTGGCAAAGCCCAGTATCTTGCCGGCTAGAGCTCATGCTTATGTCAAGAGAGTGATGGTTCAAGTGCATAATGTGTCCAACAAAGAGATTCGAATAAGAAGAGGGTGCACCCTGGCAAGTGTCCATTGTGCAGATACTGCAGTACTGCCAAATAGCAAGGGTCCCGGGACAGACGACCGAGTTACTCCTGACTTGTTTGATTTCGGTGACTCCCCGTTACCAGCTGAATGGAAAAAGAGGATCAGTGAGAGGCGTGCCAAAAGGGACCAGGTTTTCTCCCTAAAAGAGTGGGATGTGAGATGTGTGCAAGGGGCTGAGCATCACATTCAGCTGCATGACGAAAGGCCTTTCTGAGAGAGATCCCGGCGCCTGGCTCCGGCTGACATAGATGATGTAAGGCGGCATCTGCAAGAGATGTTGGCTGCTGGTGTGATACAAGAGTCCAGGAGCCCCTATGCCTCCCCATTGTAGTAGTAAGGAAGAAGAATGGGCGCGGTTAGGATGTGTGTAGACTACTCTTATGAATCGTGGACATCCCCGACCAGTATACCAAGCCACGCATACAGGATGCCTTGGACTGTTTAAATGACAGTAAGTGGTTCTCTGTGTTGGACCTCTGCAGCGGGTGCTACAAGATCCCAATGGCCCCAGAGGACCGGGAGAAGACTGCATTCATTTGCCCCCTAGGTTTCTATGAGTTCATTCGGATGCCACAGGGGATTTCAGGTGCCCCCGCCACCTTTCAGCGCCTGATGGAGAGGGCCGTGGGGGATATGAATTTGCTCGAATGTCTGGTCTGTCTAGATGATGTCATAGTGTTTGGACATTCATTGGAAGAACACGAGCAGCGATTATTTAAGGTCTTGGATCGGTTGGAAGAGTTCGGCCTCAAGCTGTCTATAGATAAGTGTCAATTCTTCCAGACTTCTGTAAAATATGTGGGCCACATAGTGTCTACTGAGGGCATAGAGACTGACTCTAGCAAAGTGGAGGCCTTGACTACTTGGCCTCAGCCCAGGAACTTGAAAGAGTTGCAACAGTTTCTGGGGTTTTGCGGATATTATAGGTGCTTTGTCAAGGACTATTCTCGAGTGATTTGTCCTCTCCTCAGTCTAACTCAGGGGTACCCTCCTACACACAAAAAGTATAAGAAAGTTGTGTGATCCGAGACGGAGAAGAGGTATTTCCAGCCGAATTAACTGTTTGGGGATCGTTGGACTGTTGAGTGTGAGGACGCTTTCTATGACATCATATTTCAACTTACACGTGCCCCCGTGTTGGCCTATGCTGACCTGGCCAAGCCCTACATTCTCCATACCAATGCTAGTCTTCAAGGATTGGGGGCTGTGTTATATCAGGAGCACTCGAATGGCCTGAGACCTGTAGCTTTTGCCAGCAGAAGTCTTACTCCTTCAGAAAAAAACTATCCCGTGCATAAGTTAGAGCTCCTGGCTCTGAAGTGGGCCATTGTTGATCAGTTTCATGACTATTTGTACGGTGCCAAGATATTGGTGAAGACTGATAACAATCCTCTGACCTATGTACAAACCTCAGCCAAGTTGGACGCCACTGGCCACAGGTGGCTCTCTGCCTTGGCCACCTACGACTATGCTGTTGAATACAGGGCCGGTTTAAACCATATAGATGCGGATGCCCTCTCGCGGAGGCCTATGTTCCAAACTGATTGGATCAGGTTGTTTGAGCCTGACATAAGAGCCCTTTGCCAGAAGTTCGACAAGGAAGAACAGGTGTCCCCAGATGCTGTGAACTGTATGGTGGATTGCTTGGGGCCATCTGAGAACTGCATACCTGCTGCCTACTGTCATTTCTCCACGCTGGACACTAGTTCACTGCCCCAGTTTGACAATACTAGTCTTCAACAGGCTCAATCCCGAGATTCTATGATAAAACTGGTTGTGGAAGCCTTGCAGGCCGGGTGGGATGTGTCCAAATTGCGCTCCACTTACTTAAGAGCCACCTTGTTATACAAAGAAGGGCCCAAATTAAGGCTGATTAACCAACTACTATACCGAGAGACTGTAAATAAAGAGGACCAGATCGTCAAACAGCAGCTGGTGCTGCCTTCAGAATTAAAGGAACTGGTCTTAAGGTCCTTGCATAATCAGATGGGGCATCTTGGCATCGACCGAACACTTGATTTGGTACGAGTCCGGTTTTACTGGCCAAAAATGAGTGTGGATGTAGATCAGTATGTCAAGACCTGTGATCGGTGTTTGCAAAGAAGCCTTGCCCCAGAGAGCTGCTCCCATGGTCAACATTACCACTAAGCGCCTATGGAACTAGTCTGCATTGATTTCTTGAGTCTAGAACCAGATCTGAAAAATATCAGTAATATATTGGTGGTTACCAATCATTTCTACAATGCGCGGCATTCCCTACTAAGGATCAGAAAGCAACCACGGTGGCTAAGATACTTGTTGAAAACTTTTGTCCACTACGGGGCCCCCCAGTGGATCCATTCCAACCAGGGAAAGGACTTTGAGAGCCGCTTGATTAAAGAGATGCTGTCTTTGTGGGGGGTGCAAAAGTCAAGAACCACCCCCTACCATCCTCAGGGAGATCCCCAGCCTAAAAGGTTTAACTGCACATTGCTTGACATGTTGGGCATATTGCAACCAAAAGACAAACTGAGATGTAGCCAGCAGATTAGCACCCTGGTCCACACTTATAACTGCACCAAGAGTGAACACACAGGATTTTCCCCGTACAGACTGATGTTTGGGAGAGAGGCTAGATTGCCCGTGGATGTGTGCTTTGGAGTTTCCCCTGATGGGGTGCAAGCAGAAAATCATCTACAATACGTACAGAAGCTGAAGGCCCAGTTAAACCATGCTTATCAGTTGGCCCAGACCATGGCTGCTAAAAGAAACTTGGCCAATAAGGAGAGGTATGACAAGAAAGTGAAGATACTGGAGCTAAGAGAAGGGGATAGAGTGTTGCTGCCAAATCTGGGGCTGCATGGAAAACATAAGATTACTAACCGATGGCATCACCTCCCTCACTTTGTTGTGGGACAACTGGCCAATCTGCCTGTATATAAAGTGCGACTTGAAAACAATTCCAAAGATGTGAAAACTATTCACCAAAATCATCTCCTGCCAATCGGGCAAATCCTGATTGAAGCCAAACCTTCAACTGCCGCCCCCTTCCGGCCTGTGACTAGATCTGCTGCCAAGAAAAGAACCAAACCCGTGGATTCTTCAGCAAGCCAACCAAGAGAGCCTTGTCCAAACCCTGCAGAAGGAGATGATCAACAATTGGTGTTGGAAGACAATGAAGATGATATTGAATACTATCCCTCTTACGAACTGAGCCAGTTGTTTCGGGGCAATCCCCTTGTTAACTCTGGAAATGAGATTGGCCCATCTGGACTGTTTGAGCCCCATACTTTGTCTCCGGAGCCGATACCTCCAGAAGATGAGCTGGGTAGCAGAAAAGCCCAAGGGGTGGGGTCCTTAAGCCTGGCTGAACTGTCTGGCCTGGCTGAATAATCTGACTTCTCGGACGAAGAGAGTGAGGTGGGGGGACAAGCCAGTGATATGCCAGACCCGGAAGAATATTTTGAATGCCCTGATGGTTCCTCACTAGTAGCTACACAGCCCTCAGCTGAGCCCAGTGGAGTGGGTCCTGGGGTAGAGGGTCAGGCCACCAATAATACTATGAGCACTGAGCCCTGTTCCCCTGTGGAGGTTCCCGTCCCTAATGTCAGTGGAGCTAAGCTGGAATCAGGGCCTGTTTCAGGGTTCCCCGAGACACCTAGACACTCCAGCCGAGAAGTACGGCCTGTAATAAAGTTGAGTTATGAGTCTCTGGGTCAGTCAGTGGACCTGCCCTTAAATGTGGTCCACAAAGGGGTGTATGTGTCCCTGAGCTCCTTGCCTAAGCTAGCTTTGGGGGATAACTTTAGTTTGTTGGTATTACCCTTTGGGTGTGATGCCCTTGCTTTAGGTGACCCACCAGTCACTGTAATGGAGGGGTTCCCCCAGTCCTGGGGCCATGAGCAGGAAATATTGACCTGATTGGGAAAAAGAGGAACAAAGGGTTATGTGTGTACAACGTTGTATAACTCATAGTACACTGTGAATATTCATGTATGTAATGCAAAGTGTGATGTAGTGTCAATTAGGCTGTGTGCTTTCAAGTGAATTAAGGGTAATTACTTGGCACAGACGCCAAGTTTTTCCAGGCCAGGGAGGGTGTAACCCCCTTGCAAATGGGGGTTCCTAAAAGCTTTCCTGGAGCTCGTTTCCATGCTCCATGCCTGGTTGGTGATCAGCATAAAGCCATTTAAATGGGTAGCCAGTGAGCGCTTTTAAAGCCTCCGTATGCTGTCTCTTTAAGGGTTGCCTGTTGCAGTTGTAATTAACTGAAATGGGGGGGCTCTGTGGTTGTATGCCCGAGTCCCGCCCGGGACGCTGAAAAATAGCTCCCTTCTGCCATCACTAGTGGTGCAGAGGGAGCTCTGCTGGAGGATGTGATTGTTTGCTGGAAATAGCGTAAAATAATAATGATAATGTAGTTGTTCTAACCTGCCTTCCTTTGCAGTAAAGACTGTTTCGATTGTCTCCTCCATTTTGGTCCAGAACTGCTGAATTGGACCAATCAGTACCTCAGGACTCTGGAGAGCTGTCTGACCAATAGAGGAACTGCTTGTAAGGTGGGAAAGGCATTATGGGCTATGGCGCTTTTTTCGCACTACTGAGGGGCAAAAATTGATTGACTGACAGGTATGCCAGCCAGTAGAATCGGGTAGCGCCCGAATTGTAAGGAGAGCCCCATGCTGAGAAGGGGCAGATGCGTTGTTGCTGAGGAGAAGAAACGAGCTCTGTGCTTCTGTGCTGGTGGAGTGTTCGCGCGGGAAGCGCGGGAAAGGCCTGAGGCAGCCATTTTTTCTGTTCGAGTCTGCGGACTAAATCCACCGGCGTGTGGACAGAGGAGGCTGGTGCCAGCCCCAGCTACCTACCAGGCTTCACCTGAGAGGACTGGAGAATCTGCTGAATCGCGCTCGGTCCACCTGTGATGTGGAAGCTGCCATTTCACTACCCCGAGTCCGCTGTGAGTTCGTGTGGGTTCTGGGAGCAGCTGCCTGGTATGGTACCCCTCTGTTGTTTACCATATAAATGTGTGAGGAGGCTGGTGAAATTCAGGCTCAGCCCTGCCAGTGGTGAAGAAATCGTTATTTGCTGGAGTCATGAGTACTGTATCAGGGTAGCTCCCTGCTAAGTTGTGAACAGTGGCCTCAAGTTATCTTGTTATCCTGTTGACTGTGTTGTTTGCACTTTCTTCTCATCCTGAACTTCTCAGGACTGCAAAGGTTATTTGTGTCAGGGCCCCCACCAGCTGCCACGATGGACTAGCCGTTAGGGCTTAGGTACCCAGGGACAGCAAACATTAGGGTCAGGCCTGTGCACAGAGCCCTAGGTAGATAGGTATAGTGATAAGCCAATTACCTTGATTTCCCCCTGCCCTTGTTATTTGCCTCTCATTAATAAATCAGATTGTTGTATTGCAACTACACCCTGGCTAGTTTGTGCATCTCTGGTGAACTGCTGCATAGTGACTGTGATATAACTGTATCTTACTTTACAGGGGGTCCCCGGAGTGAGCTGAGAGATACTGTCCGGGGGGGGTAAGTGTGTGGGGGAAAAGTATTGTGGGAACCTTGTGTGAGCCACTAGTGGACAGAAAGAGGGGTTGCAGTAACCCAGAGGGCTGTGACCGAGGCAAACTCGCCAGTATCAACCCCGACCTCTGGGTGGAGGCACCCGTCAACGGATCTGGGCCCCTCACCCTGTCTCCATGGAGGCAGGCAGGGGTAGTAGCCCTAAGGGTAGCGCCCCCTGGGGGTTACAGTAGTTTCTTGCAGAAAGGCTAAGTGGGTTCTCAATTGTTTTAGTCTGGTGAACACTTTTTTCTTTTTATAGGTGAATTCATGCACTTCACATTCCATGAGGTGGCAGTTAGAATGTCTTTGTTGGCCATTTATGAATTACCCTTCTTTCGTACACCATGTATTAGTGTTTTGGGCTTTTATGTCTACAGTATAGCTTGTCTGCAGGAATCTTGCTAGCATTTCCCCTCCCTCTCCTTTGTACCCAACGGTCAGGTCCCCACCCTCTTGTATATTGTCTCTCTGCATGGGCATATTCCACTGTGTAGTACCGGTATAGTTTCACTGTACCTCTACTTGCATCTTTAGCTATTATCACACCAGTTTGCCTAGGACCAGGGACCCTGGTTTTCCATTTTTACTGGTAACACCGGTAACAATCACGGAATCCTGCTTGGTTTGCAGATTTTGAATTCATGTACCGGTGCCTCACGGAAATTGCATGTCACTGCACAGAATCTCTAAGATTTCAGCATCTTTTTTAATTTGTTTTAATTTTCTCTTTCTATGTCCCCTTCTCACAACATCAGTCTCCACTTTTCAGAGATCCCTAGACTGGGTATCCCTTAGTTTCACCCCCAGGTAACGCTCATCAGCTCCTGTGGTCCTGCCCCTATCCTGCCTGGATTTTACCCTCCAGGTGGGAAAGGAAGGGAACCCAGGTCACCCCTCCACACTCCCTTAGTGTGTGTCGGGCAGCTCAGTGAGTCCCTCATGGAGCCTGGTTATGAAGTCTGGGGCACCTGGGTCCCTTCTGCCACTGGCCAATGTGGGGTGATTGTTCCTGGTTTTCTGGTCTCTGTCCCTGAGGGAACTGGCACTAGAGGAGATCCAAGGAGGTAGGTCACATAGAGACATGCCACTGCTCCAGATCCTGGCTAGCATCCTCCCCTCCTGATCACTCTGCAGCACCATTGCATCACCACCCATGGTCACACAGGTGGTAGTAAAGCAGCAGGACCTGCAGCCCACCCTCCCTGGAGGAGGAGAGCAGTCCTCCAGGTGCTCAATCCTACTCCTCTGGCCAGATCTCCAGCAACCCGAGTTCACTTCTGACCCTGGGTCGCTGGCATTGCAAGCAATAGTGCTACCATAGTGC
Source organism: Neoceratodus forsteri (assembly GCA_016271365.2). Classification (NCBI taxonomy): domain Eukaryota; kingdom Metazoa; phylum Chordata; order Ceratodontiformes; family Ceratodontidae; genus Neoceratodus; species Neoceratodus forsteri. The sequence continues at coordinate 1,230,610,566 of CM057453.1, read as the reverse complement.
CAGTGGGCATAACCCAGATTTCAGCATCTTAAAATGAATGCTGCTGTGCTTAACATAGAAACATAGAATTTGACGGCACATAAGGACCGCTTGGCACACCCAGTCTGCCCATTTCCCTGCCTACTGGATAAGCTGCAGATCCTAGTTAACCAGCAGCCTACTTCTTCCTACCCCCACCCCCTAGAATTGCCTTATGACTGTCCCATGCATGCTTGAATTCCACCACTGTTTTTGACTCCACAACCTCCTCCAGAAGGCCGTTCCATGCAGCCACAACCCTCTCTGTGAAAAAATACTTCCTTAAATTACCTCTGAGCCGCCCCCCTTCTATCTTCAAATTGTGCCCCCCTTGTTCTTGCACAATTTGAAGAACAAGAACTGCATATAGAGTCAGTAAGGAAATCACCAGCATTGCTTTGTTGTAATCAGCCATTCAGTTTAACCACCCATGCCTAGTGATTAGAATAACAAACAGTGAATGACTGGGTACATCCAGCAGATTTGGGTTTGATTCCCACAACCTCCACTTGCATACTGTGTGACTCCAAGCAAGCCGCTTAACCTCCCCAGTGCTTCTAGGTCACTCCTGAAAACAGAAAGTTCTGCCTAGTGGGCCTTACCTGCTTTACTAACATACTAATTGCCAGCAGATTAGGCCTTACGGTCTATCAAGTCTGCTCGAACCTCAGATCCCTAGTTGGGTGCCGAGGCCTTCCCCCACCCCTTGTGTTCCAGAAACCCCTATCATCCATCCCCACCCCCCTGGGCCAGGCCATCATCTGATACATCCACTTTCTGTGTCTGTCCCACCCTCTCTTGAAGCCCTCCACTGTGGATCTCTGAACCAGCTCACCAGGCAGTGCATTCCGAGGGTTCACCACCCTCTCAGTGAAAAACCTCCTCCTCTTTTCCCCCCTCACCCTTCCAACTTCAAACCATGCCCACTGGTGACACCTCCTTGCTTTAGTCTAAAGATCCCCTCCATGTTTACCCTATTTATTCCCTTGAGGTACTTGAAGACCTCAATCATGTCCCTTCTGTCTCTCCTCTCCTCCAATGAAAACAGGCAGAGCTCCTCAAGTCTGTCCTCATACGTCAAATCCCCTAGCCCTCGTGTCATCTTAGTTGCCCTCCTCTGTACCCTCTCCAGGAGCTGTATGTCCCTCTTCAAGTGTGGTCTCCAGTACTGTACAAAGTACTCAAGGTGTGGTCTAACCAGTCCATTGTACAGTGGCAGAATCACTTCCCTGCTCCTAGAGGTGATCCCCTTTACGATGCATCCCAACATCCTGTTTGTCTTGATAGCCGCTCTCCTGCACTGCTCAGAGTTATTCATACATGCATCCACCATGACCCCTAGGTCTTTTTCCCCTATTGAGGCCTCCAGCACCTCCCCTCCCAGGGTATACCTGTGTTTAGGGTTTCCCCAACCCAGATGTAACACCTTGCACTTGGTGATATTGAAATTTAATTTCCATGTGTGAACCCAGCTTTCCAGGGTGTCCAGATCCTTGCAGGGTCAACCTCCCCTTCCCCCTCAACTACTGCTCCCACCTTGGGTCATCAAGCGAAGAGACTCATTTCACACCTACACCCTCCCTGATGTCCGATATGTATGCATTAAACAGGATCGGAGCCAGGACCGAGCCCTGCGGTACCCCACTACCGACCTCTCTAGGGTTCGAGAGCTCTCCACCAACCACTACTCTCTGGGTGCATCGAGCTAGCCAGTTTTCAATCCATCTGACCATCAAAGGGCCTACTCCCAACCCCATCAGTTTCTCCACCAGACCATTGTGGGGGACAGAGTCAAACGCCTTGCTGAAGTCCAAGAATAATACATCCACAGGCTTTCCCCTGTCCGGTTCTGATGTTACCCATTCATAGAACTCCACAAGATTGGTTTGACATGATCTACCTGGCACAAACCCATGTTGCTGACTATCCAGACCTCCCACCTCTTCCAAGTACACCCCCAATCGTTCCTTTAGTATACTCTCCATTAATTTTCCCACCACCGAGGTCAAACTGATGGGTCTATAGTTACCTACTTTCCTCAAACCCCCTTTATGGATTGGCACCACATGTGCCTCTCACCAATCCCTAGGTACCCTCCCTGTCTCAAGTAACCTGTTGAAGCGCTCCACCAGGGGTGCAGCCAGTATGTCTGCCAATTCCCATAGTACTCTCGGATGAATGCTATCTGGCCCAGGAGATTTGTCTTTCTTTAGGGCCTTTAGGGCTATCCACACCCTTTCGGTGGAGATAGCATCATCCGTCCCCTCCACCTTACTGGCCTTTTATCCTTATCCTGATGTGACACCCCTGGGTACCTCTCCCTCCCTCTTGCTCCATTTCTGTTGCTCCCTGATCCCACTCCTGCGCTTCCTCCCATTGTGCCTTGCTTTGTAGATATCCATCCCCCTTCCTAGTGAACACAGAGGCGAAGTACTCGTTTAATACCTCTACCTGTTCCCTTGCCTCTTCCACCCACCCTCCTTCTGATCTCAATCTGCTGAGATGTCCCTTAGTTTTCCTCCACTCCCCAATGTACCGGAAGAACCCCTTTTTCCCTCCATGTATTCCCTGTGCCAGCCACTGCTCTTTACTGGACTTTACCCCCTCACCACCCGGGTGACTTTTCTAGATGCAAGATGGTACATTTCCTTATCCCTATCCCCTCTTGTTGTTTTATATTTTTTGTAGGCCGTCTTCTTTTCTTTGATCGCTACCTGAACCTCACTGGACCACCAGCATAGTTTATGTGACCTTGCTTCCTTACGTTTCACCTTAGCACAGGTCCTGACTGCCTCATGAAGTCCCCGTTTTATGACCTCCCATCTCTTTTCCACATTTGTCATTGATGTAATCCCCTTCAAGTGATCCTTGAGAATATTTCCCATGCCCACAAAGACTGCCCCCCTGAAGTCCACTGCCAGTGTCCTAGATCTCACGCCTCCTCCCCCCATGCTTATTTGAAACCAGACAGTATTGTGGCCACTCCCAGTCAGGGGATCCTCTACAACCAGGTCCCTTACCAGATCCCCGTCTGCCAGAACCACGTCCAGGACAAGCCCATCCCTTGTGGGCTCCATCACATGCTGTGTTAAGAACACATCCTGGAAGCCGTCCAGCAGCCTCTGCTCCTTGGCCACTTAGAGGACATGGTTCCCCAGTTTGTACCCTGGCATATTAAGGTCCCCCATCAACACCACGCCTTCCCTTTGGTCCACTGGAAATGATGTTGTCCAACAAACCATCCTCCAGAACATCACCCATCCCAGGGGGCCTATATACTACACCCAGCTTGACCTTACCTCCTGCTGGGGTTTGTAAGGTGACCCATAATGCCTCCATGTTTCCCTCTGCCTCTTCTACCCTGGCAATTTCTACGTCATCTCTAATGAACATAGCCACTCCACCCCCTCTGCCCTCCTTTCTATCCTTCCTAAGTATAGTGTACCTCCGTATGTTTAGGTCCCAATCATGGTTTTTGTTGGCCCACGTTTTCGTGACCGCCGCCACATCCATCCCCCAAAACAGCATGGCCTGGAACTCTGGCAACTTGTTTTCCAAGCTCCTGGCATTTACTAACACCACCCCCACCCCTTATCCCTGATCCCCTTTGTCGAACCCCACCCAGGTTCCTTATACTTCCATCCTCCCTCTGCTCCTCCTGAAATCTCCACCCCCAGTCTGTTTCCCCCCTCACCCCTTGGGTTTGAAGGCTACTCCCCTCATCCGGAGAAGAGGCTTCTGGTCTGCCCATCCCTTATCTCTCCCCCCCTCACAAGTTTAAACCCCAGCTTTCTTGAATGTAGTCAGCCATCCCCTGTTTAAGGACTTCCTTTCCTAACGGGGCAAGATGAAGCCTGTCCTTGGCATACAGTCCCTTATCCTCCCAAACTCCTTTCCAGTTCCCTAACACCCCCAACCCACTCTCTTCACCTCACTTCCTGAGCCAGTCATTACCCTCTGTGATCTTCATTTTTTTCTCCACTGAGGCCTTTGGTACTGGCAATATCTCCGAAAAGGAAATGTTGCATCCATTATGCCGACAGACTCTGGCAAGTTCTTGGAACCTTGCTTGGATTTCCAAAATATTTACAAAGAAATATAAAAAAAAACAATATATGTTTACTACATCATAGAATAGTAGTCAGGGTACCATGTAATTTACCTGGGTTTTACTTGGGCTGAAATGATTTTGTATAGGTAAAGATAAATGGTCAGATACATTGTATGTGTTTTATAAGCTTGTTTTTAGATTTTAGTCAGGTTTTTATTGTATTCTTTGCATATAAGCATCTAGGTTGTGGATTGCTAAACGCAGGATCACTGTTACCAACTAGCTTATTCAAGTTTATAATAAGTAGGGCCATCCAAAATCCTCAGTTGTTTGAATGAAAACTAGTCTGAATGAAAGTATGTTCACAAAGAAGAAACTGCCTTACTACTTATGAAAAGACTTCACAGTTAGCACGCCATTTAGGTGAATTGGATAATTTGCACCTTTTCTCCCACCTGCTGTTTTAGTCTCTGTGACTACAGAAAGTTTTCTGATAAACTGTTTCAACAAAAAGCAAATATTAAATATTTAAGTGTACTTATGTTTGGCCAGTGGATTTTGAAAGCACAGTCAATGACGTATAGAATGTAAGACCCCAGGGACTGTATGATGCTGGTGGGCAGAGTAGTGCTCAATTCACATCTGAACGAAGACATGAAAACTGGGAGACACCTTTTTCATGGACACCAAGTAAAAAAAAAGCATCCACATGTCTGGGAGATGCAGAAATCTATTTCAACATCCTCCACTAATCACTTGTGAGTTTTTGAGGTGAAAACACTTTATTTCAAAGAAGAAAATTCAAGCAGTTTTTTTTTTGCTCCTCCTACCCCCTGGCAATTCACTCCTTCAGGCTTGCCAGGGCCCCGTACCACCGCTGATGAGTCCCGACCTCCATCCACTGCCCCTTACTGCTGTGCTACCACGTAACCCAAAGTAACCCTTCATTGAGTGGGCCCCTACCCCTGTGGGAGGCTACCAGGGGAGGAAAATTGTCCTAAAGAGCTTCCTGTGTATCCTGGGCATGGCAGGGGTCAGAACGGATATATGTCTGGGGCTTCCTGCTTATGGAGGGACCAACAGCTGTCCTTCAGTTGGTCAGCTAGTGTTTTCCCATTTTCTTGGGAGTGTGACAGGCCACATGATGTCAAGGCACAAGCCGACGTCCGTCACGCTCCCTCCTGCAGTGATGGCTGACATGTTGTCATGCCTCTGGCCTCCACCAGGGGCCAGCAAATGCTGAGCAGTGAACTCACCCTCCCTCATAGAAGAAGGTGAGTGGTCATTGGACACTCAAGCCTTCACCCACCAGCTGGCCCTCCAACACCCAAGTCTGTTCCCTAACCCTGGTCAGCGGTGTCACAGGCAGAAATCCAATTCGGGCAGTTAAATTATAGATAGGAAAAAACAAAGGTAGTCCACCTTAGTGGTGATGATTCAGATTAATTCACATCTGAATTCTAACAAGCGAAGAGACCAAGTCATTTGTAACTTGTACATGTGAGATGTGGGTGTTGAAGAAAGGGGATCATAGTGCTGTCACTACTGTCATCACCCCAGAGGGGTGTGGACTGCATTGTTGCTACTGCCATCACGCTGAAGGGGTGGGGGCTGTAGTGCTTCTGCCATCACCACTGGTGAATGGGGAATATAGTACTGCTGCCGTCCCACCTGAGGGATGGGGGCCATAGTGCTGCTGCTTCTGTCACACCTGAGGGAGGGAGGTTGTAGTGCTTTTGCTGCTGCCATCACACCTGAGGGATGGGGCTGTAGTGCTGCTTCCATCACACCTTAGGGATGGGGGCTGTAGTGTTGCTGCTGCCATCACATCTTGTACCTAAAATAACTTTAAATTGGTACAAGGATGGAAGGATGTGTAATAGTGGAGGTCAAAATTGCTAAAATGCATGTTAGCAGAATTAAAAATTGTTAAATAAAGTACACAAAACCAAACAACGGTAAAACTGGATTTTGGCTTAGCAGACATTGATGACAATATTGTTTTTTACAATGTGCAAAACGGAATATGCCCTTTCTCAATCCCAGTAAACCAGTGTCCCTGCCTAGGACCACCAATCTCAGGTAACTTTCCTAGGTGCAGACTATGAGGAGGTGGTCTTTGGCAGCTGTAATCCAACTTGTTGGTATAATCTGCACTGAACAATTGTGCATTCGTTGAGAACTGTGTAACACACAAAATACTGTTTGAAACATCATATGCAACCTTTTCTTCACCTTTTTAAGGACCAGTCCCTTTTAACATGGTTATGTTGCCAGTTCCTAGCCAAGGGTTAGGAGGGCCCTTCTGGGACACTAGTAACATTAAAAACAGCAAACTATAATTAACATTTTTAATTGACATTCTTTCTTTTCCCTAAAATTCTTTCCCAAGGTATCTTCTAGGTATGGCATCCCAGGGATTATCAGTAGCCACACCCTGGTTTCTCAGACATTTACCACCTTTAAACCTCAATCCTTCCCCAGTGGCTATGCACCCATCCACCCTGCCTGCAGCCAACCGATACCTACTGGATTGCTCCCTCACCTTGAGCTCTATACCTATTTACAGTGGTGAGTGGCAAATAGATATCCTCCTGCTCAGCTCCAGCTCACATCTGTACATTCTCTCCCATTTCCAGTAGTCCAGCATTCTTATAAGTTGTGCAGTTGGGAGTAGCAGTCTTTCACCAGCCTCATTTCCCTGGGATTTCCATCGTCTCCCCCTTCTGCCTCCCTGGATGCCAGCAAAGCACTATGCTGAAAACTTGTGGCATTTTTGTCAGTGGAAAGCTGTGCTGGCCACAAGGAGCCAACAACCTGTGGGAGGTTCAGCCTCTGTCTGCAACCCTCTTCCCCCCCGTGACAGCAGGTAGCCTCCTACTGCATCTGACAAAGGTAAGGATTAGCCCTCACTCATTGACTAGGTAGATGAAAGGTGAGGGGAGGAGGTTTCCATGCCATCAAGCGGCTGGATGCCCATTCTTATCTGCATTTACAGCTGTTGGCTATGGGGGTTGTAGTGAGTTCTATACTTGTCCTTCCCCCTCCTTGTCTAAAGTCTTAATGTGCTTGAACCCACCCTGCAGTGTGGGTGTTAGCCCAGTTGGACAATTGCAGGGACGGGGAGCCTGAAAAGTATTTGCAGCTAAAAATCAGAGCAACTGCTGTATCCCCTACATTCCTTTGCTGCATATTTATCCTACAAGTCAGCCGCAAAGAGCAGCTGGCATTCTGAGAGTCACTGACAAAGTCCTGTTATAGCAGAGGGGGCTTAAGTAGTTTGTGGAAGGGGGGGTACAGTGATTTGACATCAGATCATCACCGTATGGCCCCCTGCATTCATCAACAGCAGTGTAGGAAAAGAAAGATATCTAGTAAATAAGCCATATGGGGATCGGAATTTTCCTACAGTCTCTTTAGCTCCCAATGCTATTTCCCAGGTTTTGGTCACCTGTTTGGACCCTTAGTGTGGAATGCGGAACATGAGGGAGAGATTAATCCAGATAATCGGTTGGTATCGAGCAACTTTATTTCTGTGCTGCAAGTCAAAGAACAGTAGGTTTTGACAGCTAATCACAGCTACTCCCGTGCAGGCTTCAGGGAGTTTGGTGACACCTGGTGCTGTGTTGTCATGGCTATGTCCCCCACACAGTCTGCCCACTCCTGGCAGAGGGGGTCCAGTCAATCAGCTGATCGATGCATGAAGCAGGGTTATCTGTAGTGGGCAGTTCTTTGACGGATAAATCCAGGGCTGTCAGTATCAGTTCATCCAGTACTGCATATCTAGTGGAAGTCTTTACAGGGGTGTCTCCTGGGGAGCTGATACGTGCATCTGACAGATTCGCCATCTTTGTCTACTTCAAGATCTGGCCCTGTGGGGGAGCACTTTCTCGGGGGCATTAGTTTTAGCAATTTGCTTGTGTTTATCTGTCTACCCCCGCTGAGCCTTGTGCCAGGGTGCTTCGTTATTTATTCCCAGCCCATCTCTCACATCGGCCGCCCTCTCCCCAAGCACTTCCATTTCTTACCACGTGGTTCCTCGAGGTTGTCATGGAGGCTGACATGACACTTGCCTCCCTGTCTGTATGTCTTGCAGAAAACTTTCCACCTCCCCAGGAGCATTAAACATCACATACTCCCCATTGTAGTGCACCCATAGCGTTGCTGGATATCGGAGGGATGCAGGAATGTTCATTCGATAACGTGTTTGTTTGACATTTGCATACACTCTCCTCCTCAAGAGATCTGGGAAATAGTCCTGAAAGAGCTGAATCTTATGGCCTTTCCAGTTAGTGCCCCTCTGCTCCCTTGCCAATCTCAGATATTGTTCTTTCACTGGACATCTGAGAAATATGCAAAGTATGGGGGGGCGCTCCTCTTGCTGGGATCTAAGGATCGGTGTGTCCTCTCCAGTTCAGAGGGCTGTTCGTTGTTCAGTTTTAACATATTGCGCAAAGCATATCTCAAAAAAGTCACCATGTCCCTCCCATCCATACCTTCTGGGACACCGATGATCCTTAGGTTTTTGAGATGAGCCCGATTCTCCATGTCATCGACTTTTGCCATAAGAAATTGTCATTGTTCCTGGTGCTCATTCAGGTTTCCCTCATGATGGGATAGCTAGGTGCCATGCTGGGCTACTTGGTACTCTGTTCCTGCCACCCATGCTGCAAGTCCTTTTCGATCCTCATTACTTTTAGTGGTGGTGGATTTCAGCTCAGCCGTGTCCTGTAGCACCTTACTGAGCATCAGTGTTATTCTCTCCAACTTAGCTGCCAGTGGGGGAGTGGGGTTCCCCTCATTCTGTCATCATTCCATTAGCTATACCCCCTTGCAGACTTGCTCTGTTGAAGCTTTTAGTGGGGTACTCACCAACCAGTGCATTGGTGCTGGGATGGGCGGGAAAAGTGCGTTAGTACCAGGGTAGCTTCTCCATGATGTAATTCAGCAAAGGATGGACTGATTTTCGATTGGAAGGGCTCTGATTACTCCTGTTTTTCTCTGGTTGTAGCAGCACTGTAGCAGACATCAGAAGATGCTGTTATGTTTATTGGATGGGCACTAGACAAAATCCCCCAGTCTTTCCTTAGAAATTAGCTAGCATCCATCTTGGATGCCAGGCTCCGCCCCTTCTGGCAAACAAATCTAACAGATTTTTTTGACTGTGTAACTGTGGTGTTTGATCAGGGTGGGGGCAGTGTACGTGGCCTACCTGGACATCAGTAAGGTCTGTTACACTGTTCCTCATAGGCGGCTGGTAAACAAATTGGGTAGCATGGGGGTTGGGCAATAAGGTGGTAACCTGGATAAGAAACTGGTTAGAGGATAGGAGGCAGAGGGTGGTGGTAAATGAAGTTCGCTCAGAGGAGGGGAGAGTGACCAGCAGGGTACCTAAGGGTTCAGTGTTGGGGCCAGTCCTCTTTAATGTCTTCATTAGCAACATAGCCAAGGAACTGGAAGGGAAGGTCTACCTCTTTGTAGAAGACACCAAGATCTGTAACAGATTGATTACTCGAGGGGGGGGGTGCAAAAGATGGAAAGAGATTTAAAATGACTGGAAGAGGTCGGCCCGGTGGCGCTGAGGGTTGAGTAGCTGGACGCCACACCTCAGGCTGTGTCACGACCCGGGTTTGGGAGCGAACTCGGGCGCTGGAGGTCAGCAGGGGTGCGTGAGGATTGAGCACCTATTGGGCTGCTCTCCTCCTGGGGGGGAGGTTGGGGATTGCCTGGCGTGCCAGTGGCCCCTGGTGGAGACCGGAGGTGCTGTAGCACGCTCGGCAGCACGTAATCTGCGTGCCCTGACACAGGCAGGGGTTGCCGTGTATGCCTTGTGTCGAGGACATGCACATGCATGGAAGGGGGGAGGGACCTTCAGAACAATCATAAGCCCAGTCTGAGGGGAAGGTGACGGCACCTACCCCCATGCCCAAGGCCAAGTCCATCCTGCCTGGCCTTCCAGATTCCTCCACCCAGGTCCTCTCCCACGTCGGTCTGTCTATAAGTGTGCCCAAGAGGAGGGGCGGCCCCACCCTAGAGGGGTTAAGCCGGGGGTGCCGATCATGGACAGAGGAGGAGGGAGAGAGGAGGCACAGGTAGGTGGACTTTAGGCAGGGCAGGAACAGGCAGGATGCCTGAGAGAAGGCCCCCCAGACCGTGACCGGAGGGAAAAAGAGATGTAAAAAAAAAAAAAATGAATGGAGGAGTGGTCAGATGTTTGGCACCTAAGATTTAATGCAAAAAAAGTGTAAAATAATGCACTTACCCCTTACCAAATGTGACACAATGGCAACATCATGGCACCACAATGGCAACACAGTGGTGAGCTACAAAATGTGCAATGGTACTACCCAGTGGTACCATGGTTGTACTATGGTAGTTTAAATTTTGATTATTTTTGTTGATATGGTAGGACAGTGGTACAATGGTATCACAATGGAATCGAAACAAATCACTGTGATACCACGAAAACCTTAATGGTAGTACAGTGGTAATCACAGTGGTATTGCAATGGCAAATGAGTGGTATTACAGTGGTATTCCTAAAAACTTTTTGTAAGGGAGGTCACAGAAACCCGAGGTGAAGTACAAAATGGGGGGAGAGGTACTTGCAATGGCCAAGCAGGAAAGTGACCTGGGGTAATCATATTGGATGACCTGAAGGTGGCCAGACAATGCAACAAAGCGATCGGAAGAGCTAGTGTTATACTAGGATATATAGGTAGGGGTATTACCAGCAGGAAGAGGGAAGTGGTGTTGCCCCTAAATAGGTCATTGGTAAGATACCACTTGAAGTACTGTGTCCAGTTCTGGAAACCACATCTCTAGAAAGATGTAGGCAGAGTAGAGGCGGTTCAGATGAGGGTTACCAAGATGGTTCAGGGTCTGAATCAAAAATCCCATGAGGAGAGGCAAAAGGTACTAAACATGCTCCCTGGAGGAGAGGAGGGAAAGGGAGGATATGACCGAGACCTTTAAATACCTCACTGGGGTGAACAGGGTACAGGTGAGAGACATTTTTCAGAGGAAAGGGTGCTCTAGAACAAGGGGTCATGATATGAAGCTGGAGGGAGTGTAAGTTCAGGAGTGATGTGAGGAAATACTTTTTCACAGAAAGAGTGGTGGATGCCTGGAACAGTCTTCCAGTGGAGGTAGTGGGGGCAAAAAGAGCATCAGGATTCAAAAAAGCCTGGGATAGGTACAAGCGAGTCATAAGGGATAGGAAAGTGGTGGAAGAGAAAATACAGTTTTAAACTGGTGTTGTGCGAAAACCTTACAGCACACACAGTTGTAGTTACATGTGATGGTACTATTTTTAGAACCAATATTTAATTCAACAAAGGATCCATATTTAACTGGACCTTAATAAAACAAACTGATGTCAAAAGGCATGTTTTAGATTGTTTCTATTTTATGGAGAATATTCTGTACGGTTCTTTTCTTTGAACCCATATATTTGGGAGTGTCGCCTATCTCACTGCATGGCTACAGAATTCTGGGTGGTGAATAGACATAAAGGGCTTGATTTTTTGAAGAACCCTTAGAGCAATGCAAGTTGCATCACTCTAGGGCTGCGACAAACTCCAGGTGTTTCAGGGACCTTGAGCCCAATTTTATAAAAAGGGGGGCCCTGCACCAAAAACCCAGTTGCTGCAGCCACAGGCTAGTGCCAAACATTTGGCACACCTACGGGAACTGCCACAGGGCCCCCCCCCCCCAACCTGGAGCTACACTAGAGGGGCCAGAATGGTTGGGGGGTGAATCTTCTGGACTGGAGAGGGACAGAAGAAGATGGTGTATGAGAGATGGCATAGGGGAGTCGAGGAGCCAACTCATCGGAGGGGGAAAGTGATATTCTCGAATAATACTTCATCATATTTAAACATGACTCAGCAGACCTCAAAACTTGTACATTATGCAGACCATTACAATCATCTACTATATACTTATAATTAGGGGTGCTGTTTGAATATCCTCACTGCCAGTGGGATGGGGCTAACATGGGGGGGGCGTCCAGGGAAAGAAAGTGACATGACACCAGGTGAGCACAGCCCTCCCAGCTGCCCCATGCCCATCTGGTGCTGTGTCACGTTCTGTCCCTGGAACCTCCCTTGCTGGTCCCATCCCATCAACTGTGAGGATATTGAGTTATGATTAAATATGACAAAGTATTATTCAGAAATATCACTTGCCCCTCGGATAGAAACATAGAAACATAGACTTTGACCAAAGATAAGGACTGCTTGGCCCACCCAGTCTGCCCATGTCCCCACCTACTGGATAAGCTGCAGATCCTAGTTAACCAACAGCCTACTTCCTCCTGCCCCCCCACTGTAATTGCTTTCTGTCTGTCCAATGCATTCTTGAATTCCCCCCTGATTTTGACCCCACAACCTCCTCAGGAAGGCCGTTTCATGAGTCCACCACTCACTCTGTGTAAAATACTTCCTCACATTGCCCCTGAGCCATCCCCCCTCTATCTTCAAACTGTTCCCCCTTGTTCTTGCACATCTCTTTTTCTGAAAGATGCTACCCTCTTCGACTTTGTTGATTCCCCTGAGGTACTTAAAAGTTTCTATCATGTCTCCCCTTCTCCCTCCTTTCCTTGAAGGTATACATACTAAGCTTCTTTAGTCTCTCTTCATATGGTTTCCGGTACAGACCCTGCACCATTTTAGTTGCCCTCCTCTGGACTGCCTCCATCTTGTCTATGTCCTTGCAGAGATGTGGTCTCCAGAACTGCACGCAGTACTCCAGATGGGGTCTCACCAACTGTCTGTAGAGAGGGATGACAACTTCTTGTTTTCTACTGGTGATGCCTCTCCCTGTGCATCCCAGTATCCTCCCAGCCCTCCTTACTGCCATCTCACACTGCCTGTCTACCTTTAGGTCCTCTAATGTGACTACCCCCAGGTCCTTTTCCATTTTTGTTGTTGTTAGTACCTCCGTCCCCACTGTGTACCCTTCCCCTGGGTGTTTGTTTCCCAGGTGCGTTACTTTGCACTTCTGTGCATTGAATCTAAGCTGCCATACTTTTGACCATTCCTCCAATCTTGCCAAGTCTCTTCTCATCCTTTCCACACCCCCTTGTGTACCAACCCTGTTGCAGATCTTTGTGTCATCTGCAAAGAGGCATGCTTTTCCTTCCAGTCTCTCTGCAATGTCACTTATAAAGGCATTAAAGAGGACCGGCCCCAGTACTGAACCCTGCAGTACCCCGCTAGTAACCCTCCCTTTCTTCAGAGTGGACTCCGTTTACTATTACCCTCTGCACCCTGTTGTCTAGCCAGTTTTTTACCCAGGCTACCACCCTGTGACCCACACCCAGGCTGGCTATTATTTATTAATCTTTTGTGCAGGACTGTGTCGACTGCCTTGCTAAAGTTTATGTAGGCCATGTTTACAGCCCCTTCCTGGTCTACTACTTTGGTCACCCAGTCAAAGAAATCTATTAGATTTGCCTGATATGACCTTCCCGCTGTGAATCCATGCTGCCTTGAGTCCTATGCCCCGCTGGCCTCTAGGTACTCAACAGTTCTTTCTTGTAGAAGTGATTCCACCATTTCCCCTCTGATGAGCTGGACATGTCTGTTTCTGTATGTACCATATAAATAATAAGTACAGACTGTGTAGTGCACTAATAGGACTTGAGAGATAATAACATACAGTACATAAAAAAGCAAACGCACCCCACCCATCTGGCTCCCTGACTCTCCCTATGCCACCTCCTGTGCCCCGTCTGCCCTCAGAAAACCCAGTTACAGACACCATCCCCCTTCACCACAGTGTGTGGCACTGACACACCTCCCCTAGACTACCTCCTGGCTGGTCTAAGTGGAGCCCCTTGCTGCATCCAAGGGGGGGGGGCTTGCAAAATCATGAAAAATGGGATTTTGCAGCCTTGCCATTAATACAAGCCCCTTGTGACCTGGTGCACCCAGTTTTGGTTGCAAGGCTAGCGCTGATTTCGGCTTTTGGCACAGCAGCTCCCCTTTTCAACGCACACCGCATCTGAAAATTGGAAATGCTGCATCTTTTGATGTAAGGTACCACTTGCATCATTTATGTTTGATGTAGGCACTTTGTGTCATTCCTTGGGCTCTGAAAATCAAGCCCAAAGCCTCAATAAATGAGTTTTAAACTGCAGTAAGTTCAAAATTTCCAACAGTTTGTCTGTGGATTTAACAGTGTAATTAAAAAATGTTGTGTTTGTATAATCCCCTTTACTTTTTGCAACCTTTTTTTATTATCTTTCCACTGATGTAACTTTATTGATTTCCAGGATCATCTTGAAAATAGAGGTTTTTAAACTCTAGTCTTATCCTGTAAAAATAATAAAACTTGTACCTATCTACAGTACAATACCTATACCTACCATGTGTAGTTCACCAATCAGAGCGGTGCTCAGAGTGCTATACACATGCAGTGACATAGTTAAACAGAACATAATGCATACGGCTGCATGTGAGAGGTGCATGATCAGCCAGGGGGCAGTATTAACACACTGCGCTTCTCCCAGAGCACGCTAACTGGATGAATAATGGGCTGTGTTGGCACAGCGCCTAGTGACTATGCACTGCACTGTTGCAACCCTCTTCTGAATATTGCCTACAGGAGTCAGATGGAGATAGTGTGTTCCAAACAGTGTAGCGCCAGCAGTCTTGTGACTATATTGAGCTTTGAGCTCTGACATGCTAAAGAGCTTACAGGGCATGCAAGGTGCTACGGTCCAGTTTCATGCTCATTATGGGCTCATTAGTATGCTGCATAATGCCATCATGCAGGCAGTATGGATGCATTTTTGTGGAGCTGTGGAGCCCCCATCACTGCTCCAGGGGACTTGTAAATAGCAGAATTTCCCCAATGATGAACAGTGTCTCCCCCCCGCAATTGCCACTCCTATCCTGGCAACCTGAACATAGCAGAATTCCCCCATTGTTGGACAGTGTACCCCATCCCATCGATCTCTGCTCCTGGAGACCTGTATATTGCACAAACTCATTTAGCCAGTCAATGTACACTTCTGCACCCGAACCACACTTCCCTCCAAATGACCAGCTGACCTCCATTCCATCCCACTCCCTCTGGACACTTCACCCCCTCTTTCCTCCACT
The DNA here is from genome assembly GCA_016271365.2 of Neoceratodus forsteri. Lineage (NCBI taxonomy): Eukaryota > Metazoa > Chordata > Ceratodontiformes > Ceratodontidae > Neoceratodus > Neoceratodus forsteri. Next base: position 1,230,595,387 of record CM057453.1, on the reverse strand, counting down.
CACCAATGCCACCAACCTATCTGGCATCAGAGATGGTGACCAGCACAACCCTCCGCTCACCTCCTTGGCCAGCTGCCTCCTAAATGAGAGGCAGCATGTGTATGACTATTGTAGAAATGTCAAAAACACTGAATATACCATGTATGCAAGGGGATCCCTTATTTGCATGGGTGCAGCAGTATAATCTGCATGATCACTCCACGAAACGAGTTGCTTCTAATCAGTGAAAATAAACTCATTCTGACTGATTTTTACATTTGCTTGCGCTTGTGCAAGAAATGCTTTGCTACTAATGGCATTTTAGAGGTGTGTCACTGCTGAGCCAATTATAGCTGAAACTGCAATGGGCTTGGCAGTGTAGACCAATGACCAGGCACTCTGGTCATGACACTAGTACTGCTTGCTGACGTGGCACTTTGTGTATCTTTTTGTGGACTGTTTTTTCCATTCGGTTACCAGAGCCCTGGTAATCTCTCCAGCAAGGTCCCACTCGGTTGCTGTCTCTACCACCCACCTTGGCCCTACCCCTAGCCAAGGAATTGGCTGCTAGGTCCACCCCCACCCATGTGGCCCAATCGGGAGGGGCGATGACCAGAGGGAGTCAAGCTGGGATCAGAGCCTGTATTGGGCATGTGAGCAGTACCACTCGGGACCTGTCTTCACCTCCCAGGATGCTGGGGTTTTTCACCTTGACATTACCCCAGGAGTGCAGACGTGCAATGACACCCTGCATGTGGCGGGCACATTCCCACACCCGCACATAAGGCATCCACCACCACTCCAACCCAGAAGAGTGTGCCACCAGTTACGCCACCCCCAGTCACTACCAGGAGTCGATAGCAAGGCATCAAGTGTACCCAACCCAAGGAAAGGAGAACAATTTTCCGGATGCTCAATCCTTTCCTGCCCCTGCCAACCCCCGAAGGCCCGAGTTCACCCCCGAACCCGGGTCGCTGGCATGGCACAAGGTGTGGCATCTAGCGCCTCAACCCTCTGCACCACCGGGCCAGTGGCACCTTGTGTAGTTGAAAGAAATGTACCGCTCCAATGAGAGAGCAGGTGACAGGGAGCTGAGTGTGCTCCACCATCTCCCTGGACAGAAGTGAATAAGGGCTGTAGTGTAGGACAAGACAGAGAAAGCGGGAGAGTCCCCAGGCAGATTTTCCCTTCCCAGCACCCCCCTCCAGGCTAACAGCTGAGCAGCTTTATTTCTTTACATGCTTGCTCCTGTAACTATGCCTCTTACTACATTATGTCTGCTTTGCTCCTTGCAACCCACATACCAAATAAGCATCTTGTTTTGCACACAATACAAACTACAGATGACTGCTGTTCTCCAGACCCCTTGTTGTCCAATACTATGGAAGAGAATGGGGTACTCACATTTCACAAGCTGTGGGTTCAACTTTTTCCTCCGGGGCACCTCTTGCTGACCCTGGTTCTCCCAGCACATGGTGCTTCCGACAGCAGATCCCCTCTGCTGCTCACTGTCCCATACCACCCATTGTCTCAGTGGCAGCCGCAACAGGACCTCCCTCCTCCCAGCCACTCATCCCCTTGTCTGTCTCCATGGCACACCAAACCCGACCCAGCCCCGCCGCTCACCACAGCTTCATGATGACTTGCCTGGTTTACATCTGCATTTGTTTGGTTTTGCTTCTGGGGAGAGGGCTGGGTTTATCTGGGGCTTTGTTGTTTCTGCCTTTCTTTTCTGTAATTCCTAAGCATTCATGTGGTTTTATTTAACTGCTGTTACTTCTGGGAAACACGACCATTTTTGCTCTGCTGACAGACCTAAACGATGGGATTCTGGGAGACATAGTTTGTGCATTGGCTGACTCGTTTTACGGAAAACTGCACTCAAACACCATGGCAGGCTGCAGACATTCTGCTTAACTGAAAATAGGAGTTGCTGGGAACAAGTAGGAGGATTCTTTCGGGTACTGGGGATGCCAGAGACTCACACCACATGAGGCTGATCCGCCATGAGAGCGAGGCATCCAGAACACACCACAAGACTGCAGCATGGAAAAGTCCAATCCGGTGAACGGAAGCACATCCTGTCTCTTTTTTTCTCTTGTTCAGTCCTGTCAACAGAGCGAAAATGTACGCTACATCTCTGAAACTGAACAGAGGGCAAGTCATTCAGGCTGTGATGGGTTTGGAATTGGACACTGTTTTTTTTTCCCCATTTGCTGAAAACAGGTAGCCCTACACATACTGACCCCAAGCGCTCACCTCCGAGCCAATGACATAATGCTAACATACCAGTGGCTGAGTTAGCTAGAACAGCTGCTCAGGCTGTTCATATGAATGTGACTACTGTCAGACAAAAAATAAAGATTTGGACAAAACTGTGAATGAACCGCTTCTTTTCATTCACATAGGTAAACTGCACCATTTATTTATTCTCTACTGTTGTTTTCTCTTGTGTAACCCCTAGGTGGTGCTATCCCAAGGGCCACTACCCCTGTCTGCTTGGCTACTAGCAGGTTAAAGGGCCTGAGTTCTGAAACGGGTGCCTCCACCCAGAGGTCAGGGTTGGTAGTGGTCAAACTAGCCTGGGCACAGTCCTCTGAGACACTGTAACCCCCCTCGGTTCCTGCTAGTAGCCCACCCAGTACACAATAATTACTTTCACAATACTCCTGATATGCTTTGCAGATACCCACACAGTTTACACTTACCACCAGAATCTGTTTCTCCAGTTTGACCCTGAGACCCCCTGTAAAACAAGGTTAGACAGAACAAATGGCAACAGTACAATACTTAGAGCACAAACTGCAACCACAGTCAGGCTGAATTGCAGAAAATAAAGAGTAGATCTGATTCATTCAGGGGGGTTTGAACAAGGAAGGGGGAAATCAGGTTAATTAGCTTAATTGCCCTATTAATCACACAGCTGTGCAGATAGTCAAAGTCCCTAACTCAATCACACTCTCTAGGTACCTAGGTGAGAGGAAAGGTGGGCTAGCCAGGACCGTTGCCCAGGGTAGGCTGGTGTTTGCAGCTGGTTGGGGCCCTGTAATGGAAAAACAACTTGCACAACACACTATTTGTAATGTGGAGCTAGATGGCTCAGTTCGTGAAAGAAAGAAACAAAACAGCAATCAAATGACGCACTCAGATTGAAATTTAGTTGCAGGGGGCTACCCTGGTGGTTACTCACGATACCCAGAACTGGACACAGGATGGATGACAAATTGAGACAGCAGATGAACTCTCTGGAGTGCCAGGAGAAGCAGGGCCCACATGATACGCCGTGGTGTCCTTCCTGTTCGGGCGTGGAGCAGGGGGTTGATCCCCAGGCAGGTCTCTCATTGATGGTTCTTCTCTGTGCAGCAAGGTAGGATGGCGGGCCCTCGTGGCAAGGCCCAGCCTCATGGAGCAAGCGGGAGATTCAGTCCATTGGCACTGGATGCACTTCCAGCTAGCAGACCACAGTTCACCATGGGAGGAACCAGCTAGCGATCCCCCTTCCAGCACACAGTACATTTATATGTAGGGCTGTTCTACTGTACCCAGCGCAATACTCCCCAGTCACAATCACTCAGTCTCTGCTTAGACAGGGAGCTCGGAAGTAGCTGGACTTCTTACTAGACTGATCGCATGTAGCAAAATCTTCAGTCCTTTGCAGGTTGAGCCTGGCTTCACTTCAGTGGCTTAATTCAATCCCACCATAGCGGATTTAGTCCGAAAGAGCTTCTCTATTCTCCTTCAGGGCAATGGGCAGACTTGCAGGCCTCCACTCAGGCCTTCCCACAGCTCTCCCGCTCGAAACTACACAGATCACTGCTCGACTGTCATGAGCTGCTCCTCTTTCAACTTCCAACATAGATCTGGCTAGCCAGCAGACAGATCGGAGGATTTCCCTCAGATCCAAAAGGTTCGGTTGGTCAGTTCAGCTAGAGCTCCCCCTTCAGTTACAAAAGGTGCCAACAGTCCAAAACTACAAATCCCAAGGCTGTGATCCACTCAGCCCCTGATAGGCAGGCTCCATTGTAGAGTCCCCAAGAACTGATTGGTTCAGTTCGGGACCAAAATAGTGGAGATAGACAGAACCCTTCGCTGCAAAGAAGGCAGGTTAGAACAAACAACAACATCCCTATCACTCTAAATGATTCTCAGCAATTAATTGCATCTTTCAACAGGGCTCCCCCTGCACAATTGGCGATGACAGAAACAGAGCAATTTTTCTGGCATGAAGGCTGCACAGCACTCTTTAGCAACACCATTTAAACTGCTTAAATGCAGAACACCAGCCTGGTAGTGAGCATTTAGGCAAGCTTGAGGAAGACTTTTTGGGAACCCCCATTTGTAGGGGGGGTTACACCCTTTCCTGCCTAGATGAAACTTGGCGTCCGTGTCAAGTCGGTACCATCACAATAATTACAGTTGCACATTATACTATACATCCATACCATTGCAGGTTAGGCCTGTGATTTCTTTTTGTTTTTGTAATTAAATATGCGTTATTAAGTTTTACACAGTCCATAACACAGGTTCAATTTGTGAAACATATCATGGAGACTGCATTGTACAGAATAAAAGACAGCAAAATAAACCTACCACCAACATTAATACATCCCCCACTCCCCACCATCACCCCTATGCCAAGTGCTACCCAACATAAATAGTACCAGGACAATCCATCAGACAATGGGCTGAGAAGGGAGATTAAGGTTTCCATAAGGAAAGTAAGGTCAAGAGTTCCCCATGTTGTCTGGAAAGCTTTTATCCTATCCTGCTTAGATGCAATGTATCTTTCCAACTGCATAGCCAGTAGGATCTCCCTATACCATTCGATAACAGGGAGAAGAGAATCCTCTGCCCAGTGCCTCATGATAACCAACTTGGCGGTTGCAGCTATTAGGCCAAGTGTGCCTTCCTAACTGTGGGTGTTCCGGGGGGGGGGAGATTAAGTAAGCAAGATTCAGGGGTAAACAAGTTATCTAATCCCAATAAAGGATCCAAGATTCCTCTAATAGATTGCCAAAAAGTCTGAGCCTTGGGGCAATTCTATAACATATGGTAAAGGGAACCGGTAGCTCTTTTGCACCGTCCACAGTACGAAGAGAGTATTTTACAAATTTTAGCAAGTTTCACCGGAGTGAAATATAGATTATGCATAATATTAAATTGAACCAGGCAAAGTCTGTCCTGTTTAATAAATTTGTAGGTGGTCTGCCAGAGTTTTCTCCATATATCAGTATCAGCAGACAATCCTAATTCCTGGGCCCAATAATAGCAAACCCCAGCTGGCAAATTAGAGTCTAATTCTTGTAGATTCTTATATACATTGGAAACAGAGTGAGGTTGATTAGCTACTTGTAGAATTACAGGCAATTTAGCAGCAGGGGAGTCTGTCGGGGATATATTTCTGAGAAAGGAGATAATAGCCTTTCTTATCTGTATATACCTGAAATTATAGGTGTCTGGCACCTTATGACATATTTGAAAATGAGCGAATGAGACCGGTTTTCCATTCATAAAGAAATCATAAATCTTACAATTATGCAATAAAGGCCAAAAGGTAGAAGATATAGGTTTATTTTCAATTTTAAGGTGGAGGTTGCAAGTAATGGGTTGTTCCAATGATTTGTGCCAGTTCATTGAAAGGTGATTCTGAATCTGATGAAGTGCCTTAAGGGACCATCCAATAGGAGTATTCCTAAGAGATTTAGGTATGTAAGAGGGGTGACGAACAAAAGTGAGTGTAATGAACAAAGGTTTTTCGATACTAGGTGCTTCTCTATGTCCAACCACACGGGGGAGTATTCTGGTTGTGTAGTAGGCTCAGTGTTTTTGACCCAAAAAGCCAATTTACTGATGTGATAAGCACTGTAATATATGAAAAAAGAAGGAGCCGCTAGACACCCTGGTGCTTAGGAACTGTGAGTTTAAAGTAGGCCCATCAGACTCCCTTCCCCTTTCATATAAAAGCATTAAGTATTTTTGAAGTTTAGTGAACCAAGCTTTGGGCAAAAAACAGTCCAGCATCCCCAATGGGTATAGAATACGTGGGAGTACATTCATTTTGATAGCGCTGAGCCTCCCCCAAAGAGAGAGGGGAAGAGCCCCCCATCTTTCCATATCAGAGTTTAAAATTTTAAGTAAATTAGACAGGTTCTCCCTAACCATCGTTGTTATATCCTTTGACAATTTGATACCCAAATATGTTAGGGATTTTGATTCCCATAAAAGGTGAGAAGATGCTAAGTCCACCTGAGTTATTCTACCATTTAATGGAAAAACTTTGGTTTTAGGATAGTTTAACTAGTAATATGATAATTTAGAGAAACCCTCAATTTCTGAAAGTAAAGCAGGGATAACAGTTTGGGGATTCTCTACGTGTAATAGTATATCATCTGCATAGGCAGAGAGTGCATATCTTTTGTTTCCAACATGGATACCTGTTATTATTTGAGTGGCTAGAAGCCTTCGGATCAGAGGTTCCAAGTACAAGTTAAAAAGTAGTGGGGACAATGGGCATCCCTGCCTGGTACCACGACAAAGTGGGAATGGAGCAGAGAGCATGTCATTGCACCTAACTCTGGCTGATGGGAAGATATATAGCAGTTACACCCATTTAAGGAATTCATCAGGGAGTCCAAAGCAGGTTAAAGTGGCAAAAAGAAAGTCCCAGGAGACCTGGTCAAACACATTCTCCGCATCCAGGGAAATCAACGTCATCGGTGTGTTTCAGTCAGTGGACGCCGAAAGCAAATGTAATAGCTTCTGCATGTGGTCCCCAGATGACCTCCCTGCCATGAATCCAACCTGCTCATGACCAATAAGGTTACCCATTACTATAGCAAGCTTATTGGTCAGAATCTTGGCTAGAATTTTAATACCATAATTAAGCAACGAGATGGGACAGTCACCTTCAGGATTTAGGGGTCTTTCCCTGGTTTCGGTATTAAGGTTATAAGCACTTCCAGGAAACTAGGGCCAGATATACCATTGACGTACCAGAAATTAAAAACGTTGCCTAACACTGGAATTAATACAGATTGACAGGCCTTGTATAAGTTGTTTGAGAGACCATCAGGACCAGGTAACTTCATTCATTCATTCATTCGTTCTTTATTTTTATAAGGTGCTTTTCTAGTAACCAAAGCGCCTGTACAGTACATAAAACAATAAATAAACAAGATTAAAACTAACATAAATCATTAAAAGCTCACTAAAAAGATATGTCTTCAAAGCTCCTTTAAAACTTTGGACAGTCGGGCAATTTCGCACCTGACCAGGTAGAGAATTCCACAGGGTCGGGGCCATAAAACTAAACAATCTTGCCCCTGAAGTTTTTAAACGGACCCTGGGAATCTCTAGCAATCCCTCTTCAGTGGATCGGAGAGAGCGGGGAGGACAGTAGGGACAAAGGAGCTCTTTCAGGAAAGTAGGTCCCTGATCATGTAGGGCTTTGTAGATCAGCAGACCGACCTTGAAGGTGATTCACCAGAAAACTGGCAGCCAGTGCAGTCCACGGAGCACAGGCATTATATGGCTAGACCTAGAAAATCCAGTCAACAACCTGGCTGCCGCATTCTGCACTAGCTGCAGATGGCAAAGTTCAATCCCCGGTAGCCCCAGGTAAAGGGCATTGCAATAGTCAAGGCGGGAGGTAACGAATGTGTGGATCAGCATTGGAAGATCTTCTGGAGGAACCAGGTGCTTCACCCGGGCGATATTCCTCAGATGGTAAAAGGAAGTTTTGACTACCGCTGACACCTGAGATTTGAAAGTCAGACAGTCGTCAAATACTACGCCCAAATTCTGTACCTGGTCTGAGGTCGTCAGCTGGACGCCCCCAAGCCATAAGCCTGAGGGCGATCCAGCTAACAAACCCGCCTCACAGAGACCCTTGTCCATGATCAACACCTCAGTTTTTTCAGGGTTTAACTGCAGCCAACTCCCATTTATCCAGTCTTGGATCTCAGCAAGGCAGTTATTAAATACCGAAAAGGCAGCATCCTGGCCGGGCACAAAAGACATATACAGCTGGGTATCATCTGCATAGCAATGAAAACCCAAACCGTATTGTCTAACAATCGCTCCTAACGGCAGCATATACACTGCAAACAGCATGGGCGCCAGAATGGAACCCTGCGCTACCCCGCAGGATAGGGAGACTGATGCCGAAGAAAAAATTCCCGACACCACCCTCTGAGTCCTACCCTCGAGGTAAGATCGAAACCACCTGAGGACCGTATCAGACAGTCCACAGATAGACCGCAACGCTCCAACAGCACACCATGGTCAACAGTGTCAAATGCTGCAGAGAGATCAAGAAGTACCAAGATGGAACAGGTCCTATGATCTCTCGCTATTAGGAGGTCATTTGGTACCCGAACAAGTGCTGTCTCGGTACTATGCCTTTTCCTAAATCCAGACTGGAGAGAATCATAGACATTGTTGTTGGTCAGATGATCATCCAGCTGTGCTGCAACCACCTTCTCAATAACTTTACCCACAAAGGGTAAGTTAGAGACAGGCCTGTAATTTGCTAGACAATCCGGGTCCAAGGAGGGCTTCTTCAATAGAGGCTTAACTATAGCCTCCTTAAGAGGATCTGGAAAGATCTCCCTCTCCAAGGACCTCCAGACTATCATAGCCAGGACTGGGCCAATTTTATCCACACAATCCACTAAGAGACGTGTGGAGCCAGGGTCCAAATCACAGTTGGTCGGTCACAGCGCTCGGATGATCATCACAATGTCATTGATTGTGGGGAGGCTGAAGTCAGACCATGCAAACTGGGTGTTTGACATCTCCTACCGACCATCACAACTCCCATTGGAAAGGGAGAATCGGATGTCCGATCTGATTTTGGCAACCTTATCTGCAAAGAAGAGAGCAAACTCCTCACACCGTTCTGAAGAAAAGGCTCTTCTGGGCTGAAGACAGACTGGATTGCACAGTCTGTTCACAGTCCGAAAGAGCTGAGCTGGTCTATTCTGTGCAGTCGCAATCTCTCTGGACAGGAATTCTGCCTTCTTATGAGAAATTGCAAACTGATAGACCATATAATGGTCCATCAAACTAAGTTTGTTATCATCCAAACCGGACCTCCGCCAACGCCTCTCCAACCTTCGTCCAACTCTCCTCAACTCCCTCACGGTCTCATCGAACCAAGGAGACCTGGGATGAAGAGTGAGAGGATGAACACAAACAGGTGCAATGGAATCCAGGGCCCCTGTCACTGCCTTATTATAGGCATGTACCAGGTCTCCTGGATCCAAGCAATCTATCGGTAGGCCCGATAGGTCCAGCAACGCCATCAGGTCATCCGGGGACACATCCCTTAAAGGGTGGTACCGGACCATTTCCGTAGGGGCTGACCTAATAGGGGTGGCCTCAAAACTGAACCCAATGGAGTGATGGTCCAACCATCCGACCGGTTCCACCACCAAGTCAGATGTTCCCATCCCCAGAAGGAACACCAGGTCCAGTGAATGTCCACCAATATGGGTCCAGGAGGAAATAACCTGTGTGAAGCCCAGCGAAATCATCAACTGGAGGAAGTCTTGACCAAAACGTGAGAATTCATCATCGACCCAGGCATTGAAGTCCCCCAGAACCAACCATCTGGGGGACCCCAATGTCAGGTCGACAATGAAGTCTGCAACTTCCCACAGGAAAACATTCTCGTCACCTGGTGGATGGTATACAAGAAGTATCCTGCACTCCACACCCTCGCCTAGGATATAATCAAAGGACCTGGTGACTCCCACTGGTACTTCCACTAGGCCCAGTTCTGTTCTAAAACAGATGGCAACACCCCCGCCCCTACGATCCTGCCTCAGGCAGTGTATCACTGAGTAACCGGCTGGAACTGCTGCTGCCAAAACTGGCCCAGCATTTTCATCCAGCCAGGTCTCAGTGATGCACGCCAGGTCAGATGACCTAACAAAATCAGCTATAATAGCCGTTTTGTTTTTAATGGACCTGGCATTGCACAACACCGCCCGAGTAAGATGACTGCCTTACCTGCTGATTATAATCAGAGCCCTTGGGTATGGGCACCAGACAGGGAGGTCCCCTTTCCTGGGCCCATTTCGCCCCAAGGCGTCTCCTTGTCCCCACTATCTCTATCCACCCACTCCTTTCCAATCCCCAACCTAGGCCCAGCACCAGCCCTCCTCCTCCCCCTCACAATCCCCAGAGCCCTACATCTTCTATAGACCTCCGGCGACAGGGGGGGACAGGAGAAGGGACGAAGGTCCCTGAGCCTAGAGGGGGAGTCCATGGGCAGTTGTTCTATGGCCTGCTGTATTTCCTTGGTGGTAATGCAGGCACCCAATGAAGTTGCCTTGGCAGGGGATATTCTAGGAAGTATTATTGAGTTAAGATAATGGTCAATATCATCCCTAAATGGCTGTAAAAAAGGATCCACTGCGCAGAGCTTCTGGAAGTACATTCCAAAATTCTCCGCTATTTCCCTTGGGTCAGTACAGACATGGCCATCTCGTGCAACACATAGGCCAGGGATAAATTGCAATGTTTCTGCTTGTCTAATTCAAAGTGCAAGCAATTTACCTGCTCTTTCTCCTGAGTCCAGATACTTAAGCTTGGCTCGGTGAATAGACAACTCAACTTTTTGAGTAATCAGGCCTGCGTACTGTGCTTGCAGTTGGTGCAGTCTGGCCCAATCCTCCACTGGGGACTGCCGAGTAAGATTCTGCTCCAGGGTCCTAATAGAGCTAAGCAGTGCTACCACCTGTGCCTTGTATTGACGTGATTTAGTTGCCACCATTCGAATACATTCCCCCCTTAGGGTGCATTTCAAAGCTGCCCACATCAAATCATACTTATCAACTGATTCTCTATTAGTTTCTAGGAAGAGTGTAATGAAATCCTTGATGTGAGTAAGGGAAGCGGGTCTTCAGAGCAACTGATTATTCAGACGCCACTGAGAGTCTCATTTAGTTCCTGGCCCTAACAAATAGGTAATACTAATGGGGGTGTGGTCAGACAGGACTCTGGCATGTATATCAGAGTCTAATATGACGGGCAGGGCAAAGGAACTAATTAAGAAATAGTCTATTCGGGAGAGGGAAGCCATGGGTAGGAGAGTAAAAAGCATACTGCCTTTCTGTAGGGTTCAACACTCTCCAAAAATCTAGAAGGCCAGCTCCACTGATAAGATCTTTCAAAGCCCTTTGTGCTGGGGATAAACCACACCTCCTGCGATCTGATCTATCCAGCTCTACTTGAGGGGAAATATTCCAATCAACACCTAATATCGTTAGTTTAGGGGGATTGGTAACAACTAAATTCAGCAGTTGTAAAAAAAAAGGAAGGAGAATCTATATCCGGGCCATATATCGCACCAAGCAACAGTGGATGTGATTCTAGCATACCATGAAGCAAGATATAACAACCATCAGGGTCCCAGATTTCTTGATTTAATTTAAACGGGACCATTTTTGCTACTAAAATTGCTACTCCACCTTGGCTAGTTGATGCCCCGGATCCGAAGACATGTCCCACCCAGTTTCTCCGTAGAAGGGACATATCCTCCCGTCGCAGGTGTGTTTCTCGTAGACAGGCTATACCCACCCGAAGGTGTGATAGATGTTTCAGTATTACTTGTCTTTTGCATCTATCCTTGACCGCCTTAACATTCCAGCTCACAAAAATATATGGACTACCCATATTTTAAGAAAACTACATTCCCGAACAATAGACTCAGCCCCTGTAAAATGCCCCTACAGTTAGGTAAAAGCATAACATGGTAGCGTTTGGCTGCCCCTCCTCCATCAAGAAGAAACCTTATCAATAATAAACTGTGAATGTTATGCTTTAAAACCTCCCCACCCCCCCGTAAAAAAAAAAATTCCTTAAATGTGTATCCCACATCCTAATTAACAATCCCCAGTTCTGATTAACTGCACTACCACTCATACACCGTCAGGTGATGTTGTAGCACAGGTCTGATAGAGACAATCCATCCACGCTTGCCCCCTCCCCCACCCAAAGACCCCACCCAAACAGCCACTATACCTGAAGACTGAACAATAATTATTATTAGAACTACTTTCCAACAGGAAACAGTCCCCATTATTTATCTATTTTAATGCTTAATCTTTGCTCTGAAAACAGATGACCTATATAAAGATTTAACATTTAGTGGATTAACTCAGTACCACAACAGAAATGTGGAATCTTTAAGAACCTATGCTGAGAATTCAAGCCACATAGAGTTGCAATACCTAAAAAGAAAAGTAAACTAATAAGCATTGCTCATAGAGACCAGTGTTAAACAAGTCCAGTTTGCTGTCCGGAATTCATAGCCTTTATTCACACTGGAATCCTAATGAAACTTTGATTTTGCTCCATTTGTGGAGTGCAACTTGTAATAAAGAAAAAACGGACAAGTATTCCTTCGCTTAAATGATGAAAAAAGGAAAAGGAATGTCCCCAGGTCCAAGTTCCAGTTATGGAACAATCCCCATTATTGAACTATTTTAATACACAAGCCTTGCTTTAAACTATGCAAAAGATCAAACATTTAGAGACAAAGAACCTCTGTGCGTAAACACTGAGGCAAGGGTTACCCCAAAGGGCATTTGGCTGGGAAGCCAAGTTTCAAGAAAATACAAAATCACACATGCCCCCACAATGCAAAGCATCATGGGCTGCATATGCAAATCACCACAGAATGTTATGCTGGTCCAACTTTAAGCAGAATTGCATGAACGCAAGATCCTCTCACACAGTTTGCAAAGGGTGCTAACAGAAGACATGAACACGTGTTTCATCCTACCAGAACTCATCAGTATGCCTACGTCTGTTTGACACCCCAGTGAAATGGACCAGCTACCCCTAAGGCAATTATGCCTGGGATATATTATGTAGTGAACCCATTAAAATAAAAAACTATTTAAAGATAAAGAACCTCTGTGCGTAAACACTGAGGCAAGGGTTACCCAAAGGGCATTTGGCTGGGAAGCCAAGTTTCAAAAATACAAAATCACACATGCCCCACAATGTAAAGCATCATGGGCTGCATATGCAAATCACCACAGAATGTTATGCTGGTCAACTTTAAGCAGAATTGCATGGTGCGAAAGACCTCTCACACAGTTTGCAAAGGGTGCTAACAGAAGACATAGAACCGTGTTTCATCCTGCAGAACTCATCAGTATGCATCGTCTGTTTGACACCCCAATGGAATGGACCAGCTACCCCATTCCACTGGGATGTCAGAGATGATGACTGGCATGTTTGAATGTGTTGGATGCCAGACACTGCGGCCACAACACTAGGCGGGCCATGTAGACAGCATGGGTCAGGTACAGCTCAACAGTGCCACCGTGCCACACACAGCATACCAGTGCTGTTGCCCTCATGCAATGTCATCATGTGGTGGGCGCAAGGAGCGGTCCCACCGGTGACAGGGAGGACTGTGTGGGTGGGTGGCTACACACACCATGCAGCACAGCCCAAGGCGTGGCACATAGCCAGGCACAGTGCACCTGTGGCTGCAGGAAATGGATGGGTGGTGGCATACCCATAGGGCATGCCATGTGGAGTGGCACATAGTGGTATAGTAAGCAGGGCTCCCCCCATCAGTGTGGTACCTTGAACAGACGCAATGAGTGGCAACACACCATGCAGCATACGAGGCAAGCACCCTTGGTGTTGCAGGGTGTGTTGCGCCATGCTTGTTGCAGCTGCCAACATGCGATGCAGATGCAGGTGCAATCTGCATGTGATGCAGATGCAACCTGCATTGTGAGCGGTTCCTTGGACTATGCAACATGCATCACATGTGGTCAGAGCCACAGAAACACAGGGAAATACAGCCCACATACAGCACAGCCACCAGCTCACGCTAGGACAGCAGTTGTACGAGCAGTAGGACACATAGAACAGTGTAGCCCAAGCAACTGCTGGCAGATACAGTGCAGAGACAGGCAGGGGACAATTATATCTCCATAGCACACAAAAAGAGACAATCCGAGAAACAATGGCACGCTGGAGCAGGGCCTCTAACTACTCTGATGATAAGACAGTGATCCTTATAAGAATGGTTGAGCAGTGGACCAGGGTGCAGTTCCCACAGGGGTGCCAGAAAGCTAGCCCCTCAGACAGTGAAAGGGTGTGGTCCACCATTGGCACCAGACTCCAGGCAGTGCCTGGTATCAGGAGGACCATGAGGCAGGTCAAGCACCAGTGGAATGACCTGGTCTGGAGGGAGGGTCAGCTCCTGGGCTACCTGTGGAGGATGGCTCACAATGCAGATGTTAAGATGTATGGAGGATGGCCAAGGCAGCCTGGTATGTGTAACTTCAAATGATACTGATGCACAGCACGGCACAGTGAACACAAATGCACAGCTGAGTACTGATGATGTCACACACCATTATCTCTCTGCAGGAGAGTGCAGCACCACTGAAGGGCAGGGGAGACCCAGGAGACATGGACAGGGTGGAGAGGGACAAGGACCACGCAGAGCACAACATCATCAAGGTAGGTGTACAGCTGACATGACATGTATACAGCATTGTAGGCCACTGTGTAGGGCCCATCATGCAGTGGGGGAGATATGGCAGCAGCCATGTGCTGTGAGTGCCTGTGGCGTCATTAGGCCCAGTGATGCGCAGTAGTTGGCCAGATGTGCATCCCCATGGCCACAGGCCACATGAGCCACTGCAGCCATCCAGGCAGCAAGCCGTGTCTGATGTCGTGCATACAGACAATGTGTTCTGGTGACGTGTCCACAGACGCATGCACGAGGGGACACATGGGCATGCCAGGCAGCACGGGTGCCACACATGGTATGGAGTGCAGACACAGGGCTGGACACCATCATGCCCCTGCTGACATGCAGCAGTGCCATGCATGTGTTGCATATGCACTGCACAATGTCATGACAGGCCATATGATGGTACCGATGGAGCCATGCGTGGCTGGCACATGATGCAGCAGGCACACACATTCACACACATAGCAGCAGAGCCAGCAATGCCATGTGGAGTGGCACATACTGGTATAGTAAGCAGGGCCCCCCCCACCAGTGTGGTACCTTGAACAGATGCAATGAGCGGCAACACACCACGCAGCATATGGGGCAAGCACCCTTGGTGATGCAGGGTGTGTTGCGACATGCCTGTTACAGCCGCCACGTGTGATGTCGATGCAGGCACAATCTGCATGTGATGCAGATGCAACCTGCATTACGTGCGGTTCCTTGGACTATGCAACGTGCATCATACGTGGTCAGAGCTACAGAAATGCAGGGGAATACAGCCCACATGCAGCACAGCCACCAGCTCATGCTAGGACAGCAGCTGCATGAGCAGTAGGACACATAGGACAGTGCAGCCCAAGCAACTGCTGGCAGATACAGTGCAGAGACAGGCAGGGGACAATTATATCTCCACAGCACACAAAAGGTGGCAATCCGAGAAACAATGGCACACTGGAGCAGGGCCTCTAACTACTCTGATGATGAGACAGTGATCCTCATAAGAATGGCTGAGCAGTGGACCAGGGTGCTGTTCCCATGGGGGGGCAACAATCTAGCCCCTCAGACAGTGAAAGGGTGTAGTCTACCATTGGTACCAGGCTCCAGGCAGTGTCTGGTATCAGGAGGACAATGAGGCAGGTCAGGTGCCAGTGGAATGACCTGGTCTGGAGGGAGGGTCAGCTCCTGGGATACCTGCAGAGGATGGCTCACGACGCAGATGTCCAGATGTGTGGAGGACGGCCAAGGCAGCCAGGCATGTGTAACCGTAAGCGATACCGATACACAGCACAGCACAGTGACCACAGATGCACAGCTGAGTACTGATGATGTCACACACCATTATGTCTCTGCAGGAGAGGGCAGCACCACCACCACCGAAGGGCAGGGGAGACCCAGGAGACATGGACAGGGTGGCGAGGGACAAGGACCACGCAGAGCACAACATCATCAAGGTAGGTGTACAGCCGACGTGACATGCATGCAGCATTGTAGGCCACTGTGTAGGGCCCATCATGCAGGGGGAGGCATGGCAGCAGCCATGTGCCGTGAGTGCCTGTGGCGTCATTAGGCCCAGTGATATGCAGTAGTTGGCCGGATGTGCATCCCCGTGGCCACACGAGCCACTGCAGCCATCCAGGCAGCAACCCGTGTCCGATGTCGTGCATACAGGCAATGTGTTCTGGTGATGTGTCCACGTGTCTGCAAACGCACTCACGAGGGGACACATGGGCATGCCAGGAAGCACAGGTGCCACACATGGTATGGAGTGCAGACACAGGGCTGGACACCATCATGCCCCTGCTGACATGCAGCAGTGCCATGCATGTGTTGCCCATGCACTGCACAATGTCGTGACAGGCCACATGATGGTACCGATGGAGCCACGTGTGGCCGGCACATGCTGCAGCAGACACACACACACACACACACACACACACAGCAGCAGGGCCAGCAATGCTGGCCATGGATGTAGGTTGGGGGTAGGGCATATGCACCGTGCACACATGTGTGGGAGTGTGCCCCATATACAATTGGTACATGTCATGGCTGATGCAACATATGGCATGGCATGTCGATTGCATGCCACCCTTGTGTTCGCAGTCTGGACAACATATATTGTCTGGTGACACAGAGGTGCTGACATGCATTACAGGCCCTCACAGTCTGTCACATTGTATTTCAGGTACCACTGCCAGTGTGCAGAGGGGACAGCAGGGCAGTGATGCATGGTGGCATGCCCTTGAGTGAGTGATGCGCTGCCTGAAGCAGGCTGAAGCAAAAGCATATGCTGCCAGAACTAGGAGGATGGCCCAGGGTGGTCAGCAGGTGTCACCGCAGGAGGGTACAGAGGACAGTACAGAGGAGGAGGCTGACCCAGTGGAATGGCAGCAGCGGCCTCAACACATGGAGCTGGACAACAGTGCTGTGGGCTGGTCTATGGGAGATGACACAGCGGACATGTCCACAGGAGAAGGCACCCTGGATGTGGCTGGACAGGCAAGTGTTGGCCAGTTTGATGATGGTGCCGCCCCTGTGTGTCGGGCTGCATGATCTGTCCTCGAAATTGAACCTGAGCAGTCTGTGAGTGCCAATGACATATTGCCAGACATGGATGCCGGGGGTGATGCCGACATACAGCTGCATCTGCTCACCCTCCGTGACTTTGCACAGGGACTCAGTGTGGGCATCAGGCCCCTGGCAAGGCATCTGTCCATGATGAATGACACTATGCGTGACCTGCTGGAGTACCTGGACCAGATTGGTGGACATTGACTGTTGGACATGTGACTGCAACATTGTCCAGGATGTGACATGCTACATGGTGGACATGCTATGGACAGGGCACATAGTGTAGCCCGTACACAGGTGCATGTTACTTCAGGTTGTGGTAACGCAGTGTTCAATGCTGTTAATTGTTGTGCTATTCCACCTCTGTTTCTGTGTGAGTTGCTGTGCCCACTGCATTGTGTACCAGTCCAAATGCCATCACAGTTGTTGGTGTGTATTGCTTTGTTGTGTTTAACACATTGCTGTTCCATGTTCATGCTGTGTCCGTGTGTCATTCATTACTGTGCATGCCCTACTTCTGCCTATGCTGTGTGCAGGTCAGTGTCAGCTAATGTGTGAATACCTGTCCACAAGGGCATACACAGGTCCACATCTGGACACCAGGGACTATCGTCCTACGCTGTGTGACATGCACTGCATGCCAACATGGCACTATGCATCACAGGGCTCGGTAGTGACACACGCTGGGCACAGTGTCAGATCACTGTATCCCTGTGGGCATGTGTCACTCGGTATTGGGGACCTCTTAGTTCCAGAGTGGCATGCCATAATGGGTAAGCCAAACCACCAGTCGACAAGGTGGGACCTCGTGGTTTGGGCCTACATGTGTGCATGTCACGGTACCATACATGTGGTACACAATTCCATGGTGGGGCTGTGTGGTGTGTCACGGCATACTGGAATGCCTGCCAATTGCATGCATTGTGCATCTCTGTATGCCTGATGTGGTGGTGCGTCACACATCAGGTACTGTGTGTGGGTGTGTTGCTAGCAGTGGGATGTGTGTGTGTGTGTTACACCATGTGTGGAGAGGTGGCAACAGTCCTGCACAGGCCATGCACCAGGGTGTGGGAGCATGCATAGCACCATGGAAGGGTACGGTGCTGTGTGCGCCACGGTCTATGCCTGTTGTGGTACACCCCACCATGGTGTGTGCACCCACTGGACACACTGGGAACAGGGGTGTGTGTGGGGGGCACACCTAGTTGGTGGTGGTCAGTGGTGCATGGGATGTGGGTGTGCAGTGTCACTGGGTGTCATGGTGTATGCACATGGTTGCAGGCCACTTTTCCCAGGGCGGGCTTTGAGGGTTGTACAGACATCCTGCACGTGCTGTATGGGTTGGCACTGTGCATACCACTGTCATGTGGGTGGTAATGGGCTACAGGCCGCAGGCATGTGTGTGTGTATCCCTTGCTGTGGTGGCATGACTGGGTGGGTAATGGCCATGGGCCATGTACACGGGACATGGGGTACATGTACATGCACCACATGTATGCACGGCGCATGTGTGCCACCCATGTGTGGTGTGTGTTTGGGTGGGAGGGCTGTGCTCAGGGTATGGTGTGGACATGGGCCCAGTGCATAGTGGTGGGCACTATCGTCAGGGTGCCTCCCCTGTCCAGTGTACATGCGTGGCATGATGTGTGCTTCCCTACTGTTGTGTGTGTGCAGGCTTCTCTTTATGGCCTACAGTGGCCGGAGTCCAGCTCTGTGCAGTGCATGATGGCTGTACTGCCATGTTGCTGCTCTGTGCTGCATCCTGTGGTGTGTCACATGCTGTTTGTGCTCTTGGACTGGCTGGCTTTGTGTGCACCCTGTGCCTCTGTGACCGTCGTGGTGACACCGGCTGTAGTTGTTATGCAGCATCAGGTCCTGTCATACCGCTGTTGTTCCCCCTCCATCTGGTCCAGCTGCCTGCTGCTGCTGCTGCCTGTGCACTGGGCTCTGCTACTGCTGGTCTTTGCCTGGCCATCCACCCCTCACAGGCCAGTCCACCTGCATCAGTGTGGCTCTTCTTGTGGCCTCAGGACTGGGATGTTGTGCGCTTTGCCAGTGTCTGTGCTGCACTGGGTGTTGGCATTTCCATGTTGTTGCCGTGCCCCATTATGATCTGTATGTTGCCGGCCTGCACCCCAGCACTGTCTGGCAGGTGTATATCCTGCCCCCTCTGCACCTCCTGTTCCACTACCTCTACGTGCCCATGCACCTCCTCGGTTCTGCTCTTGGGCGTGTTGCTACAGGTGTCTTCCATGTCTTATCCGGCTGTGGCTCCCTGCTGTGTGTGCTCCACTGTGCCATGTCCACCATCATCACCAGCATCACTGCATGCCACCAGCCTGTCCCTGTTGTCTGTCATACCCACATGTCTGTCCTCAGTGGCATTGTCATCCTGTTGCTGTTCTCCTTTGTCTCCATGATAGCCATCCATGTCGCCCACTGCCGTGTCCTTAGGTCCAGCTGTACGTGTCACATGCTGTGTCACCACTGCTACTGGCTGTTGTCCTGTGGACATCACTGGCTGTGCCATGCTCTGTGTGCTGTCACTGCTCTGTCTCGCATCCTGTATGCCCCTGTGAGACTCGTGCTGAGTTACTTCTGCTGTGTGTTCCGTGCTGTGCTGTTCAGCACCTGCCCTACTGTAGTGCCACCGCACATTGCATTCCTGGCATGACTGTGGGACCATTGCTATGCTGGCTGCATGCTTTTGCATGCATCTTGCAGTCTCCTGCAGTACTGCGGACATTGCTGTTGATGCCTCCATCTGGGTGCTGTGCAGCACAATGCTGTGTTCCATGACAGCGGTCTGCCTTTCTATGGCATCTGTTTGTCATGCAACACACAGCCTTATGTCCTGGTGTAGCCTTGCCATCTGTGTTGTGTGGCCTGCCCCTTCCTGTATCCCATATATCATGGCTGCGTGGATGTCTGCCACTATCAGCTGCAGCTGTCCAATGTGTGCTACCATGGCAGTGGTGTGGTCATGATTGCTGTTGTGTATCCCAGCCAGCTGTGCTGCCTCCTGGGTGAACATGATGTCCTGGCAGTATTGGGACAGGTCATCCCTGAGGTCATTATCCAATGGCAGTGGTGTTGCACCTTGTTGGCCTGTCCCTCCTGTACCTTCAGGGGTTGTTCCGCGGTGCTGTGTGGTTGGACATCTCGACCTCTGGTGGTGTGTACACTGTTTGCCTATCCACGACACTGCCATCCCTACTGTCCTCCAGCCACTCAGTGTCTGCTGTGGTCTGTTGTTGGTCCACTGGTGTGCCCGCCGTGTGCTGTGCCCGTGATACTGTGGGCTGTTGGACAGCATGGCATTATTATCAGTGTCTCTTCCTGTCCTTCTCCGACTTCACTGTCTATCTTCCTCCCTCTGGGCCTGGCTCACTGTGCCGTCACTGGTGGATGCCTGTTGTTCATCATCATTGTTGCTGTCCATGCCATTCTGTTCTGATGCATCACTGTCGGTTGCAGCATGGCGTCTAGGTTGTGTGGGCCACCTGGCAGTGGCACATCCTCCGGTCTGTGTACTCTGGCCACCTGTTGGGTATACAGACATGTATGTGCATGGTGGGTTACATCTGGTTCACATGTTCTGGTATGTGTCCATTGCCCACAGTACATGTCCAGCCTGTGGTGCCCAGTAGAGGGGTCACCTATGCTTCTGCATAGTGGACCAGGCCATCACTGTGTCCATCTGTCCCTCCCCGGTCTCTCTTCACTGTGGGGCCTTGCATTGTTGGTCCCTGTTGGCCATGCAAGGCATCTGCCTCCACTGGTGGTGCCGTGTCTGCTGTCTGCATGGTAGTGTCACCCACCTCATGCATTCCCTGTGCTACCTTGTGCATGTTGTTGCCGATTCAGGTCCAGCTCCATGTCACCCTGTATGCTGCGTGTGCTGATCTGTGCCACTACATATTCCTCATGTCAGCTGAGGGGCTGTGGTTGTGTGGGTGCTCCACCTGTTGCCATTGTGCAGTGTCTGTTGTGGGCTGCCTCCTCCTTAGCATGGTGCTTGATGTCACTGCTCCTCCCTGATTTGGTTCCTAGTCACCCAATAAAAAAAACTATTAGATTCATTTGACATTACCTTCCTGCTGTGAATCCATGTTGCCTCAGATCCTGAGCACTGCTGGATTCCATAGGGTCTCACTATCCTTTCTTTCAGCAGTGCTCCATGATCCTTCCAACCACTGAGGTGAAGCTGACTGGTCCTGTAGTTCCCGCCTCCACCCTTCTGCCGCTTTCAGAGTGGGATCACATGCCCTCCTCCAGTCCTTGGAATGACACCTGTGTTGAGTGACTCTGTGAACAGGACCTACCAGAGGTGCTGCTAGTTCCTTCACAGTCCTTTAATATCTCGGGCAGATGCCTGCTGTCCCCATTGGCCTTATTCACCTTAGCTTTAGAGAGTTCTTCCAGAACTCTCTCTCCACTGAAAGGACTGTGTCCACCCCCCATTTTCTCTGCATCCAACTGTGGTCCCTTGACCCTCACCTCCTTAGTGAATGCTGAGCAGAAGTATTTGTTCAGTATTTCTGCCTTGTCCAGATCCCCCTTACACTCTTCCTGCTCCCCTTTGAGCCTCACAATCCCCCGTTTTTCTTCTTTAACTGTTGTACCTATAAAATGCCTTATCCCCTTTGTTTACAGACTGTGATAAGCCCTCTTCGGTCTGCTCCTTCACTCTCCTAACAGCCTTCTCTGCTTCCCTCACACCTTCAAGGTACCTCCTGTTCTTCTCCTCCTTTGGCTCCCTTTATATTTTCTGGAAACAGCCTTTTAGCCCTGACTTTGTCACCACCTCTTTGGAGAACAATAGTGGTTTCCTTCTTTTCCCTTTGGCCACTATCCTAGACTTGCATGTTTATTATATCAATTATGGCTCCTTTCAGTTTCCCCATTGTTCTTCCACCCCTCTATTACCTCTCCCTTCCCAGGACTGCCTGTGTACATTCACCCATTTTAGTGAAACCCCTCCTGAAATCTATACTCTTGCCCTTGTGTAGTTTAATTGAGTCCATGTCTCCATGCTGAGCCACCATGTGGTGGTCACTGGACCCCAGCTGCCCTTCCACCTGCATTTCTTTGACTGTTCCCATTGGTCCATACCAGGTCCAGAACTGACTTGTCCCTGGTTGGCTCATGCACCAGCTGCCTGAGTCCAACCCCCTGCAGGATTCAAGAATGGCTGTCTTTGGCTGAAGTAGCTATCTGGGTGGCCCAATCCATGTCCAGCATATTGAAATCCCTAATAGCAGGATTTTGCCTTTAGCTGCCATTTCATGTATGTTCTCCACTAGTTCCTGTCTACTTCTCCTCTGAGCCAGAATTCTGTAGATCACCCTGTGCGTATTGCTGTTCCATTGCCTGGCTCCAGGGTGACCCAATACCTCGGCCTCCTCTGTCTTCCCTGAACTTTGTAACCTTTCTACCATCTCTGATGTACAGAGCCACTCCCCACCCTTTTTACCCTCCTGTCCGTCCTGAATAATGTATAACCTGGTACATTGACTTCCAGCCATGAGTAGCAGAGTACCACGCTCTGTTATTGCTGCTATGTCAAGATCTGCATCTGCCAACAAGGCCTCCAGGTCTGGAATCTTACTTCCTTAGACTACGAATTCGATTAGCATGACCTTCCATGTTTTACAGTCTGCTTCCTCTGCTCTTGTTCTCTCTCTCCAGCGTCTCCCCACCCCAGTTTCCTTTCCTATCTGCTCTTCCCCACCTGTATCACTCGTTATACATTCTTCACCTGCCTACCCCTCCTGCCTGCTTTGCTGTTCCCATAGTCAACTTATGTTCCTGCATGTTCCCATGGGGGTTTCTAAGCCTCCTGACTCTCCCCTGGCCAGTTTAAATGCTCACAGCTGAAGTATTTAAACTTCTCACAAAGGACCAAGGTCCCCTTCTTGGACAGATACAGGCCATTCTCCTTATATAAGCTCACATCTGCCCAGGTCAGGCCCCAGTCCCCTATGAAGCCAAAACCTTCCCTTCCACACCAATACTTCAACCAGAAGTTGAAGGTGCGGATATGAAGTGCCCTAGCTTCCCCTGTGCCCTGGACAGGTAGTACCTCCGAGAATGAGATGGAGCATGCTATCTGTTTCTGGTATCCCCCCAACTTCCTGAAGTCTTCCTGGACTCTGTTTAACTCCACCCTTTGCCTGGCCAGGTCATTTGTCCCCAGGTGGACAATGACATCCAGCTGCTCCCTCCTAGCTATTGCCATAGCGATTCTATGGATCCACTTCCCATCCCTCCATGCAGTGCTTCCTGGTAGGCACTTGACCCTCCTCTCTTCCCTGCTAGATGACCCTAACTCCACTCTCCAGACAATAGAGTCCCCCACTAGGAGAAGCTTCCCCCTCCTCCAGGGTTCCCTGCTTCCCTGTCCTGGGGCTCCATCCTGGAGGACTCCCATCCTCCCTGGTCCCAGCCTTGGGTTACTGAGTGGGGCTTCCGTTCCTCCAAAACAGTGTAGGAGTTACTAAGCAGGACTGGTTGGAGATGTGCTTTACACCCCCTCCCACACCCTCCCTGAGCCCATCGTAGTCCAATCACTCCTCTTTCCTGGCACTCTTTGAGGTACAGATTGTGGGCCTGGTGGTCTCTGGGTGGGGGTGGATGCTGCTGTCAGCTTGGCCAACTCTGTTTGGAGGCAGGCAACCTCCTCCCGCAGCCCAGAGAGGTGCCTGCAGATAGGGCAGTATCGCAGTCCAGAATGTGTCCCTGAAGACAGCTGCTCCACAACCACTGCACTACACCACTCCCATCATGTCTGTTTCCCTTCTCAATCAACTGCCTGCTTACGATGACTATTTGTTATCTCCCAAATATGTGTTTTATTTGTGTTGTAGGTTGTTATGTTTCCTCTCTTCGCTACTTCCTTTATGGATGCAGGATGTTGCAAGGCCCTAGGGACACACCCAATTAATGTGGGTGGGCCCTGGGTGGTCGGTGGGACTACATCACAGTCTGTGTCTAAAAACAATGAGCCAATGAGTCCACTGGCAGTGACTCCTCACTCCACTCACCGTGGTCCAGACACGGTACTTTCAACCACACAGTCACAAACTTGCCAGCTAGAATCCCTTAATCCTGCCCAAGCTAAATGGAAAAACACACAGAAATGACAGATAAGAAAATACCTCAAATACAATTACAAACACAGTCACAAACTCACCAGCTAGAGTCCTCCACTTGCTCCAACTAAATGAAGAATCAAACTGAAATGGCAGTTTAAACCTCACATTCAAACTGCACTGATCCTGTAATATGATGCCTGCACTTAAGTTCAGACACAGCCACTAGCCACTTTCAACCACACAGTCACAAACTTGTCAGCTAGAATCCTTCAATCTTGCCCAAACTAAATGGAAAGCACACAGAAATGGCAGTTAAGAAAAGTCCTCACATACAATTACAAACACACAGTCACAAACTGACCAGCTAAAGCCCCTCCCTCCTGCTCCAACTAAATGAATCAAACAAATCAAATGAAGAATGCATTTACTGAGATGTACATTATATCTACAACCACATATGTTTACTGGCCTACTGTCCTTACTACTATTTATAATAAACAGCTTTCAATTACCATGTATTTTTACTGTTGTTTTGTTGTTCACTGTCCCTACTTCTATTTTATAACTGTGAGCTTCACTGCACCATGTATTTGTAATGTTTTTACTTTGTAATCTCCCGGTCATGCCTGAAAATAGACATTTTTATGTCTAGTGCACTTACCTGTGTAACCCCCCTCCAAATGGGGGTTCCCAAAAGACTTCTAGGAGCTTGCTTGAATGCTCCGAGCCTGAATGGTGTTTGGCGTTTAAGCCATTTATCTGTGAGTGTTTTTAGAGCCTCTGGTACTGTCTCTTTAAGAGCTGTCTGCTTGCAGACATAATTAGTTGTATGGGGGACTGCGTGTTTCTCTGCTTGAGTCCCACTCGAGCTGCTGCCAATCGCCTCCGTTTTGCAGTCACTAGGAGTGCAAGGAACCTACCTGAAGATGTAACTGTTTGCCAGAAATCATTTAGAGTAATAATGAAATACAGTTTGTCTAACCTGCTTTTCTTTTGCAATCAGAACTGTGTTTGCCTAGTTCCCCATTCTAGTTTGAACTGCTGAACGGACCAATCAGTGTGGGTTAAGGGAGCTCTAAAATGGTGCCTGTGGATGAATCAGAACTTGGACTCGTAATCTGAGCCAGCCACAAGAGGATTGTATGGGCAGTGACTCTGGGAAATGTAGTTTGGACTTCGGCGCCTTTTTGCACCAACAGGGGGCGTCTATTGTGAGTGACAGCCAATCCAGCCCAGAACTGGGAGGAACTCAAAGGAAGTGCCCGCTTTTGTCTACTGGAGTTTCAGTTTAGCTCTGGCAGTGAAGAGGGAAGGAGCCCTGCTCCTTTGGTACGCAGTTTTAGCGGGAAATGCGGTAAGGCCCTAGTTTGTGGTCTGCAGCTTGTGCAACATGCTTGTTCAGACTGAATCCGACTCTGTGAAGAGAATCAAGGAGATCTGAAGGTAGAAACCAGGCTCACCCTGCAGAAGACTGGAGAAATTGCTGAATCGGCGCCGGTCTGTCAGGAACTGAATCTGCTGTGTGTTCTCCGGATATTGTGCAGTAATTGCGATCAGGATGGAGAAGCAGCCTGCCTGGTATAGTACTTTCTTTTTCCATATAAATGTGTGTAGTGCTTGTGGGACTCACATTTCAAATCCCTGTTACAGTGAATTGAGTGCATGAAGCTGCAAGTAAACCCCAGCAATCCAGACTACATCCATTTGCTCTGAACTGCCATGGGTCCAGTCACAAGGACCTTGTCCACATGGTCTGCTCCTCCTGGCAATCCAGGACAATCTGCCTTCCATTCAGTTCCAGCATTGAATTTGTGAGTACAAATCAGGGGTAGCTCCTGCCATCATCTAATTGCAAGTGTTCCATCTGATTACTTTTCCTTTCTTTCTCCACAAACTGAGCCTACCGGCTCGGATTACAATTTGGGTATTGTGCATGCATTTTCCATCTTCAGGGCCCCAACCAGCTGCCATATAGGCTAGCCTCTTACTGCCTGGGTACCCAGTAAGAGTGACATTAGGACATTTGGGATTCTGAAATATGTGCACAGTACTGTGATTATTAATGCATTTAAACTAATTAACCTGATTTCCCCTGTCCTTGTTATAGTCCTAAATAAATCAGATCTGGTTGTTTCAGCAAAGTTACACTGCCTGAGGTATTCGTCTATGTTAAAGTATTGTACTGTGGTTTTGCATGTATCATCTTGTTTTACAGGAGTCCCCAGAGTCACGCTGGCCAACCAGTCCTGGGGAATAAGTGTATACAGGGTAATTCTGATATATTGTGTGGGTCACTAGTGGGAAGAAAGGGGTTGCAGTGTCCCAGAGGGTTGACCAAGTTAGTTTAGCTATTGCAAACCCTGACCTCTGGGTGGAGGCACCGCCATCGGATCAGGCCCCTCAACCTGTTAGTGGCAAATCAGGCAGAGGTAGTAGCTCTTGGGATAGCGCCACCTGGGGTTACATCTTGGAGGCACCGCTGGAATTGTGTCCTCTAGTGGCCATATTCTGAACCACTGTTAAAAAAATAAATAAATGGGTACCCGACAGAAGTGGCTGTGCAGGCTGGTGGAGTGGTGTACTGGGGAGAGATCGACCCCAAATGCTATGCTTATCCTGGACATTCCCTGGGTATCAATACGGACACTGTACAGGAGTACTTTCCAAGGTGGAAGGTTTACAAAGCCCTGTGGTGGTGGGTCGGCATGCTGATCTGCTCACCCACACTTTCCTGGCCCTAGTAGAGTTTAAGGATCCATAGATAGCTCCAAAGTGCCACAGACTATTACCCCAGAGGAGCCCTCACTGCCTGGAGAGTGATAACTAAGGACAGTAAAGACCCAGGGGAATGAGCCCCACCATTATCTGAAACTTTTGAGGAGAAATTTGCTAAATGGTTGCTGGGGAAGGAAAACTGTGGAGGACTTGAAAAACTAGTCTTGCCACCTGGGGTTTCTTCCCCCAACACCCTCTCCCGCTCCAGTACCCGTTATGGTGGCTGAACCAATGCAGGCTCCTATTTCTGCACCTGCCATTAGTCACGACTCTTACGAAGGTTGGGGATCTTCTCTGGCACCCTCCCACCCCCCAAGGGAGGATGACTGAGAACCTGGATAGACTATGTTGCCCCAAGTGCTAGAATGGCAATGCTTGGAAGCGAAAAAGTGAAGAGGGTTAGTGAGAGCCTCCGAGGTCCTGCCCTGGCTACCATCTGTGCTAAGCAGACGAAGTAACCCTGGGCGACTGCACAGGACTATCTTGAGGCCCTGGAGAATGTGTATGGAGCCCAGATTCTGATGAGGACCTGTGGTGGAGAGTAATAAATGCACAACAGTACCAAGGGGAGTTGTTGTCTGTGTATGTATCTTGGCTGGAAAAATTGTTGCAAGAATGCCTCAGAAAGGGTAGTTTGCCAGCGATTGAACTGGACCGAACCAGGCTGGACAGGATCCTGAAGTCTGCCCCGTTCTCGGAACTGCTGTTGCTTCAGTTACGCCTGGTAAATCGACTGGAATCCTCAACCTCCTATGATGAGCTAATGAGAGAAATTCGAGGAGCTGAGAAAAGGTGACCTCGGGAGGGACTTGCACCAATAGCTGCGGTTACGACCCGAGTGACTGAGGGTGACCCATCAAGTGAAGTTCAGGGGCAGAGGTTGGCAGTTAATGAGTGCTCTGAGAAGGAAAAAGATATGCCACAATGGGGCAAACTGTTGAGAGAGTTTGGGGAAGTAAAAAACAGTCCCTTTATGAAGGCCGCTCCTGCAAGTACAGGCCCCGACCCTCACCTGACTGCATCTGCTATGGGGGTGAGGTACCCACCCATGCATCTCCTGCTGACAACAGCTCAAAACTCGATGTCTTGACCATGGAAGTGGGGAAATTGACGAGATGTCTCCAAATGCTTATCACGCCGCAGGCAGAGATGGCACCAAGGTTTCCAGTTAGTAGTACCCCTGCCCTGGCTTCCAGTGTGATGCCTCGGCCAGCTCAAACTCCAGAAAGTATGTTTTGTTATAATTGTGGGAAGGATGGGCACATGAAGAGAGAATGCCGGTCCCCAAAAGACACAAACAAAGTTGCATATAGGCTACAAGGAGAGCTTCAGAGAACAAATCAGTGGTTAAAGGGTGCATGCAATGATCCCAATGAGGGCCCCAAAATGCTAACTCACATCCCTTTGTGGCAAGATCAGTTGCCCAGGCCCTGCTACGCCTCTCAGAATGGTCCAGAATAGTGGGTCCCTCCATGGAGACCACTGTAAAGGTGAATGGAGTGTCTACAAGAGCTGTATTAGACAGTGGCTCCCTAGTGACAATTATGTTCCAAGACTGGTATCAGAATAATTTGTCTGGCGTACCTTACAACCGTTGGAGGAGCTGCATGTCTGGGGTTAAGTGAGAAGGCCTACCCGTACTCTGGATATATCCATTTGGCTGTTTTCCCACCTCTGTGGCTGGAGTGGCCGAGCAAGTAGAGACCCTGGCCTTAGTGTGTCCCCCTACTGGACTGTATGATGGGGTTCCTTTACTAATTGGGACTAATGCACATATGTTTGGATGGCTGGAACAGTTGTGTTATGGAAAACAGGGGTCAAGGGCTGGTAGAGCTTTAAGAATTCTGGCCTTGATTAAGAAGGCCTATGAGGCACAGAGAGATGTTCAAACAGTAGAACCAGAGGAACCAGTTGGAATTGTCTGGAGGAAGGATCCTGAGTCTCTGATCCTGGTGCCAAATGCCCAGTGTACCTTACAGGGAGAGGTCCGTATCAAAAAGGATGTCAAGAATAAAATATTAATGTTGGATGCACCAGGCGATGGAAAACTGCCGGAGGGACTGCTGGTCAAGCCTAGTATTTTGCCTGCTAGAGCCCATGCTTATGCCAGAAGAGTAATTGTTCAAGTTCATAATGTGTCTGACAGAGAGATTTGAGTAAATAGAGGTTGCACCCTGGCTAATGTGCATTGTGCAGACACTGCAGTGCTACCCAGCAGCAAGAGTTCAGGGAAGAATGACAGAGTAACGCCTGCCTTGTTTGATTTCGGTGACTCCCCATTGCCAGCTGAATGGAAAGTGAGGATCAGTGAGAAGCTTGCCCAGAGAGACCAGGTGTTTTCTTTAAGGAATGGGATGTAGGATGCATGCAAGGAGCTGAGCACCATATCTGGCTGCATGACGAAGACCATTTCATGAGAGGTCTCGACGCCTGGCACCTGCTGACATAGATGATGTGAGACGGCATCTGCAAGAGATGTTAGCTGCTGGTGTAATACAAAAATCCAGAAGCCCTATGCTTCCCATTGTGGTAGTGAGGAAAAGAATGGGACAGTAAGGATGTGCGTGGATTATCGCATCTTAAACCGCGGACTATCCCTGATCAGTATACAATGCCCTGCATTCAGGATGCTTTGGACTGCCTAAGCGAGACAAGTGGTTCTCTGTGCTGGATCTCGCAGTGGGTACTACCAGATCGATGGCCCCAGAGGACCATGAAGACAGCCTTTATCTGTCCACTTGGCTTCTTGAATTCAGCAGGATGCCTCAAGGGTTTCAGGCGCCCAGCCACTTTTCAACAATTGATGGAGCGTGCAGTGGGACATGAACTTACTAAGAGTGCCTGGTATACCTAGATGATGTTATTGTGTTTGACAGCTCACTGGAGGAACATGAGAGCAGATTATTTAAGGTATTGGACCGACTGGAAAACTTTGGCCTTAAATTGTCCATTGATAAGTGTCAATTCTTTCAAACATCAGTAAAGTATGTGGGACATATAGTATCCACGAGGAATAGAGACTGACCCAAGTAAAGAGTTGAGGCCTTGACCACCTGGCCACAACCCAAATATCTAAAGAACTGCAAAGATTCATGGGATTCTGTGGTTATTATCGTGCTTTTATCAAGGACTATTCAAGAGTGATCCGCCTTACTTAACCTACCAAGGGTATCCCCCAACCCACAAAAAATACAAAAAGTCAGTGTCCCTCAAGACTGAAAGAGTGTATTTTCATCTGAGTGAAGTATTTGGGGCCCGCTGGACTCCTGATTGTGAGACTGCTTTTCATGAGATCATATATCAACTTACCCACGCTCCAGTGCTGGCCTATGCCGATCCAAGAAAACTTTATGTCCTGCACACTGATGCTAGCTTCCAAGGGTTGGGGGCTGTGTTGTACCAAGAGCATGAGAATGGCTTGAGACCAGTGGCCTTTGCCAGTAGAAGCCTGACCCCATCCGAAAAGAACTATCCTGTACATAAGTTAGAGTTCTTAGCTTTGAAGTGGGCTATTATTGACCAATTCCATGAGTATTTGTATGGGGCTAAAATACTAGTAAAAACTGACAATAATCCTTTGACCTATGTACAGACCTCAGCTAAGTTGGATGTCACTGGCCATAGGTGGCTTTCTGCATTATCTACATACGACTATGCTGTTGAATACCAAGCAGGCCTGAACCACATAGATGCTGATGCTCTCTCCCGGAGGCCTGTTCCCCAGAATGATTGTGTCAGATTGTCAGAACCTGATAATCGGGCACTCTGCCAGAAGTTTGACAGGGAGGAACAAATGTCCCACAGACGCAGTGGACTGCATGGTGGATTGCTTGCACCCTCTGAGAATTCTACCTGCTGCTTATTGCCACTTTTCTGCAATAGAAATTGGTGCACTGCCTCAGCTGGACAATGACAGTGTTCATGGGCTCAATCCGCGATCCCATGATCAAATCAGCTTTAGAAGCCCTCTATGCAGGAAAAGATTTGTCCAAATTACGCTCCACTGATTTGAGAACTGCATTGTTATGCAAAAAAGGTTCTAAGTTGAAACTGATCAATAAACTGTTATACAGAGAAACAGTAGACAGGGGGGGACAAGTAGACAAACAACAACTAATGCTGCCCACTGCCTTTCGAGACTCAGTAATGAGGTCCTTGCACAACCACATGGGGCACCTTGGTATAGACAGAACACTTGACTTGGTGAGATCCAGATTCTATTGGCCTAAGATGGGGACTGATGTGGAGCAACACATTCGAACTTGTAGTCGCTGCTTACAGAGGAAAGCTTTGCCCCAGAGGGCTGCCCCCTTTGTTAACATCACCACCAGTGCACCCATAGAGCTGGTCTGTATTGATTTCCTGAGTTTGGAGTCAGATCAAAGAAAAATCAGTAATGTGCTGGTGGTCACTGACCATTTTACGAGATATGCCCAAGCTTTCACCACCAAAGACCAGAAAGCATCCACTGTGGCCAAAGTCTTGTAGAAAACTTTTTGTTCACTATGGGGCTCCACAAAGAATCCATTCTGATCAAGGAGAGACTTTGAGAGTCGTCTGATCAAAGAAATGCTTTTTCTGTGGGAGTCGAAAGTCCAGAACCACTCCTTACCACCCCAGGGGACCCACAGCCTGAGCGTTTCAACGTGCTTTGCTAGATATGCTAGCACTTACACCCAAAGGACAAGCCTAGATGGAGCCAACAAATTAGCACCCTAGTACATGCTTATAATTGCACCAAAAGTGATGCCACTGGGTTCTCCCCTACCTTGATGTTTGGAAGAGAAGCTCGACTGCCGTAGATGTGTATTTTGGGGGTCTCTCCTGATAGGGTTCGAGCTGACAACTATTTACAGTATGTGCAAAAGTTAAAGGCCCAGCTAAATCATGCGTACTAACTGGCTCAAACCATGGCTGCCAAAGAAATCTAGCCAACAAAGAACGGTATGATAAAAGGTGAAAGCACAGGAACTCCAGGAGGGAGATTGGTATTGCTAAGAAATCTGGGACTGCATGGCAAACACAAGATTGCTGACAGATGGCACCATCTCCCTCACATTGTAGTGGGCAAACTAGATGATCTGCCTGTGTACAAAGTAAGGCCTGAGAATAATTCAAAAGATGTTAAAACAATGCATAGAAATCATTTACTGCCCATTGGACAAATCTTGATTGAGTCTGAGCCCCCAGAAAATGTCCCCTCTGGACCAGTGACTAGAGCTGCTGCTAAGAAAAAATCAAGAAAGTCTGCACCTACAGAAGCTGAGTTAAAGTGTTCCCCTCCACAAGTCCCAATTGAGCATGACTGTCAGTCCATATCAGAAGAAAGTGAGTGTGACTTTGAATACTACCCTTTTTACGAACTGAGTCAATTGTTTCGGGGCAATCCCTTAGTCAATACTGGAGACGAAGCTGGGCCTTCTGGACTAAGCCCCCAGCTTCGTCCCTAGAGCCAATGCTCCCCAGAAAGTGAAGTGCAAAGCATCAAGTCAGATGAAATGGAATCATTGTGCATGGTTGAACTGTTTGAGCTTTCAGGGGAAGAAAATGATGGACTGGGACAGACTAGTGATACACCAGAACCAGAAGAGTATTTTGAGTGCCCTGACAGTCCACTGCCAGTGTCCGAAAGCTTTCCATGTGAGCCAAATGTTGTGGACTCAGAGACTGTAACTCTTGGAGCTGAAAGTGCCCCAAGTTCTAGCCTCTCTACCCCCATGGAGACTCCCCTGACAAGTGAGGACAATGCTGAAAATGAGGTTCAGAGTGCAGAGACTGTAACAGTTCCCCCAGAAAGACTGGTCGAGCTGTAAAGCCTGTGGTGCACCTCAGTTATGATTCCCTTGGGAGGCCTGTGGACTTGCCTCTCAATGTTGTCCATAAAGGAGTGTATATGTCCCCGAGCTCATTGCCCAAACTGAGCGTCAGTGCTAACTCCAAGTTACTTGTGTTGCCCTCTAGGTATGTTGCCCTTGCCCCATCCAGCCCTAAGGTAACTGATAGGGAAGGGCCCCCTCTCTTCAGGTTTAATGTACAAGAGGTAATAACCTGAGTTATGGTACAATATGTGTGTAATACTGTGTAAAGAGTGACGTGCTGCAATGTTTCAGAAATGTGTTCCTGGTAAAGTGATATATTGACTGATGATTACATGTGTGAGCCTAATGCAAATGTATATGGTTGCAACTGAAATTTATGGGTACTTGCTTGACGCGACGCCAAGTTTTCCCAGGCCAGGAAGGTGTAACACCCCTGCAAATGGGGGTTCCCAAAAGACTTCCAGGAGCTTGCTTTGAATGCTCCGAGCCTGAATGGTGTTTGGCGTTTAAGCCATTTATCTGTAGTGTTTTTGGAGCCTCTGGTACTGTCTCTTTAAGAGCTGCCTGCTTGCAGACATAGTTAGTTTGTATAGGGGTCTCTGTGTGTTTCTCTGCTTGAGTCCCACTCGCATGCTGCTATTCACTCCGTTTTGCAGTCGCTAGGAGTGCAAAGGGAACCTATCTGAAAGATGTAACTGTTTGCCAGAAATCATTTAGAGTAATAATGAAAATACAGTTTGTCTAACCTGCTTTTCTTTGCAATCAGAACTGTGTTTGCCTAGTTCCCCATTCTAGTTTGAACTGCTGAACTGGACCAATCAGTGTGGGTTAAGGGAGCTCTAAAATGGTGCCTGTGGATGAATCAGAACTTGGACTCAGTAATCTGAGCCAGCCACAAGAGGATTGTATGGGCAGTGACTCTGGGAAGTGTAGTTTGGACTT
Source organism: Neoceratodus forsteri (assembly GCA_016271365.2). Taxonomy (NCBI): domain Eukaryota; kingdom Metazoa; phylum Chordata; order Ceratodontiformes; family Ceratodontidae; genus Neoceratodus; species Neoceratodus forsteri. The sequence goes on along the minus strand of CM057453.1, from coordinate 1,230,561,704 downwards.
GAGCGCCTTTTGCACCAACAGGGGGCATCTATTGTAGTGACAGCCAATCCAGCCAAGAACTGGGAGGAACTCAAAGGAAGTGCTTGTTTTGTCTACTGGAGTTTCAGTTTAGCTCTGGCAGTGAAGAGGAAGGAGCCCTGTGCTCCTTCGTGCATAGTTTTAGTCGGGAACCCTGTAAGGCCCCACGCTTCGACTGCAGCTTGTGCAACTGCTTGTTTGGACTGAATCCGACCTGTGAAGAGAATCAAGAAGATCTGAGTAGAAACCAGGCTCACCCTGTAGAAGACTGGAGAAATTACTGAATCACGCTCGGTCTGTCAGGAACTGAATCTGCTGTGTGTTCTCACTGGTATTGTGCAGTAATTGCGATCGGGATAGAGAAGCAGCCTGCCTGGTATAGTACTTTCTTTTTCCATATAAATGTGTGTAGTGCTTGTGGGGACTCGCATTTCAAATCCCCTGTACAGTGAATTGAGTGCATGAAGCTGCAAGTAAACCCCAGCTTAATCCAGACTACATCCATTTGCTCTGAACTGCCATGGGGTCCAGTCACAAGGACCTTGTCCACATGGTCTGCTCCTCCTGGCAATCCAGGACAATCTGCCTTCCATTCAGTTCCAGCATTGAATTTGTGAGTACAAATCAGGGTAGCTCCCTGCCATCATCTAATTGCAAGTGTTCCATTTGATTACTTTTCCTTTCTTTCTCCACAAACTGAGCCTACCGGCTCCGGATTACAATTTGGGTATTGTGCATGCATTTTCCATCTTCAGGGCCCCAACCAGCTGCACGAAATAGGCTAGCCTCTTATTGCCTGGGTACCCAGTAAGAGTGACATTAGGGACATTTGGGATTCTGAAATATGTGCACAGTACTGTGATTATTAATGCATTTAAACTAATTAACCTGAATTCCCCCTGTCCTTGTTATATCCCCCTAGATAAATCAGATCTGGTTGTTTCAGCAAAGTTACACTGCCTGAGGTATTCGTCTATGTTAAAGTATTGTACTGTGGTTTTTGCACTGTATCATCTTGTTTTACAGGAGTCCCCGAGTCACGCTGACCGAACCAGTCCTGGGGGTAAGTGTGTACTGTGAAGGTAATTTGATATATTGTGTGGGCCACTGGTGGAAAGAAAGGGGGTTGCAGTGTCCCAGAGGGCTGTGACCAAGTTAGTTTAACTATTGCAAACCCTGACCTCTGGGGAGGCACCCGCCATCGGATCCAGGCCCTCAACCTGTTAGTGGCAAATCAGGCAGGGTAGTAGCCCTTGGGATAGCGACACCTAGGGGTTACACCTGGTAATCAAAAACAAATAAATAAATAAATGAATAAATAAAATCTTACCCATAAATGAACTCAAGCAGGCCCCCTCGGAGGTGTGTGCAGGGTGGACTCTGAGGGCCTTGGAACAGTCAAGGTGAGTCAAGGAGCTGTTATGAAGTGGAGGCACCAATGGGATTTGCTGCCCCCTAGTGACCACCCCACCAGTGAATTCTGGAAAATGTTGGTACCCCCCAATGAAGAAAAGTTTTGAAATCAGTATGGTGCAACAAGAATTGGAGAACTGGTGCAGAGAGGAGCACCTGGACTTAAAGAAAGCTGTATTAGCTATAGGGATCCCTGAGGGCACTGAGAGCGCTGATATTATGGAGGCCTTAGAGAAAGTGCAAGTCTGGGAAAAGTGAAACTTTATGGCATGAGGAATGATCAAGTCAGTCAGAATACTTTTGCCTTAATTGAAAGTGAAACAGAGGTTGTTGCCGGCCAGTTACCTGCCACCCTCACAGCAAGAGAGTCTGGGGAAGTGTTGTGCCTATTTGCCAAGGGGAATGTGTAAGCCCACCCTCCCATCTGGGGCTTACCTTTCTAAAGGGCTATGCACCGGTTGGCATCTCCCTGCCCCGCTAGTGTCCCTTGCAAGCGGCTCTGGTGGGATTCAGGCCCACGTGCCTGCCTGGTTCCCACAGCTGTAGACACCACAGTCCTGCAGTCTGTGACCGCAAGCCAGAAGGGGGCAGAGGTCAAAAAGTGTTTTTGTACCCCATGGCGCTTAAGGATGGCAGTAACTGGTCCGGGAAACCGCCGTAAAATGGACCAGCAGAATGTAAATAAAAAAGATGGCTGCAATGTGCTATGTGCACATGCACAGTTGGTGGGCCCTGAATTTTTAAAGGAGCTATGGCTTCATTTCTCAGCACCCCAGAAAAGGCACATAAGGGGGAGAATGTGTATTGGGAGCCCCGATGGGCTAATGGGGGCTCCCACAAATGAAACTAAGAATGTCCTGGTTCCTGTTGGCCAAGTGCAGCCAGGACAAATAACTGTCAGCCACTGAAAGGGCTTTATTTAAAAGTAATGGGGCAAAGTGTCTGGGCAATAAATGTAAACAGTAATAGTGGCCCTCAGTGGACTCTGCAGCGGGGGGGGGGGCTGCTGAGTAAAGTATCAGAGGGCATCCTAAATGCCTGGGAACTGTGCAGCCAATCAGAGGGGGACTCCCAAAAGTTGTAAAAGAGACTGCCCACCAAACGAGGGATTTGGCAGAGGATCCAGAGAGGTAGCAGAGTGGAAAAGACTCTGTGGACTACCTAGTGCTAAGGCCTGCCTGTGCTCAATGGCCTGTTTGGCCCCCAGTGTCTACCAGAAGAGCAGAGCACCTGAAGTGAAGGCAATGGGACAGAGAAAAGAGTGGAATTGCTAGCCGGCCTGGTGGTGCTGAGGGCTGAGGTGCTGGACGCATTACCTTGTGTCGCGCCGGCGATCCGTGTTTGGGAACAGACATGGGTCACCGGGGGTTGGCAGGGAGGAGAAGGATTGAGTATCGCCAGAACTGCTCTCCTTCTCCGGGGAGGGGCGTTAGTAGGGCCCGCCAATTGCCTGTCCCCTAGCGGAGGCTGGGAGGTGGCACATCAGCTCTAAAGAACGTGGGGAGGAGACTGAGGCAGGTGCTTGGCGAGGGTGTGCACAGGAGCATGCGCGCTGATGCTGCTGGCACCATTGCATGCCATGGCCTCTCAGGGGAAGAACCAGAAAAAAAAAAAGAAAATGAGAGTCCTCTGCAAGGATGACGATAGTCCCCACTGCAACAGGCCGAATACTCATCCAGTCCAGTGGATTGAGTTGCTCCCCGCCTCCTGCCACAAAGGGTAAGTCATGGGGTTCAGGGAGGGGCCTCATACTTGGTGTGTCTGCGTGGGGGGGACGTCAGTGGGGCAGCAGAGGACTCCGAGGGGGAGAAAAATAGTAACTGAAAAAAAAAAAAGAGTGGAATTGCCGAGAGATTTCCCTGGCCAAGTTTTGACCCTGCTGCATTAGTAGCATCTGTTCACTTACAGACTGGAGATAAGATAGTTTTGTAGCAGAGAACAAAGAGTTTACAGCAAAGATAAGAGATTTTTGCAGTGAGGATAAGGAGATTGGCAGCAGAGACTAGAGAATGGGCAACTGTATTCCCCCCCCAAAGGGGATAGAGTGATTAGAGACTGCTGAACTGTGGCCAGCCTGAGTAATTGTGTGTGCTGGGGCTAGAGACTGAGCCAAAACCCAGCCTGCTGTGTCGTCAGGACCCCTGCATTCCGTGGAGGAGAAGATGTTGAAGGCCTGCCAGGTGAACACTGTATACAGAGTCCTTTTTTCAGTTAATCTCTTTATGTTCCTTGTCCCCGGCAGCATTTCATCTTGCCTGATCCCCCAGCCCCATCCCCCACTCACAGTTTACCTTCCAGCTTCTCAATGGCTTACCCCCATGGAGGGCCGGCAGAGATCCTCAACCCACCAAACACGGATCTGGTGCTGGAGGTTCCTGCAATTCACGGGGCAGCGCCTGTGAGGATCAGCTCTTCGACGGCTGTGCCTAGGACACTTTTTCTCCTCCATTATTTCTCCCTTATGAGATGAGGCATGCAATGATGCCCCACGGAGTAAGCATGCACGTGTCCGCACGCGCTCCTCCGAGCATCTGCCTCTTCTCCTCCCTTTTTTGGAGCATCAGTGTGATGCCTCCTAGCCACCGCTGGGGGCCAGTCATGCACCGACTGCTGGTAACCCCCTCTCCCCGGAGAAGGAGAGCAGTCCATCTGATGCTCGATCCTTCTCCTCCACTGCTGACCCCCAGTGGCCTGTGCTCATTCCCAAACACAGGTCACTAGTGTAGTGCGACGTAAGGCGTCCAGTGCCTCAGCACCACTAGGACGTATGCAGAGCCCTTAAAGGTGAAGATTTGTAAGGCCTGACAGATGAAACCCAGCATTCTGCATTCCTTCAGCCAGTTGCTGCTTTCCTGTGACCTGCTACTGTGGTGCACCACAAACACCTGATACCAGCATGTTACTGTTGAACATGTTTCTGCAAACCTCCATTGAAGCTTCAAAACTGTAAGTACCTCTGGGCTGCAGCTCAGAGGAGTTCCTTAACTTAGCTAGCTAGCTAGCAGGTCTTTTAAAACTTCCTGGCGCATCGCAGCCATCTTTTTTATTTACATTTCTACTGGTCCACTTTACAGTGGTTCCCCAGACCGGTTACTGCCTCCTTTAAGTGCCTGGAGGTGCAAAAACACTTTTGGATCTCGGCCTCTTTCTGGGCATGGGGCTGAGAATTGCAGGACTGTGGTGGCCACAGCTGCGGGAACCAGGTGGGCGTGTGGGCCTGAATCACACCAGAGCCACTTGCTGGGGACACCAGTGGGGCAGCGAGATGCAAAGGAGGCCATAGCCCTTTAGAAAGGAAAGCCCGAAATTAGGGGGTGCTTACACACTTATGAATTGTTTTGCACATATGTTATCTATTCCAGAAGGTATAGACTATGTTTCACAGTAAGTCACAATAATGTACTGTCACTTTAAGTACATCCTTACTATACAATCAGGAATGTTAAGCTATTGCTGTTTACACCTTGAAAAAGAGCCAAGGGTCTGCTTGAAATGTTGGAGGACTGTAACCGGAATATTTAGCTATGGTATGTGCCTTCAATACATTTTTGCACTTTTATCTGAGTGTTTTGTGCAGTTGTTGGTGCCAGACTTTCTGGTTTTTGCTCTGATGTGCCTTTTAGCAGAATGTGTGGCATGAGGTCTTTTGATGGCACAACCCTGTTTGTGTGGAACAACCCTGTTTGTCTGGATCTGTGATTTCTCCTTGCCTATTCAAATTCAATTTTTTACTGACTGTAAGTATCTTGCTGTACTGTTTGCCTTTTTCTTCTTTTGGTATACTGCATTGGTCATATATGACTACTGTTTTTGTAATGTTGTAATTACTATTTATTTGTTCTCCTCCTGTACTACCTGCCTTACCCCTTTCCAACAGGATGCATCTAGAAACGTGCTGTTATTAGCTCAGTACATCTTTCTTGGTAAAATTTTGAAATAAATACATTGAAATAAATTGATTCCTGTTGCAGGAATATTCTCATGAAAAGAATGTTTTGTTCAGGCCCAGGGATGTGTTTATATCAAGATTCCATTGCACTTAGCCTGTCTGTTCCATTTTAGCAAGTACAGTAGTAAGAGGTGCAATTAATCCTGAGAGCAGTTGTGTGAACATTTAGCACACTAACTCTGAAGTTTTATGTACTTACTTCACAGAAGGTTCTTTCACTTCTGTTCTGTTTAACAAGTGCCATAATATTGTACAGTTCACTGTTGCACTTTGCCTGTTTGTTTTTGTTGGGCATGGGCAATGACAAAATGGTAGGATAACTTTCAATTGTCACACACTAGTGTAGGATTTAAAAATATGTATGTATGAGTTTATAGCCTTCCACAGACTGGTAATGAAGCTTTTAGAAAATGGTAGGAGTTCATCTCTTCAACACAGCTGTTTATAATATTCCTCCCTGACTGCGATTTGGCTTTGCAGTACCCAGCAGTATCTGACACTGTCCCAACAGCTTCCTTCCATCTTAAATGCTCTAATCGACAGGATCCACAGCATGAGGAAAGAAGGGGCCACAGGAGAGCAACACTAAGCAGTTGGCCAGATAGCTCAGCTGCTGAAGCACCTGGATGGTATTCCAGGGTGCCTGGGTTCAATTCCTAGTTGGGTCACATGATGTTGTTTTCATTACAATTTGTGTTTCCAATACCCAGCAGTAGCTAATGGCTTTTCTAACAACTTCCTTCCATCTAAAGTGTCCTAGGCCTCAGGATTGGTAGATTGAGTAAGGCAATGGCCACAGAAGCTTAGGCTGTCCATGAATGGTTCAGCTGCTAGGGCACCTGGATGATGTTAAAGAGGCCTGGTCAAGCTTGCAATCAGTTCTCATTATTTTTTTTCCTGTGCCTAGCAGTGGGTTAATACCAGACAACTACGTCTTTCCACACAGCTGTTCTGAGCTGTTTTAAGAGTTATATATTTTTTGTGTGTGATTGTCTAGCACTTACTTAGTAATTAAATGACTGCTTTGTGGACTTGAAACTTGGGGGTGTATGAACGAATTACTGTCTGAACATCTTGAAAAAATAAACAGAACAACAACTGACGTACACACTGAGCTGCAGGTCGCTACATTAGTCTTCATTTCTATGATGTCTTGTCTCTTTAATTTTTGTTCTTTGCTTGTTTTAATTATAGAGCACCTTGAAGAAGGACTAAACAGCAATTTGCCTAGCAGTCTTACTAATTACGATTGTTTTTGTGAAACATTATCAGCGGATTGGGCAGGGATCTGATGCATTACAGGAGAGTTTTTCCAACCACAGCCATGCTGTTCACTTGCTGTAAATGTATCTTAACATAATCTGTGAGATATAAACACAAGAGGTTTCATTTAATCTGTGTTAGTATGCTGGCCAAGTGGGCAGAATGCTGATAAAGTCAAAATTAAATTGTCATGTTAATCTAATCACAGCAATTGTGTTTAAATGTATATTTGGGTGCATAAACTGAAACAGGGTGGCAGTTACATGACCAGGCCTAGAGATCAAGGACTGGCCCCAGACTTTAAAAATTATATGCATGCATTTGAAAATATATTTCTCACGGTGTCACCACTACCTAACATCACCCATAGGATGGTCCCAACTTAAAGCCAGTGCTCTAATTACCAGACCACACTGCTTCCTCAGAATCATTAGCTGTGATTGTGTCCAGACCATGCCTCAACACGGCATACAGCTAAGGAACACCGATGGATAAAAACAGTTTCTTTTTACAGTTCTCTTCACTGCATTTCCGCTAAGCAGCCTTTAGCAATTGGGATGATAATACAGGGTCACGGGTGCATACCTGAGTATGTGTGCAGGCAGCCTTCCTGTGCTTCAGTCTGTCCCAGGTATAACATTGGGGAAAACAAGATCTCACTGAAAATGTCCTATTGCATCTCAGTTGGGCTAGCCTTGTTAAATAAGTGGTGGCAACAAGACAGTAATTAACAGCCTTCAAAATCTAAACCTGAAGGACAGGTGGAGCCAGCATTTGTAATTCATTTAAGTGGAATACTGATAATATATAAGCCAGACAGTGCCAGCTAAGGATCTATCCAGACACAGATCCTGCATAGAAGGGTCTGCTTACAGAGCTGTGGATTTGGAATATAGAGAACAAGAACTCCCCCCAACACGCGCACACACACACACACACGTAGAGTATGAGGCTGTAACACACTCAAGGGGGTTTGCTGACGTTATAAACTGCTAGACTCTAGAGTGCAGTTTAAGTGGTTTATAAATAGCATTGAAATCCCCAGAGTTACATATAGCCTTAATATTGAATTATGGAACATTTTAACTTATACTGCATAGTCATTTTTGTTTTAGGGTTCAAGAATGTTTTGGCTAGCTTTTGTAATTAAAATTTATTAACAACATCAACAAAGGTGGACTAGAAGAAAGTAGAATAGAGTCTGTTACTGCTTTTAATGCACACGCATTTCAAAGCACTTACAGACCAGTGAGAGTTAGATACCAGTTATGCAGGGTCTGCATGCAAACACTACAGCACTAAAGTGCCCATAACATTGACACAGAGCTATAGACAATTGCAGAACCCAAGTTAAAGGTGATAGTAAACAATTTGTATACCTGTAGATAGCCTCTGTTTTCTTTTTATGATCTCTGCTATATTTTGCTTTATTTTGACATTTTTTTAAGAATCACATTTTTCTACTGCCTTTATAACTACTTTGAATCCCTCTCTTATCAGCAGCAACTGCTCTTCCTTTTCATATAGACTGCACATTCTGCATCATTCATGCAATGCAGTTGAATATCATACAGTGGTATAACTGATGTCATGGAATGCTTTAGATAGGAAAAGAAACAGTAAATGCTAGGCCAGCCATGTAGTGTAGTGTAGGACCTCCACACACTTCTCCAGTAACTTGGATTCAGATACCAACCCAGGCTGCAGTGGTCCAGCTGAAGAAGGAGTGATGAACATCTTTCTGGACAGCTCTCCCACTTTGGGGGTGGGGGGATTCCATCGTCCACTGTCTGACTGCCATCTAGCCTATGCTGAGAAGCAGCACATGTGGAGGCTACCACAGTGCTACATGGGCTATTAATGGATGTCAGTTCATCCTTGTGCACAACTGCATACATGGTCATTACATCATTGCATACCAGCAGGGCTCCCGGATATACAGGGATTCCTGTATTTTACAGGGATTTGAAGGCATCTACAGGAAAACTGTTCCAATAGAGTTGCATTGGTTATACAGGAAAACACAGCAATTGAGCATCCAAAGGAAATAATGTAATCTACAGGAAAACACAGGAGTATCACCCTGGAGTTAAAGGGAAAATGCCAAATCAATATGGGAGCACTGTACCAGCCACCCTAGGAGAGAAGAATGATGGACAAACCCACAAGACATCAGGATGGCTACTAACCCTCTGCAGACCCTGCACTGCCAACCAGGCAGCAGCATCAACTAGGAGCAGATTTATCCTGGACTCCCTTCAGGGTGCCTTCCTCAAGCAACTGGTCATGGAACCAACTCGGCAGAAGGCAATACTGGACCTTGTGCTCACAAACAGGGACAGTGTGATGGGGTTAACAGTGGGGGAGCACCTGGGAAGCAGTGATCACCAGTCATTGTGGTTTGAAATCACAGAAAGAGCAGAACCAAACCACACAAAACACGTATCCTGGATTTTAGGGGCAGACTTTGGGAAAATGGGGAGATACTTGAAAGAGGCATTAAGGGAATGGGACAGGAATCAGGGGTTGAGGAACAGTGGCAGTATTTAAAATGGGATTACAAGAACAACAGAATTATGCATTAAGCAGGTTAGCCAGAGGAAAGGAGGAGGAGACCATTATGGTTTTCCAAAGAGGTAGCAAAGAAAGTGAAAGCCAAAAGATTGCATTCAGGCAATACAAAAGACACAGGCAGAAGGGATAGGGAGAAGTACCAGGAGAAGCAAATGGAGGCAGGGAGGTCAGTAAGGGAAGCCAAAGCTCAGACAGAAGAACACATTGCAAAATCAGTGGGTAGAGGGACAAAACCTTTACAGGTACATAAGTGAAAAAGAAAGACAAAGGGAGGGATAGTGAGACTGAAGGGGGAGGATGGGGGCCGCGTGGAGGATGACAACAGTAAAGCTGACATATTGAACAGGTATTTCTGCTCAGTCTTTACTGAGGAAGAGGAGGGTAATGGGTCCCAAGGGAGTACAAGGGGTGAGAATGGTGCAGAATGGACACAAGTCCCTTTACACGAGAAAGGGTCCTGAAGGAACTGGAAGCAATAAGAGTTGATAAAGCAATGGGGCCAGATGGGGTGCACCCCAGGTCCTTAAAGAACTAAGAGAGGTGGTGGCTGAACCTCTGGCTATCCTGTTTAGCCAATCACTGGAAACAGGAGGTACCCAAAGACTGAGGACAGCAGATGTAGTCCCTTATACAAAAGTGGGAACAAAGAGGAAGCAGGAACTACAGACCAGTCAAGCCTCACCCATGTAGTGGGAAAGATCATGGAAGCACTACTGAAGGAGAGATTGGTGGAACATCTAGTTGTCAATGGACTACAGGACCCAAGGCAGCATGGTTTCACCGGGGTCATGTCAGACCAACCTTGTTGAATTTTTGACTGGGTGACTAGGGAGGTGGATCAGGGAGGCAGTGGACATGGCCTATCTGGACTTCAGCAAGGCCTTTGACACTGTGCCACATAGAAGACTATTCATAAACTGGGGAATATGGGGTGGGCAGGACAGTAGTGTGGTGGGTAGGTAACTGGCTGGGTGGCAGGACACAGAGGGTGGTGGTAAATGGCTGTCACTCCACAGAGGGAAGAGTGACCAGTGGGGTACCACAGGGATCAGTGCTGGGACCGGTCCTATTCAACATCTTCATCAGTGACATTGCGCAGGACCTAGAAGGCAGAATTTCACTGTTCGCTGATGACACAAAGCTCTGTAATAGAGTAGACACACCAGAGGGTGTAGACAGAATGAGAAGCGACCTGCAGAAACTTGAAGAATGGTCAGGGGTTTGGCAGTTGAAATTCAATGCAAAGATGTGCAAGATAATGCATATGGGGCACAAAACCCTGGCACAATATATCAGTTGGGGGTGAGGATATAGCATACACCAAGCAGGAAAGGGATCTTGGGGTTGTCATCTCTGATGACCTCAAGGTAGGGAAACAGTGTGACAAGGCAGCAGGTAAAGCAAATAGGATGCTGGAATGTATAGGCAGGGGCATCACCAGCAGGAAAAGGGAGGTCATAATTCCGCTATACAAGACACTAGTGAGGCCCCACCTGGAGTACATTGTACAGTTCTGGAGACCATACCTACGTAAGGTCATAGACAGGGTAGAGAAGGTTCAGAGGAGGGCAACAAAGATGGTGCATGGATTGCATCACAAGTCCTATGAAGACAGGTTGAAGGAACTGAACATGTACTCCCTGGAGGAGAGGAGGGAGAGAGGGGATATGATAGAGACATACAAGTATCTTACAGGGAGGAACAGGGTGCAGGAAAACACTATTTTTAAGCGAAAAAGATGTTCCAGGACTAGAGGGCATGGGATGAAGTTGGAGGGAGGATGATTCAGAGGAAACATGAGAAAGAATTTCTTCACAGAACGGGTGGACAAGTGGAACACCCTGCCAGAGGAAGTGGTGGGGGCTGAAACAATCACGGATTTAAGAATGCATGGATAGACATAAAGGAATTCTGGAGGTCAGGGTAAGGGCAACAGACTTCTAGGAAAACAAACTGAACTTACAAGCTCAAATGGGCAGACTGGGTGGACCATAGGCCCTTATCTGCCAACACTGTCTATGTATCTATGTATCAGCCTCCTGGTCCAGATCCATAACCCATTGGGGAAGTTTTACTCTTCAGGAACCCCACCATGGAGGTTCAACAAGAGGTTGGAGTAAGTACCTGTAGATGATGGTGATAGGGTTGGTAGGGGTCAGTCAGATAGGGGACACCTTTTAGTCAGGAGCATAAACACATAAGATTAAGTGCTGTGGAATAAAAGTAGATTTAAAGTACCTGAAAGCTTAATTATTTATCACAAAATGGTCAAAGAATATCAGCGTGCATCACTGAAGTAGAAAGAAAAATAAAAGACGCTTAATAGTGCAGAAATGATTTCCTGTTGCCATATAATTCTGAGAGAGTGATGGGTGGCAAGGGTACTGTCTGCATCTCTTAATGAATAATAATATTAAAAACAACAACATTAAACTTGACTAACATGCATGCCTATAGGTGTCTGGAACAGATTTACATTTGAAAACATCTAGCAGCTGAGCCACCTAATGGTAAGCACTGCTGCATACCAAGTCATCGCCTGGGGTCACATCTGAGCTCCAACAGCGATATCAAATGGCAAAATCAGGATGGGCATCCAATGGATACCTTTACCTGGGTGAATGCGAGGCTCCAGCAACTACACAACCCTCTCCCTGTTCTTCCTTGAGAGGGAGTTGTGTATGGAGGACTTAGTGGTCCATGGTGTGCTCCAGAGAATTATCCTGGTCTGTGAGGCTTGGCAGCTGATGTGGAGATGCCAGTTGTCCAGTCTCAAGGTCAGTGTGCTGTGGGCAGAGAATGGTGGCTTGGCACCTTAAATTGCTCAAGTCCAATAAGATGGTCATGGGGGATAAATGACCAACAACTTGTTAACCACACCCCAAGTGGGTGGAGAGTGCTTAGAATGGGAAACATTTGCAGGCCTGGCTAACTAGTTGAAGTCTACTCTCCATCATGCCTTCCAGGCCAGCCAGTGCTGTCATCATCTTCCTTTACCTAAACAAGCTTCAGAGTGCATTAGTTCATCCATGGAACCTACCCTCGCCCAGGAAGCCATGGTAGGGAACTACATTTGTGTCATTAGAAGTAAATAAGCATTTGTCAAAGCCAAATGTTTCCTTACATGGTTTATCTGACAGGTGTGTATTGTGTTAGTTAAACTTCTGCTGGGAGGAAAAGCCTGCCTGAACTATGTTTTGACAAGTTCTCATATTTTGCACGGCATCTGAATACAGAAGCTTGGGTAATAAGACGGCTATGTTGAAAATGTGGGGTGCAATGCCAGGCATGTGGCGCTGAGGGTTGAGGCACTGGATGCCACTCCTTGCGCCACACCGGTGGCCTGTGTTCAGGATCGATCGTGGCTGCTGGGGGTTGGCAGTGGAGGAGAGCTGCAACCAGTTGTCGGTGCATGCCTGGCCCCTAGCCGCACCTGGGGGCTGGCACACTGATGCTGCAGTCATCGGTTCAGAGATGGGGCAGATGCCTGATGGGGTGTGCTGTACCATTGCCAGCATCCTTGCACACTCCGCCCCTGAAGGGGAGAAACTAGGAGGAAGAAAGCTCATGGCAGATGAGGGAGGGAGCTTGCAGGTCCCACCCCTGAATAGTCATAGCGCTGACCACTGTACTGGATCTGGTCATGGTGGGGTGGGCCCCCCTGCTGACCCTGCCGGGGGGGGTAAGCCCTCGGGGTAGCTGGTCAGCGTCGGCTGATGGACGTCAGGGGGTGGGGCTGGGGCTCCCTCCAGTTAGAAGGCTGTGGAGCAGGAGTACAAATAATAAAAAAAATGTGGGATGCAAATATTAAGATTTCTGCAGTTACTAGTATGCGACTAAAACTGCAACAAGCGGGCATAACTTTGTCTGGAAGGAGGAAAAGCCTGCCTGAACTATGTTTTGACAAACTGTCATACATAAGACAGCATTTGAATACAGAAACTCTGGTAATAAGAAGGCTATATTGAAAATGTGGGGTGCATCACCGGCCCAGTGGCACTGAGGGTTGAGGCAATGGACGCCACACCTTGCGCCATGCTGGCGAACCATGTTCAGGGGCGAGCACAGGCTGCTGGGAGTTGGCAGGGGAGGAGAAGGATTGAGGGTTGAGATGCTGGACACCACACTTCGTGCCATGCTAGCAACCTGTGTTAAGAAGCGAGCACAGGCTGCTGGGGTCAGCAGGGGAGGAGAAGGATCGAGCATCCCAGGGACAGCTCTCCTTTTCCAGGGAGAGGGGCAACCTGTTGTTGGTGCATGCCTGGCCCCTAGTGGCAGCTGGGACTGGCACACCGATGCTGCAGACATCGGGTCAGAGGTGGGGCAGACGCCTGATAGGTGCGTGCACAGGAGCATACATGGCACCGCTTGCCAGCATCCATGCACACTCTGCCCTGAGGGAAGAAACCAGGAGGAAAAAAGCTCACTGTGGATGATGGAGGGAGCTTGCAGGTCCCACCCGAATAGTCATAGTGCCAACCCCTGTACTGGATCCGGTCTTGGTGGGAAGGGCCCCACTGACCCCGCCAGGGGTAAGCCCTGGGAGTAGCTGGTCAGCCAGCTGGTGGATGGTGGGCGAGCCCTCCAGACAGAGAGGGCTGTGGAGCAGGAGCACAAATAATTTAAAAAAAAAAATGTGGGGTGCAAATATTTAATATTTCTGCAGTTACTAGCATGCATACTGAAATTGCAGCAAGTGGGCATAACTTTGTCATTTTTTCATATTTTGATCCTAAATGTTGAAAATAGAAAATAGAACACAGTCCATTCAGTCTGTCCCAAGTCACCCTTCCTCATGAGCCCTGTAGGAGAAAATTTTCAGATCCATGGAAAAATGGCATTCCATACAAGTGTAAAAACACACTATGGGCAGGATGTGAAAAATGACAGGAGTACTGGTCATGAGGTGGTGTGATAAAAGGCTATATTGAAAAATAACTAAAGTTACATGCACGCATAGGAAATGTAATGACCAGGTTTAACTCTGCCATTTTTTTGAGTTGTTTCACCAAGTTTTCAACATGGCCTTTTTGGGACCCCACCTCATGAAGAGTGCCACTGTCATTTCATTCATTCATCCCGAAAGGTGATTTCACAGAGTGACCGTGCCATTCTGTGCCACAGGTGCAAAAACACATTTTGGTCAGGATGTGAAAAATGACAGCTATACTGTTCATAAGGAGGTGTGAATAAATGGCAATGTTAAAAATTTGGAGTGAAAATATTAACAATTGCAATGTTAGGAGAGTGTGTAGAAACTGCGAACGCTTGCTCATTTTTTCACAAATTTGCAACATAGGGCTTTGGGACCCCACCACATGAACAGTGGCACTGTTGCTTCATTAGTCAGTCCAAAAGGTGATTCCATGCAGCGACTGTGAAATCACGTTTCAGGACTGAGTAATGAAATGTCAGTGACAGTGTTTCTGAGATGGGTCCCAAGAACTTCATGTTAAAAATATGGGGCCAAAATTCTAAAAATGGTTGAGATAGCCACATAAGTTGAAAACCCCATTGACTGCCATATACAGTGCTTACCATTGATTCTTTAGTTTGCTGGTTGGCTTTGAAGAGTGCAGACATGTCCTGGTCCTCAGAAGATGACAGCACCAACCTCCGGAGGTAAGTATGGGGTGGGGGGCTGCAGGAGGTGGGTGCTCAATGGGAGGGTGGGGATGGGAGAGGGGACTGGGAGATGACAAGGACCATTTTCTTTTACAGGTTAAAAAAGAGAAAGCAGTCGTGGTGGTTTTCTTTATTTGCAGGGACCAAAAAACAACAAATTGGGGCACACTGGGTTGGGCTCCCAGTGTGCCACATGAGCAGAGGGGTACATGATGCTGACACGGGATTGGGCACCCAATGTTGGCACAGAAATGGGAAATGGAGAGTGCAGGTGGACTGACACAGTGGGAGGAGTGGAGGGTTTGATTAGATGCCCAGGGCTGGGACAGGAGCGGGAGGACAGCAGCAGTGGGAGGAAGTGGGAGAATTTAATGAAAGATAGCAGGCAGGTAGGGGAATGGAGGCACGGGGCGGACTGCAGCAGTGGGGAGAGCGGAGGGTCTGCAGAGTTGCAATGCTGGCTATGCAGATGAGGGATGAAGCACTCCTTCATTGGTGCGGCTAATTTCTCTCAAGTGCATCCGGGCTCCTGCTGTGAAATTCCAATGGCCGCTACACTCAGCTTCAGTGGTCACTGGTGTATCAGGTTGAGTCCACTGTACAGTGTTCTGCATTGGACTCATCCCGACACTCTCAAATATGGTACTGCACCAAGATATTTGCTGCACAAGGAAACATGAAAAGTAGAGACTAGAGCCTTCTGGGAGGCAGTTCTTTATGGAAAAGCACATTATTCCATATGAAAGAAGGACTTGACTGGAAGCCCAAATGTGGGAGAAAACTAGTGGAAACAGAGAAAAAGAACAGACAGAGAAAGCTCAACAGTCCATTCAGTCTGTCCCAAGACACTCTAGTCTCTGTCTTCTGTCTCAGTCCGCCTTTCCCCTTCCCCCTCCATTTCCAGTCTGCAAACTCCTTTATATACATCCTGCTTTTCTTTGAACTCTGCCCTGGTCTTTTCCTTCACAATGTTGTGCAGAAGTGTGTTCCACCAATCCACCTTCTTCTCTGCGAAGTCCTTTTTGAAACTTCCCACCTCCCTCTGAGGTACCTACACCTTAAACTTCCCACCTCCATCTAAGGTACATACACTTAGTGAACACCCTGGCCCAGATATTCAAAGGATGCACATGGGCAACAGTGTTGCACCATGTGCAACCCACTGATGCGCCCGCGCATATTCAAAGGGAAAAGTGTGCAGCACAAACCCGACATATGCTGGAGCGCATCAGTACGTATGCAGGCACAGGTGGGGGCGTGCCCATGCATACTCTGCACAGCCTGATATTCAGCCCGGGATGTGCGGAGCCATGCATGTGCAACCCCTACCTGTGCCAGCACAAGCTGATCAAAAAAGGAACAATGGATGGCCACCTGGTGAGCTGCCATTGCAGGGCGCACACGGCAGCTGCCACCTGTGGTGCCACTGGCGTGCCACCTGGCGGCATTCCATGCCCGATCATGGGCATTTGTAAAATAAATGAACCCGTATCTCTGGTAGACCAGTGGACCTGCCTGCCCGATTGCGGGCTAAGTAAAATAAAATCCATATTATCCCTGGTGGTCCAGTGGACCTATCTGCCTGATCGTGGGCTGCAGTAGGAGTAAAGAAAGCTATCATTCTGGTGGTCCAGTGGACCCCCTCCCACTCGCCACTGATCCCCACCGCCCCTCCCCAGTCGGCAGCGGGCAGCACCACACCCACTGCTGCTTGCCGCCCGCCGACTGACACCGTCGAGTGGGGCTGTCACGCCCGATTGGTCTACAGGCGTGAGCCAATGGGCATGCAGCGTATACCATACTATACATTCCAGATATGTGAATGAATCCATTCACATATCTGGAATGTATAATGACGGTATGGGCTGCACGCCATTGGCTCATGCTGTTTACCAATGGGCATACAGCCCTCACCGACGGTGTCAGCCGCGGGCGGCGGGCAGCAGGCGGTGGTTGTGCCACCCACCGCTGACCGGGGAGCGGGCAGTGGGGATCAGTGGGCGGTGGAGAGGGGGTCCACTGATCACCAGGGATGATAGGTTTTCTTTACTCCTACTGCAGCCCGCGATTGTGCGGGCAGGTCCACTGGACCACCAGGGATATTGAGGATTCTAATTTCTTTACTCAGCCCGTGATCAGGCGGGCAGGTACACTGGACCACCAAGGATGATAGGGATTTTATTTCTTTACTTAACCCGTGATCGGGTGGGCAGCAGTCCACTGGACCACTAGGGATTTATGATTTTCCTTCTTTTAACTGCAGCCCGCGATCGGGCTGTGGCGCATTGCCCGCGCTGCGGGGCATCGGTCCCCAGCGGCTGCTGCCTGGCAGGCGCCAGGCGCAAGTTGTCGGGAATCGGCGACTCTCCATGCAAATGGGGCCATAATGACATGCAAATTGCCCCATTTTCGCCTTGCATACATTATGGCCCCATTTGCATGTCAACTTTTGAATATCACGGTTGCTGCACCTTGCACAATGGAACTTGCGCTAGCGCATCACCATGCTCCACTCTGGCCATTGGCGCTAGCACAGTGCCACTGTGCCATGTGCACTGCGGGTGGCCAGGGTGTGATATTCAATGATGCTGAGCCATGGCGCAGCTCCGCTGAATATCATCCAGGCAATGCCCCTGCGCAGTCAAGTTGCGCTGTGCCCAGGCTTGCGCCACAGCCTGGCACAGTTTGAATATCTGGGCCCCAATTTCTTAGTCTGAACAGATAGTAAGGTAAAATACTGTGTCTGGTGGAAAAAGAGTTGACTGCCACCAAGATAACCAGCAGAGACAGGCAGAAGCGATCTTGTTTTAATGTCTCATCTATACAAAAGCCATTCCAGCAACACAGCACCCGTCCCCGAAAACATGAACTGCAGTGTGAGCATTAGGTATGAGCCTAAGTCTTGACTGTAGGACATTAGCCAGCGATCTTCTAGTCCAGAGGGATAGGGCTACCAACAAAACTTACCAATGAAAAGACAAGAACTTTGCAAGTATTTTGACTGATAAATATACAAGAATATATGCTGGCAAATGCAAGTCACACCAAGTATTTTATGTTAGTTTTTATATGAGAATTGTACATGAGGAATATATAAGGAATATGACATTTTGTTTGCAGAAAAAAATTATGCAAGAATTTATTTTTTGCCAATATCATGCCATGCAAGAAAAATGTTACAGGGGTAAGGGGCAACAGACTTCCTGGAAAACAAACTGAACTTACAAACTTAAATGGGCAGACTGGGTGGGCCATAGGCCCTTATCTGCCGACACTGTCTATGTATCTATGTATCTATGAAGTTACTGCACATCCTGATGTGGGGCTAGAACCTATAACCATCGAGCTTTAAAAGAGCATACAGCCTACTGAGCCACTGACATAGTACTGTTCAAATGTCTTGCAAAAAAAGTATATAAACAGGTATATGCAAGCAATAGTCTTACATAGAAATAGACTTTGATGGCAGATAAGGACCGCTTGGTCTACCTAGTCTGCCCATTTCCCTACCTACTGGATAAGCTGCAAATCCTAGTTAACCAACAGCCTACTTCTTCCTACCCCCTACCAGAATTGCCTTATGTCTGTCCCATGCATTCTTGAATTCGCTCACTGTTTTGTTTTAATACAGTATTGCCTATTTCATGCATTTTAAGTAGAAATGTCTTCATTCTTCTCACAAAGTTTTGAAAGCACAAAACCACTCTTTTAGCTCTTAAAGTGGTCTCCCCATCAGCATTAACATATACCTGAGGTCATAAAGCTGTATTCTACTTGTGGCATTGCAGTCATTACCATAACTAAGCAAGCAGTTAGATATAGAGTGGTCCATATGCTGAGATAACCACCTGCCCAAGGGTGTAGTGAGGCCCGATGCCATGGACGGAAGGCCTTACAGTCCCTGGAAGGGCAGTTATCTCTGTATAAGGACCACCTCAGTGTCTTATTGTGCTGATAAACTGAGTAAAATATTTATCTTTGTATACCTCAGAATAAAACAAAATGACACAGTTGCAATATTTCAAAATTAATTTATATAAGGTAATGAAAGGTAAAAAAAATAGTCCCAAATTGGGGGGGCGCAAAACAAAAAAGCACAGTTCAACCCGTGGCGCACTTTTTCTGGGGGTTGGGCAAAAACAGTAAACTAACTACTGACATTTACTTTTCTCTTAGGATCTTTTAAATTCTTTATATTGTATTTTCTTCATTGTTGTGCCCTTTTTTCAGACATTGCCAGCAGAGGTTTGTTGCTGCAGGTTTCAGGGTAAGAGACTGTTTAGGGCTCGCTACTATAATGTATTGATTGTACAGGAGCAGTAAAGGTTGGCTGAATTAGGCTGAATGGCTGCCGGAAAGCTACAAGAAAGCTGGCAGCCACTGTAGATTTCTGTTTTCCTCTTGCCAGACAGTCTGATTTGAAGGCAGTTTTTTTTTCGGCATGATTCTTCAGCGGTTTCAGATTTCAATCGTGCAGGGTGATGTCAGTATGTGTAGCCCAGGAACAAGAGGCCATTGCAGTAGAATGCTTCCTTGTCCTTGGGAGCTGCATGGTGCGGCTTGAAGAGATTGGGACATCAGAGTTGCCATGAGATTCTGTTAGAGCAGCAGTTGCTGTCGGCGGCTCCAACTGGGTCAGCTTATTGAGAGGTGGGGATTGCAGGCATATAGAGTGGTGGTGCGGCAGTTGGAGGCTCCTGCATGCTCAATGTTGTCTGCTAGTAGAGATCCTGTTGCTGTGCTGTCGGGATTATAGAGGGATGAAATAATCTTTTGGGAGGGTGATTTGAGACAATGTTGGCACCAGCAGTAATCAGGAGGGTTTCTGTGTGGCAACCAAAGCTTTGCTGTTTGTGCTTGTATGTGGATTGCAGCAGCAGCAGCATCTGTTGACAGTAGTTGTCATCTTCTGTGGGTGCCAGCAAGAGCTGACTGATGGCTCTGCTTTATGTCCAGTGACAGACATCATTTCCCTGTCCTCCAAGTCAGCATCTGCTAATATTTGTATTGCAGTGGTGAGTGACTGTTGTACCTGCATGATAACTCAGCTTCCATAGACAGCTTTGGCATTAGTGCTCTTAGAAGATTTTCACCCATAGGTAACGGGAGTACCATACAGCTTGGGTGTCAGGGTAAGTTTGTGGTAGTTTCATAGGATGCAGGTAAAAACTGGTTGCATCTGCTGGGATTTTACTCAGGTATTTTTGCAAACTTAAGACTGGGCATAGGGGATCCCTGAGCTGCTGGTAGATGAAACCCCTGTTTTGTTGCTTGTTTACCTTAATGTGGTCCTTGTGGGTTTTTTATAGACTCATTGAATGTCAGTGTGGCATATTCTTGTCCCAAGCTACCAGTTTTGATAGCAAAAGAGCCTGGTTTTAAGTCACAAAGGCCCTCCCAATGCTGCCAGGTCATGCACAATTGTACATCAAATAATACCTTTCTGATAAGGACAGGCACAGTGTCAGGGGAAATTAAAGCTGATGTTTTCAGCTTTTGCAGGTTGACTTTGAAGATGACAGAGTGATAGGTTGCTGTATCTTTGTTTTGTTTACTGTAACTTTTAATAATTGAAATAAAGACATTGTTTACTGGTTTCAGAGCTAGAGCTGTAATGAAACTGCTGTTTCTGCATATAGCTGGACTATTCATAAAACAATTTAAGCTTGCTCTGAGTGATGTGTAAATGGCAAGTGAGTATTCTGCACCTTTGTTGTTTTGACCTTCTGAATAAAAAAAATCTCAAATTATGATTTATTTCAGACACAGATTCAGTTTTTGAGTCAAAGCTATTTTTTTCTGAAAGTCAGTCATTGAATAACACTCACTGACCAGTTAGTGGTCTTCCGAGTGTTTTTTGCATCTTTTTGTACTTTAGTGTTGTCTGCTTCAGAAGCAGTTAAATTTAAAAGTCTTGTACTCACAGTTTCAACTTCCTTGGCTTTTTTGATTGGTACTTGTTCTGTTTCATTGGAGTTTTCTTGCTGGAAGTATACCATTATGTTCGGGTCTTCAAAGATTTCAAAAGAAACTGGGGGGGAAATCAGACATTTTCTCAGGCAGTTACAGTGAAGTGTGAAGAAAAAAAAATGGCCGCTGTTTAAAACTGAACATTCCAAGGTGGCGCAAGGATATTGTTGTTACCTTGGAAGGCTGGCACTGGGACTTTTTCATACCTGGACGTTAGCCTGAGGTAAATGCAGGGGTGCCAGCCTGTACCAGCCAATCAGAAGCCAGGATTCTGCCCACCCATTTTATAATTATGATATAATTAGAGGTGATCATTTTTATCACATTAATAATCAATACAATCAAATGCTGTAATAACTGGGTATGATGTCCTACCCAATTGTTATTGGATTTATTAGCCTGCACCTTCCTGCTATCTGGTGTCATCACTCAGCACTAACTTAGCTTTCCCAGCTTTCCTATATTTAATAAAAAATTTAAACATGCCACAGCTTTGGTGGCAAACAAGGAAGGCAGTGGATCACAGCTGCACTATTTCTGAAAAATAAAAATGAGATTTGGGAAGAAGGAGTGATTGCTACTGAAAACTGGAAAGAGGAGAGGACAATAGATCTATTGGCATCATCCTCCAACTCCAGAATGGGTAGGTGACAAGGCAACCAACCATCGCTTGTTGAATGGCAGAATTGGGGGGTTTTAGAAGCAGAGCAGCATGGAAGCGAAGTTGTCTGTGGTACCTCGGTCACTATTTAAATCTAACAGGTGGGTCAGCAGTTGAGTAATTAGCTGAAACCAAAGTGCTTCTTTTCTTTCGGTGCACACAATCACCATGCACCAGTTATTATAACGAAATAAAACAGACTGGTGTGTGAGATTTTGGATACACACCCTTGGTGTGTAATGACCAATAAACCTCTCGAGCTTCGCTCTTGAGGGTTATGGGTCATCACACACAGGGTGTGCAAAAACTCATAACACATACACCTATTCATTTTACTATGTAGCTATAGAGGGATATAAATTCTAATGGGGAACAAGAAACAAGGGTAGATAAATTGTAAGGATTAAGACATTGTTTCATAGAAATGTCCCAGTAATGACAAGAGTAGAAATCTAAGAAAACATATGTAATATTAGATGAATAGCACCTAAATAGTACATTTTTAAATGTTTCTAGAACTTTCTAATAATAAGGCAAGGCAAGGTAAAGCAGCTTATTTCTAAGAACTTTAATCCTAGAGGGATAACTTACTGTAACCTTAGTTGGCGTATCACAAGGGCTACTACCCCTGCCTGCTTGGCTAGTAGCAGGCTTAAGGGGCCTAGGTTCGCTAACGGGTGCCTCCACCCAGTGGTCAGGGTTGGTAATGGTCAAACTAACTAGGGTACAGCCCACCAGGACACTGTGACCCCCCCTCTGTTCTTGCTAGTGGTCAACACAATACACAATAACTACTTTCACAATACCCCGATATGCTTTGCAAGTACCCCCACAGTTTGCACTTACCCCCATAGTCAGTTTCTCCAGTTCGAACCTGGGAACCCCCTGTAAAACAAGATTAGACAGAACAAATGGCAATAGTACACTACTTTGAGCACAAACTAGAACCACAGTCAGGTTGAATTGCAGAAAAAGAGTAGATCTGATTTATTCAGTGGGGTTTGAACAAGGGCAGGGGTAATCAGGCTAATTAGCTTAAATACTCTACTGTTCACACTACTATGCATGCACTCAAAGTCCCTATGACAGTCACACTCTCTAGGTACCCAGGTGGAGGGAAGGTGGGCTAGCCAGGACCATTGCCCGGGGTAGGCTGGCGTTGCAGCTGGTCGGGCTCTGTGAGGAAAAGAAACAACCTGCACCACACTCTTAATTGTAATCCTGAGTCGGTGGGCTCAGTTTGTGAAGAAAAAAATAACAAGACAATTAGATGACACACTTTTGATTTAACTATACATTGCAGGGAGCTACCCTGGTGATTATTCACAATACCCAAGGCAGGACACAGGCAGGATGAACATGGAGACAGCAGAGGAACTCTCTGGAGTGTCAGGAGAAGCAGGGCCCACACGATACGCCTAGGCGTCGTTCCTGTTCAAGCATGGAGAAGGGGGCTACTCCCAGGGCTGGTCTCTCGTCGATGGCTCTTCTCTGTGCAGTAGGGTAGGATGGCAGGCCCCTTGTGGCAAGGCCCAGCCACATGGAGCTAACCATGGATTCAGTCCGTTTTGTGCTGGATACAGCTTCCAGCAATTAGCACACAGTTAACACAAAAGGGGAATTAAATCGCGACCCCCATTCAGTACACAGCACATTTATATGCAAGGAAATATTACTGTACCAGGCAAACTGCTCCCCGGTCACAATTACAAAGTCACTGCTCAAAACCAGGAGCTCAGAAGTAGCTGGAGTTCCTGACAGGCCGATCGGATTTAGCAAAATCTTCGGTCTTCTACAGGTTGAGCCTGGATACACTTCGGTGGCTTCTTTGTTCTCACAGGATCAGATTTAGTTCAAAAGTACTTTTCTTCTCCCTCTCAGGGTAGTAGGCAGACTTGCAGGCCTCACTCAGGCCTTTCTACAGTTCTCCCGCGTGAACTACTACGCAGACTGCTGCTCGAATTAGAAGAGCTGTTACTCTCTCAGCTTCCAACTTAGATCTGGCTTGCCAGCAGACACCTCAGGGGATTTCCCTTAGATCCAAAAGGTTCGGTTGGTCAGTTCAGCCGTCAATAACAGTAAGAGCTCCCCCTTCTGTTGCAAAAAAGGCGCCAACAGTTCAAAACTACAAATCTCAAGCTTGTAATCCACACAGTCCCATTTCAGCAGGCTCCATTTTAGAATCCCCAAATACTGATTGGTCCAATTTGGCAGTTCGGGACCAAAATGGAGGAGATAATCAGAACAGTCTTTGCTGCAAAGAAGGCAGGTTAGAACAAACTACATTATCATTACTACTCTAAATCATTTCCAGCAAACAGTTACATCCTTCAGCAGAACTCCCTCTGCACAATTAGCGATGGCAGGAACGGAGCTATTTTCCAGCTGCCTGGGCGGGACTTGAGCATGCCAACACTCTGCCCCCCCCTTCCAGATAAGTTATAACTGCAATTAGGCAGCTCTTAAAGAGACAGTACGTAGAGGCTTCACAGGCACTCTCTAGCAATACCAGTTAAATGGCTATAGCGCCGGACACCAACCTGGCAGTGAGCATCTAGGCAAGCTCATGGAAGACTTTTTGGGAATCAGTGGTTAAAGGGAACAAAACCTTTTACAGGTACATAAGTGAAAAAAGAAAGACAAAGGGAGGGATAGTGAGACTGAAGGGGGAGGATGGGAGTCGCGTGGAGGATGACAACAGTAAAGCTGACATATTGAACAGGTATTTCTGCTCAGTCTTTACTGAGGAAGACGAGGGTAATGGGTCTGAAGGGAGTACAAGGGGTGAGAATGGTGCAGAAATGGACACAAGTCCCTTTACATGAGAAAGGGTCCTGAAGGAACTGGAAGTAATAAGAGTGGACAAAGCAATGGGGCAGATGGGGTGCACCTAAGGGTCCTTAAAGAACTAAGAGAGGTGGTGGCTGAACCTCTGGCTATCCTGTTTAGCCAATCACTGGAAACAGGGAGGTACCCAAAGACTGGAGGACAGCAGATGTAGTCCCCTTATACAAAATCGGAACAAAGAGGAAGCAGGGAACTACAGACCAGTCAGCCTCACCTCGGTGAGTGGGAAAGATCATGGAAGCACTTCTGAAGGAGAGATTGGTGGAACATCTGGTTGTTAATGGACTACAGGACCCAAGGCAGCAAGGTTTCACCAGGGGAGGTCATGTCAGACCAATCTCATTGAATTTTTGACTGGGTGACTAGGGAGGTGGATCAGGGAGGGCAGTGGACATGGCCTATCTGGACTTCAGCAAGGCCTTTGACACTGTGCCACATAGAGACTATTACACAAACTGGGGAATATGGGTGTGGGCAGGACAGTAGTGTGGTGGGTAGGTAACTGGCTGGGTGGCAGGACACAGAGGGTGGTGATAAATGGCTGTCACTCCACAGAGGAAGAGTGACCAGTGGGGTACCACAGGATCAGTGCTGGGACGGTCCTATTCAACATCTTCATCAGTGACATTGCGCGGATCTAGAAGGCAGAATTTCACTGTTCGCTGATGACACAAAGCTCTGTAACAGAGTAGACACACCAGAGGGTGTAGACAGAATGAGAAGGGACCTGCAGAAACTTGAAGAATGGTCAAAGGGTTTGGCAGTTGAAATTCAATGCAAAGAAGTGCAAGATAATGCATATAGGGCACAAAACCCGGCACAATATATCAGTTGGGGATGAGGATATAGCATGCACCAAGCAGGAAAGGGATCTTGGGGTTGTCATCTCTGATGACCTCAAGGTAGGGAAACAGTGTGACAAGGCATCAGGTAAAGCAAATAGGATGCTGGGATGTATAGGCAGGGGCATCACCAGCAGGAAAAGGGAGGTCATAATTCCGCTATACAAGACACTAGTGAGGCCCCACCTGGAGTACAGTGTACAGTTCTGGAGACCATACCTACGTAAGGACATAGACAGGGTAGAGAAGGTTCAGAGGAGGGCAACAAAGATGGTGCATGGATTGCATCACAAGTCCTATGAAGACAGGTTGAAGGAACTGAACATGTACTCCCTGGAGGAGGAGGGAGAGAGGGATATGATAGAGACATACAAGTATCTTACAGGAGAAACAGAGTGCAGAAAACACTATTTTAAGCGAAAAAGATGTTCCAGGACTAGAGGGCATGGGATGAAGTTGGAGGGAGGACAATTCAGAGGAAACATGAGAAAGAATTTCTTCACAGAACGGGTGGTGGACAAGTGGAACACCCTGCCAGAGGAAGTGGTGTGGGATGAAACAATCATGGGATTTAAGAATGCATGGGATAGACATAAATGAATTCTAGAGGTCAGGGGTAAGGGGAAACAGACTTCTAGGAAAACAAGCTGAACTTACAAGCTCAAATGGGCAGACTGGGTGGGCCATAGGCCCTTATCTGCCAACACTGTCTATGTATCTATGTAACCCCCATTTGTAGGGGGGTTACACCCTTCCCTGCCTGGAGAAAACTTGGTGTTCGCATCAAGTGGGTACCATCACAATAATTGTAACTGCAAATTATACTATACATCTATACCATTTGCAGGCTAGGCCTATAACTTCTAAGGCATCAGTCAACATACTTAACGCTTACTATACATATTCTCCACATTGTACATTACCACATCCATTTTAAATGACATTATGCATATTTCACACTGGTAGGTTGCACATTGCTATACTGATTCAGGTAACAACTTCTTGCACATTGAACAATGTGAGAGGGCCCTTCCTCTCAGCTAACCTGGGCTGGATATGACAGGGGCACCATACCTAGAGGGCAGGACAATTAACCTGGAATTGTTACTTAGGCTCAGTCTGGGCAGTGAGCTTTGAGAAGGTACACCCCTATGGACCACACTGAGGGCAGATCCACAGGCCTCCCAGGGGAATCATAGCTAAAGTGCACTACAGGCTTGACAGCTCGGCCAGTCTTTCTGGGGGGAACAACCACAGTCTCTGTACTTTCAGCAACAGCCTTGGGGCTTTCCTCACTTGAGAGGGGTGCTTCTGCCTGGGCAGAAATGTCCAAAGTTGGAGCACTATCAGCTCCTTGCTCAGTAGGCTCTGTTTCAGCCAAACTTGGCTCATATGGATGACAATCTGGCACTGAAGGGGAATTATCATCACACTCAAAATATTCTTCAGGTTCTGGCATGTCACCAGAATGACTCATATCATCGGCCCCTTCCTTAGGCAAATCATACAGTTCCACCATACAGAGTGACTCGATGTTGTCAGACATGACACTTTGTATTTCACTTTCAGGGAGCATTTGCTCCAAGGATGAAGCTGGGGGTTATACAGTCCAGATGGCCCAGTGTCATCCCCACAATTGATCAGGGGGTTACCTCAAAACAGCTGACAGTTCATAAAAGGGGTAATAAGCATAGTTGCACTCACTCTCATCAGAAGTGGACTGACAGTCATTATCATTCTGGGCTTGCTGTGGAGAAAACCTTAAGTCTGTGACCACAGGGGTAGGTTGACTCTGTCTTTGTTTTGCAGCAACCTGAGTCACTGGTCCAGGGGGAACATTCTCAGGGGGTTCAACTTCAATCATGATTTGGCCATTAGGCAATGAATGGTTATGGTGCATGGTCTTGACAGATTTTGAGTTGATTTCAGGCTGCACTTTGTATACGGGTAAATCATCCAACTTGCCTACTACTATATGGGGAAGGTAGTGCCATCGATCAGCAATTTTATGTTTACCATGCAGTCCCAAATTTTGCAACAACACACGGTCTCCAGTTCGAAGCTCTTGGGCCTTTACTCTTTTATCATGTCTCTCTTTATTGGCTAAGTTTCTCTTGGCGGACATTGTCCGGGCCTGTTGGTATGCATGATACAATTGAGCTTTCAGTTTTTGCACATATTGTAGATAATTTTCAGCTCAGACCCCATCTGGAGAGACCCCAAAACAAACATCAACTGGCAGCTGAGCCTTTCTCCTGAATACGAGGCTGTAGGGAGAGAACCTGGTGGCATAATTTCTGGTGCAGCTGTAGGCGTGTACCAAGGTGCAAATCTGCTGGCTCCATTTACGCTTGTCTTTTGGGTGAAGGGTGCCTAGCATGTCTAGCAGAATACGATTTAAACGTTCTGGTTGTGGGTCTTCCTGTGGGTGATAAGGGGTGGTTCTTGACTTACACACCCCCCATAGAGAGAGCATTTCTTTGATTAATCGGCTCTTGAAGTCTCTACCTTGATCAGAATGAATTTGCTGGGGGCTCCGTGGTGGACAAATAAATTTTCCACCAGCACCTTGTTCATGGTGGATGCCTGTTGATCTTTGGTGGGAAAGCTTATGCATATCTTGTGAAATAATCGTAACCACTAACACATTACTAATGTTTTGCTGATCAGACTCTAAGCTCAGGAAGTCTATATAGACCAGTTCCATGGGGGTACTGGTAGTGATGTTGACAAGGGGGCAGCCCTCTGAGGCAGAGCCTTTCTCTGCAGGCAGCAACTACATGTCCTTACATGATGCTCAACATCAACCCCATCTTGGGCCAGTAGAATCGTGATCGAACTAGGTCGAGGGTTCTGTCGATACCAAGGTGGCCCATATGGTTGTGAAGGGACCTTAGCACCAAATCTTTGAAGGCTGTGGGTAGGACCAGTTGTTGCTTATCTAATTGGCCACTTCGGTCTACTGTCTCTTGGTACAACAACTTACTGAGCAGCTTCAATCTGGGGCCCTCTTTAAACAGTAAAGCAGTTCTGAAATCGGAGTACTGCAATTTTGACACATCTTTCCCTGCATGGAGGGCATCAAGGGCTGGCTGAATCATAGGGTCTTGGGATTGAGCCCACTGAATGCTGTTATTATCGAACTGAGGTAATGCACTAATGTCTAGAGCCAAAAAGTGACAGTACGCAGCCGGTATGCATGTATCAGAAGGGCCCAAGCAATCTACTAAGCAGTCCACTATGTCCGCAGACATCTGTTCATCTTTATCAAACTTTTGGCACAAAGTTCGAATGTCAGGCTCAGACAGCCTGACTCAATCACTCTTGGACGTGGGCCTTCAGGATAGGGTGTCAGCATCGATGTGATTCAGGCCTGCCGTGTATTCAACAGCATAATCATAGGTAGACAATGCAGAAAGCCACCGATGCCCAGTGGCATCTAACTTGGCTGAAGTCTGCACATAGGCCAATGGGTTATTGTCAGTTTTCACCAGTATCTTTGCCCCATATAGGTATTCATGGAATTGGTCGACAATTGCCCACTTTAACACCAGAATTCCAACTTTTGCACAGGATAGTTTTGCTCGGATGGGGTCAGACTCCTACTAGCGAAGTCCACTGGTCTCAAACCATCCTCATGGTCCTGATACAGCACAGCTCCCAAACCTTGTAGACTAGCATCAGTATGCAGCACATAGGGTTTGGTGGGGTCGGCATAGGTGAGGATGGGGGCATGGGTGAGCTTTATATGATTTCATGAAAAGCAGCTTCACAGTCAGGCATCCAGCGAGGCCCAAAAGTTCACCTGGACGGAAGTATACTCCTTCTGGTCTGGGGCTGGACCCTTTCTTGTATTTGTGATTTGTGGGAGGGTAACCCTGGGTGAGGTTCAGAAGTGGGCGAATCACCTTGGAATAGTCCTTTATGAACCTACGGTAGTAGCCACAGAACCCTAGAAAGCGTTGCAGTTCTTTTAGATTGTGGGGTTGGGGCCAAGTAGTCAAAGCCTCAACCTTACTGCGGTCACTCTATTCCAACTGTGGATACTATGTGCCCAATATACTTCACGGAGGTCTGAAAGAACTGGAATTTATCTATGGACTGCTTAAGGCTGAACTCTTCCAGTTGGTCTAGTACTTTAAACAGACTGTTCTCACGCTCCTCCAAAGTGCTCCCAAACACAATAACATCATCCAAGTACACCAGGCACTCCAGTAGATTCATATCCCCCACTGCACATTCCATCAGCCGCTGAAAAGCGGCTGGGCTCAGATATCCTGTGGCATCCTCAGAACTCATAGAATCCCAATGGACAGATGAAGGTTGTTTTCTCATGGCCTTCAGAGCCATGGGATCTGGTAGTACCTACTGCTAAGATCCAACACTGAGAACCATTTGCCCCATTCAAACAGTCCAGCATCTTGTATATGGGGTATGGTGTATTGATCAGGGATGATCCGCTGGTTCAGTGTTCGATAATCGATAAGAGACAGTACGTAGAGGCTTTACAGGCACTCTCTAGCAATACCAGTTAAATGGCTATAGCGCTGGACACCAACCTGGCAGTGAGCATTTAGGCAAGCTCATGGAAGACTTTTTGGGAACCCTCATTTGTAGGGGGCGTTTACTTTACTAAATAAATATTTACCATAACCAAAGTAAGTACTGGTGACAGCTTACCAAGTGTATCTTTAATCTGCAAAGGCCTGTGCAAAAAGATAGGTCTTAAGACCCCTTTTAAAGGCCTTCACTGAGGGGGCTCCCTCAGGGTCCTCAGAAAGGAGTTCCATAGGACCGAGCCTGCCAGTTCAAAGGCCTGGTCCCCCAAGGTTTTAAGCCTGGCCCTGAATGCAAAAGGCCCTCCTCAGTGAAGTGGAGAGGGATATGGACACATAAGGATGCAGAAGATCAGACAGTACCCTGGGCCATCCCATTTACGGCCTTATAAGCTAGTAAGACAACTTTAAAGGAGATACACCATTTAACCAGCAACCAATGCAGTTCACGGGCGCTATGGTGACATCACTGGACCTTGAAAGGCTAGTTAGTAACTTAGCAGCTGCGTTCTGCATCAGCTGCAGGTGTTACAGCGGCACCTCTACTGACCACAAGCTATACAGCATTACTGTAGTCAGGCCTTGAGGTCACAAAAGCATGCACCAATGTGGCCTGATCACCACTGGGGATAAGAGATTTAATCTGGGAGATGTTTTTTAGACATTAGATGCCATTCCAGACAACTGCCAATACCTGTGCCTCAAATGTCAGCCTAATGTCCAGAACGACACCCAGATTTATTACTTAGCAGCAGCTACAAGACTGGAGGAGCTGAGCCAAAGCCCTATTTCTCACTATCTCAGCAGTCCCTGCTCTCTGCTTATGACCTGGTCAATTCCCAGCACTTTAGTTTTAACAGGGTTAAGTCTCAGTCACTTGATGACATCTAGTATTGTATCTGGCCCAGGCACTTATTCAGCACATCGACTGCACCAGGCATCCTGGGTGAAAAGGACAGATAGAGCTGGGTATCATCTGCATAGCAGTGAACTCCAACTCCATACTGTCTAATGATCTTACTCAGGGGCAGCATGTACCACTGCAAATTAAATGCATGAAAGGAACAAGTCCTGGGGTACCTCATAAGGCAAGGCCATCGATAGTGAAGAAAACCTTCACAGCACTCCCTTTGTATCCTGTCAGTGAGGCACTACTCAAAGCAACAGCCCATAGTCCATGGTGTCATATGTTGAAGAGAAGTCGAGGAGAACAAGAATTTTCCGTTCTACCCTGTCTCTTGCCCTAAGCATGTCATTATGCAACCTGACCAGTGAGGCCTGTGTGCTATGCCTAGACCTAAAACCAGACTTAAGAGACTCATAGATGTCAAAGGCAGTGAAGTGCGCCTCAAGCTGAAGTGCACCTGCCTTTTCAATAACCTTGCCCAATAAAGGGCAGGTTAGAGACAGGTCGGTTATTTGCCTGGATGTCTAGGTCCAAAGATGGCTTTTTCAGCAGGGGCTTCAACAGTGCATTGTTCAATGCAACTGGAAAATGCCCCTCTGACCAAGGAACAATGAACAATTTAAGTGAGCACCAGGCCCTGTTGTCCAACACAACTCACTAGTAGCTGAGTCTGACCTGGATCCAGTTCAGAAAATGTTGGCTGAAGCTGAAATCACCTCACCCACCTTATCCATCATCACTGGCCTAAACTCTACCTGTGACCACTGAATGCTACTGAGTTCTATTGGCTTAGCCCTGTTGGGCTGTTATGGCTCATTGGAGAGATCCCAGCTGGAATAGAGTAAAATCCAGTTCCTCAAAAAATATGCAAATTGTAGCTGTATTCCTACAGTGTAAGGTTTATCAATATACCATGTTTATTCATAAATTGTTTTGGTTATGTGACTACTTTGGAATAACCGGCTTAGTGTGTGTAGTTAAGAGTAAGAATATAAATAGTTTTAAAGTTAATTTAGATATGTATCTCTGGGAGGGTGGGATAAATGGATACCTCCGTTGAAAAATGGTGGACAAGCTAGACAGGCTATAGCCCCTTTTTGTCAAAACACGTATGTTACTGTTCTTGTCCAATATTGCTGTAGACTTCGTCAGGCATTTCAATGAATTACCTTTCCACAGTATGTTTTCTAAATGTTCTGGGTGCACCATGATTAACCATGGTTCATCCATGCATGTCCATGGTGTGTCCATTGTCATAAGAGTATTGGAAAACAACCAAATTGGCATACTTTATTTGCATATCATCATGCAGAGTTTGACACCAACATTAATAATCCCAGTAACAATAACAATACTTTTACAGTTTGTAAAGAGAACATAATGTTTACACAATAAAACTATTTTAGGAACCAAAAAAAAAAAAAAAATAGCATGTGAAAGTTTACATGATAAACGAGTTTAATTTTGTGATGGTATAAATAGACATTAGGCCATTCTACATAGAAACATAGATTTTGTCAGCAGAAAAGGAACAGTAGGCCCATCTAGCCCACTCTATTTTTCCTTGGCTTACTGCACTGTGGGCTCTGTTTGGTCACTGGTGTCATTTGCTCCCATCTCCCTTTCCTCTACTTATTATGCCCATGTGTCTATCTCATGAATGCTTGAAGCTCCCCACTGTCTTTGCCCCCACCAGCTCTTCTGGAAGGCTGTTCCAGGCACCCACCACCCTTTCTGTGAGGAAATATTTCCTCACATCACTCTAACCCCCCAGCTTCATTGCATGTGCCGTGTTCTGGTGCTCCTGCTCCTCTGAAAGAGACTCCTCTCCTGCACCTTGGTGACCCATGTGAGGTACTTATCATGTCTGCTGTCACTGTGCTCTCCTCCAGGGAGTACATGTTGAGCTCCCACAGCCTCTCCTCATATGGTTTCTCATACACGCCCATACCATTTTGGTACCCCTCCTCTGGACCACTTTCACCATGTCAAGATCCTTGCAGATGCACGGCCTCCAGA
Organism: Neoceratodus forsteri; assembly: GCA_016271365.2. Taxonomy (NCBI): domain Eukaryota; kingdom Metazoa; phylum Chordata; order Ceratodontiformes; family Ceratodontidae; genus Neoceratodus; species Neoceratodus forsteri. The sequence continues at coordinate 1,230,529,060 of CM057453.1, read as the reverse complement.
ACTGGACAAAGTATTCCAGGTGGGGTCTCACCAGTGAGCAATACAGTGGCAACACCACCTCCTTTCTCCTGTTAGAAATGCACCTCAGCATCTCACAAGTCCTACCTACTGCCTTGTTACACTGCCCTCGATCTTGAGATCATCAGATGTAGTTACCCCAAGGTCTCTCTCCTTTGCCTGTTGACTGTAAGTACCTCCCATCTTACACAGCCCCACGCTTCCCCACCACAGGTGTATGACTTTGCACTTTTGGCTATGAAACACACTTGCCACACCCTAGACCACTCATCTGTTTTTCCCAGATCCTCTGTATTCTCTGCACCCCTTCCTGGGTATTACAAATGTTTGTGTCATCCACAAAGAGACACACCTTCCCCTCCAGTTCCCCAGCAATTACACTTATGAAGAATATGAAGAGGACATAGGACCCAGTACTGATCCCTGTTGCACTCCACTGGTCACGCTCCCATCCCCTGAGTGACTGCCATTTACCACCATCCTCTGCCTCCTATTCTTCAACTAGTTCAATATCCAGCATACCACCTTCTCCCCAAGTCCCAGGTTTCTACCCTTCTTTAACAGCCTCCTATGTGGCACAGTGTAAAAGGCCTTAGTGAAGTCCAGATAGGCCACATCCTCTGCACTCCTCTGATCCACCTCCCTGGACACCCAGTCAAAGAAATCGATGAGATTTGTTTGGCATGACCTTCCCCTTGTGAAATCATGCTGGTGGTGGTCCAGCAGCCCATTTGCCTCTAGGTACTCCATCAGCCTCTCCTTCAGTAGGGTCTCCATTAATTCCCCATCACTAATGTGAGACTTGACTGGCCTGTAATTGTTAACCTCTCCCGTTACCTCTCTTGCAGAGGCAGCACATTGGCCCTCCTCCAGTCCTTTGAATTACCCTCATCTCCAAAGGTGCTTAATAGTGTTGCTAGAGAGGCAGCTAGCATCATACTCAGTTCTTTAGAATCCTGGAGTTAATCCCATCCAACCCCATCACCTTGTTCTCCTTAATGGATTCCAATTCCTTCAGACTCTCTCCTCTGAAAATGGACTTTGTCCACTCCCCGCTCCTTCCGGTGCTGTTGATACGTGTTGGTCTGTCCCTCTTCCACTATGAAAACCGAGCAAAGGTACTCATTTAAAATTTGTTTCTTGATCATCTTCTGCACAGTCCCCCTGCTCTCCTGATCCCCACCATCCCACCCCTTGCTTTCCTCTTTTCACTCATGTACCTCACAACAGTCTTATCGCCCTTTTTTGACCTCCTTGGTGATCCTGTCCTCTGTGCCTTAGCTGCCCTGACTCTCCTTTCTTCCTCCCGTTGTTTATCTAGATATACCTCCCTGTCCCCCTCTGTCGGGGTCTTCTTATACTTCCTAAAATCTGTTTTATTCTCCCTTACCACTTTAAAGAGCAACTATCCACACCATTTTTAAAATTCCTTCCAAGAAGCATGGGCAATCCTTAACTGCCCCAAAGTTGAATGCTTCTAATATTTTGTTTTTTTGTAGTCCCAGTTTTGTACTGGAAGGGATCGTATTTTGGCTCCATGGAGCTGTGCTGAGGCAATCCCTTCCACTTTCTAGTACAACTTCAGTCCGTGGTCCATCCCCAATCCATCCCCGCGCTATCATGATTTGTGATGTCACTATATGGATAGCGTGGGGGCCTCGAGAACATGAATGGGCTGTTTTTCAAATTAAAATTTTAGTAGTTTAGATGGCTGCTTGGAACAAATCAAGGCCACCACTGGACCTTGTTAGTTAAGTGGTGGCCATGATTTGTTCTGAGTGGCCATCTAAGCTACGCAAATTTTACTTTGAAAAATTGCTCCATTCATGTGTATGGATCGTGCCCCCACGCTATCTGTATAGTGTTATCACAAAATGATGTAACACAGGGGCAGATCGGGGGTGGATCAATCTCACAGATGGTACCAGGAAGTGGAAGGGATAAGCCTGGCTCGGCTCCACGGAGCTGAAATATAATCCCTTTCCTCCCTAAAACGGGGCACATATAAAATGAAATTTGTGCACCAAAGTAGTCAGAGCCAGGTAAGTGTTTGTCCTGGTTCTGGGCTGCAGCACCTAAATAGTTGCTCTTTAACCACCTCCTTTGACAAGCATAGTGATCTCTTCCTCCTCCTACCCTTGCTTACATCCTTCAAACATCTTGTTGGTCCAGTACTGCCCCGTGTCTAGTGGGTTCCATAATTCTGTTTGTTAGAAATGAGGAGCAACTCTTTTAGAAAGCAATGGTAACAGGTAAGTACTAAATAAAATACATTTTAAAAGTATGTGTTGATAAAATATATTCATCATAGAATTTTAAGGTTGCTGAACAAAAAAGAAATTACCTGGCTAGTGATGAGGTTAGGGTAGTGCAGGAGGAGTACAGAGAGTTTGAGAGGGGTCTTAAATTGGTGGTCTACTAAGTAAGCATTTCAGAGGTGTTACCTGTCTACAACAAGTGGGAGGACAGGGTACTCTGCACCAGGAGATTCAACAAATGGCTGAAAGACTGGCGCAGAGTGGAGGGACGTGGCTTCACTGGGGACTGGGGTCCCACCTAGAGGGATGTAGGGCTATACAGGAGAGATGGCCTTCATCTATCTGGGCGAGGATCCAAAATCCTCAGTGAAAGGTTTAACTGCTTCATTGGCAAGCATTTAAACTAGCCAAGGGGGGTAGTAGTAGTAGATTTTATTTATTTGTGGTGCCCTTCCCTGAAGGCCCAGGGTACCATTACATAATGTAACCCCCAGGCACCGCTATGCCTAGAGTTACTATCCCTGCCTTGCCTGGTCACAACAAGGTTGAGGGGTCGGGGTTCCCACAATAAACTTTAACTGGTTCTTTTCCAAGATACTATAATGACACTGTGCCTCCACCCAGAGTTTAACTTTAAGTGGGCTAGTTGTAACCTGGTATAACCCCCTGGGATGCTATACCACCCTCAGTATCAATAAGCCACCCCACAACGTGACCCAATAAACATTTCCCACATTTCAATACCTGGTACCAATTACAGACTGGATCCTAATAGTGGGCCCTATGCACTATGGTGTGGAATGGCTACGCTCCGTGTATCTGACCTGCATAGCCACTCTGCACACATTGCGCACCCCACGCTGGATGCACTAAAGGGGAGCATGCAGACAGTATGTGCCTGATCCCTCTGGTCAGCGGACCGTACTGTGCAGGGGGCATGCCAGCACTATGCGCCATGCACAAAGGCACATAGTGCTGGCAGCGGGGCTGCGTAGGGGAGCGCAGGATACACCAGGTAGAACCCTGTTGTAAGCCTCCTATGCAACCCACACACACTCTGGGACCCACCAGGCTACAGGGCATAAAGCCCATCCACCCTCCAGGGCCTCTGCATAGGGCTGCCTGGTGCCTCTCACCCACCCATCCCAGCACACAGCGGAGTGTGGCCACACACTGCCACCTGGTGCCCCCCCAAAACCCACACAGGGGCACTGGCTCATGGATGCAGTCCCCGGGCCTCCCCCCGATGGCCCGCCAGCATTCAACCCCCCACCTGTCCCACTGCACCAACTGGTGCCATCAGAGGGCTGGCAGCATTGCCCTCCCTCAACTGCCACAGCCGCCGGCCATCAGACATCTGCGGGGTGCACAGCCAACTTGCGCCTCTCTGCATTAGTGATCCACTGGTGGACCCATGCCGGGCATCAGATTGGATGCCTGGCTGTGTCTGCAACTCTGCCTGCACCCACCCTGCGTGAACTTGTGCACTGGTAGGGGGGCAGGGCTGTGGACAGGTGGCCGGTGGTGGTGAATGCCACTGGTGCGCACCTGTCCGCAAGTGCAGAGCTCCGTGGGTGGGATGCACGTCTCAGGTGCATACTTCCCGCCCCTATGTGCATAGGGGCCATTATGCTCACACCACAGAGATTATGCAAAATGACAACAAACAATTTATTTACAGGGGGACAGGGCTTAGGAATGGGAAAAAAAGGAGTAGAGGTTATGCAGTATCAATATTTACAATACGTACAGGCAGATTGGAAGTTTCGGACTGTGCTGGTGAAAACCCTCCAGCTGGGTAGATACGCTGCTTTGCAAATCAGAATGTGATCAACATTATGCCAAACTTTAATATAACCAGAGCCCTGGCTAGCTGACCAACTGCCTAAAATCAGATGACACCAAATATTCTTCTGCCCACACTGGTACCAGTTCCCACATTACGCAGGGGGCCCCTCAATACCCACCTCAAATCTGGGTACCCAGTTACCAGAATCCGTTTAGGGTGCAGGCCTGATGGATGGTGCAGCTGTACATTGTCCGGCTAAATTAAGAAGTATCTGAAGCTTGAACTTACATAGGTTACATAGGTTATGCAAGCTACATAGACTTTCTTTCTTAATGCTTGCCTTGCTTTCCTATACTATGTTAATTTGCTCTTGTCCTTATAAAAGTTGTCTCGTCCTAGTTTAAAAGAGTCCATAGTTTTGCTTTGTACTATGTCCCTAGGTAAACTGTTCCACAGTCTTACCCCCCTCTGACTGAACCAGTTTTTTTCTTTTTATGGTATTCCATTTGTCCATTTCCAGTTGTAGACCATGTCCAATGTTTTCATACACATAATTTTTTTTACTGTAAGTCCCAGATTCTTACATGGTTAACTGTCTTGAAATGCCCTGTAAATCATACACATATTTCCCCTAAGTCTTCGGTATTGCAATGTATATAACCCCAGGTCCTGTAGTCTCTCCTGATATGTTTTATTCTCCATTCCACAGATTCTCTTTGATACTCTCCTCTGCACCCCCTCCAACCTTACTAACATACTAAATAGGCCTAACGGTCTTTTGAGTCTGCTCGATTGGTCAGCCCCCACCCTGGGTGCTGACCTTGCTGCCCCCCTCGCCCTCTCTGGCTTCTCCCTTCCCAGTTCCGGATATTCTTGCTGCATTGGATTTTGCTTCCAGAACCCTTCCCCTGTACCTGTCCCAGCCCCTCTTGAACCCCTCCACTGTCTCTGCCTCCACCAGCCCCCTAGGCAGTGCATTCCATGGCTCCACCACCCTCTCAGTGAAGTAGCACCTCCTCCTTTCTTCCCTGAATCTTCCCCCCTCCAGCTTCCACCCATGCCCTCCAGTGGCCCCCTCCTCCTTCCTTCGAAGCACCCTGACTGTTCCTCCCCTATTTACCCTCTTCATGTACTTAAAGACCTCTATCATGTCCCCCCGGTCCCTTCTCTCTTCCAATGTGTACATATTTAGCTCTTTGAGCCTCTCCTCATAGGTCCTGTCCCCCAAGCCCTAAATCATTTTGGTTGCCCTCCTCTGAACCCTCTCCAGGAGTTTAATGTCCCTCTTTAAGTGTGCATATCTGCCTTTATATATGGGGACCAGACCTGTGCACAGTACTCAAGATGAAGTCTCACTAGTGCCTGATAAAGGGGCAAGATCACCCTTCTATCTCGGCTTCCAATGTGTCTGAAAATACAGTTTAATGCCTGATTTGCTTTTTAACAATTGTTCGCAATGTGTACCAAATTTGAAATCACTTGTTACCCTCACCCCAAATCTCTTTTCTCCTACAGTCTCTTGAGTATGTTTCCTCCCAATATGTATTCAACGTTGGTTTACTTCTCCCCAGGTGCATCACTGCACCCTTGTTTACATTAATGCTAATTTGAACTGCTTTGTCCATTTTACCATCATATCCAGGGTTTGTTGAACATTTTGTTGTTCCTCAATATTGTTTACTGTGCCCCCTATTCTGCAATCATCTGTGAACTTGTTTATCCAAATATCTGGGAAATTACACACAATTGAAGAGACATACATATTAAACAAACATGGTCCCAGCACTGACCCCTGTGGGACCCCACTGGTAACATTCTCCCAGTCAGACATTATCCCTCTTATAACAACTCTTTGTCTTCTGTTACCCAACCTTGCTTCTACCCAGTTAACAATGTTTACAGGTAAATTAGTACCAATCAAAACCTCAATCAATTCTTTGTGTGGTATCTTATTGAATGCTTTAGAAAAGTCTAGAAAAATAATATCCACTGCATTACCCAGATCCAAGGCTTTATTTACCTTCTCATAAAATGTTAACATATTGGTTTGGCATGACCTAGTCTTTGTAAACCCGTGCTGAGTTTCATCTGTCAGTCCATAAAGTGCTAAATGGGCTAATATATGTTCTTTTATAATCCCCTCAAATATTTTACCCACTATGGATGTTAAGCTGAGTGGTCTAAAATTCGTAGGCTTCATATTTGGTCCCTTTTTTAATAGGGTATCACCAAGGCCTCCCTTCATCCCTGCACCACTGAGGCTTGATCCATAGATCTTTGAAATATATAAGTCAGTGCTAGGGCTATGCTATCTGCTAATTCCCTAAGTATTCTGGGATGTATACCATCTGGCCCCGGTGATTTATTGATGTTAATATCCTTCAATCTTCTCAATACCTCTTCAGGATCAATCACAATTTGACCTTTCTGTGATCCTATCTTAGCCTTACTAACTGAATCAGTTTGTTTGTTAAATACTAAGCTTAAAGTATCGTTTTGCATATTTGCCAGTTGCAAGGTATCAGTTACAGTTTCCCCATTGTATTAATATAGGGACCAATATTATTTTGTGTTTTCTTTTTACAATTTATATATGTGAAGAATGATTTAGAATTTCCCCCCACCCTTGTAGCTAGCTTAAGCTCATAGTTAGCTTTGGCCGTTTTTATTTCTTTCTTGAGCTGCTTGTCCTTCTGCCTATGGATTACCCAACCTTCCAAATTATTTTTATTTACTCGTTTGACGATGTTATCCTTTTCTTTAATCAGTTTCTTAAGCTTAGTATTGAACCATCATATGTTACCTGACATACCAACTTTGTTCGTTTTAGGTATGAAGTTATTCGTTTCCATTAGTAACTTATTATTTAGTTTTTCCGACATATGTTCCACTGATTGATTTGCAAACTCTTTTTCCCATTCCCAAATGGCCATTTTTGCTTTTAAACCGGGTTAGTCTGCTTTACTAAAATTTAATTTCTCTATTGTCCCAGTATTTTTATTAATGCTAGATTCCCCTATCATTTTGAACAGTACCATGCAATGGTCGCTATTACCTAAGGGGCTACTAACCTCAATGTTATTTATACTATTACCCATATTTGTTAGGACTAGGTCCAAAATATTTGAATCCCCTAGTTGGAAATGCCACTTTTTGCTCCACCTCTGTCTGGTCTAGTATTTCTAAAAATTCCACCTTCATGTTAGTTTTACCTTTTAATTCTATCCAGTTTATATTAGGCAGGTTAAAATCTCCTGCAATTAAAATATTTTCAGCTGGGTCTAGCTTGGCAATATATTCCAATAGGAGGTCATTATCTTGTTTAGCTATAGATGGAGGTCTATAAACCAGGCCTAATCTTGTCTTGATTTGAGATTTGTGCATTATTTTTATCCATAACATCTCCACATTTTTTAAGTGAAAAGTTTCTTTCTCACTTTTTATGGCATCATTTATATATATTGCTATACCACATCCTCTCATTTGTTCTCTAGATCTTTAATAGAGTTTATAACCTGTAATATTTTTCTCCCAATTATCTGATTCATCCCACCAGGTCTCAGTTACTAAGGCGATGTCAGTGTTATAAGATACTGACATATTTTGGAACTCATGAAATTTTGTTGTCAGACTTCTTGCATTTAGGAATACGATATTCCACTCCACCCCCTTGTTTTCATACAGGCTCCCATTTTTTTGTTCATTTATGTTTCTAATAGCCTGCCCTCCTCCTTCCAGTTTAAATGAAATTGAATCACTTTATTTAATTTTGTACCCAGGATTCTGACTCCTGCCCTATTCAAGTGTATCCCATCATATTTGAAAATGACCTTATTTTGAAATGTTTTTGTATTGTCCATGAAGCCAATTTGTTTATCAGTGCAAAAGGAATGCAGCCAATCATTTATCTGATTTATGGCCCAGTTTTTATGCTCATTTAGGCCATGTGTTGGTAAAATACCTGAAATTATAATATCCCCTCTTTTGGCCTGGATATTTTTTGCTATATTCCTAAAACATTCTTTAATGGTTTCCACTTTACTTCTCCCTATATCATATATCCCAACGTGTAATATAACCAGGGGTTCATGTGAATTTTCCATTAAACCATCCAGTAAGTTATCCAGATCTACCACTGTTACCCCTGGTAGCGTACTGACTGTTGTGTACATTTTCCTATTTCTGCAGACTATGTCATCAGTTCCCCTTGTAATAGAGTCCCCATTTACTAGAATATCTTTCCTCCTGGGCTTATTTTGTTTCAAATCCTTCACAGGTATAGTATGCAATGTATCTTTAACATTGCTAACTGGTTGATGTAAATCTTTGAATCTTTCTATCCCAGCAACCTCCTCATTTTGAGTTTCCTCACTTAATTGTTTATTCTTATCTGATGCTTCCTCAGTAGTTTTATCTAATGATTCATGTCTATTAGACAATTTGAGGATCTCTTTTTGATGTATACTCCCCTTTTGTTTGTGGTTTTCATTTTACTTACTTTTGACAGCAAACCTTTGTTTTTAGTTGTCTTGCTTACTGCTGGTTTATGTTTTGCTGATAAGCCACTAGGAGTACTAGTTGCCATGTTTTTTCCTTGTACTGTGAGGCTATCAGATACAGAGTCTATAAACCCCTCTAAATCCCTTATCTCCTTTTTGACCTCCAACCTCCCTAATAACAGTTTAATCTCATCTTGCAGAGTTTCAGTCAGCAAGCAGTTATTACATTTGAAATGTTGTACCTTGTCCCCCTCGGTATACATATTACATTGTGAACATTGTTTCTGCAACTTTTTCGTTTTACCTTTTCCCTGTGACATGTTAACTTAGATTAGCTAGTACCAAAACAAGTACTTGTATCACCTATGTGACTTCACATGCACTATTTCCAATCTCCTGTCCCTGGCTTTCGCAACAGACACAGCAGACAAGTGCAGATGCGCATGTCTCTGCGCATCTCCGTGCACGAAACCGCACGCTCACCCCGCTCGCATGAGATGCCTACTTTATGAGTCCCTTGAAGGCATTAAGCACTTAAACTATGTACAGTCATTTGAAAGTATGCAGGGAGGCCATGCATTTTTCAGGCTGAACTCATGTCAGATGTAACCAGCCGGTTACGTTTGTTTTGATCCGGTTATCTTTTCAGAACATCCAGCACCTTTGTGATTCTTGGTACATTCAGCACATTTATAATCTAACACATTCAGCACATTTTACTGCTGTAAATTCTTCAACTAGGGGCAGCAAAGCCACCCTGGTCCTTTTCTACTTGAATTTGTGGGTACTTGTTCCCTAAAAGGCCTAAAGCAAGGGTGACCCAGTTGTCACATCCAGTATCTGGAGCAAATTGCTTTGTCAATACCATTTCTCTACTTGAGCAACTTAAGTATTTAAAGCAGCCACTGCAAACTCGGACTTGGTGTCTCAGTCGCACGTGGCACATGGCTGAAGTTCACAGTTCCACAGGACATCTTGACTGATTATCAGTCAAATACTGGACCTCCCAGGCAAAGTTGGGACAAGCCCCAGTTCTGAGTGCTCCTCTTTCAGTCCTGTAGGCGCTTTATCTAATAAACACATATCATCACATTTATATTTAATCTGGACCACACGGGCCCCTTCAGCTGATATAGGTCCACCCATGCTGGGCAAGGATTAGGCGCAGCAGATGCAGGGTGCAGACCTGATGAACCGTTTTAAACAGCAATCAGTCTCTAAGGCATTGGCAGCCCCAATAAGCATTTCTCTTTTTCTTGCACCGGGGGGGTACAATATTACTCCCTCAGGCTCCTCATGGTATGGATCTCCATCATAAAGGCTCCTGAAGTCTTCAGTTCTTTCACCACTGAGGTAGGTTCAGTGCTTTCACCACTGGCTTGACATCAAGTTGCAGGTTCACGTTCTTCCCCAATGTGGAAGGAAGGGCTAGCACCTGGAGGGCATTTTTCTGGCAACTCCCAGACTAGCAGATTCTACTTTAACTAAATTACTTTAACTTTATTGGTAAAGAAGGCAAAACCCCCTTCTGAGTAGAGGGGCTTACACTGGATCACCAGGCCCAGTTGCATTGCTGGGGGCCTGAGCCCCAACCCCTGTGTGTGGCTCCCATTTTAATCTGGAAAGCTGCTGAAAAAACAGTCTTTTATGGGGCTGTCTTGAGGCTCCCTATTGGCTGAAGCTATTGGTTGCTTGGGTTCTGATTGGCTGGAAGGCTTGTCAATCAGCACAATGAAGTATTCATTAAGCCTCCTTGATGCACAGTTGGTGTGCTGTTTTGGCTCCTGAAATTAGGTCCCTGCAGTTCCCCATGAGCACTTGGTAGTTTCCCATGAGCTTTGGCAAATGTCCACAAGTCCTAACTTGACAATCCAGCTTTCTGATTGGCTGTTGCTGCTCTGTAATAGCAGCTGAACACACAGTCCCTTAAGCAGAATGAATACAGTCCCAAAATAAAGTCCTGGTGCAGACAGAATAATTATTGAAATTGCCTGAATGCCCCACAGTCTAATAGCCATTGGTGTGTCCTTGCAGTTGCTGCCCAGATTTAAGATTTGCCTCAGTCCGATTGCCTGTTGCTGCTGCCAGTATTTTAGACCCCCTGATGCAGCAGGCAGGCTGTCCCTCTGAGTCCCAACAAATACTGGTGCAGCCAGGATTTAAGCATTTAGTTATTTTAGCATGTTGCCCCTTTACACATTTGCCTCTTCGACCCACACAGTTCTGCATTATTTATTTTACATGTATCTTTCTCTTTTCGGCAGTCACCAAAATGCTGCTTCCCTGAGGGCAGAACAGACCCTCATACATATTCATGCAATTGGGGCTCTGGGCTCATTAATATTCATGAGCCCCAATCTTGAACACTTTGTGGATCTCTTTAAATATTTAAGCAAATAGGCTATCATGGCCCTTGGTGAGGTCACCGGGTCCCACTTAGCTGATGGGAACACCGGGACCCCTGAACTCTCTCCTGCTCAACTGCAAATCAAGTGGTCAGGAGATCAAAGGCGCTGCATTGCCAGTGCACAACCTTCATGGCACTGGGGGTGCCAAAAAGTAGCGTGGTAGCATGACTGACTTCTGGAGCCCAAATTGGGCTGGATTAACACTCAGGCCTTTTCTTTGCAGGGCACCAGGGCACAACAGGCTTGGAGAACAGAAAAAAATATGCAGGCATTCAGAGGCGTTAATAGAGGAGAGCAGAACAGGAGCTACGTGGGCACAAAGGTAAGCCACCACATTAGTAGGGGGCTTACATTAAAATTTAACAATAAAACATTTTCTTAACATAATATTCTTCCCTATAGATATAAAACTAAAACTCACATTTATAAACTCCAAAGACTTGGAGAAAAAGAAAACTTTTTAAACCATTTTAAAAAATCTCCACAGAATGGGTCATCCTCAGGGACCCAGGAAATGAATTCCAGAGGACCAGGCAGCCACTTCAAATGCCCAATCCCCTGATGATTTTAGCCTGACTCTGGGGACCTCAGTGAGGCCCTCTCCTGCCGAGTGAAGAGAGCATCTCAGGGCGTAAGGATGAAGGAGCTCCGACAGGTAGCCCAGACCCAGCCCATGTAGGGCCTTATAGGTGGTGGCAGAAGACAGCAGGAAGAATCAAACTGCCCCTCCCCTACAGGATAAAGCAGTAAGTAGCGAGGACCCGAAGGCTGAGGAATCCACAAAGTAATCTCAATCAATCAATCCAATTTATTGATCGGCTATATAGCCATTACAATATCAAATAACACAAACATTTTTTAAAAACAACAGATACAGAACAACATTCTTAAAGTGCTTATATAGATACAGTATACCAGTCTCATAAAGTGCTATTTGTAATTATGTCCCCTTTGATCATTCTTAACTCATTTACAACAGTCTAGGTCTGACATTGCCCCAAGAATTATTACACCACCTTTAATTTCTGTCAGATTTTAGTATTGCCAGAAAATATTTCGCTAGTCTCTCCAAGAACCATTGGTCCACTGTATGCATAAGTACTGATGTCAAACAAATTTTCCTCTATATCATAACCAGTGTTAATAAAGGCATCCCGCCAGTATTTTCTTTCTTTAGCATACCATGGGAATACCCAAAGGACATGAATCAGGTTCTCCTTTCCACCTACAGGACAATTCCATTTATCTGAAAGGTCTCAATTTTTATTATACTGAGCTAACAAAACATTCCTTTCAAAGCGTTCAAATTTGTAGGTGATGAAACTATTACATAAAGTTGGACTCTCTAGAATTTCTAGGTACTGTATGAAGCCAAAATCCTGGCTATTTTCAACAAACCAACCTGAATAATGTGATTTTTTTAAATAATTTCTAAATCAGATTTGTTACAATAATTATTTATTTTCTTTGAAATATATTTCTTATATTGTTAATTTAATTTAAAACCAAGATTAAACCAGGATTCTTTTTCCTTCAGACAGGGCTTTGCAAGAGATGAGTCCAAAAGATTTATTAAACACAGCCAAAAGTTAACTTTACGGGCCTCTATTAGAGCTGAAATATTAGTTAGTACAGTTTCTATAGGTAGCAGGGCAAGAGTGACCAAGTCTTAAGATGTTCCTTAGCATTTTAAAAAGAGGGCTCACTAAGGTATTAATGTTATTAGGTTCCCATATCTTGGTACCTTACAATAATTGGGAATCAAATTTGGATTTTACCGCTGCTAGGCTGAGGAATCACCAGTGATACCTAAAACTAGAAAAGGGATAATGGCAGAGAAAAGAAGAAATGGGAGTAAAGCCAGGAGGGATAAAGTGGGAAGGCATGGGGAAAAGAGGGAAGTTGACAGCAGGGGAGGTAAAAATTTAGAAGGCCATGTGCGTGAATGCTCGCAGCCTGGGAAATAAAATCCACAACCTAGTGGCCTTGATGGCAGAGGCTGATCTGGACATTGTTACTATTACTGAAACATGGTACACGGGGGGACCATGACTGGTATATCACCATACCAAGTCATACTGTTTTCAGGAAAGACAGGGTAGGTAAAAAGGGAGAAGGAGTAGCTGTTTACATCAGGAAAGGCGTAAAAGCAACTGAAGTACAGTGAATGCAGGAACGGATGGAGGCACTTTAGGTCACCCTGAAGATAGGTAATGGCACCACTATTCACAATGGAGTGATCTACAGGCCTCCAGCACAAGGCGAGGAATTGGACAGAGTTCTAGTGGAAGCCATCCATAAGATAGCAACTAAAGGGGGAGGTGCTGCTGGTGGGAGACTTCAGTTTGCTGGATGTTGATTGTTGCATCCCAGCTGCAGCCTCAGTCAGGAGCAGGGACATCCTGGAAGCCCTGCAGGAGGCATCCCTCAGGCAGCTAGTGGTAGAACCCACCCAGGAGAGAGTGTTATTGGACCTAGTACTCACCAACGGGGCAGAGTTTCAGATGTAATGGTGGGGGGGCACCTGGGGTCAGTGATCACCATACAATGTGGTTCAATGTGAGAACAGTGGTGGAGTCAACCCACACAAAAGTGAGGGTACTGGACTTCAGAAGGGTTGACTTTGCAAAGCTCAGGATATGTCTCAGGCAAGCCCTGGTGGGGTGGTGGTGGGGGTGGGGGTGTAGAAGAACAGTGTGTGCATCTAAAAGGAGCAACAGTGGAGTCAACAAATCTTTGCGTTAGTAAATTAAGCAAAGGCACGAGGAAGAAAAAAACACTATGGTTCTCAGAGGAAGTGGCTGGGAAGGTAAACGTGAAAAGGTACAAGGTAACACAAAGGGAGGAGGGAATTGTATCTGGAAAAGTCAAGGAAGGCAGAGAAAGCAGTCAGGATTGCAAAGGCACAAGCAGAAGAAAAAATAGCCCAGGCATAATGAAATAAATTTGCTTGAAGTGCTGACTTCTTGGATCCAAGTATTGAAATGGGGCAAGACATTTTCCAGGTACATCAATGAAAGAAGAAAGACCAGGGGAAAGGGGGGGGGGTTGTAAGGTTAAAAGGGGAGTGTGCAGAGGGGTACCTGGAAAAAGCAATAATCCTGAACAAATATTTGTGTTCAGTATTCAGAGAAGAAGGGTAAGGTCTGGGACCACAGTTAAGACAGGAGCATTAATGGAAGGGAGGTGGACACCAGTCTATTCATGGAACACAGTATCCAAAAGGAACTCACAAAACTGAAAATGGACAAGGCAACTGGGCCAAATGGTATACATCCAAGGGTTTTGAAGGGAGCTCAGAGAGGTGCTGGAAGAACCACTGACAGCTCTATTCAACAAATCGCTAGAAAAAGTTGATTCTGGAGGACTGGAGAAGGGCAGATGTAGTCCCTCTTCACAAAAGTGGGAGCAGGGAGGAGGCTGGTAATTACAGGCCAGTCAGCCTGACCTAGGTGGTGGTGAAAATAACTGAATCACAACTAAAGGAAAGAATTGTGGTATATCTTGAATCTAGCAGATCACAGGCTCCGAGGCAGCATGGATTCACAGTGGGAAGGTCATGTTAAACAAATCTGATAGATTTCTTTGACTGGGTGACCATCGAACTGGATTAGGGAGAGGTGGTGGATGTGGCCTACCTGGACTTCAGCAAGGCCTTTGACACTGTTCCACATAGGAGACTTGTAAACCAGTTGGGCAGCCTGGGAATGGGTCCAAAGGTGGTAAACTGGGTCAGAAATGGGTTGAGGGATAGAACACAGAGGGTGATGGTAAACAGAGTTCAGTCCAAGGAGAGGAGGTTGACCAGTGGGGTGCCGCAAGAATCAGTTCTGGGGCCAGTCCTCTTTAACGTCTTCATAAGCAACATCACAAAGAGGCTGGAAGGGAAGGTATGCCTCTTTGTGGATGACACTAAGATATGCAACAGGGTTGACACTCTGGGGTTGGGGGTGCAAAAAGCGAGGAGAGACCTAAGCAAGCTTGAGGCGTGGTCAAGAGTGTGGCAGCTGAGATTCAGTGCAAAGAAGTGCAAAGTCATGCATTTAGGGCACAGAAACCCAGAGGAAGAGTATATGATGGGAGGCGGGAGGTACTGATGGCCACAAAACAGGAAAGGGACATGGGGTAATCACAGCTGATGATCTAAAGGTGACCAAGCAATTTGAAAAGGCTATGAGGAGAGCCAGTGGGATGCTGGTGTGCATAGGGAGAGGCATCAATAGTAGAAAAAAGGAGGTAGTGATACCACTATGCAAATCATTGGCGAGGCCTCATCTGGAGTACTGTGTCCAGTTCTGGAGGCTGCATCTCCAGAAGGACATAGCGTAGAGACAGTTCAGAGAAGGGCCAGAAAATGGTGCAGAATCTGCACCAAAAGTAATTTAAGGAGAGACTAGAGGACCTTAATATGTATACCCTGGAAGAGAGGAGAGAGGTGGGATATGATAGAGACTTTCAAATACCTCAAGGGCATAAATAAGGTTCAGGAGGGTAGCATCTTTCAGAACAAAAGATGTTCAAGAACAAGGGGTCATGATATGAGGCTGGAGGGAGGGGTAGATTCAGGGGTAACGTGAGAAAATATTTTTTAATGGAAAGGGTGGTGGATGCATGGAACAGCCTCTCAACAGAGGTGGTGGGGGAAAAAACAGTAGGGGAATTCAAAAATGCATGGGATAGGCATAGGGGAACCTATGATAGGAAAATGAGGGTAAATTTGGAGATTGGGGGGCAGTGGAAATTGTTTAACCAGAAAAGGCATACTAAGCCAAAGCTTGTTTTAAGGTGCGACCTGGGAGCACAAGTAAGTCAAGTGACTTGCTCAGGGTCACACAGCATGCAAATGAGGACTGTGGGATTCAAACCTAGGTCTCCCGATTTGCAGGTCAGAGCCTTAAACCACTGCGCTATACTGCCTCCTAGCTGGAAGGGTCTGTGATCTAGTAGGGTCTGTGATATTGCAGCAGGTAGGGACAATAGGCAGATGAGGTGGGTGAATTGGTCCTTATCTGCCATCAGTTCCTATGTTTGCTAGTGCCTTAGTTATTCCCTCCTTGATCTTTATCCATTGTGCTTCCACTGTCCCCCCCAACCATCCCACCCTTCCAGGTATTTACTGAGGCAGTCACCCATTTCTTTAAAATCTGCTCTTCTGAAGTCCAGGACCCTCATTCTAGTGTGTTCTTTCTCTTGCCCAAACTATATGCCAAACCACAACATATGGTGATTGTTTGTACTGGGGGAAGGGGGGGCTACCCACTGTGATGTCGGCAATGCTTTCCCTGTTTGTAAGAACCAGGCCCAGCACTGCCCCATGTCTAATGGGTTCCATAACTCTGTTAGTTATAAATGAGGAGTGACTCTTAGAAAGCAGTGGTAACAGGTAAGTACTACATAAAATACATTTTAAAAGTATGTGTTGATAAAATATATTTATTATAGAGTTTTAAGTTTGTTGAAAAAAAGAAATTACGTGACTTGTGTAAAAATGTATTTTATACAAAGTCTAATTCCCACACACTGGCCTGCATTGTCTAGCACCTGCCTATGTGTGGCACCATTGTAAATACTATACTTTGTAAATCTCCATTTGTAACAATTTTCTGTATTACTCCTGACTGTTGTTAATGTCCTGAACCACTTTTCCTGCATGCACTTTACTCTGTATCTATTGTACTGTGTGATATTTCTCACACCACTGTTTTATACCCTCTAATTGTCTAAACCTATGTCTAACTATTGTATTCTCTGACGTGGAGCCTTTGTAAAGGAGTCACTGACTCAAAGGTTTTAATTTCATCATGATTCAATAAATAAATAAATAAATAAAAATGAACAACCACGGTTAGCCATGGTCTGTACCTGGGCAATTCAACATCACTGATTAACCATGGCCTGTACCTGGGCAATTTACCATCACTGGTTGTCCATGGTCTGTCCCTGGGCAATTTACCATCACTGAGTAACAACAGCCTGTCCCTAGGCAATTTACTATCACTGGTTGTCCATGGTCTGTCCCTGGGCAATTTACCATCACTGGTTATCCATAGTCTGTCCCTAGGCAATTTACTATCACTGGTTGTCCATGGTCTGTCCCTGGGCAATTTACCATCGCTGGTTGTCCATGGTCTGTCCCTGGGCAATTTACCATCACTGCTTATCTGTGGTCTGTCCTTGGGCAATTTATCATCTCTGGTTATCCATGATCTGTTCCTGGGCAGTTTACCATCACTGGTTGTCCATGGTCTGTCACTGGGCAATTTACCATCACTGATTATGATTATCCATGGCCTGTCCCTGGGCAATTTACCATCACTGGTTGTCCATGGTCTGTCCCTGGGCAGTTTACCATCACTGGTTGTCCATGGTCTGTCACTGGGCAATTTACCATCACTGATTATGATTATCCATGGCCTGTCCATGGCAATTTACCATCACTGGTTGTCCATGGTCTGTCCCTGGGCAATTTACCATCACTGGTTGTCCATGGTCTGTCCCTGGGCAGTTTACCATCACTGGTTGTCCATGGTCTGTCCCTCGGCAGTTTATCATCACTGGTTGTCCATGGTCTGTCCCTGGGCAGTTTACCATCACTGGTTGTCCACGGTCTGTCCCTGGGCAGTTTACCATCACTGGTTGTCCATGGTCTGTCCCTGGGCAGTTTACCATCACTGGTTGTCCATGGTCTGTCCTTGGGCAATTTACCATCACTGGTTGTCCATGGTCTGTCCCTGGGCAATTTACCATCACTTGTTGTCCATGGATAACCATGGTTAAAATCATGGACAGCCATGAATGACTATGGCTGCTGGTCCTATATCATCATGATCTTACCACACACAACCATGGTTCATCCAAGCTCAGAAGAGGGGCAATATCCACACAAAGAAGATGCTGCTATCTGCCTATCTCCCACTGTAAATTAAACTCTGACTTTAAAGCAAAAATTCATAATGCTATATAGAGAATAATGCACCCCCAGCCGTGAGGTACAAGCTGGTATTCCACACCGAGTTAGTGTGGTAATGCAGTATAATAGGCGCAAGAGCGAAGCTCGTGTGTCTTATAATGTCACCACACTAACCAGGTGTGGAATTCCAGCTTGTACCTCGGGAGTTGGTGGGTGCTTTATTGTATATAGTATGAGAAGAGTATGTTTCAGAAACACTCCTCTACAAATGGTACTGAAGTCTGAGTTACTGCTGCTCCTGATACTTTCCATTTTTCACTTTAACAGTCACACAAAGCAGTGTGTTACAGTTACACAGTGTCCCTCCCTGCTTCAACCGGGACTTACCACTACAGCTAGAGCCAGTTTCAGAACAACAATTTTCATTTCAGAAAAACAGTTTTAGTTTTACTTAGGGGCTTATGTTATTTATGTGCTTTTTGAGAACCATGTGCGGGGACATACTGAGAGTTTGAGGAGAGCTGTTATGGTGCCCGATCATGATGAGTAGTTGATAGCAGCTGTGGTAATGAGCTTAGGTTCTGTGCTGACTGGTCTGAAGAATGAAGCTCATTACCACAGCTGCATACAGAAATAATTCACATTATAGAATGTGAATTGGTTTTGAATGCTAAATACAACATTTCAGCACCACTGCCGAAATGGGCTTATCGAGTACTATATGACATTAGTGATTGGTACTGCCAGGCAAAATCAAAATTAAAAGTTGACAAAGAGTACTAGTTCCTAGTGCTCTAATGCTTTTATTTTCCAAAGTTTAATTTAAGTTTCCACCGACCCACATTTCCCTTTTCATATTAATCAATCTGACTCAACTTTTGTTTATTTAGTTTTTGTTGACCGGGAAAGAGGACTAAACAATTGTTTTCCCTGTTTTCAGCCTCGTCCCAGGGAAGGGGGTTACAGATGGATGCCAACTGAAATTGAAACAGCTATTAAGCTGTCGGTGATATTTTCAGTAAATGGAGGAAATTTGGCCAGGAAATTCCCCTACTCTTTTCAAGAAGTGCCATGGAATCTTTAACATCCACCTGAACTACTACCGGAACAGGCAGAGAGGACCTTGGTTTAATATCTCATCCAAAAGATGGCACCTCAGGAGTGCAGCACCCCACTTATGCTGCACTACAGTGTCAGTATTGGGATAGAACCCACAGCCTTCTGATCTTCTGGCCACAGAGGTGAGAGTACAACCTACTGAGCCACTGACATTGAGTCTGAAAGGTATGGTCTCAGACTCAGGTTGAGTCCGAGAGGTATGGTCTAGCCACAATTTTACAACAAAGTAGGCCACAAAACACAAAGACCCAAGACAGGAAAGTCACTCACCAAATCTTATTCTGTAGACAACCTGAGCACCTTGTCTTTATGCTGCATTGGTGTGTCCAGTTTCAAGTTTGTCATCAATCCTCTCATGGACTCACTCACACAATATGTCCTCTATAGGTATCTGGAAAAATCTTCAGCAGGCTGACTGATGCCCAGTTTCCAATCCCAGCATCCCTGCTGGTGGCTTACTGGTGACAAAACAGCCTTAACTGATCTGACACGTGGTACTGTGTGGAGTAGCTGGTATCAGGTAGCTGATTTTGGCAGTTCTAGGAAGAGCAATAAATCCCGGCAGGTAGTGCAGCACACCTTACATTCAGATAATATTGTGTCAGACAGAGAGACACACACACACACACACACACACACACACTTTTTTGAGGTTGTCTCATTTTAATTACACTGTTTGGGTGTTATTTGCTATTTTATTACATTGTATTTGTTGTAGTATTTTTATGTCATATAAATATGATGCACAGAATTACACTTCTAGAGATTTTTTTGAATGTATTTATCACTGTAAAAAATAAAAGTATTACCATCATTATCATCATTTAACATAGTGCTATGTAAAATTCATTATTTCTGTGAATATCAGAAAGGATCAAGGAATCCACAGAATTACGCAAGTGGAATATAGAATTTCACTAGCTTCCACCTGCAGAATATGGAATTCACCCCATTTTTGCCAGTGGCATGTGAATTTCATCCTATAGAAATATGGCAGTGGAATCCCTCTATTTTGCAGAAGCAAAACAATCTGTTTCACCACAGATTTGGCAGGTGGACTTGAAAGGGCACAGTGCCTGTTTTATTGATTTTCTGCTGCTTGCAGTGTTCCTATTTTCAATATTGAACTGTACCTTAGCAGGGGGCGCTAGTGAGCATGTGACAGCATCTCCGTAGAGCTCCGGATTTGCAAACTACACATTTGATAAAATATTTTAAACATTCAGTATCTGAACTTTTCTGAGTTTATTCAATAAACAAGAGACTGCAGCATACACAGACTGCACAAAGGGAAGCTTGATTGTTTCAGTGCCGGTAAAGGTAGCAAACAACATCTAATGGCTGTAGAGGCCTCAGCATCAGTGGCACACGATAAGCCTGGGGATGGGTCTGAGACACCCTGTATGACCATCTTCCTGAGGAAGAAAATGATTGGTGCAAAAATACAGGCCATCCTTCCAAACTGGGTGCCAAAGATATGCAAATTACAGTTGCTTCAGACTTTGCCAAAGTGGCTGCCCTTAACGCAACCTCATAACTTTTGACAGAGAACTCACAATTGAAATATCTAGTGGAGGCATTGGAGAATGCTGACAGAGTTGTGGACTTTAGGATCATGAGTCTGACTGAGGCAGAGGAAGGAGCAGATGTTATGGACTACCTACAGTCTTGGCTGCTTGCCCATTTGAGCCTGCTGGTAGGTGAGTTTGATCATAAGCTCAGAAAAGCATATAGAGTGAATACTAGGGCCATAGCCTCTGCAGTAAACTCATTACATATGATCTTCGTGTTGACTTTGGGAACAGAGGTTCCTAACTGGCTCCAGCAAGCAGCTTGAAGGGCAAAACCTTTAACTAATGGAGACTGGAGTTTCCATTTGTTCCTGGACCTTATATTCATGACCCAGAAGAGATATACACAGTTTGATGGGTATGGAGTCAGCATTGCACATTAGATGCTGTGCATTTGCTTTTGTCACTGGCCAGACTGAAGACTGCATTTAGGGAACCGATGTTTGTTAACTCTGACCTGAAGGACTAGGTAGGGTAAATGGATAAATAAAAGGTTGACTGAATTCTAGCTTTGGAACAGCGAAATTTAGATAATTCAGAGGACAGAATGACTCCATATTAACTTTTACATTTGCTGGACCCCAAGTTTGGGTAATACACACATCCTTACAAAATATTTTTTCTGGATAGGACTGCATGTTTAAGGGTCTGTGCACTATACTTGGTGTGGTAAAGGTATTCCTAGATTTTCTTTCATTTTTTGATTAAACCTGAAGACAGAAGATGCCACATGGTGTGGGACAGACTTTTTGCAGTATGTACATTGGGGCCTTTACATGAGGTCAGACCAGGTGTGCGCCAAAGGCATATGCCCAGTCTGCATAACTACACACCCTCATACAAGCACGCACTGTGTGCTATTCACTATCCTTGTCCACCAGTCCATGGCCCATTCTCATAAGTGCATAGGAGCACAACGAGAATAGGGAGTGGTGTATTCCCATCCCTCCGGAAGATGGGATCCCCTGCTCTATGCAGAACAGGAGACTCTGGTACTGGTGTTCTGCAGTGCAGATGGGGGCCCGTGCACTACAGGAAGGTGCCAGATGGTGGCCCCAACCATTACAGCATATAAAGAGGGTTGGGGGCTGCAAGACTGAGGTCTCTGCATGCCCCGGTGGGCTGTCATGCACTGGATGAGGGGGCACATAGCAGCTATCACAGGTTGCCTGTAGGTATAGCCTGCACCTCGCATTGGGCACTGTACACCTTCGTGCATGGTGCAGAGTCTGACCCTGCCTCTGGCTACTCCCTCCCCCATTGGGCACGCATGGCGCTACCTTTGACTGGGAGCTCAGGTGCATAAGGGACATGCACCCCTTTTATGCATGCTGCCAGGGTCGGGCTGGACACCCGCTGCACAATTCTGTGATGCAACTTAGTGATGCCTACATGCAGCACATATACGGCATGTAGGCATTGTTTTCAGGGCCCTTGAAGAGTGAGTGTTCTGCACAGAGAGACACTGGGACTTTAATTCACACAGTACTGCTTATCTGTTGCCATCTAGAGGGGGCATTTGTACCAGTAAAATATGATTGTTCAAGTTTTAACAAGCATTTGTCAATGCTGAACGTTCGCTTGCATGTTTTTGCAAAGGCAAATGTTTCAGTGGCACATAGATCTATCTATCTATCTATCTATCTATCTATCTATCTATCTATCTATCTATCTATCTATCTATCTATCTACCTACCTATCCCCCCCACATCCAGTAACATGCCGGCTGAGTGAAACACAATTCTTTCCATAATTTATGCAGAAGGGAGGGATGTGCAGCAGGCTCAGAGACACGAGGAGATGTTTTTGCTAGCGGAACTTATCTGCACCCATCAGGACTGCAACAATATGCTAGTTAAAGATCAATGGAAAATATGATTTAGTTAGCACAAGATATAGTGATATAAACCTGTCTGGGGGAATAAAAATTGTCTAAACACACCTATGTCTGTTGTATTTTGTTTTCCACATTTGGGATTTTTCTGACCAGTACTTGTATCCAGTATATTGATGAAGTGCTGCTTGTGTACCACGTCATTCAGGTCATGATATGCTTGGAGCCGCTTTTGTTTTCGTGTAATGAAAACAGATAACTGACTGACACCAAGCACTCGCCTGTTAGCCAATGATGTAATGCCAACAGACCAGTGGCTGAAGTTAGAATGGCTGTTCATATGAACGTGACTACTCATACACAGAAAATAAAGACCTGGACAAAATGGTGAGTGGAACCTCTTTTCTTTTTAGTCACATAGGTAAACTGCACCATTTAATTATTCTTGGCCCTTTTTCGATTGTATACAGTTCAAACATATGTTGAGACGAGATGCTGCACTGCACTACTGTTTTGGGTAAGCTGAAGCTGGTTTGCTGACTCACTAGTGATGTTTCTTGGGCTCACTCCTAGGATGGATTTGATTTCACGGTTCTTTTAATGTTACATTTTTGGAAATTTTACATTCATTCTATGATCAGAGTTATATTTTAATTCATGAGGATCACTGAGCTCAGTGAAAAACAAATCCATCCTAGGAGTGAGCCTAAGAAAGATTACTGCGTGAGTCAGCAAACCAGCTTTAGTTTGTCTGAAATGGCAGTACAGCACAACACAGCACAGCATAGCGTCTCGTCTGAACATATGTTTGAACTATATGCAGGTGTAACCCCCCCCCTACAAATGTGGATTCCCGAAAAGTCTGCCTCGAGCTTGCCTAAATGCTTACTGCCAGGCTGGGTTTCTGCATTTAAGCAGTTTAAATGATGTTGCTAAAGAGTGCTGTGTAGCCTTCATGTCCTGTTGCTTTAAGAGCTGCCTGTATGCAGTAATACTAATCTAAAGGGGAAGGGGCTGAGTGTTTTTATGCTCGAGTCCCACCCCAGACTGCCAGAAAATCTCTCTGTTTCTGCCATCCCTAATTGTGCAGAGGGAGCCCTGTTGAAAGATATAATTAATTGCTGAGAATCATTTAGAGTGATAGAGATTTTGTTTGTTCTAACCTGCCTTCTTTGCAGTGAAGGTTTCTGTCTGTCTCCACCATTTTGGTCCCGAACTGCCGAATTGGACCAATCAGTACTTGGGGACTCTAAAATGGAGCCTGCCTATCAGAGACCGAGTGGATCACAGACTTGGGATTTGTAGTTTTGGACTGTTGGTGCCTTTTGTAACTGAAGGGGGAGCTCTTGCTGTGACTTACAGCTGAACTGACCAACCAAACCTTTTGGATCTGAGGGAAATCCCCCGAGCTGTCTGCTGGCTAGCCAGATCTATGTTGGAAGTTGAGAGAGGAGCAGCTCATGATAGTCGAGCAGTAATCTGCGTAGTTTCAAGCGGGAGAGCTGTGGGAAGGTCTGAGTTGAGGCCTGCAAGTCTGCCCATTGCCCTGAAGGGGAACAGAGAAGCTCTTTCGGACTAAATCCGCTATGGTGGGATTGAATTAAGCCACCGAAGTGAAGCCAGGCTCAACCTGCAAAGGACTGAAGATTTTGCTACATGCAATCGGGCTGGTAAGAACTCCAGCTACTTCTGACCTCCCTGTCTAAGCAGAGACTGAGTGATTGTGACAGGGAAGTATTGGGCCAGGTACGGTAGAACAGCCCTACATATAAATGTACTGTGTGCTGGAAGGGGGATCGCTAGCTGGTTCCTTCCGTAGTGAACTGGCGTCTGCTAACTGGAAGTGCGTCCAGTGCCAACAGACTGAATCCGCCACTTGCTCCATGAGGCTGGGCCTTGCCACGGGGGGCCTGCCTTCCTACCCTGCTGCACAGAGAAGAGCCATCGATGAGAGACCTGCCTGGGGATCAGCCCCCTGCTCCACACTTGAACAGGAATGACGCCACGGCGAATCGTGTGGGCCCTGCTTCTCCTGGCACTCCAGAGAGTTCATTTGCTGTCTCAATTTGTCATCCATCCTGTGTCCAGTTCTGAGTATTGTGAGTAACCACCAGAGTAGCCCCTGCAACTACATTTTAATCTGAGTATGTCATCTGATTGCTGTGTTGTTTCTTTCTTTCATGAACTGAGCCATCTGGCTCCGGATTACAAATAGTGTGTTGTGCAAGTTGTTTTTCCATTACAGGGCCCCAACCAGCTGCAACATTGGCCTACCCCGGGCAATGGTCCTGGCTAGCCCACCTTTCCTCTCACCTGGGTACCCAGACAGTGTGATTGAGTTAGGGACTTTGACTATCTGCACAGCTGTGTGATTAATAGGGCAATTAAGCTAATTAACCTGGTTTCCTCCTTCCTTGTTCAAACCCCCCTGAATAAATCAGATCTACTCTTTTTTTTTCTGCAATTCAACCCAACTGTGATTCCAGTTTGTGGTCTAAGTATTGTACTGTTGCCATTTGTTCTGTCTAACCTTGTTTTACAGGGGGTCTCAGGGTCGAACTGAAGAAACAGATTCTGGTGGTAAGTGTAAACTGTGTGGGTATCTGTAAAGCATATCAGGGGTACTGTGAAAGTAATTATTGTGTACTGGGTGGGCTACTAGCAGGAACCGAGGGGGGTTACAGTGTTTCAGAGGACTGTGCCCAGGCTAGTTTGACCACTACCAACCCTGACCTCTGGGTGGAGGCACCCATTTCAGAACTCATGCCCCTTAACCTGCTAGTAGCCAAGCAGGCAGGGGTAGTAGCCCTTGGGATAGCACCACCTAGGGGTTACATCTTGGAGACACCACTGAGATTGTCATCCTCAAGTGGCTAAAGGAGAGAATTACCCAGATATGTTCAGTTTTAGTGAGAAAATGGAGGACCTTGCTACGTCCAAGCTC
The DNA here is from genome assembly GCA_016271365.2 of Neoceratodus forsteri. NCBI lineage: Eukaryota > Metazoa > Chordata > Ceratodontiformes > Ceratodontidae > Neoceratodus > Neoceratodus forsteri. The sequence goes on along the minus strand of CM057453.1, from coordinate 1,230,503,710 downwards.
AAAATCGCCCCCCATAAGCTGCTGGAGCACCGAATGATGGGGTGGAGTGAGGCTGAGGGATTAGATCCCCAACAGATCCTCCTGTTATTGGATGTCCCCTTAGGGGACACTAATGCTGGTATTATAGAGGCTGTGGAACATGTCAAAGGTTTGGGCAAAGCTGAAGTGAGGAGGAGGGATTCAGACCTGTTTCAACAGACTATGATAGTTTTACTCTCCTGCAGTTCTCCCATAGATCCAGAGAAGGTACCCCCCTATTATCCTGCCAGAAGGGATCCAGAAGGGATGTAAGGTCATCCATCTGCATAGTGATCCGGCTACTCCGGGTGGGTCCCCCAGTATAGAGGGGTTTAAGGACAAGTTGCTCAAGTTATTAGCGTCTGAAGGACAAACTGCTCAAGAGCAAGTAAAGGTGCAAGACCTTTCCGAGGAACACACAACACTGCATTCCCTGGCCATGTCTCCTGCTTCTTCTAAGGGTTTCCCTGCAGTCCCCTACCCCATAGTAATTCCATCTGTGCACTTGGACTCATACTGTAAACTCAGACTTTTCTCAGGCACAGTCCCAGTGCCTATGGGGGAGGATGACCTGGAAACGTGGATGGACTAAGCTACCCCCTTGGTACAGGAATGGCAGTGTTCTGAGGGGGAAAAGAGAAAGAGACTTATGGAGAGCTTAATGGGCCCTGCACTGGAGGCCATCCATTTCTTGCGAGCCACTAGCCCAGAGGCTACTGTGGCTGAATACTTCTCTGCATTGGAAGAAGTGTTTGGCAGCACTGAGTCGGGGGACTATTTGCAGTGGAAATTCAAGTCTGCTAAGCAATGGAAAAATGAGAAGTTGTCTGCCTTTGTTACTAGAATCGAGAGGACTCTGCAGAGGGCCCACAGGAAAGGAGGGGTGCTGGCTAAGGAACTGAACCGGGTTAGACTGGACCATAGTTTAAAGTCAGCCAGGTACTCCTGCGTGATTATGTTAAAACTTAAATTACCAGACAGGAAGACCAGTCATACAGCATACTGTCATCTTACGAAAGAGATTCATGAAACAGAGAATGATGAAGAGGGCTGGGAGCCCTGTGCTGGGGTTGTGGGCACCTGCCAGATCCTGGAGCGAAGTGATGCAGATGAGGTGCAGCAGCTGAAGGAGCTGATCAAAGAATTGACTGAGGTGGCCAGAGAACCTGACCTGTATCAGGCACCCCTGGAGACAAAAACTGGGGTGGGGGTGCATGTTGTTTCTTCAGACACCCGGACTGGGGATAACCTATTGGAAGAAGTACGAGAGTTGAGAGCCCTGGTGGGAGACATCTTACGAACCACACAAATCCCCAAACCTGGTGGAAGTCCAGAGGATCAAGGACGCAAGTCACAAATCAAAGAGGAACTGTGAAGTGCTTCTGATATGGCAAAAATGGAGGATGGCCTGTAGCTCCCTAGAGACCCTAGAGATCTCACCTTTTGCTATCATTGTGAGGAGGATGGACACACCCCGTTACTATTGCCGTGCGCCAGAGAATCTGAGGAGGGTCACTACTAGACTATTAGCTTTAATTCGAAGAAATAACAATTGACCGTCAGGTGGAGCTGCTCAAAAAGGTTACTCTTCAAAGGCCACAGCCAAGTTGACACCTAAGTCTGCACCACAGGAATGGTCTGAGGTGGTGGGTCCTTCAATGGAGACAACAGTGAAGATGAATGGTGTATCCACCTGAGCCATGCTTGATAGTGGATCCCAAGTGACTATCATATTTCAAGACTGGCATCGGAAGCACCTACCTGATGTGCCCTTACAACCCTTGGAAGGTTTGCATGTCTGGGGGTTGAGTGAGAAGTCGTATCCCTATTCTGGGCATATTCGGATCTGGCTGTATTTTCCTACCTCAGTGGCTGGAGTGGCGGAGCTAGTGGAGATCTTGGCATTTGTGTGTCCCCCCTACTGGACTGTATGATGGGGTTCTCCTGCTAACTGGGACCAACGCTCATATGTTTGGGAGACTGGCACAATTATGCTATGAGAAACAGGAGCATCGGACTGGTAGGGCTCTGAGAATTCCAGCACTGATCAAGAGGGCCTGTGAGTTACAGCAGAATCCTGAGGAGGTGGACCAGGATGAACCGGTCGGAGTTGCATGGAAGAAGGATAACGAGTCAGTGGTGCTAGCCCCCAATGCCCAGTGTACCGTACAAGGGGATGTCCGCTTATGTAAAGATGTCAAGAATAGAATACTAATGCTGGATGCTCCAGGTGATGGAAAATTGCCAGAAGGATTTTTGGTCAAGTCAAGCATCTTGCCCACTCGTGCTCATGCCTATGCAAGATGGGTGATGGTCCAGAGTCACAATGTGTCAGATTGGGAAATTCAGGTGAACAGAGGCTGCACCCTAGCTATGGTACACTGCGCAGACACTGCAGTATTACCCAGCAACAAGCGTACTGGTGAGACTGATAGAGTGACTCCCAACTTGTTTGACTTTGGTGACTGTCCGTTGCCCACTGAATGGAAGACTAGAATCAGCAAGAAACTTGCCCAGAGAGACCAAGTGATTTCGTTGAAGGAATGGGACGTGGGATGTGTCCAGGGTGCAGAGCATCACATACGCCTGCACGATGAATGGCCATTTCATGAGAGGTCTCGGCACTTAGCCCCAGCAGACATAAATGATGTAAGAAGACACCTGCAGGAAATGCTTGCAGCTGGTGTGATACAAGAATCCAGGAACCCCTATACTTCGCCCACTGTAGTTGTGCATTAGAAGAATGGGTCCGTGAGAATATGCGTGGATTATCGAACCCTGAACCGGCGGACCATCCCTGATCAATACACCGTGCCCTGTATGCAAGATGCTCTGGACTGTTTGAATGGGTGCAAATGGTTCTCAGTGTTGGATCTTCGCAGTGGGTACTACAAGATCCCCATGGCCCTGGAAGACCATGAGAAAACAGCCTTCATCCGTCCATTGGGGTTCTATGAGTTTCTGAGGATGCCGCAGGGATATTGGGTGCCCTGGCCACTTTTCATCTATTGATGGAATGTGTGGTGGGGGATATGAAGTTGTTGGAATGCCTGGTGTATTTGGACAACATCATTGTGTTCAGAAGTTCATTGAAGGAGCATGAGAGCTGACTATTTAAAGTATTAGACCGACTGAAGGATTTTGGCCTCAAACTGTCCATCGACAAGTGTCAGTTTTTCCAGACCTCCATGAAGTATGTGGGGCACATAGTATCCACAGTGGGGATAGAGACTGATCCCAGTAACGTTGAAGCCCTGACCACCTGGCCCCAGCCCCACAATCTGAAAGAATTACAATGCTTCCTGGGGTTCTGTGCTACTACCACAGGTTCATAAAGGACTATTCCAAGGGGATTCGCCCACTCCTGAATCTTACCCAGGGTTACCCTCCCATGAACCATAAATACAAGAAAGGGGTCACCTCTGGAACAGAAGGAGTATACTTCCACCCAGGTGAACTTTTCAGGTCTCACTGGACACCTGACTGTGAAGCAGCTTTCCACAAAATTGTATACCATCTTACCCATGCCCCCATCCTTGCCTATGCTGATCCTACCAAACCTTATGTGCTGCATATCGATGCTAGTCTACAAGGTATGGGAGCCGTGCTGTATCAAGACTATGAGGATGGTTTGAGACCGGTGGCCTTTGCTAGTAGGAATCTGACCCCATCAGAGCAAAACTACTCTGTGCATAAGTTGGAATTCCTGGCGTTAAAGTGGGCCATCATTGACCAGTTCCATGAATACCTATATGGGGCAAAGATACTGGTGAAAACTGACAATAACCCATTGACCTATTGGCATCGGTGGTTTTCTGCATTGTCTACCTATGATTATGCTGTTGAATACAGATCATATCTGAATCACATCGATGCTGACACCCCTATCCCGAAGGCCCGCTCCCAAGAGTGGTTGATTCAGGCTGTCTGAACCTGACATTCGAGCTTTGTGCCAAAAGTTTGATAAGAATGAACAGATGTCTGCGGACACAGTGGACTGTTTAGTAAATTGCTTGGGCCCTTCTGATAGATGCATACCAGCTGCGTACTGTCACTTCTCTGTTCTAGATATTAGTGCACTACCTCAATTTGACAATGACAACATTCAGAGGGCTCAATCCCAGGATCCCAGGATTCAGCCAGCCATTGATGCCCTCCATGCAGGGAAAGATGTGTCCAAGTTGCATTCCTCTGACTTACGAACAGCTTTATTATTTAAAGAAGGCCCCAAGTTGAAGCTGATTAATCAGTTGTTGTATAGAGAGACAGTAGATTGGGGTGGCCAAGTAGACAAGCAACAATTGGTTCTGCGCACAGCCTTAGTGCTAAGGTCCCTCCACACTCATATGGGCCACCTCAATATCGACCAAACCCTTGATCTAGTACGATCTCGATTGTACTGGCCCACGATGGGGGCTGATGTTGAGCACCATGTAAGGACTTGCAATCGCTGCTTGCAGAGAAAGGCCCTGCCTCAGAGGGCTGCCCCCCCTTGTTAACATTACTGCCAGTACCCCAATGGAACTAGTCTGCATAGACTTTTTGAATTTGGAGCCTGACCAGCGAAACATTGGTAATGTGTTAGTGGTTACGGATAATTTCACATGGTATGCACAAGCGTTCCCCACCAAGGATCAAAAGGCATCCACCATGGCCAAGGTGCTGGCGGAAAATTTCTTCATCCACTACGGAGCCCCACAGGGAATTCATTCTGATCAAGGTAGAGACTTTGAGAGTCGCTTAATCAAAGAAATGCTTTCTCTATGGGGGGGTGTGTGAAAGTCAAGAACCACCCCTTATCATCCCAAGGGGGGCCCACAACCAGAATGCTTTAACCGCACCCTGCTAGACATGCTGGGCACCTTCACCCAAAAGACAAGCATAAATGGAGCCAGCAAATTAGCACCTTGGTACACGCCTATAACTGCACAAAAAATGATGCTACCAGGTTCTCTCCCTGCCGCCTCATGTTCGGAAGAAAGGCTTGATTGCCTGTGGATGTCTGTTTTGGGGTTTCTCTGGATGGAGTCCGAGCCGAAAATTATCTGCAGTATGTACAAAAACTGAAAGCTCAATTAAACCATGCCTACCAACTGGCACAGACAATTTAGAAAATAAATTTAGCCAACAAAGAGAGGCATGATAAAAGGGTAAAGGCTCAAGAACTTCAACCTGGAGACTGTGTGTTGTTGCAAAATTTGGGACTGCATAGTAAACATATCATTGCTGACAGGTGGCACCATCTTCCCCATGTAGTAGTAGGCCAGATGGATGATTTACCCGTGTACAAAGTGCGCCCTGAAAACAACTCCAAAGCTGTCAAGACCATGCACCGTAACCACTTACTACCTATTGGCCAAGTCATGATTGAGTCTGAACCCCCTGAGAATGTTCCCCCTGGTCTGGTGACTCATGCTGCTGCAAAACAAAGACAGAGTCAACCTACCCCAGTGGTCACAGACTTAAGGTTTTCTCCACAGCAAGCCCAGAAAGATAATGACTGCCGGTCCATGTCTGATGAGAGTGAGTGCAACTATGCTTGTCACCCCTCTTATGAACTGAGTCAGCTGTTTCGAGGTAACCCCATGATTAATTGTGGGGATGAAGCTGGGCCTTTTAGACCGCCTAACCCCCCAGCTTCGTCCTTGGAGCCAATACTCCCGGAGAGTGAAGTGCAAAGTATCATGTCTGAAGATGCCGAGTCTCTGTGTATGGTGGAACTGTATGATTTGTCTGAGGTGGGGGTGGATGATATGAGTCATTCCGGGGATATGCTAGAACCTGAGGAGTACTTTGAGTGTGATGATAACTCCCTCTCTGTGCTAGAGTGCCTTCCAAGTGAGCGAAGTGTCATAGATACCGAACTTATAGAGCCAGGGGCTGACAGTGCTCCAAGTGCAAACCTTCCTACCCAGGCAGAGGTCTCCCTCACAAGTAATGAAGGCCCAGGCTGTAGTTGAAAGTACAGAGACTGTGGTTGTTCCCCCCAGAAGGACTGGCTGAGCTGTCAAGCCAGTAGTATGCTTCAGTTAAGATTCTCCTGTGAGGCTAGTGGATTTGCCTCGCAATGTGGTCCATAAGGGGGTTTATGTTTCCCAGAGCTCACTGCCCAAACTGAGTCTAAGTAACAATTCCAGGTTGATTGTCTGGCCTTCTAGGTATGGTGCTCCTGCCCCATCTAGCCCCAGGTTAGCTGATAGGGAAGGGCCCCCTCTCACATCGTTCAATGTACAGGAAGTTATTACCTGATTCAGTATAGTAATGTGTACATTACCTGTGTAAAAATGCATAATGTAATTCAGAATGGATATTGTACTGTGAAATGCAGAGGATGTGTATAATAAGGGTTAAATATGTTGACTGATGCCTTAGAAATCACAGGCCTGAGAGACGTCACGTGATGGCGGTTTGAGAAGAAGCAGCTTGTCTCTGTAGCTCTGCTCCCTGCCCGCAGACACTCCAATTTTAAACCTTACACTGGGCTGATCTCTTGATTTAGTGGGGACAACTATCTACATAGAACTTTATAGGAGCTGAATATTAACTTTAACATGGAGGTCTGTACGAAAAAGGTCCAGCCGAGGCACTTGTCGCCTCCTACACCTGAGAAGGACAAGGCCGCTAAGCGCTCCAAACAGCAGGCCTCCAGCTCACTGAAAACTTCCTCCATTCCAACAGCTCTCTCAGAAGAGAGATTTTTGGAAATTATGCAGCCGCTGCAAGCTGCCATTTCTACTATAACTGACAATCTGCAGTTAATTAAATCTTCAGTGGAAATTCTAACAATACAAGTTGGGGACTCTGAAGCAAGAATCATCTCCCTGGAAGAGAAACAAGGGAAGTCTGATCAAGAAACCACAAATATGTCACACCGACTTAAGAAACTAGAGGACAAGCGAGAAGATTTAGAAGGATGCAGTAAGTGCAATAACCTTCTAATAATAGACATTCTGGAGCGGGAAGAAAGCAGCTCTCCGATTCAATTCTTACAGAGATTCTGTGAGAAAATAGCTGGACCTTCACCAAATGGAGGGGGCTACATCATTCAGAGGGCTCACTGTGCCCTGCGCTCCATGCCACCAGCAAGCTCTCCCCTAAACCGCTCATTTTGAAGTTACTAAACTATCTTGATAAGCAACACATATTGGCTAAAGTCAGGGAGATTCAGGAGGTTCACTGGGAGGGTTGGAAGATCCGCATCACACAAGATTTAACACAGTCCGTGCGAGTTAGGCGGCAAGAGTTACACCTGACCATATCTAAGCTAGTGACAGCTGGTAAGCCTTTTCGGGTTAAATACCCAACAATTTTGTTGGTTAAATACGAGGATCAATGGCTTACCTTTGACACTCCAGAACGAGCAGCTCGAGAGTTAAAAATTCTGTTTCCTGACTTGTATAGATGATGTATATGATCTGACTTTGGTATCTGTGTTGAGGTAATATAATCGGAAAAGAAATTTACAAGTGGATGTTTACAGGTAATTTAATCATTCTTAGTTTTATCCCATAATTGTAAGCACGGCCAGAGAGGTCCGAAAAATTTGTCCAAACTGGAATAGAACCCTAGTCCTTGGTGGTCTGAATTTAGAAAAGATATCTGGGATCTGCAAGGGTTGACTTTGACTGACTTTCATTGTGCAGGAGACAGATGACGAGTGATGGTGATGCCCGTGTACCATGTATTAAAATTCTGTCAGCCCTAACTGATGAATGGTCTGGATAATGTCTTGGAAATAGAGTCCTCTGCCTGGAAATCGGTAGCTGATTTCGAGCTCTGCAAGCGGTGCACTGTGTTGGATCTGGGGATATTCGTCTCTCCTCGCTTGAAAGAAAGTTGGAAGGTTTTATTGTCTTTTTTTTTATTACAAGTTCTACTCCACAAATGGAACAGGATAAAAGTTACATTAGGTCTCCAGCGTAAATAAAGGACATGAAATACGGACAGCAATCTGGACTTGTTTAATGCCGGATTGAATGAATAATGCTTCCTAATTTCATTTTCTTTTCAGACATTGCAGCATAATGGGGTTCGAATTCACAGTACAAATCCTTACAGGTTCCAATTTCTGTTGGGGTTCTGAGTCAGCTCTCTAAATGTTTGAAAAAATACAAAATCACACATGCCCCCACAATGCAAAGCATCATGGGTTGCATATGCAAATCACCACAGAATGTTATGCTGGTCCAACTTTAAGCAGAATTGCATGGTGCCAAAAGGCCTCTCACACAGTTTGCAAAGGGTGCTAACAGAAGACATAGACACGTGTGTCATCCTACCAGGACTCATCAGTATGCCTCATCTGTTTGACACCTCAGTGGAACTGGACCAGCTACCCCTAAGGCAGTGTGCCTGGGATATATTGTGGTGAACCCATTAAAATAAAAAACTATTTAAAAGACAAAGAACCTCTGTGCGTAAACACTGAGGCAAGGGTTACCCAAAGGGCATTTGGCTGGGAAGCCAAGTTTCAAGAAAATACAAAGCACACATGCCCCACAGTGCAAAAGCATCATGGGCTGCATATGCAAATCACCACAGAATGTTATGCTGGTCCAACTTTAAGCAGAATTGCATGGTGCCGAAGGCCTCTCACACAGTTTGCAAGGGTGCTAACAGAAGACATAGACACGTGTTTCATCCTACCAGGACTCATCAGTATGCCTCGTCTGTTTACACCCCAGTGGAATGGGGTAGCTGGTCCATTAATGGCCATTTGGGAATGGGAAAAGAGTTTGCAAATCAATCAGTGGAACATATGTCGGAAAAACTAAATAATAAGTTACTAATGAAACGAATAACTTCATACCTAAAACGAACAAAGTTGGTATGTCAGGTAACATATGATGGTTCAATACTAAGCTTAAGAAACTGATTAAAGAAAAGGATAACATCTCAAACGAGTAAATAAAAATAATTTGGAAGGTTGGGTAATCCATAGGCAGAAGGACAAGCAGCTCAAGAAAGAAATAAAAACGGCCAAAGCTAACTATGAGCTTAAGCTAGCTACAAGGGTGGGGGGAAATTCTAAATCATTCTTCACATATATAAATTGTAAAAAGAAAACACAAAATAATATTGGTCCCTATATTAATACAATGGGGGAAACTGTAACTGATACCTTGCAACTGGCAAATATGCAAAACGTATACTTTAGCTTAGTATTTAACAAACAAACTGATTCAGTTAGTAAGGCTAAGATAGGATCACAGAAAGGTCAAATTGTGATTGATCCTGAAGAGGTATTGAGAAGATTGAAGGATATTAACATCAATAAATCACCGGGGCCAGATGGTATACATCCCAGAATACTTAGGGAATTAGCAGATAGCATAGCCCTAGCACTGACTTATATATTTCAAAGATCTATGGATCAAGCCTCAGTGGTGCAGGGATGAAGGGAGGCCTTGGTGATACCCTATTAAAAAAGGGACCAAATATGAAGCCTACGAATTTTAGACCACTCAGCTTAACATCCATAGTGGGTAAAATATTTGAGGGATTATAAAAGAACATATATTAGCCCATTTAGCACTTTATGGACTGACAGATGAAACTCAGCACGGGTTTACAAAAGACTAGGTCATGCCAAACCAATATGTTAACATTTTATGAGAAGGTAAATAAAGCCTTGGATCTGGGTAATGCAGTGGATATTATTTTTCTAGACTTTTCTAAAGCATTCAATAAGATACCACACAAAGAATTGATTGAGGTTTTGATTGGTACTAATTTACCTGTAAACATTGTTAACTGGGTAGAAGCAAGGTTGGGTAACAGAAGACAAAGAGTTGTTATAAGAGGGATAATGTCTGACTGGGAGAATGTTACCAGTGGTCCCACAGGGGTCAGTGCTGGGACCATGTTTGTTTAATATGTATGTCTCTTCAATTGTGTGTAATTTCCCAGATATTTGGATAAACAAGTTCACAGATGATTGCAGAATAGGGGGCACAGTAAACAATATTGAGGAACAACAAAATGTTCAACAAACCCTGGATATGATGGTAAAATGGACAAAGCAGTTCAAATTAGCATTAAATGTAAACAAGGGTGCAGTGATGCACCTGGGGAGAAGTAATACCAACGTTGAATACATATTGGGAGGAAACATACTTCAAGAGACTGTAGGAGAAAGAGATTTGGGGGTGAGGGTAACAAGTGATTTCAAATTTGGTACACATTGAGGGCAAATTGTTAAAAAGGCAAATCAGGCATTAAACTGTATTTTCAGACACATTGGAAGCCGAGATAGAAGGGTGATCTTGCCCCTTTATCAGGCACTAGTGAGACTTCATCTTGAGTACTGTGCACAGGTCTGGTCCCCATATATAAAGGCAGATATGCACACTTAAAGAGGGACATTAAACTCCTGGAGAGGGTTCGAGGAGGGCAACCAAAATGATTTAGGGCTTGGGGGACAGGACCTATGAGGAGAGGCTCAAAGAGCTAAATATACACATTGGAAGAGAGAAGGACCGGGGACATGATAGAGGTCTTTAAGTACATGAAGAGGGTAAATAGGGAGGAACAGTCAGGGTGCTTCAAGGAAGGAGGAGGGGCCACTGGAGGGCATGGGTGGAAGCTGGAGGGGGAAGATTCAGGGAAGAAAGGAGGAGGTGCTACTTCACTGAGAGGGTGGTGGAGCTGATGGAATGCACTGCCTAGGGGGCTGGTGAGGCAGAGACAGTGGAGGGGTTCAAGAGGGCTGGGACAGGTACAGGGAAGGGTTCTGGAAGCAAAATCCAATGCAGCAAGAATATCCGGAACTGGAAGGAGAAGCCAGAGGAGGCGAGGCAGCAGGTCAGCACCCAGGGTGGGGCTGACCAATCGACAGACTCAAAAGACCGTTAGGTCCTATTTAGTATGTTAGTAAGGCTGGAGGGGTGCAGAGGAGAGTATCAAAGAGAATCTGTGGAATGGAGAATAAAACATATCAGGAGAGACTACAGGACCTGGGGTTATACATTGCAATACCAAGACTTAGGGGAAATATGTGTATGATTTACAGGGCATTTCAAGACAGTTAACCATGTAAGAATCTGGGACTTACAGTAAAAAAATTATGTGTATGAAAACATTGGACATGGTCTACAACTGGAAATGGACAAATGGAATACCATAAAAAGAAAAAAACTGGTTCAGTCAGAGGGGGGTAAGACTGTGGAACAGTTTACCTAGGGACATAGTACAAAGCAAAACTATGGACTCTTTTAAACTAGGACGAGACAACTTTTATAAGGACAAGAGCAAATTAACATAGTATAGGAAAGCAAGGCAAGCATTAAGAAAGAAAGTCTATGTAGCTTGCATAACCTATGTAACCTATGGAGGTTCAAGCTTCAGATACTTCTAATTTAGTCACAATGGGCTGCTGCACCATCCATCAGGCCTGCACCTAAACGGATTCTGGTAACTGGGTACCCAGATTTGAGGTGGGTATTGAGGGGCCCCCTGCGTAATGTGGGAACTGGTACCAGTGTGGGCAGAAGAATATTTGGTGTCATCTGATTTTAGGCAGTTGGTCAGCTAGCCAGGGCTCTGGTTATATTAAAGTTTGGCATAATGTGTGATCACATTCTGATTTGCAAAGCAGCGTATCTACCCAGCTGGAGGGTTTTCACCAGCACAGTCCGAAACTTCCAATCTGCCTGTACGTATTGTAAATATTGATACTGCATAACCTCTACTCCTTTTTTCCCATTCCTAAGCCCTGTCCCCTGTAAATAAATTGTTTGTTGTCATTTTGCATAATCTCTGTGGTGTGAGATAATGGCCCCTATGCACATAGGGGCGGGAAGTATGCACCTGAGACGGCATCCCACTCCACGGAGCTCTGCACTTCATGGACAGGTGCAGACTAGTGGCATCTACCACCACCGCCACCTGTCCACAGCCCTGCCCCTACCAGTGGCACAAGTTCACGAGGGGTGGGTGCAGGCAGAGTTGTAGACACAGCCAGGCATCCAATCTGATGCCCGGCATGGGTCCACCAGTGGATCACCTAATGCAGAGGCGCAGTTGGCTGTGCACCCGCAGATGTCTGATGGCCGGCGGCTGTGGCAGTTGAGGAGGGCAATGCTGCCAGCCCTCTGATGGCACCAGTTGGTGCAGTGGGACAGGGGGGGTTGAATGCTGGCGGGCCATCGGGGAGGCCCGGGACTGCATCCATGAGCCAGTGCCCTGTGTGGGTTTTGGGGCACCAGGTGGCAGTGTGTGGCCACACTCGGCTGTGTGCTGGGATGGTGGGTGAGGCACCAGGCAGCCCTATGCAGAGGCCCTGAGGGTGGATGGGCTTTATGCCCTGTAGCCTGGTGGGTCCCAGAGTGTGTGGGTTGCATAGGAGGCTTACAACAGGTTCTACCTGGTGTATCCTGCGCCTCCCACGCAGCCCGCTGCCAGCACTATGTGCCTTTGTGCATGGCGATAGTGCTGGCATGCCCCTGCACAGTACGGGTCCGCTGACCAGAGGGATCAGGCACATACTGTCTGCATGCTCCCCTTTAGTGCATCCAGCGTGGGGTGCGAATGTGTGCAGAGTGGCTATGCAGGTCAGATACACGGAGCGTAGTCATTCCACACCATAGTGCATAGGGCCCACTATTAGGATCCAGTCTGTAATGGTACCAGGTATTGAAATGTGGGAAATGTTTATTGGGTCACGCTAGGGTGGCTTATTGATACTGGAGGGTATAGCATCCCAGGGGTTATACCAGGTTACAACTAGCCCACTTAAAGTTAAACTCTGGGTGGAGGCACAGTGTCATTATAGTATCTTGAAAAGAACCAGTTAAAGTTTATTGTGGGAACCCGACCCCTCAACCTTGTTGTGACCAGGCAAGGCAGGGATAGTAACTCTAGGCATAGCGGTGCCTGGGGTTACATTATGTAATGGTACCCTGGGCCTTCAGGGAAGGGCACCACAAATAAATAAAATCTACTACTACACCCCTTGGCTAGTTTAAATGCTTGCCAATGAAGCAGTTAAACCTTTCACTGAGGATTTTGGATCCTCGCCCAGATAGATGAAGGCCATCTCTCTGTATAGCCTACATCCCTCTGGTGGGACCCCAGTCCCAGTGAAGCCACGTCCCTCCACTCTGCGCCAGTCTTTCAGCCATTTGTTGAATCTCCTGGTGCAGAGTACCCTGTCCTCCCACTTGTTGTAGACAGGTAACACCTCTGAAATGCTTACTTAGTAGACCACCAATTTAAGACCCCTCTCAAACTCTCTGTACTCCTCCTGCACTACCCTAACCTCATCACTAGCCAGGTAATTTCTTTTTTGTTCAGCAACCTTAAAATTCTATGATGAATATATTTTATCAACACATACTTTTAAAATGTATTTTATTTAGTACTTACCTGTTACCATTGCTTTCTAAAAGAGTTGCTCCTCATTTCTAACAAACAGAATTATGGAACCCACTAGACACGGGGCAGTACTGGACCAACAAGATGTTTGAAGGATGTAAGCAAGGGTAGGAGGAGGAAGAGATCACTATGCTTGTCAAAGGAGGTGGTTAAAGAGCAACTATTTAGGTGTTGAGCCCAGAACCAGGACAAACACTTACCTGGCTCTGACTACTTTGGTGCACAAATTTATTTTATATGTGCCCTGTTAGGGAGGAAAGGGATTATATTTCAGCTCCGTGAGCCGAGCCAGGCTTATCCCTTCCACTTCCTGGTACCATCTGTGAGATTGATCCACCCCCGATCTGCCCCTGTGTTACATCATTTTGTGATAACACTATACAGATAGCGTGGGGGCACGATCCATACACATGAATGGAGCAATTTTTCAAAGTAAAATTTGCGTAGCTTAGATGGCCACTCAGAACAAATCATGGCCACCACTTAACTAACAAGGTCCAGTGGTGGCCTTGATTTGTTCCAAGCAGCCATCTAAACTACTAAAATTTTAATTTGAAAAACAGCCCCATTCATGTCTACGGAGTGCGTCCCCACGCTATCCATATAGTGACATCACAAATCATGATAGCGCGGGGATGGATTGGGGATGGACCACGGACTGAAGTTGTACTAGAAAGTGGAAGGGATTGCCTCAGCACAGCTCCATGGAGCCAAAATACGATCCCTTCCAGTACAAAACTGGGACTACAAAAAAACAAAATATTAGAAGCATTCAACTTTGGGGCAGTTAAGGATTGCCCATGCTTCTTGGAAGGAATTTTAAAAATGGTGTGGATAGTTGCTCTTTAAAGTGGTAAGGGAGAATAAAACAGATTTTAGGAAGTATAAGAAGACCCCGACAGAGGGGGACAGGGAGGTATATCTAGATAAACAACGGGAGGAAGAAAGGAGAGTCAGGGCAGCTAAGGCACAGAGGACAGGATCACCAAGGAGGTCAAAAAAGGGCGATAAGACTGTTGTGAGGTACATGAGTGAAAAGAGGAAAGCAAGGGGTGGGATGGTGGGGATCAGGAGAGCAGGGGGACTGTGCAGAAGATGATCAAGAAACAAATTTTAAATGAGTACCTTTGCTCGGTTTTCATAGTGGAAGAGGGACAGACCAACACGTATCAACAGCACCGGAAGGAGCGGGGAGTGGACAAAAGTCCATTTTCAGAGGAGAGAGTCTGAAGGAAATTGGAATCCATTAAGGAGAACAAGGTGATGGGGTTGGATGGGATTCGCTCCAGGATTCTAAAGAACTGAGTATGATGCTAGCTGCCTCTCTAGCAACACTATTAAGCACCTTATTGGAGATGAGGGTAATTCCAAAGGACTGGAGGAGGGCCAATGTGCTGCCTCTGCACAAGAGAGGTAGCAGGGAGAAGGTTAACAATTACAGGCCAGTCAGTCTCACATTAGTGATGGGGAATTAATGGAGACCCTACTGAAGGAGAGGCTGATGGAGTACCTAGAGGCAAATGGGCTGCTGGACCACCACCAGCATGATTTCACAAGGGGAAGGTCATGCCAAACAAATCTCATCGATTTCTTTGACTGGGTGTCCAGGGAGGTGGATCAGAGGAGTGCAGAGGATGTGGCCTATCTGGACTTCACTAAGGCCTTTTACACTGTGCCACATAGGAGGCTGTTAAAGAAGGGTAGAAACCTGGGACTTGGGAGAAGGTGGTATGCTGGATATTGAACTAGTTGAAGAATAGGAGGCAGAGGATGGTGGTAAATGGCAGTCACTCAGGGATGGGAGCGTGACCAGTGGAGTGCAACAGGATCAGTACTGGGTCCTATGTCCTCTTCATATTCTTCATAAGTGTAATTGCTGGGGAACTGGAGGGGAAGGTGTGTCTCTTTGTGGATGACACAAACATTTGTAATACCCAGGAAGGGGTGCAGAGAATACAGAGGGATCTGGGAAAAACAGATGAGTGGTCTAGGGTGTGGCAAGTGTGTTTCATAGCCAAAAAGTGCAAAGTCATACACCTGTGGTGGGGAAGCGTGGGGGCTCTGTATAAGATGGGGGAGGTACTTACAGTCAACAGGCAAAGGAGAGACCTTGGGGTAATCATATCTGATGATCTCAAGATCGCAGGGCAGTGTAACAAGGCAGTAGGTAGGACTTGTGAGATGCTGAGGTGCATTTCTAACAGGAGAAAGGAGGTGGTGTTGCCACTGTATTGCTCACTGGTGAGACCCCACCTGGAATACTTTGTCCAGTTCTGGAGGCCGTGCATCTGCAAGGATCTTGACATGGTGAAAGTGGTCCAGAGGAGGGGTACCAAAATGGTATGGGCGTGTATGAGAAACCATATGAGGAGAGGCTGTGGGAGCTCAACATGTACTCCCTGGAGGAGAGCACAGTGACAGCAGACATGATAAGTACCTCACATGGGTCACCAAGGTGCAGGAGAGGGTCTCTTTCAGAGGGCAGGAGCACCAGAAACACGGCACATGCAGAGCTGGGGGTAAGAGTGATGTGAGGAAATATTTCCTCACAGAAAGGTGGTGGTGCCTGGAACAGCCTTCCAGAAGAGCTGGTGGGGCAAAGACAGTGGGGAGCTTCAAGCATTCATGAGATAGACACATGGGCATAATAAGTAGAGGAAAGGGAGATGGGAGCAAATGACACCAGTGACCAAACAGAGCCCACAGTGCAGTAAGCCAAGGAAAAATGAGTGAGCTAGATGGGCCTACTGTTCCTTTCTGCTGACAAATCTATGTTTCTATGTAGAATGGCCTAATGTCTATTTATACCATCACAAAAATTAAACTCGTTTATCATGTAAACTTTCACATGCTATTTTTTTTTTTTTTTGGTTCCTAAAATAGTTTTATTGTGTAAACATTATGTTCTCTTTACAAACTGTAAAAGTATTGTTATTGTTACTGGGATTATTAATGTTGGTGTCAAACTCTGCATGATGATATGCAAATAAAGTATGCCAATTTGGTTGTTTTCCAATACTCTTATGACAATGGACACACCATGGACATGCATGGATGAACCATGGTTAATCATGGTGCACCCAGAACATTTAGAAAACATACTGTGGAAAGGTAATTCATTGAAATGCCTGACGAAGTCTACAGCAATATTGGACAAGAACAGTAACATACGTGTTTTGACAAAAAGGGGCTATAGCCTGTCTAGCTTGTCCACCATTTTTCAACGGAGGTATCCATTTATCCCACCCTCCCAGAGATACATATCTAAATTAACTTTAAAACTATTTATATTCTTACTCTTAACTACCACACTAAGCCGGTTATTCCAAAGTAGTCACATAACCAAAACAATTTATGAATAAACATGGTATATTGATAAACCTTACACTGTAGGAATACAGCTACAATTTGCATATTTTTTGAGGAACTGGATTTTACTCTATTCCAGCTGGGATCTCTCCAATGAGCCATAACAGCCCAACAGGGCTAAGCCAATAGAACTCAGTAGCATTCAGTGGTCACAGGTAGAGTTTAGGCCAGTGATGATGGATAAGGTGGGTGAGGTGATTTCAGCTTCAGCCAACATTTTCTGAACTGGATCCAGGTCAGACTCAGCTACTAGTGAGTTGTGTTGGACAACAGGCCTGGTGCTCACTTAAATTGTTCATTGTTCCTGGTCAGAGGGGCATTTTCCAGTTGCATTGAACAATGCACTGTTGAAGCCCCTGCTGAAAAGCCATCTTTGGACCTAGACATCCAGGCAAATAACCGCCTGTCTCTAACCTGCCCTTTATTGGGCAAGGTTATTGAAAAGGCAGGTGCACTTCAGCTTGAGGCGCACTTCACTGCCTTTGACATCTATGAGTCTCTTAAGTCTGGTTTTAGGTCTAGGCATAGCACACAGGCCTCACTGGTCAGGTTGCATAATGACATGCTTAGGGCAAGAGACAGGGTAGAACGGAAAATTCTTGTTCTCCTCGACTTCTCTTCAACATATGACACCATGGACTATGGGCTGTTGCTTTGAGTAGTGCCTCACTGACAGGATACAAAGGGAGTGCTGTGAAGGTTTTCTTCCATCGATGGCCTTGCCTTTATGAGGTACCTGGGACTTGTTCCTTTCATGCATTTAATTTGCAGTGGTACATGCTGCCCCTGAGTAAGATCATTAGACAGTATGGAGTTGGAGTTCACTGCTATGCAGATGATACCCAGCTCTATCTGTCCTTTTCACCCAGGATGCCTGGTGCAGTCGATGTGCTGAATAAGTGCCTGGGCCAGATACAATACTAGATGTCATCAAGTGACTGAGACTTAACCCTGTTAAAACTAAAGTGCTGGGAATTGACCAGGTCATAAGCAGAGAGCAGGGACTGCTGAGATAGTGAGAAATAGGGCTTTGGCTCAGCTCCTCCAGTCTTGTAGCTGCTGCTAAAGTAATAAATCTGGGTGTCGTTCTGGACATTAGGCTGACATTTGAGGCACAGGTATTGGCAGTTGTCTGGAATGGCATCTAATGTCTAAAAAAAAACATCTCCCAGATTAAATCTCTTATCCCCAGTGGTGATCAGGCCACATTGGTGCATGCTTTTGTGACCTCAAGGCTTGACTACAGTAATGCTGTATAGCTTGTGGTCAGTAGAGGTACGCTGTGACACCTGCAGCTGATGCAGAACGCAGCTGCTAAGTTACTAACTAGCCTTTCAAGGTCCAGTGATGTCACCATAGCGCTCCGTGAACTGCATTGGTTGCTGGTTAAATGGTGTATCTCCTTTAAAGTTGTCTTACTAGCTTATAAGGCCGTAAATGGGATCGGCCCAGGGTACTGTCTGATCTTCTGCATCCTTATGTGTCCATATGCCCTCTCCACTTCACTGAGGAGGGCCTTTTTGCATTCCCAGGGCCAGGCTTAAAACCTTGGGGGACCAGGCCTTTGAACTGGCAGGCTCGGTCCTATGGAACTCCTTTCTGAGGACCCTGAGGGAGCCCCCTCAGTGAAGGCCTTTAAAAGGGGTCTTAAGACCTATCTTTTTGCACAGGCCTTTGCAGATTAAAGATACACTTGGTAAGCTGTCACCAGTACTTACTTTGGTTATGGTAAATATTTATTTAGTAAAGTAAACGCCTCTACAAATGAGGGTTCCCAAAAAGTCTTCCATGAGCTTGCCTAAATGCTCACTGCCAGGTTGGTGTCCAGCGCTATAGCCATTTAACTGGTATTGCTAGAGAGTGCCTGTAAAGCCTCTACGTACTGTCTCTTATCGATTATCGAACACTGAACCAGCGGATCATCCCTGATCAATACACCATACCCCATATACAAGATGCTCTGGACTGTTTGAATGGGAGCAAATGGTTCTCAGTGTTGGATCTTCGCAGTGGGTACTACCAGATCCCCATGGCTCTGGAAGACCATGAGAAAACAGCCTTCATCTGTCCATTGGGATTCTATGAGTTTCTGAGGATGCCACAGGGGATATCGTGAGCCCCAGCCGCTTTTCAGCGGCTGATGGAATGTGCAGTGGGGGATATGAATCTACTGGAGTGCCTGGTGTACTTGGATGATGTTATTGTGTTTGGGAGCACTTTGGAGGAGCGTGAGAACAGTCTGTTTAAAGTACTAGACCAACTGGAAGAGTTCAGCCTTAAGCAGTCCATAGATAAATTCCAGTTCTTTCAGACCTCCGTGAAGTATATTGGGCACATAGTATCCACAGTTGGAATAGAGTGACCCAGTAAGGTTGAGGCTTTGACTACTTGGCCCAACCCCACAATCTAAAAGAACTGCAACGCTTTCTAGGTTCTGTGGCTACTACGTAGGTTCATAAAGGACTATTCCAAGGTGATTCACCACTTCTGAACCTCACCCAGGTTACCCTCCCACAAATCACAAATACAAGAAAGGGTCCAGCCCCAGACCAGAAGGAGTATACTTCCGTCCAGGTGAACTTTTGGGCCTCGCTGGATGCCTGACTGTGAAGCTGCTTTTCATGAAATCATATAAAGCTCACCCATGCCCCCATCCTCACCTATGCCGACCCCACCAAACCCTATGTGCTGCATACTGATGCTAGTCTACAAGGTTTGGGAGCTGTGCTGTATCAGGACCATGAGGATGGTTTGAGACCAGTGGACTTCGCTAGTAGGAGTCTGACCCCATCCGAGCAAAAACTATCCTGTGCAAAAGTTGGAATTCTGGTGTTAAAGTGGGCAATTGTCGACCAATTCCATGAATACCTATATGGGGCAAAGATACTGGTGAAAACTGACAATAACCCATTGGCCTATGTGCAGACTTCAGCCGTTAGATGCCACTGGGCATCGGTGGCTTTCTGCATTGTCTACCTATGATTATGCTGTTGAATACACGGCAGGCCTGAATCACATCGATGCTGACACCTCATCCTGAAGGCCCACGTCCAAGAGTGATTGAGTCAGGCTGTCTGAGCCTGACATTCGAACTTTGTGCCAAAAGTTTGATAAAGATGAACAGATGTTCTGGACATAGTGGACTGCTTAGTAGATTGCTTGGGCCTTCTGATACATGCATACCGGCTGCGTGCTGTCACTTTTGGCTCTAGACATTAGTGCATTACCTCAGTCGAGTTATAACAGCATTCAGTGGGCTCAATCCCAAGACCCTATGATTCAGCCAGCCCTTGATGCCCTCCATGCAGGGAAAGATGTGTCAAAATTGCAGTACTCCGATTTCAGAACTGCTTTACTGTTTAAAGAGGGCCCCAGATTGAAGCTGCTCAGTAAGTTGTTGTACCAAGAGACAGTAGACCGAAGTGGCCAATTAGATAAGCAACAACTGGTCCTACCCACAGCCTTCAAAGATTTGGTGCTAAGGTCCCTTCACAACCATATGGGCCACCTTGGTATCGACAGAACCCTCGACCTAGTTCGATCACGATTCTACTGGCCCAAGATGGGGGTTGATGTTGAGCATCATGTAAGGACATGTAGTTGCTGCCTGCAGAGAAAGGCTCTGCCTCAGAGGGCTGCCCCCCCTTGTCAACATCACTACCAGTACCCCCATGGAACTGGTCTATATAGACTTCCTGAGCTTAGAGTCTGATCAGCAAAACATTAGTAATGTGTTAGTGGTTACGGATTATTTCACAAGATATGCATAAGCTTTCCCCACCAAAGATCAACAGGCATCCACCATGAACAAGGTGCTGGTGGAAAATTTATTTGTCCACTACGGAGCCCCCCAGCAAATTCATTCTGATCAAGGTAGAGACTTCAAGAGCCGATTAATCAAAGAAATGCTCTCTCTATGGGGGGTGTGTAAGTCAAGAACCACCCCTTATCACCCACAGGAAGACCCACAACCAGAACGTTTAAATCGTATTCTGCTAGACATGCTAGGCACCCTTCACCCAAAAGACAAGCGTAAATGGAGCCAGCAGATTTGCACCTTGGTACACGCCTACAGCTGCACCAGAAATTATGCCACCAGGTTCTTCCTACAGCCTCGTATTCAGGAGAAAGGCTCAGCTGCCAGTTGATGTTTGTTTTGGGGTCTCCAGATGGGGTCTGAGCTGAAAATTATCTACAATATGTGCAAAAACTGAAAGCTCAATTGTATCATGCATACCAACAGGCCCGGACAATGTCCGCCAAGAGAAACTTAGCCAATAAAGAGAGACATGATAAAAGAGTAAAGGCCCAAGAGCTTCGAACTGGAGACCGTGTGTTGTTGCAAAATTTGGGACTGCATGGTAAACATAAAATTGCTGATCGATGGCACTACCTTCCCCATATAGTAGTAGGCAAGTTGGATGATTTACCGATACAAAGTGCAGCCTGAAATCAACTCAAAATCTGTCAAGACCATGCACCATAACCATTCATTGCCTAATGGCCAATCATGATTGAAGTTGAACCCCTGAGAATGTTCCCCTGGACCAGTGACTCAGGTTGCTGCAAAACAAAGACAGAGTCAACCTACCCCTGTGGTCACAGACTTAAGGTTTCTCCACAGCAAGCCCAGAATGATAATGACTGTCAGTCCACTTCTGATGAGAGGAGTGCAACTATGCTTATTACCCCTTTATGAACTGTCAGCTGTTTTGAGGTAACCCCTGATCAATTGTGGGATGACACTGGGCCATCTGGACTGTATAACCCCAGCTTCATCCTTGGAGCAAATGCTCCCTGAAAGTGAAATACAAAGTGTCATGTCTGACAACATCAGTCACTCTGTATGGTGGAACTGTATGATTTGCCTAAGGAAGGGCCATGATATGAGTCATTCTGGTGACATGCCAGAACCTGAAGAATATTTTGAGTGTGATGATAATTCCTTCAGTGCCAGATTGTCATCCATATGAGCCAAGTTTGGCTGAAACAGAGCCTACTGAGCAAGGAGCTGATAGTGCTCCAACTTTGGACATTTCTGCCCAGGCAGAAGCACCCCTCTCAAGTGAGGAAAGCCCCAAGGCTGTTGCTGAAAGTACAGAGACTGTGGTTGTTCCCCCCAGAAAGACTGGCCGAGCTGTCAAGCCTGTAGTGCACTTTAGCTATGATTCCCCTGGGAGGCCTGTGGATCTGCCCCTCAGTGTGGTCCATAAGGGGGTGTACCTTTCTCAAAGCTCACTGCCCAGACTGAGCCTAAGTAACAATTCCAGGTTAATTGTCCTGCCCTCTAGGTATGGTGCCCCTGTCATATCCAGCCCCAGGTTAGCTGAGAGGAAAGGGCGCCCTCTCACATTGTTCAATGTGCAAGAAGTTGTTACCTGAATCAGTATAGCAATGTGCAACCTACCAGTGTGAAATATGCATAATGTCATTTAAAATGGATGTGGTAATGTACAATGTGGAGAATATGTATAGTAAGCGTTAAGTATGTTGACTGATGCCTTAGAAGTTATAGGCCTAGCCTGCAAATGGTATAGATGTATAGTATAATTTGCAGTTACAATTATTGTGATGGTACCCACTTGATGCGAACACCAAGTTTTCTCCAGGCAGGGAAGGGTGTAACCCCTACAAATGGGGGTTACATAGATACATAGACAGTGTTGCAGATAAGGCCTATGGCCCACCCAGTCTGCCCATTTGAGCTTGTAAGTTCAGCTTGTTTTCCTAGAAGTCTGTTTCTCATCCCTGACCTCTAGAATTCATTTATGTCTATCCCATGCATTCTTAAATCCCATGATTGTTTCATCCCACACCACTTCCTCTGGCAGGGTGTTCCACTTGTCCACCACCCGCTCTGTGAAGAAATTCTTTCTCATGTTTCTCTGAATTGTCCTCCTCCAACTTCATCCCATGCCTCTAGTCCTGGAACATCTTTTCGCTTAAAATAGTGTTTTCTGCACTCTGTTTCTCCCTGTAAGATACTTGTATGTCTCTATCATATCCCCTCTCCCTCCTCTCCTCCAGGGAGTACATGTTCAGTTCCTTCAACCTGTCTTCATAGGACTTGTGATGCAATCCATGCACCATCTTTGTTGCCCTCCTCTGAACCTTCTCTACCCTGTCTATGTCCTACGTAGGTATGGTCTCCAGAACTGTACACTGTACTCCAGGTGGGGCCTCACTAGTGTCTTGTATAGCGGAATTATGACCTCCTTTTCCTGCTGGTGATGCCCCTGCCTATACATCCCAGCATCCTATTTGCTTTACCTGATGCCTTGTCACACTGTTTCTTACCTTGAGGTCATCAGAGATGACAACCCCAAGATCCCTTTCCTGCTTGGTGCATGCTATATCCTCATCCCCAACTGATATATTGTGCCAGGGTTTTGTGCCCTATATGCATTATCTTGCACTTCTTTGCATTGAATTTCAACTGCCAAACCCTTTGACCATTCTTCAAGTTTCTGCAGGTCCCTTCTCATTCTGTCTACACCTCTGGTGTGTCTACTCTGTTACAGAGCTTTGTGTCATCAGCTAACAGTGAAATTCTGCCTTCTAGATCCGCAATGTCACTGATGAAGATGTTGAATAGGACCGTCCCAGCACTGATCCCTGTGGTACCCACTGGTCACTCTTCTCTCTGTGGAGTGACAGCCATTTATCACCACCTCTGTGTCCTGCCACCCAGCCAGTTACCTACCCACCACACTACTGTCCTGCCCACACCCATATTCCCCAGTTTGTGTAATAGTCTCTATGTGGCACAGTGTCAAAGGCCTTGTTGAAGTCCAGATAGGCCATGTCCACTGCCCTCCCTGATCCACCTCCTAGTCACCCAGTCAAAAATTCAATGAGATTGGTCTGACATGACCTCCCCCTGGTGAAACCTTGCTGCCTTGGGTCCTGTAGTCCATTAACAACCAGATGTTCCACCAATCTCTCCTTCAGAAGTGCTTCCATGATCTTTCCCACTACCGAGGTGAGGCTGACTGGTCTGTAGTTCCCTGCTTCCTCTTTGTTCCCGATTTTGTATAAGGGGACTACATCTGCTGTCCTCCAGTCTTTGGGTACCTCCCCTGTTTCCAGTGATTGGCTAAACAGGATAGCCAGAGGTTCAGCCACCACCTCTCTTAGTTCTTTAAGGACCCTGGGGTGCACCCCATCTGGCCCCATTGCTTTGTCCACTCTTATTACTTCCAGTTCCTTCAGGACCCTTTCTCATGTAAAGGGACTTGTGTCCATTTCTGCACCATTCTCACCCCTTGTACTCCCTTCAGACCCATTACCCTCGTCTTCCTCAGTAAAGACTGAGCAGAAATACCTGTTCAATATGTCAGCTTTACTGTTGTCATCCTCCACGCGACTCCCATCCTCCCTTCAGTCTCACTATCCTCCCTTTGTCTTTCTTTTTCACTTATGTACCTGTAAAAGGTTTTGTTCCTTTAACCACTGATTCCCAAAAGTCTTCCATGAGCTTGCCTAGATGCTCACTGCCAGGTTGGTGTCCGCGCCATAGCCATTTAACTGGTATTGCTAGAGAGTACCAGAAGCCTCTACGACTGTTCTTTAAGAGCTGCCTAATTGCAGTTATAACTTATCTGGAAGGGGTGGGGAGTGTTGGCATGCTCAAGTCCCTACCAGGCAGTTGGAAAATAGCTCCGTTCCTGCTATCGCTAATTGTGCAGAGGGAGTTCTGCTGAAGGATGTAACTGTTTGCTGGAAATGATTTAGAGTAGTAATGATAATGTAGTTTGTTCTAACCTGCCTTCTTTGCAGCAAAGACTGTTCTGATTATCTCCTCCATTTTGGTCCCGAACTGCCAAATTGGACCAATCAGTATTTGGGGATTCTAAAATGGAGCCTGCTGAAATGGGACTGTGTGGATTACAAGCTTGAGATTTGTAGTTTTGAACTGTTGGCGCCTTTTTTGCAACAGAAGGGGGAGCTCTTACTGTTATTGACGGCTGAACTGACCAACCGAACCTTTTGGATCTAAGGGAAATCCCCTGAGGTGTCTGCTGGCAAGCCAGATCTAAGTTGGAAGCTGAGAGAGTAACAGCTCTTCTAATTCAGAGCAGCAGTCTGCGAGTAGTTCTTGCGGGAGAACTGTAGAAAGGCCTGAGTGAGGCCTGCAAGTCTGCCTACTACCCTGAGAGGGAGAAGAAAAGTACTTTTGAACTAAATCTGATCCTGTGAGAACAAAGAAGCCACCGAAGTGTATCCAGGCTCAACCTGTAGAAGACCGAAGATTTTGCTAACCGGTCGCCTGTCAGGAACTCCAGCTACTTCTGAGCTCCTGGTTTTGAGCAGTGACTTTGTAATTGTGACCGGGAGCAGTTTGCCTGGTACAGTAATATTTCTTCATATAAATGTGCTGTGTACTGAATGGGGTCGCGATTTAATTCCCTTTGTGTTAACTGTGTGCTAATTGCTGGAAGCTGTATCCAGCACAAAACGGACTGAATCCATGGTTAGCTCCATGTGGCTGGGCCTTGCCACAAGGGCCTGCCATCCTACCTCTACTGCACAGAGAAGAGCCATCGACGAGACCAGCCCTGGGAGTAGCCCCTTCTCCATGCTTGAACAGGACACGCCCGGGATCGTGGTGGGCCCTGCTTCTCCTGACACTCCAGAGAGTTCCTCTGCTGTCTCCATGTTCATCCTGCCTGTGTCCTGCCTTGGGTATTGTGAATAATCACCAGGGTAGCTCCCTGCAATGTATAGTTAAATCAAAAGTGTGTCATCTAATTGTCTTGTTATTTTTTTCTTCACAAACTGAGCCCACCGGCTCAGGATTACAATTAGAGTGTGGTGCAGGTTGTTTCTTTTCCTCACAGAGCCCCGACCAGCTGCAACGCCAGCCTACCCCGGGCAATGGTCCTGGCTAGCCCACCTTCCCTCCACCTGGGTACCTAGAGAGTGTGACTGTCATAGGGACTTTGAGTGCATGCATAGTAGTGTGAACAGTAGAGTATTTAAGCTAATTAGCCTGATTACCCCTGCCCTTGTTCAAACCCCACTGAATAAATCAGATCTACTCTTTTTCTGCAATTCAACCTGACTGTGGTTCTAGTTTGTGCTCAAAGTAGTGTACTATTGCCATTTGTTCTGTCTAATCTTGTTTTACAGGGGTCCCCAGGTTGAACTGAGAAACTGACTATGGGGTAAGTGCAAACTGTGGGTACTTGCAAAGCATATCGGGGTATTGTGAAAGTAGTTATTGTGTATTGTGTTGACCACTAGCAAGAACAGAGGGGGGGTCACAGTGTCCTGGTGGGCTGTACCCTAGTTAGTTTGACCATTACCAACCCTGACCACTGGGTGGAGGCACCCGTTAGCGAACCTAGGCCCCTTAACCTGCTACTAGCCAAGCAGGCAGGGGTAGTAGCCCTTGTGATAGAGCCAACTAAGGGTTACAGTAAGTTATCCCTCTAGGATTGGGCGTCTTAGAAATAAAGCTGCCTTACCTTGCCTTGCCTTATTATTAGAAAGTTCTAGAAACATTTAAAAAATGTACTATTTAGGTGCTATTCATCTAATATTACATATGTTTTTCTTAGATTTCTACTTCTTGTCATTACTGGGGACATTTCTATGAAACAATGTCTTAATCCCTTACAATTTATCTACCCTTGTTTCTTGTTCCCCATTGGAATTTATATCCCTCTATAGCTACATAGTAAAAATGAATAGGTGTATGTGTTATGAGTTTTTTGCACACCCCTGGTGTGTGATGACCCATAACCCTCAAGAGCGAAGCTCGAGAGGTTTATGTGGTCATTACACACCAAGGGTGTGTATCCAAAATCTCACACACCAGTCTGTTTTATTTCGTTATAATAACTGGTGCATGGTGATTGTGTGCACCGAAAGAAAAGAAGCACTTTGGTTTCAGCTAATTACTCAACTGCTGACCCACCTGTTAGATTTAAATAGTGACTGAGGTACCACAGACAACTTCGCTTCCATGCTGCTCTGCTTCTAAAACCCCCAATTCTGCCATTCAACAAGCTATGGTTGGTTGCCTTGTCACCTACCCATTCTGGAGTTGGAGGATGATGCCAATAGATCTATTGTCCTCTCCTCTTTCCAGTTTTCAGTAGCAATCACTCCTTCTTCCCAAATCTCATTTTTATTTTTCAGAAATAGTGCAGCTGTGATCCACTGCTTCCTTGTTTGCCACCAAAGCTGTGGCATGTTTAAATTTTTTATTAAATATAGGAAAGCTGGGAAAGCTAGTTAGTGCTGAGTGATGACACCAGATAGCAGGAAGGTGCAGGCTAATAAATCAATAACAATTGGTGGGACATCATACCCAGTTATTACAGCATTTGATTGTATTGATTATTAATGTGATAAAAATGATCACCTCTAATTATATCATAATTATAAAATGGGTGGGCAGAATCCTGGCTTCTGATTGGCTGGTACAGGCTGGCACCCCTGCATTTACCTCAGGCTAACGTCCAGGTATGAAAAAGTCCCAGTGCCAGCCTTCCAAGGTAACAACAATATCCTTGCGCCACCTTGGAATGTTCAGTTTTAAACAGCGGCCATTTTTTTTTCTTCACACTTCACTGTAACTGCCTGAGAAAATGTCTGATTTCCCCCCCAGTTTCTTTTGAAATCTTTGAAGACCTAACATAATGGTATACTTCCAGCAAGAAAACTCCAATGAAACAGAACAAGTACCAATCAAAAAGCCAAGGAAGTTGAAACTGTGAGTACAAGACTTTTAAATTTAACTGCTTCTGAAGCAGACAACACTAAAGTACAAAAGATGCAAAAACACTCGAAGACCACTAACTGGTCAGTGAGTGTTATTCAATGACTGACTTTCAGAAAAAATAGCTTTGACTCAAAAATGAATCTGTGTCTGAAATAAATCATAATTTGAGATTTTTTATTCAGAAGGTCAAAACAACAAAGGTGCAGAATACTCACTTGCCATTTACACATCACTCAGAGCAAGCTTAAATTGTTTTATGAATAGTCCAGCTATATGCAGAAACAGCAGTTTCATTACAGCTCTAGCTCTGAAACCAGTAAACAATGTCTTTATTTCAATTATTAAAAGTTACAGTAAACAAAACAAAGATACAGCAACCTATCACTCTGTCATCTTCAAAGTCAACCTGCAAAAGCTGAAAACATCAGCTTTAATTTCCCCTGACACTGTGCCTGTCCTTATCAGAAAGGTATTATTTGATGTACAATTGTGCATGACCTGGCAGCATTGGGAGGGCCTTTGTGACTTAAAACCAGGCTCTTTTGCTATCAAAACTGGTAGCTTGGGACAAGAATATGCCACACTGACATTCAATGAGTCTATAAAAACCCACAAGGACCACATTAAGGTAAACAAGCAACAAAACAGGGGTTTCATCTACCACAGCAGCTCAGGGATCCCCTATGCCCAGTCTTAAGTTTGCAAAATACCTGGAGTAAATCCCAGCAGATGCAACCAGTTTTACCTGCATCCTATGAAACTACCTACAAACTTACCCTGACACCCAAGCTGTATGGTACTCCCGTTACCTATGGGTGAAAATCTTCTAAGAGCACTAATGCCAAAGCTGTCTATGGAAGCTGAGTTATCATGCAGGTACAACAGTCACTCACCACTGCAATACAAATATTAGCAGATGCTGACTTGGAGGACAGGGAAATGATGTCTGTCACTGGACATAAAGCAGAGCCATCAGTCAGCTCTTGCTGGGCACCCACAGAAGATGACAACTACTGTCAACAGATGCTGCTGCTGCTGCAAATCCACATACAAGCACAAACAGCAAAGCTTTGGTTGCCACACAGAAACCCTCCCTGATTACTGCTGGTGCCAACATTGTCTCAAATCACCCTCCCCAAAAGATTATTTCATCCCTCTATAATCCCGACAGCACAGCAACAGGATCTCTACTAGCAGACAACATTGAGCATGCAGGAGCCTCCAACTGCCGCACCACCACTCTATATGCCTGCAATCCCCACCTCTCAATAAGCTGACCCAGTTGGAGCCGCCGACAGCAACTGCTGCTCTAACAGAATCTCATGGCAACTCTGATGTCCCAATCTCTTCAAGCGCACCATGCAGCTCCCAAGGACAAGGAAGCATTCTACTGCAATGGCCTCTTGTTCCTGGGCTACACATACTGACATCACCCTGCACGATTGAAATCTGAAACCGCTGAAGAATCATGCCGAAAAAACTGCCTTCAAATCAGACTGTCTGGCAAGAGGAAAACAGAAATCTACAGTGGCTGCCAGCTTTCTTGTAGCTTTCCGCAGCCATTCAGCCTAATTCAGCCAACCTTTACTGCTCCTGTACAATCAATACATTATAGTAGCGAGCCCTAAACAGTCTCTTACCCTGAAACCTGCAGCAACAAACCTCTGCTGGCAATGTCTGAAAAAGGGCACAACAATGAAGAAAATACAATATAAAAGAATTTAAAAGATCCTAAGAGAAAAGTAAATGTCAGTAGTTAGTTTACTGTTTTTGCCCAACCCCCAGAAAAAGTGCGCCACGGGTTGAACTGTGCTTTTTTGTTTTGCGCCCCCCCAATTTGGGACTATTTTTTTTACCTTTCATTACCTTATATAAATTAATTTTGAAATATTGCAACTGTGTCATTTTGTTTTATTCTGAGGTATACAAAGATAAATATTTTACTCAGTTTATCAGCACAATAAGACACTTGAGGGTGGTCCTTATACAGAGATAACTGCCCTTCCAGGGACTGTAAGGCCTTCCGTCCATGGCATCGGGCCTCACTACACCCTTGGGCAGGTGGTTATCTCAGCATATGGACCACTCTATGTCTAACTGCTTGCTTAGTTATGGTAATGACTGCAATGCCACAAGTAGAATACAGCTTTATGACCTCAGGTATATGTTAATGCTGATGGGGAGACCACTTTAAGAGCTAAAAGAGTGGTTTTGTGCTTTCAAAACTTTGTGAGAAGAATGAAGACATTTCCTTTACTAAAAATGCATGAAATAGGCAATACTGTATTAAAACAAAAACAGTGAGCGAATTCAAGAATGCATGGGACAGACATAAGGCAATTCTGGTAGGGGGTAGGAAGAAGTAGGCTGTTGGTTAACTAGGATTTGCAGCTTATCCAGTAGGTAGGGAAATGGGCAGACTAGGTAGACCAAGCGGTCCTTATCTGCCATCAAAGTCTATTTCTATGTAAGACTATTGCTTGCATATACCTGTTTATATACTTTTTTTGCAAGACATTTGAACAGTACTATGTCAGTGGCTCAGTAGGCTGTATGCTCTTTTAAAGCTCG
The DNA here is from genome assembly GCA_016271365.2 of Neoceratodus forsteri. Lineage (NCBI taxonomy): Eukaryota > Metazoa > Chordata > Ceratodontiformes > Ceratodontidae > Neoceratodus > Neoceratodus forsteri. The sequence goes on along the minus strand of CM057453.1, from coordinate 1,230,473,646 downwards.
ATGGTTATAGGTTCTAGCCCCACATCAGGATGTGCAGTAACTTCATAGATACATAGATACATAGACAGTGTCGGCAGATAAGGGCCTATGGCCCACCCAGTCTGCCCATTTAAGTTTGTAAGTTCAGTTTGTTTTCCAGGAAGTCTGTTGCCCCTTACCCCTGTAACATTTTTCTTGCATGGCATGATATTGGCAAAAAATAAATTCTTGCATAATTTTTTTCTGCAAACAAAATGTCATATTCCTTATATATTCCTCATGTACAATTCTCATATAAAAACTAACATAAAATACTTGGGTGTAGCTTGCATTTGCCAGCATATATTCTTGTATATTTATCAGTCAAAATACTTGCAAAGTTCTTGTCTTTTCATTGGTAAGTTTTGTTGGTAGCCCTATCCCCTCTGGACTAGAAGATCGCTGGCTAATGTCCTACAGTCAAGACTTAGGCTCATACCTAATGCTCACACTGCAGTTCATGTGTTACGGGGGGACGGGTGCTGTGTTGCTGGAATGGCTTTTGTATAGATGAGACATTAAAACAAGATCGCTTCTGCCTGTCTCTGCTGGTTATCTTGGTGGCAGTCAACTCTTTTTCCACCAGACACAGTATTTTACCTTACTATCTGTTCAGACTAAGAAATTGGGGCCCAGATATTCAAACTGTGCCAGGCTGTGGCGCAAGCCTGGGCACAGCGCCAACTTGACTGCGCGGGGCATTGCCTGGATGATATTCAGCGGAGCTCGCGCATGGCTCAGCATCATTGAATATCACACCTGGCCACCGCGGTGCACATGGCACAGTGGCACTGTGCTAGCGCCAATGGCCAGAGTGGAGCATGGTGATGCGCTAGCGCAAGTTCCATTGTGCAAGGTGCAGCAACCGTGATATTCAAAAGTTGACATGCAAATGGGGCCATAATGTATGCAAGGCGAAAATGGGGCAATTTGCATGTCATTATGGCCCCATTTGCATGGAGGTGCGCCGATTCCCGACAACTTGCGCCTGGCGCCCTGCCAGGCAGCAGCCGTTGGGGACCGATGCCCCCTGCAGCGCGGCAATTTGCTCCACAGCCCGATCGCGGGCTGCAGTTAAAAGAAGGAAAATCATAAATCCCTAGTGGTCCAGTGGACTGCTGCCCACCCGATCACGGGTTAAGTAAAGAAATAAAATCCCTATCATCCTTGGTGGTCCAGTGTACCTGCCCGCCTGATCACGGGCTGAGTAAAGAAATAAGAATCCTCAATATCCCTGGTGGTCCAGTGGACCTGCCCGCTGTCGCGGGCTGCAGTAGGAAGTAAAGAAAACCTATCATCCCTGGTGATCAGTGGACCCCCTCTCCACCGCTTCACTGATCCCCACTGCCCGCCTCCCGGTCAGCGGTGGGTAGCACACCCCGCCTGCTGCCCGCCGGCCGCTGCTCGACACCGTCGGTGGGGCTGTATGCCCATTGGTAAACAGCATGAGCCAATGGGCGTGCAGCCCATACCGCATTATACATTCCAGATATGTGAATGGGATTCATTCACATATCTGGAATGTATAGTATGGTATACGCTGCATGCCCATTGGCTCACGCCTGTAGACCAATCGGCGTGACAGCCCCACTCGACGGTGTCAGTCGGCGGGCGGCAAGCAGCGAGTGGGTGTGGTGCTGCCCGCTGCCGACTGGGGAGGGGCGGTGGGGATCAGTGGCGGTGGGGAGGGGGTCCACTGGACCACCAGGAATGATAGCTTTTTACTCCTACTGCAGCCCACGATCAGGCAGATAGGTCCACTGGACCACCAGGGATAATATGGATTTTATTTCTTTACTTAGCCCGCAATCGGGCAGGCAGGTCCACTGGTCTACCAGAGATATGGGGTTCATTTATTTTACAAATGCCCATGATCGGGCATGGGGGTGCACCGCCAGGTGCAGCCGGAGCTCGGGTGGCCACCCACAGGTGGCAGCTGCCGTGTTACGCCCTGCAATGTGGCAGCTCACCTGTGGGTGGCCATCCATTGTTCCTTTTTTTTTTGGATCAGTTTGTGCTGGCACAGGTAGGGGTTGCACATGCATGGCTCCGCACATCCCGGGCTGAATATCAGGCTGTGCAGAGTATGCATGGGCACGCCCCCCCCACCTGTGCCTGCATACAGTACTGATGCGCTCCAGCACATCGGGATTTGTGCTGCACACTTTTCCCTTTTGAATATCGCACCGGGGCGCATCAGTGGGTTGCACATGGTGCAACACTGTTGCGCCATGTGCATCCCTTTTGAATATCTGGGCCAGGGTGTTCACTAAAGTGTATGTACCTTAGATGGAGGTGGGAAGTTTAAGGTGTAGGTACCTCAGAGGGAGGTGGGAAGTTTCAAAAAGGACTTCGCAGAGAAGAAGGTGGATTGGTGGAACACACTTCTGCACAACATTGTGAAGGAAAAGACCAGGGCAGAGTTCAAAGAAAAGCAGGATGTATATAAAGGAGTTTGCAGACTGGAAATGGAGGGGGAAGGGGAAGGGCGGACTGAGACAGAAGACAGAGACTAGAGTGTCTTGGGACAGACTGAATGGACTGTTGAGCTTTCTCTGTCTGTTCTTTTTCTCTGTTTCCACTAGTTTTCTCCCACATTTGGGCTTCCAGTCAAGTCCTTCTTTCATATGGAACAATGTGCTTTTCCCATAAAGAACTGCCTCCCAGAAGGCTCTAGTCTCTACTTTTCATGTTTCCTTGTGCAGCAAATATCTTGGTGCAGTACCATATTTGAGAGTGTCGGGGATGAGTCCAATGCAGAACACTGTACAGTGGACTCAACCTGGATACACCAGTGACCACTGAAGCTGAGTGTAACGGCCATTGGAATTTCACAGCAGGGAGCCCGGATGCACTTGAGAGAAATTAACCGCACCAATGAAGGAGTGCGCTTCATCCCTCATCTGCATAGCCAGCATTGCAACTCTGCAGACCCTCCCGCTCTCTCCCACTGCTGCAGTCCGCCCCGTGCCCTCCATTCCCCTACCTGCCTGCTATCTTTCATTAAATTCTCCCACTTCCTCCCACTGCTGCTGTCCTCCCCGCTCCTGTCCCAGCCCTGGGCATCTAATCAAACCCTCCCACTCCCTCCCACTGTGTGCAGTCCACCCTGCACTCTCCATTCCCCATTTCTGTGCCAACATTGGGGTGCCCAATCCCCGTGTCAGCATCATGTACCCCCTCTGCTCATGTGGCACACTGGGAGCCCAACCCAGTGTGCCCCAATTTGTTGTTTTTTTTTGGTCCCTGCAAATAAAGAAAACCACCACGACTGCTTTTCTTTTTTTTAACCTGTAAAAAAGAAAATGGTCCCTTGTCATCTCCCCAGTCCCCTCTCCCATCCCCACCCTCCCATTGAGCACCCACCTCCCTGCAGCCCCCACCCCATACTTACCTCCGGAGGTTGGTGCTGTCATCTTCTGAGGACCAGGACATGTCTGCACTCTTCAAAGCCAACCAGCAAACTAAAGAATCAATGGTAAGCACTGTATAATGGCAGTCAATGGGGTTTTCAACTTATGTGGCTATCTCAACCATTTTTAGGAATTTTGGCCCCATATTTTTAACATGAAGTTCTTGGGACCCCATCTCAGAAACACTGTCACTGACATTTCATTACTCAGTCCTGAAACGTGATTTCACAGTCGCTGCATGGAATCACCTTTTGGGACTGACTAATGAAGCAACAGTGCCACTGTTCATGTGGTGGGGTCCCAAAAAGCCCATGTTGCAAATTTGGTGAAAAAAATGAGCAAGCGTTGCGCAGTTTCTACACACTCTCCTAACATTGCCAATTGTTAATATTTTCACTCCAAATTTTTAACATTGCCATTTATTCACACCTCCTTATGAACAGTATAGCTGTCATTTTTCACATCCTGACCAAAATGTGTTTTTGCACCTGTGGCACAGAATGGCACGGTCACTCTGTGAAATCACCTTTCCGGATGAATGAATGAAATGACAGTGGCACTCTTCATGAGGTGGGGTCCCAAAAAGGCCATGTTGAAAACTTGGTGAAACAACTCAAAAAAATGGCAGAGTTAAACCTGGTCATTCAAAATTTCCTATGCGTGCATGTAACTTTGGTTATTTTCAATATAGCCTTTTTATCACACCACCTCATGACCAGTACTCCTGTCATTTTTCACATCCTGCCCATAGTGTGTTTTTACACTTGTGGAGTGGAATGCCATTTTTCCATGGATCTGAAAATTTTCTCCTACAGGGCTCATGAGGAAGGGTGACTTGGGACAGACTGAATGGACTGTGTTCTATTTTCTATTTTCAACATTTAGGATCAAAATATGAAAAAATGACAAAGTTATGCCCACTTGCTGCAATTTCAGTATGCATGCTAGTAACTGCAGAAATATTAAATATTTGCACCCCACATTTTTTTTTTTAAATTATTTGTGCTCCTGCTCCACAGCCCTCTCTATCTGGAGGGAGCTCCAGCCCCACCCCCCTGACATCCACCAGCTGACGCTGACCAGCTACTCCCAGGGCTTACCCCCCTGGCGGGGTCAGTGGGGGGCCCTCTCCCACCAAGACCGGATCCAGTACAGGGGTTGGCACTATGACTATTCGGGGGTGGGACCTGCAAGCTCCCTCCATCATCCACAGTGAGCTTTTTTCCTCCTGGTTTCTTCCCTCAGGGGCAGAGTGTGCATGGATGCTGGCAACGGTGCCATGTATGCTCCTGTGCACGCACCTATCAGGCGTCTGCCCCACCTCTGACCCGATGTCTGCAGCATCGGTGTGCCAGTCCCAGCTGCCACTAGGGGCCAGGCATGCACCAACAACAGGTTGCCCCTCTCCCTGGAAAAGGAGAGCTGTCCCTGGGATGCTCGATCCTTCTCCTCCCTGCTGACCCCAGCAGCCTGTGCTCGCTTCTTAACACAGGTTGCTAGCATGGCACGAAGTGTGGTGTCCAGCATCTCAACCTCAATCCTTCTCCTCCCTGCCAACTCCCAGCAGCCTGTGTCGCCCCTGAACATGGTTCGCCAGCATGAGTGCAAGGTGTGGCGCTCCATTGCCTCAACCCTCAGTGCCACTGGGCCGGTGATGCACCCCACATTTTCAATATAGCCTTCTTATTACCAGAGTTTCTGTATTCAAATGCTGTCTTATGTATGACAGTTTGTCAAAACATAGTTCAGGCAGGCTTTTCCTCCTTCCAGACAAAGTTATGCCCGCTTGTTGCAGTTTTAGTACGCATACTAGTAACTGCAGAAATCTTAAATATTTGCATCCCACATTTTTTTTTTATTATTTGTACTCCTGCTCCACAGCCCTCTCTAACTGGAGGGAGCCCCAGCCCCACCCCCTGACGTCCATCAGCCGACGCTGACCAGCTACCCCAGGGCTTACCCCCGGCAGGGTCAGCAGGGGCCCACCCACCATGACCAGATCCAGTACAGTGGTCAGGCGCTATGACTATTCAGGGGTGGGACCTGTAGCTCCCTCCCTCATCTGCTCATGAGCTTTCTTCCTCCTAGTTTCTCCCCTTCAGGGGCGGAGTGTGCAAGGATGCTGGCAATGGTACAGCACACCCCATCAGGCATCTGCCCCATCTCTGAACCGATGACTGCAGCATCAGTGTGCCAGCCCCCAGGTGCGGCTAGGGGCCAGGCATGCACCGACAACTGGTTGCAGCTCTCCTCCACTGCCAACCCCCAGCAGCCACGATCGATCCTGAACACAGGCCACCGGTGTGGCGCAAGGAGTGGCATCCAGTGCCTCAACCCTCAGCGCCACATGCCTGGCATTGCACCCCACATTTTCAACATAGCCGTCTTATTACCCAAGCTTCTGTATTCAGATGCCGTGCAAAATATGAGAACTTGTCAAAACATAGTTCAGGCAGGCTTTTCCTCCCAGCAGAAGTTTAACTAACACAATACACACCTGTCAGATAAACCATGTAAGGAAACATTTGGCTTTGACAAATGCTTATTTACTTCTAATGACACAAATGTAGTTCCCCTACCATGGCTTCCCTGGGCAGGGGTAGGTTCCATGGATGAACTAATGCACTCTGAAGCTTGTTTAGGTAAAGGAAGATGATGACAGCACTGGCTGGCCCTGGAAGGCATGATGGAGAGTAGACTTCAACTAGTTAGCCAGGCCTGCAAATGTTTCCCATTCTAAGCACTCTCCACCCACTTGGGGTGTGGTTAACAAGTTGTTGGTCATTTATCCCCCATGACCATCTTATTGGACTTGAGCAATTTAAGGTGCCAAGCCACCATTCTCTGCCCACAGCACACTGACCTTGAGACTGGACAACTGGCATCTCCACATCAGCTGCCAAGCCTCACAGACCAGGATAATTCTCTGGAGCACACCATGGACCACTAAGTCCTCCATACACAACTCCCTCTCAAGGAAGAACAGGGAGAGGTTGTGTAGTTGCTGGAGCCTCGCATTCACCCAGGTCAAGAGGTATCCACATTGGATGCCCATCCCTGATTTTGCCATTTGATATACCGCTGTTGGAGCTCAGATGTGACCCCAGAGCGATGACTTGGTATGCAGCAGTGCTTACCATTAGGTGGCTCAGCTGCTAGATGTTTTTCAAATGTAAATCTGTTCCAGACACCTATAGGCATGCATGTTAGTCAAGTTTAATGTTGTTGTTTTTTTAATATTATTATTCATTAAGAGATGCAGACAGTACCCTTGCCACCCATCACTCTCTCAGAATTATATGGCAACAGGAAATCATTTCTGCACTATTAAACGTCTTTTATTTTTCTTTCTACTTCAGTGATGCACGCTGATATTCTTTGACCATTTTGTGATAAATAATTAAGCTTTCAGGTACTTTAAATCTACTTTTATTCCACAGCACTTAATCTTATGTGTTTATGCTCCTGACTAAAAGGTGTCCCCTATCTGACTGACCCCTACCAACCCTATCACCATCATCTACAGGTACTTACTCCAACCTCTTGTTGAACCTCCATGGTGGGGTTCCTGAAGAGTAAAACTTCCCCAATGGGTTATGGATCTGGACCAGGAGGCTGATACATAGATACATAGACAGTGTTGGCAGATAAGGGCCTATGGTCCACCCAGTCTGCCCATTTGAGCTTGTAAGTTCAGTTTGTTTTCCTAGAAGTCTGTTGCCCCTTACCCCTGACCTCCAGAATTCCTTTATGTCTATCCCATGCATTCTTAAATCCCGTGATTGTTTCAGCCCCCACCACTTCCTCTGGCAGGGTGTTCCACTTGTCCACCACCGTTCTGTGAAGAAATTCTTTCTCATGTTTCCTCTGAATCATCCTCCTCCAACTTCATCCCATGCCCTCTAGTCCTGGAACATCTTTTCGCTTAAAAATAGTGTTTTCCTGCACCCTGTTCCTCCCTGTAAGATACTTGTATGTCTCTATCATATCCCTCTCCCTCCTCTCCTCCAGGGAGTACATGTTCAGTTCCTTCAACCTGTCTTCATAGGACTTGTGATGCAATCCATGCACCATCTTTGTTGCCCTCCTCTGAACCTTCTCTACCCTGTCTATGACCTTACGTAGGTATGGTCTCCAGAACTGTACAATGTACTCCAGGTGGGGCCTCACTAGTGTCTTGTATAAGCGGAATTATGACCTCCCTTTTCCTGCTGGTGATGCCCTGCCTATACATTCCAGCATCCTATTTGCTTTACCTGCTGCCTTGTCACATGTTTCCCTACCTTGAGGTCATCAGAGATGACAACCCCAAGATCCCTTTCCTGCTTGGTGTATGCTATATCCTCACCCCAACTGATATATTGTGCCAGGGTTTTTGTGCCCCATATGCATTATCTTGCACTTCTTTGCATTGAATTTCAACTGCCAAACCCCCTGACCATTCTTCAAGTTTCTGCAGGTCGCTTCTCATTCTGTCTACACCCTCTGGTGTGTCTACTCTGTTACAGAGCTTTGTGTCATCAGCGAACAGTGAAATTCTGCCTTCTAGGTCCTGCGCAATGTCACTGATGAAGATGTTGAATAGGACCGTCCCAGCACTGATCCCTGTGGTACCCCACTGGTCACTCTTCCTCTGTGGAGTGACAGCCATTTACCACCACCCTCTGTGTCCTGCCACCCAGCCAGTTACCTACCCACCACACTACTGTCCTGCCCACACCCATATTCCCAGTTTATGTAATAGTCTTCTATGTGGCACAGTGTCAAAGGCCTTGCTGAAGTCCAGATAGGCCATGTCCACTGCCCTCCCTGATCCACCTCCCTAGTCACCCAGTCAAAAATTCAACAAGGTTGGTCTGACATGACCCCCGGTGAAACCATGCTGCCTTGGGTCCTGTAGTCCATTGACAACTAGATGTTCCACCAATCTCTCCTTCAGTAGTGCTTCCATGATCTTCTCCCACTACCGGTGAGGCTGACTGGTCTGTAGTTCCCTGCTTCCTCTTTGTTCCCACTTTTGTATAAGGGACTACATCTGCTGTCCTCCAGTCTTTGGGTACCTCCTGTTTCCAGTGATTGGCTAAACAGGATAGCCAGAGGTTCAGCCACCACCTCTCTTAGTTCTTTAAGGACCTGGGTGCACCCATCTGGCCCCATTGCTTTATCAACTCTTATTACTTCCAGTTCCTTCAGGACCCTTTCTCGTGTAAAGGGACTTGTGTCCATTTCTGCACCATTCTCACCCTTGTACTCCTTGAGACCCATTACCCTCCTCTTCCTCAGTAAAGACTGAGCAGAAATACCTGTTCAATATGTCAGCTTTACTGTTGTCATCCTCCACGCGGCCCCCATCCTCCCCCTTCAGTCTCACTATCCCTCCCTTTGTCTTTCTTTTTTCACTTATGTACCTGTAAAAGGTTTTGTCCCCTCTACCCACTGATTTTGCAATGTGTTCTTCTGTCTGAGCTTTGGCTTCCCTTACTGACCTCCCTGCCTCCATTTGCTTCTCCTGGTACTTCTCCCTATCCCTTCTGCCTGTGTCTTTTTGTATTGCCTGAATGCAATCTTTTTGGCTTTCACTTTCTTTGCTACCTCTTTGGAAAACCATAATGGTCTCCTCCTCCTTTCCTCTGGCTAACCTGCTTAATGCATAATTCTGTTGTTCTTGTAATCCCCATTTTAAATACTGCCCACTGTTCCTCAACCCCTGATTCCTGTCCCATTCCCCTTAATGCCTCTTTCAAGTATCTCCCCATTTTCCCAAAGTCTGCCCCTAAAATCCAGGATACGTGTTTTTTGTGTGTTTGGTTCTGCTCTTTCTGTGATTTCAAACCACAATGACTGGTGATCACTGCTTCCCAGGTGCTCCCCACTGTTAACCCCATCACACTGTCCCTGTTTGTGAGCACAAGGTCCAGTATTGCCTTCTGCCGAGTTGGTTCCATGACCAGTTGCTTGAGGAAGGCACCCTGAAGGGAGTCCAGGATAAATCTGTCCTTGTTGATGCTGCTGCCTGGTTGGCAGTGCAGGGTCTGCAGAGGTTAGTAGCCATCCTGATGTCTTGTGGGTTTGTCCATCATTCTTCTCTCCTAGGGTGGCTGGTACAGTGCTCCCATATTGATTTGGCATTTTCCTTTAACTCCAGGGTGATACTCCTGTGTTTTCCTGTAGATTACATTATTTCCTTTGGATGCTCAATTGCTGTGTTTTCCTGTATAACCAATGCAACTCTATTGGAACAGTTTTCCTGTAGATGCCTTCAAATCCCTGTAAAATACAGGAATCCCTGTATATCCGGGAGCCCTGCTGGTATGCAATGATGTAATGACCATGTATGCAGTTGTGCACAAGGATGAACTGACATCCATTAATAGCCCATGTAGCACTGTGGTAGCCTCCACATGTGCTGCTTCTCAGCATAGGCTAGATGGCAGTCAGACAGTGGACGATGGAATCCCCCCACCCCCAAAGTGGGAGAGCTGTCCAGAAAGATGTTCATCACTCCTTCTTCAGCTGGACCACTGCAGCCTGGGTTGGTATCTGAATCAAGTTACTGGAGAGTGTGTGGAGGTCCTACACTACACTACATGGCTGGCCTAGCATTTACTGTTTCTTTTCCTATCTAAAGCATTCCATGACATCAGTTATACCACTGTATGATATTCAACTGCATTGCATGAATGATGCAGAATGTGCAGTCTATATGAAAAGGAAGAGCAGTTGCTGCTGATAAGAGAGGGATTCAAAGTAGTTATAAAGGCAGTAGAAAAATGTGATTCTTAAAAAAATGTCAAAATAAAGCAAAATATAGCAGAGATCATAAAAAGAAAACAGGAGGCTATCTACAGGTATACAAATTGTTTACTATCACCTTTAACTTGGGTTCTGCAATTGTCTATAGCTCTGTGTCAATGTTATTGGGCACTTTAGTGCTGTAGTGTTTGCATGCAGACCCTGCATAACTGGTATCTAACTCTCACTGGTCTGTAAAGTGCTTTGAAATGCCGTGTGCATTAAAAGCAGTAAACAGATCTCTATTCTACTTTCTTCTAGTCCACCTTTGTTGATGTTGTTAATAAATTTTAATTACAAAAAGCTAGCCAAAACATTCTTCGAACCCTAAAACAAAAATGACTATGCAGTATAAGTTAAAAATGTTCCATAATTCAATATTAAGGCTATATGTAACTCTGGGGATTTCAATGCTATTTATAAACCACTTAAACTGCACTCTAGAGTCTAGCAGTTTATAACGTCAGCAAACCCCCTTGAGTGTGTTACAGCCTCATACTCTACGTGTGTGTGTGTGTGCGCGTGTTGGGGGGAGTTCTTGTTCTCTATATTCCAAATCCACAGCTCTGTAAGCAGACCCTTCTATGCAGGATCTGTGTCTGGATAGATCCTTAGCTGGCACTGTCTGGCTTATATATTATCAGTATTCCACTTAAATGAATTACAAATGCTGGCTCCACCTGTCCTTCAGGTTTAGATTTTGAAGGCTGTTAATTACTGTCTTGTTGCCACCACTTATTTAACAAGGCTAGCCCAACTGAGATGCAATAGGACATTTTCAGTGAGATCTTGTTTTTCCCCAATGTTATACCTGGGACAGACTGAAGCACAGGAAAGGCTGCCTGCACACATACTCAGGTATGCACCCCGCGTACCCTGTATTATCACATCCCAATTGCTAAAGGCTGCTTAGCGGGAAATGCAGTGAAGAGAACTGTAAAAAAGAAACTGTTTTTATCCATCGGTGTTCCTTAGCTGTATGCCGTGTTGAGGCATGGTCTGGACACAATCACAGCTAATGATTCTGAGGAAGCAGTGTGGTCTGGTAATTAGAGCACTGGCTTTAAGTTGGGACCATCCTATGGGTGATGTTAGGTAGTGGTGACACCGTAGAAAATATATTTTCAAATGCATGCATATAATTTTTAAAAGTCTGGGGCCAGTCCTTGATCTCTAGGCCTGGTCATGTAACTGCCACCCCTGTTTCAGTTTATGCACCCAAATATACATTTAAACACAATTGCTGTGATTAGATTAACATGACAATTTAATTTTGACTTTATCAGCATTCTGCCCACTTGGCGCCCAGCATGCTAACACAGATTAAATGAAACCTCTTGTGTTTATATCTCACAGATTATGTTAAGATACATTTACAGCAAGTGAACAGCATGGCTGTGGTTGGAAAAACTCTCCTGTAATGCATCAGATCCCTGCCCAATCCGCTGATAATGTTTCACAAAAACAATCGTAATTAGTAAGAGACTGCTAGGCAAATTGCTGTTTAGTCCTTCTTCAAGGTGCTCTATAATTAAAACAAGCAAAGAACAAGAATTAAAGAGACAAGACATCATAGAAATGAAGACTAATGTAGCGACCTGCAGCTCAGTGTGTACGTCAGTTGTTGTTCTGTTTATTTTTTCAAGATGTTCAGACAGTAATTCGTTCATACACCCCCAAGTTTCAAGTCCACAAAGCAGTCATTTAATTACTAAGTAAGTGCTAGACAATCACACACAAAAAATATATAACTCTTAAAACAGCTCAGAACAGCTGTGTGGAAAGACGTAGTTGTCTGGTATTAACCCACTGCTAGGCACAGGAAAAAAAATAATGAGAACTGATTGCAAGCTTGACCAGGCCTCTTTAACATCATCCAGGTGCCCTAGCAGCTGAACCATTCATGGACAGCCTAAGCTTCTGTGGCCATTGCCTTACTCAATCTACCAATCCTGAGGCCTAGGACACTTTAGATGGAAGGAAGTTGTTAGAAAAGCCATTAGCTACTGCTGGGTATTGGAAACACAAATTGTAATGAAAACAACATCATGTGACCCAACTAGAATTGAACCCAGGCACCTGGAATACCATCCAGGTGCTTCAGCAGCTGAGCTATCTGGCCAACTGCTTAGTGTTGCTCTCCTGTGGCCCCTTCTTTCCTCATGCTGTGGATCCTGTCGATTAGAGCATTTAAGATGGAAGGAAGCTGTTGGGACAGTGTCAGATACTGCTGGGTACTGCAAAGCCAAATCGCAGTCAGGGAGGAATATTATAAACAGCTGTGTTGAAGAGATGAACTCCTACCATTTTCTAAAAGCTTCATTACCAGTCTGTGGAAGGCTATAAACTCATACATACATATTTTTAAATCCTACACTAGTGTGTGACAATTGAAAGTTATCCTACCATTTTGTCATTGCCCACATGCCCAACAAAAAACAAACAGGCAAAGTGCAACAGTGAACTGTACAATATTATGGCACTTGTTAAACAGAACAGAAGTGAAAGAACCTTCTGTGAAGTAAGTACATAAAACTTCAGAGTTAGTGTGCTAAATGTTCACACAACTGCTCTCAGGATTAATTGCACCTCTTACTACTGTACTTGCTAAAATGGAACAGACAGGCTAAGTGCAATGGAATCTTGATATAAACACATCCCTGGGCCTGAACAAAACATTCTTTTCATGAGAATATTCCTGCAACAGGAATCAATTTATTTCAATGTATTTATTTCAAAATTTTACCAAGAAAGATGTACTGAGCTAATAACAGCACGTTTCTAGATGCATCCTGTTGGAAGGAAGGCAGGTAGTACAGGAGGAGAACAAATAAATAGTAATTACAACATTACAAAAACAGTAGTCATATATGACCAATGCAGTATACCAAAAGAAGAAAAAGGCAAACAGTACAGCAAGATACTTACAGTCAGTAAAAAATTGAATTTGAATAGGCAAGGAGAAATCACAGATCCAGACAAACAGGGTTGTTCCACACAAACAGGGTTGTGCCATCAAAAGACCTCATGCCACACATTCTGCTAAAAGGCACATCAGAGCAAAAACCAGAAAGTCTGGCACCAACAACTGCACAAAACACTCAGATAAAAGTGCAAAAATGTATTGAAGGCACATACCATAGCTAAATATTCCGGTTACAGTCCTCCAACATTTCAAGCAGACCTTGGCTCTTTTTCAAAGGTGTAACAGCAATAGCTTAACATTCCTGATTGTATAGTAAGGATGTACTTAAAGTGACAGTACATTATTGTGACTTACTGTGAAACATAGTCTATACCTTCTGGAATAGATAACATATGTGCAAAACAATTCATAAGTGTGTAAGCACCCTAATTTCGGGCTTTCCTTTCTAAAGGGCTATGGCCTCCTTTGCATCTCGCTGCCCACTGGTGTCCCCAGCAAGTGGCTCTGGTGTGATTCAGGCCCACGCCCACCTGGTTCCCCGCAGCTGTGGCCACCACAGTCCTGCAATTCTCAGCCCCATGCCCAGAAAGAGGCCGAGATCCAAAAGTGTTTTGCACCTCAGGCACTTAAAGGAGGCAGTAACGGTCTGGGGAACCACTGTAAAGTGGACCAGTAGAAATGTAAATAAAAAAGATGGCTGCGATGCGCCAGGAAGTTTTAAAAGACCTGCTAGCTAGCTAGCTAAGTTAAGGAACTCCTCTGAGCTGCAGCCCAGAGGTACTTACAGTTTTGAAGCTTCAATGGAGGTTTGCAGAAACATGTTCAACAGTAACATGCTGGTATCAGGTGTTTGTGGTGCACCACAGTAGCAGGTCACAGGAAAGCAGCAACTGGCTGAAGGAATGCAGAATGCTGGGTTTCATCTGTCAGGCCTTACAAATCTTCACCTTTAAGGGCTCTGCATACGTCCTAGTGGTGCTGAGGCACTGGGCGCCTGCCGCACTACACTAGTGACCTGTGTTTGGGAATGAGCACAGGCCACTGGGGTCAGCAGTGGAGGAGAAGGATCGAGCATCAGATGGACTGCTCTCCTTCTCCGGGAGAGGGGTTACCAGCAGTCGGTGCATGACTGGCCCCCAGCGGTGGCTAGGAGGCATCACACTGATGCTCCAAAAAAGGGAGGAGAAGAGGCAGATGCTCGGAGGAGCGCGTGCTGACACGTGCATGCTTACTCCGTGGGGCATCATTGCATGCCTCATCTCATAAGGGGAGAAATAATGGAGGAGAAAAAGTGTCCTAGGCACAGCCGTATGAAGCTGATCCCCACAGGCGCTGCCCCCGTGAATTGCAGGAACCTCCAGCACCAGATCCGTGTTTGGTGGGTTGAGGGATCTCTGCCGGCCCTCCATGGGGGGTAAGCCATTGGGGAAAGCTGGAAGGTAAACTGTGAGTGGGGGATGGGGCTGGGGGATCAGGCAAGATGAAATGCTGCCGGGGACAAGGAACATAAAGAGATTAACTGAAAAAAGGACTCTGTATACAGTGTTCACCTGGCAGGCCTTCAACATCTTCTCCTCCACGGAATGCAGGGGTCCTGACGACACAGCAGGCTGGGTTTTGGCTCAGTCTCTAGCCCCAGCACACACAATTACTCAGGCTGGCCACAGTTCAGCAGTCTCTAATCACTCTATCCCTTTGGGGGGAATACAGTTGCCCATTCTCTAGTCTCTGCTGCCAATCTCCTTATCCTCACTGCAAAAAATCTCTTATCTTTGCTGTAAACCTTTGTTCTCTGCTACAAACTATCTTATCTCCAGTCTGTAAGTGAACAGATGCTACTAATGCAGCAGGGTCAAAACTTGGCCAGGGAAATCTCTCGGCAATTCCACTCTTTTTTTTTTTTCAGTTACTATTTTTCTCCCCCTCGGAGTCCTCTGCTGCCCCACTGACGTCCCCCCCACGCAGACACACCAAGTATGAGGCCCCCTTCCCTGAACCCCATGACTTACCCTTTGTGGCAGGAGGCGGGGAGCAACTCAATCCACTGGACTGGATGAGTATTCGGCCTGTTGCAGTGGGGACTATCGTCATCCTTGCAGAGGACTCTCATTTTCTTTTTTTTTTTTTTTTCTGGTTCTTCCCCTGAGAGGCCATGGCATGCAATGGTGCCAGCAGCATCAGCGCGCATGCTCCTGTGCACACCCTCGCCAAGCACCTGCCTCAGTCTCCTCCCACGTTCTTTGAGCTGATGTGCCACCTCCCAGCCTCCGCTTGGACAGGCAATGCGCGGCCCTACTAACCCTCTCCCGGAGAAGGAGAGCAGTTCTGGCGATACTCAATCCTTCTCCTCCCTGCCAACCCCCGGTGACCCATGTCTGTTCCCAAACACGGATCGCCGGCGCGACACAAGGTAATGCGTCCAGCACCTCAGCCCTCAGCACCACCAGGCCGGCTAGCAATTCCACTCTTTTCTCTGTCCCATTGCCTTCACTTCAGGTGCTCTGCTCTTCTGGTAGACACTGGGGGCCAAACAGGCCATTGAGCACAGGCAGGCCTTAGCACTAGGTAGTCCACAGAGTCTTTTTCCACTCTGCTACCTCTCTGGATCCTCTGCCAAATCCCTCGTTTGGTGGGCAGTCTCTTTTACAACTTTTGGGAGTCCCCCTCTGATTGGCTGCACAGTTCCCAGGCATTTAGGATGCCCTCTGATACTTTACTCAGCAGCCCCCCCCCCCGCTGCAGAGTCCACTGGGGGCCACTATTACTGTTTACATTTATTGCCCAGACACTTTGCCCCATTACTTTTAAATAAAGCCCTTTCAGTGGCTGACAGTTATTTGTCCTGGCTGCACTTGGCCAACAGGAACCAGGACATTCTTAGTTTCATTGTAGGAGCCCCATTGGCCCATCGGGGCTCCCAATACACATTCTCCCCTTATGTGCCTTTTCTGGGGTGCTGAGAAATGAAGCCATAGCTCCTTTAAAATTCAGGGCCCACCAACTGTGCATGTGCACATAGCACATTGCAGCCATCTTTTATTTACATTCTGCTGGTCCATTTTACTGCGGTTTCCGGACCAGTTACTGCCATCCTTAAGCGCCATAGGGTACAAAAACACTTTTGACCTCTGCCCCCTTCTGGCTTGCGGTCACAGACTGCAGGACTGTGGTGTCTACAGCTGTAGGAACCAAGGCAGGCAGAAGTAGGCCCTGAATCCCACCAGAGCCGCTTGCAAGGGACACTAGCGGGCAGGGAGATGCCAACCGTGCATAGCCCTTTAGAAAGGTAAGCCCCAGATGGGAGGGTGGGCTTACACATCTCCCAAATAGGCACAACACTTCCCAGACTCTCTTGCTGTGAGGGTGGCAGGTAACTGGCGGCAACAACCTCTGTTTCACTTTCAATTAAGGCAAAAGTATTCTGACTGACTTGATCATTCCTCATGCCATAAAGTTTCACTTTTCCCAGACTTGCACTTTCTCTAAGGCCTCCATAATAGCGCCTCAGTGCCCCTCAGGGATCCCTTATAGCTAATACAGCTTTCTTTTAAGTCCAGGTGCTCCTCTCTGCACCAGTTCTCCAATTCTTGTTGCACCATACTGATTTCAAAACTTTTCTTCATTGGGGGTACCAACATTTTCCAGAATTCACTGGTGGGGTGGTCACTAGGGGCAGCAAATCCCATTGGTGCCTCCACTTCATAACAGCTCCTTGACTCACCTTGACTGTTCCAAGGCCCTCAGAGTCCACCCTGCACACACCTCCGAGGGGGCCTGCTTGAGTTCATTTATGGGTAAGATTTTATTTATTCATTTATTTATTTATTTGTTTTTGATTACCAGGTGTAACCCCTAGGTGTCGCTATCCCAAGGGCTACTACCCCTGCCTGATTTGCCACTAACAGGTTGAGGGGCCTGGATCCGATGGCGGGTGCCTCCCCCCAGAGGTCAGGGTTTGCAATAGTTAAACTAACTTGGTCACAGCCCTCTGGGACACTGCAACCCCCCTTTCTTTCCACCAGTGGCCCACACAATATATCAGAATTACCTTCACAGTACACACTTACCCCCAGGACTGGTTCGGTCAGCGTGACTCCGGGGACTCCCTGTAAAACAAGATGATACAGTGCAAAAACCACAGTACAATACTTTAACATAGACGAATACCTCAGGCAGTGTAACTTTGCTGAAACAACCAGATCTGATTTATCTAGGGGGATATAACAAGGACAGGGGGAATTCAGGTTAATTAGTTTAAATGCATTAATAATCACAGTACTGTGCACATATTTCAGAATCCCAAATGTCCCTAATGTCACTCTTACTGGGTACCCAGGCAATAAGAGGCTAGCCTATTTCGTGCAGCTGGTTGGGGCCCTGAAGATGGAAAATGCATGCACAATACCCAAATTGTAATCCGGAGCCGGTAGGCTCAGTTTGTGGAGAAAGAAAGGAAAAGTAATCAAATGGAACACTTGCAATTAGATGATGGCAGGGAGCTACCCTGATTTGTACTCACAAATTCAATGCTGGAACTGAATGGAAGGCAGATTGTCCTGGATTGCCAGGAGGAGCAGACCATGTGGACAAGGTCCTTGTGACTGGACCCCATGGCAGTTCAGAGCAAATGGATGTAGTCTGGATTAAGCTGGGGTTTACTTGCAGCTTCATGCACTCAATTCACTGTACAGGGGATTTGAAATGCGAGTCCCCACAAGCACTACACACATTTATATGGAAAAAGAAAGTACTATACCAGGCAGGCTGCTTCTCTATCCCGATCGCAATTACTGCACAATACCAGTGAGAACACACAGCAGATTCAGTTCCTGACAGACCGAGAGCGATTCAGTAATTTCTCCAGTCTTCTACAGGGTGAGCCTGGTTTCTACTCCAGATCTTCTTGATTCTCTTCACAGGTCGGATTCAGTCCAAACAAGCAGTTGCACAAGCTGCAGTCCGAAACGTGGGGCCTTACACGGGTTTCCCGACTAAAACTATGCACCGAAGGAGCACAGGGCTCCTTCCCTCTTCACTGCCAGAGCTAAACTGAAACTCCAGTAGACAAAACCAAGCACTTCCTTTGAGTTCCTCCCAGTTCTTGGCTGGATTGGCTGTCACTCACAATAGATGCCCCCTGTTGGTGCAAAAAGGCGCCGAAGTCCAAACTACATTTCCCAGAGTCACTGCCCATACAATCCTCTTGTGGCTGGCTCAGATTACGAGTCCAAGTTCTGATTCATCCACAGGCACCATTTTAGAGCTCCCTTAACCCACACTGATTGGTCCAGTTCAGCAGTTCAAACTAGAATGGGGAACTAGGCAAACACAGTTCTGATTGCAAAGAAAAGCAGGTTAGACAAACTGTATTTTCATTATTACTCTAAATGATTTCTGGCAAACAGTTACATCTTTCAGATAGGTTCCCTTTGCACTCCTAGCGACTGCAAAAACGGAGTGAATTGGCAGCAGCTCGAGTGGGACTCAAGCAGAGAAACACACAGACCCCCATACAAACTAACTATGTCTGCAAGCAGGCAGCTCTTAAAGAGACAGTACCAGAGGCTCCAAAAACACTCACAGATAAATGGCTTAAACGCCAAACACCATTCAGGCTCGGAGCATTCAAGCAAGCTCCTGGAAGTCTTTTGGGAACCCCCATTTGCAGGGGTGTTACACCCTTCCTGGCCTGGGAAAACTTGACGTCCGCGTCAAGCAAGTACCCCCATAAATTTCAGTTGCAACCATATACATTTGCATTAGGCTCACACATGTAATCATCAGTCAATATATCACTTTACCAGGAACACATTTCTGAAACATTGCAGCACGTCACTCTTTACACAGTATTACACACATATTGTACCATAACTCAGGTTATTACCTCTTGTACATTAAACCTGAAGAGAGGGCCTTCCTATCAGTTACCTTAGGGCTGGATGGGCAAGGGCAACATACCTAGAGGGCAACACAAGTAACTTTGAGTTAGCACTGACGCGCCAGTTTGGGCAATGAGCTCGGGGACATATACACTCCTTTATGGACAACATTGAGAGGCAGTCCACAGGCCTCCCAAGGAATCATAACTGAGGTGCACCACAGGCTTTACAGCTCGACCAGTCTTTCTGGGGAACTGTTACAGTCTCTGCACTCTGAACCTCATTTTCAGCATTGTCCTCACTTGTCAGGGAGTCTCCATGGGAGTAGAGGGCTAGAACTTGGGGCACTTTCAGCTCCAAGAGTTACAGTCTCTGAGTCCACAACATTTGGCTCACATGGAAAGCTTTCGGACACTGGCAGTGGACTGTCAGGGCACTCAAAATACTCTTCTGGTTCTGGTGTATCACTAGTCTGTCCCAGTCCATCATTTTCTTCCCTGAAAGCTCAAACAGTTCAACCATGCACAATGATTCCATTTCATCTGACTTGATGCTTTGCACTTCACTTTCTGGGAGCATTGGCTCTAGGGACTAAGCTGGGGGCTTAGTCCAGAAGGCCCAGCTTTGTCTCCAGTATTGACTAAGGATTGCCCCAAACAATTGACTCAGTTAGGTAAAGGGTAGTATTCAAAGTCACACTCACTTTCTTCTGATATGGACTGACAGTCATGCTCAATTGGGACTTGTGGAGGGAACACTTAACTCAGCTTCTGTAGGTGCAGACTTTCTTGATTTTTCTTAGCAGCAGCTCTAGTCACTGGTCCAGAGGGACATTTTCTGGGGCTCAGACTCAATCAAGATTTGTCAATGGGCAGTAAATGATTTCTATGCATTGTTTTAACATCTTTTGAATTATTCTCAGGCCTTACTTTGTACACAGGCAGATCATCTAGTTTGCCCACTACAATGTGAGGGAGATGGTGCCATCTGTCAGCAATCTTGTGTTTGCCATGCAGTCCCAGATTTCTTAGCAATACCAATCTCCCTCCTGGAGTTCCTGTGCTTTCACCTTTTATCATACCGTTCTTTGTTGGCCAGATTTCTTTTGGCAGCCATGGTTTGAGCCAGTTGGTACGCATGATTTAGCTGGGCCTTTAACTTTGCACATACTGTAAATAGTTGTCAGCTCGAACCCTATCAGGAGAGACCCAAAATACACATCTACCGCAGTCGAGCTTCTCTTCCAAACATCAGGTGTAGGGGAGAACCCAGTGGCATCACTTTTGGTGCAATTATAAGCATGTACCAGGGTGCTAATTTGTTGGCTCCATCTAGGCTTGTCCTTTGGGTGTAAGTGCCTAGCATATCTAGCAAAGCACGTTGAAACGTTCAGGCTGTGGGTCCCCTGGGGTGGTAAGGAGTGGTTCTGGACTTTCAGACTCCCACAGAAAAAGCATTTCTTTGATCAGACGACTCTCAAAGTCTCTCCCTTGATCAGAATGGATTCTTTGTGGAGCCCCATAGTGAACAAAAAAGTTTTCTACAAGACTTTGGCCACAGTGGATGCTTTCTGGTCTTTGGTGGTGAAAGCTTGGGCATATCTCGTAAAATGGTCAGTGACCACCAGCACATTACTGATTTTTCTTTGATCTGACTCCAAACTCAGGAAATCAATACAGACCAGCTCTATGGGTGCACTGGTGGTGATGTTAACAAAGGGGCAGCCCTCTGGGCAAAGCTTTCCTCTGTAGCAGCGACTACAAGTTCGAATGTGTTGTCACATCAGTCCCCATCTTAGGCCAATAGAATCTGGATCTCACCAAGTCAAGTGTTCTGTCTATACCAAGGTGCCCCATGTGGTTGTGCAAGGACCTCATTACTGAGTCTCAAAGGCAGTGGGCAGCATTAGTTGTTGTTTGTCTACTTGTCCCCCCTGTCTACTGTTTTCTGTATAACAGTTTATTGATCAGTTCAACTTAGAACCTTTTTGCATAACAATGCAGTTCTCAAATCAGTGGAGCGTAATTTGGACAAATCTTTTCCTGCATAGAGGGCTTCTAAAGCTGATTTGATCATGGGATCGCGGGATTGAGCCCGCCGAACACTGTCATTGTCCAGCTGAGGCAGTGCACCAATTTCTATTGCAGAAAAGTGGCAATAAGCAGCAGGTAGGCAATTCTCAGAGGGTCGCAAGCAATCCACCATGCAGTCCACTGCGTCCGTGGACATTTGTTCCTCCCTGTCAAACTTCTGGCAGAGTGCCCGATTATCAGGTTCTGACAATCTGACACAATCATTCTGGGGAACAGGCCTCCGGGAGAGAGCATCAGCATCTATGTGGTTCAGGCCTGCTTGGTATTCAACAGCATAGTCGTATGTAGATAATGCAGAAAGCCACCTATGGCCAGTGACATCCAACTTAGCTGAGGTCTGTACATAGGTCAAAGGATTATTGTCAGTTTTTACTAGTATTTTAGCCCCATACAAATACTCATGGAATTGGTCAATAATAGCCCACTTCAAAGCTAAGAACTCTAACTTATGTACAGGATAGTTCTTTTCGGATGGGGTCAGGCTTCTACTGGCAAAGGCCACTGGTCTCAAGCCATTCTCATGCTCTTGGTACAACACAGCCCCCAACCCTTGGAAGCTAGCATCAGTGTGCAGGACATAAAGTTTTCTTGGATCGGCATAGGCCAGCACTGGAGCGTGGTAAGTTGATATATGATCTCATGAAAAGCAGTCTCACAATCAGGAGTCCAGCGGGCCCCAAATACTTCACTCAGATGAAAATACACTCTTTCAGTCTTGAGGACACTGACTTTTGTATTTTGTGGGTTGGGGGATACCCTTGAGTAAGGTTAAGTAAGGCGGATCACTCTTGAATAGTCCTTGATAAAACGCCGATAATAACCACAGAATCCCATGAATCTTTGCAGTTCTTTTAGATATTTGGGTTGTGGCCAGGTGGTCAAGGCCTCAACTTTACTTGGGTCGGTCTCTATTCCCTCGGTGGATACTATATGTCCCACATACTTTACTGATGTTTGAAAGAATTGACACTTATCAATGGACAATTTAAGGCCAAAGTTTTCCAGTCGGTCCAATACCTTAAATAATCTGCTCTCATGTTCCTCCAGTGAGCTGTCAAACACAATAACATCATCTAGGTATACCAGGCACTCTAGTAAGTTCATGTCCCCCACTGCACGTTCCATCAATTGTTGAAAAGTGGCTGGGGCGCCTGAAATCCCTTGAGGCATCCTCATGAATTCATAGAAGCCAAGTGGACAGATAAAGGCTGTCTTCATGGTCCTCTGGGGCCATCGATCTGGTAGTACCCACTGGAGATCCAGCACAGAGAACCACTTGTCTCGCTTAGGCAGTCCAAAGCATCCTGAATGCAGGGCATTGTATACTGATCAGGGATAGTCCGCCGTTTAAGGTGCGATAATCCACGCACATCCTTACTGTCCCATTCTTTTCCTCACTACCACAATGGGAAGCATAGGCTTCTGGATTTTTGTACACCAGCAGCTAACATCTCTTGCAGATGCCGTCTCACATCATCTATGTCAAGCAGGTGCCAGGCGTCGAGACCTCTCATGAAATGGTCTTCGTCATGCAGCCAGATATGGTGCTCAGCTCCTTGCATGCATCCTACATCCCATTCCTTTAAAGAAAACACCTGGTCTCTCTGGCAAGCTTCCCACTGATCCTCACTTTCCATTCAGCTGGCAATGGGAGTCACCAAATCAAACAAGGCAGGTGCTACTCTGTCATTCTTCCTGAACTCTGTGCTGGTAGCACTGCAGTGTCTGCACAATGCACATTAGCCAGGGTGCAACCTCTATTTACTCAAATCTCTCTGTCAGACACATTATGAACTTGAACAATTACTCTTCTGGCATAAGCATGGGCTCTAGCAGGCAAAATACTAGGCTTGACCAGCAGTCCTCCGCAGTTTTCCACTCGCTTGCATCCAACATTAATATTTTATTCTTGACATCCTTTTGATACGGACCTCTCCTGTAAGGTACACTGGGCATTTGGCACCAGGATCAGAGACTCAGGATCCTTCCTCCAGACAATTCCAACTGGTTCCTCTGGTTCTACTGTTTGAACATCTCTCTGTGCCTCATAGGCCTTCTTAATCAAGGCCAGAATTCTTAAAGCTCTACCAGCCCTTGACCCCTGTTTTCCATAACACAACTGTTCCAGCCATCCAAACATATGTGCATTAGTCCCAATTAGTAAAGGAACCCCATCATACAGTCCAGTAGGGGGACACACTAAGGCCAGGGTCTCTACTTGCTCGGCCACTCCAGCCACAGAGGTGGGAAAAGACAGCCAAATTCGGATATATCCAGAGTACGGGTAGGCCTTCTCACTTAACCCCCAGACATGCAGCTCCTCCAACGGTTGTAAGGTACGTCAGACAAATTATTCTGATACCAGTCTTGGAACATAATTGTCACTAGGGAGCCACTGTCTAATACAGCTCTTGTAGACACTCCATTCACCTTTACAGTGGTCTCCATGGAGGGACCCACTATTCTGGACCATTCTGGAGAGGCGGTAGCAGGGGCCTGGGCAACTGATCTTGCCACAAAGGGATGTGAGTTAGCATTTTGGGGCCCTCATTGGGATCATTGCATGCACCTTTAACCACTGATTTGTTCTCTGAAGCCTCCTTGTAGCCTATATGCAACTTTGTTTGTGTCTTTGGGGACCGCATTCTCTTCATGTGCCCATCCTTCCCACAATTATAACAAAACATACTTTCTGGAGTTTGAGCTGGCCGAGGCATCACACTGGAAGCCAGGGCAGGGGTACTACTAACTGGAAACCTTGGTGCCATCTCTGCCTGCGGCGTGATAAGCATTTGGAGACATCTCGTCAATTTCCCCACTTCCATGGTCAAGACATCGAGTTTTGAGCTGTTGTCAGCAGGAGATGCATGGGTGGGTACCTCACCCCCATAGCAGATGCAGTCAGGTGAGGGTCGGGGCCTGTACTTGCAGGAGCGGCCTTCATAAAGGGACTGTTTTTTACTTCCCCAAACTCTCTCAACAGTTTGCCCCATTGTGGCATATCTTTTCCTTCTCAGAGCACTCATTAACTGCCAACCTCTGCCCTGAACTTCACTTGATGGGTCACCTCAGTCTACTGGTCAGTAACCGCAGCTATTGGTGCAAGTCCTCCCGAGGTCACCTTTCTCAGCTCCTCAATTTCTCTCATTAGCTCATCATAGGAGGTTGAGGATTCCAGTCGATTTACCAGGCGAATGAAGCAACAGCAGTTCCGAGAACGGGTGACTTCAGGATCCTGTCCAGCCTGGTTCGGTCCAGTTCAATCGCTGGCAACCACCCTTTCTGAGAGCATTCTTGCAACAATTTTTCCAGCCAAGATACATACACAGACAACAACTCCTTGGTACTGTTGTGCATTTATTACTCTCCACCACAGGTCCTCATCAGAATCTGGGCTCCCATACACATTCTCCAGGGCCTCAAGATAGTCCTGTGCAGTCGCCCAGGGTTACTTGGTCTGCTTAGCACAGATGGTAGCCAGGGCAGGACCTCGGAGGCTCTCACTAACCCTCTTTCACTTCTTCGGCTTCCAAGCATTGCCATTCTAGCACTTGGGGCAACTATAGTCTATCCAGGTCTCCTAGTCATCCTCCCTTCGGGGGTGGGAGGGTGCCAGAGAAGATCCCCAACCTCTCGTAAGAGTCGTGACTAATGGCAGTGCAGAAATAGGAGCCTGCATTGGTTCAGCCACCATTACGGGTACTGGAGCGGGAGAGGGTGTTGGGGGAGGAACACCCCCAGGTGGCAAGACTAGTTTCTTCAAGTCCTCCACAGTTTTCCCTTCCCCCAGCAACCATTTAGCAAATTTCTCCTCAAAAGTTTCAGATAATGGTGGGGGCTCATTCCCCCCTGGGTCTTTACTGTCCTTAGTTATCACTCTCCAGGCAGTGAGGGCTCCCTCTGGGGTAATAGTCTGTGGCACTTTGGAGCTATCTATGGGATCCTTAAACTCTACTAGGGCCAGGAAAGTGTGGGTGAGCAGATCAGCATGCCGACCCACCACCACAGGGCTTTGTAAACCTTCCACCTTGGAAAGTACTCCTGTACAGTGTCCGATTGATACCCAGGGAATGTCCAGGATAAGCATAGCATTTGGGGGTCGATCTCCTCCCAGTACACCACTCCACCAGCCGGTGCACAGCCACTCTGTCGGGGTACCCATTTATTTATTTTTTTTCACAGTGGTTCAGAATATGGCCACTAGAGGACACACATTCCAGCGGTGCCTCCAAGATGTAACCCCTAGGTGGCGCTATCCCAAGAGCTACTACCTCTGCCTGATTTGCCACTAACAGGTTGAGGGGCCTGGATCCGATGGCGGGTGCCTCCACCCAGAGGTCAGGGTTTGCAATAGCTAAACTAACTTGGTCACAGCCCTCTGGGACACTGCAACCCCCCTTTCTTCCCACTAGTGACCCACACAAATATCAGAATTACCTTCACATATACACTTAATCCCCAGGACTGGTCTGCCAGCGTGACTCTGGGGACTCCTGTAAACAAGATGATACAGCAAAACCACAGTACAATACTTTAACATAGACGAATACCTCAGGCAGTGTAACTTTGCTGAAACAACCAGATCTGATTTATTTAGGGGGATATAACAAGGACAGGGGAAATCAGGTTAATTAGTTTAAATGCATTAATAATCACAGTACTGTGCACATATTTCAGAATCCCAAATGTCCCTAATGTCACTCTTACTGGGTACCCAGGCAGTAAGAGGCTAGCCTATATGGTGCAGCTGGTTGGGGCCCTGAAGATGGAAAATGCATGCACAATACCCAAATTGTAATCCGGAGCCGGTAGGCTCAGTTTGTGGAGAAAGAAAGGAAAAGTAATCAGATGGAACACTTGCAATTAGATGATGGCAGGGAGCTACCCTGATTTGTACTCACAAATTCAATGCTGGAACTGAATGGAAGGCAGATTGTCCTGGATTGCCAGGAGGAGCAGACCATGTGGACAAGGTCCTTGTGACTGGACCCCATGGCAGTTCAGAGCAAATGGATGTAGTCTGGATTGTTGGGGTTTACTTGCAGCTTCATGCACTCAATTCACTGTAATAGGGATTTGAAATGTGAGTCCCACAAGCACTACACACATTTATATGGAAAAGAAAGTACTATACCAGGCAGGCTGCTTCTCATCCTGATCGCAATTACTGCACAATATCCGAGAACACACAGCAGATTCAGTTCCTGACAGACCGAGCGCATTCAGCAATTTCTCCAGTCTTCTGCAGGTGAGCCTGGTTTCTACCTTCAGATCTCCTTGATTCTCTTCACAGGTCGGATTCAGTCTGAACAGCATTTACAAGCTGCAGGACCAAACTTGGGGCTTACACGCATTTCCGACTAAATCTGCGCAAAAGGAGCACAGGGCTCCTTCCTCTTCACTGCCAGAGCTAAACTGAAACTCCAGTAGACAAAGCGGCACTTCCTTTGAGTTCCTCCCAGTTCTGGGCTGGATTGGCTGTCACCACAATAGACGCCTGTTGGTGCAAAAGGCGCCAAGTCCAAACTACATTTCCCAGAGTCACTGCCCATACAATCCTCTTGTGGCTGGCTCAGATTACGAGTCCAAGTTCTGATTCATCCACAGGCACCATTTTAGAGCTCCCTTAACCCACACTGATTGGTCCGTTCAGCAGTTCAAACTAGAATGGGGAACTAGGCAAACACAGTTCTGATTGCAAAGAAAAGCAGGTTAGACAAACTGTATTTCATTATTACTCTAAATGATTTCTGCAAACAGTTACATCTTTCAGGTAGGTTCCTTTGCACTCCTAGTGACTGCAAAACGGAGCGAATTGGCAGCAGCTCGAGTGGGACTCAAGCAGAGAAACACGAGTCCCCCATACAACTAATTATGTCTGCAAGCAGACAGCTCTTAAAGAGACAGTACCAGAGGCTCTAAAAACACTCACAGATAAATGGCTTAAACGCCAAACACCATTCAGGCTCGGAGCATTCAAGCAAGCTCCTAGAAGTCTTTTGGGAACCCCCATTTGGAGGGGGGTTACACAGGTAAGTGCACTAGACATAAAAATGTCTATTTTCAGGCATGACCGGGGAGATTACAAAGTAAAAACATTACAAATACATGGTGCAGTGAAGCTCACAGTTATAAAATAGAAGTAGGGACAGTAGAACAGCAAAACAACAGTAAAAATACATGGTAATTGAAAGCTGTTTATTATAAATAGTAGTAAGGACAGTAGGCCAGTAAACATATGTGGTTGTAGATATAATGTACATCTCAGTAAATGCATTCTTCATTTGATTTGTTTGATTCATTTAGTTGGAGCAGGAGGGAGGGGCCTTAGCTGGTCAGTTTGTGACTGTGTGTTTGTAATTGTATGTGAGGACTTTTCTTAACTGCCATTTCTGTGTGCTTTCCATTTAGTTTGGGCAAGATTGAAGGATTCTAGCTGACAAGTTTGTGACTGTGTGGTTGAAAGTGGCTAGTGGCTGTGTCTGAACTTTAAGTGCAGGCATCATATTACAGGGATCAGTGCAGTTTGAATGTGAGGTTTAAACTGCCATTTCAGTTTGATTCTTCATTTAGTTGGAGCAAGTGGGAGGGACTCTAGCTGGTGAGTTTGTGACTGTGTTTGTAATTGTATTTGAGGTATTTTCTTATCTGTCATTTCTGTGTGTTTTTCCATTTAGCTTGGGCAGGATTAAGGGATTCTAGCTGGCAAGTTTGTGACTGTGTGGTTGAAAGTGACTGTGTCTGGACCACGGTGAGTGGAGTGAGGAGTCACTGCCAGTGGACTCATTGGCTCATTGTTTTTAGACACAGACTGTGATGTAGTCCCACCGACCCACCCCAGGGCCCACCCTACATTAATTGGGTGTGTCCCTAGGGCCTTGCAACATCCTGCATCCATAAAGGAAGTAGCGAAGAGAGGAAACATAACAACCTACAACACAAATAAAACACATATTTGGGAGATAACAAATAGTCATCAAGCAGGCAGTTGATTGAGAAGGGAAACAGACATGATGGGAGTGGTGTAGTGCAGTGGTTGTGAGCAGCTGTCTTCAGGGACACATTCTGATCATGACATTGCCCTATCTGCAGGCACCTCTGTGGCTGCGGGAGGAGGTTGCCTGCCTCCAAACAGAGTTGGCCAAGCTGACAGCAGCATCCACCCCCACCCAGAGACCACCAGGCCCACAATCTGTACCTCAAAGAGTGCCAGGAAAGAGGAGTGATTGGACTACGATGGGCTCAGGGAGGGTGTGGGAAGGGGTGTTAAAAGCACATCTCCCAACCAGTCCTGCTTAGTAACTCCTACACTGTTTTGGAGGAACGGGAAAGCCCCACTCAGTAACCCAAGGCTGGGACCAGGGAGGATGGGAGGGTCCTCCAGGATGGAGCCCCAGGACAGGGAAGCAGGGAACCCTGGAGGAGGGGGAAGCTTCTCCTAGTGGGGGACTCTATTGTCTGGAGAGTGGAGTTAGGGTCATCTAGCAGGGAAGAGAGGAGGGTCAAGTGCCTACCAGGAAGCACTGCATGGAGGGATGGGAAGTGGATCCATAGAATCGCTATGGCAATAGCTAGGAGGGAGCAGCTGGATGTCATTGTCCACCTGGGGACAAATGACCTGGCCAGGCAAAGGGTGGAGTTAAACAGAGTCCAGGAAGACTTCAGGAAGTTGGGGGGATACCAGAAACAGATAGCATGCTCCATCTCATTCTCGGAGGTACTACCTGTCCAGGGCACAGGGGAAGCTAGGGCACTTCATATCCGCACCTTCAACTTCTGGTTGAAGTATTGGTGTGGAAGGGAAGGTTTTGGCTTCATAGGGGACTGGGGCCTGACCTGGGCAGATGTGAGCTTATATAAGGAGAATGGCCTGTATCTGTCCAAGAAGGGGACCTTGGTCCTTTGTGAGAAGTTTAAATACTTCAGCTGTGAGCATTTAAACTGGCCAAGGGGGAGAGTCAGGAGGCTTAGAAACCCCCCCATGGGAACATGCAGGAACATAAGTTGACTATGGGAACAGCTAAAGCAGGCAGGGAGGGGTAGGCAGGTGAAGAATGTATAACGAGTGATACAGGTGGGGCAAGAGCAGATAGGAAAGGAAACTGGGGTTGGGGGAGACGCTGGAGAGAGAGAACAAGAGCAGAGGGAGAGCAGACTGTAAAACATGGAAGGTCATGCTAACGAATGCTCGTAGTCTAGGAAGTAAGATTCCAGACCTGGAGGCCTTGTTGGCAGATGCAGATCTTGACATAGCAGCAATAACAGAGACGTGGTACTCTGCTACTCATGGCTGGGAAGTCAATGTACCAGGTTATACATTATTCAGGACGGACAGGGAGGGTAAAAAGGGTGGGGGAGTGGCTCTGTACATCAGAGATGGTAGAAAGGTTACAGAAGTTCAGGGAAGACAGAGGGAGGCCGAGGTAATGTGGGTCACCCTGGAGCCAGGCAATGGAACAGCAATACGCACAGGGGTGATCTACAGAATTCTGGCTCAGAGGGAGGAAGTAGACAGGGAACTAGTGGAGAACATACATGAAATGGCAGCTAAAGGCAAAATCCTGCTATTAGGGGATTTCAATATGCTGGACATGGATTGGGCCACCCAGATAGCTGCTTCAGCCAGAAGCACAGCCATTCTTGAATCCCTGCAGGGGGTTGGACTCAGGCAGCTGGTGCATGAGCCAACCAGGGACAAGTCAGTTCTGGACCTGGTATGGACCAATGGGAACAGTCAAAGAAATGCAGGTGGAAGGGCAGCTGGGGTCCAGTGACCACCACATGGTGGCTCAGCATGGAGACATGGACTCAATTAAACTACACAAGGGCAAGAGTATTAGATTTCAGGAGGGCGGATTTCACTAAAATGGGTAGATGTACACAGGCAGTCCTGGGGAAGGGAGGGGTAATAGAGGGGGTGGAAGAACAATGGGGAAACTGAAAGGAGCCATAATTGATATAATAAACCAATGCGTTAGGATAGTGGCCAAAGGGAAAAGAAGGAAACCACTATTGTTCTCCAAAGAGGTGGGTGACAAAGTCAGGGCTAAAAGGCTGTTTCAGAAAATATAAGGGGAGCCAAAGGGAGGAGAAGAACAGGGAGGTGTACCTTGAAGGTGTAAGGGAAGCAGAGAAGGCTGTTAGGAGAGTGAAGGAGCAGACCGAAGAGGGCTTATCACAGTCTGTAAACAAAGGGGATAAGGCATTTTATAGGTACAACAGTTAAAGAAGAAAACGGGGGATTGTGAGGCTCAAAGGGGAGCAGGAAGAGTGTAAGGGGGATCTGGACAAGGCAGAAATACTGAACAAATACTCTGCTCAGCATTCACTAAGGAGGGTGAGGGTCAAGGACCACAGTTGGGATGCAGAGAAAATGGGGGGGGGGGTGGACACCAGTCCTTTCACAGTGGAGAGAGAGTTCTGGAAGAACTCATAAAGCTGAAGGTGAATAAGGCCATGGGGACAGACGGCATCTGCCCGAGGATATTAAAGGAGCTGTGAAGGGAACTAGCAGCACCTCTGGTGGTCCTGTTCACAGAGTCACTCAACACAGGTGTCATTCCAAAGGACTGGAGGAGGGCACATGTAGTCCCACTGCCCAAAAGCGGCAGAAGGGTGGAGGCGGGGAACTACAGGACCAGTCAGCTTCACCTCAGTGGTTGGAAGGATCATGGAGACACTGCTGAAAGAAAGGATAGTGGCACTTATGGAATCCAGCAGTGCTCAGGATCTGAGGCAACATGGATTCACAGCAGGAAGGTAATGTCAAATGAATCTAATAGTTTTTTTTTATTGGGTGACTAGGGAACTAAATCAGGGAGGAGCAGTGACATCAAGCACCATGCGAAGGAGGAGGCAGCCCACAACAGACACTGCACAATGGCAACAGGTGGAGCACCCACACAACCACAGCCCCTCAGCTGACATGAGGAATATGTAGTGGCACAGATCAGCACACGCAGCATACAGGGTGACATGGAGCTGGACCTGAATCGGCAACAACATGCACAAGGTAGCACAGGGAATGCATGAGGTGGGTGACACTACCATGCAGACAGCAGACACGGCACCACCAGTGGAGGCAGATGCCTTGCATGGCCAACAGGGACCAACAATGCAAGGCCCCACAGTGAAGAGTGACCGGGGGAGGGACAGATGGACACAGTGATGGCCTGGTCCACTATGCAGAAGCATAGGCGGTGACCCCTCTACTGGGCACCACAGGCTGGACATGTACCGTGGCAATGGACACATACCAGAACATGTGAACCAGATGTAACCCACCATGCACATATGTCTGTATACCCAACAGGTGGCCAGAGTACACAGACCGGAGGATGTGCCACTGCCAGGTGGCCCACACAACCACAACGCCATGCTGCAACTGACAGTGATGCATCAGAACAGAATGGCATGGACAGCAACAATGATGATGAACAACAGTAGGCATCCACCAGTGACAGCACAGTGAGCCAGGCCCAGAGGAGGAAGATAGACAGTGAAGTCGGAGAAGGACAGGGAAGAGACACTGATAATAATGCCATGCTGTCCAACAGCCCACAGTACCACGGGGCACAGCACACCGGCGGGCACACCAGTGGACCAACAACAGACCACAGCAGACACTGAGTGGCTGGAGGACAGTAGGGATGGCAGTGTCGTGGGATAGGCAAACAGTGTACACACCACCAGAGGTCGAGATGTCCAACCACACAGCACCGCGGAACAACCCCTGAAGGTACAGGAGGGACAGGCCAACAAGGTGCAACACCACTGCCATTGGATAATGACCTCAGGGATGACCTGTCCCAATACTGCCAGGACATCATGTTCACCCAGGAGGCAGCACAGCTGGCTGGGATACACAACAGCAATCATGACCACACCACTGCCATGGTAGCACGACACTTGGACGAAGTTGCAGCATCCACGCAGGCCATGATATGTGGATACAGGAAGGGCAGGCCACACAACACAGATGCAAGGCTACACCAGGACATAAGGCTGTGTGTTGCACTGACAAACAGATGCCATAGAAAGGCAGACCGCTGTCATGGAACACAGCATTGTGCTGCACAGCACCCAGATGGAGGCATCAACAGCAATGTCCGCAGTACTGCAGGAGACTGCAAGATGCATGCAAAAGCATGCAGCCAGCATAGCAATGGTCCCACAGTCATGCCAGGAATGCAATGTGCGGTGGCACTACAGTAGGGCAGGTGCTGAACAGCACAGCACGGAACACACAGCAGAAGTAACTCAGCACGAGTCTCACAGGGGCATACAGGATGCGAGACAGAGCAGTGACAGCACACAGAGCATGGCACAGCCAGTGATGTCCACAGGACAACAGCCAGTAGCAGTGGTGACACAGCATGTGACACGTACAGCTGGACCTAAGGACACGGCAGTGGGCGACATGGATGGCTATCATGGAGACAAAGGAGAACAGCAACAGGATGACAATGCCACTGAGGACAGACATGTGGGTATGACAGACAACAGGGACAGGCTGGTGGCATGCAGTGATGCTGGTGATGATGGTGGACATGGCACAGTGGAGCACACACAGCAGGGAGCCACAGCCGGATAAGACATGGAAGACACCTGTAGCAACACGCCCAAGAGCAGAACCGAGGAGGTGCATGGGCACGTAGAGGTAGTGGAACAGGAGGTGCAGAGGGGGCAGGATATACACCTGCCAGACAGTGCTGGGGTGCAGGCCGGCAACATACAGATCATAATGGGGCACGGCAACAACATGGAAATGCCAACACCCAGTGCAGCACAGACACTGGCAAAGCGCACAACATCCCAGTCCTGAGGCCACAAGAAGAGCCACACTGATGCAGGTGGACTGGCCTGTGAGGGGTGGATGGCCAGGCAAAGACCAGCAGTAGCAGAGCCCAGTGCACAGGCAGCAGCAGCAGCAGGCAGCTGGACCAGATGGAGGGGGAACAACAGCGGTATGACAGGACCTGATGCTGCATAACAACTACAGCCGGTGTCACCACGACGGTCACAGAGGCACAGGGTGCACACAAAGCCAGCCAGTCCAAGAGCACAAACAGCATGTGACACACCACAGGATGCAGCACAGAGCAGCAACATGGCAGTACAGCCATCATGCACTGCACAGAGCTGGACTCCGGCCACTGTAGGCCATAAAGAGAAGCCTGCACACACACAACAGTAGGAAGCACACATCATGCCACGCATGTACACTGGACAGGGGAGGCACCCTGACGATAGTGCCCACCACTATGCACTGGGCCCATGTCCACACCATACCCTGAGCACAGCCCTCCCACCCAAACACACACCACACATGGGTGGCACACATGCGCCGTGCATACATGTGGTGCATGTACATGTACCCCATGTCCCGTGTACATGGCCCATGGCCATTACCCACCCAGTCATGCCACCACAGCAAGGGATACACACACACATGCCTGCGGCCTGTAGCCCATTACCACCCACATGACAGTGGTATGCACAGTGCCAACCCATACAGCACGTGCAGGATGTCTGCACAACCCTCAAAGCCCGCCCTGGGAAAAGTGGCCTGCAACCATGTGCATACACCATGACACCCAGTGACACTGCACACCCACATCCCATGCACCACTGACCACCACCAACTAGGTGTGCCCCCCACACACACCCCTGTTCCCAGTGTGTCCAGTGGGTGCACACACCATGGTGGGGTGTACCACAACAGGCATAGACCGTGGCGCACACAGCACCGTACCCTTCCATGGTGCTATGCATGCCCCACACCCTGGTGCATGGCCTGCAGGACTGTTGCCACCTCTCACACATGGTGTAACACACACACACATCCCACTGCTAGCAACACACCCACACACAGTACCTGATGTGTGACGCACCACCACATCAGGCATACAGAGATGCACAATGCATGCAATTGGCAGGCATTCCAGTATGCCGTGACACACCACACAGCCCCACCATGGAATTGTGTACCACATGTATGGTACCGTGACATGCACACATGTAGGCCCAAACCACGAGGTCCCACCTTGTCGACTGGTGGTTTGGCTTACCCATTATGGCATGCCACTCTGGAACTAAGAGGTCCCCAATACCGAGTGACACATGCCCACAGGGATACAGTGATCTGACACTGTGCCCAGCGTGTGTCACTACCGAGCCCTGTGATGCATAGTGCCATGTTGGCATGCAGTGCATGTCACACAGCGTAGGACGATAGTCCCTGGTGTCCAGATGTGGACCTGTGTATGCCCTTGTGGACAGGTATTCACACATTAGCTGACACTGACCTGCACACAGCATAGGCAGAAGTAGGGCATGCACAGTAATGAATGACACACGGACACAGCATGAACATGGAACAGCAATGTGTTAAACACAACAAAGCAATACACACCAACAACTGTGATGGCATTTGGACTGGTACACAATGCAGTGGGCACAGCAACTCACACAGAAACAGAGGTGGAATAGCACAACAATTAACAGCATTGAACACTGCGTTACCACAACCTGAAGTAACATGCACCTGTGTACGGGCTACACTATGTGCCCTGTCCATAGCATGTCCACCATGTAGCATGTCACATCCTGGACAATGTTGCAGTCACATGTCCAACAGTCAATGTCCACCAATCTGGTCCAGGTACTCCAGCAGGTCACGCATAGTGTCATTCATCATGGACAGATGCCTTGCCAGGGGCCTGATGCCCACACTGAGTCCCTGTGCAAAGTCACGGAGGGTGAGCAGATGCAGCTGTATGTCGGCATCACCCCCGGCATCCATGTCTGGCAATATGTCATTGGCACTCACAGACTGCTCAGGTTCAATTTCGAGGACAGATCATGCAGCCCGACACACAGGGGCGGCACCATCATCAAACTGGCCAACACTTGCCTGTCCAGCCACATCCAGGGTGCCTTCTCCTGTGGACATGTCCGCTGTGTCATCTCCCATAGACCAGCCCACAGCACTGTTGTCCAGCTCCATGTGTTGAGGCCGCTGCTGCCATTCCACTGGGTCAGCCTCCTCCTCTGTACTGTCCTCTGTACCCTCCTGCGGTGACACCTGCTGACCACCCTGGGCCATCCTCCTAGTTCTGGCAGCATATGCTTTTGCTTCAGCCTGCTTCAGGCAGCGCATCACTCACTCAAGGGCATGCCACCATGCATCACTGCCCTGCTGTCCCCTCTGCACACTGGCAGTGGTACCTGAAATACAATGTGACAGACTGTGAGGGCCTGTAATGCATGTCAGCACCTCTGTGTCACCAGACAATATATGTTGTCCAGACTGCGAACACAAGGGTGGCATGCAATCGACATGCCATGCCATATGTTGCATCAGCCATGACATGTACCAATTGTATATGGGGCACACTCCCACACATGTGTGCACGGTGCATATGCCCTACCCCCAACCTACATCCATGGCCAGCATTGCTGGCCCTGCTGCTGTGTGTGTGTGTGTGTGTGTGTGTGTGTCTGCTGCAGCATGTGCCGGCCACACGTGGCTCCATCGGTACCATCATGTGGCCTGTCACGACATTGTGCAGTGCATGGGCAACACATGCATGGCACTGCTGCATGTCAGCAGGGGCATGATGGTGTCCAGCCCTGTGTCTGCACTCCATACCATGTGTGGCACCTGTGCTTCCTGGCATGCCCATGTGTCCCCTCGTGAGTGCGTTTGCAGACACGTGGACACATCACCAGAACACATTGCCTGTATGCACGACATCGGACACGGGTTGCTGCCTGGATGGCTGCAGTGGCTCGTGTGGCCACGGGGATGCACATCCGGCCAACTACTGCATATCACTGGGCCTAATGACGCCACAGGCACTCACGGCACATGGCTGCTGCCATGCCTCCCCCTGCATGATGGGCCCTACACAGTGGCCTACAATGCTGCATGCATGTCACGTCGGCTGTACACCTACCTTGATGATGTTGTGCTCTGCGTGGTCCTTGTCCCTCGCCACCCTGTCCATGTCTCCTGGGTCTCCCCTGCCCTTCGGTGGTGGTGGTGCTGCCCTCTCCTGCAGAGACATAATGGTGTGTGACATCATCAGTACTCAGCTGTGCATCTGTGGTCACTGTGCTGTGCTGTGTATCGGTATCGCTTACGGTTACACATGCCTGGCTGCCTTGGCCGTCCTCCACACATCTGGACATCTGCGTCGTGAGCCATCCTCTGCAGGTATCCCAGGAGCTGACCCTCCCTCCAGACCAGGTCATTCCACTGGCACCTGACCTGCCTCATTGTCCTCCTGATACCAGACACTGCCTGGAGCCTGGTACCAATGGTAGACTACACCCTTTCACTGTCTGAGGGGCTAGATTGTTGCCCCCCCATGGGAACAGCACCCTGGTCCACTGCTCAGCCATTCTTATGAGGATCACTGTCTCATCATCAGAGTAGTTAGAGGCCCTGCTCCAGTGTGCCATTGTTTCTCGGATTGCCACCTTTTGTGTGCTGTGGAGATATAATTGTCCCCTGCCTGTCTCTGCACTGTATCTGCCAGCAGTTGCTTGGGCTGCACTGTCCTATGTGTCCTACTGCTCATGCAGCTGCTGTCCTAGCATGAGCTGGTGGCTGTGCTGCATGTGGGCTGTATTCCCCTGCATTTCTGTAGCTCTGACCACGTATGATGCACGTTGCATAGTCCAAGGAACCGCACGTAATGCAGGTTGCATCTGCATCACATGCAGATTGTGCCTGCATCGACATCACACGTGGCGGCTGTAACAGGCATGTCGCAACACACCCTGCATCACCAAGGGTGCTTGCCCCATATGCTGCGTGGTGTGTTGCCGCTCATTGCATCTGTTCAAGGTACCACACTGGTGGGGGGGGCCCTGCTTACTATACCAGTATGTGCCACTCCACATGGCATTGCTGGCTCTGCTGCTATGTGTGTGAATGTGTGTGCCTGCTGCATCATGTGCCAGCCACGCATGGCTCCATCGGTACCATCATATGGCCTGTCATGACATTGTGCAGTGCATATGCAACACATGCATGGCACTGCTGCATGTCAGCAGGGGCATGATGGTGTCCAGCCCTGTGTCTGCACTCCATACCATGTGTGGCACCCGTGCTGCCTGGCATGCCCATGTGTCCCCTCGTGCATGCGTCTGTGGACACGTCACCAGAACACATTGTCTGTATGCACGACATCAGACACGGCTTGCTGCCTGGATGGCTGCAGTGGCTCATGTGGCCTGTGGCCATGGGGATGCACATCTGGCCAACTACTGCGCATCACTGGGCCTAATGACGCCACAGGCACTCACAGCACATGGCTGCTGCCATATCTCCCCCACTGCATGATGGGCCCTACACAGTGGCCTACAATGCTGTATACATGTCATGTCAGCTGTACACCTACCTTGATGATGTTGTGCTCTGCGTGGTCCTTGTCCCTCTCCACCCTGTCCATGTCTCCTGGGTCTCCCCTGCCCTTCAGTGGTGCTGCACTCTCCTGCAGAGAGATAATGGTGTGTGACATCATCAGTACTCAGCTGTGCATTTGTGTTCACTGTGCCGTGCTGTGCATCAGTATCATTTGAAGTTACACATACCAGGCTGCCTTGGCCATCCTCCATACATCTTAACATCTGCATTGTGAGCCATCCTCCACAGGTAGCCCAGGAGCTGACCCTCCCTCCAGACCAGGTCATTCCACTGGTGCTTGACCTGCCTCATGGTCCTCCTGATACCAGGCACTGCCTGGAGTCTGGTGCCAATGGTGGACCACACCCTTTCACTGTCTGAGGGGCTAGCTTTCTGGCACCCCTGTGGGAACTGCACCCTGGTCCACTGCTCAACCATTCTTATAAGGATCACTGTCTTATCATCAGAGTAGTTAGAGGCCCTGCTCCAGCGTGCCATTGTTTCTCGGATTGTCTCTTTTTGTGTGCTATGGAGATATAATTGTCCCCTGCCTGTCTCTGCACTGTATCTGCCAGCAGTTGCTTGGGCTACACTGTTCTATGTGTCCTACTGCTCGTACAACTGCTGTCCTAGCGTGAGCTGGTGGCTGTGCTGTATGTGGGCTGTATTTCCCTGTGTTTCTGTGGCTCTGACCACATGTGATGCATGTTGCATAGTCCAAGGAACCGCTCACAATGCAGGTTGCATCTGCATCACATGCAGATTGCACCTGCATCTGCATCGCATGTTGGCAGCTGCAACAAGCATGGCGCAACACACCCTGCAACACCAAGGGTGCTTGCCTCGTATGCTGCATGGTGTGTTGCCACTCATTGCGTCTGTTCAAGGTACCACACTGATGGGGGGAGCCCTGCTTACTATACCACTATGTGCCACTCCACATGGCATGCCCTATGGGTATGCCACCACCCATCCATTTCCTGCAGCCACAGGTGCACTGTGCCTGGCTATGTGCCACGCCTTGGGCTGTGCTGCATGGTGTGTGTAGCCACCCACCCACACAGTCCTCCCTGTCACCGGTGGGACCGCTCCTTGCGCCCACCACATGATGACATTGCATGAGGGCAACAGCACTGGTATGCTGTGTGTGGCACGGTGGCACTGTTGAGCTGTACCTGACCCATGCTGTCTACATGGCCCGCCTAGTGTTGTGGCCGCAGTGTCTGGCATCCAACACATTCAAACATGCCAGTCATCATCTCTGACATATGTCGCTTGTCCACCTGTGCCACATGCATGCAATACCCACCCGGCCACACATGCTGCTGCCAGTGTCACTGTGACATGTGCAGTCTGGGTCAGCACACAGGCAATGGGCACCTCTGTCACCAGTGCTGCCACTGTCTGTCTGTAGACCCAGGCGGCAACACCTCCATATCGCCACAGCTGCTCCGGTCCACCAGCGGTGTGTGGCCACTCAGTGGTGGTCCCTGGGTACCTGGCCCTGCTTTGTTGTTCTCTGCAGTGCCATGGCATTGCTGCCCAGTGTGCCTGTAGTGTGGTACATGGCTGCATGGGTGCGGCCTTCACATGGCCTCGGGACTGTGGTCCATGCCCTACGGACACCATGCTGGTGTTGTTGTACCTGTGCCCTTGCACACTGCACATGCTGTTGTGTGCTCATCCAAAGTGTGACCAGATCAGCTGCACCCGCATGCGTTGTCTGGCCAGTGTGTGTTGTGGCTGGCCTTGTTGTCACCAGTCCACGGCAGGCCTTGCCCCTCCTCCACAGTGTCACCATCATCGCTGGGTGCCTCCTCATCCTCTGGCATTGGTGTGCTGTGTTCGAGTGCTATGTTGTGCAGCATGCAACATGCTATAACTATTTTGGATGCCATTACTGCTGTATACTGCAATGCACCGCCTTATCTGTCGAGACACCAGAACCTCATCTTGAGTATGCCGAATGTGCTCTCTATCACACTGCTGGTTGCTGTGTGGGCATCATTGTAGCATTGTTCTGCTGCACTCTGGGGCTGTCTCACCAGTGTCATCAGCCAGGGCTGTTGTGGGTATCTACTATCACCTGTGGGGAGGGGGGAAGGTTACTGTTGTGTCCACATACTTCACATGGCCACCTGTTCTCTGTGTGTATGTGTGTGCCTTATCTATCAGCCACCCGTCTGTGAGTGTTCCATTCTGGAATGCCTCACACAATCCACAGTTCCAGTAGATATATGCATCGTGTGTGGACCCAGTATACTGTGCCATGACATCCAGTATTCGGCACCTGCTGTCACTGATGATGTGTACATTCATGGAATGGTAGCCCTTGCGATTCACATAGGTGTCTAGTTCTTCCAGCGGTGCCCTTATGGCAATGTGTGTGCAGTCTTCTGCACCAAGCACATGTGAGAATCCTGCTGTGTTGTAAAATCCCTGCTTGATTGCCAGTTGCTGTTGGGTGTCTGTGGGTAGGTGGATGTATTGGTGTGACCTGTGTACAAGTGCATCCACGAATGCCCTCAGGCTACATGATACGAAGGGCTGTGAGATGCCCACTGCATTGCCACTCAGTGTCTGGAATCTGCCACTGGCTAATACCCGTAGAGCTGCACATACCTTCACCTCTGTTGGTATGGCATGGCCTCTGCATGTCCTGCTTCTCATGTCAGCCTCAAGATCCTGGCATAGCTGTGCTATGGCTGCCTTGCCGAGCTAATATGCAATGTACTGCTCCTCAGTCAGATTCATGTGTGAGGTGTGTGGGCGGTACACATGCATGGCATGCCTCCTGTGCCTGTGTTGCTGCTGTCTGTGTACCTGCTGCATCTGTTGCTGTGTCTGCTGTACAGCACCACCCTGTTGTGCTTCCTGGTGGGCACATCACCTGTGGTGTAGCAT
This sequence comes from Neoceratodus forsteri, assembly GCA_016271365.2. Taxonomy (NCBI): domain Eukaryota; kingdom Metazoa; phylum Chordata; order Ceratodontiformes; family Ceratodontidae; genus Neoceratodus; species Neoceratodus forsteri. The sequence goes on along the minus strand of CM057453.1, from coordinate 1,230,433,204 downwards.
GGCCAGCCGTATGTCAAGTAGGGCCAGTGGTGCAAACATTCTCTGGGGTGTATCTCTCTCACTCTCTGTCCTTCTGCAGTCCTGTGTGTCAGTCCTGTGACACTAACCCTGCCTCTTCCCTTCCTTTTTCTAAGTCCCCTTAGATCAGCTCCCAGTAGTCTAGTGGTGTTTGAAATTTCCTGTTTGGGGCAGGTTTGTGAATTGCACTCCTGCATCCAGCTTGCCTTGCCCATGTCGCAACATGCCATGCATCAAGGTGCTAGCCAGCATATGGCACTGTGTTGGCACATGGGGTGGTTGATGCACTGGTTCTTGCATTCCCACAAGGTGCATTTCTCAATCATGTCTTGCTTGCATTTTGACGCAAGGTGTTGCGTGCATCTTTCTATCTGATGCACATCTTGGTCCAGCATTTGAGAATCAGTCCTTGGACTTTGCAAGCCGATGGCTTTGGTACAGGTGCTGGGAAGGTGCCAATAGTTGGCCAAAGCAGCCAGGAAGCCAAAATCTTGAAGGATCACGAGGCAAGCTCTCCAGTATGGAGGCAAGCTAACAAGAGCCCTGTATTCTGGTTTTCCTCAGTGTGCATGATTATCCCATACAGCCATAAATTTGGTCTGAAAAAATTGAAGGGCATAATTAACATTAGTAGTTTCTGAGACAGGGGACCAATCAGATGCCCATAAGTCGGCTAGGAGGGACGACAAGTCCAGTGATCTAAAGGCTCTGAGACTGATAAATTTGGGAGGGGGGGGCTTTAGGACAATGAACCTTGGCACATAGTAAACCATATGATGGTCAAGGAGTGCATCTGGAAGGATACCTGCATCCACTATATGATCGGGTTGGGATAAGAGGACCCAGTCCTGAAGGGAGTGATTTGAAGATTTAAAATTTAAACATGTGCAGTCAGAAATTAATTGAGCCAGCTGGAGGGAATTTACATTTTGGAAGAATTTATTTGCAGAGGGGTGAGCCAGTTTCTATTAAAGTCACCAAGAATGAGCAACTCACCTTTGGAGTAGTAGGAGTAGATACAGGAAAGGAGCTCAGTAACTAAAGCAGGGGACATAGCAGGGCAACAATAATCCCCAACAATAAAGATGGGAACAGAGAAGGCAAGAGAGAGTGAAAGGAAGAGCATTTCGTATGAGGAGGAAGAAGAGCAAGCAGAGGCACATATTGGATGCTGGTGAATATGTAAACTGCAACAGCACAGCCCTTCTTTGTGTGATCCTGGTTGGCTAAGGTGTAACTGGGGACAACAGCAGCATAATCCTGGATCTTACTGGAGAGCCAAAATTCAGATATGACATGTACATCCACCCGTATGTTGAGCATGAGAGGTTGCAGCTGGGCAATTTTTGGGAAGAAACTTTGGACGTTTAAATGGGCAACTCTCAGTCCTTTGGGAAGCTGAAGAGGCGGAGCAGGGCTAGGACCCAAACTTAGTTCAATGTCTACTGTTACTGAAAGTGGCAAAGAGTCAAGGACCTTAATGGAACCAGTATACTGATTGAAGGAGGAGGACGAGGAGGAAGGATAAGAGTAAAAAGGGACAGAAAAATCCAGAAAGCTTCAGAATGAAGCAATGGGGCAGTTAGAAATTGACCCATAGGATACTACGCGAAATGGAGAAGGGAGGGAAGAGAGGAGATGGGGCAAGTTTGAAAGAAAGGGAAAGGGAAGGAGCAGAAGATGGTGGAAGAGAGAAGAAGGGGAAGAGAAGGGGGAGGAAATCCAGAGAAGTACACAACATAGTGGAATTAAAGTTCTAAGAAACTAAAATGTCTAAGCAGAAACTGAAAGGAAGTTACAACAGAGATGGCTGGGAGGGGGTAATCCAGATGGAGGGCAATGGAATGGGCCTCACACGGGCAATGAGAATAAAAGGGGAGAGGCCAGATGAATAGTGAGTTATAGAGGTGAAGGACTGACCCAGATGTGAAGGCCTTAACTAGAAATAGTAGTGGAAAAAAGGCCTGAATCAGGTTAGGGAAACAAATAGAAAGTTAGACAGACACAGCTGGAAAGGCAACAAAGAAGAAGAAGAAGCCTTAGCTAGATATGGCTGCAAAGAGATGTAGGCCTGACTCCATAGTATTTCATGTAACCACTCCCCATTTTGCCCTTACACATGCCGATACTAAAAAAAGCTGCCAGATCTACAGGGATTCTTGTATGTACAGGGAAATGGAGCCATCAACAGGGAAATTGTTCACATAAACTTACACTAATTATATTAGAAAATAGAACAATTTGGCTTCCATCTGAAATACTGTGATCTACAGGAAAACAGGAACATTTCCCTGGAGTTACAGGGAAAAGGTCAAATCAATCTGGGACCACTGATTAAACTGACACGTATAAAGGTCTTTAAAATAACAACAACCAGATATAACAGCTAGAAGACCAATACGGCAAGGAAATGGTGAATTGTACCCAACAACAGAAAGGGTTGACAGCAAATGGGTATTTGTCCCATTTGTACATTTCTTAAATAAACTGGATTCTAATGCAACAGCAGGGACAGGTTCTGGCAGGTAGTCTGTGACGTGCTACACTGATCCTTAAGGGGCTACTTCGAGAACCATTTTGGGCCTTGTACTGACTCTATTCATCAGTCTGCAAAAAGTGTAGGAATGAGACATAAGTCTTTTAGGACAAATGAGGCCATGAATAATGTAGCTATTCTGGAATTATAAAAATGTTTAAAGTTTTTCTCCCATCTGTTCTTGTTCTGCAATAAATGCATTACTTACCTATGTATTTATCGTTTATATATAATTTATTTAATCCTGGAAAATAAAACAAAATCACATGTACAGCTGTGACCTGGGGGACAGGCTAATGGGAGTGTGGCAGTGGCTCAACAGGTTGTACACTTGCCTCTGAGACTAGAATATTGTTAGGTTGTGGGTTCTAGCCCCACACCAGGAACTTGGGGTAAAATGCCATTACTGACACTGTAATGCAGTATGAGGAGGGTGTTGCACTCCTAAAGTGCTGCCTTTCAGATGAGACATCAAACCAAGGTCCTTTCTGCCTGTTCTGTTGGTTATTCAAGAAGAATGTAGTGATCCCATGGCACTTCTTGAAAAGAGTAGAGGTGTTTTTATTACTACAAAAGAATCGACAGTGACAAACACTTAACTATCAATGCAGTAAAAGGAAGAAGAAAAGAAAAGAAAAATTATTCTCAACCTCATCCTATCCCTAACAGCACTGCAGTATATAACAGTGGTTACCGTCATCCTGAGACACCTCTCAAGTCAAAAATATCAAAAGAAAAAAAAAAACGCAAGAAACAATCCAGTAAGAAAAAAAAAGAGACGCAAGAAAGAAAATGAAAGAATTACATCCTAGTTATAACCAGGTAACGTTCTTCCACAAAGCTCTCCACTGATGCTTAAGTAATACGGCATACTCCTTAGTATAAATAGCTCACATTTCATTATTGTTTTCTAACAGTATATGTAAAGGCAGAGTTTTTTTCCTAGAATATGTAGGAGTGCTTTGCTTGTCAAATCCACCACTTAATACATCCCATAATAACACACAATGTGCTATAGTCCCAACAGGACAAGCCTTTCAGAAAAAAAAACAGTAAATTAAGTTTTTAATGGTAGCAGCTGAAAAAAATATTCTCCTTCCAGTGAGTACCTAAGTACATCCAGAATTCTTTGATGTAGGGACACAAAAGGAGCAAACATTTCATCAACTCAATCTCCTGGCCACAAGAGTCCTGCAGACAGAGCCTCTCTTCAGCATGCTTATGCATATGGTTCCCCCTCACCTGTAAATTACCGTGTGAGCATATCCAAATGAAGTCTGTCAGTTTGGGAGGACTTCTACGATAAGTGAGCTGTCTAGTGATAACAGAAGGTGCGACTTCCCCTGCTGCAACAAAGATAGGTTCTGTTAAAAAAGCTGAGATTATATGGTCATATAGTTTAACATAAAACAGAGACACCTTGAGCGTCCGACGACAGCTCGCCTGCTCCGGGGAGGGATTCGGCCATAGCCCGGCACTTGCATGACCCCGAGTGGAGGCTCGAGGAAGTGCAAGCCCCTCTAGGGATTGGCTGGTTGGCCATTGAGCAGTACGGATGTCGACGCACGTGTCATGACGTCAGGGGAGGTCGCTGACTGCTCGGGGAGGGAGAAAACGAGAAAAGAGCCTGCCTCGCCCGGGAAGATGTGAGGACCCAGGACGTGCCCATGATGTGCCCGTACCCGCCCAGCAGTCCACGAGGCCGACGAAATGTAAGTTACGGGGTTAGATCCCCCCCACCTTGTCCCCGCCCGGGGGGTAAACCGCGGCTCCATGGGGACTTGTGGTCAGTGTGGGCAGGGTTCCAGGTAGTGGGATGTCCGTGGGTCATCGCTGAAGGGTCGGAGGAGGCAGGCTGTGAGGAGGATAAAGTGCGATTTCAAAAAAAAAAAACAGAGACACACTCTGTAAAAAAGTAAGATTATACTGTTAAAGTGTGCCAGGACAGGAACCAACAGAATTCAGGAGTGGATTACGTGTGCAAGCACTCAGTGTAGTTCCATTCTGTTGCCACGTATCCAAAAGAAAGGGACACCAGGCGTGCCCAAAGGGGACCAAAGAATATGCACTTGTTGTATGACTGGTTTAAAAAAATGGACGATGAACAATTAGTGGAAAAATACCACTGGATTGATTATTCCAAACCCCCCATCTTTCTATAGCCTATACCTGTGTACCCTTTTAAACCAGGTAAAGATGGCTACCCCATGGGAGCTGGAGAAATATACTGTATAATTTGACCTCTAAATTTCAGGAAGAGGGAAGGAGAAGCTCAGATACAAAGAAATAGAAATTAAGACTGTGTGAGCCATATAAACTCTGTTGGCCTTTGTCATCGGCCACTTATTCCACTCATTTGCTTTACATTCCGCAAATACTAGTTTAGCTTTCCAATTTAGCACTGCCAAGTCACCCTGACCAAACTGTATCCCTAACACAGTAAGTGGTCCTTTTCCCACAAGTATCCCAGATACTGTATTCAGGCAATGATTCTTCATAGTACATAGGGTCATGCCTTTACTTTTTTGCTGATTAATTCTGGCTCCTGCTACTTTAGAAAAAGCATCAAAGATGCCAAGAATCCCTAGTACAGAGTCTACAGTTTGAATCAATAAACAAATACCATCAGTGTATGCCAAAACTGGGGAGCATCTTAAGCCATTCTACATTCTAATATGTTTCAGAGTGTGTAGGTAGAAATTTTCCTGATTAAAGGAACCAACCCAAAAACATACAAGAGTGCTGCACCCCTCTTACAATAGAGACAGGGGCCCCAATTCACCCATGCAAGGTAGGAGTCACGTAAGCCATACCATACAAAAGTCTAAGCTACCCACAACGTTTTCTGGAATGCCATAATGTCCCAACACTTGAAAAAGAAAATCATGTGATACACAGTCAAAAGCCTTCTCCTGGCCATGCCAAGATCTCACCTTGATTTCCCCTTTCCACAATTTCCCATAGTAGATGGATATTATCCTGAATCCTGCAGCCTGGGATGCCCACAGGACTAAAAGGCATCAGTCAGGAACAATGCCATGCATGACAATCTGGATGCCATGATGTTTGAAAGCATTTTTAGGTCAGAATTTAAAAGGCTGATCAACCTCCAGTTTTAAATATCTGACTTCACCGTCTTCTTATATAGGTAGTTTAAAAGACCCTGCAATAAACAAAGTCCCATTGTTTTTTACTCCAGCATATGGTTAAAAACTAAAGCCAGTTTTGTTTGGAATTCTGCACCAATAATTTTGTATAGCTCTACTGGAAACATAGAAACATAGACTTTGAAGACAGATAAGGACCACTTGGCCCACCCAGTCTGCCCATTTCTCAACCTATTGGATAAGCTGCAGATCTTAGTTAACCAACAGCCTGCTTCTTTCTACCCCCCCACCACCAAAATTGCCTTATGTCTGCCCCATGAACTCTTGAATTCCCCCACTGTTTTTGACCCCACAACCTCCTCAGGAAGGCCATCCCATGCATCCACCACCCTCTCCATGAAAAATACTTCCTCACATTGCCCTTGAACCATCTCCCCTCTATCTTCAAATTGTGCCCCCTTGTTCTTGCACATTTCTTTTTCTGAAAGATGCTACCCTCCTGGACTTTGTTGATTCCTTGAGGTACTTGAAAGTTTCTATCATGCCCCCTTTCCTCAAGGGTATACATATTAAGCTCCTTTAGTCTCTCTTCATATGGATTCTGATGCAGACCCTGCACCATTTCAGTTGCCCTCCTCTGGACTGCCTCCATCCTGTCTATGTCCTTGCAGAGATGGAGTCTCCAGAACTGCACACAGTTCTCCAGATGGGGTCTCACCAACTGTCTGCACTGAGGGATAACAACTTCCTGTTTTCTACTGGTGATGCCTCTTCCTATACATCCCAGTATCCCACCAGCCCTCCTTCCTGCCTTCTCACATTGCTTGCTTACCTTTAGGTCATCTGATATGACTACCCCCAGGTCCCTTTCCATTTTTGTTGTTAGTACCTCTCCTCCATTGTGTACTCTTCCCCTGGGTTTTTGTTTCCCAGGTGTATTATTTTGCACTTCTTTGCACTGAATCTAAGCTGCCATGCTTTTGACCATTCCTCCAACCTTGCCAAGTCCCTTCTCATCCTTTCCACACACACCCTTGTGTATCAACCCTGTTGCAGATCTTTGTGTTGTCTGCAAAGAGGCATACTTTTTCTTCCAGTCCCTCTGCAATGTCACGTATAAAGACATTAAAAAGGACCAGACCCAGTACTGAACTCTGCAGTACCCCACTAGTAACCCCCCTTTCGTCAGAGGAGACTCCATTTGCTATTACCTCTGTATCCTGTTGTCCAGCCAATTTTTTACCCAGGTTACCACACTGGGACCCACTCCCAGGCTAGCTAATTTGTTTATTAATCTTTTGTGTGAGACTGTGTCAAATGCCTTGTTAAAGTCTAGGTAGGCTATGTCCACAGCTCCTCCCTGATCTACTACTTTGGCCACTCAGCCAAAGAAATCAATTAGATTCATCTGACATGACCTTCCCGCTGTGAATCCATGCTGCCTTGGGTCCTGTGCCCTACTGGCCTCTAGGTACTCAACAATTCTTTCTTTCAGAAGTAATTCCATCATTTTCCCTACCAATTTTTTTTTGTCCAGTTTCTCTATTGCAGTTTAAACTGATCTGCCACTAGAGGCATCTTTATTTTTCCTATTAATCCTCCAATCTACTTGTCCAATTTGCCGCTGCCTTTTTCCTGTTCTAATCATCATTATCCCCCCGTTTCTCACTTTTAGCATATTGTACTTTGGGGGGAAAAAAAACACCGGTATAATTAACCTTGCACTTTGCTTGGGACCTTGTGTGTGCCCTTACTGCTGCATTCCTTGGTATCATAATGTCTCTTATAATGGCTCTATTTCCTAAAGGCATTATATTGCTCTCTCTATTGACCCTATCTGACCTTGCCAGTGATAAGTTTCTAACACCTACCTCGCCAACGTTGGATAGTAATCATTTATATGTTATAGTACTATTTCCTTATCCCAATGCTGTGACCCTCTTACTGTGCTATGGAACCTGAATTTCCATGGTGATTGGGGATTGCCATTTCATCACCCTAGCTAGCTACCCCCTTTGGCACTCCTCCCTGGGATATTCAGCTTACAAGCCAACTGTAAAGCGTGCTCAACTCAGAAGAAGCTTCACAAACTCAGCAACAAGCAGTTAAAAGAAATATCTCTGTAGACTGGCCTTACTGTTGTTGCTGCTCTCTGGCAATATTCACCCCAACCCTGGCCCTCCACAACTTACAGTATACCCACAGTCATCTACTGGGATACTTACAATTGCCTCATTTAATATATGCAGCCTCCTCCCCAAAATGAACGTACTGAATGCATGGATCTTACAACACAACCCAGACATCCTATCAGTCGTAGAAACATGGATTTCTCCAAAAGTAGTGGATTCTTCAATTTGCATCCCAGGCTACACAATCTTTAGACAGGATTGTCTCCCCAAGCATGGGGGCAGTTGTGCTATCTACCTCCGAAACAACCTTCAAGGTCTCGTCCTAACTCTGCCCAAAACTGATGACCATATGCAAGCCCTTGCCATAAAAGTGCTTCTAGGTGCACACAGTAAAACCCTTATTGTGATTTCAATCTATATTTCTCCCAGGCAGATGGCCTCCTGCTTTGATTCCCTCCTGGAGTGTTTTGGCTCTCTGAGTCTTAATTCGGAAATTATCATGTTAGGAGATTTCAATATCAATTGGTTCTCTCCTGACACAAGCCCTTTCAAAGATGCAGTTTCAGCAGTTCACCTCACCCAGCTAGTCGAGTCCCCCACTAGAATCAACTGTAAAACTGGGACAGGTACCTTACTGGACTGGGTGCTCTCTAACCACCCTGATCATATATCGGACACTACTGTATTCCCAGATGCCTTCAGTGACCACTCCCCTTCCCCAGTCTTGTTTTATTGGTTGAACAAAAATTCTCTAAACCACCCGCTAGAATAATTACCATCAGGGTACTCATCTGTGGGCATCTTGACTCACTAAAAGCTGACCTGCATAATCAGGACTGGTCTATGGTTTACACTACTAACAATGTTGACTTTGCCCTCGATCAATTAATTCTTCAGGTCAATGCTATATGTGATAGGCACACCCCCCCATTAAAAGCGTAATATCAAAGGCCACTGTAATACCTGGATTTCTCCGGACCTCCTTGAGCTTCTGAATACCAGAGACCATCTATGGTACAGGTCCTTGTGTAATCAGGCCGACATCCAGAGGTACAAAGTGGCTAGAAACAACTGCTTGAGGGCTATTCGTACAGCTAAAAATCAATATTATAAGGAAGTGCTCTCTCAGACCTGGAATGATAGCAGAAAATTTTGGACTAACCTTAAAGAGGTCACTGGGAGAGACCTCAGATCTGCCCCTACCATGCTTAACATTGATGGTGTACCCTCATTCAACGCCAAACGTATAGCTAACACTTTTAATAATGCCTTCACAGACCTGAGTGGTGTCCTGCTACCTGGCTACTTCTCTCATCCCTCACAAGTCACTACTCTGGGAAAGAGACTCAGCAGCCTTCTCATCCTCCTTTCTACTTCAAACCCCTCTCAGCCCACGAAGCCAGGAATTACCTACTCAAGGTACTAGGGAAATCAAGATTTAGTTGTGACTCCCTGGATCTTAAGTTTGTAGCCCATAAACTGGATGAAATTCTGTCACCTCTAACATATATATTATTAACATGTCACTTAGCTACACTCAATTCCCTCAGAAATGGAAATCTGCCACTGTGACACCAGTTCATAAGTCTGGGGACCGCACAATTACTGGAAACTACAGGCCTATCTCTATCCTGCCCCCACTCTCAATTCAGTTTTTATTTAACCAGGAAATGCACCATTGAGGCAATCAACTGGTCCTGGAGGACAATTTAACGTACAATAACGTAAGGTGGAAAACAACAAAACAGCAATGATATACAGTTACATGACAAAGACCAAAATAGTAAGAGGTTAGCGATGGAATGCAAACCTAGGGATAACAATGAATTAGCTAAGTGCTGGAGCAGAAAGAGAGGGATAGAGCAGAGAAGTAAGACATAAGGGAGATAGTGGGGGAGAGGGGTAGAGAGAAGTGGGAAAAAGTAGGGGAGCAGAGAGAACAGATGCAGGGGAAGTGAGGATAGAGATAAGGGGGACTGGGAGCATGGGTGGCAGTGAGGAATGCTCTTGAGCATATAGTGGCTGACCAACTGGTTGAATACTTAGAAAAATATCAGCTACAATGCCCGTAACAACACGGGTTCAGAAATGGTCATAGTACCACTACCGCCCTTCTGGAGTTCATAGGCTTTATTCACCACTCCTTAGATCAAGGACAACTGGTCGGTGCTCTTTCATTGAATTAACCAAAGCTTTTCGTCACAGTGAATCATGCCCTCCTAGTCAAACAGCTTGCCACCATTGGCCTAGCTCATGACAGCGTAACCTGGTTTGAAAGCTACCTGCTCAACCATACACAGGAGGTGAAGACTGGTAACACCCTGTAAGATAGCAGACCTGTCCTATCTGGAGTTCCTCAAGGGTCCATCTTGGGCCCTCTTTTATTTAATATTTTCCTCAACAACCTTCCTTACTCCTGTCAGGGTCACATCCTTTTATATGCTGATGATGCTGTCCCGTATACCAGTGATCCAGACCCTAAGGTTCTTGAATCCAGGCTACAGAGTAATTTTGTAGCCATAGAAAGATGGTTCCATAACTCCTGGAAAAACTTGTATCTATCCAAGTTACTGAATTCCTGACCAAACACAACCTTCTCTCGTCAATTCAGTATGGCTTTCGTTAAGGTCATAGCACCTCCACTGCCTTGCTTCACCTTACAAATGACATCCTTACTGCAATGGACAAAGGCCAATTAATGGGAGCAGTATTTATTGACCTCACCAAGGCATTTGACCTTGTTGATCATCCTCTCCTGCTTGATAGCCTCCAAGCCCTTGGTTTCTTGCTTAACTCAGTAACCTGGTTTAAGAGCTACCTATCAAACAGAACCCCGATTGTCAGATTCAACTCTGGGGTGTCCAGTCCTATGGCAGTTAACCTAGGTGTTCCACAAGGATCAATACTAGACCCCCTTCTCTTCACCATTTTCATTAATAGTGTCTCATCAGCTATCCCGGGTTGCAATGCGATCCTTTACACTGATGATCTAGTCCTGTACTGTAGTGATAACAACGTACACTGCATCACATGGTCTCTTTCTTCTGCTTTCATGTCTACTCAATCTTGGCTTCTCCACCATAAGTTAATTCTTAATGCTAATAAAACGCAAACAATGCTGTTTGGTACGACAGTCAAATTAAAACACAACCGAGACTTATTTGAGGTGTCGGGTGGTCAGGGTGGGCTAGACCTTGAATCAGTATGCTCCTTCAAGTATCTTGGACTCCTCCTTGATGAAAACATTACCTTTGACAAACACATACTGAACACCTGTAAATCAGTCAATACTAAAATTGGAGTAGCCTTCAAAGCCAGCTATGTCCTCACACCGTCAGCTAGATTAGCCATCGCTAGGGGGATCCTGCTCCTGTCACTATCCTATGGGGTAGTCTCATATCTATACACATCTCAATCTAGTCTCAGGAAATGGGATACCACCTACAACAGTATCTGCAGGTATGCCTCTGCTTCCCCCGGTCTAAACACCATTGCCAACTCTATGTGGACCTAAACTGGCTCCCCCCCATTTCAGTCCGTACTCTGGCCCTTAGTACCCTGACAGACAACATACTCAGAAATGGTATCCCGACTGCGCTTGCCTCATTGTTATCTCCACTGCCCTCCTCGCATGGCCTTCGATCAGCTGATAAATCACTACTGCTTATAACTAGATGTAAATCTAAGAAAGGGACCCTAGCTTTCGCACACTCGGCGGCCAAACTCTGGAACTCCATACCTCTGGACATCCACCTAGCTCCCAGTCATGCCCAATTTAAAAGCAAATGTCACTCCTTCCTCTTTAGTCAGGTCTCCTGTACCTGCTTCAAACCCCCCTAAATGTGCCATTTGATCTCTACGGTCTCTACGGTCCTGCTGACTTACCTCCCACTGCTACTAGCCGAACCCTAAAACTTATCCAGCCTACCCAGTCCTGATGTTCAAGGTACTTATGTCTCAACCAACTATGCCACTTATACCAAACCGTCATTTGCTAATTGTATTACTGTTATCTGAACCCTGTTTTGTATCCAAACTCTATAACTTTACTGTAAACAACTATGTATTTGTGTAACCCCCCCCTACAAATGGGGGTTCCTGAAAGCCTTCCCAGAGCTTGTTTAAATGCTCCCTGCCTGGCTGGTGTTCGGCGTAAGGCCGCTAAATGTGGGGGTTGTGAGTGCTTTTAAAAGCCTCCACATACTGTCTCTTTAAGAGCCATCTGCTTGCAGGCAAAATCATTGTTTATGAGGGGGACTGTGTGTTTCCCTGCTCAAGTCCCACTCTATCTGTACTGTAATTGCCCCTCTTTGTGGTCGCTGAAAGCACCAGGGGAGCCCCCTCGATAGGTGTAACTATTTGCCTGAAATCATTTAGAGTGATAGTGAAAATGCAGTTTTGTTTGAACTGCTTTTATTGCAGATGGGACTCTGTGTGCTGTGCCCCTCCATCTTGGACCAGGACAGTTCAAGGGGTCCAATAGGAGTGAGGGTTATCCAATCTGGAGTAACAAAGCAGCCAACCAGAAACCAGAAACCAGGACTTTAGATGGAGCCAGCTGACCAATGGGGACACAGCCTGTAATTCTTGGAAGTGGCATTATGGGCCATGGTGCCTTTTCGCACCACTGAGGGCCAGATTAAGTGACTGGCAGTTGTAACCAGCCAATGGAATCGGGTAGCGCCTGAGCTGTAAGGATTTCCCCATGTTGTTAGGGGCAGATGCGTTGTGACTGTGAGTGAGGAAGGAGCTCTGAGCTCCTGCACCGTTGAGTGTTCGCGTGGGAAGCGCATGAAGGGTCTGAGTCAGCCGTTTGCATCGCCAGTGTTCCCCGGACTAAATCCGCAAGGGCAGCGGTCAGAGGAGGCTGTGTACCTGCACAGCTACCTACCAGGCTCAACCTGAAGAGGACTGGAGAATCTGCTAAATCGCGCTCGGTCTGTCAAGAAAGTGGAAGCTGCAGTGAGACTCCCGATAGCTGTGAGTTCGTTTGGGTCCAAGGAGCAGCTGCCTGGTATGGTACCCCTCTGTTGTTTTCCATATAAATTGTGAGGAGGCCTTGAAGCTCAGGCTCAGCCCTGCAAGTGGTGAAGGAGTGGTTATCTGCTGGAGTTGTGAGTACTGGATCAGGGTAGCTCCCTGTTAAAGCTTTCAAACAAAGGCAAAATCATTTTGTTATATTGCTGACTGCACTAATTGAGCTTTCTGGCTCCATCTGATCTTCTCAGGAATTAAATCTCGCTTGTGTCAGGGCCCCAACCAGCTGCATCGAGGAACTAGCCATTAGGGCTTGGGTACCCATAGACAGTAATTAATAGGTTAGGCCTGTGCACAGAGCCATAGGTAGATTTTCATATATGGTAGTGGTAAGCTAATCAGCCTGATTCCCCCCGGTCCTTGTTATCTTCCCTCAAATAAATCAGATTGTTTGTTTTTCAAAAGTACACTGGCTAGTCTGTGTATTAATGGTGGAATACTGCACAGTGAATGTGGTGTAACTGTACCTAACTTTCCAGGGGGTCCCCGGAGTGAGCTGACTAGTTCGAGCCGGAGGGTAAGTGTATATAGTAAGGACTCTGAAATTGAACTGCGTGGGCCACTAGTGGGAAAAAAGGGGGGTTGCAGCAACCCAGAGGGCTGTGACCGAGTCAACCTCAACTGTTCTAACCCCGACCTCTGGGTGGAGGCACCCGCCAACAGATCTGGGCCCCTCGCCCTGCTGCAGTTAGGACAGGCAGGGGTAGTAGGCCTTGGGATAGCGCCCCCTGGGGGTTACACTTGTGTACCTTGGTTTCTCTTGAATACCATTCTCTCCCCTACCCAAATGTATTCCCATTTGTTCTACCTCCTTGTCAGTTGAAATATTGGCTATCGCTAAAGTATGTTCTTATCAGTCATGTTGGTTTCTGTATGCATTGATTGTACTGTACCCTCCTGGGTCGCACCTGAAAATAGTCATTTCCATGGCTAGTGCACCTGCCCGGTAAACAAAAACTAAATAAATTTCTCTGTTTTGGTACATTTTAACACTGTTAAATTTTAGCTACTCTTGACCTGTTATCAAGCTGGTGGGGGCTGAAACAATCACGGGATTTAAGAATGCATGGGATAGACATAAAGGAATTCTGGAGGTCAGGGGTAAGGGGCAACAGACTTCTAGGAAAACATAAACTGAACTTACAAGCTCAAATGGGCAGACTGGGTGGGCCATAGGCCCTTATCTGCCGACACTATCTATGTATCTATGTAAGCTTCCTATTATGATTATAATTCCTATGCATTCAAATTGTTTCTATTATGTCAAATCATTGCATTTATATGTGTATATGCCCTGTTTTGTACCGTACCCTCCCGGGTCGTGCCTGAAAATAGTCATTGCTATGGCTAGTGCACCTACCCAGGAAACAAAAACTAAATAAATAAGCACAAGTTAGTTATGAATTACAACAAGACTAAAACTATGCTGTTCTCCAGCTCCCAAAATAGGTACAGAACTTAGCTTCTTTCTATCACCAATGAAGAGGTCTCTCCCCTGGAGCTAGTTCAGCTCTTTAAATATCTGGGGATTACAACTGATTGTACGATGACCTATGCCTATCACATGGACAACATTGCTAAGGCTGTTAACACCCGCATTGGGCTAATTTATAGGCATAAGCAATGTTTGACCCCAGAGGCTCTTAACCTGGCCATTCATAGCTCTCTTGTCTCGCTTAGTGATTATGGCTCACCAATCTATGTATCAGCTACTGAAACAACTCTTCACTGCATCATAGTTGCACTCAATAAAGGATGCTGGCTCCTTACCAGCTCAGCCCATCTGTCCCATCCCTGTGACATGTACGCTCAGGCTAACTGGCTCCAATTCAAAGGTAGACTCATGTTTAATCTTCATGTACCTGTATTTGTACTATTGTTTTGGGACTTGTCCCCCAGGTCGCATCTGGAATCGAGCAATCCCTGCTCAGTATGCCTTCAAGGTTAAACTTGTAAAGAAAGAAAGAAAGAAAGAAAGAAAGAAAGAAAGAAAGAAAGAAAATGTACCAAACATGTTTACTGTCCAAAAAAGTAAGCTTAGGCAAAATGCCCCCTGGTGTGCAAAAGCTTATTATCCCCACTATCAACCATTGTTGCACCAGAAGCTCTACTAGCCAGACTTTTAATATACCCTCCTGTCGCACTTCTCTGGGACAAAGGTCCTTTGCCTACCAAGCCCAACTATGGGTGAACTCTCTGCTCCATGACATCACTTCAGCATCCTTGGGCTCCTTCAAGGTTAAACTTAAGCAACAGCTAGTTGCTGATGCCAGTTGTGACTGCTTCCAATAACCTTCCTTCTTGTGACCAGCACTTATTCTAACCTTATGCTGTCCTGACCTTATGCATAACTGTTCTCAGCAAGTAAATAACTGTTCCAAGTTGCTAATCATTCTCCTTTCACAGTTCCTCTTGATCCTTGCCACTCTTTCCCCTCACCCCTCTATGGCTTCCCCCATCCCCCCTTTATCCCCACTCTCCCCCGCCTCACACTGTTACGTCTTCTGAGCTCCCTTGCTCACTTTAAAATGTTTTGTCCCATACCTACGCATCTCTGATGAGGTCTCTGGGTTGATACCTTCCCTTACCTTGTTGATTATTAGATATTAGGCTGAGTCTGTTCTCATTTTCCTGTAAAGGGTCATTTCATAAGACTCCATCCCCTCTAATATGACCCTTTGAATTCCAGGTTTTAATCAAATAAGCACCTTGGCATACATTGTACAATGCCACATGTATTGGAACTGCTCTAGTTATACACTCTTGTAATGTTTTGAATAATTCCTTGTTTTGTTTGTTCTCCATCTCATACTTTTCCAATATGTATTGTTGTCTGACATGGAACCTATGAAATGAGCTTGTTCTCAAAGGTGTTACCCGAAATTTCAATAAATAAATAAATAAAACTGTTTGTGGTCTCACTTGTCACAATCCCGAGGACCTTTTTTACAGAGCTTGCACCAGATATGTAGTGCAAGCTGCTGTAAACAGTGGAAACTGTTGCAACTGTGCTTGAGATTGTCTGATCAGGTGCAGTTGCAGTAAATAGGTTTGGCACACCACCGGAACCTAAGTGCCATGGTGCAGGGCTTGTCGCAAGCCCTGCACCATGCTTTGAAAATCTGGCCCTGGGCCGTCTGTTTGGTGTCTATCAGGACCAAGCTGAACTTGCACCAATATGTGATCGGAAGTAGCAAATGGCCTGGTCTGAGCCTTTACAGAAGTTAATCAGGTGAACAGAAAAGATAATCAATTCTACATGACAGCCTACTCTTAGAAAAGTTATGATCTCCCATACATCTAGAATAACTAATCTGGCCTTTCTAGGGACCTCCCGCAAACAATGTACATGACAATAAACCTTAGACTGTTGGCTCTCTGTACGTGAGGGGACAAGTCCACAATTGAAATCACCCCCTCCCCCCAAATTACTCCTTTGGTAGTATACAAATATGGTTGTACCAGTGTAAACATATCCACCCTCTCTGCTCTCAACTGGGGTACACAGATATTAATCAAGAGGACTTGCAACTTCCAAAATTTCAAGTCTAGGAATAGAAGGCTCCCTGGGACTAAGTCAACCAGATGGAAAAGGGAAACATCTCTACTACTGAATACAACCCCCACCTCAGAACACCTGTCTTTCCTTATGGATCAAAATGACATTCCATAGGGGACAGCAGGTGTTCCTCTATGGACCAAAATGACAGGCCATGGAACTATAGGTTTTAGCTGTATGCACTTCTTCCCACGTATGCAGTCCTGTGTCCTGGAGGAATATAATGTCACATCACATATCCAGCAAAAAGCCAAATGAGGCCATAAGCCTTCTCTTATTTTTTAGACTACTGGTGTTTAACATCCCAGCTATAAAACTGTGGACTAGTCCCCCCATCCACGCAAAGATAAAAAGAAAATAAATACAGAATTAACATCACTTAGACTCTCTTCCACCCCCTTTCTTTTAGAGTTTCTCTACTTTGGTCCTTTCATCTCTGATGGACCTTCCTCAGCCTCAGAGGAAGGATTCTGCTGTGGGGATGAGACAGAAAATCCATCTAATTCCGCCTCCATTTCTCCCCAATCTTTTCTTTTTCTTAAAATATCACATTTTTTCCATGGAGGCAGGTTGTCCCTTGTAGTAACATTTGGTTTAGGTTGCTCTCTCATATTTCTTCTAGTAAAAACTAGCAGAGACTCTGTGACCGGAGTACAACACAGAGACATAGCATCAGTATGGACTTTTTCCAGGGTCAGTACTGGGGCATCTGGAGCAGTGTCTACTGCTGGCAGCTACAAAGTATCATCTAGGATGTTGGCCTATAGCTCCATCACACTTTGTTCTTTGACCTGAAGCACCTCCGGTGTGTGGGGGGGGTCTTTCCATGGGTACATGGGGTTCCACATCTTCCTGTGGAGGTACAGCATCCTCCTGTGAAACTGGATCAACTTCCATCACTGGTTCCAATGGTTCTTCAGATCTCTCTGGTATCTGTTCTTTGGTGGGTGGGAGCTGTGAGGACTTCTGGTGTCTCCTCTCCTGTTGTGGCCCATTCCTCTGTGCATGATTGATGTAAAAATTGTGTTCTGCCTGGTCCATTGAGTCCTCCTTAGTGTGTGCCACCCACAAGCATGTCCTGCATGAATTGCCAAGCTCATCACGTAAGTAACATTTCATGGCCTTGGTACACTGGGAACCCTGGCAATCACATTCAGTGTGTAGTCCACACCTGATTTCATCACATGTGCTGCTCAAATGATTTCATCACACATGCTGCTCAAATGAGACTGAGCCACATCTGTAACAGGCTTTGGGTTGCCCCTGGTAGAAGAACATTTCTCCGTTCCTCCACAGGAAAAAGCAGTTATGCAGGTGAGTGGTCCCAGAACCAGAATGTAGCAGACAGACTTTAATTCACCAACCCCAAGTCCGTATAAATTCTGAATCAATGCTGGGATCTGGATTCCCTGCAAAGTACACCACTGCTTGAGCCAGTACAGGATGTCAACTATACTGACTCCCTCATTCTTGAACAGAATTGTGATTACCTTGACAGCTGACTTTGCCAAGGGAACCACAAAGAACAGAGGCCACACTGGGATATGTTTAAGTCTAGAATACATCTTCCAGAAAAGCTCCAGGTTACTGGGAGTTTTAAAACTCACATTATAGTAAGCGTTACCCACAGAGTGAATCAGGAAAACAATTTCAGATGCGAAGAAGCCCATTTCTGTTTTTAACATAGTTCTGGCAATAAACACCCTGTCAGAAACTTCCTCTAAACCACCCGTATAATGGCTGTGAAGTGCAGGACAGACCCATCCACAAGCTCATTACTTGTGCAGTCCATAGTTACAGCCAGATTCATGTGCTGCCTGCTGTCAGTGGGACCTGAGTCAATTGGGTAGGATGGTCAGAGTCTGTATTCAGCTCACTAATGCTGTCAGTTCTGGCAGCTGGAACAGCTGGGGCTGCTGAATCTTTGATCTTTGGCCCAGCTGTGTGACCAGATGCATCACCTGCAGCCATTATTTCGGGGTTTGACAAGCTGGTTTCAGGCTATGGCTTCATGGGAGACCTGAGAGAAATGTCAATAACAAAGAGAGCATTCAACAGTAGTGCTGAAGGGGAAACAGAAACAGTACCTGAAGAGTCAATATGCTCCCAAATCTGTCATTTTTTCTGGAAACAACATTCCTCCTCCTCCACTGTGAGATGAAGTAGAGTTGTCTTTTTCTTTTGCTGCTCCACGTCCAGATGCTGCTCCTCCCAGGACATCTCCTGCACAGTTGCTGGAATAAACCATTAGTATCGGCACAGATGGGCTAAGCTCCACGTCAGCTGCATTTTCCACACCAGCTTCAGGTCGGAACTTCAACACATGCACAGAGACCACACCGGCAGGATAACAGGTACCTTCCTTCATGATGCAACCAGCAGCATCATTCACAGCCACCAGCATTACCTGCTACAGTATGCACTGCAGCCTTATTCCAACTGGACACTGATACAAGTATGTCTTCCCCAGACAACACACTCTGTTGTGGCTAGAGGGTAACAGCAATGGCTTCATCATTACTCTGAGTAGGAGGGAAACCTTCTGTACCACCTTGGACTCCATAGCAGTCACCTCCATCGTCAACCACACCCTCTCCCTGGCAAGAAGCAACAAGCACTCTGCAGGAAGAGTAGGAGTATTATTTTTATAAAATATGCACGCCCTGATAAAGTAAAACAATTCAAGTATTGCCAAAAAATTTATATTATAAAAAAAAAAGTATCCCAAAAAACTTAACAGGTATAATGTTTTATAATGGTAACCATACTATACATTTTAAAAACCTCAGGCCCTTGATCCTCCTTCCAACCATGTAAGCCCTTTCCACTGAGTCCGATATACAGTTTGAGACAATAGCTCATACTCTCTAGCTCTAATATTCTGGATTTCAGACACAATATTTTCTATCACAGCAAAGACAGGCATATAAGAATTCCGTAGGATAAAATTGCATCGTGCTTGCCACAAACACTACTTGATGCAAGCAAAACCATTAAAATCAAACTGTGATGCCATCTCCCCAAATGATCATCTGTATTACCCAACATTAATACTGAGTAAGTCATATTATCATGCAGGAATTGACCATCATCTAACCATAGTACCTTCAGGGAGGAGGGAGGGCAACTGCAGTGTAAGGGTTGCTAGATGCACACTCGATCAGACTTCATAGACCATAAGACCTTTATCTGCTGGCAAATTCGTATATTCATATGTAAAAATGTGGAACATATGGGCAGGAAAAATACAAATACTCCGTTACCTCAATTTCTTGGTTACACGTTGTCCTTGAACAAACTCTCTCCTCTACACTTTTGTGTTTGGTGTTCCCTTTAACACTCAATCTCCCATGGGCACATAGCCATACTACAACCAACATCTTCTGTGGTATTCTTTACTCAGTAAGTTGCTTAGTGATCACTGCAGCAGGGACAGAATATTGTGGATCAAAGTCTGTGTCAAGAAAAAAGTATTCACTTAAAACATGGAAATCTAGCTGTTTCCCTGTTTTTTTACTTCACTGTCTCAGGTTTCAGTTTTCATGCCTTCAGTTTTTAAAAGGCCTGCTGTATATATGTCATAGCTGGCAACCATGGGCCCTTCACTCTCTGCAGAGAGCCCAGATTCCAAGCCTGCAGTTAAGGGCCACTGGCATCCTAAAAATGTGCTAGTCCCAGTGTGATATGCCCAGTAAGAAGGGGTGAATATTAAAACTAAGAGAAACACAAGCAGATTCAGGCTTTTATATCCCTGTGAGTATGGTTCCTCCTTAGTGGATTCAGCCTGCTGCTCCATAGTAATTTGAAAATATACCATACATGAATGCTTCCATACTAGGCGGCAGAGACAAAATGCAAAAGATATACAAAAATAATGGTGTACAAAATGTTTTAATAACAAAAACTCTTCTTAGTTTAGACATTGGCCACTGACACCATTTACTTACTACCATTAGCCCTGGTCAATTGTCAATCCCAGTTATAGGTCACCATATCCATGTTTCTATTCCAAATACCCAAAATCATAATGAGATCATCTGACAGGGGTATTCCACCTGCCTGTCTAACGTTATTATGAGACCCTGCATCTAGGTACATGCTTGAGCTTTTGAACATATTGAGAAGGGAACCTGATACTTTCCCGTACTCATTAAAGTAACCCACTGCTCTATTTCCAGATTCCTCATCCCCAACCAATAAACACACATCATCAGCATAAGCAGATCATTTAGTTGGTAATATTCCACAAGGTGTCCCAATCCCATGAATGTCAGGGTCCTGATCAATATATCTTAAGGTGGGGTTCATGATAAACAGGTAAATAATTGGTCTCAATGGGCAACCCTGCCTCAGTCTTATTCTAATGTGGTATTCCTTTCCTCTAATCCCATTTATGAGGGAAATGACTGTCCCTGGGGTGTATAAAAAATAATCCAGTCTATAAATTCTTTACTCAGTCCCCTATCAACTGGCTAGTTCCTGCTCCGGACCCCAGTGCACCACAATTGAAATCATCTTTGAATTGGATCTGATCCTTCCCCATTACTGTTGAATTTGGTAGCATGCAAGAGGGCCGTTTTCTTAAATAAAGTGTACACCCGGCTGAGGTACAAAGCCTGATGTCTCAGTCTGTATCTGATATACAGAAACTGTTGAGACTGTGCTATCTGAATGTTTCAGCTGGTACATGTTCACAAAGCAAATAATGTGCACTTACTGTTTATAAAACAATATAAATGTTTCTACCTTAGCAGGTTACACACAGAATTTGTTCTATGGAGCAATCTGTTCTACTGTCTCCACAAGGAGTTATAGACTGTACTTGATGGAAGATATTGTAAGAAAATGTCTATATCAAAATCAAATTCAGATTTCTTATCACTGATCTGTACAGTCTGCTGTGAAGTTCATTCCATTTCTTGAACTATTCCAACAGAGGGTTGGGGCCCTGCGCAGTATTTACTGGAGACGCTACTTTTTGCATTAATGAATTATTGGATGTGTAGCTACTTACATAATTGAAAAAAGTGAAAAGGGAATCAATGTTTATTTCCACTGTGGTGGTAGGGGAAGGAACTTGATGGGCTAAAGGACTTTTTTTTCCTATTTGTGTATGCTTGCATGTAAAAACCCAACCTTTTAAATTGAATAAAGATTCAATAAAACAGATTAACTAGGAAAAAGGTTCTTGCAGCTGATTATATGTCATATGTAAATAAATTACCAAAGAGGCAATGAAAAGAGAGGTAAATGTTGCAGATTTCATGAGACAGCAACTTGGAATGGGAGTTCAGTAATTTAATGCATACCGGTATGGGAGGAGTGCCACATTTTTAATGAAAATGCTTGTTTTGTTTTTTTTCAGACACTGTTTGCCAAGTGGTGTGTGTCTGACCCCTGCAGATACAGGACAGCCCCCTGATGGCCCAGGGGAAGCAATCATTAGGCTGGACTATTGTGGGGACATGTCCACCATCATGAATCAGGAGTGCTGATATCAGATGCAAAAGAATCAAGATGTTCAGCCCCACATCTGGTAATGGTTATGGTGCTTGGGTGGTCGGCACTTTACGTTGAACATGTTGTAGCAGTGTTCTCCTGTAGCATAATCAGAATTCTGCTTTAGGGGTGGAGCTACAACTCAAGACTCCAAAGCCTACTGAATACAAGATGGTCTCACAAAAGCTTTTATCTAATTAAGTGACCAAGATGTTTAATCTGCTTATTCAGACCCAGGGGCAGGTGACACCTTGGTAGGTCCAGCTTAACACAGGCGTCAGCAGCCCTTAAAAGATGCATCCCTCAAAATATGGCTTATTTTGACTTCTTGATGTCACCTCCGCTCCAGCGACATCTGGGAGAGGGCCACTACCCCTGCCTGGGTGGCCACTAGCCAGGTTAAAGGGCCTACATTCCCATAGCTATACAAGTAGGGTTCTTTCCCAAAAGCCAAAATAAAAATGGCGGTGCCTCCACCCAGAGTACATTTTAAGTGGGTCTGATTATCTGTAGTACAACCCCCTGGGATGTTGCACCAACCCACCTCCCCAACAGTTACCCCAGGCATGGACTTACCAGGATTCGAACCTCACCACATTCAGTTACCACATTTACCTTTTCATCTCATCGATACACAGGCTCACTAAAATTGGGCTCTGGATTCTTTTTCTGCTGTAAAGCAATAACTCCTTGGTTTATTTACAGGGGGAAGGTTAGGAATGGCGTTGTGGAATAGAGGTTGAGACAGTTTCATTTTGATTCTGCATTTCCCCAAATCACATTTCCCTTTGATTCATTCCCATATTTTCCTCAAAGTAGCCATCTAATCTGTCTATCTAGCTATCTGCTGCAGGTGCCCAAAACCCAGACCTGCAGGTCCCAGTCCATTTCTCCAAAGTCCTATCCTGGGTACACAGTTTTAGTTGTAGGCCTGAGATGCAGCTGGTAGCCGGCATTGGCATGCTTACTTGAATTAAACATTATACAACTTTTCCCTTGACTTTCCCTCCAGCCCTAGTATGCATGCTCATTTTTTTACAGTCCCCAGGTGCAGGGAAATTCCTGCTGTTTACTCATGGTTCTGCATAACTCAGTCCTTGTATGGTACAATTCTGAGGAATCCTGGAGTGTGATGGCACAGGCAGAACTGGGCACATTTTCTTTAACGGGGCATAAAGGCTGCAGCTTGCTCTTCTTCACCTCTTGCTCGTGGATGTTCCAGCTTGTCCCCTTTAGCCCATTATAGGCCCTGTTGCAGAGCACGTGCACAAGGCCTGCCAACTACAGAGGACCCAGACCATGGAGTGGCCCCACGATCTGGCTCCCTTGATCAGCGTGCCCTAGAACTCAGGTACGAGACCTGTAACCCCCTGCAGTGGCAGACTCCACTTAATGGGGGCTATCAAGTTCCCCACCTGGCCCTGGATACCAGAAGCAACATTCAGTACATTCTCTTCCGCTGATTCTCTTTTTCCTCTCTCTTTATCCACTACGGTGTGTAGCTACAGCCATCCATCTCTCTCTTGGTCGTGCCTCAGGAGCAGACCACAGGCACTTGGACCTGAACGTACCTGTCCATCCTTCTGCTTTCACAGTCTCTCAATGTTAAAACAGCCACACTATTCGCCCTGGCTCACACATCATCCCCTGCACACACATTCCCTTTTCTCACCGTGCAGGTACTGGCCATTCTCTGAATCTAAGAGGTTCACACTATCTCTCTCTCTCTCTCTCTCTCTTCTTTCAGCACATTTATATGTCCTTGTTCCTCATTCTCTGTACTCTGCCTTTTCCACAGGTTTAGATGCAACCTTTGCTCATTTCCCAGGTTCAGAACACAACCTTGGTCTTTTCCCCAGGTTTAGACCCAACCGTTGTCCTTTTATTTCAGGTTCAGGACACAACCTTACCAGCTGTGCTTCTCTGACCTCACCGCTGTGGTGCAACTTCAGAACAACGCAGATGATTCACAACCTGCAGCTTTCCTTTTTACTTTTCTAGCTGCTTCTTCCTTTCAACATGCAGCTTTTTCTTTTCTCTTCCAAGCTGCTTCTTTCCTTTCCTGATGGGGCAGGACCTCCCTGCCCTGGGGACAAATTTCTGGCAGCCCCCAGGCAGGCCCATCTCTCAGACCCAATCTCTCCAGGGGCAAGAGCCCCCCCCACCCCGGAGGAGCTCTCCAATAACTGATTCAAGTCCAACTGTCCCTGCTTTATTTGGGAGCCCTTTCCTTGCTCCCCATTGGCGGGAGCCACTGTCCTTAGACAAAAATGCATATGTATGAGGCTCCCTCAATGCCTCATAGGCTGTTCAAAAAGATGCCTAAACATTCCTTTGTATTTTCCCCCAAGAGTATGTTCACAAGCCCCAGAATCCTCCTGGCTAGTCCTGGCTTAGTGGTTGGCTAGCTGGAGTCACATGGCTGCAAACATTGTGGCTGGATATAAACAGTGTCCCCAGTTCATACAGGTGCTTGTCTATGGCATGGGTGAGGCTAGGGTGCTCCTCAACATGGGATTCAATCACTGGTTGAAAAACTGGTTCAGAACTCAGGGTCTTGGTTTCATTGGGGACTGGGGATCCACTTGGAAGGATACAGGCCTATACTGGCACGATCGTCTGCACCTGTCCAGTAGGGGAACCAGGATCTCAAGGGATAGGTTTAAATGCTTCATTGGCAAGCATTTAAACTAGACAAGGGGGGAGGCACTGAAAAGGAGCAGGGAAATCACTCCCCCCATAAAACAGGGTAGTTAGTGAGGTAAACACCAAGATAGAGAAGTCGATAGGAAGAAGGGCAAGGCTAAATGGAGAAATAGGCAATGGCAATAAGGACAAGGATGGGGCTAAAAGCAGTAAGGCCATCAAAAAATGGAGAACAATGAGTACCAACACCTGTAGTCTGGGTAACAAACTCCCTGAACTAGTGGTCTAGATGGAAGAGGGACGCCTGGATATTGTGGCAGTCACAGAAACATGGTACACAAAGAACCATGACTGGAATGTCAGCATACCAGGTTACACAGTCTACAAGAGGGACTGGGAGGGTAGAAGAGGTGGAGGAGTAGCTCTCTACGCAAGGGAACAGATCAAAGCAATGGAACTAAATGGTAAACAGGGAGGAGAGGAGGCACTGTGGGTCACCCTGGAGACAGTAAATGGCACCACAACCCGCATGGGTGTTGTATACAGACCCCCATCTCAGGTGGAGGAACTGTACAAGGAAATGACAGAAGGCATCCTTAGGATGGCAGAAAAAGGGGAGATATTGTTGATGGGGACCTGAATATGCCAGATGTTAACTGAAGCCCCTTTGCTGCAGCCGCATCCAAGAGCAGGGTCTTTCTTGATGCCCTACAGGGGTGCGTGCCTCAGACAGCTAGTGTTGGAACCCACTCAGGAGGGAGCAGTCTTAGACCTGGTACTCTCAAACAGGGGATGGAGAGAGGATCTCAAATTTAGAAGTGGGTAGCCATCTGGTAACAAGTGACCACCAAACAGTGTGGTTCATGATAAACACAGCCGTAGAGTCAAACCATACAAAAGGGAGGGTACTGGACTTTAGGAAGACTGACTTTGTCAAAATGGGAGAGTGTCTCAGAAAAGCACTAGCAAACAGGCAAGAAGGAGGGGTAGAGAAACTATGGGAAAACATTAAAACTGCCATCACAGAGGCAACAAACCTTTGTGTGAAGCAAATAAATCAAAATGAAGGTAAAAACGACTATGGTTCTCAAAAGAGGTGGCAGGGAAGGTTAGGGAGAAAAAGATAGCATTCAGAAAGTATAAGGAAACACAGAAGGAGCAGGACACAGACCTGTACCAGTTAAAGCAGAAGGAAGCGGGGAAGGCAGTCAGAACAGCAAAGGCCCAAACCAAGGAAAAGATAGCCAACTCAGTTAAGAAGTGGGATAAAGCATTTTATAAGTACATTAGGGAGCGAAGAAAGACAAAGGGAGGGATAGTGAGGCTTAATAAAGAGGAGGATGGGTGGGCAGAGGGTGACAGTGAAAAAGTAGGGATACTGAATGAATATTTCTGCTCAGTATTCACAAAAGAAGAGGAGGTGGAGGTACCTAATCCAATCAATAGAAGCACTCTGGATAGGGGTGTCGATACCAGTCCATTCACAGAATAAGGGGTTCTGAAAGAACTCCTAAAATTGAAGGTGGACAAAGCAATGGGCCCTGATGAGATTCACCCCAGAATTCTAAAAGAACTAAGGGGAGAACTAGTGACACCACTGACTACCCTTTTTAACAAAACATGAGAGGATGGTGTGGTACCTAAGGAATGGAGGAGGACAGATGTGGTTCCCCTTCGCAAAAGCGGGAGCAAAACAGAGGCAGGAAACTACAGACCTGTTGTTTGATCACAGTGGTAGGAAAAATGATGGAATCACTTCTGAAAGAAAAAATTGTTGAGTAACCAGAGGCCAGTGAGGCACAGGACCCCAGGCAGCATGGATTCAGAGTGGGAAGATCATGTCAAACAAATCTAATAGATTTATTTGACTGGGTGAGCAAAGTAGCAGACCAGGGAGGGGCTGTGGACATGGCCTACCTAGACTTTAGCAGGGCATTTGACACAGTCCCACACAAAAGATTAATAAACAAATTAGCCAGCCTGGGAATGGGTCCCAGGGTGGTAGCCTGGGTAAATAAATTGGCTGGACAACATGCCACAGAGGGTAGCAGTAAACGGAGTCCACTCCGAAAAATGGTTGTTTACTAGTGGGGTATCGTAGGGTTCAGTACTGGGTCCGGTCCTTTTTAATGACTTTATAAGTGACATTGCAGAGGGACTGAAAGGAAAAGTATGCCTCTTTGCAGATGACACAAAGATCTGTAATAGGGTTGATACATGGGGGGTGTGGAAAGGATGAGAAGGGACTTGGCAAGGTTGGAAGAATGGTCAAAAATATGGCAGCTTAGATTCATTGCAAAGAAGTGAAAAGTAATGCACCTGAGAAACAAAAACCCAGGGAAAGAGTACACAATGGGGGTATTAACAACAACAAAAATGGAAAAAGACCTGGGGTAGTCATATCAGAAGACCTAAAAGTAAGCAAGCAAAGTGAGAAGGTGGTAAGAAGGTCTGGGGGATACTGGGATGTATAGGAAGAGGCATCACCAGTAGAACACAGGAAGTTGTTATCCCTCTGTACAGACAGTTGGTGAGATCCCATCTGGAGTACTGCGTCCAGTTCTGAAGATCCCATCTCCGCAAGGACATAGGATGGAGGCAGTCCAGAGGAAGGCAACTAAAATGGTGCAGGGTCTGCACCAGAAGCCATACAAAGAGACACTAAAGGAACTTAATATGTATACCCTTGAGGAAAGGAGGGAGAGGGGGGACATGATAGAAATGTTCAAGTACCTCAAGGGAATCAACAAAGTCCAGGAGCATAGCATCTTTCAGAAAAAGAGATGTGCAAGAACAAGGGGGCACAATTTGAAGATGGGGGGCTCAAAGGCAATGTGAGGAAGCATTTTTTCACGGAGAGGGTTGTGGACACATGGAGCGGCCTTCCTGAGGAGGTTGTGGAGTAAAAAACAGTAGGGGAATAAAAGAATGCATGGGACAGATATAAGGCAATTCAGCTGAGGGGTAGGAAAAAGTAGGCTGTTGGTTAACTACGATCTGCAGCTTATCCAATAGGTAGGGAAATGGGCAGGCTGAGTGGGCCATGCGGTCCTTATCTGCCATCAAAGTCTATGTTTCTGTGTAGGTTGCCAGAT
Organism: Neoceratodus forsteri; assembly: GCA_016271365.2. Classification (NCBI taxonomy): domain Eukaryota; kingdom Metazoa; phylum Chordata; order Ceratodontiformes; family Ceratodontidae; genus Neoceratodus; species Neoceratodus forsteri. Next base: position 1,230,405,575 of record CM057453.1, on the reverse strand, counting down.
TCTAAGTGTCCCTGCAACCAAACACTTTGCTTTTAAATATTTATTTCCCCAGCATTTGGTAGCTACCCCTGTGCCCTGAGAAGTGACTGCACTCTTTTACACATTTATTCAGCCGATTTGCAGTCGCTGCTGCCGTTATCTTAAGCTCCTAGGCAGCACGCACATACCCCATCATAGATTACACAGTGTGCCTACTCTGTTCCCTGGCTGCAGTCCGTGACATTTTATTTATTCATTTCCCCCACAGACTGACAGCCTTCACTTTCCCCTTGCACACACGTTTGTTTTATTTATTTTCTTTTCCCTGTCTTAGTGCTAGATAGGACTCCTTTCACTCTTCAGAGAAATGCCACCTCATGAATATTAATGAGGCAGCTCCCGATCCCTTCAGCTTGATTGGTACTTACCAAATCTCTGTTTTCTTTCTCCTGGTTGCCTCTCCCTTTTTGCCAAGGTACCCGGTCCCTTCTAGCTCTGTAATGGGACCGGGACCACCCAAGAGGCAACCCAACACCGGCCGCGAATGGCAGCACAAACCTGCACAAGTGTGCATGCCCGGAGCTCGCCCCAGCATCTGGAGATGCAAACAGACCAACTGCTCCATGCTACTGCTCCCTCGCCCCCCCCAAGCAAACCAATGCAGGAGACCAAGGGAGAATCCAGGAATACAGGGGAAACAGGACCCAATACTAAAAAGAATGGAGGGATGACCAAAACCCTCAGGGAAAAAGCCTTTTTGGGGGGGCTCACAGGTAAGCACCTGACAGGGGGGTTATGCTAATAAGATATATAATAGGTTGACTTTGTTAATCATACTGATCTCCAAAAATAAGGATGAGACACATATATATCATGTATGGCAAACTCATGTGTGTTATGAAGTCTTTATCCTCATTAGAGCAGATAACAGTGATTATACCAGTACAATCCATTACGTTTCTTGTTTACATAATGATATTTGAAAGTTACAGATTTTATTTGTGAATAGTAATTTTACCACTTCATATGGCGAGGCACCACTGAAAGTGTTGTATAGCATTCTGGGGAACTCAATACAAAAAAGACATTTACACAGTCAGGAAAGTGCAGTACAGACCACCACAGTGATCAGGATATGGGGGGGTTGGGGCAAACGTTGTGAGGGCAGGCTTGTGGATCTTAACATGTTCACCCTGGAGAAAAGAGGGCCAAGACCTTGAGGACATGATCGCAGCATTCCGCATACTCAAGGGTATCAACACGATTGAATACAGTTGTTTGATCTAGTGTCCTCCAGTTTGTAAAGTCTGTATCATGTTAGCAGTCATTTTTTTCTTCTAGAGTGTGGTGAACTTATGCCACAGTCCATTAGCATATACTGTGGACATAAAAACAGTATAGACTTTCAAGGTAAGCCTGGACAAATGTCTGCTTACCAAGAGAATGTCAGGGTACCCTGGGTAGGAGAGCGAGTATGGAATCTATAACCTAGTGCATCTTTGCCCAGCATTCTTCTTGTCCCTGCTTTTTTCAAGCAGGGGAACAGGGCAGACATGATGGACCAAGAGTCCTTTTCAACATTAAAGTTCTCTGAAACTATGTTACATGAGCTCTTTAATGATGCTCTATCTTTTTTATGTCTGAGTTAAGCTGTTGAAGATTAATAACATTACTGGGCTTTATGATGTCATCTGCATTGTCAAAGCTGCTCTTTCATTAGTTTAAATGACTTTCTTGTTTCCAACAAAGCAATCACAGTTGATATCAGTGGACATCAGATACACAACACCCCCCCCCCCCAAAACATCACTACCACCACCACCATCACCACCACACACACACACACACACACACTTTCAATTTTGGGACCTTCCCTTTTTTTTCAAAGAAAATAATTTTTCCCTAAAGCAGGATTTTTTTCTGTTACTATTAACTTCATCTCCTCGTTGCTTATTACTGCTGTGTGAGGTCATAATTTCCTGCTAATAACATCATAGCCTGTAGCCACCAATTATTCCGATGTCACAAGGAGAGGATTATGACTTTTGGACAAGGAGAGGATTATGGCTTTTGGACAGGGAAAACTTTGGAAACAGTTGAAGTCAAAGGAGAAAAGAGCCTGTTTTAATGGAAATGTCTTTAGCAATGGCACATCCTTCCATTTTTATGTTGCTTGCACACATGTGCAAGAAACATAGTGCCATCATCCGAGTTTTCAGAGGTGTGGCAGTCCTCTTCCAATTCAGTGTGTTTGCAGGCGCGGCCGCAGTTCTCCAATGGCTGCTGGAGCTGTCTATGACAGCAGTCGAAAATGCAGTGGAGTACAGTTGAAAGGGGGAGCTACGCTTCAGTGAGCAGCCGATAAAGATATCACCTGCTCATCGCAGCTCCCCTACACACACTCACACATGCCGCATGCTGCGTGCTCACCCCACGCACACACTGTATAGCCGACAGGGTGCCCAATCCCCATCAGCTGTGCTAAGCTCCCCCCAAACAGAGTTCCACATGCCACACTGGGTACCCACCCCAGTGTGGCTACTATCGTATAGCTGACAGGGGTGCCCAGTCCCCCGGCCCAGGCTCACTGTCCCCCAGAGGTACAGAGGCGCCACGCTGAGAGCCCTCCCAGCGTGGCAGCAGATGCTATTGCCGGCCAGGGTGCCCAATCCCCACGTCGGCTCCCTCTTCCCAAACAGCCATCCTTGTGCCACGCTGGAGCCCACCCCAGTGTGGCAAATGTCCCGGCCGTCGTCCTTTAAAAAAAAAAAACCTGAAACACAAAAACGGTCCCTCGCTGTCTCTGCCCCACCCGCGCCACCCACTGTGCACCCTGCCTCCCCACCCCCTCACCCCATACTTACTCGGACTCCGTGGCGCGACAATCTTTGGTGGACCAGGAACACATCTGCACTCTTCAAAGCCGACCGCAAACTGAGGAAATGCCGGTAAGCTGTATAATGTAATAAATAGGTTTTCCAACTTTGCTGCATATCTCAGGCATTTTTTGAATTTTGCACCAAATTTTCAACATGGGATTTTGGGACTCCTCTCGTGAATGCTCTCACTGTCATGGCGTTATTCTGGCCCGAAGGGTGATTTCAGTCACTGCGCGAAATCACCTTTCGGCACTGATTAATGAAACAACACTGCCAGTGTTCATAAGGTGGGCTCTCAAAAAGCCTATGTTGAAAATTTGGTGGAAAAATTCCTAAAAATGACTGTTTTACGAGCGTGCATTGCGCAGTTCCTATGCAAGCTCGTAAGTTCACGAATTTTCAATATTTTCACTCCAGATTTTCAACATTGTCATTTTACCACACCTCCTTATGAGCAGTACAGCTGTCATTTTTCACATCTCGCCTAAAACATGCTTCCGCCCATGTAGCGCACAATGGCGCAGTCGGTGTGCGAAATCACTGTATGGGACACATTAAGAAAATCACAGTGATACTGTTCATGAGCAGAGGTCTTAAAATGGCTATGTTGAAAATTTGGTGAAAAAAATCCTAAAAATTACTGTTTTACGAGCCTGCCTTGCGCAGTTCCTATGCACGCTCGTAAGTTTGCAAATTTTCAATATTTGCACTCCACTGTCTTCCAAATACCTACACAGCACATACAAGCAAGCAACATTCGGCATTGACTAATGCTTGTTTTAGAAGGTGATGAGGCTGAGTCCAGCTGATGCGAACTTTGTTTATGGGAAACTGGAAAACACTTTGAGATTGTTACTATGGCATACAAACAGAAGCGATGACATTATTTTTTCTTCCATAGTTATATTATCTGATTTATATACCCCACACCTCATATTTGGGTGTGCTTACATTGTGCTCCCTTGAGCCACCAAGAGTTATTTCCCCTAGCTGCTGTCTTATGCCGTTTTAATCAAACTGTTCTATTCATATTGGTTTATATATGTCATTTGTTGTCTGTTGCATTGCCACTTCTGTACCCTCTACAGTGCCCTGAGCCACAGGGATAGGGTGCTTTATAAATAGACTTTTACTTACTTACCACTGCCACACAGATAGGCAGACATTTCAGCTAGTTCCAGGAAAGCAGGATGGGGTCTTGGACAGTGAGGGAGCACCTGCTTTTTTCTTCAACACCCTGATACCTTTCAGGATAGGTGACTGTGATAGAACCAGGAGCGGCCATGGCGGAGGATGTAAACAAAACAGCCCCTTTACTCAGCATACCAATGTGGGGTCATGGGTCAATAAAGAAAACCCTCAGGGCTGCATGACAATCTATGAGGTGGTAAGGCTATGAACCTTCCTTCCTCAGAAGGACGGCCAATAAGGGGCTTAACCCTTACGCTCCCGACAGAATTAGAATGTACTGGAGTTCTGCAGAGATATATCATTCTTCAGTCCTGCAAGGGTTAAAGAGGGAGGAAGTAGGCATAGAGAGCAGCAAAAGAGATGTACAGACAGCAGCCGGTGGAGAGTAAGCTCCTAATTGGGGTTCCAAGTTTAGTGACTGCCAGCATGGCAGACAGAGCAGCTTTAGGGACTGAAATAAGCAGAGCTTACCAGGGCTGAGAGAGAGCGAGAGGGAGTCTAAAGGCATCTTTACATGACAGGCTATGCACCGCAATGAGTGGTACAGAGCAAATGGAATGTTAACTCTTCTGTTGTGTACAAGCGATCCACACTGCATCACAGGTGACCTTTCACTGGCCAGGCATTCCCTGTTTTCCTTGGTTCATTGTTGCATTGCATTGTGTTCCCTTATTGAGTGCCACCATGTATAGGAAGCGTAACATTCACAGCAATTCAGGAGAGAGTCTCATGTGAACCTCCAGGATTCTCGTTGTTTGCCAATGCTGCACTTCCTTATGGTGGGTCCCGAGGCTTGTGCAAGTGGTATTGTGCCCGAGTTCAGCTACATATATTTTCAGATACTTGAAAGAAAGCCGAACCCAGTCAAGTAGCCAGTTTTTAGAAATGGGGCTAAAAAATGCTGCAAAATCACTCGGAAAGTTCAGCCGAGCTACTGGACATGCACTTATGCATATTCATATCCCAAGGGATATGAATATGCATAAGCACATGCCCAGCATCACGGCCCCACTTTCTGGGTGATTTTAAAGGATTTTTTTAGCCCCTGTTTCTAAAAACTGTGTACTTGCCAGAGTTCAGCTTTCTTTCTAGTATCAGAAAATATATGTAGCTGAACTCGGGCACAATACTACTTGCACAAGCCTTGGGACAATGCATAAGAAAGTGCAGCACTGGTAAACAATGGGGATCGCAGAGGATCTTGAAGACTATCTCTGGGATCGATGTGACCTCTGGTGTGTAAAAGCACACCATACAGGAGCAACGCAGTGTAACAGCAACCTCAACAAAACTGTTGCAGTGCAGTAGGATGCCATGTAAAAGCGCCTTAAGAGAGAGGAGCGAAAACAGGAGAAAACAGGCACATCACATGGCATGCAGTACTGTAAGTCAAGACAATTTAAAGATAGAAGGAGGGCGGTTCAGGGGCAATGTGAGGAAGTATTATTTCACAGAGAAGGTAGTGGATGCATGGAACAGCCTTCCTGAGGAAGTTGTGGGGTCTAAAACTGTGGGAGAATTCAAGAATGCATGGGACAGACATAAGGCAATTCTTGTGGGGGGCAGGAAGATAAAGGCTGTTGGTTAACTAGGATCTGCGGCCTATCCTGTAGGTAGGGAAATGGGCAGACTAGATAGGCCTAGCGGTCCTTATCTGCCGTCAAAGTCTATGTTTCTATGTTTCTATGTTAGGAGATGCTTTCAGCTTGGGGCACCCAAAAGCTGCTTCCCACTAGCTATGGGACAGCCAATAAAGGTCTGCAAGAGAGAAAACCGTCAAGTCAGTGCACGTTTATACAACCTGTATTTCAGTGTCCCTACATCAGCCCTTTGAGGTATCCCTCCAGATCAGCCTGGCCACATCTTTGAACATGTAACTAAAAATTCCTTTCCAGGGGTGGAGAAGCCCACTGGTTCAAGTCACTGCTTGCTGGCAACTGGTAAGCTGCTGGTGTCCACAAAAGAAGCATTAGACACAATTTTTTGTATCCCAAAATTAAATGGACTGCCTCATGTAATCCCCAAAAGGGAAGTGGTAAAAAGGATATAAACCATGAGTGTTAAACAGGGTAGCCACCTACAATGTTTATAGATAGACCAATTAGTGAAAAGCATCTTGTAAGTTCTGAGGTAGGAGTGTGTAACAAAATTGTGCCCATGTGAATATCCAGGATTTCATCATAGTGTTTGAAGCCTCATCTTGGTGACTTCTGTGATTTGGAACTTTGATTGGTGTTTACCTTTGTGGATTACCAATAAACAGCTACTTTAAAAGTGACCGCATACTTTGTTCTTCCGAGGCAGGCATCCTTCTCCGTTTGAAGGTCTCATTTAAAGTCTTAAGGAGATCAGGCTTTTGGGGTTGTGGTGCCAGTTTTAGGGAATGCTCTGACCCCTGGAGTAAGAGAAGCCCCCTCGGTCAAAATGTTTAGCACTCATTTAAAAACTCATTTGTTCAATCTGTTATGGGCCTGGTATTGCTTTTCAATATTTTTTTTCAACTTTTAATGCTGAATAATTTATTTATTTTATAAAAATGGACACTAAAATTATCAAATCCTGACCAGCCAGAACCAGTCACCTGACTGTGCTACCCACGGTCATCCTGGTATTTAGCCTCACCACAAAATCACTACACACCTTAGAGTTTTAAGAAAATATTTGGCAGACATTTTTTTCTCATTGGATCACACAGCATAAACCAGAAAAAAAGACAAGTGTCAAAAATCACCACCAATTGTTTTCTCTCTTCAGTTTCGTCACCTCTATGTGTGCAACACAGCCTGTACACTTTTTTTTTAATGAAGGCAACACGTTATTCATATTTTTGCCTGAGAGAACAAAACCACCCAGTACTGTCCCCACCCTCCCTGCCCTGTGCAGCATAAATTGAGTGTAGAGCTAGCGAGGTTTCCTGAGCAACTGAAAAAAGAAAAACCAGAGCCCAGCTAAGCACAAAAAGGCATATATCAGAAGGGTAATGCCAGGTGGGTGTTTGCTTACCATATCCAGTTGGTGAAAAATGAACAGCGGCTTTATAACTTTTTCATTACCTAGTTGCTTACTAGCAGGCACTGCGGTGGTTTGGAGTGGCTGTTTCTTTATATTTCTTTTACACTATACAAACACCAAATTGTAACACTTCTGCCCTGTAAACTCCATTTTAAGTAAGAACAAAAAAATTGACACCAGAGTACAGTGATCGGAGTCATTTTCAATTTTGAAACTGGTCCATCTCTAATGCAATTTATTCTTCCCCACTCACAAAAACCATCCAATTGCAGTAATTAAAAAAAAGAATGAATAAATGAAAAGAAACACAGCAGCTCCCAAGCAGCTCTCATGTATCTCTGTGTCCCTCCCTGGCATAATAACAAGACTGCTGCTCTTGATTTAAAAAATGAAGAAATCTAAAGCAATAGTAGCAGCTTTCAGTATGTAAATGACACTGTATTTCTCGCTGCACCTTATCCCTCATAAACCAACCTTGTTTAATAAATACAAAAAGAAAAAAGCACAAAAAAGGGCAATAGAAACCCTTTCAAAACCTTATCATGGCATACAGTGACAGCAGTGTGTGGTGTGGTGCGGTGCGGTGTGGTGTGGTGTGGTTAGAGATGCAGCAAATTATTAATCCGCCCGCGAAGTGGACACAAAGTAGACCCTGTAAAATGCTCATCATAAGTATTATTAACCATCAAGATACATTATGCCTTAACGCCGACGTAAGGCGCAAGTGAGAAGAAAACAGGCACATCATATGGCTTGCAGTACTGTAAGTCACATGCTTTAGCCAGGCAGGAAGGAAGTGAGTCAGAGAAGCAGTTTCACTTTCTCCTTTGCATTTGTAGAGGGAGAAAGCAGTTGTGAGAGGCGAGGAGTTTGCTTGCCTTTCGTTGCTTTTCAGTGCCAGAACCCAGAACAAAACAGCTTTTTTAAAAGCTAGTTTATTTAGTTTTTGTATTGTATTAGTGTTTTTTTTGTTAGTGAATTTTTTTGTATAAGTTTTGTTTTATTTTGTGTGTGTGTGTGTGTGTGTGTGTCCACTGTCTGTGTGTGTGTGTCATCCCGTGGACTTCAGGAGGATGGAGGGTCATGTAGGAGAAGGTGAGTCGCTGGCCCGTGGGCGTGGTAGATGGGGAGGAGTGTGGACCCGTGGGGGGTTGGGCGGTCATGTGATGTTGGACTGCTCCAGACTGCTGGCCAGTGTTGCTTCCCCCATTGAAGCAACAAGAGCAGCAGCAGCACCAGTGCCACCGGTGGCTGCTGCACGTCCACCTTCTCCGCCACTACCACCACCACCACTAGCAGCAGCTGTTGGGGCTCCAGCAGCACCCCCTCCACCACCTCCACAGCCACAGGAGGTGGCCTCGGAAATTGTAGGTGGTGGTGGAACTCGTGCCCGAAGTGTGAGGACTGTGTCTGGTCCCCCCCCCCCGCAGCTTCATGTGGGAGTTTTTTAATTGTGTGGGGGGAGACAGCACAGTGGTGGCATGCCATGTGTGTGGTGAGCTGGTGTGCTGTGGCCCCCCCGGGACACATTTGGGGACCGGTGGCCAGCGCACCCACATGCTGAACCACCACACGGTAGAGTGGCAGGCTGCCATGGAAGGGGCCAGGCATCCACCTGCTGGCCCTTCCGTGGCAGTGGCTGAGGGTGCTGCTGGGGTGGGAGATGTGCCTCACAGCAGTCACCGCCGCAGCAGGAGGAGGAGGGCTACTACAGCAGCTGCTTCACCACCACTGCCACCACAGCCACCAGCACCACCCTGTCCACCACCAGCCCCACTACCTGGATTCCCCACTGCAGTGGACCCCGCCACAGTCCCTGCAACCCAGTCTGACATTGGCCTGGTGTGAGCAGTGCTCGAGGAAAATAATGAGCAGTTCAGTGCTTTGGAGCAGCAGGTTAACAGAGTGGAAGCACAGCAGCAGCAAATACTTTCAATGCTGCACCTGCTGCTGGACCATCACAGCATCCCACGCCCATAGATACATAGATACATAGACAGTGTCAGCAGATAAGGGCCTATGGCCCACCCAGTCTGCCCATTTGAGCTTGTAAGTTCAGTTTATGTTTTCCAAGAAGTCTGTTGCCCCTTACCCCTGACCTCCAGAATTCCTTTATGTCTATCCCATGCATTCTTAAACCATAGTAAGTGAGGAGATTGTTTTCCGGCCCCTCACATCCAGACCCACCCCTGACCCCACCCCACTACTGTGTTGTACTTTTTTTGTGTGTTTTTTGTTTGTTATTGTTTAATCATACACATTTTCCCTTCCAGGGGAATCTTTCTTGCACCACATAGTGCAATACATTTTTGTGAAAACCACCCATAATTTCATTACAGTGTGTCATGTGATGAGGAATTCCCATTCTGAAAATCTGCCCGTATTCTGCCTCTCTTCTCAGCAACATTAGGACATGATGGTAGGAAGAGCGCGTGTGCGTGCTCCTTACAGTGAATATCCGATTGTCCGGCAGGTTTCCGAATGTTTCTTTATGTTATATTGGTCAGTTTGTGGTGGAATGTGTGGCCACGTTTCCAGTAAGAAGAGCCTTGTTAGTGGAAACATCCCACATTTCACCACAATGTGAACCTTATAACATAAGGAAACATTGGGATAGCTGCCAGACAATTGGATATTCACTGTACCTGCCATCACATCCTAACAATGCTGAGAAGAGAGGCAGAATGTGGGCAGATTTTCAGAATGGGAATTCCTCCATCACGTGACTCACTGTAATGAAATTATGGGTGATTTTCACAGAAATATATTGCACTCTGTGGAGCAAGAAATATTCCAGTGGTAGTAATGCCCCCACATATTAGTTTATGTGCATCACCATAACTATGTAATGTGGTGAATGTCTGTAAAGCAGCAGCGCTACAATCTGTTGATAACTCTGACCTATATTTTTTAATGCTATGTTACAATTTCCTTTACTTACATCCTGACTGACTGGAATGATACGAGAATTTCCAGGAGTTGAGTCTGCTGTACTACCTTTTTCATGTGTGAAATAATGAAAGGAGCATTCCTTTTAAATTGGTGCTGACCAGGTCTTTGTCATTGTTTTCCTCTGCTTTTCTCCATCACATCAAGTAGTTACTATATATCGCTTCTGTTGTTAATTAACAGTTATGCATCAGGCAGTGTTTTATAACACCATGGAACAATAGCTATTGAAAAGCAGCTACAAATAAATACAAAGCTGGTCCGAACAATATTGGAAGACGTGCTCATTTTTTTTCATACATGAAAAAAAGTAGTCAAGTAAGTAAAGCAGACATAAATTGTGAAAATAATCATATCATTCAAGTTACGACTAGGACGTAAGTAGTGGTGGCTATGGCAATGCAAAATAGCAAAAAAAGTACAGTTCAGAACTGTGAGGACATTCTTGCAATGCTGCTTTAATTGTAAAAATGTCAGTATGACATCATGAGCTCACAGCAACAATCACAGAACACACAAAAGTGGCACAGAGTCCCCAGATTTTTTTCTGCAGGCCCAAAATGATTCATCCTTGTGTGCAGAAAATTGACAAGTGGTTACACAGCGAAATGGGGCTGTTTCAGCACATACAAAGTCCCCCAGAGTTAATGGCGCACTTAGTAATGCGCACAAAAGTGGCAGAGAGTCCCCAGATTTTTTCTACCAGCCCAAAATGCTTCCTCCTTGTGTGCAGAAAATTGACAAGTGGTAACAAAGTGAAATGAGACTGCTTCAGCACATGCAAAGTCCCCCAGAATTAATGGCGCACTCAGTCATGTGCGCAGTGGTGGCACAGAGTCCCCAGATTTTTTCAGGTGGCCCAAAATGCATCCTCCTTGTGTGCAGAAAATTGACAAGTGGTAACAAAGTGAAACGAGACTGTTTCAGCACATGCAAAGTCCCCCAGATCTAATGGTGCACTCAGTCATGCGTGCAGTGGTGGCACAGAGTCCCAGATTTTTTCTGCAGGCCCAAAATGCATCCTCCTTATGTGCAGAAAATTGACAAGTGGTAACAAAGTGAAATGAGACTGTTTCAACACATGCAAAGTTCCCCAGAATTAATGGTGCTCTCAGTCATGCGCACAAAAGTGGAACAGAGTCCCCAGATTTTTTCTGCCAGCCCAAAATGCATCCTCCTTGTGTGCAGAAAATTGACAAGTGGTGATGAAGTGAAATGAGTCTGTTTCAGCACATGCAAAGTCCCCCAGAATTAATGGTGCACTCAGTCATGTGCGCAGTGGTGGCACAGAGTCCCAGATTTTTTCTGTAGGCCCAAAATGCATTCTCCTTATGTGCAGAAAATTGACAAGTGGTAACGAAGTGAAATGAGACTGTTTCAGCACTTGCAAAGTCCCCCAGAATGAATGGTGCACTCAGTCATGTGCACAAAAGTGCCACAGAGTCCCCAGATTTTTTTCTGCCGGACCAAAATACATCCTCCTTGTGTGCAGAAAATTGACAAGTGGTAACGAAGTGAAATGAGACAGTTTCAGCGCATGCAAAGTCCCCTAGAATTAATGGCGCACTCAGTCATGCGTGCAGTGGTGGCACAGAGTCGTAGATTTTTTCTGCAGGCCAAAAATGCATCCTCCTTACGTGCAGAAAACTGGCAAGTGGTAACGAAGTGAAATGAGACTGTTTCAGCACATGCAAAGTCCCCCAGAATTAATGGCGCACTCAGTCATGCGCACAAAAGTGGCATAGAGTCCCCAGATTTTTTCTGCAGACCAAAATGCATCCTCCTTGTGTGCAGAAAATAGACAAGTGGTAACAAAGTGAAATGAGACTGTTTCAGCACATGCAAAGTCTCCCAGAATTAATGGCGCACTCAGTGATGCACACAAAAGTGGCACAGAGTCCCCAGATTGTTTCTACCAGCCCAAAATGCATCCTCCTTGTGTGCAGAAAATTGACAAGTGGTAACGAAGTGAAATGAGACTGTTTCAGCACATACAAAGTCCCCCAGAATTAATGGCGCACTCAGTCATGCGTGCAGTGGTGGCAAGGAGTCCCAGATTTTTTCTGCAGGCCAAAAATGCATCCTCCTTGTGTGCAGAAAGTTGACAAGTGGTAGTGAAGTGAAATGAGACTGTTTCAGCACATGCAAAGTCCCCCAGAATTAATGGCACACTCAGTCATGCGCACAAAAGTGGCACAGAGTCCCAGATTTTTTCTGCAGGCCCAAAATGCATCCTTCTTATGTGCAGAAAATTGACAAGTGGTAACACAGTGAAAAGGGATTGTTTCACCACATGCAAAGTATCCCAGAATTTATCGCGCAGTCACTCATCCGTGCAGTACCCCAGAATAAAATGATGACCGTGAGCGAACTGTTGCTGGTCCAATGTGTGCTGTGATTTAAGGAAATGCAATGTGATCATCTCAACTGGATGGAAAGGTGCCCTTTGTCTGTACACTAATAGTAGCCTTGGTGAGTTGATATATATAGATATATATTTCTGTATTTTGTGGGTGAGGGGGGTTGACATGGACATGTACTCATGGCATTGTTCTGTATCACAGGTCACAGATACTGTTGGTGTGCACATTCCAGTGCTCGATTAGAACTTTTTGCGTAGAATTTTGCAATGAATAACTGTCAAGCACTTGAAGGTAAGTATTTTTTTTTTTGGGTGGGGGGAAGTATATTTGCAGATTTGTCTGTAATGGTTTCTTATTTTCTTACTTATTCATAGATTTCATCTGCATCCTTCTCAAGCCTGGTTGTTAATGATGGTCATGGTCATCTAATGAAAGGACTTCTGTGCGTTGCATGTGTGCTCGTGGGGGCCTGATGTTGAAGAACTTTTTTGGATAAGGCCACTTTGTCAGAACAACAAAGCATCAGGAAATTTCCTAAAAAAAGAAATGAATGACTTCTTACAAGTTAATTGTTATGTGTCCCTTCCTGGTTCTCAAATCCCAATCCCTAAAGTCAAGTTACATTTCAAAGACACATCCTGTCAACTAGCACAACCTGTGTGCAATATTTGCTGCAGTCTTTATAAAACAATGAAACGGATGAAATAAAATCTTCAGACTTACCAGAATGGATTTCACATGGATATTACATCGCTTCCTCTCTGTACGGAACAGCTACAGTATCATTCCCAATGAGTTTTAGCAATGGAGCCTTTTTTTGTTACCCTGTAAAAGAAACAAAAGAAGTGTACTCTATGTGTTTTACCACTGCGGCTCTGAAAAGCTACAGAAAACAAAACATACAAGTAAAGGAAGTGAAGCAGCATAACAAACATGAGTACACATACTCACTTTATGGTTTAAATATTAAGAAGCTTTCTGTCTCTGGCTGATGGATGTGGTGGTCCGGACAGACTCATGCTCAGTGGTGGCAGTGGATAACATCAGTCCCGGTGGTGGTGGTCCATGGGGGGCAGACAGACTCATGGTGGCAGCCTTGGATAACATTGGTCCCAGTGGTGGTGGTCCATGGGGGGCAGACAGACTCATGGTGGCAGACTTGGATAACATTAGTCCCGGTGGTGGTGGTTCGTGGGGGGCAGACTTGGATAACATCAGTCCAGGTGGTGGTGGTCCATGGGGGACAGACAGACTCATGGTGACAGACTTGGAAAGCATCAGTCCCAGTGGTAGTGGTGGTCCATGGGGGGCAGACAGACTCATGGTGGCAGACTTGGATAACATCAGTCCTGGTGGTGGTGGTCTGGGGGGGCAGACAGACTCATGGTGGCAGTAGTGGCAGTGGATAACATCAGTCCTGGTAGTAGTGGTCCGGGGGGCAGACAGACTCATAGTGGCAGTGGATAACATCAGTCCTGGTGGTGATGGTCCATGGGGGGCAGGCATGCTAATGGTGGCAGACTTGGAAAGCATCAGTCCCAGTGGTAGTGGTGGTCCATGGGGGGCAGACAGACTCATGGTGGCAGACTTGGATAACATCAGTCCTGGTGGTGGTGGTCGGGGGGGGACAGACAGACTCATGGTGGCAGTGGATAACATCAGTCCCGGTGGTGGTGGTCCAGGGGGCAGACAGACTCATGGTAGCAGTAGTGACAGTGGATAACATCACTCCGGTGGTGGTGGTCTGTGGGGGAGCACACCGCCTTTTAAATACTTTAGTTAAAACCTATCAACATTAACCACATCATCATCCTCATAAAGAAAGCTGCCCTCACAGTCATTGATGTCTGAAGTCTGACCACTGGGAAATTCTTTCTCCATTGTGGCGTCATCTACATCAGTGGTGGGCCATTTCAGGCAGCCAGTGCCAGTGCCACCAGGATGCTCCATTTCCACATCAGCAAGACCACCATGACTAGGCCGGGGTATGAATACCAAGGTTGCAGTCTGTGCTGGTATGTGCCTCTCATTCATTTTAATGAATGCAGGCAAACTAACATTTGCAGGAGACAGGTTTGTCCAATGATCCCTGACTATTGCACCTGCTGTGCTGAACACCCTCTCAACATTTACACTGGAGGGTGGGCATGTGAGGTACTTCAGTGCCACTGCAGTCAGCTCTGGCCATTCACTGACCTTTCCACTCCAGTACAAAAGAGGATCTTCACTTATTGCCAGATGCCTGTTTCCAGACAAATATGACTCAACCATTCTCTGTGCCGCACTAAGTCCAATTGTTGATGCATCATCCTGTTCTCCCGAATCATTTATTTCACAAATAACCACTTGGGACAAAGCCTCCCAAAGCGGGTTGGCGCCAGCCACTTTGGATGACAGACCACCTGGAACTACAGTCCCCTTCCCCTTGCAGGATATCCTTGATGGTCCTCCAGGTCCACCTTCAGCCAGATTATGCTGCTGAGGTTTGCTGACCTCGGCAAGTGACTTCTGTGACCCATGAACCAAGCACACCAGTTGACCACTGATATATTTTACCTGTTCAGGCCCTCCCTCCAGTACTGATTCAATTCCATGTTTGTATCGTGGGTCCAGCATTCTTGCTATGGCAAAGTTGTCACTATGCTGAATGCTCACGACGTGACTATTCTGGTCGAATACTGTCAGCATGTGTTGCAGCAACATACTGCTACCACCGTCTCCGGCAACATCAAGATTATGCTGTACATTCACCAATGTCTGCCTCAGCAACCGCAGCAGTGGAATTGATTGGCTAATGGAGGCAGACTCGCCACTCACTGCCTGTGTGGCATGTTCAAAAGGCCACAAAATTGTTACTACAGAGTTCATGAGGTGCCACTGTTCAGTCGTCATAGACATGGAGGCCCCAGAACTGTCACGGCTAGTGTGCATAACAAGATAGTCTGAGATGGCTTTGTATTGTTCATACAACCTCTCTGCCATGTATAACGTGGAGTTCCATTGGGTGACAACTTCCAGCTTTAAGCAGTGCTGAGGCAGGCTGTTTTGTATCTGCAACTGCCGCAGTTGGTCACAGGCCTTTCTAGATCTTGAAAAGTGAGAGCAGATACATCATGCAACGGTCAGCATTTCCTTTATATCAGGGTGCTGCAGAATCTCCTGAACCACAAGATTTAAACAGTGGGCCATGCATGGAACATGAAAAAAACACCATCAGTGATGCATTTCACCACATTTGACCCATTGTCACTTGCTATGAACCCAGCTCTCAGGGACAGAGGGTTTAGCCATCTGTCAGTTTCATTCAGTACCATGTCCAACATGTTCTCACCAGTGTGTAAATAGGTCACACTGCGCATAGCAATCGTTGCATGCTGTCAAATTCCAGGAAGATTGCTACCACGACAGTTCATCTTACTGCACTGATTATTCCCACTATCAACATCACAAACAACCCTCGGCACCTGTGCCCAGTGAGCATGTTATACACAGATATGAACTCTCTGCTGTTTTGCCACTTGTCCACATATCCATACTTAAATGGATGAATGGAGAGGAGGACTGTTGAAGGGCATGTCTTACTGGGTCAGAGACAGTGCAGAACAACTCGGGAACAGCACGGGTAGAAAAGTATGTCCTGGATGGGACTTTCTATTTTGGACAGGCACGTGCAGCAAACCGCCGGAACCCAGAATTCTCCACAAAGGAGAAGGGCAAAAGATCAATTGCCAGCATTTCTGCTACAGCAGCATTGAGTTCACATGACACTGTATGATTGCAATAATGCTCTGTAACGTGGGCTGACTTAAACATTTTACATGTGGTGTGTTGTTGATCACAAACAGTTGTGCTCTGTGATGAATGGCATTGGCAGGGCATGGAGTGTGGACATTTGATGAAGACGCTTGCACAGGTGATGATGACAAACCCAGAAATTATGTTATTTTGCCAGATTTGCCAACCGGGGGTTGATGTACCACTTGCACTAGACATACTGCATTCACCACCACCCCAAAAAACTGCTACTCTCACCACCACTGGACAACATTTCAAAGTCATTATGGTCCTCCACCTCATCATGCCTGTAGTAATCCTCTGTTCTTATTACCACACTACTGCACATGTTTAATTTCCTACTGGCCTTAACAGTCATGGAAGGGGATAACATGCTGGCTATGGTTGCCGCCGGTGATATGGGTGAATGCCCAAGTCTGGTATTAGTTGCCAGCTTGTGCTGGGTCCACAGAGCCAAGTGCCTATTCTTAAGATGTGTATGCTGTCCTCCTGTCCCAAGATGGCTCCCCTTTTTACCTCAACTCACACGCACATGGCAAACCTGGCAGATTGCAACTGAATCATCATTTGCATCTTTTTTTTTTTTTCAACACTTTTGCTCACCTCTGGAGCCGGAACTCTCTCAGGCCTCACCTCTGGCCAGTGCTGCTCTACCGCCCACTGTGAGCCTCGCCATCCTTAAGGACATTACTGTTCCTCCCCGAGCCCCCCGGAGGACATAGGGCCCGAGAAGACAGAAGGGCCGGTGGAGAAGCTCCAGTGTTGGATGTGTGGCAGTGTGGCTCGGGGCCGGCTGTCTCCTATCTGGCCCAGAGGGGTTTTTCCCTGTGGTGTTTACGCTTCCCCAACGTGGAACGTGCAATGCTGTCCCAGCCCAAGACGTGGATGCTCCCAACCACGTCTGGAGGACAGCCGCCCGACGTCTACCCCTTCACTAAGCCCCATGTGCATAGCAGTGCTGCCGGTCTCCACCAGGGGCCACTGCCACACCAGGCTACCCCTGGATCCCTCCCAAGAGAGGAGAGCAGTCCTACGGACACTTGATCCTCTCTCTCCCCCCTGCCGACCCCCAGCAGACCGGGCTCGTTCAAGAATCCTGGTCGCCAGCGTAGCGCAAGGTGTGGTGTCCAGCGCCTAAACCCTCAGCGCCACCAGGCCAGCCAATCATTTGCATCTTGAACAAAAAAATCCCAAACAAGGGAGTGTGATGCTCTGCTTTTAACATGTCCATGATGATGTGGCTTATTTAAGTCTGTTATTTTAAGCACTGAAGTGGGGGGGGCAAGTGATGTTTCTGGCACTGCACACCTGGAATACAACTGACCACTACGACTACCTATCATATTGATTACTGGGTCATCATCATCATCATCATCATCAACTAAAAGCGGTAGATCACAAGTTTTTACAGGGGGGGGATTCCTGCAAACAGACTCAGACGCAGCCACTTTTAATTTCTTTTTCTCCGGTTCCCAACTGGGGTCAATTACATCATCATCATATTTATCAACAACGCACACATCCACATCTTCTGCCTGGATGCTGGCATGTGGACTGCATGTTGCAGCAACAGCAACATCATCATCATCATCACGTTCATCATCAGCATCTGCACCACCATCACCTGATATTTTTTTACCACACTGTGAATCACTGCATGGAAAATGCATGACGTTAAGTGCCACGGTGGACAGAACATCACATTGTATGCTATCATTGACATGATCATCAGAATCCTCAGGTTTAGTTACTGGGATGTTACTGGGAAGTATGACATCATCTACGCTGCCACTCACCTGCACTGCTTCACACTCAATAGTTTTGGAAACGGTACACTGATCGGAATTAGAACTTGATGCAACAATACTAATACTACCTCCACCACCACTAACACCAGTAACACTAACACCACTGACTGGGAAAATATCACCTTCTCCAACTATGAGTGAAGCTACTGATTGGGCTGTAAAAAACATTGCAGGAGAAATACCTTTCCTCACATCAGCAATGCACTTCTGCATCTGCGTACTACTACCACGTCCATAGACCATCTTACTGCCAACATTGCCATGGCGAGAAACAGCTTTGCTTGCACATCTCTTTGCAGGCATTTTGGGGGATCAACCACAAATATTATTACCAAAGTCAGATTTTGATACGCTCACTTTCTGATTGGAGGGATGCTGGCTGGATGTGAAGCCAAATAAACTACTATGGCTTCAGCAACAGATAAGAGACTACTCTGAGACTGTCACAGAATTAAAGCAACTTCAGTAACCAGAGGTGCTGATGGGGTCACAAAAACAATCCAGTCTGGTAAAAAATACCTTTTGAATGTGGGGGTGGGGGGAGCACTGAATACAGACAGTGCTGATTTTTACCACACTACAAGCAGCAAAACTAAGAACAGATACCACGATCGCAGTACAAAATCAGGCAGCTGCAGTGGATAGCAGTTTCATACTGCTGCGCTTAGTTGCAATTACACTAGTCTGTGTCACAATAAAAGGTGTATTATTTGATGCACGCAACACTGCACACACAGTCACACACAACACAGAACAGTTTGTGTACAATGCTGAACGAGGAATGAGACACAAATGCAAACGTTCAGTACTAAGCCACGTTATGTATTGTAAATGTGTAATTTAAACAACCTGACCTCATGAAGTGCTGCACTACATCCACACAACAAACAGCAAGAAAATTTCAACTATTACTGACAATATTACTATGTGTACATTAACACAGCCAGTTATATAACAAAAATATAACCAAAAAACAAAGAAATCACTATTTCTCCAACTTAAATCTACCTAGACCACAGATACGCCCCTCCCCCAAAGCACACTTTCACTGTCTTTCACCACACACACTCAATGTTGTAAATTAACATTCAAAATCCACACAGAAACAAAAACGTTCAATGATATGAGCACAGGAGGGTTTCCTACAATCGATGAACTAAAGTTGGATCCCCCCAAAAAAGCAAAAATGCTTTTTGAACAGCTTTTACAAGATTCCTATCACAGACAGCTACCAGAGCAGACTGTCTCCTACTCCTTCCTACTCATACTACCCCGAACTGAGGCTGTGCAGATCAATATAGAGCCCATGTGACCTGAAATCCCATGAATCACTGCAAAATTCACCTTTGAAGCTCAAAAACGAGGTGAAGTGCACTGCCAGCAATGCACTTCGCCTTAAAATTGGCAGAGTAGTGGCCTGGGGAGGCATAGTAACGCAAAGTCATTGTTTCTAATGGACTTCGCGTTCCTCATTATAACGCGAAGTACTCCGCTTTGCATTGCAGAGCACTCCGCAAATCACTTCGTGGAGTGGATTGAGCCCACTTCACCCACCACTAGGTGTGGTGTGGTGTGGTGTGGAGAGAAGGGGAGTTATGTACAGGGAACCTGCAACTAAACTACAACTACAGCATCTACATTAGGTCAAAAGACCTAAATCAAATAAGAAAATGTAATCTACTCCAGGTAGGTGGAAGGACTATTTTAGGTAAAAGCCATATATTAATTTCAAGTTTTACATGGTATAACAACTGTAAAATGATTATTAAATCTACTTAAAAAATAAAAGCCCATTTTATAAGCACAATAAGACACTCCAGGGTGTAGGTAGTAGTGTGATCACTACACATCAGGGACAATAACGCACTCAGCCTCATGCCTCATTACATCCCTTGGCATGTGGTGACCAAACCACTACCTACACCCTGTCATATCTTATTATTGCTAACTTTTACTGTCTTCCTTATGCTTATAAGGCACCCAGAGTCTCTGGGATTGGGTGCCCTAAAAATAAAATTGCCTTGCCTAAAAATAGTGAAGCAATATATTGCCAACATCCCTGCAGGACACTGTTCCACTGCATGCAGCATGACATTAAAATACTATACAGGAGCTCCTGGGGAGTAAGGGCTAAAGGTTTAGTCTTTTGCACCAGCTAGGTCATTGTGCAGCAGTTTTGGGGCTGTACAGTTTATTTGCCTGTTTATTATATTTTGCATTAAATCCACATTTCTCTACGCCTGTGTCTCCCCCTCCCCCAATAAATGTGTTACGTCTGGTGCTTGTATTAGTGTTGCTGTTTATTGTACATAGGAGCTTTGTCTGGTAGAGTCCTCTGCGTACTGTAAACATATATGTAACCCCCCTCCAAGTGTGGGTCTTATTTTACAATCTACAAAGCACACCTGTCAACTGGCTACCTCCTTGTTGTTTCTTTCTTCATTCGCAAGGGACTTGGATTGTGGCCAGAAGACCAGTGTGGAAGTGTAAGCATCTTCAGCAGAGCTGGCATCTTTAGGAATTTTGCAACTCCCCTTCTGTACAGCATTTCACTGCTGCTGATAAGAGTGAGCTTGACCATGCTCTCAAGGCAGTGGGAACAGTCCCAATAAGACAGGACACTAGTGCAACTATGCAGACATACATCTAGGGGCTGCTAGAACTGGTTAAAGAAAAGTGTCATTGTTAATATTATTTTTTTAGGACCAGTGCCCTACAGCAACATGGCTGCTGACATGTTTGTTGCCACCGATCCACTCAGTATGGCAATGGGATCAGAGGGCAACTCTCACAACCATTTGGGCTACTGGATGCCTGCTGCCAAGTCCAGAGAGCTCTTGGACAGTTGTGGGACTTTTGAATTTACTTGTGGGCCTAACAGCCTATCAGACATTGAATGACAACCAGACTGCCTTCCTCCTCTGACTGACAGAGGGACTGAACAATTAAAGGGCTGAAGTTTTGAGTAGAAGGATAGACCTTTGCAGCAGCAGTCTGTGAGCGACTGACCTGAGAGACAGATCTACCACCTGCAATGCCAGTGTGAACTGTGCAGATACATTAGAGATAGACTTGTGCTTTCAAAGCCAAGAAGGAGTTAATTATTGAACTCTAAAAGAGGGATTTATAAGTGATTGCAGTGACAAGAGAAAGACAATCTATGAGAATAGGAATCCAATATGGCTATTGGCAGCAGGTCATGCATGGGCAGCATTTTGGGAGTGTTAGATAAAGGAGTAGAAGGACTGGGGGAAAATTAAAAGTCCCCATATTGTGGTATGACACTGCTACCAAGACTGTGACAGCCAAACTTGAGTGTGACAAGGTACTTGATCCACTGAAGATACCATCTAACTTAAGGACCCTGGACACTGAGGAAGAATGGCACTTGATTAGCAGGTGGAGCACCCCAAATCACAACTAAACCCAGTGTCAGATGGAGGACTGGGCAACAAAAATGAAAACTTAATTGGCCAATGAGGGAAAAAGACTGTGCAGGATCTGCAAACTTTTGTGGCACCGCATGTGAATGTAGTGACATCTGTAGAGTCATTAAGGAACAGTACCTGGCTATGTACAGTTCAGAAGAGACCGAGGTGTAAAAAGGGGGGGTGGAGTGGCCCTTCATGTCAATGAAAATGTCAAAGCTACAGAAATTCAGAATACACATAAGGAGCCAGAAGAACCGTGGGTCACCCTGGAAACAGGAAATGGGACAGCCATATGAACTGGGGTTGTCTACAGGCCTCCAGACTAGGGGGAGGACATAGACACATTACTATTAGAAGATATACAAAACATGACAGCTAAAGGGGAGGTTCTGATAATGGGAGACTTCAACATGCCAAATACGGATTGGTCAATACCAGCAGGAACATCTGCCAGAACTAGACACATCATGGATTCCCTGCAGGAGGAGGGCCTCAAACAACTGGTACAACAACCCACAAGAGACAGGGCTATCTTAGATCTGGTACTGACTAACAGGGAAAGGATCACAGATCTCCAGGTAGAAGGTCACCTGGGAGCCATTGACCATCACATGGTATGGTTCAATTTGGCCACTAGAACTAAATCATCCCATTCCAAGGCAAAACTATGGGACTTCAGAGGAGCTGACTTTGATAAGATGGTCAACAAAGGTTAAGCTAGCCCTGGCAAAAAGAAATACAGGTGAGGGGGTACAGGAAAAGTGGGCAAGCATTAAGGATGCAGTACTTGAAGCAACATCCCATTGCGTTAGAGAAAAGGAAGTGCAAAGAAGAAGGAAACCACTTTGGTTCTCAAAAACAGTAGCAGAAAAGGTCAGAGCCAAAAGGCTGGCCTTCAAGAAATATAAGGGAACGCAGCGGGATGAAGATAGGGAGGCATACCAAACTTCTCTAAGGGAAGCAGGGAAGGCAGTAAGGCAGGCAAAGGCCCAAACCGAGAAAACACTAGCACAAACAGTAAAAGAAGGTAACAAGACTTTCTATAGATACATTAGTGAAAGGAGAAAGTCCACAGGGGGTATTACTAAAATCAGATGGGATAAGGGGAAGTGTGAGGAGAAGGACCATGTAAAAGCATCTATCCTAAATAGATACTTCTGCTCAGTATTTACTGAAGAGAAGGTAGGGCAGGACCCATAGCTCAGCACCATGGACACAGGTGGGAGGGAGGTGTGCACTAGTCCCTTCACAAAAGAAAGGGTCCTACAAGAGCTCGATAAGCTCAGGGTGGACAAGGCAATGAGACCTGATGGCATACATCCCAGGGTAATAAAGGAACTAAGGTTGGAACTAGCAGAGCCATTATCAGAACTGTTTGGTGAGTCTCTGAGCACAGGAGAGGTCCCAGATGACTGGAGAAGGGCTCATGTGATCCCGCTCCACAAGAGTGGTAGCAGGGAGGAGGCAGGGAACTACAGACCAGTCAGTCTTACCTCAGTAGTGATCAAGATTATAGAGGCACTCCTTAAGGAAAGGATAGTGCAACACCTGGAATACATAGAAGCACAGGATCCAAGATAGCATGGGTTTACAATAGGAAGGTCCTGTCAAACTAATCTCATAGATTTCTTTGACTAGGTAACTAGAGTGGTGGACCAAGGGGGAGCAGTTGATGTTGCCTACCTTGACTTCAGCAAAGCTTTCGATACTGTTCCACATAGAAGATAGATTAACAAGCTGGGTAGGCTTGGGGTGGCTCAGAAGTTGGTCAAGTGGGTGGCAAACTGGTTAATGGGCAGAAAACAGAGAGTGGTGGTAAACAGTATACAGTCAGAAGAGATGCAAGTCACAAGTGGGGTACCTCAGGGATCAGTCCTGGGGCCAGTCCTCTTCAATATCTTCATCAGTGACATTGCAGATGGACTGGTGGGTAAGGTTTGTCTGTTTGCAGATGACACCAAGATCTGCAACAAAGTAGATGATCCAGATGGGGTGGGCAGAATGAGAAGAGATCTGGATAAACTGGCAAAATGGTCAGAAGAGTGGCAACTGGGTTTAATGCAAAGAAGTGCAAGATCATGCACATAGGGAAGAGAAACCCTGAAGCCACCTATAGGCTGGGAGGGGAGTTGCTGGCAGTCACAAGGGAAGAAAGAGACTTGGGCATCATCATCACAGATGACCTGAAATCATCCATGCAGACCACTAAAGCAGTAGGTAAGGCTAGGGGGATGTTGGGGTGTATTAGTAGAGGTATCACAAGTCATAAGAGGGAGGTAATAATCCCTCTTTACAAGACACTGGTTAGGCCCCATCTGGAGTATTGCATGCAGTACTGGAGGCCACACCTTCGCAAGGACATTAACCAAATTACATACTAACTGCCAGCAGATTAGGTCTTATGGTCTATCGAGTCTGCTCGAACCTCAGATCCCTAGTTGGGTGCCGAGACCCTCCCCCCCCCTTGTGTTCCAGAAACCCCTATCATCCATCCCCACCCTCTGTGCCAGGCCATCATTTGATACATCCGCTTTCTGTGTCTGTCCCACCCTCTCTTGAAGCCCTCCACTGTGGATCTCTGAACCAGCTCGCCAGGCAGTGCATTCCAAGGGTCCACCACCCTCTCAGTGAAAAACCTCCTCCTCTTTTCCCCCCTCACCCTTCCACCTTCCAAATTCAAACCATGCCCTCTGGTGATACCTCCCTGCTTTAGTCTAAAGATCCCCTCCATGTTTACCCTATTTATTCCCTTGAGGTACTTGAAGACCTCAATCATGTCCCCCCATCTCTCCTCTCCTCCAGTGAAAACAGGCAGAGCTCCTCAAGTCTGTCCTCATACGTCAAATCCCCTAGTCCTCGTATCATCTTAGTTGCCCTCCTCTGTACCCTCTCTAGGAGCTGTATGTCCTTCTTCAAGTGAGGTCTCCAGTACTGTACACAGTACTCAAGGTGTGGTCTAACCAGTCCATTGTACCCCTTACGATGCATCCCAACATCCTGTTTGCCTTGCTAGCCGCTCTCCTGCACTGCTCAGAGTTATTCATACATGCAGTCACCATGACCCCTAGGTCTTTTTCCCCTGTTGAGGCCTCCAGTGCCTCCCCTCCCAGGGTGTACCTATGTTTAGGGTTTTCTCACCCAAGATGTAACACCTTGCACTTGGTGATATTGAAATTTAATTTCCATGTGTGAGCTCAGCTTTCCAGGGTGTCCAGGTCCCCTTGCAGTGCCAACCTCCCCTCTTCCCCCTTAACTATAGTGTACTTACCCAGTAAACAAAAGCTAAATAAATAAATAAATAACTACTGCTCCCATCTTGGAGTCATCAGTGAAGAGACTCATTTCACACCCTATACCCTCCCTGATGTCCAATATGTATGCATTAAATAGGATCGGACCCAGGACCGAGCCCTTCGGTACCCAACTACCGACTTCTCTAGGGTTTGAGAGCTCCCCAACAACCACTGCTCTCTGGGTGCATCCAGCTAGCCAGTTTTCAATCCATCTGACCATCAAAGGGCCTACTCCCAACCCCGTCAGTTTCTCCACCAGACCATTGTGGGGGACAGAGTCAAATGCCTTGCTGAAGTCCAAGAATAATACATTCACAGGCTTTCCCCTGTCCAGTTCTGACGTTACCCATTCATAGAACTCCACAAGATTGGTTTGACATGATCTACCTGGCACAAACCCATGTTGCTAACTATCCAGACCTCCCACCTCCTCCAAGTACACCCCCAATCGTTCCTTTAGTATACTCTCCATTAATTTTTCCACCACCAAGGTCAAACTGATGGGTCTATAGTTACCTGGTACTTCCCTCGACCCCCCTTTATGGATTGGCACCACATGTGCCTCTCGCCAATCCCTAAGTACCCTCCCTGTCTCAAGCGACCTGTTGAAGAGCTCCGCCAGGGGTGAAGCCAGTATGTCCGCCAATTCCCATAGTACTCTCAAATGAATGCCATCCAGCCCAGGAGAGTTATCTTTCTTTAGGGCCTTGAGGGCTAACCACACACTTTCGGTGGAGATAGCACCACCTTACTGGCCTTTTTATCCTAATCCTGATGTGACACCCCTGGGGTACCTCTCCCTCCCTCTTGCTCCATTTCTGTTGCTCCCCTGATTCCACTCACTACCGCTTCTATCCCCATTGTGCCTTGCTTTGTAGATATCCCTCCCTCCCTAGTGAACACAGAGGCGAAGTACTGCTAAATCTCTGCCTGGTCCTCGCTCTCTTCCACCCACCATCCTTCTGATCTCAATCTGCCGAGATGGCCCTTAGTTTTTCTCCACTCCCCAATGTACCGGAAGAACCCCTTTTCCCCTCCATGTATCCCCTGTGCCAGCCGCTGCTCTTTACTGGACTTTTCCCCCCCTCACCATCCGGGTGACTTTTCTAGATGCAAGATGGTACATTTCCTTTTCCCTATCCCCGCTTGTTGTTTTATGTTTTTTGTAGGCCACCTTCTTTTCTCTGACCACTACCTGAACCTCACTGGACCACCAGCATGGTTTATGTGACCTTGCTCCCTTATGTTTCACCTTAGCGCAGGTCCTGACTGCCTCATGAAGTCCCCGTTTTATGACCTCCCATCTCTTTTCCACATTTGTCTTGATTTAATCCCCTTCAAGTGATCCTTGAGAATATTTCCCATGCCCACAAAGTCTGCCCCCCTGAAGTCCACTGCAGAGAATGGCAACCAAAATGGTCCAGGGACTGCATCAGAAAACATATGAGGACAGATTAACGGAGCTCAATATGTATACCCTAGAGCAAAGGAGAGAGAGAGAGGTGATATGATCGAAACATTCAAACACCTTAAGGGCATTAACAAGGTGAAAGAGTCTAACATGTTTCAATATAAGAAAAATATCAGAACAAGAGGACACAGCATGAGATTAGAGGGAGGATGATTAAGGGGTAATGTGAGGAAATTCTTTTTCACAGAAAGGGTGATGGATGCATGGAACGGCCCACCTCAGGAAGTGGTGGATATGAATACAGTGCAGGGCTTCAAACAGGTATGGGACATGCATAAGGAAGCAATACAGATGAGTATGAATAGATAGGCCATTGACAGAGCAAAGGCCAATGGCACATTTATAAGGTAGAAAAAGAAATGGGCAGACTGGATGGGCCTTGAGGTCCTTATCTGCCATCAACTTCTATGTTTCTATGAACATGGTGGAATCACTAATGGCAAAGGCCAGAAGGTGCTAAAAAAGCAGTATAAGCAACTGAGACTGTTCTCAGTCAACTCCAAATGGGGAGGAGGACTTTGACACATGTATAGAGTAAGATACATAGATGGTGCTGGACCTGACGTGTTTGGATGAAGAAAAAGCACACAAAGGGGAGAATGCCTAAGAGGACTGGCACTGGACACCATTCGGGCATTATAAAAAGGGTTTGAAAACTGTGAAACCTGAGTGGCTGAGAGACATCTTCATCTATGCTGTTACCTTAGCACGATAGCACTGGATAAAGATCCAGCAGCATCTTCACAAATAAAAGCAATACTAAACACATATCTCTGACTGCCATTACAAACATGACTGCCACCTTTATTCACTTAAAACCT
This sequence comes from Neoceratodus forsteri, assembly GCA_016271365.2. Classification (NCBI taxonomy): domain Eukaryota; kingdom Metazoa; phylum Chordata; order Ceratodontiformes; family Ceratodontidae; genus Neoceratodus; species Neoceratodus forsteri. The sequence continues at coordinate 1,230,378,583 of CM057453.1, read as the reverse complement.
TCAACTGGGCCCTAAAAATAAAACTGCTTCAAAATAACAAAAAAATAGTTGACTTGTATTTGCCCTTATAACCTACTTACACTCACAGACATTGATTTAAAACTGAAGCACCACAGTACTTACAGTTTTAATTTCTGGTATTTCTTTGCTGACCATGAAAAATCCCCCTCCTGTCCTTACTTGCTTATCAAGGAAATCTCTGTCGTTTAACCTGCTATGGACACAACAGAAGCCCTGGTTCCATCTGAGGCCTTCTGTTGTACGAGTGAGGGGTGAACATTCTGCCAGTAGAACTGAGCAGAGATTTGAATTTCTGTGTTCCAGCCTAGTAAACATTCCATCTACTGAGTGTAAGAAAGATAGAACAGAAACATGGTAGGGAAAAGGGAGGAAATAATATAAAGAAGAAGGAAGAAAGGTGAGGAAACAGGTAAATGTGGTGAGTCTGGGAAAGCAGAGGGTTTAAGGGCTGATTTGAAAAAAAAATATTTGGCTGTGCATTATGTTTGAAACTGAGATGGCATGCCAAATGTTGGGATGTGCTGGGACAATTTTGTTGGAGTGGATGAACTTTATAAAAAATCATTAAAATGCTAACTTTTTTTATTTATGTTTATTTTTCCACCACCCCTCAAAAAAAAAAATCTCAGACCCATTTTATTATCACAATAACACATTCCAGGGTGTGAGTTACGGTGGGATAAAAGCACTCCTCGGGTGGTTGAAGGCATTTGACAATTCCTTATGCCTCACAGCACTCCCGAGGTGTGCCGTCATCCCACCACAACGCACACCCTTTCATGTCTTATTGCATACATTGAAAATAAGCAGGCCTGAAGCTAACCTGCTAACATAATTCTACACTGGAAGGAATTTTGGCACCATGGAAAAGCCAAGTAGAGTTATGGTAAAAATAGCTACAAACCAACAAACAGAGAAGAAAGGCTCTCCAATTTCTTAATAAGGTTGAAGTGCTAGCCTGGTAGCACCATGAATGAGATCCTTCGGGCTCTGGCTGCGATCCACAATGCAGAGCCAGTGCACATGAGAGGCAGGGCAGCCTGTCCCAAACAACGATCATCAAACCAGTAGAGTAGTAGTGGTACTCGAGACAGATGAAATCCACAAATGGTATAATCAAGCACTCCGAGTGTCTGTTTATTGCAAACTGCAAAAACAATAAAGAAGGAAAAATCACGTGTCTACCAGCAATTACCTGCTGCTCTAGTTCAGAACCCAGCACTTCGACTCTCGCAAGTCTTCATCAGGGGTGGAGCTGGTAGGAAAGCAAATGACATTTAAACACAAAACTCATGCATATTCATTAGTGAAAATGTCTACAATTTGTAGAAAACCTTAAACCAACACTGAAAACATGTATTAGAAAAATAACTGGAATACAAACGTAAATACTCTCATTCACTGTCATACTGGTGTTGCTATCTCAAAATGATAAAGTAATAAACAGACACTCTGCTTGATGATACCATTTGTGGATTGCATCTGTCTCAAGTGCCACTACTACACTACTGGTAGTACCATGGTAGCACTACAGCTACTGCTTGGCACAGCAAGCAGTAGTGCTACTGTGGTAGTGCCAGTGCTTGCTATGCCAGCAACCTGCATTTGGAAATGAGCACAGACCATCGGAGGCTGACTAGTGGAGCAAGGATTGAGCATCCCAAAGACTGCTCCCCTTCCTCGAGGGGGGGGGATGCTGCTCCTTCAGCATGACTGCTTACAGGTGAAGAGCAGTTAGCAGTACACTCAGAAGCACCGTAATTGGGGGGGGGGTCATCAGCGGATATCTGCCACACATGTGTGCCAGTGCATATATGTGTAGCTGGATAACTGCACAGCTGCACCTCAGGGAGAAGACCAGAAGAAAAAGCCAGACCTCCAAGTCAGCACTGCCGGCATGCTCTTGCACAACCAACATGGCTGGTCACTCCCCATGCTGTGATTCTGGGTAAGTGTTAAATAACCTATAAGTCCATGAGAAGGTCAGTGACGGGGCTGGGGGTGTGCCATTGGATGAGATTAGAGTGAAAAAACGTTCTTTTTAAAAAAAATCTTTTTATTAGGTTTCATATAAAAAAATTCCATACAAATGTACTGGCTGGTTACATAGATGCCAGGATATCAGGATTCTACTCCATAAGTTCAAACAACCAGTGAGTACATAAAGACATTTGAAGCATACCATTTTCTGTTTACAACTACTTTCTAATAAGCTTTAAAAACGATACATATTTAAGTAATCAGATATGAGTAAGAGCATTTAAGAGGTATGGAGAGAAGAAGCTTTATAGAAAAATAAGGTTGGAGAAACTGGTACAGAGAGAGTACCACAAGTAAGTCTGGCTGTCGCAGATATGAATCGAGTATAGGTGGAAGAGGTACTCCAAGAAGCAGCGTACGCTGACCCTGTACTAACCAGTCTGTGTCTGAGAGACTGTATGGAACAGTTACAGTCATGTGGAGAATTTGTATGGGAGGTGCCAAAGCAAAAGGACAGAGTGGCACATGTGTGATTGCCCTGCGTGCCCCATGGGCAGCTCATAACTCAACACAGGGGCAGGCACAAACATCTCCTGTGGATAGTAAGTACTGACTAACAGACACAGATGAATGACCTGAATAGCCTGATACTGGAGATTTGTTACGAAAACAGCAACCCACAACTTGCAGTACTGCACATGAAGAGATCTACTGAGCATGGTCCGCAGTCATAAGTGCTCAAGTTAAATTTCTAAATGGGGATTGGCCCCCGAAGGGATGGTATGACCGGAAGTCCCCTGATGGATTGCCATGATGTAGGAACACACAAGAAATCTTGTACTATCACCATGGAGAGGATGAACACTTTCAGAGAGATTAAAATCCCCTAAAGAATGCAGGAAGGTCACAGACTAATTCTGGAAGTGAGTCAATGAGCAAGGGGAACTTCAGAAGAGCCAAGTACAGGAGCACACTGTGGCCAGAATGTGAAAAGCTCCAAGCAGATGACTGTTAAATCAACAGCAACTCAGACCCAAATGCCACGGGTATTGACTGGACCATTATCTGATGGGACTGTGACTATTAAAAGTGTAAACAACAGATTAGTCCTTGAATGTGGGTTAGAAGTGTTGTTTATTTTCAAGCACTGGCACGTCAAGAACTTGTCTCACCTGAAGATGCGCCCCTTGATGGTTTAAGAGTGTGGGGATTGAGAGATCAGTAATATCCTTACCTGAGATAAGTGAAGGTATGGTTCAGGTTCCTCCAAAATACGACTGGAACTGAGGTTCCAGAGGAGGCGTCAGCACAAGTATGTCCCAGCTCTGTTATATATGATAAGGTCTCTGTCTTTATCAGGATGAATGCTCAAAGAGAAGAAGCAATGGGTAAGAGTTTGCCCACTCATGCATTACTAAAGAAGACTAATCTGAAAAATAATCAACCACCAGCCAAGGTACCTAATAAACCAGCTGATATGGTTTGGTGCATGGAAAAAGAGGAAATGCGGTTACCACCCAAAGTCGAATGTATCATCAAAGGATTGGTGAAGTTCTACCATGATGTGGCCAACTATATCCTCCTGATTTACACCCCAGGAGAACATTGCATGCCTGCGAGGTTGATGGTGAAGCCCAGTGCATTGCCCATACTTACCTACACATATGCAAAGAGGATAACCATGCAAGTGCAGAGTGTTTCTGATCAAGACATCACTGCCAGGGATGACATATATCACTGTATGTACACTGTACAGATATGGTACTCAGCAGTGGTGGTATACTGTTTCTCCACTTAAGGTCGTCTGATCTCTTTGGGGATGAAAGCTTTAGTCTCCGCCACAGTGCTCATCCTACTTGTCCTATCTTGCGGGGTTTTTTACTCTTCCTCGTCCCTCTTCTTCTCCTCTCACAGGTCTATTTCTCTCCTCCTAATGACCCTTACCCATTCTCTTCCTAACCATGTTTACTAGGGCCATATGCACCCTTCTGACTTTTTAGGTATGCTGTTTTTTTCTGGCTTATATTACTGGACCAGCTGAATATCCCTCTTCTCGTTTTTAATATTCTCTTGACAACTTCTGTTACTCCAGTCTACTGACTGACCCCACCCATAATTCATCTCCTCTATCTGGGTTTAAGTATAAACACCTAGGAGTATTACTAGGGTATATCTTGTGGAGGTTCTGTATCTCCACGGGGTGCACCTCTCAAGCATTTCTGACTGCGTCATTATGGATAATTACCCTATCCCTTGTCCTTGCTGGGGACATTGAGACCAATCCTGGTCATTCTATAGTCACTACTACCACTCAGTCTCACCCCTTAAATCGCTTGCCCCAATCTTCTTGTTTCACCTTTGCTCACCTAAATATAAGAAGCCTTACTGCTAACCTCCCAGAACTTGAGGCCTGGGTATGCTCTAACAACCCAGACATCCTTGAATTATCTGAAACATGGCTGAAACCAACAACTGCAGATTCCCTCTGCTCCCTACAGGGCTATAACATGCTTCGGGTGGATCGCACTAGCAACAAAAGAGGTGGTGGCTTGGCTCTGTACTACAAGTCGCACCTCAGTGTGTCTATTATACCTGGACCCCCTCTGGCTAATTGTGAGGTTCTTCATTCCCTTCTATTGTTTGGGGGTGTCAAAATAATTCACATTTTCTGCATGTATGTACCCTAGAAACTCTAGGCTAGGTCTTGAAGAATTTGTTGACTTTGTGCCATCGGCGTCTGGGGAAAACAAAATAATCTGCCTAGGAGACTTTAATCTGGACTGGGTCGGGCCTAGTTCCTCTCTCTTATCCCTCATTACTAGCAAGGCCAATCTCATTCAACTCATCCAGGCCTCCACTAGGATCGCCCATCATGGCTCCTGCAACATCCTCATAGATTGGATCCTGACAAATAGGAAGGAGTACTTCCCAGCTGCCAGAGTTCTACCAGACTCCATAAGTGATCATTGCCCGGTATACTGCGTCTGGGACACCTCCCCTTCCTCGTACCCCTCTAAAGTCTTATCTTTTTCAAACCTCTCTAGGCTTAACCCTGCTGCATTCCTGCAGGATTTACACCTGGTTGACCAGTCCCCTCTCTACTTAACCAATGATGTTAACATAGCGGCTGATTATTTCAATGCTACCCTACTAGCAATGCAAAACCAACACATTCCGGTCACCACACGTAGGGTAAAAGGCAAAGTCACCAAATGGCTCAAGTGTCCCCTTCTCCAGCTGTTGAAACATAGGGATAAGCTCTGGCCAACATAGAAGTCCTCCTCCCTTCTAGCCAATTACGAGGCTTACAGGTCCTTACGCAACACCTGTAAAAAGGAGATTCATTCGGCTGAGTATTTACTACTGGAACCTACTCAATTCCTCCGCCTCTTACCCTAAATGTTACAGGTCTCAAATCAATGAAATTCTCGGGAACAATAAGCCTCTGACTCCTAACGACATGTTAATAAATGATACCCACTGTAATAACCCTCTCACCATTGCTAATGCCTTCAACTCCCTCTTCTCCTCCCCCCTTCCCACCACCACCACCCCCCCCCCACATACCACAGTGTCCTGGCATCCACAACCCCGCTAGCCATGGCTCCCCCTGCTCTAGTGCTAGCACCAGTCACATGCAAATAAGTCCTTAAGTTACTAAGGTCTATTCCGGCTAACAGTAGTGCTGGCCCTGATGGTATTCATCCTGGGATTCTTAGGCCGTTTGCCTCTTGTCTGGCTGCACCAGTAACCTGGCTTTTCAACCTCTCAGTCTGCTCTGCCTCAGTCCCCTCGGTCTGGAAAATAGCCAGAACTATACCAGTTTTCAAAAAAGGCAATGTCAAAATCCTGTCGAACTACCATGCCATTTCTCTCCTGCCTATGCTCAGTAAGCTGCTTGAAAAACTAGTTCATCGGCAGATCTCTGCACACCTTCTCAATTTCAACCTTCAAGCCCCAATACAACAAGGCTTCAGGGCGGGGAATAGCACAACTACTGCTCTGACCCAGTTTACTAGTGATGTTAAATGCAACATGAACAAGGGCTTACTTACTGGATCGGTGTTCATTGACCTCTCCAAAGCTTTTGACATGGTACATCACCCCTTACTACTGGCTAAATTGCAATCTCTTGGCACCTCCCACTCTACCCTATCATGGTTTGGCAGCTACCTAGAAAATCGTTCTCAGGCTGTCTCTTTCTGTAAGGTTCTCTCTTCCCTTGCCCCTATCACCTGAGGGGTTCCACAGGATTCTATTCTTGGTCCCCTACTTTTTTCTCTCTTCCTTAATGGCATTCCTAGTCATTCTCCTCACAGCAGTATGATCATGTACGCGAGTAACTTGGTGCTTTACTCTGCCTCCACGTCTATCAATGACATCAATCAGCATCTTTCACTTGACTTCCAGACCATCCAATCCTGGTTCTCTACAAACTATCAAATTCTAAATATAGCTAAGACCCAGGCCATGCTCTTTGGGTCCTCTAGACAGGTGCCCACTGAATCAACTAAACTTCTGGTCCGCTGCTGTGATGGGACTGCTGTTTCCAACACCTTATCCTTTAAATATCCTGGGGTTATGCTTGACCCTGTACTTGACTTTGCTGCACATATAAATGAGGTGTGTCACTCAGTTAACTTCAAGATTGGGGCTGCCTATAGAGTTCATCAGTCTCTCACCTCAGCTGCTAGGATATCTGTAGCATGAGGTGTGTTACTTGTTCAACATTAATATGCCCTCCCAGTACTCACTCATGCCAATGCAGGGGTCCTTCGCAAATGGGACACCTCCTATAACAATATCTGTAGATTCGCCCCATTGGCTCCTTGCCTTACCCATCACTGCCTACTCTATTCGGCCATAAACTGGCAGTCGCCCAATGCCCTCCATGCTTACACTCTAGGTTGTTTCATTGACTCCCTAACCAGAACCCCTCGTCCCACCACTCTTGGTGATATGCTTACCCTTGTCTCTCACTCCCACCCCCTTAGGTCCTCCTCCTCCCCCTTGCTCTCTGATCAGCCCTGCTCTTCTAAAATGGGTGAGCAAGCTTTTTCCTATTTTGCACCTAGGTTTTGGAATTCTCTCCCCTTCCATGGAAAGAACTCCTCATCTCACCTTACGTTTAAGCATGCTCTGTTTTCACATCTCAATGCTCTTGGTAACTGTAACTGCACTTAATTTCTGCATTGTTGCTATTATTGTTCACCATCTGTGTCTGTGCCCATTTCCTGTATGCCTAACTGTTAATTGTCTACCTGTCTTTCTGTCCTTGTTAGGCCTTTGTGACTTGTTTATCTGCTTATGTAAGCTATAATTGTACTCAACTATAACTTGTATTATTTTTGCTTGTATCCTGTCTTTGTATGAATTTCAGTTGCCTCTACTGCAGATGTATTTTGTCCTGACAGTTTATCTTCATTATGTACAAATTGTTGTTCACTGCTGTTTTTCTCATAATGTACTCTCCTGGGTTGTGCCTGAAAATAGGCAGGATTGTTGCCTAGTGCACTTACTCTGTTACCAAAAGCTAATAAATAAATATAAACATAAACCATGCATATGTCAGTGTCAGTGGCTCAGTAGGTAGCACACTCGCCTCTGAGGCCGGGAGATCAGAGGGCTGTGGGTTCAGTTCCCACATCTGGCACTTGGGTTAATATCCCAGTACTGACACTGTAGTGCAGCATGAGAGGGGTGCTGCACTTCTGAGGTGCCGTCTTTCGGATGAGATGTTAAACCGAGGTCCCATCTGCCTGGATTGGTGGTAGTTCAGGTGGATGTTAAAGATCCCATGGCACTTATCGAAAAGAGTAGGGGTAGTTTTATTGATAGAAAACATAACATCACAAGAATCCATACAAACATAAAAGATATCTTATATAATAACTAGTACTCTCTTTTGTATCCTTTTATACAACACAGTGCAAAAAAAACAAAGACAAAACAATAGTTACTTAATGTATCATAGAAAAATAAAGTCTTTCCAAAGTAAATCAACTTTTGATTTGGAAAATTTACTTAGATCTCTGGTTTTGACAGAAAGTAAACCTGTTTCAATTTGCATAAATAAAGTGTTCGTTAACACATTTAATTGTTGAAAGATAAATTGACATCTGGCTTCACAGGTAATATTGAACAAAAGCAAAAACATTTAAAGTACTCCTATTATAATGTCTCCAAGATCCAGTATAAGTACCTAAAACTATAGTTTGATATGAGACATTACCCAAAATGGGAGATTCCAATGAATGGCAGCGCCTTGCCAAAAGTTTTGACTATAAGGACAGGAAACAAAAAAATGAACCATGGATTCTTCACAGTTGATACATGTTTCTTAAACAAAATCTTTCAGTAGTGGGTTTGTATTTTAAATTGCCTCGAACTCCTAATTTCCCTTGTATTGATAATCAGACAATATCCCAAATGAAAGGAGGTATTCTGAAATCAGTCAATTTCCTCAAGGCATAAATCATCTGTGTAGGTATACATTCTGGGAACAGGGGAATACATTTCTGTACGTCAAATACCACAAAATTATAAAAGGTTTTCTCGAAAAGTAAGCAAGTTTGGAAATGATATCTTCCATTGTTGTAACTTAAATGTAAAACTCTATATGACGGTAAAAAATGCTTACCACATATTTTAGGGGAAACATAGACCATTTATCTAAATAGACAGACCACAAAGATTTGGACCATTTTTGCCAAGTCTTAGTGACATCAAACCATAAGTGAGAAAAAGAATCAAATAAAATATGGAATGGTAAAAACAATAGGGTTAATCATTCCCAGGCCTCCTTTGTTAAGTGGAAGATACGTTATGTCCCTACGCACTGGGTTTAATCTATTACCCATAACATTTGGAAAAAATACTTAATAGCCTTGTCTCTAAACTAATAGGGGTGGAAACACATAACTTAAATATAAAAATTGGTAATATGAATTTCTTTATAATAATAACCTCTTCTTTTTCCGAATTTCCATCCTTTCCACCTGTGAATTTTAAATTCTCCAATGTATAACTGTTTCTCCCAATTGTATGTAGCTAAATCACCATTTCCAACCAGATTCCTAAAATCTTACGGTGTGATGATTCTACAGGGATATTAGCAATATTAGTGGGGTCTGAATTTGTAGGTTGTAAAATAAAAATGAAGCTCTTTCCATATTTATTTGAGCCCTGATATTGCCTCAAAACATGAAAAAGGTATATAATGCTTTTGCAATGAGGGTATATCTCTTAAGAGTAGAGTAATATCATCTGCATATGCAGTCAGCTTTTCCATTGGTAAATCAGGGGAAGGGTTAAACCTATAATATGTGTATCCCAAACAATTTGTCTAATAACAGGATCCAGAGCAAAAGAATAGAGAAGGGGACTTAAGGGGCAACCCTGCCGGACTCAATTGAAATAGGTACTTTTTCCAAATAAAGTATTAACCATGGAATACAGTGAGCCATTCCATATAAGGTTGATATCCATTGTACAAAAGGAGGTGGAATTCCATATCTCACTAGTACTGAAAATAGATAGTGATGATTAACTCGGTTTAAAGCTTTGGTTTGATCTAGGCAACAATGTACCTGAAATCTGTTTCTTATTACTTAACTCAAATAATTCTCTTAAAAGATATAAATTATGTTGAATTTTCCTATTAGGGATGGTACATGTTTGGGCTGGGTGAATAAGTTTTCAGCTACTAATAATAATCTGTTATTCAAAATTTTAGTCAATATTTTATAATCGCTGTTTAATAAACTTAAAGGCCTCCAGTTTGTTATTAATGCTTTTATCACCTGATTTATATAAATAAAATAACAGCGAGGTATTGAAACCTAACAAGTCACTAGAAGTAAACAGCAAAAAATTAAATATTTTAGGTAAAAAGTGTATCATATATGATAGAAAGAGTTTGTAAAATTCATTGGGTAGTCCATCCCATCCTGGTGCCGTATCCTTACTTAATTGTTTAATAGCAAATTCGACTTCTTGTGGTGTGATAGGTTGTATCAACGGAATCTGTTCAGATTTAGTCAATTCAGGCACAGGGGCCTGAAGAAAGAAAAATCAGAGGCCTGAACTCCTCTGAACTCTTAAAAGAGATGCTCTACATGTTCCTGAACTGTAGCTAGTATCTCCATGTCATTTTGTGCATATAACCCTAGTAGCTGTTTTTAATTGAGTCAAGAGTAGTTTCTAGTCTGAATTTACATGCTGTAAAGGGTCCGAGGCTGGGGTAGTTTTAACTCCCAAATTTAAACTCTAGTTCTAAGATTAGCCTGTCATATTGATATTCTTTCATTCGCTCTTCAAATTTTTGATTTGGAAAGTAATCCTTGATTGTTTTTAAATCAAATGACATCAGTTTATATAATTGATTACGGGTGAGCAAATAGTTAATATATTTAGAATTAGCTGTAGATTTTCCAAAAGAGACAAATAATTTTTAATTTTTGTTTTGTGTCTATTCACCATTGTAGGGGTTTGAATATACACAATATACAGAATCCTATATGTAAATAAAAGTTCCGCTTTGGTTTAAAAAGATAAATTATCGAATAAAGATATATTAAGTCTCCATGATAGTATTTAGAATAAAGTTTTGGTGGGATGAATTGCAAGGAGAAATGAGCAAAATAAAATGTTATGATCTGAAAATTCAGAGGTTGTGAATAACACACAGTAGGGTGTAGATTAGAAAAAGAAACATATCTATTCTAGTCATAAATGAATCTATGATATGTAACTCCGGGATCATTAGGATGTAGTTTGCGAAAACATCCTGCATATTTGAAACTGCTAAAGATTGTTTTAAAGCGTTGGAATCAAATATATTTTCTTTTGTTTGCTTGTAGATACAGGGGTGTCTAAAGAACAATTAAAATCCCTCCCAAATAACATGTAATTTAGTGAAAAGAAAGGGTTTAATTTCACCAAATAGTTCCACCTAGCAGATTTAATTTGTGGAGCATAAATATTGATCAATCTAAAGAAAAATCTTTAATTGAACAATCTAGGATTAAAGTTCTGCCAGGACATAAATCTATCAAGCGGAAAACATGGACATTAGTGATTTTAAATAAAATACCAATCCCATCTGCAAGTCCTGTACTGAAGGACCAGAAAGAAGGGCCCCAGTACCATCGTTTCTTTAATGTCTCTACTCTTTAAGTGATGAGATATGACACTCCTGCAAAAAATGACATCCACAGGAAGAGTTGATAAATGCGATAGGACAGAGATTTGTTTCTTATATGTTTGTAAACTTCTAACGTTAAGTGATAAAAGTTGAAGTGCTGACATAAAATATTTCAAATTCAGCTAATACCCCCCTTTGAATTATTGCTTGCTTTCCTTTTTTTTCCCTTTTTACTTTTCTTTTCTTTCAGTATCTCTAGCAACTTTCCTTCCTCATCCTCAGTGATCATCTCAGATCTGTGGGATGTGTTTGATTCTAAATCGGAGTCTTCCAGATCTTCTTGCAGTGGTAAAAAAATATTAGATGTTGGTAGGGGGTCAGGAACCAACATTTTTAAAGCTGATCTAGTGACCCTTTTCCTTTCATGGTTTCAAAATCTTTTTGGGGGTGGCATGCTGACTTTATCTATTCCAGACTCATCTGTAGGAGCCAGTGATGATTTAGGAACCCGTCAGCTTTTGTCAGAGGGATCTTTAACGCATCTGTGTCTGCAGAAGGCCCTGGCCTATGGGTTTTGTCCTGTGCTTGAATTACTAATTCCTCATGATTCCAACCTCTGTTTTATTATTGCTTTTGCCCATGGGCATTGGTGGAAGGCATGCTTTTCATCGCAGAGGTTGCACTGGAATATATTCTGACATAAATCTACCGAATGACCAAAACCTCCGCATAGTGGACATTTCATCATATCACAGGAACTGCTAATATGAGACCGTGATCCACATTTGTAACAGGCCCTAGGTTGGCCGTTGTAAAAACATACACCCCTATCTTTCCCCAAAAAAAAACTGTTAGGAAGATGGATTATTTCTGAGTTGACTTGAAATAATTTTACTTTAAACTTCCAACTCCCTGTCCAGATACCCTCTAGGTCTAGTAAGGGCTCAGGGGGGCCTAAAATGTCGCATCTTTTTTGTATCCAGTGATAGATGTCACTGACATTCACCCCTTCATTCCTAAACATTACAGTGACGTACCTAATCTGTGGTCTAGTTAAAGGGATGGCTAAAAAGGGCAACCATAAAGGTGTGTTTTTCAGATTTGAATATTTTTCCCAAAACTTTTCCAAACTATGATTTGTTCTAAAACTGATGTCAAAAGAATCTTCTCCGGACACGTGAATAAGAGCAAAAATCAGATGGAGAAAAAACATAGTATTCTTCAATAAGCATTCACAATGTAATACCTATCAGGGTGAATATCTAAGCCTCCTCTATATCTTAGCCTTCACAGCATTTCTCCTGGAGCCTGCTCAAGCTTTGCTTGAATAGATCTGCCATGGAAACACGTTAGGAGGCACATTTTTCTCTGTGTTTGAGGTATCATCGGCACTTGTTTTTGTATGCAGTTTCACTCCCTCCCCTTCTAAAGGAACCTTGGAGCTACTAGTAGCTGCCTTGTCCTGCAATAACTGGTGTACACCTTTAACAGTATTTTTAGTAGCGCTACTACCTGAGCTCAGGGTGATGGCATGCTGTGGTGAAGTATAGGCGACCGGCTTCCATTCTGGATTAGGTGTCCAACTGCCTGACTCGCTCTGGATCCATCCTGCATGGAGAAGCGAATCCTCCTCTGACCAGTCTATAACGTCCGATACGTGGGACTGCAGTTTAAACTGTCTTTTCACCATTTGCGAAGCTGTCGGCGTCGGGTTAGGCCTCCCAATGTCCTGTAACAACGACGGACTGTTCACGGGTGCATCCGGAAATGTGCTATTCCACTATCTTCCGTGTGGAAACCGCGGTTTCCATGACAAAGGTTCCTGTACCAAAAGATCGATTCGAGTGTCAAAATTGCCAGAATTACCATCTTAGCGGGCTTCTTCCATAGCTTCTGGCTCCAGAAAATTCACATCCACTCCTGGAGTATCTTTCAGCCGCTCCGTAGAAATGGTAACATCCATTACATTTACTTCAGGAATTAAAGCACTTGCCGTTTGTAGCCTCCTGTTTGCATGCTCACAAGCCTGCAATGCTCCCTGAAACAAATTGATTTCTCGTTCCGGCATTAGTTGGGACTGTGTGTCAAACTCCTGCCAAGCTGCAGGCAGAGCTCCTGCCTGTACGTCCTCCTCCATCACTGCTCCTGCTCAGACTGCAAAGAGTAGGGAATTTCCCCGGTGTCTTGGCCAAATTTCCCTCATTCACTAAAAATACCACCAACAGCTTAATCTGGTTCAAGGTCAGTTAGCATTCGTCTGTATCCCCCTCCCCCGGGTCGTGCCTGAAAATAGGCAGGATTTGTCTAGTGCACTTACCCAGTCAACAAAAACTAAATAAAAATAAAATAAATAAAAAATAAACTTCCCATACTTCCTGGGTTGATAAAGCACCCACAGAAGTGCAAAACGGCATTGAGGAGTTCTCTTTTATACACTGGAGGTTTGTACTTCTGTTTATATTATATACTAGGTTTTTAAAATACCGAAATAAATGTTGAATTTTTTACTCGCAAATAAATATGGAGTAAAGTGCATAATGTTGATGTTGGGTAGTACAGTAGGTGCGAGGTCTATTAAATAAGGAGCTCAGGCTGACTGGATGGACCTCTGGTCTTTTTCTGCTGTCATTGCTTATTCTTCTGTTTCTGTGTGTCCTAATAAAGTTCTTCTGAGTTTGTGTTGCCAATAAATTCCTTCTGGATTTGTGCATACAAGAGAACTCTGGCACCTGCCAACAGTCACATCATAAGTTTAAAGTAAGCAACGCTCCACTTTTATCTTAGTGCAGAAAAAGCATAGAATAAGGGTAACAGACCTGCTTGCTTCCAAAGTGCTTTCTTTTATTCAAAGTGCATTTTTTGAAAGGGTTAACCTCTGGTGACATTTTATTGACAATATTATACTAGTTTGGACTGGTTCAGAAAATTTATTGTTTGCCTTTGTTAAGTACCTCAAGGACAGCAACACAAACCTCAGATTTTCCTTGGTCTTTCGGTACAAAGAGATTAACTTCCTTGATATTAACATTTATAAGGATGGGGAGGGGGAGTAAAAACAGATCTATTTCGTAAACCAACATATAGAAATATGTTACTACATGCCAGTAGTATCCCCCCACCATACAAAAGCAGGCATACCAAAGGGGCAGCTCATGAGGATTAAGAGGAACTGCAGTGATGAGGAGAAATACAAAGACAGGGCCATCGAGTTAGAAGAAAGATTACTCGATAGGGGTTACTCTGAGAATGTTGTCAGAGAAGATAGAGAAGAAGTTGACAAAATGGATCATAAGACATTAGTACACAAAAAGGTTACTGAAAAAGAGTGTAGGGACCCAAGGATCAATTTTGTGAGCATATACTGTACAGTGCTCAGTCCAACCAGGTCAGCAGTGACATTCGGAAACATTGATACATGGTTAGTCTTGATCCTGGTTTGAAGGATCTGGAGAATGTGGAACCCAGAATGGTGCATCGAAGGGGCAGCAATATGAGAAATATCCTGGTACATTCAGTACAGCCAAGGGATGACAAACCAAACATGTGGCTACCTTCTAAAACCAGTGGTTGCCACTAGTGTGGCAACTGCAAATACTGCCCTTATGCGATGAACACAAAAACCTTCAAAAATCCTAAAACAGAAAGAGACATAGAAGTTAGAGGTTTCATCATGTGTGTCACAGAAGGAGTGATTTACATGGCCAATTGTTCATGTGGATGCTTCTGCGTGGGTAAGACAAAAAGGCAGTTATAACAAAGAGTGGGTGAACATGTCAGGGCCATTAAAAATGGAGATCTTACATACGCACTGGCCTTACATATGTCTAAGATCAGTCACAAAAATGAGCATATTATTTATTTTGTTGGTATAAAAAAATCTATAAAAAGCCCTAGGGGAGGTTATTATGATGATGTGTTACTTAAACATGAACAATATTGGATTTTCTCATTAGGTGGAATGAACAGGCCAGGTCTCAGTGATAAAATTGAAATTGGTCCTTTCCTAAAAAAGTAAATGGAAATTGGACCTTGGGGTTACATACATGAGTGTTATTGCCCCTTACCCTATTGAGAGAATTAGGCCTTGGGTACATAAGTCATCATAGGATGTGTTCATTTTTGATTTATGTTTGGTTTGGTTTTCTTCTGTTTTTCTTCTTCTTTTCCAAGCTGGGTCATGGTTGAATTCTTTCAGTCTTAGAAATAGAAATGTAATTCACTATAGAAATTGTGCATTATATATTTATGAGTGTTTTTATGTTCTCTCCTAAGATAGTTCCATGTTGAGGTGCTGTAGAGGCGAACAAAAAGAAACCTGACAAAAAGTTCAGCTTGTACTACCATCCAGCCTCTGGTCATATCCTGTCATATATCCCTGTCAAGTGCCTGATCTGCAAATGTTCATGGTGCCCCAAGTTTTTGATTATGACACCTTACTTTACAGAAAATGTTTAACAAATGCAGTATATATTGGTTTTTAACAGTTTGAATATGTTTACACTGTCTGTCTTTAGAGATATTACATTTAAAAATCATTTTGCATTTTGCACTTTCACTGCACGTATTGAGGGGTACATTGTTCCTTTAAGAATGTCTAGTATAAAAGAGGTAGGCACACAACTTCATGTCATCTTTTGATAAAGCACCAGGGGGAGTGAAACACATCAGTAGATGCTGATGTTGTTCCTTGTCTGGAGCAGGAGGAGAGAGCAGCTAGTTTGAGGAGCGTGGACCGCATTTTACCATTTTTGCTGCTACTGCAACTGCACGTTTTGCACCTTGAATAAAAGAAAGCACTTTGGAAGCAAGAAGGTCTGTTGCCCTTATTCAATGCTTTTTTTGCACTGTGGTAAAAGAGGAGCATTGCTCACTTTAAACTCATGCTGTGACTGTTGGCAGGTGCTGGCATTCTCTTGTATGCGTAATTTAGTTTTTCTTTTGCTTGGCACTGCAAGCCCTTGTGCGTCTCCAAAACTATTTCTATATGTACCTTCTGGATTTCCAAACAAGTTCTTGGAAAGTTTGATCTCCATTGGCAGCTCAACATTTCAAGTACTTCACTATAGGCAATGAACTATTAATAGTAGACCCTCCACCCACACTTTTGAAGTTATCTGAGTGGGTTATGTTTCCAGGTCCAGTTTAGGTTTCAGCTCTCACTAATTAATTGTATGCTTTACAGGTAATAGTTGTCAATTGAGTGATATATTGTGCATATTTTTTAAACTCCACTTGCTTCTGGGAGTCCCAACTCATTGAGAAAGAGTTTGAGCACCTTGAAGTGCTGGAGTGGTTGGTGGTACTGTGTGGCTCACAGAATAAATTCACACTTATCGGACCTTTGGTAGTGTATGTTATTTTCACTCATCTATTTTGGGCCTGGATTACCCTGGCCTTCACCTTGCTGCTGAAGTGACTGCATGAAAAGTGGAGTTGCCATAGAGCAGAAGACAACCATGCCTCAGGGAGCAAGCCAAGAAGGAATGTACATGTGGTGATGGATGAGTGGGCCAGAACCCAGTGATCCAGGTAGGAGGTTCTCTGCAGAACGGGAAGCAGGGGCTGGTGTAAGGCCAAAGGAGGTCCCAAGGAACAGGGGAGGTGGAATAAACAGAGTTTAAAAAAAGAAAAAAAGAATTGAGGAGCCCATAGGTTTTACCCATCATTGTGGTTCAAAAGAAGAACTGGAGTGTACATATGGGTGGGGATTAGAGGACTATAAGCAAGCAAACAATTCAAGATCAGTACAACATACCAAGGGTACAGGATGTCCTAGATTGTCTGCGTTGAAGCAAGTGGTTCTTCATATTTGACCTCTACAAGTGGGTATTACACAATACTGATGGCCAAGGAAACTGGGGAAAAGCTAGCCTTCTTCTGCTCATTGGTTTATACAAATTTGTGAGGATGCCACAAGGATTTCAGGTGCCCCAGCCACCTGTCAGAATCTTATAAACCTTGTGATTCGAGATATGTATCTGTTGGGGTGTCTTGTGTATCTGAACAATGAGGTCATCCTTGGAAAAGATCCTGAAAGAGCATGAGGCTCATCTATTTAAGGTACTGGACTGATTGGAGGAGTTTGGGCTCAAACTTGCCATCAACAAATGCCATTCCTTTCATTTGTATAACAAATATGTAGGACACATTGTCTCATCATCTAGCATTAGTACCAACTCCAGTAAGGTAAAGTCTCTCACCACCTGGCCTCGAGCCAAAAATCTGAAGGACTTTCAGTGATTCCCTGGATTCTGTTATTACTGCCAATGTTTCATTAAGACCTACACTTAAGCAGTAAAGCTACTGTTGAATCTGCCCCAGTGGTACCCTATGACCAACAAGCAGAGGCCACCACCTGAGGAAGGTACTGAACCCAAGAAGTACTTTATGATTCATGACCCTGTTGGACCATGATGGGACAGGTCTTACAAGACAGCATTCAGGAAGATTATTTATCATCATATGCATGTCCAATGCTTGCGTATGCAGAATCCTGAAAAAGTCTATACTTTGCACACTGACACCAGCCTGAGTGGCTAGGAACAATACTTTATCAACAATACCTCAAAGAGATGAAACCTGTGGTTTTACTAGCATAAGTTTAACATCATTGGAGAAAAATTAAACAAGCTACAAACTGGACTTCCTGGCACTGAAAAGGACCCTTGTAGATCAGTTCCATGAGTACTTATATGGTGCCCAGATAACCATTTAGAGGGATAATAATCTATTAACCTTCATGAAGACAACAGTTTCACAAAATCCACCTATTACAAAGACTCTCTCACCAATACATGGGGAAATGGTCGTGCTTTCTGGGACAATATCAAGGATATCACGGGGAAGCAGCCAAAAACCTCTCCAGCCATGTTAATGGTTGATGGATCCTCAACCCTCGGCCCCAAGGTGATCGCAAACATCTTTAACATGGCTTTTTCAGACCTTAGTGCTGTCCTGCCCAATGACTTTTTCGAAAACAGGGCCTACTCCCCAAATACTTCAGCCCCACAGTCTAACCATCCCCTCTTCTACTTCAGGGAGGTAAGGCTGAATGAAGCTTGCCGCTATATTACTGCAGCTATCTCTAAATCTAGATCTAGTAGCAACACCCTGGACCTTAAGCTTCTGTTGCTCACCCTCAATGAGGTAATTTATCCATTGACAAAAATCCTAAACCTCTCTCTCTGCTGTGGAAAATTCCCAGACTTATGGAAAACAGCCACTGTGACACCTGTCCATAAAACTGGGGATAAGACGAATCACTCAAATTATCACCCTATCTTCATACTGCCCCCACTCTCTAAGGCACTCGAACGCATCATGGCTGATCAACTGACCGACCACTTGGATAAATATAATATACCTTGTCCACAACAATACGGTTTCTGGAAAGGTCACAGCACCACCACAGCCCTTCTTGAGTTCACTGGAGTTTTACACAAATCCCTTGACAATGGCCTTCTCGCAGGGGCCGGTTTCATCGACCTCTCCAAGGCCTTCAATACAGTACACCATGGACTACTAATTGACCAACTACATGACTCTTCTCTCTGGTTTAAAAGCTACTTAGAAAACCAGTCACAGGGACTAAAAACTGCTGACGCTCTTTCTGACATCCTGCCTGTTCCCTCGGGTGTCCCACAGGGATCCATACTGGGCCCCCTACTTTTTAGCCTTTTCTTAAGCTCCCTCCCTTACGACTGCTCTGAGCAGATCATACTATATGCCGATGATGCTGTTGTATTCTCCACTCACAAAGATCCTGCAACTCTTCAACACAACCTTCAACTTGGTTTCATTTCTGTAGAGACATGGTTTCTTAATCATAAACTGGTTCTCAATGACAAGAAAACCAAATCTATGCTCTTCTGCAGCTCTCATAACCCACACAAGCTACACCACTTGGCTATCTCCACCACCCAGAGGAACACTCTAGATCAGGTGGGGTCCTTCAAATACTTAGGGATACAGCTTGACCCTAATCTCTCCTATGGACCTCACATAGATAATGTAGCTAGAGCTGCTAATACATGGCTTGGTCTCCTCTACAAACACAGACATCACCTCATGCCAGAAGCTTTGAAAGTTGCAGTCCTGAGCTCTGTGATCTCTGTAATAGACTATGGTCTCATCATTTATGGCTCGGCCACAACCACAACCCTTAGACGCCTCTCAACTGCCTTATATAAGGCATGTCGGCTCATCAGTGGTGCTAACCGTCTCACCCACATGTGACCTGTACACCCAGACTGGCTGGCTCCAACTATCAAACCGCATAAAGTTTCTCACCTGCTCCATGATGAAAAAAATCTACCTTGGCCTTGCACCTTCTGGGGCCTCAACTCTGTTACAACACCAAACCAACAAACAGTGCCTTCGGAGATCCACGCTACAGCTACTGAAAGTCCCCCACTGTCACACTTCACAGGGACAACGCTCTTTTGCTTATCGAACGCCACTCTGGTTCAATGACCTCAGCCCCACCATCTCCTGTGCCCCAACAATTGGTATGTTTAAAACTAGGCTCTGAGACTATCTCACTGCCAACAGCTCCTGTGACTGTCCAACTTAACCTTGTTTCTCCACCTCCTTGCCAGCTCTAGTGGTCCCCCCTCCCCTCCTCACTGGATTCTGCCCTCACATCTTGGTATACCCAATGCTGCACTTTTCACCCTCTCCCCACCCTACCTACATTCCTTCTCCCCCCTTCCCCATCCCCTCTTCCCTCTCCCTATGACTCTGGCACTTCTTATCTCTTGTCTGTTTTCTCTGACAAATGCCGCTGGCTGCCTTGCTTACAATGTTGCCCTTGAATTGTATTCATCTGTAATCTGTTTGCAATGTCCACATTGTTGTAATGTCTGTCTTGATGTTCCCCATAATTTGTATTTCTCTGACGTGGAACCTTTGTAAAAGAGCCTTGGCTCAAAGGTATTTGTAATCCTAGACTTGATAAATAAAATAAATAAATAAATAAAGTAAAGCTGAACACCTACAGGACACCACTGGTTATTGTCTCTCTCTTGTATTTGTTTGTATCTGTCTGTCTGTCTGTCTATCTATCTATCTATTTTTATCTATCTATTCATTTTGAAATTACTCTGACAGGAATAATTCAATAAGATGCAGCATCTCATCTTCACAGGATTCCAGGGAGGACAGCAGCAGTCAACAGATTGGTCTTCCATATACAATGCGCAGGATGTAGACTCGGCCCTTGACCATTTCATCATCACGTTCAATGCCACCTGTGACTCGCGCGCCCCAGTAAAAAAACGAAAAGTCAAGGCACTATCCAGTCCCTGGCTTACTATTGGGTTACTGACCCAGCTAAAAGCAAGGGACCACCTCTGGGCAATTGCCAGGGCCACAGGCACCCAACCAGACATTCAAGCTTACAAACAATCTCGCAACAACTGCACGAAGCAAATACAAATGGCAAAGAGCACCTACTACAAAGAAGCCCTCACCAACACCTGGGGAAATGGGAGAGCTTTTTGGGACAATTTAAGGGAGATTACAGGGAAACCATCCAAATCCTCCCCTACTTTACTGACTATTGATGGTACTACCACCTTTGATCCGCTGGTCATAGCAAACGCTTTCAATGCAGCTTTCACAGACCTCAGTAGTGTCCTCCCCCCAGATTTTTTCTCGGAAACTGACTCACCCAAATCAACTTCCCGCCCTACCCTCTCAAGCCATCCACCTTTCCACTTTAAAAAAGTCAAAGCAGTTGAAGTCCGTAAATATGTAAAAAGGGCTATCTCCAAGTCCAGAGCTAATGGAGACTCACTGGACCTGAAACTGCTATCCCTTACCATAGAGGAAGTGCTGTATCTGCTTACCAGAATCTTCAACCTCTCACTTAACCTCAGTCAATTCCCTAGAAAAATGGAAACCTGCTATTGTCACTCCAGTCTTCAAAAGTGGCAACAAGTCAATCCTGGGAAACTACCGGCCGACATCTATACTACCCCCCCTTTCCAAGGCCCTCGAGCGCATTGTAGCAGAGTAGCTTTCAGTCTACTTGGACAAATACAACATCCTATGTCCTCAGCAACATGGTTTCAGGCAAGGGCACAGCACCTCAATAGCCCTCCTGGAGTTCACTGGAGCCCTTCACAACTGGAGCCGTATTCATTGACTTGACCAAGGCATTCGACATGGCATGGTTCAATAGTTACCTACACCGGTGCTCACAAAGAGTAAAAATCTCAGGTCAACTCTCTGACTCCAAGCCAGTCCATTCTGGCTTCCCCCAGGGCTCAATACTGGGCCCCCTACTTTTCAGTCTTTTCCTAAACTCTCTCTCTCAATCCTGCCCTGAACAAATTATCCTCTATGCCAACGATGCTGTGCTGTTCACCCCACATAAAGACCCAGAACCATTAACTCACAACCTTCAACTAGCATTCTCCTCCGTTGAAAACTGGTTCTCATCACATAAACTGGTTTTAAACCACAAAAAAACTAAATCAATGCTCTTCTGCAGCTCACAAAACAAATGCAGGCATTCCCCTTTGATATCAAACAAGTGCTGGTCATACCCTTGAACAAGTATCATCCTTTAAATATCTAGGAATCACTCGCGACCATGGTCTGTCATATGGGACCCAGATCAGTAACGTCATCAGAGTTGTAAATGCATGCATTGGAAGCCTCTACCGCAACAAGGAACACCTCACCCAGGCAGCATTAAAGATGGCCATCCAGAGCTCTGTTGTCTCTGTTGTAGACTATGGCCTCATCGTCTATGGCTCTGCCACTACTACCGCCCTTAGATGCATAACGACCTCCCTAAACAAGGCCTACCACCTACTCATTGGAGCCCACTGACTCACACATACATGTGAACTCTACACCCAATCAGAATGGCTTCAACTCACAAATTGAATTAAGTACCTAACCTGTCTGATAGCGAAAAAAACTATCTTGGTCATTACCCCTCCTAGTGTCCAAGTCCTTCTGAGCCCAATCTCCAATCTACATAAAACCAGAGGGTCAGAACAACAGCTCCTACAAGTTCCTCGATGCTACACATCACTGGGTCAAAGATCCTTTGTGCACTGTGCTCCTGTCTGGATGAATGCCCTCAGCACTGATATTACTTCCACCTCTTCCCTGGGCATTTTCAAATCAAGACTACATCTTCATCTCACTTCCTTCAGCTCCTGTGACTGCCTCTCCTAACTTCCTTCTTCCCCTGCTGCCCACCTCCCCTCTCCTTGCTCCCTGACAATGCTGTGAATCTGCTCTAGCTGCTCATCGGCTGTTGCCCCCCACTCCCCCAACCATACCTCTCAACCTTGCCTCATAAATCAGGGAAAAGGCTTAAAAAATCAGGGACAAAGGACCAAAATCAGGGACACATCTTCAAAATTGGAGATGTCAATTCAGGAAGCTGGTAGAATAAGGGGCTTAGTGTAAAATGCATTTTCTAAGGAAGAACTAGTCTGTAACTTTAAGGTTTGACATTATTTTATGCTTACAACTCCCACTGTTTGGTCAAGAAAACACAATTTTTAGGAGGGACAGAGTAAATTTTTGAGGCATAATCAGGGACATCCCTGAAAATCAGGGACAGTTGAGAGGTATGCCCCCCAACCCCTCCTTCCCAACTCCTTATAGATCTCTTGAACTTATCCAAACCTATGTTTCCTTACTTTATTCCAGCAATGCAACATTTTGAACAATGAATAATATTATTTAATCTCTGTCTTTTATATTGTTTTCTTTTGCCTATGTATAGACCGATGTAGCTTAGCCTAAAATGTTTGCACTCTCTTGACGTGGAACCTTTGTAAAAGAGCCTTGGCTCAAAGGTATTTGTAATCCTAGATTTCAATAAATAAACAGGTTAGCTGCATACAGGAAAAAATATACAGGACTAAAACAAACTCTAAAGGTAAGCACATCCAAGCAGTAATGAAAATAACACAATAAAGTGGGGTTGCAACAAATTAAGAGCAAGAGAATTGATATGTGACATGATCATTGAAAGAGGGGAGAGGGACACTGGGTCAAAACAAATGCATGGGGTTCTATGGTGTCAGGAAAGACTTCAAAACATGATTACAGTATGGAGTGTTGTCCCAGACTAAACCAGATCAGCCCTGACACATTATTCTGCTCAGCACCAAATAATCCTGCATAATTTTTACTTTTTTAGCGCATCATTTTTACTTAACTGCTTAATTTTTACTTTACAGTTAATATAATTTTATAATTATAACATCACTAATGTAACAACAAGGCAGGCAGCTACAAAGCTATAGAAATGGAGTGAATACAAAGGTGTACTCACTCTGAGCTAATGTAACTTATTATTACTGCATCCCCCCCCCACCCCCCAAATGAGTTGTTTGCTCAATATGCTTTTCCTGGTGAAATTCTTTAAATAAATATATAAATAAATAAATCCTGAAGACTCAGAAGAGTAGATTCATGTTCCAGAGTCTGCAGTGAAAATACAACACTGATGAGCATGTCACACGCAAACTCAAACCAAGCTGTGGGTACCATCACAGCCCCTGTGGATTGCCTTCCAAAAGCCTATTGTAACTTTACTGAACTGGGATGCCACCCAAAGGATAGCAAGTCATTTTTTTTTTTATTTAATATGTTCTTTCTCCTACCAGCTGGTCCCCATCATTCCAACCCAACTCATCCAGCCCCATGACCTGCCTTCTCCCAGTCTTACCATCTACCCTTATACCCCAGACTTACCTCCCAGGGGCAAGGCCTCAGAAAGGGACCCCCTTTCCTCCTGACAGAGACTGGGTAGGAGTTTGAGAGAAAGCGCCATGGCTGGCAGTGTGCAGCCTGTGATGAGGGTGGATGTCCTCCTGCAGCAGCTAGTGCTCCTTTTTTCAATTTTCTACCTATGGATGTCAAGAAGGGCTCCCGGGATGTGTGTATGCATGTGCATGTATTGTACATCAGAGCTTGTTGGCGTCTATCCACAATTCTGTGGCTCATGCTTGCACTGCTAGAACTGATAACTCAAGTGACAGTAGCACAGCAGATGCCAAATATCCCCCCTCCCTGAGGTGAAGAGTGTCCTTTAAAATGCTTAGCTCACCACCCCAGGCCAGCTCTCCAATGACCCAGGCTCGCTCCCAAACCCAGGTCCATGTCATTGCTTTCTGAAGATTGAACTAAAGTGAGGACCCAATTGGTTTACTCAACAATAATTCTTGTTGCCCACCAGCTAAAGGAAAACCGACATACTTGCCTCGCATGCTGACATAGGACCCTCCGGAAGTGATTCATACTGTGGAAACCTATCCAGAGCTCTGTTTTATTGTACCAGGAAGGGAGTTGAGGTCAATGAATACTGCAGACAGTATAGCCACTATATACAGAGGAAGACACTATTCAGGAGGGTCATCTCTCTGGTGAACATTGCAACAAGTGGACCATTGGAGTGTGTGTGCATTGGTCTTCTCTGTTTAGAGCCAGACAGTCACAATATCAGCAAGTGTTGTAGTGACCAGCCACTATGCACAAACATTTTCCATGAAAGACCAGAAGATACCACCAAAGCTGAGTACTGTATTGGTGGATACATTTTGTATATACTGTGGAGCACCCAAACAAATCCATTTGGACCAGGGAAGAGATTTCTAGGGTAAAGGGTTTAAAAAAAATGATTATCTCTGTGGGGACTACACAGTATCATCTCAACCAGAATAGTTAAACCATACTCTTTTGAATATATGATATTAACTCTGGACCCCAGGCAAAAAGCCAGATGAAGACAAGTAAGCCTGTTCGGTTGTGAGTGACTATAATTGCATCAACAGTGACATCACACAATTTTTTTCCTATTATCTTATATGAGTGTGAGAAGTCAGTTTGCATTAAATTCTCCACAGACACAACCCAGCAAGAGACATATCTGCAGTATGCAAAGAGACTGAATGATCAGTAAAATGCTACTTAGGAACTGGCCTCTGATCATGACACCAAGAGGAATCAAGCTAACAAGGAACAATATAACAGAAAGGTTCAAGCTCAGGAACTGTTGCCTGAAGGTCGAGTACTCTTAAGGAATATAGGTTTGCCTAGCAAACAAAAAACTGCAAACCATTGGGGTGACACTCCGTATGTGGTGATGGAGCAACTTCACAACTTGCTTGTCTACTGAATCCATCCAGAAGTATGCCCAGGCAGCAGCATCAGGATTAGCACAAATCATTCGTTGCCCATTGGACAGGTGCTACCAAGTCAAGACACAGTTGAAGTGAAACTGTCAAAACAACCAAATACTAGAGCTGCTACTCACAGATACAGAGAGAACTGTGGAAATTCAAACTTTAGAGTCTGATCTGGGAAGAAACTATTGCACTGTAGATCTTCCCAGTCTGCTCTCAGAGCTGCTTGCAACCCCAAAAAGTCTACCTCTTCAGAAGTCCAATTCCACAGAATCTCAGTTGAACACTAATACAACACCTTTTGTGCCTTCAGATACAAGGTCTACATCCAAAGATCTTACCAACAAGGAGGGAGATGGAGACCTTAAAGAACCAGAGGAAGTCACAGAACCAACTTCAACTGAGGATACTTCTTCGCTGGACAAGGAGATGGGAAGTACTGTCCCAGACAATCCTTTTAGAGAAGTGCCTGTTACACATACAAACAGAGGAGAGAAAAAAGTAAGTGCCTCAGCTGGGACTTGAACCCAGGTCACCTGGAATACCGTTCCGTTAGCACTAACCAGCTGTACCACCAAGTCAACTGGAACCTGGGCCATCCCAGAGCACACATTGCTCTTTCTCTAATGCACAACCTGGTGCTGCACAAATAATTACTTCTTTTTTCAATCACATGGGTGCGGTATGCATATTTATGGAACACATATAAACAGAGGAGAGAAAGAAGTAAGTGCCTCAGCTGGAACTTGAACCCAGGCCACCCAGAATACCATTCCAGTCATGCTAACCAGCTGCTTCATCAAGGCAAATGGAACCTGGGCCGTCCCAGAGCACACATTACTCTTTCTCTAATGCACAACCTGTTGCTTCACAAGTAATTACTTCATTTTTCAAATCACGTGGGTGTGGTGTGCATATTATGGAACACATACAGAGGAGAGAAAGCAGTAAGTGCCTCAGCTGGGACTTGAAAAATGAAGTAATTATTTGTGTAGCACCAGGTTGTGCATTAGAGAAAGAGTAATGTGTGCTCCGGGATGGACCAGGTCCCAGTTGCCTTGGTGACGCAGCTGGTTAACACGATTGGAATGGTATTCTGGGCAGCCTGGGTTCAAATCCCAGTTGAGGCACTTACTTCTTTCTCTCCTGTTTGTATGTGTCCATAAATATGTAAACCGCATCCATGTGATTGAAAAATGAAGAGCCAGTTACACATTGTTACTCCAAGAGAGTGTCAAAGCCAGTCCTCCATCTTACATATGATCCTTCAGGTTACTTTTCTGGCCTGCCCAGGCACAAAGTACATTGAGATATATAGGTCAACTCTAGATCCTTATGCTGCATTGTCTTTATTGAAGCCCCAGGACAAAAGACATTAACAGTTGTTATAGGTTGCCTTAGTTTGAACTGTTAGAAATTAAGTGTTTGACAGGATGTTGTTTACCTTTTAAGTCATACCTAAATAAGACACAACTGTCTAGGAAGCCTGTAAATGAATATGGAGATATTGTTGGTCTCTGCTGAACCAGGATTAACACAGACATCAAGTATTCAGAAGGTTGAGAGTGTAAGTCCCCCCCCCAAAGTGTGGGGCTTACCTTAAAGTCCACTAAGTCTACTTCCAACCTATCACCTCATCGTTACTCCTTTCTTCAGCCTGAAGGACATGGACTGTGACCAGAGGACCAGTGTGTCCAGCTTTGTGTCTGAAAGAAAAGTGTTTATATATTGATAAGGGCTTTAATTTACAATTGCTAAGTTTTGTTTTGTTAAATATTAAGACTTTGGGTTTCTACTACCTGTGGTCAATGTTTCAAAAGGGGTAGCCATTAATAAACTGGGACAGGGTGATAGACAGCCATCAGCTAGGTAAAACACACCTCCTAAGAGGTCTCCACCTCTAATCTTCAAAATCTTCAGTAACTCTTACAAAACTGAATGTTTTCTCCTCGCACCTGTCTCACAGCATTCATGAAGAAGTCTAGATTCAATGGCTAACACCTTCAGTACGGTCTGCCCAAGAAAACAATTAATCTGGTGCTGTGAAACTGGCACCTCAACAGCCCAGCAAGATCATGGATATTCCAGGTAGTGCCAAAGCTGGCAGATCAAGCTCTGTGTTGAAACTGCCATGGCAGACCATGTTGGAGTCATTGAGGGCCATGGGCTCCAAAATCAACAGGACTTTTAAAAACAATGAAAGCTCACAATTCCTCCTTGAATGAACTAGAAGAAACTGTTATGGACAGTCATCGACCTCTGCTCTAGCCACAGGGGCTAGTCTCACACACAGCTTCAGGGGGGCAGATGGAAGCCCTCCAAAATCTTTGCTGGGAACCTAAGAATAATAGGGGTCCAAGAAGACACAGAAGGGACTAACATATTTTGCTGAAAGATTCCATCACCCTACCTGATGACATTTTGACTGTTTATCCCTCAAAAAAGTCTATAGAATGAATCCAGGTGTGAGCCCCTGAGAACCACCTAACCTCAGGCTGTGCTGCTAAACACTTTGGGGTCTACAATAAGTGACGTTGTGCTGGGATGGCCTGAGTGGCTCATCCTACTGAAATTAACAGCATGGACATAAAAATATTTCTGGGCTCAGCCTTCCAGACCTGGGCCTTCAGGAAAAAGCTTGACATGGTCTGCCAGCATCTCCAGGCCCTTGGGGTAGTGCATCCATTCCTCCTGCCAGCCTAACTACATAATCTCTATAGTGGTAACAGCTGACAATATAATGACCCAAAAGATGCCAGCCAGTGGCTGGAGAAAAGTGAAGCAGAATATTCCAGCAAGGATGCAGCAGGAGCAGAACCACAAGCTGAAGATTCAGATGAGGATGGACAGTGAGGAATAATGTTCTGCTAACTACAGTACCAGGCTAAAACATTTAGAACTCCAGTTTGATTGCCTTCTTGTTTGCTTACCCAGGTTGTTGAGGGGGGAGTCTTTGTTATAAACTTTGCAGTAACTTTGGTATGGTCATATTGGGTGGAAGGGGGAACTACGGCATACAAAAACTTTTGGAGTAGGCCAGATGTTGTGTGTAGTACCAACCCCTGGGGTGCAGTACCTACCTACCACCCTACACTGAACGGGACCACCCCTGAGGACTACTAAGACAGTTGTTACCTTTACAAATAAACACTTCAATCAGATTGTACAACCTAAGAGCATACAATGAAGTAAAATTCAACCAAGTAAGTTGAACAACACGCCTGGCAACTAGAATGAAAAAAGAGGTTAAGCAGTTCCAAGTTACCTTCAGCACTTCCACTCTATAGCAGTGCACTTTGGGAGCCACTGTAGTGTGGGTCACTACCACCCTCTCAGATCCCACACAGTTTTAGGAAGGTCCTGCCCAATCAAGGGGCTCAAAAAATGAATTATTTTACACAGGGTACAGTCAACTCTTTAACTGGTACCAGCAGCAACACTATAATTTCAAGTAAGACACAAATACCAATGACTCTGGGACTCAGGTATTACACTACTGTCCTGGTGCAGGCCAGATGTCTATGTTGCCTGGGTTCTTTTGGTGGTGTACTTGATGAAAATTAGCAAGCTTGCAATTTAACCCCCAAACAGGCCAAAGTGTAACAGCACAATTTAAAGATCTTGAAATCCAAACTGAGAACTTGAAATTGAACCTGTAATCGAAAGTCAGAAAAGTACAAAGATCCCAGCCAGCAATACCAGCACTCACATGACCCCACAGATGCAGCAGTTCAGTCAAGGCAGGGAACAGTACACAGCAGCAGGTCAGGCAACACTCCAGAACAGGCCTCAGTATCCTGAGAATGAAACAATTGGACTCACTGGGACATTCTGCAGCAGCACAGCCCTTGTGGCTCACACCTCTCAGGATACTGCCCTTGTGGCTCAGTTCTCAGGATACTGCCCTTCTGACTCACACCTCTCAGGATACAGCCCTTGTGGCTCAGTTCTCAGGATACTGCCCTTGTGGCTCACACCTCTCAGGATACAGCCCTTGTGGCTCACACCTCTCAGGATACTGCCCTTGTGGCTCACACCTCTCAGGATACTGCCCTTGTGGCTCACTCTCAGGATGCAGCCCTTGTGGCTCACACCTCTCAGGATACTGCCCTTGTGGCTCACACTCTCAGGATACTGCCCTTGTGGCTCCACCTCTCAGGATACAGCCCTTGTGGCTCACACCTCTCAGGATACTGCCCTTGTGGCTCAGTTCTCAGGATACAGCCCTTGTGGCTCAGTTCTCAGGATACAGCCCTTCTGGCTCATACCTCTCAGGATATTGCCCTTGTGGCTCAGTTCTCAGGATACAGCCCTTCTGGCTCACACCTCTCAGGATACTGCCCTTCTGACTCAGTTCTCAGGATACAGCCCTTCTGACTCACACCTCTCAGGATACTGCCCTTCTGACTCAGTTCTCAGGATACAGCCCTTCTGACTCACACCTCTCAGGATACTGCCCTTCTGACTCAGTTCTCAGGATACAGCCCTTCTGACTCAGTTCTCAGGATACAGCCCTTCTGACTCACACCTCTCAGGATACTGCCCTTCTGACTCAGTTCTCAGGATACAGCCCTTCTGACTCAGTTCTCAGGATACAGCCCTTCTGACTCACACCTCTCAGGATACAGCCCATGTGGCTCAGTTCTCAGGATACTGCCCTTGTGGCTCACACCTCTCAGGATACAGCCCTTGTGGCTCACACCTCTCAGGATACTGCCCTTGTGGCTCACACCTCTCAGGATACAGCCCTTGTGGCTCACACCTCTCAGGATACAGCCCTTGTGGCTCACACCTCTCAGGATACTGCCCTTGTGGCTCACACCTCTCAGGATACTGCCCTTGTGGCTCACACCTCTCAGGATACAGCCCTTGTGGCTCACACCTCTCAGGATACTGCCCTTGTGGCTCAGTTCTCAGGATACAGCCCTTGTGGCTCAGTTCTCAGGATATAGCCCTTCTGGCTCATACCTCTCAGGATATTGCCCTTGTGGCTCAGTTCTCAGGATACAGCCCTTCTGGCTCACACCTCTCAGGATACTGCCCTTCTGACTCAGTTCTCAGGATACAGCCCTTCTGACTCACACCTCTCAGGATACTGCCCTTCTGACTCAGTTCTCAGGATACAGCCCTTCTGACTCAGTTCTCAGGATACAGCCCTTCTGACTCACACCTCTCAGGATACTGCCCTTGTGGCTCAGTTCTCAGGATACAGCCCTTCTGACTCAGTTCTCAGGCATAGAAGCACTATGCAGTGGTGTCCCGGTTCTCAAGGAGTTCAGACCATAGGAGCAACCCTACAAACTGACTCCCCTCTAGACTGAGAGTACCCATGTACTCAGGGCACACATGTCATGGCTCCCTGATCCCTGATCCACCCCACTAGATAAGGGCTAGCAGGCCCTTGCCTGTCTCTGGAGCAACCTGGGTAGGGTGCAGGTCTCTATCTCTGCTCAGCACAGCTGATCTGTTTTGGTATGCAGCAATGACCCACATGCTCACAATCTCAGCAATTTCTTCTCACAGGTGATAATCTGGAGCAGTCTCTGAGTTTACTGGATGAACCCTGGTGAGGGCTCGAAGGATGGTTGAACTGGTTAGGCACCTCACTTTTTCCCACCAGCAGCAGGTCTGAACACCTCAGTGTTGCTTTTAGACTCCCACAAACTCCTTGAGAGCCCAGAAATTTATTTCCCCCATTCAGTGTCCCTTTGGACAGGCATGGCTCTCCATCAGTCCTTCTACCCTGTCCTGTCCTATGATTGCCTCCTTAAGACTGCCAGTCCATTTGGGAGGGTCCTTACTATATCATCCCCCGTCGCTGAGGTTGCTAGGGGTTTCCGGCCCGCTCTTTGGATGGCTGGAAGGGTCACAGGTCATCAAGATGGCCACAGCCATGCTTGAAGGAGCCTTGTGCTCCATGTTGTTTTTTTTTTTTATTTCATTTCACTTACATGCCCCCAACAAGTATGCTGGTCCCAAGGTTCTGTTGCAGCCCTCTTGGGGCTGCTATCCGGTTGTTTTTTTGTGACCATGTGTGAACATCAGGTCCACAATCGAGTGTGGTGGCAGGATCTGTGAATCTGGGAGTGGTGGGAAGGAGCCCCTGTAACAAGCAGCCCTGCTTTTGTTGTGGCTTTCTTGTGGTGGGCATAAGAGGTACCATAGGTGAACAGTGGTCTTGGTGTTCCTGGTCCCCTCTGCCAGAACTGGGTGACCGAGACTAAAGAAACACGGCTGCTGCCACAGTAAAGAGTGCAGGAGGTGCCAACTGTCATACAAGAGAGACAGCCAGCCACTGCAGCACCAATAACAGTTCAGGCTCGGGGACTCGGGAGGGTGGCAGCAGCAGTCCAGGTAAGCCCCTCATAAGCATGCGGTTACATTAGTACTGTACTGTTGGACCCATTTCATAATCACAATAAGACACTCCAGAGGGTGTGTTATGGCCCTTTTTGGGTGGTGGAAGCACTCGGCTTCATCTTGGGCTTCAACCCACTGGAAGTGATCTGTTATCCTAGCACAGTGCACCCCCAGTCATGCCTTATTGCTTAAGTGTCTTAGACACTGGGAGATATTTCTCTCTTCTGTAGGCCTTTACACTTTATATGAACATTTTTCCTTAATAATAACTGAATTTCCAAACTTACAGGTTTCAGTTAAGTTTACAATTTTTGTAGTGGGGGGAAAGGGAGAAAGTACATTTTGGAAGTTCTGGTTTGTAACAGCACACAACAGCAAATTTGCATTTTTAGAACTACTGAAGAAAAAGGATTGAGGAGTGCTAGATATCAGGGTTTTAAAATTATATCACACAGGCAGCAAAATGCTGCTAATAACTGACTCTTGGAACTGCCCTGCTAACCTAGTGGCAGTTTATTGCACTGCCAGGAAGGTGACCTGAGTTCAGGAGTACAAGGGGAGGGCTTGCAGTGGGTTTCTGCACTGAAACAATACCTGCAGTTCAACCAGGCAGCCTGTTGTCACTACAGGGGCATGCTGTGCACACTTGAGGCCAAGGGGTGAAAGGAGAGAGAACAGGTGAAAACCAGAGGGAGAAAACTTGAGCCTCAGGTTGTCAGAATGATGGCTGCAGGCACTCCTGTACCCTGCTCCATGTAGATCCTTGCCAGCACCTGGGCCCTACTCCATAGAGATCCCCACTGGTACAACAGCTGAGGGTAGCTGCTGATGGGGTTGGAAGGTTGCTGGCACAAGAGGCCTGCCAGAGGAGGACAAGCCTGGGAGCCAAAAAGAATGGAAAAAAAAAAGACTGTCTAGAACTGGGGGAGGGGGGGCAGAGGATGGACACACTGAGGTAGATATTCATGGAATTTCACAACATAAATAACCATGAAACTACTTAAAATGTATTCTTTCATAACCGAAATGGTACTTTCTGTGAAATCATTACCTTGGCTACACCCGGTATAAATTTTGTCACTGCTGGCCTGAATTTCAGCTAAAATGGGTCACCTGAAAGCAGTAGCCTCTGGAGATGCAGACAAACAGAAAGATCCAGGAAGAGTGGGACAGAGCAATGACATCACACAGTAGCCAAACATGTCAGCAACTAGCCTGGGTGAGCTGGATCATTAAAGCACATTTTGAAAAGAAAATGGACTTTTATGATACATGGGTCGTGATGTTAGAGACGTAAATGAACATAGCATTGGCAAAAGAGGTTTCTTAGGCTGTGGGGGAAAGCTCTCACTGGTGTTACTGGATTTAGTAAGGAAGACAGTCTGCTCAGAACCAGGCTAGAGCACCTGGAAAATATACCCAGGATGACGAATGTTTCAGTTCTTGGCCTCTAGGAGGCACTAAAGGGCAGTAGACCCACAGAGACTGTGGTGAACATTCTTGCAAATATTCTTCACCTTATGGCCTAAGCTCAAGTGCAGGGAGCAAATCACACCTCTGCCCCGTGGTGCAGAGAGGAGCACACTGACCCATGGAGTCCGCTGGTTGTCACGATTGTACTGGCATCTACACTCGGCGGCAGGAGCAGTGGGTAAGTTAGGACTGGAAACCATCAAATTATTCCATTTGTTCCCTAAACTGTTTTCCATGACCTGTGGTAGGAGGTGTTTGTTCAATGCAGTCTGAACTGGACTTCAAAAACTTAGGATTACACACAGTTTACAGTTTACAGTTGATTGCAAAACTCTGCATAACATATGCATACACAGAAACACAGACTTTGACAGCAGCTAAGGACCGCTCGGCCCACCCAGTCTGCCCATTTCCCTACTTATTGGTTAGGCTGCAGATCCTAGTTAACCAACAGACTATGCATGACAGAACTATCTGTTCAGTGACTCCAAGGAGGCCTGATGTCTGGTAAAAAAAATAATCGACTGAGAGTTCTGGAACTGGGAAGATAATGGAGACTCTGAGGAAGACTCCTTAGTTAAATCAGGACTCTCATAAAAGACTGAATCAAGGACTGGTACTGGTAAGGTCTTACAATTTTTGATAAAACTACCTCTGTGGGCTACTATTATCTTGATATAATAATGTTTCTCTTGAGTAGGAGAACTAAATGAACAAGCATTTGTCAATTCTGAATGTTTGCTTGCTGGTATTGGCATTGATAGTTCAGGAGTCAGAGAGATGCATAATAGGAATGGCAGTGAAGTATTGAAGTAATACCAACCCCCATCCCCACCCTGCAGAGACTGACAGGTGTTGGGGGTGTGCCTTTGGGTCATCGGTCATATCACTCATGCCATTCCACCTCACCTCACACTGCAGACACTGACAGGTGTCGCAGTGTGCCTTGAGGTCTTCAGCCGTTATGATCACACCATTTCAAAAGGAAATAAGCTGAGATGGGTGCAGTATAAGAGAATGGGGTGAATATTAGGGCAGAAGACCCCAAGGCACACCTCGATGTCTGTCAGTGGTTGCAGGGTGGGAGTGGGGGTAGAATGGGTTGAGCATTACTGTCGATGACACCAAGTCACACCCCCGATGCCCGTCAGTCTGCACAAGATGGGCGTTACGGTTGGAAACCCTAATGCCCCGGGTGTTTGTTGGTAATTTTGCTCCAAATTTTCAACATGGGCTTTTTTGGGAGCCCACCTCATGAACAGTGGCAGTATCATTTTGTTACTCAATGCCATAATGTGATTTTGCACAGCAAGTGTGCCATTTGGCACCATTGGTGCGAAAACACATTTTGGGCAGGATGTGAAAAATTACAGCTATACTGTTTATGAGGAGGTGTAAAAAAATGCCAATGTTGAAAATCTGGAGTGAAATTATGA
This sequence comes from Neoceratodus forsteri, assembly GCA_016271365.2. Taxonomy (NCBI): domain Eukaryota; kingdom Metazoa; phylum Chordata; order Ceratodontiformes; family Ceratodontidae; genus Neoceratodus; species Neoceratodus forsteri. Next base: position 1,230,344,009 of record CM057453.1, on the reverse strand, counting down.
AAAATTGATGAAGTCACGAGCGTGCGTAGAAACTGCGCAATGCACGCCCGTAACGCAATTATTTTGGAGATTTTTACCAGATTTTCAACATAGGCATTTTGGGACCTCTACTCATGAACAATGTCACTGTGATTTTGTTAATGTGTCCTGAACGTTGATTTCACACAGCGACCACGCCATTGTGTGCCACATGCGCGAAAACACATTTCAGGCAGGATGTAAAAAATGACAGCTGTACTGTTCATAAAGAGGTGTGAAAAAATAGTAATGTTGAAAATCTGAAGTGAAAATATTAAAAATTGTCGAACTTACGAGCATGCGTGGAAACTGTACAACACACACTCGTAACACTCTCATTTTTTGGAATTTTTCCACCAAATTTGCAAGACAGGCTTTTTGAGACCCCACCTCATGAACAGTTGCACTGCCATTTCATTAGCTGGTCCCAAAAGGTGACTCTGCGCAGTGACTGCGAAATGACCTTTCAGGACCAAATAATGAGATGACAGTGCATGTGTTCATGAGGTGGGGTCCCAAGAACACCATGTTGAAAATTTGAAGGCAAAATTCAAAACAATGGCTGAGATATCCACCTAAGTTGAAACACCCCCATTTATGCCATTATACGGCTTACTGGCATTTCTTCGGATCACGGTCGGCTTTGAAGACCGCAGATGTGTTCCCTCTCCAATGAAGATTACATCGCCGGACCTCCAGAGGTAAGTATGGGATGAAGGGGGGTGGGGAGGTGGGGTGTGCAGAGGGTCGCTGCGGGTTGAGGGAGGGGGCACCACTGAAATCAAGGGACTGTTTTCTTTGTTTCAGGTACAGAAAAAAAAATGGCAGATTTTTTTTTTCTTTACAGGTGAAAGAAAACAAATGTTGGGCATACTGGGGTGGGCTCCCAGTGTGCCCCATGACTTTCAGGGGGGGTGATGGCCACACTGGGGTGGACTCCTAGTGTGCCACACAATGGAGGTGGGGTGAGACAGGATAGGAACATGCCACACGGGTCGAGCTCAAGTTAACTGAGGCACACTGGGATGGGCTTCCAGTGCGCCACACAATCTTGGGGGTGGGGCTTCAGGAATCGGAGAGACAGTGGAATCAGTCAGATGCACTGACTGGATCAGTGAATCAACCAGACAGAGAGTCAGAGTGAGAGACCCAGACTGACCACAGCCTTCTTCTGCCCTCCTCGACTCTCGGTCTCGAGTGTGTTCAGCTCTGGGCTCGTCGGGCAGTGTGGGCTCGTTCTCTCACTTAGCTCTTTCTCAAAGTGCAGTTCGGTGTGGTCTTCTTGTAACTTCGGACAGCTCTCTCTCTTGACTGGGTCATGCTCTCACTCTGCAGCTACTCCTCTGCTCTGTCCCATCCAGAACTCAACAGCCTGAGCCACAGAAAAGACAGTGGGGGACAAACTTGGCAGCAAGCAGCAAAGGGACTAGAAAAAAATAGTGAGGATTAGATCACAGCTCTTTTTTGAGGATTCCCTTTACCAATGCCACCTGCCACCAATCTGCCACCAGCCACCAAAGTTTCTGCCACTGCCACTCGCTTGCTTGTTCTGCCCTCAGTCAGTCGGGACTTGGAGCGCTCCCCTCACTGGCTCTTTCTCTGGACTGGCCCCAGCTGTGGCTCCCTCGCTGCTAGTCACTCAGTTCTCATTCTTTCTGATGTGCCTGCATGCAGACTGTTAATGGGTGAAGGAGGAGCTGACTCTGCAATGACAGGGTGCTCCCTGATTGCAGTGGCAAATTTGTTTCAAATTGGTGGCACGCTTTAAAACTGCTATCATAGACAGCATGCTCACTAATTGGTGCCGAACAGATAAGCCCAAAAAAGCACTTCCGGCATTCGCCACAACACTGACATGCCTCTGAAACCTGCTACTACCACAAGATGTTTCTTGTGCATGTGTGCAAGCAAACATAAAAAGGCCACTGTCAAGTAGGGAGATATGGGATGCCATACATTAAGTGATAGAATGTTATAACTGACCCAGTTTATTTCAGTATTCTCTACCAAATGTGTACAGCATTGCAGGTTGGAATTATTAGTTTACCTTTATTACTGAGTGCATCATGATTATTACTAGGGAGGGAACACGGAGGAACTTTGAAATTACAGGCCCATCACTCTTATCTCCATTGTAGGTAAACTGATGGAGACACTAGTCAAAGAGGACCTAATGGACTAGCTGGAGAATAAGCAGCACGGGTTTGTGGTAGGGAGGTCTTGTCAGACCAACCTGATAGTATTCTTTTACTAGGTAACAAGGGTGGTGGGATAAGGGACAAGCAGTGGATTTACTCTAGTTCCACTTCAGTAAGGCATTTGACTCAGTGCCACTGACACTCAGAAGGCTGTTGAAGAAATTAGAAGATATCGGAGAGCAAAGCACCTAGTTAAATAGGTGAGACGTTGGTTAGGGGAGACAAGACAGAGTGGTGGTAAATGGTGTCAAACCAGGGGAAAGGGAGGTCATGAGTGGGGTACCACAGGGGTAAGTCCTGAGACAAGTCATTTTCAGTATGTTTGTCAGTGTCACAGTAGAAAGAATACAGGACAAGATGTATCTTTGGAGATTACACTGCCTTTGTGGTAGGGTAGACAGTGAGGAGGGGGTAAGTGAGTTACAGAGGGACCTGCAAAGGTTAAAGACTTGGTCCAAGGTCTGGCTGCTGAAATTCAAGGCCAAAAAGAGGAAGGCAATAAACACAGGGAAAAGGAAGAACAGGAAGGAATACCAGATAGGAGGGGTCAAGCTGGATACTACTTTAAAGAACAGGAACTTGGGGGGGGGTCATCACAAGCAGCTCCCTAAAACAAACCAGTCAGTGTAACAAGGCCTACAGCAAGGCAATGGGTGGAGGCACTGTGCTGTTTATTTGTTCTGGGATGAACCCCCCCCCACCATAGAAGAAAGCAAACCCAATCCCCTCAACCAAGCGGGCCCTGTGCAGTCACGGCGTCCCAGGGGTCATACATTGGACACACCACTGTGATCTCCTGTTGAACATCTGGACAAATCTGGAGGCTTTTCAGAGACTTTTTGCCACTGACCAGCCACTCCCCTCAAAATTTCTGTGAAAGTGAAAATGGCTCTTCAAGCGGTAGAGGACAGGTGTGTGTTCGAGAGCTTGGACCCTCAGAAAGCACTCATGGTAAAGAATGTGGCTGAGAAGCAGGACAAGTGGTCCATCCTGGAAGTGTTGGAGGATGCTCTGAATGATTCTGGGAGCATGAAAATTCAGAGAGTGACTACAGTACCAGGTACCTGGTTTAGAAACATAATTGTGGAAACTGAGGAGGACTTAGGGGCCATGAATTTGCATGCCACAATGACACCTGAACAGTCTCAAGTGATCTGGGTGGTGATAAGCTAAGGAAGTCCTGTCATCCAAAAACCTGCTTCACCATGTCTGAACTCTGTGGGGCATTTCAAGACCAGGCTAGAACAGTTGCTAGCTAGTGAAGGGGAAACCTTTTAAGAGCAGCTGGCACCTTTGGGAAAACTTTGAAAAACATAATATTTAGACACAGTTCAGCTTATAGTTCATATAGCGTGTATAGTTTTCTCTTCTCCATTTATTACTGAAGTAATTGCCACAAAATCAAGATCTTTGTCACTTAGAGTTCATCTGCCTCTATAACTTAGTCCCTACTTGAAATGACAATGCTCTGATGTGACATCACAGTCTGTTGCCATGGGAATAACTGTGATGTCACAATCGGAGCATTATGACATCAGGTTGGGAACAATCAATAGGAGCTGATGAACCCTCAAGGAACAACTATCCTGTTTTCAAGTAGAGTTAATAAGAAATATAAGCTTCATTGTGTCCAAATATTATGTTTTTCAAAGTTCTTCTTGAGGCGTTGGTGACTCTTTAGAGAAGTACAAGTTGATCACTCCATATCAATCAGGGTTCCAAAAAGGTTTTTCCACCACATCTGCTTTAATCAAATTCAGTGATATAGTTAGCACTTCGTTACACAAGGGTCAGGATACAGCTGTTCTCTTTCTGGATTTATCCAAGACCTTTGACCTGGTGGACCAGCCCCTCTTACTCCTAACTGCAGAACAAATGGGGATCACTGAAGGCCCCAGGGATTGGTTAAGATCGTACCTGATAAACCGTACACAATTCGTATCAGTGAATGGGGCTATTTCAATAAAAAGATCAGTAACTAGGGGAGTGCCACAGGGGTCCATATTGGGACCCTTGTTGTTTTTACTATTTAACAACAACCTCCCACAAGTTATTCAAAATTCACGGATATGGTTGTATACTGATGATACTACGATGATAACTGTGGGATATAACAGTAGGGATTTACAGGAAAGAATGCAAATGGATTTTGAGAACATAATGGGGTGGTTCACCAGGTCGGGACTTTTGATGAGCACAAAGAAAACAAAAATATTATACTTTGGATCTAAATTGAAAAGAAATAAATAACTTTCCATTAAGGTAAGCAATGATTTAAGTTTAGAACAGGCGCCCCACTATACCTGTTTGGGAATTACTTTTGATGAAGAAATTACCTTTAAAGAACATATTGGATCTTTAATAGATAGGGTGAATAAAAGAGTGGGAGCCCTACGAAGAACAATGAAATGCTTGACAAAAAGCAACAGGAAAAAAGTTGCTGAACAACTAATACTTCCTGTACTGACATTGTGTATCGAACTGCTACCAAGACACTTATAAATAAATTGGATATAGTTTAGAACAAAGTTGCTAGATGTGTTTTATGGTGTGAGCCAAGAACCCATCATTGTGTGTTGTTGACCACACTACAGTGGAAACCACTTGAAGTTAAATGTGCCATGTCGTGGCAAAAATTAATATATAAATTTCACATACATTATCCAGAGCATTACATAAATGAGGGTCTGTTTGGAAGGAGTGATCAATTTTATCAAAGGGCAAAAAGGTCTTGTCAAATAAACAATATATTTACTTTTGTTAACAAAAATAAATATGAAGAAAAGACCTTACAACATCAAGCAGCCAAATATTGGAACAATCTACCCAATTTGGCCCATTCTTTTCTAGTATACAGCCTTTTTTTTTACAGGAAGTGTCTATACTAGGTCCTGTTATTTGTCACTGCCTTGGCTAACGTAAAATATGGACTGAGAGAATCCTGAGAGTGGTTACCTGGTATATATTATTATAATATGACATAAATGGATAGTGTGTGTCCTGTTGAGCAATATAGGATGAATGGAGTGACTGACTGTTCCAGCATTGTTACGTACATTAAAACTACTTTTAATAGTTGTATATTTTTAAATGTATAGGCAACAAGTTATAAACAGGACAGTCTTGTAAACTGGGCCTATTGGCCTAAATATGTGTTTCCCTGTATAAAAATAAAGTTTTTACTACTATTACTACTACTACTTTAAGGATGTGAAGGCTGTATTACCAACCCGGGCAACCTCTGAAGAATCTGGGCTAGCTCACCCTGCTAGTTCAGACTATTACTGACGCCTAAGAATTTTTACTGGCACCATCCTCACCCACACTGGGGAAGATGATTATGAAACCTGGATAGATTATGCTGTCCTAATGTTACATGAATGGCAATGCACCAAATCAGAAAAGTGCAAGAGACTGGCAGAGAGACTGAAGGTGCCAGCTTTGGATTCCATACGGTTCTTGCATGCCACAGACCCAAAGGTCCAAGCAGATGAATAGCTTGCCACCCTAGAAAGTGTGTTTATATGTACAGAATCCTGTGATGATTGGTACTGAAAGTTGAAAACCACCAAGCAACATGGGGGGAGCCCATCTCCACCTCTCTACACTGATTCAAGACGCCCTTACAGAAAGGGTACCGCATAAGTTCTCAGGACCTGAACAAGGTGAAAAGGAACAAGTGCTGAAGGTCACCCAATTTTCAGAGCTACTGCCATTAAAGCTATGCTTAGAAGAGAAACTGGTTGATCCACCCTCCCAGAGTCCTGCTGCAAGAGATGAGGGAGGCTGAGAAACAAGATGAACAGTGGGGACAGTTGCCTGCTTCCAATGCCAGTGCCCTAGTGTCAAACAGTGGGGCTCCTTTGATGTCACAGAGTTCCAGAGATGAATCGGAAAATGAAAAGTGTGATAATCCAGCCTGGCATTGCCAGCCCAACCCCTGGAGGGTTTGAACCCCTAGTCTCTAGCACACCTGTGTCAGGCAGTGCTGTGTCAGCTGCCTCGAGTGCTGGAATGTAAGCCTCAAATAAAATCTCACTGGAGAAAGTCCATACTCAGCTGACTGAGCTAAAGAAAATGATGGGAGAATCAATGAACCGCCAAGTCCTGCAATCACTTAGGACTCTTGGGGGTGGGGCACCTACTGAACTCTATGACTGGAACCCCTCGACAGTCCATGCATAGAACTGATGTTTATTACTACCACTATGGAAAGCATGGGTATATCCACTGTCAGTGTCAGTATGAAATCAATTTTCAGATGGTTGTAAACAGGCTAATCCAACAGAAGTTGGCCTCAAGCCCTGCCAGACCATTAAACTTCAGGAGGCCCAAGTACAGGTGCCCTGGGAACAAGTCACTCACCCACAACCACTACTAAAACTACTGCCTGTGTCAAAACTAATGCTTCAGATACTATGTCAAAGTGTCACTGAACTGGGATGAGATTGTGAGTCCTACTGCAGATGTGGAAGCTCAAGTGGATGGATGGCCCACCCGAGTACTCTTGAAAAGTGGTTCCCAAGTCACTATAGTGTTCAACGATTATTATGATAAGTATCCATCTCACAAAAAGTTGGAACCTTTGGAAAGCTTGGCTGTGTGGGGTCTCAGTGAAGTTTCATACCTCAATCTAGGACTGATTTGTATCTGCATCTCCTTCCTGGTGAACACTGCTATAACTCCTACAGCTGTGGAGACGTGTGCCCTGGTGTGCCCACAGACAAATATGTACAAAGCAATCCTGATTATTATAGGAACCAATGTCCATATGTTCTACTGCCTGGGTCAGTTGTGCAAAGAATTTGAAGCCCAACAAGAAACAGAACCTTGGAGCCAGTATACTGGATGAAGGCACATAAATGAAATTAAATTAAAAAGATTTGGAATACAAGGCTCTTTTAGACATGGCCACAGCCATCTTGATGACCTGTGACTCCACCAGCCATCCAGCCAGAAAGCCAGAAAGCCCTAGCAACCACAGCAAGGGATTGTGGGGAGATAATGTAGTAAGGACCCTCCCAAATGGAATAGTGGGCTGAAGGAGCCAATCAGAAGCATGACAGGGCAGAAGGACTTATGGATAGCCCTGCCTGTCTAAAGGGACACTGAATGGGAGAAAGACATTTCTGGCTCTCAAGAAGCTTGTGGCAGTCTGAGAGAGACACTGAGATGTTCAGACCAGCTGCTGGCGGAACCAAGTGAAAGTCCTAGCCAGGCCAACCATCCTTTGGGCCTTCACCAGGGTTCATCCAGTATATTCTGAGACTGTGCCAGATGAGCAACTATGAGAAGAAATTGCTGAGAGTGTGTGCCTGGAGGAAACTGCTGCATTCTGAAGTTGCTGAGCTGTACTGAGCAGAGACAGAGACCTGCATCCTACCCAGGTTGCATCAGAGCAGGTAAGGGGCCAGCTAACCCTTATCAAGAGTGGACCATGGAACTAGAGCCATGAGGCATATGCCTTGAGTACATGGGTACTCTCAATCTGGAGGGAAGCCGGACTGTGGGGGTCACTCCTGGGGTCTGGGTTCCTTGGGAACTGGGAAGCCACTGTGTAGTGCTCCTGTGCCTGAGAACTGAGCCAAAAGGGCTGTATCCCAAGAGGTGTGAGCCAGAATAGCTGTGCTGCTACAGAATGTCCAAGACAATCTGAAGTTTTCATCCCCAGGCCACAGGGACTGGTCCTGGATTGTTGTCTGACCTGCTGCTGTGTGCTGTTCTCCACCTTGGCTGCTGTATCCATGGGTCACGTGAGTGTTGGCATTGCTGGCTGGGGTCTTTGTACTTTTACAACTTTGGATTACAAGTTCATTTTCAAGCATTCTCTATTTGGATTTCAAGTTCTTTAAATTATGCTAGCACACTATGGCCTGTTTGGGGGTTAAACTGCAAACTTGCTAACTTTCATCAAGAGCACCACCAAAAAAACTCAGGCAATGTAGCTACCAGGCCTGCACCAGGATTCTAGTGTAATACTTGGATACGAAGAGTCAATGATATTTTTGTCATACTTGAAACTGTAGTTTTACTATTGGTACCAGTTAAAGAGTTTACTGCGCCCCATGTAGAATAATTAATCTTTTTTTACCACTTGATTGGGCAGGTACTTCTTCAAACTGTGTGGGATCTGAGAGGGTGGTAGTGACCTAAAATACAGTGGCTCACAGGGTGTATTGTTATAGGGTGGGTGTGCTCAAGGTGACTTGCAAGTGTGTAACCCTTTCCTTTCTCCTAGCTGCTATGCCTGTGTTCTTAAAGAAAATCACTGTTAATTGGTTGAATTTTACTTTTGTGACTGTGCCTAGTTCATACAGTCTGATAGAAGTGTATATTGTTGCTTCAAATGGTCTTTATTAAAGACACCAGATACTTGGGGGAAAAGCTTTACAAAGATCACCACAGTGGTTGTTACCCCTAACAATGAGGCTTCCTAAGAGGGTAATGAACTGAAAACATACAGTGCCTTATATACTCCTTACTGATGACATCAAACTGCGTCCCTTTTTAGCAAGATTAATAAGTAAAATAAACAGTTAATAGTAAACTTATAATGCAGTTTTAGAAAAGAAAATTAACAGATATAAGGAGCTGCTCATGAAGTAGCGAAGGAAAAAGAAGCAAGAACAAAAAAAAAAAACAGTAACAAAAGAAAGCCAGTGTTCATTTTTTAGACCAACAGATGCAAGTAACACATTTACAGGTGATGAACAGAGGCAGAAAAAAGAAAAGAACAAGAAGGGGCAGGAGGGGGTGAGGTAGATCAAGGTCTCACATGTACTCTGAGGAATAAGAAAAAGATAAATTTCAAATCATAAACCTCTCTAAAAAAAACTTTGACTGCTAAACAACAAAACATACTGAAAAAAGGTTTAAACTTCACTCCCAACCACCCCCACCACAATATTAATGATTTCCAGATAGATGTGGATTTATTTTGCTTCTTCAGAAAGATTAAAGTACTTTTTTTCCAAGTAAAGAAGCAAGCAAAACAAGTAGGCACACCTTGGGATTTACAAATGAAAATGAGGAGGCAGATTCCTCGCTTTCAGATCTACAAGACCTAAGCATATTGTTCTCAAACACTGAAACTGGAATTGATGAAGAAAACATGGATCCTCTACATAGGGTGAACTTCACAGCTCTCATGGAGTTAATGGAGAGCAATGGGGTGGAGACCAGTGACTCTGTGGTGGACTTTAAAACATAAGGAAATAAATGTTTAACGGTAATTCAGAATTTCGCCTTGCAGTATTTAATAATTCCATCGTAGCATGTGAGGAAACAATACTTAGGTTAAAGAGATTTTGAGTCAGAGGCACATGTGTAACCACAACATTGCCCCCCTTGAAAGGCAGACACTGAAAGATTTGGCAGAAATGAAAGATATAATAATAAATCCAGCAGACAAGTGAGGCAATGTTGTGATTCTGGATAATGATAACTATAAAGGAATGGTTAACAAATTGCTTAGTGTAAATCAAAATTACGCTCACTTTCCTAGTAACCCAACATTCCTTTTCAAGAAAGAGTTAACTAAACGTCTACAAGAAGCTGTTGACAGTGGAGATATTATTAACAATGAGTATAAGTTTATGTGGAATGAAAACCCTGTAATACCTACGTTATATGCGTTACTGGAAGTGCATAAGGATCTGAATGACCTGCCAGGATGTCCTATTGTATCCGCATAGGGTCCTTAACAGAGAAACTAAACAATTGCATTGATTTATTTCTGCAAAGATTGGTTCCAGAACTCCCTTTATATCTTAAAGACACAAGGGACACAATTAGCAAAGTGATAAACGTAGAATGGCAGAAAGACTATATCTGGCTTGCAGTTGATGTTGAGGCTTTGTACATGTCTATAAAACATGAGAATAGAATAAGAGCATGTAGTTTTTTTCCTAGAGAATGACCCCCTTAGTGAAGGTACACCAACAGATTTCATAATAAAAGCCCTGTACTTTATGCTGACACATACTTTTTTGTGTTTGATGATTAGTTTGTGACGTGGCTATGGGTGCTGTTATGGCACCTTCATATGCCAACCTATTTATGGGCTATTGGGAGTTAACTATAATTCAGAACCCTGTCATGAACCCCTTTTTCAATAATATTATACATTGGTTTCATTATATAGACAATTGGCTTTGTGTGTGGAAGGAGGATGAGGAATCTGTGAAGGATTTTATGAAGTGGCTAAACAACAATGATCTGAATTTAAAATTTAAATGTACTGTTGTGAAACAAATTCTAGATTTTTCAGACATAACATTAGTAGGGGATTATGTATTCAAAAAAGTAACTACAAAAGGTTTCAGAAAAAAACCTCCACCAACTCACTTCTGAGGTTGATAGCACCCACCCCCAAAAGTCTCAAACGGTCAATACCTCTCAGTCAAATGCTGAGGATTTGCAGGAATTGCATGAATATATCCGATTTTAACAAACAGGCAAATGAACTGAAAGACACGTTTTTACAAAGGGGATATGATATCAACACACTAGAAGAAGCAAACACAAAGGTAGCAAACATAAGACAGAGAGATTTCTGCAATAGGGAACAAACAAAAATGGAAGACCTGTTACCCTAGTTGCAGAATATAACAATGTTGCAGGAGCCATTAGAAACATTATTTGGAAGAATTGGCTGATTTTGTTGGGGGATACAGGAGTAGTGATGGCTTTGGGTGCTAACCCAAGAATAACATTTAAAAGAGCACCAAATCTGATGGATAGATTAGGACATAGACATTTCTATATGCCCAAACCTAACATCGAGACTTGGATGCCAAAAAGACCTAAAGGGACACACAAATGTAAACGATGTAACATTTGTCAGTATCTGAATGAGGGCAATGATTTGCCAAACTATAGGAACAACAAAGGAATTGTGATTAGAGATCTGATTACTTGTAAAACCAGATTTGTGGTATACGTTATCTGGTGTACCTGTGGGCTTGCATGCATAGGTAAAACAATACAGAGTTTCAAAGAAAGAATTCAAGAACATATAGGGTACATCAGGAATACTAAACTGGATAAAGCAGTAGGAAGACATATTTTGGAAAAACATAACTCAGATCCAAATGACTTAAAATGTAAGGGTATTGAAGTCGTTAAATGCAGCAAAAGAGGAGGTGTCAGGGTCAACGTACTACTTAAAAAACAAAGTTACTGGATCTACCGCCTGGATACAGTGACTCCTTCAAATCTAAACAACAAGCGAGATTTGAAACCCATCTAAGATGAATTCACGTTATAGACATAGAGGGCATATTTGCTTTAATGTACTCTTAAACCTGCACCCCCCAACCCCCACTATTGACATCACAGGACTAGCACCTATGTTAAAGATCCAAGAACTATATGATCTCCCTTCGAAACAGTGAATACTTTTCGTACTGCATAATCTACGTTACAAATAAGGTTTCAAACCCCCCAATTAGCTCTGCTATACACTTATATTCATTTATATTAGTAAAGCCATAAACTAATGTTGCAAAAATTGTAAAGAAAATGTGTGAAAAATTATATGTTGAATTTATTATTAAGGAAGCATTGAAAGACATGTCCTAAATCATTTCTGTTCTCTTTTGACCAGGTTCACCTTGTGTATTAAAACTGGAACAGAGTTGGACACTGAAGGTGTAATATGTCAGATGATACCTGGGCAAAGCCTTGAAGTTATAGAGGGTGATCACAACATTTTCCACTGATTTTGGCTCTCCAGAGGCAGCATGAAAGTATTTGATAACTGCAATTTTTTCATTTCAAATTATGCACTTGTACTGAAAGAATTAAAGTATACCTATGGGCAGATTAACCATAGTGCGCTTGCACTTAAAAGTTATCTGTTGTAAACTACATTTAACAAGCATTTGTCAATGCAGAATGTTGTCACGCTGGCATTGGCTTTGGTAGTGCAGTGCAGAACCACATTTTAGGCAGGATGTGAAAAATGACAGCTGTACTGTTCATAAGGAGGTGTAAAAAAATGGCAGTGTTGAAAATGTGGAATGTAAATATTGCAGATTTGCGAAGTTACAAGGGTGCGTGGGAAATGCGTAACATACGTTTGTAACACAGTCATTTTATGGACTTTCGGCGTCAAATTTTCAACATAGGCATTTTAGCACCTCTGCTCATGAACAGTGTCACTGTCATTTCCTCAAACTGTCCCAAAAAGTGATTTCACACAGCGACCGCACTAATCTGCACTGCACGTGCGAAAACACATTTCAGGCAGGATATGTCAAATGACAGCTGTACTGTTCATCAAGAGGTGTGGAAAAATGCCAATGGTGAAAATCCAGAGTGAAAATATTACAAATGAACGTTACGAGCGTGCGTGCAAACTGCACAACGCACGCTCATAACACAGTCATTTTATGGAGTATCGTCACCAAATTTTCAACATAGGCATTTTAGGACCTCTGCTCATGAACAGTGTCGCTGTAATTTTCATAATCTGCCCTGATCACTGATTTCCCACAGCAACCGTGCTATTGCTCTCCAGTTTACTATAACTATGGTTCACTCGAAATGTTTAACTCTATCCCAGTTAATTGTCACTGCACAATTCTACTAGTCACTACCTGTGCTTGCTGTGTACATACTGTTTATATTACTGTATATATATCTTTTGTATATAATCTGTGAAATTTCTATAGTCTGTATTTCTGTATCTTTGTATTTCATATGTATGTATCATCCCATCCCCAACAACCCCCAGGATGCATCTGGAATTGAGCAGTAGTCTGCTCAGTATGCCTTTCCTGGTAAAACTTTTAAATAAATAAAATAAAATAAATAAAATTGTGCACCAGAAGTGTGGAAACACATTTTGGCCAGGATGTGAAAAATAACAGTTGTACTGTTCACAAGGAGGTGTAGAAAAATAACATTGTTGAACATTTGGCGTGAAAATATTGCGAATTCGTGAAGTTATGAGCGTGCGAAGCAACTGCGCAACACACACTCGTAACACAGTTATTTTATGGAGTATCGTCACCAAATGTTCAACATTGGCATTTTTTGACCTCTGCTCATGAACAGTGTCACTGTCATTTTTGTAATCTGCCCCGAACACCGATTTCCCACAGTGACCGCGCCATTGTACGCCGGAAGTGTGGAAACACATTGCGGCCAGGATGTGAAAAATGACAGCTGTACTGTTCACAAGGAGGTGTAGAAAAAATACAATATTGAAAATCTGGGATGAAAATATTGTGAATTCATGAAGTTACGAGCGTGCGTAGCAACTGCAAAACGCACGCTTGTAAAACAGCCATTTTTTTGATTTCTTCCACCAGATTTGCAACATAGGCTTTTTGAGAGCCTATCTCTTGAACACCACCACTGTCCTTGTGTTAATCGGTCCAGAAAGGTGATTTCATGCAGTGACTGCAAAATCACCTTTCAGGACCGATTAACGGCATAACAGTGACAGAATTCATGAGGAGGGGTCCCAAAAACTCCATGTTGAAAATTTGGTGCAAAAATTCCAAAAAATGCCTGAGATATGCATCAAAGTTGAAAACCCCTATTTATTCCATTATACAGCTTACCGGCATTTCCTCAGTTCGCGGTCAGGCTTTGAAGAGTGCAGACGTGTTCCTGGTTCACCAAAGATCGTTGCGCCAGACTCCGGAGGTAAGTATGGGGTGGGCGGAGGCAAGGTGCGCAGTGGTTAGGTGCGGGTGGTAGAGAGACTACAAGGGACCGTTTTCTGTTTACAGGTGTTTAAAAAAAAACATTGCGGATGGTTTTCTTTTTTTACAGTTTTTAGGGGTACAGTAGCCCGGCAGAGTTGGGCACCTGGCGACAAACGACAAAGCGGGAGGCGCGTAGCCAAGGGGTTGGGCACCCACTCGGCAACCAAAAAAGGAGATGGGGGGACACATTATGCCGATGGGGAGTGGGATCCCCCATCGGCACATACAAGAGGGGCAGTGTAAGCCGACCAGGGGATTGGGCACCCCCAAAGTCAGCAGTTTAGCGGCCACTGTGCCATCATGTTTGATGCTGGGGAAGCATGTAGGAAGGTCCGCTACATGTGACGAGCTTTGCTCGCATTGCAGCAGACCTTTCTTTAGATGTGCTCACCTGGGTGGTGTGGCACCAGCATGCAGGCTGATTGGGGAACGAGGGATGCACCCAACAGTGACCACACCTCCAAATCTCCACTACCGCAAGATGTTGGCTGCACAAGTGCGCCAACATAAAAATTACTCATTTTATTACATTTTGTAAACACAAAGGTATTAAACCGAATCTAATCCAGTTTATTTACTTTGTATCTGATCATTTTCTTTTCTAGAATGCATTATAAGTTTACTATTAACTGTTTATTCTACTTAAAAATCTTGCTCTAAAGGGATGCAATTTAATGATGTCATCAGTAAGGAGTATATAAGGCACTGTATGTTTTCAGTTCATTATCCCCTTAGGAAGCCTCATTGTTAGGTGAAGCGCTTGGGTAACAACCACTATGGTGATATTTGTAAAGCTTTTTTGCAAGTATCTGGTATCTTTAATAAAGACCATTTGAAGCAACTTTGAAGAGTGCAGTGTGGTGATTTTTGGTAAGGCGTGCAGATGTTCTTTGGAACATTTGGAACTTTTGGGGCTAGCAGCCCTAGACTGCAACCCCTGGGTTTCATAGGAGTGTGCTATCGGTTTGTGGATCTGAAGTGTATATTGCTAAATATAACAACTGTCTTAGTGGTCAAAAGGGGGAGTTCCAGTCCAATGTAGGGCGGTGGGTAAGTGCTGCATTCCAGGGGGAGGTACTGGACATAACATCTGGTCACTTATTCTCTCTGGGTGCAGGCATCACGCTTTTTTATTATTTGTTCAGGGACAAACTCTCTACCACAAGAGAAAGAAGTAACCCAACCCCCCTCAACCAGGTGTTCCCTGTATAGTCACCAAGCAGGGGTCTAAACCCAGACACAATGTCTCGGGGGTCACATTAATAAATACAAAGTCTGTGTGTTTTAAATTATAATAAAAATGTAAAATTTACCAATAAATTGAAAACAGGAAAAAAGTAGTGCCTTTGTCCTGAGTACTGTCCTATGGTAGTGGATGTTTGCCAGTATGTGTCCCCTTATACCACACATTGGCATCAAGTATGGGCAGCAGTTAGGAAAGTGAAGGGCAGTGGTGACTTCACGATATACAGCAACAGTTTCCTGGTGTAAGGCCTCCGCTTTCAGAGCACAGTTAGCTGAATAGTTTGGTGGTTTGTGGAGCAACAGTACCTTTGTCAGGCCTGCTGGGTCCTTTTAAAAAAATGACACAATCAGTGGCAAATTCAGGACAAAAAACTGTGTGGAGCAAAGAGAGAGAGCAAGCAAGTGATCAGTGAGTGAGAACAAGCAAGCAAGTGATCAGTGAGTGAGAACAAGCAAGCAAGTGATTAGTGAGTGAGGACAAGCAAGCAAGTGATCAGTGAGTGAGAACAAGCAAGCGAGTGATCAGTGAGTGAGAACAAGCAAGCAAGTGATCAGTGAGTGAGAACAAGCAAGCGAGTGATCAGTGAATGAGAACTGTGTGGCACAGCAGCTTGTGTCATGGGTAAGCAAAAGCAGGAGCCGAGTGAGATCAGGAACCATTAGTTTGAGCCGTGTTCACAGCTAAGGTAATGAAATATTTTTTTTTAACAGATGTCACTCATGTTTGTGGGCAGGAGCTCGCCCCCGGTGTTCAGAGTCTGCAAGGGAAAAGCAATAAGGCAGCTATGTTTGTTGTGGGCATTTTCCCCTGAACAAGGGCGGGTTACTAGCATTTGACTGCTGAGTCCATTTTGTGTGTGAGCTACTGTACATTCATCCAGGCTCTTGTGCTGGGAAAACAGCCCTGCTGAAAGTACCTCTCATCCAATCCGGATTCAACATTCTTCTTACCCATTTTATCATATTTATTCACTTCCAGTCAAATGGGCTGAAATTGTGGTTCATGTTTCATGTGAAATGAGTTTGGGGCTGTCAGCACAGTTTACATTTTACATTGAACAGGGGGTCCATGACACATGGTCATTATACACAAACTGAGAGTCTTTAACCTGGATAACTGAATTAACCTCTCAACCCCAAGTATTTGCACAGCACTTGCCTTCTCTGTACCTGCCCATGGGACACACATAGAACTTTGGGGGAGGGAATTTTCTAAAGTGTCACCGAGATGTGGAACATTACTCTTGCATCTTAGCAACCCATGCAAATGCAGTAACATATGTGCAAGTGCTGCAATTTGCGGCACTCTTGGTGGCACTCGCATCAAAAAAGTACCTCATGCTTCTCTTTTTCAATGCAAGCTGCCACAATGCAGAAAAAGTGTCACAAATGTGGCAAAACATTTTTAAAAATAGCATTTAAATGTTTTGCCAACTGTTTTGCCATATTTCTGGTGCCACAGGCACTGCGCAGAATTGAGAATTGCACCTGTGCATCCCCTTTGAAATTTCTGGCCTCAGTTTCCAGTGAATCCATCCAGTCACTTCATTTTACAAATAAACTCACCATGGGAGAAACGCATGTAACAAAGAGAAAAGAAACCAAGGAGTTCCTGTTTACAGACCATATTGTTTAATATATTGCTTTATCCAACACACGGAATCATACAATATTTCAAAAGCTATAACCAAACAGGAGATTATTCCATGTTGCCTTATTACAGAGGTGAAAGTTCAGTTCCTAATTAAATCTGTGACTGACAACCTTGGATACTTCTCCATGCCTACCATTCTGTTACCAGCACTCTTTGTGACTCGCAGCAATGCATCATTCATGTAGCTGCCCTCCGGCAGAACCCTGGCAGTACAGTTCATGACTCCAGCAGTGTGATCCTATTTAAAGATGTGGGCCAACACAATAGCAGTGACAAATTCATCCCTCTCAGGCCCCTTCCTTTCCTGGAGCAACTCTGAGGAACAATCCTCCTGTCTCTCATGTCAAGACGTGCAAATCTGTCATCTACCTCTTCTGACCTGACCAGCAGTGCCAGGAAAAAAGACATAGAAAACACAGACACTGTCAGCAGAAAAAGGCATTGTGGCACATCCAATCTGCCCCAGACCAACCTAGCAGTTGGAAATGCCGCTAGTGATTTCCCTTCCGCCACCCTGCCATACCCTCAGCACATGCCCGTACCACCCCCTTTTGAACCCCACTACTGTTTTAGCATGTACAACCTTCTCTGGGAATTTGTTCCATTTTTTTCTACTATCTGTTCTATAAAAACGCACTTCCAGACATACTTTCTGAGCTCCCGGTTGTGCAGCCTGTTTATTCCATGGAGGTACTTAAATGTCCTTATTCCCTCTGCCTCCTGTCCTTATGTATTCATAGTGAGGTACTCCAGCTACTCACCATTTCACATCCCCTGCTGTCTCTGGATCATTCCGATTGCCCTCCACTGTACTGACTCTTCTCTCTCTCTCTCTCTCTCTCTCTCTCTCTCTCCTTCAAGTGTGGGCTCCAAAACTGCACACAGTACTGCAGATACTGTCAAACCACGGATTGGTACAAGGTATATATCCTCTCTTCTCTCCTGCTACTGATCCCCCTCCACATGCATCCATGATTCTATATGTCCCGCCCATAGGCCACACACACTGTGCTGATGTTTTCATGTTATCCATCTGTAAGCACCCTCTGGAAGCTTACTAGGTAAAATGTTGTAACAGGGCAGTGAGAGCTCTGGTGCCAGTAGATCTGGGATATGAGCCTGCTTGCTGACCAGTAGGAGAGACCCCATCCTTAGCAGTATAAAAAGAGGCTTTGGCACCAGAAGAGAGTAGACTGAAGGGAGGTATGAGAGAAGAGGCGAGAATTTGGGGTTGGTGCATGCTAGTTCATCCGGAGGGCCATGGTGGGGTCGGGGTGGGCGACTTGCAATCCCGGCCATCCTCCCTTGAAGACCCATGTATGAAAATGTGGTGGTTCAGGCTGTAAGATTGTAGGAGAGGCAGTGGAGAACAAGTCTGGTCCTGTTGGTGTGGTTTGGGAGCAGGATCCCTGAGGAGTAGACATATAGAGGCCTGCTAAGTAATCTCTGGCACCTTGGTAGGGTAGGCACCGATGGTGGCCCTGTTTACTACGTAATCTCACCGATGGGCAAGTGCAGCCTGGGATCCAATGAGTGTTTCTGTGGTCAGGCCTGCTTTGGCAGATGGGGTCTGGAGCACAGTCCAGAGGTGGCAGCCTGGATCATTGAGGGCATAGTGGTGGCAGTCTACACCCTTTTCCCCCAGCCAGTGGCCACTGCAGGGTTTGGGCTCTCAGGGGGTGCAGCCCATGGAGATAGGAAAAAAATCCATCTGGGGAGTGGCTGATTGTGACCCCAGCTAGGTGGCAGGCAGGCCAGGTGGTTTGTGTGGCACAGCAGTCCCCTGGGTGAAGGCAGTCCAGAAATTGTAATTGTTGCATGAGCAGAAAGTACCTTAGGTCTTCGAGATCACCAGGGATGAATTAATTCCATGAGATACTCAGAGCAGGCACGTGGTATCAGCAATTAGGTATCAGGAAAGTCTTCAATGGTTTCTGTTTGTGCTAATTTGAACACCGTTGTGGAATTTAAGACCTCTCAGTAAGAACAAAGCCCCCTGTGTTTTAAAGTAACCCACTTTTCTGGTGCCTTGCCTCACACTGCGCTGGTGACCTAGGTTTGGGAACCACCTCGGGTCGCCAGGGAGCTGGCTCAGGTGGGTGGGTTCTAGCAGGATCGAGCTGTGGCTCTCCCCTCCAAAGGGGTGGATGCCCGCTCCACCGTAGTCCTGCTTCTGATGGATGGAGGTCCGGAGGGCAGCGCAGGCGGTATAGAGCAGTGATGCAAGTCTGGGGAGGGGCGGAAGGGGCCACTGGATCATGGCATGTGCATGCGCCTCCATGCTCGCATAAGCATGTGTACACCATGGCCTCGAGGGGGGGAGAAAAATCTAAAAATATCTTCATATATGTATATATATATATATATATATATATAAAGTAACCCACTTTTGTAACAACACAAAGCAAGAAATGGGATTGGGACAGTAGAAACATCTCATGCTGTCACAATTGCTACCTCAGTTAAATACTGATGAGACTAAGAGAAGAGAAAGTAAGCAAGTGCCTGTGTTAAGGAAGCGTATGAAGGGAAGGAACATGAACTGAAAAGTCTGTAAGTGTGAAATACCATTAATTGCAGCCTGTTTTGGCACACCGTCTAGTGTTGCTGTCAGGAAGGTAGCCTGTTCGGCTCAAGGGAATGTCTGCAAAGCAATAAATCAATCTGTTGGAAAAAGAGTTTGTTGCAGAAGTGATTGTCAGGTTTATACCTGTGAAGTGCAGCCAACATATGTGTTGCTCCATGGAGTGGTTTATCAAATTTCTCGTTTCATTTGAAATTAATTTTGTCTTTTGATTCTGTAGTAGACATTGAATTTAATTGATTTAAACTGTGCATGTGTGCCTGTTACCAAACATTACTCCCTGCAGTTAGCCCACTGAAGCAAAGAGACGTACCTGTTCCCCTGCTATGCGAAGCCATCTCGCAACAACTGTGAACCAGGTAATAAGCATCTTTTATTTTCTTTGGACTATGTTTTCTGGGTTGTACAGTGCCCCCCGACCACCAAGTTACCATCTGGATACCCCTAAACACTGGGAGTTGGGGGCTTACATGTCATTAACACACCCCATTCCCAATCCTCTGCTGTTTATTCCACCGCCTCCTCCACCCACCAAGTTCAATCTGTCCTAAGGTTCTTGGTCTCTATGAGCATCACCTTGCACTTTTTGGTGTTATGTTTTAGCTGTCTTACTCTTGACCCTCTCTGCAGTCTTTCCAGAGCCTCCCTCATTGCTCTTACCCCTTCTTTGTTGTATAATCTTCCACTGATCTTAGTATCATCTTCATATAGGCATATCTTTCTTTGGACAGCTACCCAATGCCACATAAAAGTATGGTAAAGTGGGACAGTCCCAAAACCGACCCTTGGGGCTCTCCGATTGTGACCTCCCTTACTTCTGAATACTCCACACTTAGCACTACCCTCTGGATCCTTCCACTCAGGTAATTTCTTACACACCCAATTAAAACATTTCCCACCCCAAGTCACAAAGTTTCTTAACAAATTATCCCTGTGGGATGGGGTTAACGCCGTACTAAAGACTAGATAGAAGACATCCACTGCCAGAACCTTATCCACAGCCCTTGTCGCCCAATCAAAGAATTTCAGGTTCATTTTGGCATGACTTCCTACTAGATAACTCATGCTGCCTGGTGTCCTGCAGTCCATTTGCCTCCAGAAGCCCTACTAACCTCTCCTTGCTATTGATTCCCATGTTTTCACCACTGCAGAAATTGGTCCGATAGGTCTATAATTACCTGGCTCATCTTGCCTCCCCCCTTGTGCAGTGGGACCACATCTGCTGTCCTCCAATCCCCTGGTACCTCCTCTGGTTCTAAGCAGCAGCTGAAGAGATCCAGCAGTGGTTCTGCTAGGACCTGACCCTTCTCTCTCAACATCCTTTGATACATTGTACCTGTGCCCATTCACTTATTTACCTTCTGTGCCTGTATGCCCTTTAATACCCTCTCCTCCTTAATGGGCTCCATATTGGCTCTCACTAAAGAGCACCTACTGGCTTTAATGCTGCATTCTGGCCCTTGTTTTCTACCATGAAGCGTGAACAGAAATATTCATTTAGTGCCTTTCCATTCTCATCTTCCTCTCACCCCTCACCCTTCCTGAGCCTGACAACCCCTTCCCTAGTTTTGTGTTGCTCCAGTATGTACTGAAAGAACAGTTTGTACCCTTCATTAAACCCCCCCCACTAACCCCAACTTCATATCTGCTTTTGCCCATCTCACTGTTTTATTGGTCACCGTCAACCTTTCTTGATATTTCCTCCTGTCCTCTTCTGCCTGACCTGACTTGTTCCTGAAGAAAGACCTCCTTTTTCCTCACTGCCTCTGCCACCCCCTTGAAAAACCGCAGTGGTTTTCTCCTCTCTTGTCCTTTCATTCAGTCTGTGATTCAGACTAGTGCCCTTTTATATACTACACGTTAATAGGGCATCAGTGTGGTGTCTGTTATGGAATAAAAGACTCTGAGCATGATGTCTAGGCAAGAGGACCACAAACCAATGCTGAGCAGCTCTGGCTGCCGAAACCTGATGAAAGGAGTCTCTTCAACCATAAAGGATACTCCATTGAGGCCCTGTTAGCTTCTTATAAATCACCTCAGCTAGCTGAGGTGATTTATAATACCCTATAATTTTTTTTTATTTCAGAAGTTAAATAAAGCTGTCTTCCCAAATGTGAAGTGGAATGCTCCATTCCTGACGTTCCTGCATGAGAGACCACTGTACACAGGCTAAAAGGTACAATGAAACAACAAAAGAAGAACTATGCACTCCCCATGCTCAGAATAATTCAAATTTTGTATATTTATTGCCACAGTTGCAAACAGAGACACCGAGTTAGCGACCCATACATATCGGGATACAGAGGCTCTGATTACTGGTTCACTGAAATCATGTAAGTGATTTATTATTATGGACACAGAGCCTAATTAAAGTATGTGAAAAAGGGAAGTAGGTCACAGCACTGGCATACCATAATAGTATCAATTTGGGGCTATTATCCACTGTCATTAGTGCCACTGGGTCTATCCCTAGTGCTTCTTAGTGTTTCGGGCCGGGTGGAATTCCAGCTGTTAGATTTTCTGGGTATTACCAAATCTCAGCACAGCAGGCAGAATGGGTAATAATTTTACTGGGGAGTAATTAATAGTGACTTAGGCGGCACTGAGCTTGCACCCACCCAACAGTATATACCGTAGGACAGCAACGACTTAGCTTGTAGTAGGGAATAGGGACAGTATTGTGTTGTAGTAGTTCTTCAGATACTGAACTGGAAAACAAGACAGCCCATGTTTGCATCCTACCACACCACAGTGTACACTGTGCAAACCCAGTGCAGCCTCTGCCCCTTAAGAAAAAAAAAACACTGAGGGAGGAGTCTAACTCTATCAGAGAGGCATTGGAAATATGACTTACTCATCCAAATGTAAATATTCATATCCCATTATGATAGTTCCTTTGATGATGTGATCACTGTGCACCTGTTCTGTGCCAACCTTTTTAGGTGCCACTGACCTCATCCTCAGGGTATAGAGGTTACCTGATCCTCACACCCTGTTATAGATTCATGTATGTATTGCCCGTTTTTAATATGGCTTATTCATCCACTATAGGTTAACTTCATCTGGATTTTTCATGCACCATAAGTTAAAGCAGCAGTATTATTTACCAAAAAATTGAAACCATTTAGTTGGCAGTTAAGACAAACTAAAACATCAATTTATCTTATTTTCTTATTGCTTTATTTCATTACTGAAGCAAGATAGAGCATTTTGAAGTTCTTGAATGTTTTTGCTGCTTTGCCAGGTCCACCGTCATGGATGTAAGCAGGTCAGGGTGGTGCTGTGAGTTGTAATGAGTTGTGAGTTGAACACTATCTTAAAAATAGCCGAATTCATTTGACATTCCCTAGTGAAGAAACTAAGATTATCAGGAATACATTGCTGCTAAAAAAAGGAAGGATGGTATTTTTGCCCACTAACTGGTACTGCTGCTTTAACTTCTCGTTCTGTTTTCCCCCTCATAAAGGAGGTAGTTCTCAGGAGCTATGCTTCCACTCTGCAAGTATTGGAACCAGAAAATAAATATGGAGGGGTATATAGAATAACAAGGTGAACCCCACCACAGCCATGGCTTACTGTGTGACCCTGAACAAATCTCCACACACTTCAATCCAGTCATCTGTAATCTGAGTAGTGGCAGCAGGACCTCTTAGATGCTGCATCTCAGTTGGGCCATGCAACAATAGATAAATGGTATAATTAAACAAGACAAAATTATAGAGAGGCCGCAGTTCCGCTGCCAAAAATAGATGATCCTGTACGAAGTTACAGCACATGATAGGACTAAATGCACAATGTGTACAAAAAAACATGGATTTGGGAATGTCAATGAGAAAATTAATCTTTGAACAGGATCAGAGGACAAATCTGCAAACAGGCTTAGGCCAAGTAGTACCATCCTGTTGAAATGTAAATAACATTTAAAGCATAGTAACATAGACCAATTGAAAAAAAAAGCTTTTTGAAAAGTATAATGACTGAACAAACAATGGCCATCCAGTTCAGAATTTAACATCTTTTAACTCCAGATAAAACTGAGGACGTGAGCTCATTATGGAGTTGAGTAAAACCGTAACACATTTGAGATGCTGCATTATAATCCTGTCTTGGGCATGCTCTCGCAAGCACTGAGCTCTGTATCGTTTTCATCTACTAGGAACCGACTTTGTTACACCACCACCTGCATTATTCAGATGTTGTATTTCAATCTGTGATCCCCTTACATTATAGAAAGATATGGCCCTCCCAAAACTCCTGACCAAGAAAAGGGATTTTACTAGCCCTTTGAGAGAATGTCCCTGTTGTTGCGGACAAGTCGCAGGCCACCACTGTATGGGTGGAGGGGAGGGCATAAGGAAGGGTCCCATGCTAGGGGTTCTCATAAAGAATTGTGGGAACATTTTTGAGCACAAAAATAAGGCAAAACAACTAATCAAGGAAGGTGGCACAAACTTTAATTCATGAGTCCTTTTGCATTAAATGAGGAATATAAGGCAATACTCTCTGGGTTGCCTTGACTGTCTGTCTGACCATAGACATACTGTATGGACCAGGGTCAGACCACTAACTAAATGGCGACAGTTGCCATTGGGTGATTTTCGCTGCTTCTATCTACTTCTCTTCCCCTAGTATTAGTGGCTGCATAGAAAGCAGTAAATCACTTGACTCTTCTGATGTTACGAACCTGGGGAAGCTTTAGATATGTCACAAAATGGAGGTTCACATGTTTTTACTAAGGTCCAGAGAGAGGAACTCTTTCATGTAATAGAAATTAGGATGAAAAAGGGGAGTTTTGATCCCCTATAACCCTCTCTGGATCCACTACTAAAAATAATCATATCAAGTGGTAGAATTCCACTTATTTCAATGACAAATCAGACTGCTGCTGGAAAATCAAAAGCCCATCAGTACTACACAGTCAAACATGGAATTTGCAAAAACAGCAATACCACAGAAAGAAAGTTTATTACCAGCATTCTCAAAATCTACTGGTAATAGAGCGAATGTCAAGTTGAATTTCATATCCAGGTATCAATATGCTGTAACATGCCACAAGGGCATATGTTTTGAAGAGCTGGCAGCCTACCATGTGGGCTACTGCACCTGCTGTCTTTCTTTTCTTCAATGCAAATCTCATTAAGCCAGCAATATACATAATGTAGTAATAATTATTATTACTAATTACATGCAATCATAATAATAAAATGATCTTGGTATAATGATCATAAGTAAGCAATATGGCTTTAAAAGGGGTTGTCATACTGGGGGTACAGCAAAACCAGCGTATAATAAGGCACAAGGCTGAAGGCACAGTGCCTTCTTCCCTTGAAATGCAGTAAATTTTAGTACAACCAACTTCTCAAAGTGCCTTATTACTTATATAAAATGGGACCTTACTAAATTTAAAAACTAAAATTAATGCTTTTTAAACATAAACATGTATTCAAATGGTTTTATCTATAGTTAAATAGTGCATCTGCCTGTTGATGCCGGGGATGCTGTGTGATTGGTTGTCTGACTGAAATTTATAGGTACTGCCAGTTTACATACAAACATACATACGAACATATGAAATGCCAGTAGAAACAGGCCTCATGGTCTATCGAGTCTGCTTGTTTGTACAGCTAGCCTCTCAACTTGCAGCTGCCCTGCCCCCACCTCGGTGGTGGAGCCAGGTTTGGGAGCCGGGGGGGGGGGTCATTCAGTCAATCAAGGGCTCCACAATGGGCACTAAACAGTGAATAAGGATGGTGGAGGGGCACTGCTACTCACACTGGGGCAGCCAGGAAGGGAAATTGGCCCCCAGCCCCCTTCTAGCTCTGCCACTGCCCCCTCCTTCCAGCAACCTGCCTCACTCTGTCCCACCCCTTCTTAAATCTACCCACCATTTTGCAGGATACTATTTCCTCAGGCAGAGTATTCCACTTGTCCACCACCCTTTCTGTAAAAAAGTGTCTCCTGATTTCCCTCCTGAATCTTCTCCCCTCCAGTCTCAGCTGATACCCTCATGTGTCCCTCCCCCTTTTTGATCTGGAAAATCTCTTCTGAATTAGTCTTGTTTATTCTGTATTAGTCTTGTTTATTCCCTTTAAGTATTTAAAGGTTTCGATCATATCCCCACCATCCCTCCTCTCCTCCAGGGTATACATGTTCAGCTCCCCAATCCTCTCACCATAGGACTCCCCCCCCCTTCCCTGAATCATATTGATTGCCCCTCGCTGCACCCCCCCAACAATCTAATGTTCTTCTTTAGGAATGGACACCAGTACTGTATGCAGTATTAGGTGCGGTCTGACCAGTGACCTGTACAAGAGAAGGATCACATCCCTGTTCCTAGAGGAGATTCACCTCGCTATGTACCCCAGCATTTTGTTTGCTTTTGCAGTCACCTTCCTGCACTGAGCTGAGTGGTTCACACTCCCCATTATAAGCACCCCAGATCCTTTTCCTCCAAGGTGCATTCTAACTCTACCCCTCCCAATTGATATTTCCTTCCCTGGTTCCTAGCTCCGAAGTGCAGGACCTTGCACTTCCTAGCGTTGAATCTCATCTGCCATGTTTCCGACCACTCCTGTAGTTTGGTCAGGTCCTCCTGGAATCCCTTCCACCCCTCCATGTCATTTACCACAACTTCCATCTTGGTATCGTCTGCGAACAGGCTGATCTTACTCCAGACCCCGTGTGAGATATTGGCTACGAATATCCCAAACAGCACTGGTCCCAGTACCGAACCTTGCAGTACCCCACTCGTGACATCCCTCAGTGATGAGAGTTCCCCCACCACCACTACCCTTTGCTACCTACCCCTCAGCCAGTTGGTGATCCAATTGATCATTTTTGTTCCCACCTCTATGTATTCCAGTTTCCGCCCAGCCTCCCATGTGGCACAGAATCAAGGCCTTGCTGAAGTCCAAATACAAGACGTCCACTGCGTGGCCCTTTGTCAAGCTCCCTGGTCACCCAGTCATAAAACCAGACTAGATTCGTCTGTTAGGATCTGCCTGATACAAACCCATGTTGCTGACCGTCTTGGAGACTATTATCCTCCAGAAAGGTCACCAGCCTCTCCTTCAGGATTATCTCCATGAGCTTCCTCACGATTGAGGTGAGGCTCACTTGTCTGTAGTTACCTGGTTCATCCTTCGGGCCACTTCTGTGAATGGGCACTACATGGGCCATCCTCCAGTCTTGCGGCATCCATCCAGTGTCCAGCGACGTACTGAACAGGTCTGCCAGTGGTCCTGCTAGGATCTCTGTTAACTTCCTAGGCACCCTTGGGTGAAGGCTGTCTGGTCCCAGTGCCTTGTCCACCCTCAGCACCCTTAGCACTTCTGGAACCCTGTCCTCCGTAATTCTGATATCAGTCACCCACTCCCCCCCCCACTCCACCTCTCCCATGAGGTATCTGCCCCTGCCACTCCCTCCGTGAACACAGAACAGAAGTGATCATTCAGTACCTCTGCCTGCCCCACCCCCGTTCTTCACCCACCTACCCCCCATCCTTCTTAATCCTCACAATCTGGTCTTTGTTTCTCCTTCTCTCGCCAATGAATCTAAAAAGTCCTTTTCCCCTTTCTTGATTCCCTGTGCCAGTCTCAGTTCCCTGGATGCCTTGGCCACCCTGACTAGCCTGGTAACCTCCCTGGACTGCTTTGTATACTCTTGCTTGTCCCCTTGCCCTCCCTATTTCTTGAATTTCTGGAATGCTTTTCTCTTGGTCCTCACCCCTTCCATGACCTCCCAAGTCAGCCAGCTTGGCTTCTTTGCCCTGCCTTTCTTGCTCCGAGTCTTGGTACAAATTTCAGCAGCTTCTGCTAGTCGCCTTTTAATTATATCCCATTTTTGGTCAGCATCCATGCATGCTTGAATTCCCACCAGATGCCCAGCCAATATTTCCCCCATTCTTTTAAAGTCCACCCCCTTAAAATCTATCCTCCTGGTACCCGTACCTCTAGTTTCTCTGCCCGTATTGAGTGTGAATCACTGAGTGTTGGTCACTCCCAGCCAGGGGGTCCTCCACCCCCAGATCCTTTACAGCCTCCCCATTTGTTAGTACCAGATCCAGAGTTCTTCCCACCCTAGTTGGCTCTCGGACCATTTGCACCAGGAAGCTGTCCTGAAATGCCTCTAGTAATACCTGCTCCTTCACACTCGTGGTGGTTGGGCTGTTCCAGTCCACCCCAGGGAGGTTGAAGTCCCCCAGCACTACTGTGTTCCCTTTCCTACAGACCCTTCTAATCTGCTCATCCAACTCCGTATCCAGATCTTCCTCCTGAGCTGGTGACCTGTACACCACCTCCATCCTCAATGTCCTTCTTTTGGAGTCTTGAAACTGCATCCATAGGGCCTCTGTCCTGCCCTCTTCCCCCTCTTCCCACATGCACCTTATCCCTTCCTTCACGCAGATCACCATGCCCCTCCTTCCCCTTAGCCCTGTCTTTTCTGACTATCCTGTACCCTGGGATCATCATATCCCAGTACTGGTACTGAGTGGCCCACGTTTCCCTGATGGCTGCTATGTTCACCCTCCCCACTGCCAAGAGCACCTGTAGCTTGGCTGATTTGTTATCTAGGCTTCTCGCATTCAGTGAGACCACCCTCCAACCTGTGCCTCCCCCCCTTCCTGGTTTTCCCTTCTCCTAACCCCTCCTTGCACCCCTACCCCAAATTCCCCTCTGATAGCTTGGGGGGTAAGCATGTTCAGCTCCCCTTTCTGGATCCCCTCCTACCAGCTGACCTCACACTACCCCCCCACCTAGTTTAAATCCACCCTTGACATTATGTACCCCTCAAACCTCTGCTTTAATACTCCCTTCCCTACCCCACTGAAGTGCAGCCTATATTGTCCCAGGTTCCACCCCAGTCCTCCACTGTCCCATACCTCTTGGTCTGACACCACTCTCTAAATCAAGTTTTGAACTCCCCAATCTTCCCTTTCCTTTCTGTACTCATGCAGAGTACTGGGAGCACCTCTGAGAAGACCACTGACTCCCCTACTTCCTTACATAGCCCTCCTAGTTCCTCAAATCTCCCCCTTACTACCTTCACAGTCTCCCGGACCCCCGCCAGGTCATTGGTGCCCACATGCACCACTACATGCAGTTTCTTCCTGCCCCTCCTTGCGCACTTAAAAACCACCTGCCCCGCCTATTTGTAACTTCAAATGAAACATTTACAGTATAATAAAAAAAACTTCCAAGCATGATTCTTTGGCTGGTTTTGTATTTTTTATACATCTATGTTTTTCATACTTCTTTGGTGTTCTTGAAGTGTGCTCAGGAGCAGGAAACCAGGCTTATATGAATCCAGAACACAAAGATGCTGGATCGGCACTATTTGCAGTTCGGTTGTGCTACACGATCAGTGGTTGTGAGAGCTGTGTAGCATGGTGAAGAAAAGCATGGGTATGTTGTAATTAAATTGCTTTATGCTTTTTTTTCAACAGTGAAACAGAGAGATCATGTGGGGACTGAGCAGACAGGCAATGGACTTAGTGAGTGGGAGAGTGAGCAGCGGCTGGAGGAAGCAAGGAGGATAGCAAGACAGACAACTGTCTCTAAGGAGTAAACAGCAAAGGAATGACAATGTAAACCAGAAAAAAATGAGAATACCATGGAAATCTATGAAGTACTTGTGGGAAGCACCTATAAATGGCACTGCGGGTATGTCTGAGATTTGTTGGGGTGAAGTAGCTGACTGGAATATAATGACTGCCATTTGAAGAATGAAAATTACAACAGGCTGGTACATGGATATGGACAGCACTGCATGAAGGATGGCAGGGGCTTGTTTCAGCCATTGGTTGTACTCTCCCAAGGCCATAGTTAGAAGGCAATGGTGGAAATAGGAAATTAACCCAGGGAACTCAGTTTCAGGAGCAAAATGAAAAGCCTGGCTCAGTTCCAGAAGCAAAATGGGAAAAGACTGTTCCTATGTAAAATGTACTACCTTAAAGGCATAAAACTGGCTAAATAAAGTGTTAGCATGCAACATATAATGAGGAAATATCTCCCTATACCTCAGTCAGATAGGTTCATTCCAACATCAGAGGCTAACGGTTCCCCCCAATGAATTCTTTCAATTTCCTGCACTGCTAAAAAGTCTTGGCCAATCAGGACGAAGAAATTACTTTACCCACATTATGATACCAATTTAATATTAACAGAATTAAAATTATTTAATTGCAATGTGATATATGGATAAGCCAAATAATACTACCAAAAACTATGTAAAAAAATCTCCATAATACTACACTTCCAATCCCATAATACCATCATTGAAATCTTGTAATACTATCGTTCCGAGCTCTTAATACTGTCATTCCAACCTCTGAACAATAGTATTATGAGACAGATGCAGGACGACATGCTGATGAATTCCCCATGCTCAGCACAAGCTGGCTTTTACTATATCTTCCATGTACAGTAAACAACGACTCACTGCCACTGACTAGATTGTCACAAAAATGATTCTGTCAAAAGAAAGTCCCAGCAGTTTAGCTTACATTTGACTTCCCGAGTCCCCTGATTTCCCTGATTGAGCAGCTGCCTTAGTTGAACTTACATTTTGTGTGGAGGATGGGTGGGTGAACTGTTAGGAGAGTGGGGGTTCTAGGGAATGCTAACTGTTGGTGGAGTGTTCACAGTGTTCCCAAATTGTTAATCTATCTCTCGGCAACCTGGGGTAGGGCAGGCTGAAGTGTTAACTGAGTTCAATATTGTACAGCTGCAGAATGCACTGGTACCATACCTGAATGTTCGAAACTCTTTGGATCCATATATTACAACAAATAAAAATAGGGGACTGTGTATCACTCAGCTGTAATACCATCTTGAGGTTCTGGTGACATGTTGGAACCTCTCAAGCTTCGCACTCGAGGTTCACATGTCATCAGAAGAACCTCTCAATGGTATTATACCCTGACCTATTATTCTGTTTATAATATTTGTGTCATAATCAACAGTACCATAATGTATTTCTCATGTACATAATCTTGGGAGTAATTGCAGGCCTGTCCAGTAGGCTACTGCACCTGCTGACTTTCTCTTCTCCAAATCTGAAGCGAGCAATATATATATATATATATATATATATATATATACACATAGTAGTACCTCACTATAAAAAATGCTTCTGGGTCCATCCCATTAGTTCATTATAGCGACGGCTCATAATAATGAGAAAGGGTGTCTTGTGGGAAAAAACAGCTTTTTAAAACATGGTTGAAGCTGCTGTATATTCTCGACTGTATTCGGCATCTTGCCCCATTGTCCTCTTCTGGTCTTCTTCCTCTGGTCCTGTTAGTGTTGAAATCATACCTGTTGGTCTCTCTGTAGTGGTCTCTCCATCTCCAGTGACATCTCTAAAAAATGTCTCATTTGAGCTGTCCAGATTTGGGGTTTTGCCCATATTATATTCCTCTTTTCTTCTCAGGGGAGTAATAGAGGCATATCCTGTTCTTGGCCCTAAGTACAGAAACCAGACCCCCAAGATAGTGTTTCAGAAGTAATGAAATATAAAGAACGTATTGGTCCATTCACACCAGCTAGAGAAAAAAACAAAAAGCTAGGGTGTTTCCCCCCCCCCATAGGTTGCACATATTGTGGAAAATGTAAATTTTGCAAATTTATAAAGAAAGGGAAAACCTTTAAACATCCAACCAGTACAGAAATCTTTGAAATAAATTACCTCATTACTTGTGATACAACAGCAGTGATATATGTGTACTTGTGGTTGCTTTTATATTGGAAAAACAACCAGGATGCTTAACTTAAGAAATGGGGACCATTTGCATCACATTGCAAATGAAGATACCACTAACATACTAGCAATTCATGTTAAGTTTGTAAACACCACGGAAAATCATACCTGGGCCTATATGGGGACAGAAAAAGTACACGGGGAGATTTCAGTTGAACATCATCACCGTGGTGACGTCCAAACACAAGGATATCTAATTAATAGACAATAAACTTCAGAAAATGAAAGACTGAGGGCCAGATATTCAAAACTTTGCCCTGGGGCTAAATTAGTACTACCTGGTGGGCAAACTTAGCCCGGAGCACAAAGCAAGCCATATTCAAAAAGGAATAGCCCAGGGCAAACAGCTTCTGAATATAGCATGGGAATGAGGCCGGGCAAACTGGGCTGGGAGTGCAGGGCAAACTTAGCCCTGGAATAAGACAGCTCTGAATATGGCAACCAGAAGTGCAGACCACAACAGCAACACAGTGCACAGCGATGTGAAGGTAGGTAGAGGTGAACTATGTGGCCAATGTGTGTGCCAGCAAATGCGTGGACCCAGTACAGCTGGAGGCAGCAGCGTAAGTGAAAGTACAGTGTGCAAAACTTTAAAATATTCCCTGAACTGTTTGTGCAGCACTAACACATTTGTGCTGGTTAAGCACAGGGCTAAACCATTGGCCCAGTGCAAACACATTTGCCAGGTGCTAAACTTTGCCATATTCCAAAGTGACATGCAAATGAGCCTACTTAGGTAGTCTCTGGGTAAACATCCAGATTAGCAACACATTATGCCCTGATTTGCATGCAGTTTGCCCCGGGCTAACGGTTTAGCCCTGTGCTAAACCTGCACAAACGTGTTAGCACTGCACAAACAGCTTGGGTAATATTATACAGGTTTGAACACTACTTCCACATGCGCTGCTGCCTGCAGTTGTACTGGGACAATACAGCATAGGCACAGATGGTGGTGGTGCTGCATGCAACTGTCACACTGTAGGTCATGCTACAGTACACAGCAGACACTACAGTAGCAAGGGGGCCAGTAGTGTGTGGACACAGCAATGCCTATGGTGTGTAGGGCAGTGATGATGACTGCACTATACACAGTGAGAGGCCCAACTTGCAGGTGTTTACTGACAGTGGACATTGCTGTTATGCTGTTGTGTGACCCACAGATGCTGCACCTCTGGCATGGGATGCTCACAGTGACATATACATGTATGGCTTTGTGTGCTGTGGCAGTTGTATAGCTGTGCAGTATGTGGCGGGGGGGGGGCATATATTATCAGAAAGGCACACTGGTGTTGGGGTATTCCCAATACTGGCCCATGTGCACTGCATGATGTGTCCCAGCCTTGTGGCCACACCTGGTCTGTGACACAGCCTGGCCACCCATACACTCTCCCTGCAACATCCTTCATGCTCACAGTGCTGCATGTGTGTGCTGGCATCTGTTGGTGTCCACAGAAGAGTGGTTGGCAGGTGTGTGCTGTATGGCCATACTGCCATGATGTCCACTGGTGGCAGGGTCACCACTTACTGCCTGGCATGGCTGGGACTGGTGGCAGATGATGGCATCATTGTGATGCCATCAGTTAGCAGCATGTTTCCTCTATGTCTGGCTTTGTCTGTGTCATATTTATTTGTTAGGGTCGCGCAAAGCCACGCAAGCCACGCAAACACCGCGCAAAGCTGATTGCCCAGGGTTAAGACAAGCTTTTCTTGTGCGGTAATGTGCACCGCGCTAAGTGTCGCTCTGTTGCGAAAAAACACTTAGAGCGGCGCTAATGGCTGAATATAGCATTGCGCCTGTATTCATGTCAGTTTGCCCCTTGCATACATTATGATTTTGCCCAGTGTTAATGCAGTTTGCCCATGCT
Source organism: Neoceratodus forsteri (assembly GCA_016271365.2). Classification (NCBI taxonomy): domain Eukaryota; kingdom Metazoa; phylum Chordata; order Ceratodontiformes; family Ceratodontidae; genus Neoceratodus; species Neoceratodus forsteri. Next base: position 1,230,310,965 of record CM057453.1, on the reverse strand, counting down.
ATTTGGCCTTTTGAATATAGTAGACTCACGCTAATCCCACGCTAAATCTGCGCAAACGGTTTTTGCCCGGTGCAAAGTTTTGACTATCTGGCCCTGAAAGTTCAATGACTGAAATTGATGACATCACAATTAATGCAGCTTAGTTAATATATAACAAGGTAATGGATGATGAAGTGCGTAATTAATTGTTAAACTATATGGGGCATTGTAAAAAAGCACGAGTGATATGCAGTTTTTAAAATATGGGCACACGTTGTTTTAAGTATTTTATTAGATTAAATGGTTAAGCAATCCCTATATAAATTGGAAGAGAAGCTGTTAAAATTTAAAACCTTGATAAAGCACCCGCAGTGGTGTAAAAAGGTGTCAGGGCAGTTTTCCTTTGCACTGTTTGGGGTATCTCTATCCTGTAATATATTTTTGCACATCATTTTTAAAGCTTTTTGCATCTAATAAAGCAGTAATATTTTAACTCCTATAAATGGAGTAGAATCTTATCTTTTGGTGTTTAGACAAGTGCACATTGTTTTCCTTTTTGCACATCTTGTGGTGCCCCTCACTCCCCGATCACTGTCCCCATATATTCCCTGGTGTCTGGTGGCAACCCCACCCTCCAATCACCATTCCCTAGTCCCTTGATTATTTATTTATATAATCCAATGCCAGGATGCCCACCCCCAGTGTCAGATGCCTTTCCCCCACAGCCCATTGTTTTTGTAATTAGCTGACATTGGGGGGCCCAATCTCCATGCTGGCATTTAGAGCCCCCCCAGCAGTAACAGTGGGGAGACCACCCCCAGTGTCCTGAAATATTTCTTTAATCCTGTAAAAAGAAAACAGTCACCCAATATGTTTTTCTTTTTTTAACCTGAAAAAAAGAAAACGGTCCCTCGTCGTCCCTGCTGTCCCCATCCCACTGAACACCCACCACCCTACACCCTCCCTTACCCTGTACTTACCACCAAAGGTCATAGGCTGTCATCCTCTATGTACTGAGACATGCCTGCACTCTTCAAAGCTGAACCGTGAACTGAAGAATCAAGGTAAGTGTATTTCAACCGTGTTTTGAACTAATGTTAATAACGCTGCCATTTTTAGGAATTTATTCACCAAATTTTCAACATGGCCTTTTTGGAATCCCATCTCATGAACACTGCTTGGAAGGTGATTTTGTAGTCACTGTGTGAAATCACCTTTTGGGAGTGAATAATGAAATTTTACCACTAGTGTTCATGATGTGGGGTCCCAAAAAGACCATGTGGAGAATTTGGTGAATAAATTCCTTAAAATGTCCGCATTATGAGCATTTGTTGAAATGTTTCTACGCATGTGCATAACTTCAGTAATTTTCAATATTTTGAGTCCAAATTTTCAATATACAGTAGTCATTGTTTCACACCACCTCAAACAGTACAGCTGTTATTTTTTACATCCTGTCCGAAATGTATTTTCGCACTTGTGGTGAGGAATGGCATTTTGGGGTAGATTTGAACATTTTCACCTATGGGGTTTATGAGATAGAGTCATAAGAAGACTATGTTGAAAATGTAGAGTCAAAATATGAAAAAATGTCAAAGTTATGACCATTTGTTGCAATTTATTTATTTTTTTTATTTTAGTCTTTGGTAACCGGGTAAGGCCCACAGGGCACAAGTGCCTGTTTTCAGGAGTTACCTGGGAGCACTGGGTGGTTAAGTGATTTGTTCAGAGTCACACAGTATGCAAGTGGAGGTTATGAGAATCAAACCCCGGTCTGGTCTGCTGGATGTACCAAGCTTGTTCACAGCTCATTACTCTAACCTCTAGGCTATGCCCACTCGTAACTTTGGAAATGTTAAATATTTTTACCCCAGATTTTCAACATAGCCTTCTTATTACCCTGCCTCATGTGTGTCACAACTGTCATTGTTCAATTCCTAGCCAAAATGTGTTTTCGCACCTGTGGCATGGAACAGCATTGCAGTTGAGCTGAACTACATTTTGGCGAGGATTCAAAAATGTTCTGTCCCGGATACATAAGGTGGGGTAACAAGATGGCTATGCTGACAATTTGGTCACTGTTGTCCTATAAATGGAAGTGCAGGACTTGGGGGGGGGGGCCTGTGCTTCTGCAGCTACATACATATACGCATCTACAGCGGGATGGACCCTGCGCTCCGACAGTAAAATAAGGATACTATTATACTATCTCAAAAAGTAAGGAAATAGGCTGCAAAGAACTTCATTAATGCTCCAGTTAGGGTCAAGGTGAAAATGGTTGGGAAATGAGATGTTAGTGTTTCCCTAGCACCACACTCTCCCAAACCAGGCAGGAGAGCAGGTGTGGGGGTGTGCCTTGTGCTTCTCAAGCCTAACATTCACCCCATTCTCATAAAGTCTATCCATCTGACCTTGTTTACAGATGGAATGGGGTGAGTGTTAGACTTGAAAAGCTGAAGGCCCACCACACACCTGCTCTCCTGCCTGGAGGGGTGTTAGGGAAACCCGAATGCCTCATTTCCCAACTTTTGTTGCTTTGACCCTAACTGGAGCATTAACAACGTTTGGGGCAATATATTATACTGGCGCAGTATCGCCAGTATAGTTAGGGTTGAGTAAGCACTTTAATGTTAAACCTCAAATTTTGCACATTAATAACTTTGCCACCATATGATGGATTTGCCTAAGATTTTGTATGCATGGTCTGGTACTATAGATCTCTGAATCTCGCAAGTTGTGTTATGGTCGGATGTACATTTGCGGAGCTACAGAATGCCAAACAACGTAAAAAAACAGACTTTTTGCGCATTTCTTTGCTCGTACCCACAGCCTATCTGAGTAGTCCATTCTGTCCGAAATCTTTAGGAATGATGCAGTCTGGGTCACCGATGTGCCTTTTGAAGATTTGGTGTAAAAATATTAAACCATTCAAAAGTTAATAAAAAACAAATGTCCCATTATAATCAATGAGGAAAACAATTTATTTATTTAAAAGTTTTACCAGGAAGGCACACAGAGCAGAGCACTGCTTGATTCCAGGTGTGTCCTGGGGAAGGGGACATGGAGGAGCAATAAAGAGTAATACAATTAACATGATACATAAAGGCGTACATATATAGAATTTGTACAGAGATTCAAATAGTGCAATTCGAAGTGAAAACAGAGGCAAGATGATTTAGGCAAAAGCAGGTTAAGAAAAAACGTATTGAAATGCATACATGACATACAACAGCAATTTGTAAGGTAGTTATGTGGACCAGGAAGGGGGAAAGGCTAAGGGGGGGGTGATCAATCCTAGCCACAAACACATGTTGAGGAGAAGTGGGCATTGATGAGCGAGCTAAGGAGTTGGGAGGAGGACATGTGTTGGATGCCAGCAGGGAGGGAGTTCCATAATTTAGGCATGCAATAAAAGAAAGCTGTTTGGCTAATTGAGGAGGACACGCGTGGAACAGCCAGGAGGTGAGCGTCAGTATTTCTGAGGGAGTAAGATGTGGGAGCAGGAGTATCTAGAACGGAGGCAAGATAAGGGGGTAGAGTCAGGGACCAGTATTTGGCCGTGAACTTAGCACAGTGGGATTGGCAGCAGTCGTGGAGTGAGGGAAGATTAAGTGACTGGTAAAGCTCGCAGTGGTGGGTGGCAGGCGGGGGATCAAGGGCAAATCTGCAGAAAGAGTGAACAAGAGGGTCCAGTCTGGCTAGGGTAGACTTGGGAGCAGCACTATAGACTGTGTTACCATAGTCGAATATAGGGAGGATAATTTTCTATACCAGTTCGCAGCAGGCAGGCTGCAGGATGCATCCACAGTTACAATAGAGGGCCACCCTGCTTCAGATGGAGCTTTTTGTGGATGGCATCAACATGTACAGAAAAATTCAAGTGCTGGTCAAGCCAGACCCCAAGATATCTGAAGGAAGAGCAAGCCTCCAGTGTGGTCCCATTCAGGGTGTGGAAGGAGGGGGTGGAGGGGAGCTGAGATAGTCTCTGCCTTGTGCCGATGGTCATGGAGACAGTCTTCTTGGCATTCAGAGAAAGCTGGTTAGCGCAAAACCAGAGCTGAACATCATTGAAGTCCTGTTGTAACCTGTTTGCTGCCACAGCAATCAAAGGACCTGAGGCATACAGAACCGTATCATCTGCATACATGTAGGTGGAGGAGTGGGGGCAGGTGGTTGGCAGATCATTCAGGAAGATGGAGAAAAGGAGCGGCCCAAGGACAGACTCTTAGGGGATACCAGAGTTAACTGGAAGGGAAGAGGAGGTGGAGCATCCAATTCTCTCAGATTGGGAACGACCTACCAGGTAGGAGTGGAACCAATTGGTGGCCGGGGTGGAGAGACGTGCAAGGGGGAGTTTGGTAAGGAGGAGAGCATAGGAGACAGTGTCAAAAGCCTTTGCCAGGTCTACGAAAATAGGAATGGTGATGTGGCCCTTGTCTATGCCATCAAGGATGGAGTCTTTGAGGCATAAGAATGAAGTGGTGGTGGAGTGATCCTTCCTGAAGCCAAACTGGTAGGGGAAGAAGAAGGAGGAGGAGGAGTTGAGAAAGAGGGAGAGTTGAGCAAGTACAAGGTGCTCCTGGAGTTTAGCCAGAATAGGGAGAAGGGAAATGAGGTGATAGTTGTCTGGGACTGCAGGATCACCACCTTTAGGGAGGAGGATGTTTCCATTCCAAGGGGATTGATGACAGGGTGAAAGACAGATTGAACAGGTCCGCCAGGGGACTGGCGATGGCAGAGGCAGACAGGTGTAGCATCTTGGAGTCTAACCCGGAGGGGCATTTGCCTTTATTAGGGTTTAGGGAGATCAGGGCTTTGTATACTTCAGAAGGGGTGGCCGAACAGAAGGAGAATGAAGGAGTAGTAGAGGGGTCAAGAGCAGGGGGAATGGGGGAGGAGGGTGTGGGCTGGACTGGAGGGAGGGAAGAGCACAGTGCATCTGTGCAATTTGCAAAAAAGATGTTGAATTCCGTGGCAACTGCAAGGGGATCCGTTACTGTCATACCTCCTGCGTTAGGTGTGGGGGGCTGTGAGTGTGGGGAGAAAAGGGATTTGACCACCCTCCAGAATTTGGATGGCTGGTTTATATTTGCATGGAAGGAATCTTTGAAATAGGTTGCTTTCGATTGCCTGATTAGCCTTGTGCAGGCATTCCAAAGGGAGCGGTAGGTGGCATGATCAGTGTGGGCATTAGAAGTTTCAAGGGTTTCCACACTTGATCTCTGGCTCTCATGAGGGACATAATGTCAGTAGAGATCCAGGGCAGGTGGGCGCCCCTCATGTGTGTCCATTTAAGTGGGGCATAGCGATCCCACACGACTAAGAACTTGAACTTGAAGTATTCTAATGCGGAGTTAATGGAAGCCACTCGGGAGATGTAGGGCCAGTTAGTGGCTTCCAGGTTACTTAGGAGTGAGGTGAGGTTTAGGGATTTATATGACCTTGTGAATATGGTTCTAGGGGGTGCTTTAGGCCTGAAATTTTACATATCGAGTAAATAATATGGTGGTTACTTAACAAATCAGGCAATTGACCTGAGGCAATTATTCAATGCCAATGAGTGCTGAGTGATCAGTCTATGAGTGTGTGGTTTTTGGATTGTAAGTTTAGCTGTGTAGGTTCGGAGATCAACTGTGTCAGGTTTAGGGCAGCAATCTGGTTTCAGATTTTATAGATATTACTGGACAATCAGTTTAGATTGAAATCCCCCAGAATGTGTAGTGCACCTCCATTGGTGCAGGATTTCAGAGAGCTCAGGTGGTCGAGGATAGGTGATGTGAGGGAGTTGAGGGGTAGTAGGAGCCAGCTATAAATATCGGGGTGGTGTGGGAGAGTGATAACTTGATCAGCAAGGCATCTATAGGCTTGGTGAGAGATGGTATATTGACCAGGGAGTACTGAAGGGAGGAGGAAGAGATATACATGGCCACGCCTCTGCCCCTTTTATGACCTGAGCAGTTGTAGCAGAGTATGGTGTAGCCTGGACTGGAGATTTTGGGGTCCTTGTGGTGTGGCTTTAGCCATGTCTCAGAAATAGTCAGGATGTCAGGCCTTAAGGAGATGACGGTTGGGTGTAGCACAGTAATTTTATGCAGCAGGCTACAGATATTTAGATGCATCAGTTTTAGTCCCCTTGGTAGTAAGAGGGGGTGGTGGTTGGTCCTGGGTTAGATTTGATGTCCCCCGCAAGTAGGAGAAGAAGTGATGCTAGCAGATTAGTGTGTGGAATTGCCCACTGGAGCTTATGGGATGTGGATAGTTGCTGAGCGTCTTGCATAGGGATTTGCTGGGCAGTGGAACTGAGGGCAATGAGTACGATATGAAAGGATGGAGGATTGCAGATCCAGCCCATCCAATGGGTATTAGGGGACTTTGGTTTGGAAAAGGCAGATGGGAATGGGAGCTGGGTGGCTGTGCTGACTGGACACAGAGAAGCAGGTTTCCTTCCTGTGCCAAGGGGTAGGAGGAAGGAGGGAGTGAGATCAGGGGTGGGAGAGAGGCAAGGATGGCCAGATACAGAGTGAGCATTGTGTTTTTGTGATTTGGTTGATAGGGGTATCTGCTTAGGACAGAACACAGACAGCGGTCACTAGTGGTGGAGGGGGATAAGCTGCTAAGGGGAAAGTTGGCTGACTGGTTTTTAGCCAGCATGTGAGCACCATGATATAAGGAAATGCTCACCAAGGGTGGTGGCAGGGGTGGTGGGGTAGCCAACGCAAAGCATCAGCGGGGAAAACCAGCACAGTGAGAAAGAGGCAGACATCCATGGCTCAGCCCGCTGGCCTCTTCAGTGCCGGGTAGTTATCTTTCTTGTGTGTGTTCAGGGGAGGGCAGCTTCAGAGGCCCTCATGACCATCAGATGGCCAGGGGGTGAATCTGTGGAGAGAGGGAGTATCTGAGAGTAAGTTTAAGCAAGGTAAGGGGGCAGTCCAAACAAAGCAAATGTAAAAATAAATATGGGAGTAGCTGATAAAACAGGGAGGGCTTAGCTTAAACTAGTTTCAGACTCTAAGTGTTACGCTCTAAAGAACAGCTTGATTGCGATTTGGTTTAAAGCAGGGTACAAGCCAAACAGTACAGCATTAAATAGTTTTTACAGCAAATCTACAGTTTTTACAGCAAAAAAAATCGGAGCACATTTAAATTGGAGCAGATGCACTCACAATGAATTTAAGCCTGCATGGATAGCTTAAACTAGCAGGTTAACAGCGTCAGGTGCCCTCCGGTGTTGTCTGTGTGTGTCTGGAACCACTAGCTCCGCACAAGCACTTGTTGAAATGTACTAAAAGTGAACAAGTACACAGAGTCTAAAAGTAACATTGCAGTATATTGCTAGTTCACTTAGAATTGTTACATTTGACAGGGTAAAAAACTATTACTAGGCATGTGCCGATTTTAATTCATTAAAGTGCAGTCCAAAGTCTGAATATAAAAAAAGAGCCAAAACCAAAACCAGCACAGCGAGAGAGAGAGAGAGAGAGAGAGAGACGTCCACAGCTCAGCCCGCCGGCCTCTTCAACACCAGGTAGTTACCTTTCTTGTGTGTGTTCGGGGGAGGGCAGCTTTGGGGCACTCACGACCACCAGATGGCCAGGGGGTGAATCTTTCTTGTGTGTGTTCGGGGGAGGGCAGCTTCGAGATCCTCATGACAACCAGATGGCCAGGGGGTGAATCTTTCTTGTGTGTCTCACTAAAGTTTCACAAATGCAATTTTACTTTCGCAAATGGCCTTTTTACTTTCATGCTGCCGCCATCTTGTTTTCAGTTAGTGAGAGAGAAAAATGCCTGGTGTTTAAATTTGGGACCCTCTAGGTAAACACTGACTGTTGGGCTTATCTAGTTGGGTCCTGAGAATGCCAGCCGTATCTTTTTTAGGGGGGTAAACCCCCCAGAAATGCCATTTTAAACATCGGGAAAAAATACTTTCGCAAATCATGAAAGGAACTGTCAAAACACGTTCTCAAATGTGAAAGTTTCGTGCTACTTTTTGCAAAACTTTCATGATTTGTGAAAGTATTTAAAAAAAAAAACAGCAAATCTTTGCTATCACCCTGCAACTGAACAGTTGTGTTTTGGGGCTGAAATTTGCAGGGTGGCAAGCCCTGGTCCCACAGACATGCCTTTTGGTGGTTTGGTGCCAAAACATTCAAGGGAACCAAAGTTACAGCATTCTGAAGTTAAGAAATTTCCCATAGGATAAAACTGCGGTGGCCGTGACTCCTTTCGGCACCCATATCTTGAAAATAAAGCGAGCTACAGATTTTTTGCTACCTGCAGCTTTTGTAAACAATTTTGTAAACATTCGATTACACCAGCAGTGGAATTTTTTCCCTACTTGCTACAGTTACAGAGATATTGGCAAAAACATGTTACAAGGGTACCTTTTTAGTGTGTTTCAGTGCCTGTATCTCGTAAACGATGTGAGATACAGATTCAGTCAGTTTATGTTGCGTGGAGTACTCACTGCCATGAATACAACACCACTTGAATTTTTTTTGTAGCTGCTACGGTTGCTGAGATATTGGCACATTTGTAGCACAAGAGTTCCTTGCCCTATAGGGCTGCTGTATGGCTCCGTACATACATGTAAGTGTGAGCGCAGTGCCCAGAGTACCCACACTCCCACATTCGCATACCATCATAAAAAAAATGGACAATGTGACGGGAGCGCAGGGCCCAGAGGGCCCGCGCTTGCATTTACACATACTAGTTACCAGTTACATTACACTTTCTCAAAAAGAAGAGAAATTCATTGCAAAAAACTCCATTATTGCACCAGTTAGGGTTCATAGAACAGCAACATAAGTTTGGAAATGTGCTGTAAGTGTTCAATCCCCTAATTTTGCATTCTCCCCACCCCAACCCCTCACACACACACACACATATATATATGCAAGACATACGCAAGATTGTAAGACACTATACAACTCCGTCACATCTGTAAGCACAATAATCACAATACTGTACCCATTTCTCATAACACTATGTAATGAAAAACCAAATACAGTATGATCAGCTCTAAACTGCCAGCACAGTATGATGACACATTATTGCTGGCATATCTTCTTTATACAACAAGACATAGTCTGTAAACATTTTCAAAATATTGATTTTTATGTGTAATAATTCAACAATTGGCTCGCTGCAGGATAGAGCTGACACATACATAGTACTTTTCAGATACTGCTCAGGCATGAAACTATCAGCATCACATGTTCTTATACTGCTGCATTACCTGGAAATACTCATTAACAGTATATAATAACTGGGGATCCTTTTTTCCCCTACGGGAAACCTGGTTATAATTTGCCATTATAACCGATGGGTTATAACGACAAACACACACCCAGTTTCCCATGTGAGCATGCCGCAGCAGCAGCTCTTCCTTCTCTCAGCGCCAGTCCTTCGTGCCAGACTCTGCCCACCTGCCCTCACCAGTAAGTTTATTTAAACCAAAAAAAAGAAGTAAAGGGGCATAAAACAGTAAAGATTAAGAAAAAAATTTTAAAAAGTAAGGGAAACCTGTCGCTGTGTCGAAAATGTGCCGAAACCCGACTGGACCACACAGGGAGGATGTTTTATTTTATATAGTTGCTGTGGTGAAAAAATTATCCCCAGCAATTATATAAAATAAAACATGGGGTAGTGTGTTTAAGTTGAGATTTTACACACACTCCTTGGTACTGGATACTTAAATAAACCTCTCGAGCTTCAATCTTGAGGTTTATGCAGCATCCAACACCTCAGGGCGTGTGTAAAATTTCATTAAACACACCACCCCATCCATTATTCCATATGTTACGGTTAGCTGTTGATGTTACAACTGTTGCTTTTACATCTTACTTTGTAAACTATACTACAAAACATTACTTTTATTATTACTACCATTTGTTATTAGGACCGATTCACTGTATCAGAAAAAAAATGCAAACATCCAATGGCTGTTGGTAATCTTATTCAAACTCTCATTTCCAATAAACTATCTGTGGATTACATACTGTGTGTTTTACCTGATGCTGGTTGTCTCTGGTTGGCTGTGTTGTCTTGGCCCTTCCCATGTGTGTGCGTGTGGGGAGGGATGCGGAGTTAGGGGACTGAACCCTAACAGCACATTTCCAGACTTTTGTTTCTGTGCAATGAACCCTAACTGATGCATTAATGGAGTTTTTTGCAACGAATATATATACATATGTTGCAAAAAGCTTTGTTAATGCATCGGTTAGGGTTGCAGGACCAAAAATTTGGAAAGGTGGTGTTGGGGTGCCCCAATCCTAACACCCTACCCCCACTCTGCATGCAGCTACAGATTTGGGGGTGTTTTGGGGTTGTTATCCCCAATACTGAATGAGGTGAGCATTAGGGTTGACAACCCCAAGACATCCTCCCCACACCTGCTGCTGTGTACAGGTGGGGTGTTGGGTTTGGAAACCCTAACACCACATTTCCAAACTTTTGTCACTGGAACCCTAACTGATGCATTAATGAAGTCTTTTGTAACACACACACACACACATCTGTATATATATATATACATATATATATGTATAACTACTAATATAAACTGTAACAAATATATATAGATATACATATATATATATATATATATATTGCTTTTTGTCAGGTTAAGCTTGCTAGAGTAAAGGAAACCCTGTTTTCAGGAGTGACCTCGGAGTAGTACCTTCAAGTACTTAGAATGGAAAGTTGGATACTATGAAACAGTAGTACATAAAAGCAGCAACCAAGGTAATTCATCTAGTCAAAACAATAAATATAATTTGGTAAACTTTTGAAGAATAGTCACAGGTTGCATATACCAGATTAGATTAGATGGGGTCTCCTTCACAGATGAATACATTTGTTGTTTTCTTATGTAAAATATTATTAAGGCCAATCCTTTGTGGTTAAAGTATTAAGAATATTAGTAGTTATGCCAGGATGTCTGTATTTTAACATCATGATGCCATGTAATTGGATGTCTTTGATGTGAAGCTGATGTACAATGTGACACTCAATGCTTTTAAAATAAAGATAAAAAAACAATAAATATAGTGATTTATTTATTAAAAATGTCAAAATGCAAGCCAGCCCATCAGTGCAGCAACAACACTACCACTCTTGATGCTGGTGACCCAGTTTCAGAACTGAGAACAAGTCATCAGGGGCCAGCCAGGGGAGGAGGATCGAGCATCCAAGAGGACACTCCTCTTCCGGGGAGGGAGGGCAGCTTGCCCAGGTACATGGCTGCCACCTGGGTGAACGAGACACTGACACATGTCACAGTGCTCCTAGATTGATTTAGTATTTTCCCTGTAACTCCAGGGTGATTTTCCTGTGTTTTCCTGTAGATTACAATATTTCCTATGGAAGCCAAATTGCCCGGTTTTGCTATGTAACCAAAGCATGTCTATGTAACCACTCACCCCTGCTTTTTGCCAAAATGACAGGTGGCATGCTGTTGAAGCTGACAGCAGTACCTGGTGGGGACCTGGGTTCGGGGAGGATGAGGTTACTCGGCACAGGGGGAGCCTAGGTTTGGCTACTCTGCACAGGGGCACCCAAGTAAATCCGAACACAGGAAGCAATAACTGTAATGTCCAGAACCAGGAATGGGATTCTTCAGTGTGGCTTTTATTCACATACTAGCTGAACAAACAAACTATAGATGGACCCACATGGGGCTACATTTCCTGGTAATGCAGATTAGAGACTACAGAACACTTTATCACCATTTCCAGCCCTCAGGCTCTGAACCCACCAGGCACACAGCGGAACTTGCACGCAGCTTTGGTTACACAGCCCGACTTGTACACACTTGGGGTTTCCCCACTGGCCCGGCTCCCTCGAAGGCCACTTGATCCACAGTCCATTGGAAGAATGAACCAATTATCATTTCCAGCCCTCAGGCTCTGAACCTACCAGGCACACAGCCCGGACTTGCACGCAGCTTTGGGTACACAGCCCGACTTGTACACACTTGGGTTTTCCCCACGGGCCCGGCTCCCCCGCCGACCACTTGATCCACAGTCCATTGGAAGAATGAACCAATTATCCTGTCGTGGCTCCCCACACCACACTAGAGTCTGCGACTCTTAGAGAGAATTTTCCTTACAATCCCACGTCTGGGTACTTCCCCCACCACTGGCCAAGTGCCTGAGGCAAAGTAGAAAACACAGAAGAAATCCATACAGGTGGACCTGGTCACTAAAGATGGGGGGCCACCCACCTCCAGCTCCCACAGCCCATACCCGGCCATTTCTCTGGAAAACTGAACCATTCCTTTGCTGAACTTCTAAATGTAGATTAAGGGTAGACGTCTGTCACATCTCCTCTACAAATTATTTGCATCTCACAAAACTCTGGGATTTGACACTACTTTTACTTGCTTGGCCCATTCTCAAGGCTTCCCAATATGTAGTTCAATCCCTAGATTTTCACACAAGTCCCAGGGTGAAGAAAACATATGCCCTTTTAGTCAGAGCAGACACTCACCCTTAAGTTGCAGGTGCCCCACAGGCAACTCACAAATCTTCCATCTTCAAAAATAAATCCTGGACTAAACAGGCAGCTTTTTCTCCAATAGCAGAATTAAGGGGATTGCCCCAGGAATCTGCTGGGAATCTTTACATCCCCCCCCAGAGGGAGGGGGCACTGAGACCCCATAACAGCGGTCTCCACCACTTCAGTACAACTTCACTCTCTCAGGCCAAACTGCAGACTCTCACTTTAAAACTTCCAACGTCCTATCTAACTCCCTTTGCTGCAGATTCCAATGTGGCTTATGCAGCTGCGAAAGTTCTATTGGTGATGTCATCCCTCAGTCTCAGCTGAGACTGAGAACAGAGTGAGACAGTGTGAAACCCATTTAACTGGAGTTTCACAAGCTGCCTTCCCTGCCTACCACTAGGTCTTACTTGGATTCTAGTAACCCCGGGTAACAGGGGGGTTACACTCGCCCTTGACCAGGAAAATGACTGTCCGCAGTCATTATTTACCCGGCCTTAGGCCATCCCACCCTATGTGCTACCTGCAGAGGGGGGTGATCAGGCCCCCTCCTACCATGTGCAAGCACAGGCAGGCAGGCAACACTAAGGGCCTAGAGGCCTTGAGCTGACATATCAGCCTCTACACTATCCACTTACTATGGACGCCTAGTGGCTCTGGTAGAACTATACAGAGAATAGCCCTGATAGATCAGCACTGCAGTCCCAATGGCCACTCAGGACCACAGCCTGTCTATCCCCCCTAACCCTCTAGGGAAAACCTATCTGCCTCTTAACCTAATACCCCAAAACAAAAACAACCCGGGGACCTCCCCGACCTTGGGCAACCTGCAACCACACACCATTAAAATACCATATTACTGTCTGTTTGTTTGTTTAAAACTTTATTTTTATACAGGAATATTTGATTAGTGCTAAAACACTGTTTACAATCAAGTCCTGTGTAAATAATACATAAATAACATCAAATACACAAAATACAAAATTCACAATTACAACATAAATAACATTATCCATAACATACACACTCACATTCACTCTGCAAATATTCAAATAGTTTACTTTTGAAACTAACAAGGCTAACTATATTCTGCAAATACTTAGGCAATTTATTCCATGATGAAGCAAGCCTATTCTGTAATTTCATTTCCCCCTATATTACTACAATATTTAAGTAATGGGACCCTATTATCTGAATTTCTTGTACATAGACTATAACTATCCAGGGTCTACAACTTAATATACTTGACTAATGGATGATTACTTTTGGCATATATTAACCTATGACAATTAATTAACCAGGTATACTTTCTCTGTGCCTCAGGATGCAACCAGTTTAACCTTTCATATAACTTACAATGATGCATTTTATATTCACCTTTAATAATAAATTTGCCTAATCTATAAACTGTTTGATTAACTTTTTTTTAACACTCTCTGTGAAGCATTCATATATATTGACACCCCATAATCAAGTACCGGAATTAGCATTTGCTTAACAAGTTTTTTCGCTAGCTAATTTAGGCAATACATTTGTTAATCTTCTAAAAGCACCCAATCTTTGATTAACTTTTTTTGTCTGCATATCAACATGACTTTCAAATGTCATACCAGAATCAATGTACATACCCAGATACCTGTAACCTTTAACTTCCTCAACTGTCTCCTCCCTACCCCCACAACCACACCTGTGGAAGGAAAGGGTTAATACAGTAACCATAACAATAACACCAGAGTACTTTAAATTTCTACACAATAAAGCACTGATGAGGAACTCCGATGAGCCCCTCCTCCTCTTCTTGTCTTCTCTTCTGTATTCCCAGGAACACCTGTAAGAAAAAGAAAGACAACACACACTCTCCTAATCTGCATACACAGTCTACCTAAACCCCTACCATCAAAACACTGAAAAAATCCCAAAAAGATTTTTTAGAAAAAAGGTAGAAAAACAGTATTCACATTAGAAAACAACGATATTATTTACAATACACATTTGGGGGGATGGAGTGCCCTAAAAGTCCCAACTAGTGACCACAATGCTCAAAGGCTAGTCCAATAAAGAGTCTCTCCTGGGCCGGAGCCCGGTGAAGCACAGTTCTATCAGGCCAAAGTCCCGAAGGGGAGAGTCTTTGCAGACAGTTCACACATTTTGAAGTCTGTTAGTGTAGGGTGTGTACTGCAATGTCATAAAGATAGAAAAGTTCGGACTTACCAGCCACTTGTAGTACGAAAATTCTGGCACCAACCTGCACCTCTGATGAAGACTCTCCCTGGCAGCATTTCTTCCGCTACAGCTGGGCGGACATCTTCCGGGAACCACAGGAGGGCACATCTGGGAACAGCTGGGCTGATGTCATCTCTGGAGACGGAACCTTAGAACAGGAACAAAAAGAAAACAGCTGGTCCGACGTCATCCGATTATCAGGCGATGAACAGGATACAGCTGGGATGGTATCTTCTCTGGATCTGAAGTCATCTGGTGGGCCAGTCGATGGATGCTGGAAAGGCCGGTACACTGTAGACTGATGAATGTGGAACACCTGAGTCCAGGATGTCCACATTGGCAGATCAATAAAGGCACTTCACAGTCTGGTGTGGCAGTATTGACTACCACTGCTCGGCTCTCCATTTTGTAGGCACGGGCGCATTTGCTGAGGGAGCCTGAATTATTACCCCGTCTGGGCGCACATAATTCACACAGTGGGAGAGTTCATGTCCCTCTCTGTCCACTATTCTCACTCTGTCTATAAACAGTGTCCTGCCTTTCTTCCACTGGGTATACTTCTCGTGAAACAGTCTGTTCTTTACATGCTTGTTGGCCCCAGGATGCACACTTTTCATGGCTTCGTCCCAGATCCAGGATTTCCTGCAGTTCTCAATCTCCTCCCAGACTTTTCAAGGAAAGGTAGGAAAGGTCATACCATAGATCTCATTTGCCTTTCTACAAACCAGTCTCTCCTCTTTACTTGCTTTGGTCAATCTGAGACCGCTGGCCTGGCTTGGGGTGGCCAGTCCTGGTTCTGCCAACCGCATCATAAAGAAAGTAAAGCGGATCCTGACTTCTTCCTCCTGTAAAGCTAGGGCAGTGGCATCACCACTTTCTTCCATACATTCCTCCTAGGCAAGATCTTGAGGCTGTGTACCCGTTCCTTTTTCACAAGGCCATATAGGTTCCCCCTCATCTTCCTCTTCACTGAGGATCTGAGCCCAGGAGTGAGCAGTCATTCTCACTCCCGAGACTATCCACTCATCACTAGGCATAGAGGTCGACACCTCCCACTCAAAGGCCTCCCACATCTCATCTTCACCTAAGAGACTTGGGCTAGGCCACCCCCTCCAGGGGTCTATTGATGCTTTATCCGAACTTTCCTTCTGGGATCCAGCATCCGAAACTTCAACTTCTGGTTCTGTCTCTAACTCTGCACCCTCTAGCTTTGTTCCACACTCCCCGGAGCCTTCCTCCACAGGCTCCACCTGGTGCTGTGTGCTGCCAACTGCAGATTCCTGAATTTTTGTCCATGTGGGAGCCAACCGGATTGGAGGTGCTTTATACAAGCCATATTTTTCTAGGCATCCAGCACAGTGAGGAATCATGAAGACATCCCTTCCAGCTCTCAAGCATATTTGGCATACGTGCACTGGAAAATTAGGAATCGCCACATGAGGAGGCAGTCGCCCTCCATAGCACCACTTTTAAATATCCCTCAGTCTATTCACTGCTGCTGTTACTGCAACCCGGGCATGATCCGGATAACAAGCTGGTCCTGAGGCCATAACTGCAGAAAAACAAACAAAAGTTCACTGTAACTGAAAGTCCCACTTTATTGAACACACTCTTTAGCTGTAAAATGGCTCCTCTGCTACTGTGTTTACTTTACTACCCCACCCTGTAATGGCGGCGGCAGCACTCCTGTGCATCAACATTCAGAATCTGGGTCAAGCCATTGCGCACCCAATTTACACAAACTACTGATAACTTTTGCTCAAACTGCACAACTTGCTCTGTTCTGGCTTTAAACACATTTACAGGATTTTCCATGGACTTTTTACATGCTGGAAACATTTTTTTTTTTTCACAGTCCCTTAAAGCTTCAGGTTTTTAGCACAGGATTGCCTGTATTTCTAGTGCTGCACTTTGCTACCACCCACAGTCTCTCTCTGGCTGCAAATTTTAAACTGAGGCTAAATTTATTACTATGCACACAGTCAATGGCTTAACAGGCTTGCATTTGCTAGCAGGACTTTACACAGTCGATACTTACAAAGCGACTACACTGCTACACATACATTTATATGGCATAGGGATGAAAATCACTGTTTGAGCAGTTTCTTGGTTGTTACTTACTGTTATCAGTAGCAGTTTGCTGCGATGGGGAAAAATGGCCTGCAGCCAGTTCTTGGAGGCCTCAGAACAGAAACAGGCGGGCAGTCCTACCGATCGTCTTTTCAACCACCAAACTTGCAATTTGGACGATCAATTAGCGGGTTGAGCCCGATTTTAAACTATAAAGTCTATTTTTAAACTGTTTACAACGATTTTAACACTCCGCGATGCTCCTCCACTGCCAGTACACGCACTTCACTCTCACTCCCTCTCGAATGCTGGTGCAGTCACTGTAGAGCTGGCTGAGGGGCCGGACTGATTGCAGCCTGACCAACCACATGACGCCATGCAATGAGCTCTTCTTCCCGCGGTGCTCTTCTCTCACACGATCGTCGAGCAGGCAAATTTAAACTGCAGAATGCAACTTTTTTTCTTCACCAACTGACTCCACAGCGGGAGCCCATTTCAGCCATTTAACATAGCCATTTACAGTGCAGTCTCTCAGTCAATTCAAAAAGCATTTCCAACGTCCAGGGCACAATTTTCCTGTTGCTACCCCTAGTCTTCTACACTTTTCTTTACAATAGCTCATTTTAAAGCAGGCAAAATGCTGTAAACTATTTGATGCAGGACAAGGGCACACTCTTTGGCTTTACTGCTCCTTGTAAAACAGTTGGCAATTTTAAACAGCAGCACAAGATTCACAGCACACAGAACACACTAGGGAAATTACTTCAGCTTTTTTGGGCTACCCACTGCCAGATAGCCAAAACGCTAGCCCCCTTGCCCGAGTACCTTCCTCCCAGAACAAAATCCAAAGCGGTGCCTCCATTTTTGTAACCCCTCACCCCTGCCTTTTTGCCAAAACGACAGGTGGCATGCTGTTGATGCTGACAGCAGTACCTGGTGGGGACCTGGGTTCAGGGAAGATGAGGTTACTCGGCACAGAGGGAGCCTAGGTTTGGCTACTCTGCACAGGGGTACCCAAGTAAACCGAACACAGGAAGCAATAACTGTAATGTCCAGAACCAGGAATGGATTCTTCAGTGGCTTTATTCACATACTAGCTGAACAAACAAAGCATAGATGGACCCCCATGGGGCTACATTTCCTGGTAATGCAGATTAGAGACTACAGAACACTTTATCACCATTTCCAGCCCTCAGGCTCTGAACCCACCAGGCACACAGCCCAGACTTGCCGCAGCTTTGGGTACACAGTCCGACTTGTACACACTTGGGTTTTCCCCACTGGCCCGGCTCCCCCGCTGGCCACTTGATCCACAGTCCACTGGAAGAATGAACCAATGATCATTTCCAGCCCTCAGGCTCTGAACCCACCAGACACACAGCCCGGACTTGCACGCAGCTTTGGGTACACAGCCTGACTTGTACACACTTGGGTTTTCCCCACGGGCCCAGCTCCCCCGCCAGCCACTTGATCCACAGTCCATTGGAAGAATGAACCAATTATCCTGTCGTGGCTCCCCACATCACACTAGAGTCTGCGACTCTTAGAGAGAATTTTCCTTACAATCCCACATCTGGGTACTTCCCCCATCACTGGCCAAGTGTCTGAGGCAAAGTAGAAAACACAGAAGAAATCCATACAGGTGGACCTGGTCACTAAAGATGGGGGCCACCCACCTCCAGCTCCCACAGCCCATACCCGGCCATTTCTCTGGAAAACTGAACCATTCCTTTGCTGAACTTCTAAATGTAGATTAAGGGTAGATGACTGTGACATCTCCTCTACAAATTATTTGCATCTCACAAAACTCTGGGATTTGACACTACTTTTACTTGCTTGGCCCATTTCTCTAGGCTTCCCAATATGTAGTTCAATCCCTAGATTTTCACACAAGTCCCAGGGTGAAGAAAACATATGCCCTTTTAGCCAGAGCAGACACTCACCCTTAAGTTGCAGGTGCCCCACAGGCGACTCACAAATCTTCCATCTTCCAAAATAAATCCTGGATTAAACAGGCAGCTTTTTCTCCAGTAGCAGAATTAAGGGGATTGCCCCAGGAATCTGCTGGGAATCTTTACATCCCCCCCCGGAGGGAGAGGGCACTGAGACCCGAAAACAGCGGTCTCCAACACTTCAGTACAACTTCACTCTCTCAGGCCAAACTGCAGACTCTCACTTTAAAACTCCCAACGTTCTATCTAACTCCCTTTGCTGCAGATTCCAATGTGGCTTATGCAGCTGCGAAAGTTCTATTGGTGATGTCATCCCTCAGTCTCAGCTGAGACTGAGAACAGAGTGAGACAGTGTGAAACCCATTTAACTGGAGTTTCACAAGCTGCCTTCCCTGCCTACCACTAGGTCTTACTGGGATTGTAGTAACCCCGGGTTACAAGGGGGTTACATCTATAGGAAGACTTTCCCTGTAGATGGCCCCAAATCCCTGTAAAATACAGGAATTCTGGTAGATCTAGGAGCCCTGAGATGATGCACACCATGCATGCATGTGTGCTTGCATCACACCCCAAGTCGACATCTCAGGGTTAGTGAAAATGGAGGAAAAGTGCTAGGCCTGGGGCACAGTAATGGACCAACCTCCTCAGGTTCTGCACCAGTGAAATGTCAGCCTTCCTCTGAACCAGATCCTGACTAGCAGCAGTTAGGGTCCTGCCACACCTGACCCTGGGAGCAAACCATGGAGAAAACTTGAGAGGAGGTTGAAGTCCACAAGAAGCCAGGCAACGGGGTTGGTACAGATGAAGGACAAAGGCCTTCCAGAAGGAGATCAAAAACCTTTTTCAAAATGCAGGAAAGTTCAGTAAGACCAAAGTCTTGTTCAAAGCAGCATCCTGATAAGGAAATAATAAAAATAAAAAAAATAAAACAAATAAAACATGAGAAGTGTATATAGAGCATTCAATTACAAGTACAATGTGGGAGGTGAGGAATTAATACTTAGGGCAGTCTCGATGGATTCTTGGTCTCATTATGCCATCAAAGTCTATGTTTCTATGTTTCAATTATAACTAAAACAAAAAAATAGTAGCCCAAATATATAGATATGATAGCTATCTATTGGATATACCATGTCCCCAATGAAAATATCCATTTTATTTTCCCCGAGTTCAGTTTGGCCTTACAACACCACAAGTGGCGAAGCATAGAGTGTTGTCAAAGGTCAAATGGCTCATGGGGAAAATAACATGGATATGTTCAATTGAGGCATGGCATATCCCACTTGTGCAGCACCCCTAGTTTGTGATAATTTTATTTAGTTTAGTGTTCTTATTTTTTGTGTGAGCATGTTCTCGGATCACCGAATGTCATTTTCAGGATGACAAAGTAGGTTATGTTTTTTTACTGTGATGCACATTATGTCAGCACGTCTTCACACTGACAAGCAGCTGAAGGAGGAGGGCTTAGCACAAAGCAAACATCAGAGAATGTGGCACTGTGAAAAAGCGGTGCAGCTTGTGGGCTGTGACTGCACTGGTGTCCAGGGTTGCAGTGGTCAGATTAACGGAGTGCCTATCCAGACTACAGACATTAGCACTGATTGCCGTGGAGGAAGGTAGGAG
Source organism: Neoceratodus forsteri (assembly GCA_016271365.2). Classification (NCBI taxonomy): domain Eukaryota; kingdom Metazoa; phylum Chordata; order Ceratodontiformes; family Ceratodontidae; genus Neoceratodus; species Neoceratodus forsteri. The sequence goes on along the minus strand of CM057453.1, from coordinate 1,230,290,617 downwards.
CACTGCAGGTGAGGAAATATGTAGTCTGCAGATATTTCAGGGGAAAGCAAGTGTTACAGACAAATTTGTACTGCAGAAATAAGTCAGTAAGCAGTGTTAAATCTGTTATTTTAGCAGAAGAGCAAAACCAAAAGTCCTGGCGCTGAAGTTGGAGAACGAATGAGCAGTTGAGGTTAAAAAATAGAATTCTGCTGCACGTGCTGCCAGCTCCAACCAGTCACTGCTTACAGTGAGTAAGTTTTTCTTCCTAGTGACCTAGTGTGAGAATATTGCAATATTCTCACTCTAGTTTCCAGGAAAGGAAAAATATTACCCCTTTAATATATTCACAGATGTTTCATGAATAGAGAATATACAATGGCCTGTGTTCAAATATGCCATTTATTCCCATGAGTGAGGGGGTGGGACCATAACTCATGTGTGGCAAAGCCACGGGTGAGTTATGAAAGTCCCACCACCTCATGAATGGAAACTGATGGCATAATTGAACACAGTCCATTGCACATTCTATGTATACAATAGTTGTGTTCTGTGTGACAATTAAGGGCAGATTCATTGTGGGATTGGTGGAATGGGCTGTCAGTCAAGTTGACTGTGATGTAGGTAAGTGAAAAATAAATAGTGTTATTTACCCAGTGGGTGAATAACATAGTTTATCTTTCACTTGGGTCAGAGTTGTGGGAAAATAATGCATCTATTTAAGTAGTGGAATTTCTACATGCATTGTATACATATACTGTATATACACCACACCACCACACCAGACAGCTAGCTCAGCTGCAGCAGGTACACTACCCTCCTCACAAACCCTCTCCCCTATCCCTCCCCTTCCCATTGCTATCCCCTCCTTCTGGTCGCCCTTCCCTATGCTTGCTTTTACGTAGGGTTGCTACCTTTGCAGAGCAGCCCATGAGGAAAGTGCTGAATATGAGTCGCTATTTTAACAGTGACTCATATTCAGTCGCCATCCTCACTGGATATCATCACTTTCTGATATCATATAAATGGTATTACAGGGATTGGCTGTCACTTTTTCTTCATACAAAAAGTGACCATCCATTTATTACTATACAGCGTAATGTTAATATACAAATCATAATAAAACGTGCTACTAATAAAAAGTTATAAAACAGTTACTTGAAAATATTGTCTTACATGCCTTTAAAGGGTTGTTGTTGTTGCGTAAGCATGATGACATAACAAGGGCTTAGGTTACCATCAGTTAATCTAACCTTTGGGGATCATGAGGTATGAGGCAAAGCTAAGGGCTTCCTGCCTCTAAGGTTAGATTAATGAAGGTAACCTAAGTGTTAGTGCCCTAATGCTATTAAAATCTAAACTGTTCTTTGTTTTTCAATATATGTTTTTATAGCTATAGTTCTAATTGTTTTATTGTATAGGAGGGTTTCCAGGTTCTGACATAACCCTTTTAGAATGCAGTCAGCCAAGCAGATTGCCCTATTTTCAGCCATTATTTAATAAAGGCTGTTGGCAGCCAGCCTGGTAGGCTTTTGCAGCTGCTGTCCTCATCTACTTTAAACTACTTCCAGCCAGAAATATATACAGAATAATAAATTACATTACTTCAATAATGTAAAAAATACAATAATGTTATATTAATCATAATATAATAATGATTATAAAACCATGGCTTGAAATTATTGCCTGACAAATTCTAAATGGTTGCTGTTACTGCTGTTGGCATACTACCCTATGGGCTACTACACCTTCGGTCCTTATCTTCTTCCAACTTTGTCCAGCCAGCAAGGCACACAACTAATACTATTTAATAATATGTTAATAATGGAATAGTCACAATAACATGTGCCACATGGGCATCAGTTTTAGAACCAGTGGTGGTTTCCCAGTGCACTATTGCACCTGCTGTCTTCATGGTCTGCAAACCTCATCCAACCAGCAATATACATAAGAAATAATATAATAGCAATATAATGATATTTTAATCATTATAAATAATATATGCAACAAGGGTATTGTTTTTTTAAACTAGTGTTGGCTACCTGGTGGACTATTTCACCTGTTGTCTTAATTTCTTTAAACCTTGTCTAGTCACTGGCCCACTAGCGTAGAGGGCTGAGGTACTACAAAGTGTCTTACCTCTTCCATGCTGGCAACCCAAGTTCAGGAATGAGCTTGGGTTGCCTGGGGTTGGCCGGTGGGTGGGAGGGATTGGAGAAAGCAAGAGCAGCTGTCTGGCAACTCTCCTCTCCCAGGGTGGGGAAACAAACCGTGCCAGCTCTTACCTGCCACCGGGTAGAGGTCTGGTGGTAGCACCAAAGCTCAAGTGGCTGATGATATGCTGGGTGGGTGGAATGGTACTGGCAGTTCTGGAGTGCATGTGTACCTCCACACACATGCGCGACTGTGTTTGCTGTAGCCCCGGGAGGTCAAAAATATGAGGAAAATGGACAGGGGGACTGGGCTTCAATGAAACCCTACACAGGGTGCTGCAAACTGCCCCACTGGAACAACAGGAGGAAGAAAAAGAGGTAGGTGGTCAGTTGTCGCCAACCGGGGACAGGGCTAATAGCCCCCCCAGTCCCAGCCAAAGGTGTACAAAAACCTTTAAAAAAATAGTCAGCAATATATAATACAATAAGAATCATACCAATAATAATATAATAACAATATAATATATAGAATAACACATGGGGCGGTGTGTTTAACGAGACTTTTACACACACACACGAGGTGTTGGATGTTACATAAGCCCCGAGATTGAAGCTCAAGGGATTTATTTAAGCATTCAACACTGAGGATGTGTGTAAAATTCTTGTTAAACATACCACCCCATGTTTTATTTTATATAATTGCTGGGGAGCATTTTTTGCCGCAGCAGTTACATACAATACAAACACAGTGCAGCCACGGTCCACTCGGGTTCAAGCATGGTCTGCGGTCGGCTTCAAGCGGCTGTGGAAACTTTTTTTTTTAAAATATAAAGCAGTTCATCCCCAGAGTGTACTTCAAAGAGCTAAGTTTATTTTTTTTATTTACTTATGGCAGCATTTGAGTGGTGGTGAAGTGTCCCACGCCACAAAGGGAAAACAGCAACTGGCACATGCATGGAGCAAGAGAAACCTGGCATGTGTTCGCCGTTATAACCAGCCAGTTATAATGTCTAATTATAACCAGGTTTCCCTATGGGAAAAAATAATCCCCAGTTATTATAATATAATACTAATCTTATAATTATAATATAACTGAGTATCATTTTCTCTCATAGGGAAACCCAATTAAAATTCCTGTTATAACCAGCTGGTTAAAACAGCGGGCACATGCTGGGTTTCCGTAAGAGAAAGTAGCATGCCAGCCTCTCTCACTGAACACCCACACAGTGCTTCTCAGGGCCATAATTTAAACACATTTTCTTGCTATTTTTAGTGTTCTCACCTCCACTTTATACCTCCAAGCAGGGATCGACAAATTTCAAAATTCACTGCTTGTCCAGAACAAGTGGCTTGACTAAAAGTAGTAGTCCTCGTGCTCAAGTTGGTAGCCCGGTTAAAAATAAGCATACTTTTAAGATAAAATATTAAAAAGTAAAGAAAAACAGGTTACTTTAGAGAGGAATAGTTATATACTGTATTAATATGTTTAACAGTATGAAAATGTGTGATGTTTTTGTTCTAGGTAGGTTAGACAGAACTGGTTCTCCTTATGATGAGTTAGTGAAACTGAAGAAGCAGAAGATTTGCTTTTTTTTTTCTGCACTGTAAATTTGTATACTTTGTAAAGTCTGAATATAAAATAAGTAACAGATCAGGTTTACATTATTTTTCTGTAATTTGTGCACTCACTGCAAATAAATAATGTGGATTTTCAAATCTGACTGTTTTTGTTGCATCTTTTTTTTTTTAATTTGAATTCATTTTTGTAGTCTTTCACAAGTCAGCCACAGGACAGTTACACTGGGCAAGTCACCCGTGACCCCACCCACACCAACCCTCTTCACTCCGAGCCTTTTCCCTAGATCTCCTCCAATAGCAACAGCTCACACAAAGTTAGGCTTCTCTTATTTGATTTTTTTTAGGCAGGTGACCCTCCTTCACTATTTTACCCTTGCTCTCTCTCCCAAAATCTCAGACACAACAGTTAGGCTCTCTTATTTTATTTTGGGCAGGTCAACCCACCTTCACCTTTGCCCACGGTCTCCTCTCAAGCAGCTTACAAAAACTCAGGCTTCTCTTATTCTATTTTCTTAGGGAAAAGGCCAGTAGGTACCCTCCTTGCTCCTTCCTTCCCTTCTCCCATGATTTCCTCTCCCAGACTCCCAAAGCCACCCCAGGCATTAGCTACCCGTCACGCCTGTGCCTGCAGTGATGCTGTAGACAGTGGGGGTAGCAGATGCGGGGGCTAGCAGAAGCGCCGGCGTGCGCTTAAAACTTTTTCTTTGTCTTCTGCACTTGTTTGCCATGGCTTTTCCAATGGCCCAATAGTGCTCGGAGGCACGAGACTGAGTCGCAACTTTTGATTAAGGGAGGGCGCAGGTGTATCTCGATAATGATACCGCCACGCTTCTACAACAAGCTGCTTTGTCTGTCTCAATCAGGTCCGCGAAGCGCTTTGTGAGGAGGGCGTGCCTAGTAAGGGGCGGCCAGGTGGGCTCTTTAAATTCCTGTAGGTAATGCTGCCTCACATTACAGAGAGGAGCTTTTGCCGTTGTTGCTGTCAGAGCTGTACTACACGCCTGGGCCGCTGCCGTAGTGCCGAACTGGAGGAGGGACGGAGCATTTGCACCTGCACTTGGAGGCTTGTGGAGAGACGCAGATAGAGAACCGAAGAAGATTGTAGGAGCCACGGCACTGAAACTAGTTCGCCTGACCCCCCACGGTAAGTGCTTGCTATGCGCGCTCTGCCCCTACTATTCCAGTCGCCAAGAAAGAGGAGAGGAATTCTGGACACCAGCAGCACCTGAGCCTGACTGTGGAAAAAAAATCATCTGTTTACCAGGACAGGTATGTTTTTAGTGGGTATTGAGACAGCCTGGAAATGTTTAATGCAGCCAATATATGGTTGGTGGCTCTTCTGTTTGGGGCTATACAAATGCATAAGCCCCACCAGTTCCTGTCATACTCTCCTATTGTTGATTTTTTTGTTTAGAAAGGGAATGGTAGCTCATCATGGCACTTAAATATGCTGGGTCTCCAGCAGTCAGCTTTATAAATGTAATGCTAAGCTACCGTTAAAATGTTTAGTCCTTCTTATTGCTATCTTCTGTACCCTGGAGACCTTAGGAAGATTGGACTGATTTCTGAAGCCCTCAATGTGTGTGCATCTTAATTCAAGCCCCCCTTTTTTTCCCTTTAAAAAGGACAGAGCTAGCAATCTTTGAGTGGTTGCAATTACACAAATTGTTTATCTTGGTTGCCTGCAAGTAGCCACATTCCCCTAAGGATAGTAATAACTACACTGGTAAACTGACATAAGGGGAAGATAGGAGGCAAGAAAGAAGCACAGAGGGACATTTACTCACATTTTGACTTCTCTCTGGTTAAAGAGAAAGTGCACTGGAGAAACCCTAGTATCGTGGCACTGTGGGAGGGACCAGGGTGAGGCTGATCATGGATCCTCTGACTTCCCGTCATATCATGGGACATCAAGAGCAAGATCAGTCTGTTTGCTGGTGATACCAAGGTAGGCGCGGTGGTGGATGACCTAGGGGGATGGCATGGGTTACAGGATGATCTGGCAAAGCTTGAAACCTGGTCAGACACCTGGCAACAGGGGTTTAATGCCAAAAAGTGCAAGGTGCTGCATTTTGGGATGAAGAACCCAAGAAGGAGTTACCCGCTGGGGGTAGTGCAGCTAGTCCAGACGGAGGAGGAGGAGAAGGATCTGGGGGTGCTCATTACAGGGTCAATGAACAACTCGGCACAATGTAGGAAGGCAGCTGCAAAGGCCAACAAAATGCTGGGTTGTATTGCAAGGGGTATATCCTCGAGGAGGGAGGAGGTGATTCTGCCACTGTTTAGGTCATTAGTTAAACTGCACCTGGAGTTCTGCGTGCAGTACTAGCGCCCGTATCTGAAGAGGGACATTGAGTTACTGGAGGGGGTGCAGCGCAGGGCGACAAAGATGACCAAGGGGCTGGGGGACTTATCATACGAGAGGAGGTTGAGGGAGTTGAACATGTACTCACTGGAGGAGAGGAGGGACGGGGTGACATGACTGAAACCTTTAAATACATGAAAGGAATAAACAAGACTGGTATGGAGGGGCTGTTCAAAGTAAGGGAGGGGAGGGCCACCAGGGGCCATGATATGAGACTGTAGGGATGAAGGTTCAGGAGGGAGATGAGGAGATGCATTTTTACAGAGGGATGTGGCTGGGTGGAATACGTTAGCTGCAGAAGCGGTATCAGAACAGTGGACTGCTTCAAAAGGGGGTGGGACAGGACAAGGGGAGGGTTAATGAAGGGGAAGGGTGGAAGTGAGGGACAGCTGCAGAATAAGGCGTGCTAGCTGCCCATTCAAGCAGACTTGATAGACCTCTAGGCCTTTATCTGCTGGCAAATTTCATATGTTCATATGTTCATATCCTGCTAAGAGATGGGAACCGTGGCAACTGGTAAAGTGTTGAGTAACAACAGGAGATGGTTGGTTGATCTCATAAAGGTCTAATTGGAAGGAATGGGGCTTCTCTCCAGTTCTTTAGAGACCAGCAAGGGGTTCCACTGGGGACTCCAGTTCACGGATTTTGTGTGACCCCTACCAGAGGGACTTGAGGAGGGATATATGTGTGTGTGTGTGTGTGTGTGTGTGTGTGTGCATGGGGGAAGGGGTTTATCAATGAGAGCTCTGTACTAAGGTCAGACAAGAATGGGTGGTGGGACCCTAATTGACAATACCTTAGGAGCCCATCAATAAAGAACCAAGGATGATATTCCTGGACTCTGAGCCGACCTATGCAATGTTCATGTGTACAGGATGTTTATTCTGTATGGTTTAATAGGAGAGAGTGTAATTTGGTTAGTAATTCTTATCCCTGGGGAAAAAAGTGATTACCTAAAGGATCTTCAACCTAAGACACCAAATTTTAATGTTTTGGACATCCTCATTAATTTACTTAAATGCTTGGGAGATGGGGTTAGCCCAAGACAACCCCAGTTCTTATGGCTGTCCCATTCCTGTTTTCAGGGTGACCCACAGTTCTTCTGGCTCCTTATGTGTATTCTGACTTTCAGTAGCTTTGATATTTTCATTGACATACAGGACACTCCTCCCCTTTTGCACCCCTGTCTCTTCTGAACAATACATAGACAGGTACTGAAGTCTCCCTAAGTGTGGTTACTGGTAAACCACGCCTCACTAATTGCTACTATGCCAGTTTAGCCTCTGACATTATTGCCTGCAGGTCTGGGATCTTATTTCCCAGGCTGTGAGCATTTGTGTACATGATTTTCCATTGGCCAGATTTTGGTGTGTTAGTTGTTGGGTGACGTTTGGCATTACCCCTGTGAGTCGTATGGGGAGACAAACCTTTTTTCTTACCTGGTGATGCAAATGAACTGCAAACATGCTGAATCCCTGTTTGACCAGTAGCTGAGGGGGAAGGTGTTCATCCCATTTGATGTATCCGGTGCTGCACCCCCTCCCCCTCTCCCGCCTGTTTGAAGCCCTGTGCTGTATTTTTTAATGCTTACAATTGTGCACTGCAGATCGGGGGTGTGGCGGGCGGTGCGCTGCCCACAGAAGCAATGAAATGTACTATAAAACTGCAGATCACCACTGGGGACCCAGGTGATGTGGGGGGGCGGAGCGCCCCCACAGAACAAATGTCAAAAAGCAACTCTGCAAGGCCACCTTTTCAATCCTGACTCCTCTAGTATTGAATTTCAACAGCGGCTGAGTGGACATGGAGAAATCAGATTTGGAGCATTCTGACTGATTGCAAGATGTGTGTGGGGGAGCGTAGAGACGTTGGTGGGAGGACATATTACATATTAGAAGTGTGTTCTTTCTCTGCTGTAGTTTTTAGCTCATAAGAGGGATATAATTCATGGAACTATTGGTCAATGTTTAAAATGCACTCTGCAGAAATGTGTGCATTGGGAACTGCTTTTCTGAGTGGTGTGCTTCCCCACCTAATAAAGGTTTGATAGTGGTTGTATGTTTTTCTTTATGTAGTGTTACTGTTCCTTGGTCCTGAATGAGCACTTAATGCCTAATAGTAATACCTAAAGTAACTGCTGCTGCTGTTAATGCTGTTAGAATAAGTGCTGGTCACAAGAAGGGTTATTGGAACCCATAGCAGTCACTGTGAGGCAAGGACCTTGTCCCACAGGTGCGAGCAGCAGTGTACATTAAAATCTGGCTTGTAGAGCTTCTGATGCAGTAACAGTTTGATAGCAGAGATAATAAGTTTTTGCACTCCGAGGGTCTTTTGCCTACGCTGTTTTGGACAGTAACATGTTTGGTATATGAGTATCTTTGGATTGAAGCCAGTTAGTTGATGGAAAGAGGGTAAGTTCTGAGCCTATCAGGGAGCTGGAAAATGGCATAGTTAGTCTTGTAATTCATAATTAACTTGTGCATATGGAACCATCTTTTTATGACTATGAAATTACTCTGTAGCCTGGATTCAAGAACCTTATGGTCTGGATCACTGGTAAATGAGACGGCATCATCAGCATATAAAAGGATGTGACCCTAACCGGAGCTAATCCTGTGAGACGCGACTCCCCAATTGTGCTTCTCAGCCATGTCTTCGACGTTGTGGTCGGCATTAAAGTGCCTCAAGGGTATAAAGCAGGTGCAGGGAGACGCTGCAATGCGTTGCTGCTGGACAGACAAGTCTGGACTCTGAGATCTAGTCAAATGGTCAGTGACAGGGGTGACTCGAGTGCTGAGGACATGCCGGTCATAGTGCTAGAGTGAATAATACAGCTGTTGCACATCAGAGTGCAGGCAGTAGCTGTCCCATTAGGAAAACACAGTTGTGATCCTGCAGTAACCATCCATGTAGAAGGAACTAGTTGGTCTCTAACAGACTGCGGAGCTGTGTGCTCTGTTACAGAGCAGTTGTTTGCACGGGCCTGAGCTGTCTAGGTGTTCTCGGATTTAAACAGTAATTTCTTTATGCTACTTGAAATCATACAGTCCTGGTATTGTTTCCGTTCCTTTATTCTACTTTGGATGGCCCTGTCAACTCTATCCGTACAGGGAAGCAGTTTTTCAATTGCAAAATGGCACATTCTAATTTCTATTTTAAGGCTGCCATCTGTGAGGTTGGGTACAAGGGGCATAAGCTGCGGCGGTGTCTGGGGAAAGTGTGCTACACAGAACAATGGAGTCCATTAAGAGAAAGCAGCCATCTGGGTCCCAGGTGCGAAAGGCCAAACGGGCCAGAATGGAAGAAAATGCACAAATGTCTCGGCTGATGCAGTCCTTCATCATCCGACCCACATCCACTGCAGGGTAAGCTTTTTTGATGGTACCGATTCATCCACTTGTGTGTAAACAAATATCTAGTGTCAGTTTACAAATTTATTTACTTATTGTTTTAGTGGTAACAATGTCAGCTACACCACAGATGCAGGAAGACTTAACACAAGAACCTGTGTAGATTCCAAATGCATCTGCCACTGAAACCGAAGCCACCACGGAATCCTAGACCTCACAACCTGCATCCCAAGAACCTGATGAGGCTGACCTGCACTCTGTGATGGAGCCTGTTGAGGCCGACATTGTGCCACTGACAGATGTGCAGATACCTACTCTTGTTGGAGAGTTGGAGTTGAACCAGCCAGACACTGAAGACCTTGGCTGTTTGGATTGTGGCCACCTAACTGATGCACAGAAGAAATGCATCCTTGGAATGCAGTGGCAACCACTATCTGGATTTCAGTTTCCTTCCCGGCTAATGGGTTCTGAAATTGCCAATCAACGCTTAAGAAGATTCAATCCACAATACCTGCAAACATACACATTTGCAAGATATTCAAAGTCTTTAGATGGTGTGTTTTGTGCCCATTATTTTGTGTTTAGTACCACAAGTGGCACTGTGTTGATATCCACGCCAATGAGGGACTGGTCAAACAGCAAGAAAACCCTTGAGAGGCACAGCAAATGTAAAGAACACTTGAATGCCACTGCTAAAACAGATGGTTTTCTTTCTGTCTGTGATGGCAAGCTGGTGACTGCCTACCAGTCTCTAACTGACCAAAATACAAGGGTGTCCCAGCAGACCAACCGCTTACTGCGCAGGATTGTGAAAATAATCTTGTTCTGTGGAAGAAACAACATTGCCCTGCGAGGAAAATATGCAGATGGAGGAAACTTCCAGGAACTATTACAGTACACAGCAGAACTGAACCAAGAATTACAAGATCACCTGAGACTAGCTCCCAGAAATGCAGTCTACACATCTCAAATCCAGAAGGAGCTGATCCAGCTTATGGGCCTGCAACTGCAGCGAAAAATCTTACAAAAAGTCAAACAAGCTAAATGGTTCAGCCTAATTGCAGATGGTACAACTGATGTATCAACCAAGGAACAGATATCCTTATGCGTTCGCTACGTCCACCACAACACCATAGGCGACACTGAGATACGTGAAGATTTTGTAGAGTTCACAGAAGGCTTCACAACACAGGTCGAGGACTGGCAGATCTCTTTATGCGACGCCTGTCTGCCTGGGGCATTGACGTCAACATGATGAGAGGGCAAGGATATGACAAGGGCAGTAATATGAGTGGTAGATTTAATGGGGTCCAAGCAAACATTAAGGCTGTTGTGCCAGAAGCCTTATATATAGTCTGCAAAGCACACAGCCTCAATACTGCAATTGTTCACTCCTGCTCCATGAGGCAAGTATCAAACATGTTTGACACTACAAAAAAAATTATTGCCTCATTAAAGGCATCCGTAAACGGAATAATATTTTCCTTACAGAACTGAAGGAATTTCGCAACATCCCAACGATTATGATGACCCAGAGATCACATCAGAAGTATTCTGCAGCAGGCAACACAAGATGGATGAGCAGGCTGACTGTTTGTCAAGGTTTAAGGAGAAATACTTTGTGGTTTGTAGCACACTGGAGAAGATGTCAGAATTTGAGTGATGATGCTGAACAGTTTCTTTATTCCATCACCAAATTTGATTTTATCGTGACCCTGAGCTGTGTTGATCACATTATGGCCTTGACAAAAACCCTTGCACCTTTATTTACAGGTGGACATAGACCTCATTCAAGCATCCGAGGAGGCTACTACTTTGTGGGAAGTATTGAGGGGCATGAGGGAGTCCTCTGAAACTCATTTTGGGGAACTGTACACAGACATCATGTCACTGGTAGCCTCAGTGTGCACTGATGAATCTGTTCCCCGCACCTGTGGAAGACAAACGCAACGCAGCAACATCAGTGCCACTAGCCCTAAGGAATATTACAGGCTCAACAACTTTATCCCATTTCTGTATCATGTCATTTCTGAGCTACAAGAGCAGCTTATTGAGTGTCAGCCTCGCTTCCTTGCTCAGTACCTTGTCCCACAAAAGTTACATTTGCTAATGCATGAGGAGCAAGTGTTGGAGCTCTATAATGCATACAAGGTGGATTTGGGCAGCATGGCAGAATTTAGGATGGAGCTTGTAAGATGGCGTGCAAAGTGGGTGAATATTCCAGTGAAACAGAGGTCAGAATCTCTAATTACAACATTGCAGCACCTAAACTCGCACTGTATCCGAACATCAATGCTGCATTATCCATCTTGGCAAACCATGCCAGTAAGTGTAGCAACTGCTGAGAGGTCTTTAGTGCACTGCGACGGTTGAAGACATGGCTAGAAGCACAATTGGGGAGTCGCGTCTCACAGGATTAGCTCTGCTGCACATCCACAGGGATATGAAAATTGATGTGGAACAATTGTTGAAGGACTTTGACCCATGCCAGGACAGGCGCTTTTCAAGATGACCCCTGCTGTGTCTGTTTTGTAAGGCAATAAGTGTGTCTGGTGTGGGTGGGTTGTCTGGTGTGAGTGGGTGTTCAAGCTTTACTGCAGTGAGTTGTGAGGAATGCAAAGTGGGTAAATGTTCAGTAAAGTGGATCTGACTCAAATCAGAGTGTGAATGGTCCTCTGTGGGACTGGCTACCTTGTCGTGGTACAGAGACTTGACACAATTGAGAAATTGTAACTAAAAGCCAGTCTTGGTCTGACTGAGTGAGGTGCATTTCATCTTTACATTGTCGTACAGAGATGCTGCAAATGATGTGGAGCAGGGCGGGGCATGGAAAGCGGTGGAGGGTGGGCAAGGCATGGAAAAGTGTTTGTGGCAGGCAGTAAAGACAACAGTGGTCTGGGGTAGTAAAGGGGCAGACCGAGAGGGGCACGAGTAGTAAAGGGGCGGCTTGGTGTACAAAACTGAAATGTCTGGCTACACCCCTGAGCCACCCTCACACACAATCAGGCTTATTTCATTTTCTTTGGGCAGTTCCCACTCCTCCTTCACTCCTCAGCTCCCCCCCCCCAACACAGTGTACTGTAGCTAGGTTATTTTTGTTGTAAAAAGTCTTATGCTATCTCTTAAAAGCAGCAAAACTTTCACAAAAAGGCCCACACTTCTCATTTCCTTACCCCTCCCTTTAGTCTGGTTCTGTTCAGGTAGTAACTTTCACCTCAGCTCATTATTTCTTCTGTTTTACTTTTACTGCTGCAGCTTATTTAGGCTCTTATACATGCTCAGCCTCAGAGTTGTGTTCTTGTTCCCTTAGTGCAGCCGAGATCGTGATTTGTCACATTACTCATTTTCCACACCACACATATACGGTCCCACTCCCTTCCAATCCAACAGTCACCCTTTTTCTTTTCTTTTAATAAAATTCTTGCAGTCGGTATGAATTCAAAACAACTCATGGCCATGGGTACTGGCTGCTTCCCGCCCTTCCCATCCTCGGCTCACCAACACCACTCACCCTCCCTAATTGTGTCCCTCCCCCAATCTCCACTTTTTGCAGCAGCAGCGCTAAAATTTATTTGATATTTTATTAATGGCATGGCAGCCCAGGCACAAGCAACAGCAAGTGTGGCACTGAGGCAGTGATTTCCACAGTCCCTGACTCCAAACTAGCTCCTAAAAAAACACCCGACCCCTCGCATGAACTAAGAGGCATGCAAGACCTTTCTCATGGAAATGAAATTAAAGTAAGAGGAGCGCACCTTCGATTAACCCTGCCAGCCAGTTTGTGCCATTGCTAGCAAATAGGTCCCTTACCAGAACAGCCAGATCTTCTTTGGATGAGACGGACACCTGCTGCCAGTCCAATTACTGGATCCAGCTCAAATTCCCCTGTGGCCACAGCTTGCTACCAGCAGAACTCTCTCAACGCTGCTCGCTCTCTCTCCCGCCCTGCTGAACACCGTGTGTGTAGCCATGTGGGTCACATGACGGCCAGACTCTGACATCGTCAGCAAGTGCTGTAGTGGAGGAACCTGGTAATGCAGCGGAAAATCTTTTTTTTTGTTTATTTAAAGCAGTACTTGTCAGCGGACAAGTACCCCTGTCACCAACTGCTTGTCCTTGCCTGAAATCTGGTAGCCCGGGACGTCAGGCTATCGGATTTGTCGAACCCTGCCTCCAAGGAGCCAGATTTCACAGACAGGTTATTCACTCAGATTTGCGCTCTCCCAGTATGTGAACACACAAAACTAGAAGAAGGAATAATATATACAAACTAGATATATAGCCACTAGACACCAGGGAAAATTAAATATTACAAGTAGACACAACAGAAAACATGCTGACAGGGAAAAAGGACATTTCCCTGACCAAAAAAAAGTACAGTTACGTAAGAACTTACCGTAACAGTAGATCTTCGAGAGGAGCTCTTGCAGCAGGCTATTACAATCAGGACTATGCCACAGACACTAGGACCCTCCAGTGAAAACTTCTGCCAGCATTACACAGCAGGGACCGCCCCCGACACCGGCTCCGCCCCAACGTCGGTCAGGGTACAAGAGGGGGCGGACCCAGCTCCACCTCAGTTCTCCCGCCGAGACCCAGCAGAAGGCCTGACAAGAGAAGGAGACGAAGCCTACCATGAAGAGAGTTGGAGAAGAAAGAAAATGGATCTGCACACCTCGAGGGGGAAGGCGGGTGGGAAGTAGGACCTGCTGCAAGAGCTCCTCTCGAAGATCTACTGTTACGGTAAGTTGTTACGTAACTGTACTATCTTACTTCGAGTGGGAGCTCTTGCAGCAGGCTATTACAATCAGGACTGAGTCCCAAGCAGTCCCACAGCAAGGAGGTAGCCAACCCCAGGAGGTGGAATATGCTGACTCCAGAGGTCTTAGGACAAAAGCCCTTGTAAAATGGCTAGGCCAAAGCCAGCTCGGCGTCTAGAGACGATATCCAAGCTGTAATGCTTGATAAAAGTATGCACCGAGTTCCAGGTTGCGGCAGCACAAATGTCCTGTATAGCAACATTTCGCAGGGCAGTGAAAGAAGCTGACACTCCTCTGGAGGAGTGACCCCTAACCGGGCCCGGCAGGGGTTTATTGTGATGCTCGTAGCAAAACGAGACACAGCGAACTATCCATTTAGAGATAGTTTGTTTGGACACCAGTTGACCCAAGCAATGTGGTGCAAAAGCCACAAATAGCTGCTCCAATTTACGGTGCTGAACTGTCTTTTTGAGGTAATACCTCAGAGTCCTGTAGACATCCAATGTGTGGAGGACAGCCTCCCCTCTATTGGAAAGGGAAGGAAAATAAACAGGAAGATCAACCGACTGGTTGAGGGTCAATTCTGAGACCACTTTCAGAAGAAACTTAGGATTTGTTCTGAGGGAAACCCTTTCCCTGTGGAAAACCAAATAGGGCTCTTTACACATCAGAGCCTGAAGCTCGGAAACCCTTCGAGCTGAAGTAACAGCAACCAAAAAGCAAACCTTCTAAGAAAGGTAACACAGCTCACAATCCACTGCTGGCTCAAAAGGAGGGAGGGTGAGTTTCTCCAACACAAAAAGGAGGTCCCAGGGTGAGACAGGGTCCCAAGTGGGAGGTCTCATATGTAGAATTCCCCTAAGAAAGGTACAGGCCACATCCAATTGTGCTAATGTTCTCTCTCCCACGAAAGCATGATAGGCGGAGATTGCCCACATGTGCACCTTGATAGAGGAGTAACTCAGGCCCTTATCGTACAAGGAGAGGAGATACTGTAAAGCTGAGTTCACAGGGCAGGTGACGGGATCCAAATGTTGCGGCAATGCCCAAAGACAGAAACGCTTCCACTTCATAGCGTAGGTGGAGCGAGTAGAGGGCTTTCTTGCTGACACTAAGACCGCCACCACTTCCGGGGAAACCCTGTATCTATGTTGAGCTATGTCTGAAGGAGCCAAGCATGTAGGTGTAAGGATCGAAGATCCGGATGGATCAGCGACCCTTGGTCCTGGGACAGTAACTGCGAGCATATGGGCAGCGGAACTGGAGGCTCCGTGGATAACCACTGCAGTAGTGGGAACCAAATCTGCCGAGGCCATCTGGGAGCCACTAGGATCATCCAGACCCCTTCTGCCTGTAACTTGAGCAGTACTCTCTGAATGAGAGGGAAGGGCGGAAAGGCATAGAGAAACCTCCCTGCCCAGCAAAGGGGATAACACGTCTGGCCAAAAAACTCCAGGCACGTGCTCTCACGAGCAAAACGTTGGCAGTTTGGTGTTGTGTGGTGACGCAAAGAGGTCCAGCTCTGGAAGACCCCACCTGTTGAAGAGCTGGTCCACTACGGATTGTAGCAACTCCCATTCATGCGCTCTGGCACGCGACCTGCTGAGGCTGTCGGCCAGATCATTTAGGACACCTGGAACATGCATTGTGGACAGTAGAATGCCCCACTCCAGTGTCCAGTACTAGACACTCATCGCCTCCCTGCAAAGAGGATATGAATGAGTGCCTCCTTGTTTGTTGATGTAAAAGATGACTGCCATGTTGTCTGTCTGAACTAGAAGAGAGCCTGGTACTAGATCCTCTCAAAAAGCCTGGAGGGCATAGAGGACCGCTCGCATTTCCAGTACAGTGATGTGGAGGGACTGCTCCTCGGGTGACCAAACCCCCTGTGTTCAATGTGCACCCAGGTGCACCCCCCCCCATCCCAGGTCCGATGCATCTGTTGTCAGAGTCTGACCTGGTGGCTCCGGACAAAAGCTGACCCCTTTCTCCAGATTGTTGGGGTCCATCCACCAAAGCAGAGTTCTCCTGACTGGCTCTGAGATCTTGACCAGGGAGTCTAGGTCGTTGTAGCTTTGGTCTCACTGCACCCTGAACATCCACTGTGGGACTCTCATGTGGAGGCAAGCCAAGGGAGTGACAGGAATGGCTGCCGCCATGTGTCCCAGTAAACTGAGGAAGTTCCGAGCCGGAACTCGAGACGCTATAGAGATCCATTCTGCCATCTCTCACAAGCGAACTCCCCTGTCCTGTGGGAGGAAAGCCATGCCCTGGACAGAATCCAGGATCGCTTCTATGAAGGCACACTTTTGGCTGGGCTCCAGGGTGATTTTTGTAAGTTCAGGGTGATCCCCAGCTCTCGGAACAGAGTATAAGTGTCTTCCTGAGCTCATAAGAGGCTGCCTCTTGACGGGGCCATAAGTAGCCAATCGTCGAGGTAGGGGAACACATAGTGTCCCATCCACCTTAGAGCCACAGCCACCACTGCTAGGCATTTGGTGAAGACTCGGGGAGCGGAAGAGAGGCCAAACGGAAGCACTTGAAACTGAAAATGCTCCCCTTAGAAGTGGAACCTCAGAAACTTCCTGTGGGGAGGATAGACCCCGATATGCATATACGGTATGCATCCTGCATGTCGAGAGAACATAGCCAGTCCCCTTGGTGCAGCAAAGGAAGGAGTCCTTGAAGAGTCACCATCCTGAACCTTTTGTACTCGATAAAGAGGTTTAGAGGG
Source organism: Neoceratodus forsteri (assembly GCA_016271365.2). NCBI lineage: Eukaryota > Metazoa > Chordata > Ceratodontiformes > Ceratodontidae > Neoceratodus > Neoceratodus forsteri. The sequence goes on along the minus strand of CM057453.1, from coordinate 1,230,273,698 downwards.
CTGAGATCCAGAATGGGATGAAGGTCCCCAGTCTTTTTTGGGACCAGAAAGAAGTGGGAATAGAACCCTTGACCTCGCTGCTGCAAGGGGACCTTCTCTATTGCTCTCTTCTGCAGGAGAGTCTGAATCTCTCCTTCTATCAGTGGGATGTGAGAAGGAGGATAGCGGGAGAGCTTTGGCGGAGTGTGCGGAGGAAACTCTGTGAACTCTAGCGTGTGTCCTCTCCGTACAATATCCAAGACCCACTGGTCTGTGGTAATAGACTTCCACCCTTCAAAATGAAAGGAGAAGCAGCCCCCAACTGGCTCCCCTGGGTCTTCTGGCAGAAGAGGGGGGGCAGAAGGGAGTCATTGGGCAGAGCCAGGAGTGGGAAGAGAGGTCTGGGAGGACTTGGGCCCACGGGCGGGAGGTCCACCAGAATGCTGGTTCCCAGATCTCCTGCGGAAGCCTCCTCTCTGCCCCTGTTGGTTGCCACGGGCTGAACCTTGACTGCCTGAGGACTTACTAAAGGGCCGTCTATGGTGCTGACGTCACTGGCCGTCACGGTACATCTGGCAGACCGACCAGATCGACTTGCCCAACTCTTGGAGGTGGGAGATCAAAGCCTCCATCTCCTGCCCAAACAACACGGAACCCTGGAAGGGCAGATCCCGGATACCAGCCTGCAGATCCTGGTGAAAGCCCAAGACTCTCAACCAGGCATGGCACCGGAGGCACATCCCAGAGGTGGCTGCCGTGTCTGCAGTGTCATACGAGGCCCTCAATACATGGTAGCCTACATCTGAGCCCAACTGCAGAAGGGTCAGAAGCTCTGTCTTTTTGTCAGAGTCTGGCATAGCCTGTGTCAGCTCCAGTCCCCTTTTCCACAGCGCATTCTGGTACTGTACCATATGCGTCAGGAAATTGAGGGAGCGGATGGAACAGGTGGAGGCTGCATATACTTTCTTGCCCACCTGGTACAGGTAGCGGGACTCCAGGTCGGGAGGCTGTGAGCTGAGGTACTTCAGTTGCCGAGACTTGTCATGGGCAGCCGTGATCACCAATGAGTCGGCCTGAGGGTGTTCCGCTAGAAAGGGTTCTACCCTTGGGGCCTTATACAGCCTGTCCGACTTCTTAGGAACTGCCGGGATCGAGGCAGGATGCATCCAGGTGGTTCTAGTAAGGTTCTGGAATGTATTCACCAAAGGAGGGATAACCAGAGGCTTTGGCTCCTTTTGCCTCAGGTACTTGGCCAACCTCCGGCGTTCCGGATCCAGGTCCTCCGTGTCCCACTCATTGGAAGCCTGGATATGCCTCATGACGTCCATAAAAATAGGATCATCCAGAGGCGAGGCTGGTCCTTCTCTCCCGGGGAGCGCTTGAGGCTGAGAGAGGATGAAGAGGTCGACGATGAAGAAGAGGATTGACTATCCGACTTGGAATAGTCTGACCCAGTCCTACGACCACACCTTCACTGACGTCGGTAGCTAGGGGAACGACGTCGGTCCGAAGACCGACTCCGGTCCCTGAACCGTCAACGGAGCAATGACCGACATCGGTCAGAGGACCGACGTCAGGAGCGTTCTCGCCTGGAGCGAGAAGGGCTCATGGAGCGTGACCTGGACCGACGTCGGTCACCAGAGTTCCTGGAGTAACATCAGTGGTCCTCGGACCTGGAGCGGGAACGAGCCCTGGAGGGGGGTGAAGGCTGGTGCTCCGGTGACTTCTGCGTGGAAGACTCACTCCCCGGCTGTGGTTTTCCCACAGGGTCCAGTACCGGTGTCTGGGCCGGCGACAAGGAGGACCGCTTGTGGACCTGCTCCCATCAGAAGGAGAAAAGATCCTTGAGCTCATCCTTGGTGAAAATTTCAGCCGCTCGCTTCAGAAAGGAAGTCTCTGGAACATCAGGTCATGAAGGAGAGCTCTCCTGAGGGCCCAGAGGGGAGGAGGACTTGGGCGACGGGGACATCAGTATCTCCACGACCAACCCCGCGTCCTTCACCCCTTCGACCGGCATGTGTAGGGACCAACGACAGAGTGACGCCAGGGGGCGCCGGAGAGTCTTTGGTCTCTGGAGGCTCACCTTTAACAGGCGGCGTCAGTGCCTTAGCAGGTGGGGCCAAAGCAGGCACCTCTAAGGACTTAGTGATGACCCTTAGCGGAATCACCTTCGGCTTGGCCGGCTTCTCCCCCGACGGGCTAGCCTTAGCCTGTGGAGCCTTTGGAGGTTCTCCAGAACCCGAGGGACGGGCCTTTTTGGGAGAAGGCCACGAATGCGAGCACAACCAAGACCAGGACCGGTGACGGGACCGACTACGGTCCTTGCTGTGGTGCTTCTTCTCCTTCCTCTTCCCCTCCAGGGAGTGCAAATCCATCTTCTGCTCCAGCAGGTAGGTCTTAAGGGCTTTCAGGCGGTGGATGTGGGTCCGGCTGGTAAAGGCCTGGCAATCTGCACAGTTGGCAGTGTCATGGTCGGGGCCCAGGCAGAAAACGCACCGCCGATGGCCATCCTTAGCTGGGATCTGCCTCCTGCAGTCACACTTGTTTAAGTGTTCAGGTGACGCCAACGCCCGAGAAGACATCGAACCCGGCCGGGTAAGATAACGGCTAACTTCGGTACTGGGAAGCAGCAAGAGTGAGGAAACAATGCTCTAAAGTGGAAAAAAGTAATCAAGCGATGGCAGCGAACTGACGTCGGTACCTGAAAAATGGTAAAAACCATTGAAAAAGGCAGAAAAATCTTGATAGAAGATGTTCTTTTCGTTGGATCGCGAGACAGAAGCTATGTTCCCTCGACTTCAACGCAAGTGGTAACGCCGAGCAGGAAAGAACTGGGTGGAGCTGGGTCCGCTTCTCTTGTACCCTGACTGACGCCGGGCAGGGTCGGCATCGGGGGTGGTCCCTGCTGTGTACTGCTGACAGAAGTTTTCACTGGAGGGTCCTAGTGCCTGCGGCATAGTCCTGATTGTAATAGCCTGCTGCAAGATCTCCCACTCGAAGTAAGATCAATCTTTTTCAGAGAATCATCATATGAAAAAGAATCTTTTTTCATATCATGACTCATGAAAAAAGATTTAAAAATTAAAACAAAGATCAATAACTAGAGAAAGGAGTTTTTTTCACCAAACCAGCATGGCCCAGGTCCTTTTTAACCTGAAATTTTCAGGGCAAAATTCCAAACAGTCTGTCAGCTAGGTCAGTTGACATAAAAGAAACAAGGGGATCAGGAAGCATCAGACAAACAGAACAATCTTTTTACATATTAAGAGAGTGATGAAAAAAGATTGTAAATGTAAAAAAAAAACATTTCAGGCAATTTACCAAACCGAAATGGTTCATGGCATACTAGTGGTTATGAATTACTTTTCATCACTTTTTAAAACAATAATAATGAAATAAATATAAACTGGCTGTCAAGTTTTCACTAATTGAATTGTGGAATTTTTTTTCTAGTCTGCTTTCTATAAAGTTAGGGTGGCTAGTTAATTCAACGTTAAATCTGTTTTTTGTTTTGTACTTGCAGAAAGATGGTTGACAGATTTTAATGAAGCACTAGGGTTTTTTGACAGCTACAGGATTTAGAATACCTAAAAGTTTCATGTAACTCAGTTATGTCATTTTTCAATTTTTGCACTCGCATAAAATGTATATCCCCCTCAATATCACAACATATCATCAGGACCGAGATCTGCACCAATAGGGCCCTCGGAGCACTCTCCAGTATTCATTAATGTTTAACGCATCCCATCTGGACCCAGATCCTCCAGCTGGAGACTGGATGCTCTGCTCCTTTCTGATCCCAGTTTCAGGAAGTATATTAAACACAAGTTGATAAAATCCTTTAGCTTAACGGGTCAGGGTAAGTCACAGAAGCAGCAATTTGGGAAACATACAAAGTCACAGTCTGTGAAGCCATCATTAGTTTTTCTGCCCATTGCCACAAAGCAGGAGAGGCCAAGGAAAAAGGACATCGGAATCTCTCTACAGGTACTAGAGGTGGCACAGAAAAATGGCATGGATCCCTCTTAGGATCTGCTGGCAAGAATCATGGCTTTAAGTTATAAACTGAATATTCTCCTAATGTGTTAAGTTGAGCTGGCTCTAATCAGAATGAAACATAGGTACTGGGAGGGAGAGACACGGCAGGCAACCTGCCGACTTATCAACTAAATAAACTGCAAGCAGATAATCACATAGCGGAACTGAGAGTCTGGGAAAGTCCTAACCAGGGAAGAACATAAACTCCTGAATGCAGCCATTCTACTCTATTTTATGTGTCGCCTAACCCTTCTCAGGCTGATTCCACTACAGCATTCTTCCACTCTCTCCCATTGTCTAAGGTCTGTCCTCCTTGGGCAGCTGGCTTAGATGCACCCATACCCTTTCAGAAATTACAGTGGCAATCCAGGCGTTGGCAGCATCTAATTCAGTCCAATTTCTCTGCTGGCTCACCTCACCAAAATATTAGAAAAAGATTGTCCTAGATCAAACCAGGGAAATACTGGAAAGCTATAACCTACTCATAAAATCACAACTTGGCTTCAGGTCTGGCCACAATACAGAGACTGCTCTGGTTCAGCTCACCAACTTTATTGACAAGGCCAACAATGAAGGTCTCTACACCAGCTCAGTATCTGTGGACCTCACCAAGGCCTTTGATTTTGTTGACCACCACATACTCATGAAGACTGTATCCCACCTTCACTTCTCAGATGAAGTACTGAATTGGTTCCAGCACTACCTAAGTAACAGATCACACACTACCTTGATATCTGTCCCATTAAATATGGAGTCCCTCAAGGCTCCATATTGGGCCCCTTACTCTTTTCTCTTGCCATAAATTCCCTCCCAAAAATCTGGAAGCACATAGAATTAATCCTTTATGGGATGATGCTGTCCTTTCCTACAAAGACAGGTGTCCCAAAACTCTTCACGACAAACTCCAGCACAATTTCAGTAAGCTCCACTTCTGGTTCTCCTCTAGAGGATTTGCCCTAATGCCCAAATAACTAAATCCATGGTTTTCTCAGGTGCTAGAAAAAAACTCTACTTTCAATTTCACTTTCATCGATAACGATGGCAACATATTTGAAAGAGTCACTGAATTTAGATACCTTGCTATCCACCTAGACTGCCACTTTTCTTACAAATACCACATCACCCAACCAATCAAAAAAATACATCAAAGGCTCGGGACGTTATAGCGAGGTTATCAGTTCCTCATTCACAATACTAGGGCACTGGTCGCAAATAGCTTTCTGATTCTACTCCTCGATTATGGATCTATTGTTTATGTCTCCTCTTCATCCCAAAGACCCTCATTAAGTTAAGAGCCATTTACCATAACATCAGCAAGCTGATCACTGGCCTTCCCAGGTGCACGCATCACTGCACATTTTACAAGGCTGCCAATTGGCTATCTCTTGAAGACATTTAACTACAATATCCTGACCTTTTTCATTAAAATCCAACAGGAATTGCTCCCTAATTCCATCATTTCATGCTTCATGATGTCCACTACACATACCACAAGGTCCACCCACCACCACTCCTTTTGAGTTTCTTTCTGCCACACTACCCAAGGACTTCACTCCTTAGCCACCAGGGGCACTAGGCTCTTTAATAGCCACCCTTCCTCTTTCATACAGTATTCATTTCCTGGATTATTCAAAAGTAACTTGAAACATCACCTCTTAGATAAATCTGTCTGTTCCTGCCCACTACAACATTTACCTCTCTAATGCATCTCTGTTCACTTTACTCATACTACTAAGTGTTTTACAGTTGTGGTTGCAACTAAGTGCATATATTGGACACATTGTCCCTCGTCTCTGCATTTGATTGTATGCCCTCTGCTGTTTTCTACCTCTTTATATATACAGTTTCATGCCTGTTTGTCAATTGACTGGACGCTTGTGAAAACAGGCGGACTTGCTCATATGCCTTCCAGTATAAAAAAATAAAACTGAAACTGACAGTCCCAGGAGATGATGGTGCCCCAGCTGATTTATATGAGCTACAATACCAGCTTATGTAAATCAGCTGGGATACCATCATCTGATTTATACAAGTTAATTTCTGATCTGACGGCACTGCTGCTGGGCATGTTTAATCCTTCACTCAAAAACTGTACCCTCCTCTCCATTCCCAGGGGAACTATCATAACCGGAATTCTGAAAAAAGACAACACCCTTTTGTGTACAAATTGACAACCAATCTCCCTAATTAATGCAGACTGTAAGATTCTGGCAAAGGTGTTAGCAGCCCAATTGGAGCACTTACTCCCCACATTAATTTACCTTGCACAAGTGGAGTTTGTCAAAGGCAGGGATGGAGCAGATACCTTTCATTTCTGAACATAATAGAAGCAGCACAGTCCTGGAGTACCCATTCAGCTTCAGTGGTGATAGAATTCAGGAAGGCACTTGATTCTGTTGACGAGGCCCATGTAAGGGAAATTCTCAAATACCTAGGATTCAGGAAGTTCTTTTGATAATTGATCGTAACCCTGTACACTAACCTTGTGGCAGGATGTGCATAAACAGTAATCTATCCAGCCCCTTTCCATTACAATAGGGCACTTTGCACCACTCTTTTTACTCCTGGTCATAGAATCTCTTGCAGCAACTAGCAGAGAGGATACCCATATGTGCCTAAGGTTTAAACAGGGGGCAGATCCTCTGTCAGAAGTCTCTATGCCAATGATCTTCTACTGACCCTTTCTGGTCCAGATACCTCTGTGCCAGCACGTATGTCCATCTTGTAAACCTTCACAACAGTGTCAGGACTCAAAGTAATTCCAGACATTAGAGTTACAGCTTGTTCTTCAGAAAATTCATTTTACACTAAGTCCATGTTCTGCCACCTTCTTAAGTGGATATCATCAATTTTTAAGAGGTGTCACTCGTTTTGGTCTTTCATACCTGATTTTTTTATGCCTTGTCCATAATTTATGGGGCAGGGGGGTTGAGAGGTATAGCTCAGGACAAACACCTCATTCTAATGGCTTTGAGAACACAAGAAGCTCCCACGTATCAGTGAGGGATCCTTTAAAAGCATATCAGAGAAATAATCAGAGTATTTGGGCCTTGTATTTGACCTCTTCCATGTACTAACAACAGTAGGAAGAATTAAAAGAGACATGTAATGAGCATGAGGATAGTTACAAAAGGAGAAGGAGTCCCATGCCATTCTTATGGTGACTGAGTTGGTTCCATTTTCTCATTCAAAGGTAGGCTACATAAGCAATAAACCACGACAAGGTGTGCATTAGAACTGTCTAATGCACACATTGGAGTGGCTTATTGTGCTTATGAAATGGGCATCTAAATCATATGTGAAAAGTAAAAATAATTATATTAAGTAATACAAAACTAAAATCTTTGTCTTTAATTTAAATAAAATAGTTCTTCCGCCTTTAGTTTACTGTGTTGGTTTTTTTTTGGAGTTGAGGACTTTTGACTCGGGAAGGCTGCCATTGTTGTAGTTTTTCTTTTTTTTAGTTTTCTGGTTGTCATGGCATTACCCATCCACCCCAGCTACCTCCAGTTCTATTTGGTATTTTGAGATTGCAGTGAAATTATGCCTGTGTGGTTTTATTTGGGCTTTTTTTGTGGGGATTTCTATCCATTTGAGGAGCAGGCAGCAACAGGGAGAACATGCTACTGTTTCAGCTACACAGGGGAGACGGGTGTGGAAGTGCAGCTGTGAATGGCAGAGGTAGGGATGTGGGCATTGACAAGGTCAGTGTGACAAGAACAACACCGAACAACATACTTTTACATTTAAAAAATGGGAGAAATGGGAAGGTAAGGGAAGGAAGTTTCGAGTGGGTGGTAGGTCATTCGTTGAGGAGGACTGTGACTCACTGTGAGTGATCAAGCAAGCAGGGGCGAAGGGAAGAGATCTTGGAGTTGGTAGTCATGATTTTTTTAATCTTATTATGTGTTGCTGTGAAGAATGTCATCCATGAGAGCAGTATGTGAGGTAAAAAAATAAAAGAAATGAGAAGAAGGGAGGGAAGTAGCTAGCGGCTGGCAAGTCAGCAATTGAAAGGAGTACTAAGAGCGAGCAAGGTGGAGGGATGGATGAAAAGAGATCATGGCAGTCTCGAGTTTGCGTGCCTTTTTAAAATTCAAGTTTATTAAAACATTCTGGAACAAAAATCATAGACATTATAAAATCCCTTATTGTATGCACATTTCATTCATCTAATAACATTGCTTTTTCACAATTTCCATACATTCCATTCACATGTTAAGTTACAAAACATTTTCATGTTACACTTGCCACCCCTGGGCACTACCCATGTTAGGGCCCCCCACTCCCCCAACCCCCGACACTTGTCTACGCCCATTATTTGGAGCCCTCTATCCTTTATTAATTAGGAGCACTTACTATGAATGCTCTGTTTTAGCTGGTCTGGGTTGAATCTACATCAACAATGTGTGGCTCAGGGAACAATCCTTGGCCACAGCAGCCATCTTGTCCACCTGTGTGTAAATACATGTGTCCTTAGGTTTACTTTGTATGTCAATTACTCCATGTCTTGTATTTCTTGGACTATGGACAACCATTGTTAGTATGTCGGCGGGTTCCCAGGCAGCCACTTTCAGGTAATGGCTTTATGGGTTGCTGCTAGGAGAACATTCCATAGCTATATACCATCTGCTCCCCTGACCACCAGAGGGGGCAGTCCTAATAATAAGTTTATCAGGGTCAAGGGTGTGATACAGGAATATAAGCCCATCATTGTCTGAGTCACTTGTCACCAAAATGGCTGTAATACTTGGCAAAGCCAGAAAATATGAGTATGATGAGCCAATAGCTCTCCACAATGCCTCCAGCAACTCACAGGAGCCCCCCTTCCCCACTTATGCTGTGTAACAGGTGTATAAAAGTATCTTGTTCTTATTTTCCATTCATACTCCTGCCATAAGGGTGAGTGTATGGTTCTATTAGCCAAGTAAAAGACCATATCACATTCTTCCTTGTTGAGCTGTAAGCCTGCCTCCCCTTCCCATTTTCATTTTATCTGTTGTGTGCAGTCATCATAAAGATGTCTGAGGGCTTTATAAATGGCCGAGATGTGTCCCCTCTCGAGCTCTCAGTGTGTGATTGCCTGAATTGTCTTGAGAAGGTGATTAGCCTGTGCAGGGGTCCAGGCTTCTCTCTTAAGTGAGCTTATGTATGTTATCAGCTGTAGGAAGTGGTAATGGTCAGTATTTCTTAAATGATAGGCAACTCTAATAACTTGGAATTCCTGTACTGTGTTCCCATCCATCAACTGACCCAAACAACAGAGACCGAGTCTTGAGCATTGTTTAAGTACATGGTCCATCTGGGCTGGGAGGAAGGAATTACTCCATGTGAACCACTGCAGGGGCCATATGGCACTCCCAAGCTTACACTTAGAGCACATACTATGTACCATCACCAGGGTGTTACAGGTGTTAAGGAGTGGTAGGTCCCTGTTGCCTTGTTGGAGAGAGGGGTCTACAAATCTGGCTCCCAGTGGGGTGCCCTCTGTGGAGATTATTTCTATTGTTTACCAGTGTGCTTCATAGCCCACCATACTCCAGAGTAAGACAAAGCACATTTGTGCGGCAAGACAGTAATCCTCAAGGTCAGGGAGTGCCCTCCCCCCCCTTAAATTTATCTGACTGCATGATTTGGGATTTAAGTCTATGTTTGCCAGGGGCCCATATACATTGGTTTATCATTTTCTGCCATATTTGGAATTGTTTCTTTGTTATTTTAAGAGATATACATTGGAACAGGTATAAAAACCTAGGTAGTATATTCATGGTGACAGACTGTATTCTGGAATGTAGTGGCAAATTTAATAATGTCCATTTGGTCATGCCCTGGCGAAGCTGAGTGGTAAGGGGTTCAAAGTTGATGGCGAAAAACTTTTCCAAGTTTTTAGGATTTCAATCCCCAGATATTTGATCTAGATCTATTTCAATTAAGGGGAAACTGCTCTAAAATTTCAGGGGAGGGGTTATAATGAATTTTAAGGACCTCTGTTTTAGTTTTATTAAATGAATAGCCACATGTGACCCAAATTTTTCTAACAGAGACCAGACATGGGAAATCGATCTATCCGGGTTGGTGAGGTACAAAGGTATATCGTCTGCATAAAGCGAGATCTTATGCTCGCTGTCCCCCACCCTTACCCCGGTGATGTCTGGGTGTTCCCTTATGGCTCTAGCCAGGGGCTCAGTATACAAGGCAAACAGTAGTGGGGACAAAGGGCAGCTCTGCCAGGTGCCCCTGCTCAGTGGAAATCTATTTGATACCCCGCCATTAACTCTGACATATACCTGGGGGGCTGTGTATAAGGTCCAAAGGCCATCTACTAATATTTGCGGGAAGCCAAATTGTTCAAGGACGAGGAATAAGAAGGGCCAGAAGACTTTATCGAATGCTTTTTCTGCATTAAGGCTCATCACACAGGTTGGGGTACATTCCTGAGTGACTTTATCAATAATATTGATGGTACGACTGACATTATCTGGAGCCTGTCGGCCTACCACAAATCCTGTTTGGTCCAGGGGGATAAGCTGTGTGACTAGCTTATTCGGGCGTGCTGCTATGATGGAAGTATACAGTTTGTAGTCCACATTCCAAACAGAAATAGGACAGTACGATCCACAGTCTGTGGTGTCCTTGCCTGCCTTGTCGATTACTGTAATGGTAGCATAATTCCATGATGGGGAAATCGGTTCCCCTCCCACCCAAATCTCATTGTAAGCACTAATAAGGTGTGGAGAGATTTCTTTAGCAAGGGCTTTATAAAGATCCCCCCAAATCCACCAGGGCCTGGATATTTCCCTGTCTTTATATTCTGAATAGCTGTGGTCAGTTCTACCTGCGTGATGGGTGTTGCCAGGGCGTGTCCTTGATATGGTGTTAGGGTGTTTTTTTGTTGTTGCTCTTTTTCTCCCCTGGGTCCTGCTGGCCACCCCCCAAGGATCAGGACCCCTCCCCTATTGCCCCCACAACTTACCCTTCATGGCAAGGAGTGGGGAAAGACTCAACCACCAGCACGGATCCAGCTCGGGAGGTGTCCTCCCAGGGCGGCTCGCTGGGGTGAACCATCGTCATCCTGCGCAGCAGGACCACTTTTCCAGTTTTCTTTCTTGATGTGGCAGGGAGCATGCAATGCCATCAGTGATGCACCACACGTGCATCTGCACGCCATAAGTCGGGCAGCTGCTCCACCTCCGTCCCATGTTGTGGGACCTAGCCTGCCAACCCCCAGCCACCACTAGGGGTCACGCAAGTGCCAGTCTGTGTCCCCACTCTCCCCCGGGAGAGGAGAGCTCTCCCCCGGACACTCAATCCTCTCTCTCCCCAGAAGACCCCGGTGACCTATTTGCACTGCAAATACAAGCTGCCGGCGTGGCAGGAGGTAAGGCAGTAATGCCTCAGCCCTCCATGCCACTGGGCCAGCCAAAGGGCGGGGAGTTTTAATTCAAGCAGGAACCATTGTTTTTCCAAGGGTGAAGTTTCTATCTGCAGATGATAACAGTTTCTATAATAATTGACAAATGCATCCACTATTTGGCCCCCCTTTATATGTTATGTTCCCTGTTTTAGGATGCCTAATTTTAATGATGATGGCCTTAGCTGCTCGTTGCCACAGTCGGTAAGCCAGGAATTTTGTCACTCTAGGTCCACCCTCAAAGTATGATTGCTTCAGATAGCATAAAGCTCTTTCCATCTCTGTTTTCTGTATTTTTTGTATTCAGGCTCTCACCTCCCTAACATCTGCATCCACCTGTATGTTCCACTTATGTTTTTGTTGTGCCACCAGATCCAATTGTTTAGTTAATTGCTCTGTTTTCTCCTCTCCCATTGTTTAAACGATTCTATCAAAATTAGTTTACCCCTCAGCATCGTCTTCACAGTATCCCAAAGTATTTATGGAGAGGTAAGGGTTTGAGTTAAGTTCCACTGTTTGTTTAATTACTGCTTTAAGTACTGTTAGAGCCTCTTTGTCTCTCAGCAAGGAGACATTAAGTCTCCAAAGTTTTCGTGCCTTATTGCTTACGTCAGAGAGGCTGACATCAAAGTTTGTTTCAGAAGTAGATGTCATGATGATAGATTAGTTTTTGAAATTTAGGCTGGCAAACTGGCACAGCTGGCAAAACAAGACGGCTGCTTTAGCTTTTCTGAACATTCTGATTGGGCAGCTTTACCAATATCAGTGCCCACTGGGCACTACTAGGCCTTTCTCATGTGAGTAAGGCACATTATCACACAGGTATTGCCCAATCAGATTGCTTATATTTTGATGCCCATTTCATAAATATGTATACGATTCTTGTAGCTGTTACTTTTTTGATGTTATAAAATGGACTGGTTCAAATTCATTCCTGTCTGGGATACTTACTATGGTAATGCAACATGATTATTACTCAGGTATTAAAACCAGCACCATGCAAGTTTAAGATTGACTCATGCCCAAACTTTGACAACCTGGGCCATGAACCATCATAAATGATAGAGAATGAACTGATTTATCTAGTAGATACAGTATTGGATATAGTATGTACACCATGTCCATGGAATTGTATAAGACCATATGTATGATTTATTTCTGCTGTTGTCATGCTTAAATTCTCATAAACTTTGGAACTACAAATAAAATACATGTTTCCATGTTTTAGCAGTTTTTAGCTGAAGTTTAGCTCTCATGTAGGGAAAGAACTGTGAGGCTTTGCATTATAAAACTTGGTGAGGTTTTGTAGTTTGGTTGAGGAAGTATTTCTGGGGGGGGGTTGAAATTTGGGTAGATTTTTAAACATTTAAGTTTAAAAAAACAGGTTTTGGCTATTTGCAATTGGTAAGAGTCAGGTCTCAGAGTTAATGTATGATGTTCAAAAGAGTTTCAGTGGTGTTGATTGGATCAGTATGCCAGTATGTGGTTCAGGATCATTGGTTGATTCCAAGCTATGTGTGTCTCTGCCATTTTTTGCCCTCTTCTACAGGGAAATCTGTAAAAGGTTGAGTGGTGAAATTTAATGGTGTTGTGGTGTTGTGGATCTATGTGTAAGAATTTCATAGGTGGGCAAAATAAATTTTGTGTTACTTTTTAAAATATTTATGTTTTAAAAATGGGTTTGTGGTATGTGGTGTTAGTAACAATCTGGTTGCTGGCAAGTCTGTTTTTTGCTCTGGTATAAGGACAAAACTGTCAGCTATTGAATTGTGTAATTTGATGTGGCATTGTGGTTAGGTCTGGAAGGATTTCATAAGCAATTTGAAGTAGAAATGTTTGTTAGTTTTTGAAATATTTACATTTAAAAACCATGTTCTGAGTACGCACAATCAGTAAAAAAATCAGGCTGAAGAATAAACTATGAAATTACCTCACCAAAGTGCTTCCTCTCCAAATCCTTTACCTGTACAGGTGTAAAACAATGTTCACATCTGCACACCTAAAGGATTTGGAGGGGAAGCACTTTAGTAAGGTAATTTCATAGTTTATTCTTCAGCCCCCATTCAGCCAGCATTATCAGTTCCAAGCACTGTTGCTCAAATGATGTCATCACATAAACATGTAGCCTCCATTTTAGGGAGTTACTGTGGCGCTAAGTTTAAACCGAGCCAGGGCTTTATTTACACTTTGTCGAGAGCTTTGCAGCTTAGCAACTATGGATTAAAACCAATTCAGAGAACTATGGAAAACACCATTATGTAGGTAAGTCCTGGACCTATGAATCTGTGCTTTTGTAGGGTGTTTTAGAAGGACCTATTTATGAGTCCTTTAAAATTCAGACCAAGGTCCCATACCGCAAACAAATACAAACATCTGAAAGAAACAGAATAGCTTCATACAAAGTGCAAGCAACAAAGTTGTTCAGCACAGAATTACCATTCTAATGAATGGTAGACAAGCCAAAGTAATAATTTAGGTTTTTTCTATACCTTGGGAAAATACTGAAAAACAGATTTTTTTTTTTGTCAACAGGCTCTGCTACAGAAACATAATTTCTTTTAGAAAATATAGGACTTATCAAATCAAAACTGTCCCAGCATATATATTTACACATATACTACTTTTGCATGTGCAGTTTAAGTTACATATGTCTTATGTTTTACAAAAAATTGTGTTACCATGGTGCATTTTGTGGGAAAAAAATCATTTGTTAGGTATTTCACAAGGTACAAAAAAAACCTGAAATGATTACATTCGCTTGCATACCATCATTAGACAGGTAATTTTGTTCTGAACAACTTTGCCACTCACACTGTGTATTTACCATTATGGTTTGTGAGCAATACATGCAAGATGTCTACAGACATTTGTAGGGCACAAATGAATAGTTAAGCCACCGCCTACTGGTGTTACAGGACACAAAGGCTAAGGTTTTCACTGCCGCCTGGAGGAGTTAATGGGCAGAACAGCAACATCCCCTTACTAAGCATCCCTATAGTAAGGGAAATTTATTTATTTTATTTATTAAGTCTAAGATTACAAATACCTTTGAGCCAAGGCTCTTTTACAAAGGTTCCACATTGGCTGAGTGACAGTAGGAGACATGACAATATGAAAACAATACAATTTGAAAGAACAATGCAAACTGAAATGGGGGAGAACAAGCAGGTTACAGTCATTTCCAAACAGATAAATACATACATACATTTACTGTGGTATTAGGAGCCATAGGAAGAGTAAGGTATACAGGATTATGAAGCTAGGTAGGGACAACAAAAAACAGGAACAATCGGTGGTATTTGTCAGGTAACAAAAAATGTGCTCGAAGGGATGGGGGGAGGGTATGGAGGGAAGGAGGAAAGGAGTGTTAGTGGAGTTAAGCAGGGGGTAATAAGTGCTAGGTTAGGAGGAGCAGATTAAGGTTGACAATCACAGGAGCTGGATGCAGAGAGCAGGAGGTGGAGGTTGGATTTGAAGGGGCCTAGCTTAGGCAGTGGGGAGATGTTGTAGCTGAGGCCATTTAACCAGCTGGGAGCTCTGTGAGCGAAGGATCTTTGCCCCTGGGTGGTGCGGCAACATGGGATGTGCAGGAGCTGAGATTCGGAGCCCCTGTAGGGCATTGATTGTGTGCCAAACAGAGGATTGCTTGGACACCGGGGGGGGGGCTAGGCCCAGTGTTGTTTTTCTGGCCATTAAGCAGGTCTGGTACTTGATACGGCTTGACAATTGGAGCCAACCAGTTTTGGCATATAGGTGGCAGGTGTGGGTGAGGTGGTGGGATCTAGTGATCAGTCTGCAGGCTTTGTTTAAGGGCAAGGATAACGTGCCTAAGGGCAGTGGCAGAGGCCGAGCCATAAATGAGTCAGGCCATAGTCGATTAGTGAGACCACCGAGTTCTGTACTGCGATTCTTAAGGCATCCGGGGTAAGGCAATGCCTATGCCTGTAAAGAAGGCCAATGCATGTATTTGCAGCATTTGAGACATTGTCTATGTGGGTGACATATGACAGATTACAGTCAATGGTGACTCCAAGGTATCTGAATGACTGAACGTGTTTGAGGGCTGCACCAAGGCAATTAGTGATTAGGAGGGGTTGAGACCTGTGTTTGTTGTGAGAGCTGCAGAAAAGCATAGACTTATTTTTTTTATAGTTGGGGACTAATTTATGCTTGCTAAACCAGTTTTCAATTGCAGAGAAACCAAGCTGATGATTATTTTGAAGGTGGATGGGGTCCTTGTGGGTGGTAAAAATGATGACAGTGTCTGCATAGAGAAGGATTTGTTGAAGAAAAGATTGAGGGAGACTATTCAGGAACAGGCTGAAATGGAGTGGCCCAAGAATGGAACCTTGGGGGACTCCTGAGTGAATGAGTCTTTCAGCAGAGTGGACATCAGCAATCTTCACACATTGGGAGTGTTTTCCAGGTAGCTCTTGAACCAAGAAGAGGATTCATGGGAAAGTCCAGCACTTTGCAACTGTGTGATTAATAGGCAATGGTGGATGGTGTCAAATGCCTTGGACAGGCCTATGAAGACTGCCCCAGTGAGGAGACTATTATCCATAGAGTTGTGGATAGCACCGGTGAATTTGAGGAGGGCAGATGTTGTGCTGTGTCCTTTTCTGAATCTGTGTTGTTGAGTGCACAAGATGTTGTATTTGTCCAGGTATTCTGGAACTGGTGGTGGAACCAGTTGGGTGGTCTGACCATCACTCTATAAGGTTCAATTTTGCGGCGCCCCTTATGAGATCCACCCCTTTGGAGATGGTCCAGTATCGCTCTTTGAGGGGAGTTACCCCCTGAGGGTCTGATGGTGATACTGGACCTATCGAGCTGGCCTATGGAGTGCATGGAACCAGATGCCTTAGTAGTGCACTATAATAATATGGTGCTGAGGGCACTGGATTCCATTGCACCTGTCCGTGTTCACCCCCTCTCCCTCCGCCCTCGGTCCCCTTGGTTTGATGGGACATTGAGGGAGCTGAGGAGAGTGGGGAGAAGATTGGAGCATTGTTGGTGGAAATCTGGCCTGGAGGGTGACAGACTTAGACTGATGGCCCATTATGTGGACTATCAGTCAGTAATCTCCCATAAGAAGGCAGAGTTCCTGTCCAGCGAGATAACTGCATCAAGAAACTGACCTGCTCAGCTCTTCCGGACTATCGACAGACTGTGCAATCCAGCTTGTCTGTGGGGTCAGAGAGCCTTTTCACAAATACAGTGTGATGAGTTTGCTCGGTTCTTTGATGATAAGGTGTCATCAATCAGGTTGGAGATCCGCAGCATACGTTCAAATGAGCATTGCAGTGACCGATGTGGAGCTACATGCCCTCAGTCTACCTGGATGGAGTCTGACCAGCCAGCGATCATGGATATCATGAAGATTGTCCAGGGCCTACGACCGACTTGCTGTAGTTTGGATCCTGGTCCTATGCGCCTCCCTGTGGGGTGCATGGATGTGATCGGACCAGTCCTTGCGAGGATAGTCTGGAGTTCTTGGATCAAGGCGCTCCGAGTCTTTGAAGGAGGCTGTCATGACATCCCTTTGAAGAAACCTTCCTGACCCCCGACAGCCTCGCTTAACTACAGACCGATCTCTAACCTGCCCTTTTGGGCAAGGTTATTGAGAAAGTAGTCGCGTTGCAGCTTGATGACTTTCTTACCACCCATGAAGTTTATGATCCTCTCCAGTCTGGTTTCAGGAAGAGGCACAGTACCGAGACTGCATTAGTTCAGGTGCTTAATGATCTCCTAATAGCGAGAGATCGGAAGAGCCGTTCGATCTTGGTTCTCCTTGATCTCTCTGCAGTGTTTGACACTGTGGACCATGAGATGTTGCTGATCACCTGCGGCTACTCTGCAGACTTTCAGGGACAGTCCTCAGATGGTTCCACTCTTTCCTCACAGGCAGAAGTCAAAGGGTAGTTTCAGGGATTTTCTCTTCCGCTCCCTTTGCTCTGTCCTGTGAGGTGCCGCAAGGCTCTGTGCTTTCCCCCATGTTGTTCACGGTGTATATGCTGCCGTTGGGGGACATTATAAGGCATTATGGGCTGAGTTTTCACTGCTATGCAGATGATACTCAGCTCTATATGTCCTTTGTACCCGAACAAAATGATGCAGTGTCGGTTTTTAACAACTGCCTCGCTGAGATTCAGGACTGGATGAGTGCGAACTGGTTGAAGTTAAATCCGGATAAGACTGAGGTGTTGGTTGTGGACCCGGGTCATTATGTAGAGAAGTTGACTCCTGGGGTCCCCTCTGGTCTTTTATTAGGGGATACCAAGTTGAGACCTTCTGAACAGGTGCGAAATCTGGGCATAATTTTTGACAGTGCGCTGACACTAAAGACACAGGTGTCAGCCACTGTCAAGTCATCCTTTTACCATCTGAGGAATATCGCCTGGATAAAACACCTTGTTCCACATGATGACCTTCCTGTGTTGGTCCATGCTTTTGTTTTTTCATGCCTTGATTACTGTAATGCTTTATATCTAGGGTTGCCGGGGGTAGATCTCCGTCGACTGCAGCTGGTGCAGAACACGGCAGCCAGGTTGTTAACTGGGTTATCAAGAACTTGCCATATCACACCTGGGCTGTGCGAACTGCACTGGCTGTCAGTGTGGTGGAGAATCACCTTCAAGGTCGCATTGCTGACCTATAAGACCCTACACGATCAGGGACCAGGCTACCTGCAAGATCTCCTTTGTCCCTACCGCCCTCTCCGCCCACTCCGCTCCACTGGCGAGGGATTGCTAGAGATTCCCAGGGTTCTCTTCAATCATCTGGGACAAGGGCTTTTTCTTTTATGGCCCAGACCCTGTGGAATTCTCTACCTCGTCAGATTAGAGAGTGCCTGTCCGTGGAATCATTTAAGAGGTCTCTGAAAAGTTACTTATATACACTGGCATTACGATAGATTATTTTATGGTTATTTTATGGTCATTTTATTGTTTATGTTATTATTTATTATTGTTGATGTTTTATCTCTTGTTATGTATTAGTGCTTTGATTTATTGAAAAAGCGCTTTATAAATAAAATTTTGATTTGATATTCTGGGAGCTAGCCAGCTACTATATGTTCAAGGGCCTTAGAGAGAGGAGGTAGTATGGTTATAGGCCGATAGTTCACACGTAGTTCCCTACTGTTGTGGGCCAGTATAATAGTGGCAGATTTCCATTGGTCAGGAAACTGACCAAGGGAGAAGGAGAGGTTGAAGATCATAGTTAGAGGTGATAGGACTTCATCGAGAGTAAAGGACAGCAGTTTAAGGTCAAGTGAATCCTCAATTGTCCTGGATCTGACAATTGCCTTACTAATATAATTGAGGACTTCAGACATCCTGATTGCTTTGAAGTAGAACAAGGGGTGGTTTGCAGGGGGGGTGGTGGGGGTGGTGGAAGATGATGGTGGAGTATCATCATCGAAGAAGTCCAGTGGGAGAACACTACTGAGGTCTGAGAACGTGGTGTTGAATGTATTAGCATTAGAGGTTGGGTCAAGAGTTATGACCCCACCAACATCCAACATGGTAGGAGAGGTTTGAGATGACTTCCCCCCGTGACTTCTTTCAGATTACTCCAGAAGGATTTGCCCTTACCCCAGGTGTTAGTGAGGGCTTTGTTGTAATATATTCTTTGCATCTTGCGGATGGATTTTGTACATTCGTTACAGGCTTGTTTGTAGTTGAGTATGTCGGCTTGGTTACCTGTAGCCCGAGCCCAGTGCCAGAGATGGTCCCGAGCTTTTAATTGTTCTAGGAGTTCCGTGGAGAGCCATGGGTTACAGAGGCCTTTTACTTTGCGCTTTTTGACGGTGTCATGGGAGTCACAGGCAGCATTGAAGGAGTTGATGAAAAAGTCCAGGGTTGAGTTAACATCAGTTGCACAGCAGATAGGAGACCAGTCCTGCTGTCTGAGTCGAGATTTAAGGTGTTTCAGCTGAACCCAGGGAAGGGCTCTGCTGCTGATTAATTGTAAGTGGTATAAGGATAGAGGGGGTGGCAGGGCCCTTGAGAGGGTGGGGGAACCAGGATAATTTCCACTACCCAGCACCAAAGAGGGGCTCAGGTGGCCCAGCGTGCTTCTGTACACAGCTGCATAGGGGCTCCAGAGTCTGAACTTTTCCCAGGGCCCAGAATTCCTCTCACTGGGCCTGGGGGTGGGGAGTTGAGAAAGTTAGATAAAGGGTAGAAACTGTTAGAAAAGGATACAGTATTCATCTTACAATATCTAACAAACCAGTCCAAACACATTTTTGATTTTATATTTTCATAGCATACAGTATGCTAATCCAAGAAAAAGGAGAAAGTGAGAAAGACCCCTTTCTGAAATTTAGACACCGACTTCTTCAGTCTAATCTATCAGGAAGCTGTTTTAATGTTGGTAGGAAAGTTGCTGTTCTAGGTCAGTAAGAAATAAATTGTATTAGACAAATCGCAGATCATAGAGCAACAAATAGAAGCACTACTAATTTCTAACATCATTTAGTTTGCTGAAAAGCACATCTGCTATTCATTACACAAATCCAGTCTCTCATTTCAGAAGACACTCTTCCTTCAGAAAGAGAAAATAATCCACTTCCTCATTAAGGTCATGGGGCTGGGTGGTGTTTAATGACACCATCCATCTGGTCTCCTTCTGCAGGAGCCTGGTGACCCAGTCACTTCTCCTGCCTAGAGGTGGAACATGTTCTAGTCCCTTGAAGAAAATCCCATTAGGATCTGAGTTGTGGTGTTCTAAAAAGTGTGCACCAAGGGTATTTTTTTGATTATCATAAAATGTGGCCCTGATATGCTCCTGGATGTGCACCTTTACTGCATGTACAGTCCGAACAACATAGTGTTTGTGGCAAGTACTCCACAATGCTATGCTGTGCAATGCTAGATCTATTAAAAACAAGTCAGCTATTGTAGCTGATCTTATTGGGTCATCTGATCTGGCTTGCGTCACTGAGACCTGGCTGGATGATAATGCTGGTCCCATTTTGGAGTCAGCAATTACAGACAGTTTCTCGGTGATACACCATGCAAGGTCAGGTCGTAGGGCGGGGTGTGTAGTAATTTGTTTTAAATCTGAATTGTACTTTGTTGATGTGCCAGTTGAGGACACCAGATCCTTTGAGTGTACCGTAGCCACAGGTGTGGGGTGCAAAATCATTCTTGTCTACCGTCCACCAGGAGGCGATAATCAGTTTTTGCAGGAAGTCATGGACTTCATCATCGATATGGTGTTGTAATCCCCCTGGTTGATGGTGCTGGGGGATTTCAATGCCTGGACTGATGATGAACTTTCACAGTTTGGAAAAGACTTCCTCCAACTTATGAGTTCTTTGGGCTTCACACAGGTTGTTTCCTCTGTGACACATAATCACGGTCACTCATTGGACCTGGTTTTTCTCCTGGGGTTGGAGGCCTCCAACTTACGAACATACGAAATTTGCCAGCAGATAAAGGCCTAGAGGTCTATCAAGTCTGCTCGAATGTGCAGCTAGCACCCTTTATTCTGCAGGTGTCCCTCCCTTCCACCCATTCCCTTCATTAACCCTCCCCCTTGTCCTGTCCCATCCTCATTTGAAGCAGTCCACTGTTCTACTGCATACCACTTCAGCAGGCAATGCATTCCACCCAGCCACCACCCTCTCTGTAAAAAAGTGTCTCCTCATCTCCCTCCTGAACCTTCCTCACTCCAGTCTCAAATCATGGCCCCTGGTGGCCCTCCCCTTCCTTACTATGAACAGCCCCTCTGTACCCGTCTTGTTTATTCCTTTCATGTATTTAAAGGTTTCAATCATGTCACCCCTGTCTCTCCTCTCCTCCAGTGAGTACATGTTCAACTCCTTCAACCTCCTCTCGTATGATAAGTCCCCCAGCCCCTTGATCATCTTTGTCGCCCTGCGCTGCACCCCCTCCAGTAACTTAATGTCCCTCTTCAGATACGGGCGCCAGTACTGCACGCAGTACTCCAGGTGCGGTCTAACTAATGACCTATACAGCTGCAGAATCACCTCCTCCTCCTCGAGGATATACCCTTGCAATACAACCCAGCATTTTGTTGGCCTTTGCAGCTGCTCTTCCTACATTGTGCCGAGTTGTTCATTGACCCTGTAATGAGCACACCCAGATCCTTCTCCTCCTCTGTCTGGGCTAGCTGCACTCCCTTAGCTGGTAACTCCTCCTTGGGTTCTTCATCCCAAAATGTAGCACCTTGCACTTTTTGGCATTAAAGCCCAGTTGCCAGGTGTCTGACCAGGTTTTAAGCTTTGCCAGATCATCCTGCAACCCCTGCCATCCCCCTAGGTCATCCACCACTCGCCTACCTTGGTATCATCAGCAAACAGACTGATCTTGCTCTTGATGTCCCATGATATGTCTGCAATGAATATCCCAAACAACACTGGTCCCAACACCGAGCCTGTGGAACACCGCCGTCACTGCCCTTGGGTGTGAGAGCCCCCCCACCACCACCCTCTGTTGCCTTCCTGCAGCCAGTTTCCTACCTATCTCACCAGCTTTGCACCCACCCCTGTGCCTACTAACTTTCTTCCCAGCCTTCCATGTGACACTGAGTCGAATGCCTTACTGAAGTCCAGATACAGGACATCCACTGCATGGCCCCTGTCCAGTTGCCTAGTTACCCAGTCATAGAACTCGGGCAGGTTGGTTTGGTAGGATCTGCCACGTATGAAGCCATGCTGTCTGCTGTCCTGTAGTCCTTTGGCCTCTAGGAGGGCCACCAGCCTCTCCTTCAGGATAGTCTCCATTAGCTTACCCACGATGGATGTGAGGCTCACTGGTCTGTAGTTTCCCAGTTCATCCTTGGGGCCACTCTTGTGGAGAACTTGGTAGTGGAACCAGTTGGATGGTCCAATCACCACATCATAAGGTTCAGTTTTTTAGCTCCCCCTTATAGGCCTGCCCCTGTGGAGATGGTCCAATACTGCCCATTACGGGGTGTGACCCCTGATGGCCTTTTGGCAGTGTTGGATCTATCAGGAATGCCAGATGCAAGCAAGGGTCCACAGAACCTACTCCAGGCTTTTAATTGAGCAGTGGTGGGAGCTCGGGATACCTTTGCTGCTTTCTGTGTTCACCTGCTTACTCTTTGCCCTCGGTCCCCATGGTTCGATGGGACTTTGAGGGAGCTCAAGCAGGCGGGTCGAAGGTTAGAGCATGCTTGGTGCAGGTCTGGCTTGGAAGCCAACAGGCTTAGACTGATGGAACATTACAGAGTCTATCAGTCAACAATCTCTTGTAAGAAGGCAGAGTTCCTGTCCAGCGAGATTGTTGCAGCACAGAACTGACCAGCTCAGCTGTTCTGAATGATAGACAGACTGCGCAATCCAGCCTGCCTACAAGTTCAGAAAGCTTTTTTGCAAATGAAGTGCAATGAGTTTGCTAGCTTCTTTGTTGATAAGGTTGCCGTCATCAGGTCGGAGATTCACTTATCACGCCCTATGGGGGTTGCAGATGGTCGAAGCGGAGTCGCAACTCCTCTTTTTGATGAGATGAATTTGACCAACTGTGGATCAAGGATATCAAGTGGCTTCTCTGGGATATGCGGCCAATGAGCTGTAGTTTAGACCTGGGCCCTACTCGCCTTTTAATAGGGTGTGTTGGCATGATCGGCTGGGTTCTAGCAGAGTTAATCTGGTGTTCATTGGAGTTGGGGGAGTTTCCCAGCTCCTTGAAGGAGGCTGTGGTGACCTCCCTTCTCAAGAAGCCATCTCTTGACCCATATTCTCCTGCAAACTACAGACCAATCTCTAACCTTCCCTTTATAGGGAAGGTTATTGATAAAGTTGTTGCACAACAGTTGGAGAACCATCTTAGCATCCATGCCATTTATGATCCTCTCCAGTCTGGTTTTCATAACAGACATAGTACTGAGACTGTGCTGGTTCAGGTACTCAGTGATCTCCTGATAGCCAGAGACCAGAAGCACCATTTCATTCTGGTCCTTCTAGCTCTCTCATCAGCTTCTGGCAACGTGGACCATGGGGTGCTTCTTGACCACCTACAGGTCATCTGTGGCCTATCTGGTACAGTCCTCAGATGGTTCCATTCTTTTCTCACTGGCAGGTCACAGAGGGTAGTATCGGGGAATTTTTCCTCAGACTCATACTCCCTGCCTTGTGGGGTCCTGCATGGTCCAGCATTGTCCCCCATGCTGTTCATGGTGTACATGCTAACATTAGAAGACATTGTAAGATGGTATGGGCTGTGTTTTCACTGTTTTTTTGGGGAGGGTTTTTTCAACTTCTATTTCTTCTCCCCCAGCTCCAGAACTCTCTCAGATCGCTCTACTCACCCGATCCACTCTACCGCCTGCTGTGGACCCTGCCTTCTTCAAGGACATTACTTTCTCCCCAAGTCCCAAGCGGGGACATGCACCTGAGAACACCAAAGAGACAAAGGCAGGGAACCAGCATTGGGCATGTGGTGGAGCAGCTCTGGGAGGATCGTCACCTATCCGGGCTGGAGGAGCGTTTCTGTGCTTTTGACCCCAAATTCCCTCCTTCCAACCCTGAACATGGCAACCTCCTGACATTGTGGTGCATGGC
This sequence comes from Neoceratodus forsteri, assembly GCA_016271365.2. Classification (NCBI taxonomy): domain Eukaryota; kingdom Metazoa; phylum Chordata; order Ceratodontiformes; family Ceratodontidae; genus Neoceratodus; species Neoceratodus forsteri. Next base: position 1,230,249,711 of record CM057453.1, on the reverse strand, counting down.
AACCCTGCTGACGTCCCTGTACGTGTGGTCCGTGTCCTGCAGCACCCTGGATCTCCACTTGGGGGCACTGGGATGCCAGACAACCCATCGCCCTTCCCCCGGGAAAGGAGAGCAGCCCATCGGATGCCTAATCCTCTCCCTCCCTCCCCTGCCCACCCCCAGCCCCCGAGCTCACTCCCGAACAGGGGTCTCCGGCATGGTGCGAGGAGTGGCTCCAGTGCCTCAACCCTCAGTGCCACCAGGCAGTCAGTTTTCACTGTTATGAAGATGATATTCAGCTGTACCTGTCTTTTGTGCCCAAACAGGATAGTGCACTCTCAGTTTTTTCCAACTGTCTCACTGAAATCCAAGACTGGATGAATTCCAATTGATTAAAGTTAAATCATGACAAGACACAGGTGTTAGTGATGAAACCAGGCCACCGGATAGAGGAGTCGGCTGCTGGGCGGGCGGCAAGGCTTCGGCTTGGTGGCTCCCAGCTGTCGACCTCTGAATGGGTGCAGAATCTGGAGGTGATACTTGATGACAGACTGATACTTTGTTCATAGGTGTCAGCTTAGGCACGTTCTCATTTTAGCATCTGAAGAACATCTCCCGGATCAAACACCTTGTTCCATCCAGTGATCTTCCAACCCTGGTCTATGCTTTTGTGACCTCGTGCCTTGACTACTATAACTAGGGATGTAAGTTTGTCATGGCAGGCATACACGTCATTGATTCCATGACATCTGATCTTTATTCAGAACTTTCATGACTTTCACTAGTGTCATCAGAATGCAGCAATGATGACAGTGCCACAACATTTACTACTGTTTACTAATGAGTTCATGAACAAACAATGAGTCATTAAAACCTCATCCATGACAAACTTACATCCCTAACTATAACTCTTTGTTCCTGGGCTTCCTTGGGTTGATATCCACAGCTTGCAGCTAGTGCAGAATGCTGCGGCAACACTATTATCTGGGTCAACCCGATCCAGCCATATTTCTCCTATGCTGCACTCTCTGCACTGGCTGCCAGTCCAGAGGCCGATCACCTTTAAAGTTGGTTTACTGACTTTTAGAATGACTGTTCCTCATAATCTGATCTCTCCCCTAGCACTTCTACTCCTACCCCCTCTCTCTCTCATCCTATAGCCTACCCTCCCATTTTTGCCCCCTACCCCCCCAAGCACTTTTTTGAGGCCTGAAAAATGCCCATGGCTGCACCGTTCTTTTTGTGTCCATTCCAAGCCTCCGCTACCTCTGTCTACCCTGCCCCCTCTGGTACCCACTTTCCCTAAATGTAATGTATTTCAGCTGCTAAACAATGTCTGTACACCATTTCTGCATTGTTACTCAACTCTATGTAATGTTTATGTTGTACCTCAACTGATGTGGAACCTTTGTGAAAGAGCCTTGGCTCAAAGGTATTTGTAATCCTAGACTCTAAATAAATAAATAACAAATAAATAAATACATGGTTTGGGTCTGAGTTACCTGCAAGAGCTTCTGAAGCCCTACTGCCCCCTCTGACCACTCCACTCAACCAATAAGGGATTGCTAGAGATCCCCATGGTGCATTTAAAGACCTCTGGAGCTTGGGCTTAGCTTTGCTTCCCCCATCTTGTGGAATTCTCTACCTCATCGGATACGAGAATGCCAGACAGTGGAGAGCTTTAAAACTGCCTTAAAAACCCATCTATATGTCTTTCCCTGATTTGTGATTTTGGATTATTTGTTTTAGTATACTTAATGAATATTTTATCAGTTTTACATTATTTATGTGTTATATAATGTTTTAGAGATGTGTTTGTACAGTGTTTTGATATTAGTTGAATTGTGCTTAAATAAAATTATTATTACTAATAATTATTATATATACCACAAATGGTGTGACAAAGGTTATAAACGGTCTAACCTGCACTTCTCTGTTGTTACTGTGGTGTATATATTATCAATCAATCAATCAATCAATCAATCAATCAAGTCTTTATTTAACCAGGCATTCATCGTTGAGCAGAAGCTCATTTGCAAGATGGACCTGGGTGGAGCATGAAAAATTGTATATACAAGTCAACACAGGTATTTACAAGGCAATACAGATAATACTCTTTACAGAGAGGAAGAAAAAGAAGTTCATATGTACATAGAATTATACAGATATTGTACAGATTACACGGTATTTACATACATAGAAGTGTCTATAGGAAGAAAGGCAGGTTATCTAAGGTTGCAGGAGGAAGTAACAGAAGAAAAAATAAAAATATACACCAGGTAGAGGTGAAGGTGGGGAAGGGAGGAGGTAGGGAGAAAGGCTAGAGGCACGTGCACAGAAAGAAGTTGGTAAAACGGGATGTAGAGAAGGTGGATGGATAAAGGAGTATGTGTGAGCCCCGGGATTGAATGCTATAAAGTACGGGGCATGGTAGGATGTCACAACCCAGGGTAGTGAGCTCCTATCCGAGGTTGGGAAAGGAAGAATAAGGGGATGGACGGGCCTAGTGTTGATAAGACAGGGGGATAAGAGAGAGAGAGAGAACAACTAGGCTGGTGAGGAGCAAGCTGAGGGGTCAGTACTAAAAATTGGGTCTAGGCATGGCTATATACCAGTACAGACACCAGTACTGGGTCTGAGTGGGTGAAGCAGTTACATACTTCTCTGATTGTATGGAAATAAAGCATCTTGAAGGCATGTATACCGATTAGAGTGCTTAATTTGAGGTTTTTTTGTAGATCGTCCCATAAGGTAGGTAGCACGACGCTTATGGCTGCCCTGCCGAAGCGGGATTTTGCTTTGGGTACTTTAAGTGTAATAGCTGAGTAACTTCTTAACGCCAGATTCTAATTATTATACTCAGGGGAAGACAGCAGGAGATATAGTAAGGCAGCTTATTAGAGATGGCTATAGGTCCAGAGAGCAGTGTTTCTGTGGATACGAACTTTAGTGATGTCCACCCACTGCGCATATAAGGTGCAGTGATGCATGTCAAGGGAGTCCCGTTATAAACCTCAGTGCTCGATGGTAGAGTGTGTCCAGTTTAGCCATGTAAGAGTTGGGGCATTGACTGTAGAGGAAGTCAGCATAATAGACCAATGATAGGAAAATGGATTGGACCAGTTGTTTCTTGGCATCTTTGGTAATTAATTGGTTGATTCTAAAAAAACAATCCAAGCCTTTGACAATATTAGTTCCCTTCTTTAACATTTACACGTTACAGTTTCCACATTTGTGGAATTCAGGGGGCTCTGTAGGCAACCAGTTAAGGTAAGCGTCTGGTCTGGTACGCTGAAAGTGGCTATTTGTTAATAGGTCCCCAAAATTGCTAGCTTTCTGAACAGTGATATGGGGTTTACATCACCTATCTCACTTTTTAGGATACTGTCACCCTGCTGTATGTTCCAATGTTTGCAGATAATGTTACCCAGTCTCCCAGCCATGTTATTAAATGCAATGGAGAATGTTATGGGAAGGGTCAAATCGTGTGTCCTTTTTTTTCATTACCAGCAAACTTTTTCTGACTCTCTCTCTATCTTTTTGGAGTGCATCATCCAAAAATGTTTTCTCAAATCTCCTTTCCCCAAATCTTTGAGTCATTTTGATTGCTTGTTTTTCAAACTCAGATTGTTCTGAGCAATTCTGCCTCAAGTCTTACAGAGTGACTATAGGGAATGGTTCATTTGAGCTTTCTTAAATGTGCACTTTGGGTTTGAAGAACATTGTTTGTGGCTATGGGTTTTCCTTAGCCTTACGATGAAACTGTTACATCTGGTGAGGCACTAAGGAGGACATCCAAAAAATGTATTTTCTGCTTGTCAAATTCATATGTGAATTTAAGTCTCCTGTCTGAGTCATTCAGATAGTTTAAGAATTCATGGAGCTCTTCCTCAATGTCCCCTGACACAAACAATATCATTACTAAAATTGTACCACAAAGCTACTTTCTTGTGAAACGTGTTCCATATTTGATCATAAATAAACCTATCCTTCCACATGCCCATGAATACAGCTGAACTTGAAATTTGTGGAATGAAAACGGACTTCAGTTTAAATGTACCTTTTGTTTTGGATATCATAACCCCATCAGCTATAGATATTTTACTCACTACATCTTAATCATTAAACAGTCCATCAAAGTCCAGCCCATCCATTAATCCATACTGTTGTTCATTTTCATTTGCCAATGGTTGCATCCATTATCCCCAGGTAAGAAATTGCACCATTTCTTCACTTACCATAAATTCCCTGTTCACCACCACTGAGTCTATTCGTGCCTCATTTACAAAAGGAAAGGTCTCCAGTTCCGTTTCAAAACTCAAGAATCCCAGGTCTGCTGATGGTTTATTTAAATCAAAATAATGTTTTAGTTTAAGTTTTCTGATGAATTTAAAAAAATCACCCTTTATATTAAAAACATCCATTAAGGGAGCTGGAATGAAGGACTGGCCCCTTGATAACACTTTAGTCTGTATTTTCGTCAGCTGTACCTTTGAACGGTTCATTATGATTTTGTTGTTTTTCTCAGTCCTCTCTTGGAACTTGGATTTGCCTCAGCCCCTCCTCCCCTTCCACTTTCTTTTGCATTTTTTTTTTGTTGTGTTTCCTATTTGTGTCTTTGGGATCTGGATGACTCGAGTTTCTTTAGAAAAATTGCTGCTGATGAAGATGATGATGACGATGACCCTGGGCTACTTGATTTTTCAGAGTTTGAGGCTGAGGCAATAGTTATGTTTTTTTATGTCCTTGCATGTTTTGGGACTTACTCTTTGATTTCTACCTGTTATTTTTTACTGAACCAGACCCTTCATCTGTTTTGGGACTGACCCCTATTAGGTGACTTTTTAGATCGGTTCCATTTAAAGCTCTCTTCCTTCTCAAAATCTTCAGAGTCTCTTAGCAATTTGGCTCTTTTTCTGTTATATGGGTCTGTCTCAGACTTATCTAATTGTTTAATATATATTTGATTTATTACAGTGAATTCACTACTTGAAGTATAGTTTTTTAGCTGTTGCTGTGCTGACTTTAATTCACCCTGTATTTTGACCAGGTCTCTTTCATGCTTCCTGATTAATGCTGTACAGGTTGTTGATGCCTCCCCCCACTCTGCTTTTAGTAACTCATCTTCCAAGCCACAAGCTGGCAGCTTGTCCAAGCACAGTGTAACCCCCCTGTTACCCGGGGTTACTAGAATCCCAGTAAGACCTAGTGGTAGGCAGGGAAGGCAGCTTGTGATACTCCAGCTAAATGGATTTCATACTGTCTCACTTTGTTCTTAGTCTCAGCTGAGACTGAGGGATGACATCATTTTAGAACTGTCGCAGCTGTATTAGCCACACTGGAATGTTGCAGTTGGAGGTTAGAGTAGAACGTTGGGGAATTTGAAGGCAGTCTGTGTGCAGTCTTAGAGAGAGAGACTGCAGTACAGCAGAGTGTGTGCAGGCTCTCAGAGCATTAAGCTCTGTTACAGAGCTACTTTTGTTTAGGTGTGTGTTTCCACCTTAAGAGGAACACAGGAACTGGTAATTGAAGTGGTGGAGACTGCTCTCAATGGTTCAGAGCCCCGGGGAAGGTGTTTGCCTGTTTTTCAGGGGAAACTCCCCTGAGTCTGGCTAAGGGAAAGAAGCTGCCTGTCTGAGTTGTGCTGAGGCACCAGAAGCTCTGTAAGAGATTCCTTGAGGAGGAAATGCCTGTGGGTCACCTGCAACCAAAGGGTGAGTTCGCTCTGAAAAAGGGCCAAGTGTTTTCACCTGAAACAGAAGGAAACTAAAGGGACTGTTACTGTGGGGTCAGAAAAAGACAGCCAAGTACAGTTGGAAGATGTGGGGATTGGACTGCTTAACTCCATGGGGGGTCTAGAGTAATGGACAAAGCCACTAATAAGTATGTTCAAGTCCAGCACAAAAGGGAAAGAAAGAATGTGGGGATTGGGTTGCTTAACCTATGGGGGGTCTAGAGTAATGGACAATGCCACTTATTTTTAAGTATGTTCAAGTCCAGCACAAATGGGAAGCAAGACAAGTAGACTGAATGTGAAATACATTTAGCAAGAATCGACACAGCAAAGTGCTGAAGGATGAGGTGTTTAAAGTCCAGAGAAATGGCCGGGTATGAATTGTGGAAGTGACAGGTGGGAGACCCCCCCATCAGTAGTAACCAAATTTACCTCTACACATTTGCTCTGAGACACCTGTTGCTTTCTCTCAGCTACTTGGCCAGTGCCTGAGGAAAGTACCCAGACGTGGGATTAAAGAGGAGGATTTCCTGATGGAGCCAATGTGCTCTTAGGTGGTTTAGGGAGCCACCATAGAATATTTCCATGAAGTACAGAAGGTGTCAAAGTGGCTGGCAAGGGAGCCGAACAAGGGTGTAACCCAAAGCAGTGTACAAGTTCATGCTGTATAACCCAAAGCAGTGTACAAGTCCGGGCTGTGTGCCCAGTGTGTCATAGAGCCTGAGGGCTAAAGTGATGAGGATGTGTTCTGGTCTCCTTTAATCTGCATTACCAGGAGTGTAGCCCTGTGGGGGTCCATCTATGCTTTGTTTATTCTGGTTGGATGTGAATAAAAGCCAGACTTTAGATTCCCACTTCTGGAATTGGACATTACAGTTATTGCTTCCTGTGTTCGGAGTTACTTGGATGCCCTTGTGCAGAGTAGCCAAACCTAGCCTTTGTGCCGAGTGACATATTCCTCCCCGAACCCAGCCCACCTGGTAGAGCTGTCAGATACAAAGGGCATACCAGGCAGGGGTTACAACAGTCCATGTGGGGACCACCTGTTTTGCAAATACTTTTCTATGGTGATTTTATTATAGGACTTGTTTAATTCATTCACACATAACTTTTCTAGTTGTAAAGAGAGGTTGCTTAGGTCACCCGTATTTGTACTTGTATCAGTCTCATCTGTGAGCAGTGCATTTCTGAGCCACTCTCTGGGGTTTGAAATTGTATCCCACACCACCAGGCATTCAAAAATGCTAGCTTCCTGTGCAGTGCCTTCACCTTTTCTGTCTACTCCGTCCTGCTGACTGAAATCTTGAAAGTTGTCACTGCACCCTATGAATTGCTTTACTCACATTTCCAAAAAGCCTGTATCAGGCTTTGAAATAGGTGTTGCTCTAAATTGGATTCAGTCTCTGTATCATTCTCCATTACTCCACTACTGCATGAGCTCATTCAACTGAGTGTCCGGTGGCAGCTGCAGGATGCCAAATACACAGGAAAAAACAAGTAATGCAGTGCATTCTGGATTCTAGCAGTGGTGCAGTGAGAGGCGGCTAGCCCCAACAACCATAGAAGCAAACAAAAAGAAACAGTAAAAAAAGAAGATAAGGAGAATGGGAAGGAATGTGGGTACATGATCACAGAACTACAAAAGAGGATCTGGAGAAAGTTGGAAGGGGGTTTGCCTCAATGTCAGGGGTGTAGGTTATAAAATCAGTGAACTCCAGGTGTTGATGGCAGACATGGAGGCAGACCTCGTAGCCATCATAGAAATCTGGGCCACAGAAAATAATGACTGGGACTTGTTAGTCATAGGTTACAATGTTTAGACAGGAATGAGGGAAAGGAAAGGGGTGGAGGGCAGATCTATATGTCAGGGAGGATACTGAGGCTCTGCAGATGGACACATCAAGGGAAGTAAAGGGGAAACAGACTCACTTTGGGGTCACCTTTTAGCACCCTCAGGTAGGGAAATATGGGTGGGGGTGATCTATAGGCCACTAAGACAAGGGGAAAGAGAGAGATAGGGAGCTTGGGGAAGAGCTGACAAGGGGAGCAAAGAAGAGAGAAGTGGTGGTGATGGTGGGTGATCTAAACCTGCCAGATAGTGACTGGGACATTCCAGCAGCCAGGGGCACCATAAGTAAAGCCCTGTTGGATACACTGCAGGAATGTCTGCTGATGCAGCTGGTTAAGGAACCCATTAAACAGGTGGACATTCTCGATTTGGTGCTCACCAACTCAGAGATAGTGGGAGGAGTGAGAGTAAGGGAGCCAGTGGGGTCTAGTGACCGTAACTCCATTTGGTTCAGGCTGACCCTCAGGACCAGAATGCTCCTATCAAAAACTGAAGTCCTAGATTTCAGAAAAGCAGACTTCAACCAGACGAGGGAGCTAGTCTGAGACAAAGTGGCCAGGATGGACAGCAGTGAAGGTGTAGAGGAAAGATGAGGGGCAATTTAGGGGATCATTCTTGAGGCAACAAAGTCATGCCTGAGAATTGTTACAAAACAAAAATGGGTACAACAGACCAATATGGTTCTCAGGAAGGGTCAGGGAAGCAGTGAGTGCCAAAATAAAAGGCTTTCACCACATTCAAGGAAAAGCGGGGGAGAATGGGAGAGTACCAAAAAAAATAGAGAAGAAAAAAGGACAGTCAGGAGGCAAAGGCAGGCACACAGCTGCATATTTTGGAGAGGATCAAGAAAGGAGAAAAACAATTCTTCAGCTATAGTAAGGAAACATGGAAGCGGAGGGTACTGTTAGGCTACGGGGGGGGGGGACTAAAAGAAGATGAACAAAAAGCCATACTTAATAATTACTTCTGCTCTGTTTTCATGCAGGGAAATAGTATCAAGGCAGCTGTCAGGGAGATTCCTGAAATGAGTCAGCCAGTATTTACCAAAGAAAGGGTCCAGAATGGGCTTTAAGCTCTAAAAATAGATACAGCCCCAGGCCAGATGGATTGCACCAAAGGGTGCTCAAGAAGCTTGCTGCAGAATTGGCTGAACCCCTAGAAGGGCTATTTAATAGCTCAATTCAGACTGGGGTTGTTCAGAAAGACTAGGGGTTGCAGACGCAGTCCCAATACATGGGAGGGGGGAGGAGCAAACTGGGAATTACTAACCTGCCAGCCTTACCTCTGTAGTAGGTAAACTGACAGAGTCATTGATTAAAGAGGACCTGGTGGACTACATACACAGCAACAGTCTACACAACAGTAAACAGCAGGGGTTTGTGGCAGAGAGGTATTGCCAAACCAACCTAATAATTTTCTTTAACTGGGTAAAAAGGTAGTAGGAAGGGCTACACTGTGGGCTTACTTTTCGTTGACTTCAGCAAGGCTTTCGACTTAGCGCTGCACAGAAGAGTGCTGAAGAAGCTGGAGGACCAGGGCACAGCTAGAGGCATCATTAGATGGATAGGAAACTGGTTGAAGGATAGACAGCAGAGGGTGGTGGTAAATGAGGTAAAATAGGAAAAGAGAGAGAGGTCAAGAGTGGGGTGGAGCAGGGATCTGAGTCCTGTCCTCTTCAACATGTCCATCATCCTCATTGGTGAGGGCATCCGTGGAAAGTTGTGCCTCTTCACAGATGACACGAAGCTCTGCGGTATGGTACACAGTGATGAAGGGATCAACGAGATGCAGAGGGATCTATAGAGGCTACAGAGGTGGTATGAGGTTTGGCAATTGAAATTCAACACCAAAAAATGCAACTCTATGCATCTTGGTGGGGGGGGGGAACAGGATAGAGTACTGGATGGGAAGGATTAAACTGAGCACCGTGGCAGAGGAAAGTGACATGGGAGTCCTATAGTAAGGCTAATAGGATGCTGGGGTCTATCAGATGGGGTACTGACAGCAGGAATGAGGAAGTACTACTACCTCTTTATAGGTCACTGGTGAGACAGCACCTGGAGTACTGTGTTCAGTTCTGGAGTCCTCATTTAAGGATGAACAGGGACAGGCTGGAAACAGTGCAACACAGGGTGACCAAGAAGATTCAGGGCCAACAGGGCAGATCTCACAGAGATTGTCTCAAGGCAATAAACATGTACTCACTGGAGACCAGGCAAGAGACGGGGTATGTGATAGTTACCTTCAACTTCCTGATGGGAATAAACAAAGTGAACTGCAGGGAACTATTTAGCAGAAATTCAGAGTCAAGAACCTGAGGTCATGAGTGGAAACTGGCACAGGGAAGGTTTAAGAGGGATATGAGGAAGTTCTATTTTACAGAAAGGGTGGTGGAGCAGTGGAACAGTCTACCAGTGGAGGTGGTGGATGCTAAGACCATAAATCATGTTCAACCATGACCAACACAGGGTTCCCATGTGCTTGGTTTCATAGTTATTTGACTAAATGTCCCCTACAGGGTAAGCTACAATGGTGTATACTCTTGTACATGAATACTGGAACAGGGAGTGGCCCAATGTTCGATCCTGGGGCCTTTACTTTTTTGTTTGCTGATACAATACCTTCTGCATTAGCACATTCTAACACTATTCTATACGCAGATATTACGCAGTATTATATACTCAAGTTCTTTTATAGATTAAATAAATCAGACACTTAACACTGATTTTCTACTTTAAACTACTGGCTTAAAAAACACCATTTGTTGTTAACTAATAAAAAACAAGATATATGTTATTTGGATCTAAACCAAGACTGTCAAAATGTGCACCACTGTCCATTGTGGATGTAACAGGAACAATGCTTGAACAGGTCACAGAATTTAAATACCTTGGATTACTTTTGGATCCAAATTTAACTTTTTCATTGCACACAAGGGCAATAAGCTAACACACTAACCAAAAGTAGGTGCTTTCTACAGAACTGCTTAACTTTTGAGGCCAGATACACTATTGCAAACAGTATACTGTTAACCGATTTAAATTATAATTCATATATCTTTTCAAATTTAGCTGTTGCTGATTTATCATTGCTAACTAAGACATTTCAAGGTATTTGTAGATTCGCATCAAAGATGCCTTTCAGAACACATCATTGTGTATTATATGCACAGTCTGGTTGGTTACCTCCAAAGCTTAGCAGCTTGTATAACGTGTGTTGTATTGTAGATAACGCTTTAAGGCTACAAACTGATTCTCCTCTCTATGCTCTGTTTGACTACAAAATTGAAAGTAGACAATTGAGATCCACCAGAAAACACATGTCATCTGTTCCAGCTATTTCAACTGCTGTGTGTTAACGTGCCTTCTCTGTTTGTGCTGCTAGACATTGGAATGACCTACCAGAATTGTTACATGGGGTAAAAAGTCACACAGTTTTCAAGCAGCAATTAAAAATGTATTTTTAAATCAATTGTAATGTAAATGATTGTAATTATTTATGTTCATTGCGATTGAGATTATCCTGCATATTGCATGTTTGCACCTTGTTCTTTATTTACATCTTGGCTGTTTGTAAACAGCCCTGGGTTGTTCACGAAAAAGGGCTTTTGGCTCATTTCTACTTACCTGGTGAACAAAAGTTTAAATAAATAAATAAGAGTAAAGAGTTTGGTGGTTGCCCAGGTCAGTAGCAGTAGAGAGGGGAGCAGAGGGTGGACTGGGAGGGATGAAACCCCGTATGGACAACAGGGCCTGGGGCATACAGGGAACTCTGGGCTGACCAGCTGAACCTTTGTTTTTTTTTTTGCCATCATTGTCTGTGGTTCTAGGTTTCTATGATGTTTTCATGTATTGAAATATGTTGGTAGTCCCTAAAATGTAGTTATGGAAGCAGTGCACTGAAGTGGCAGTACATTTCGGGATATAGTGGAAGTGCATTCACCTACAGACCATGAAATCTGCAGCCCTACCTGTTGAGCAGTACTTGGGGTACTGGTTTCATGTGAAGATAACAGATTCTAAGATTTAATGATGTTTTCATTATTGCAAAGGGTCAGTAGTTACCAGCCTGTAGTTACAGAACTAGTAGACAGATTGGGCAGACATTTTGTAGGACTTGGTGGGAGTGACGGGACCAAAAAGCATTAAAAAACTGCAGCCCAAGTTGACTCGGTGGCACTGAGGATTGAGGTACTGGATGCCACACCTCGCTCCACGCCAGCGACTCAGGTTCGGGAATGAGCCCAGGTCATCGGGGGTCAGCAGGGGAGGACTAGGATTGAGCTCCCAATGACAGCTCTCCTAGTCCTGGGGAGAAGGGGTGGATGCACACTGTGCTCTGCTGTTCCCTTGGGATGCCCGGAGGTACTGCAGTTGCATGGGTGCTTAGTTGGGGGGAAGCATGGCAGACGTCTGCATGTCAGTGCACGGACATCACTGCACATCTATGCATCCATTAGAGGAATGAAAATGGGGAAAATGACAGCACAAGTCCGCGGCAGCTTGATGGCCACAGCTTCACCGACCAACAATGCCTGAAAAGCATGTGCCGGTATTGGTTCCTTGCTGGGCACTGGGGCTAAGGGGGGGCCCCTTTCGCAGGTGTAGTTGTGTATGCCAGCTGGGCATGTCAGATTCTGGGTCGGCGGTGGAAAGGAGGAGCGGTGGCTGGATATGAGGCAGGACTGTGGCTGCAGGTAAAAAACTGTTAAATGTTAAAAAAAATTGCAGCCCAATCTGTTGAGAATGTTTTTTTTTATCCATATAACTTTTTACTTAGCTAGTCCAGCATGGACAGGCTTTCAGTCCCATCCCACCCCCTCCACCCAGCAAGTACCTCAACTGGACCCAAAGACATCTACAAATGGCCCCTGAGGTGGGGCCAGGTGGGGGAAGGCTGTCTTTCCCTACCCAGAGACTCAAATCCAGTCACATGTCCTGTTGTCCAGGTAGTGGCATGGGCCAGAGGGCCAGTAGGCAGGACTTCATTCAACCCATACTGACCATCTTCTCACCTGGTTTATTCAACTGTGGGGAGTGCATTGAGTGTGTGTGCATGGAGCTGCACACAGTTCATGGAATCGCAGAACCCTCCTGTCACTTTGACACTCAGGTGTGGCACTACCCCCAGGCCTCCACCTGGTGGCTGCCAAGAGCCGAGTCAACATGTCACCCCAGCCCGGCAGAGGAGAAGCCAGTCGGATGCTCAGTCATCTTTCACCCCCCCCCATCCACCCCCTTTTTGGTAACTTGTATTCATTCCAAAACATGGCTCAGCAGCATGACAGGAGGTGAGACGTTCAATGCCTCAGCCCTGCATGCCACGGGGCCGGCTCCTTTTCAGAAGTTTTTGAGTTACAGGTTTCATGCTAGGATAACAGTTTTGAAGGGTTTTTTTTTCTATATGTATTTTATCTTCCTCTGGGTGACTTGGGGCAGTATCTCAACCCCGTACCACCGGCCCGTGAGCCCAACCACCACCCAGCACCACCCTGAGACCCCCCCATGGATTGCCCTCCATGGCAGGGCCAGGAAGGGAGCCCCCCCCCCCCCCCCGGAGCACAAATCCAAATCCAGGGCAGATGGTGATTGAGGACCAGTGAGACAAAGGATCAGGGCTTCATGGAGCCCCTGGCTGCCATTTTCCTCTTTTCTTGTCCCTCTCCAGCATCTGGTGTGAGCACCTGCATGTGGGGGCACCCGCACACTATGCCCACTGGCTATGTGCCTCCCATCCTGTATTACCCCCCCAGCCCTTACCAGAGGGTGATCATCATACTGGATGACAATTCTTCCCTCCCCAAGAGAGGAGAGCAGTCCTCTGGATACTTGATCCTCTCTTGCCCCTCCTGACCCCCGGTGGCTCGGGCACATTCCCAAACCTGAGTCTCCAGCGTGGCGCAAGGTGTGGCGTCCAGTGCCTCAACCTCCAGCGCCACCGGGCTGGCCAGTTTTGAAGGTTTTACAATGCTTTCATGCATTGCAATGGGTTGATATTTACTGTTCTATAGTTATGGAACCAGTACATTAATCAGATGGAGATCTTCTGGACACTGTGGGAGTGACCGAAACTGCAAATCCTGAATTTTCAGTCTGATTCGTTGAGTAAGTTTTGAGTTAAAAATGTCATACCAAGATAACAGTTTACAGATTTTATGTTGTTTTCATTTATTGTTATGGGTCAGTAGTTACCTGAAATTACAGATTCAGTACACATATTACACTAGAGTTTTCATGATGATGTTAGAACGACTGTCCATTCAAACCCTGAAACTTTCAGTCCAATCCATTCAGTAGTTTTTGAGTTACAGGTTTCTTGCCAAGATAACAGTTTTGAAGATATGTTATAGATCGGAGTGCTCCTGACCAATCAGAGCAAGAGTCACTCTTATTTTGTAAAGAGTGTCTCACATGCAGCTACCCTGGAAACGAGCACATTGGGGTATGTTTTTTTTAATTAGTATATTATTGCTCGAGCTTGATCAATAATATATTATTACCATTACAGAGATCATTCTTACAGTTGTAAGGGTGGTCTTACAGTCTAAGGGTATCAGAACCTTTCATTTTCAGTTTGGGGTTCTCATACCCTAAGAATGCATGCAAGACCACTCCTAAAACTGTAAGAGTGGTCTCGGCGATGGTATTAACACACGACAAAGTTTTCATGTATTACAATGGGTCAGCAGATACTAGTTACTAACCTCTCATTATGGAATCAGTGCATAGATATGGCTGCAATCTTCAGATTTTGGTGGGACTGGGAGTGACTGCACCAACAGACCCTAAACACTTTATTAGTCTTTGTTTAGTAGTTTGTGAGTTACAGGTCGGTGTCATGCCAAGGCAACAGCTGAAAAGATATGACATTATTTTCATGTATTGAAATGAGTCAGAAATGAGTAACCTGTAGTTATTAATCCTGTGCATAGATCAGGCTGAAATGTTCAGGAGATGTTGTGGATGACAAAACCTACAAAGCCCCCAAACGTCTTCATGATCCATTAAGTAGTTTTTGAGTAGCAGATTTCATGCCAAGATAAGTATTAGTGGCTCAGAAGGTAGCATACTCACCTCTGGGGCCAGACATTCAGATAGTCATGGGTTTCAGCCTGACACCAGGCACTTAGGGGCAATACCCATAACTAACACTATAGTGCAGTATGAGGGGGGTGCTGCACTGGTGAGTTGCTGTCCTTCAGATGAGATGTTAACCTGATGTCTCTTCTGCCCATCTCTGGTCACTGTCCAGATGGAAATCAATGATACCAAGGCACATATCGAAGAAAAGTAGGAGCACTTTGTTTAAAAACAGAATCATATGTACAATACAAAAACAAAATACAGAACACAAACCTTAAGAAATTTCCAAAAACAAATCATATAGCATTACCTCATGCCCAACAGACCTGGAGAATTAAAGAAAAATAACAAAATACAGTCTAAGTACGTCTCCAAAGAAAATATGTAGATTTTTCTGCCACAGTCCTCTGCTAGCTCTTTTAACCCCTCCTAACAGACATGCCCCATACGTGTTCTATGGTATGATACAATTGCTAGGGAGGCATCCAGATACCTTTTCTCTGCATTTTTTCCACAAGTTTTTCAAAACTCCAGGCAGAAATGTTCCCTTTTCACAGTTACAAATCTTCAGCACAGAGTGAGTTACCATTTCTGTAACCACCTTTGTATCCATGTATGTTTGTTGGCTCTGTAAATCACAACTTGCTTTCCACAGGTAATACCAGCAGCATGCAAAACAGAGCTGCAGGGTGGACTTATTTAATTTGTTCCAACTTGCATTATAGAGGCCTAAAACAACTGTCTGATAGTCCACAATACAGACAAGGGGTTCTTGTTAAATCTGACAGAGTTCTCAAGAAGGATTTAGCAAATGGATAGTCAATTAAGAATTGGGATGGAGTTTCCAACGTGTTTCCACAACTATGCCTAGGACAGTGTCTCCCTTCAGTTTTCTTATGTTTAAGAGAGTCCTAGACTGCAATCCTCCCTTGAACTCGCAACCAACTAATGTCTCACATCTGACGTGGGATACTTTTTGGCTAACTGTTTCATTCTCCTTCCTGTGGGACACAAATTTCAACTTAATGGCTGAGAAAAACATGTACTGATAATTAAGCTGTATATCTGCTTCCTTGCCCCAGAGGTGAGGTTTTCAGGCCGCAGTTTATATGCCCCGATTTTCAGCATGATTACATAGACGTATTGGGGAATTATATGCATCTGTACTTTAAACTGGCTCACCCTTCAGCCCCTTTGCCATTCAGTAAACCAAGGTAAAATCCATTCCTTCACCAAGGGAGTCCAATATTTCCCTTCACCTTTTAACACAGTGGATATAGGAACATTGATACAATAAAAGCCACAAGGTTTACAATATTTACTCCTTTCTCTTCAATCCTTCTTTGTGTGGTGCCCCTTTTAATGGGGTTCAGACTACTCCTCCGTAGTCTCTGAAAAAATAGACTATATAATCTGGCTTTGAGTTCCACTGGGAGTGGATAAACCACACTAACATACAAAAAGCATGGCAGCAATAGTGTGTGAATCAGTAATACCCTTTTCCCTTTCGACAAAGATCTGTTTCTTCAAAATGCCACTTTTCTTTGTGCCTTAACAATGCACTGGGTCCCATTCTCTATCACTAAGTTACAAGGCCCAAAGTGAATCCCCATGATCTTTATTGGCTCCCTCTTAACCTGAATGTCTGCTAGTATGGTTGTGTCTGTCCAACACAGCTGGAGCCCAGTTGGAATACCAGAGCATTTATTATCATTTATGTTGGCTCCCGTTATATTGGAAAACAATTCGAACATCTGCTGTACATGTTAATATGAGTCTTGAGCCTGTATAATTAAGTGTTAACATTCAGTTAGCTGCAGTATATGAAGGAATAACTGGCTGAAGTGGCTGACTAACTGCCGAGGCCAAAGCGTTTAATTAACCACAAAGCTGGTTATTCCGAGTATACTCCAGCTAACTGAATGTCATTACTATTATACAGCTAGAAATTGTTGACCCAGGATTTTAAAAGTACTGTAGTAGCTAAAGAAGAACATGCCTTTTTACTCTCCTTTTTATTGGTAAACTAAATGGATAACCTGCTGTGGGCATGTCTGAAATGTCGATAACCTACTCTGGGTGGGTCTGAAATGGGGATAATCTACTGTGGGTATCCCCAGAATGTGAATAACCTACTGTGAGAATGTCTGCAATGTGACTGTAGTAATTTGCGGAATAATAACAGACAGTTTTCCTGTGTTCTGATTAGCTTAGAACAGATATCTGTCTAATAATACATAACTCTTCGGCGTAAGCCACTTTTTTTTATTTTAATCTTTATTCGGCAAGTTGGTGTAGCAAACATAATACAGACATCAGATCATACAGCAGTGATAGCTTCATACAACTGAAGCATTTTCATAGTAAGCATTATTATACCGCAATCTCATAGTTATTTGAGTATTTCCCACTATTTAAAGCAGTGTCTAATAAAGCAAAACTACAGGGTGAAATATATCTAGCATACTGTACATTTCCTTTTTATTGCAGTCTAATCAGTTTGGAGGATTTCCAGTCTTGAATGCTCCGGATTTGTGACTGCCATAACAGCTATTCGTTTTACCATGTTGAGATTTAGTGGACAAAAAGTGGATGTTTGTCCATCATATATAGTAGCCATCTCTAGCATCTATTATTAAACAAATCAATCTGATTTTGAACCTTGTGTGTGAATTTTTCATTGTGGTAAACTGCTATCATTAAGTCTTTTAACTGTTCTCTATCTGGAGTGTGTGGTTGCAACCAATTCTTTGTTATTGCTTTTTTAGCTATAGTTAAAGCTATGTTTAATTCTTTGCAAAAACTTCATTAATGCACTAGTTTGGGCTGAAACAACAAAAGTAGAGAAATGTGGCATTAGGGTTTGCAACCCTAACACCTCACCCCCACCCTGCAGGCAGCAATAGGTGTGGGATGTGCCTTGGGGTTGTCAGTCCTAACACTTATCCCATTCCATGACTAAGTACACTAAGATGGTTACAGTATGTAAGAATGGGGTGAGTGTTAGGGTTGGCAACCCCAAGGCACACCCCACGCCTGTTACTGCCTACAGGGTGGGGGTGGGGGTGGGGTGTTAAGAGTTGGAAACCCTAACACCACATTTACCTACTTTTTGTTGCTTCAGCCCTAACTAGTGCATTATTAAAGTTTTTGCAGAGAAGTTCCTTACTTTTTGAGATACTCTAACTGTATCCTCATTTATCTGTGGGACTGCTCCGATCCCTCATTAGATACGTATATATATGTTGTCCTGGAAGTGCATGGCCAGAGGGACCTGCGTTAGCATTTATATAAAAACAAGAATTAAATTGTCAGCATAGTCTTCTTATTACCCCACCTCATGAACCAAGTAATGAAAATTTTAAACCATCTACCAAAACGTCATTGCGTGCCACTGCAACACAACTGCACACCACAAGTGTGAAAACACAGTTTGGCCAGGGTTTGAAAAATGACAGCTGTCATGTTCATGAGATGGTGTAAAAAGATTGGTATGTTGAAAATTTTGAGTCAAAATATTTTAAATTGCCAGAGTTACAAGGGAGTGTAGCAAAATGTTAACATATGCACCTAACTTTAGCATTTTTACATACTATACTTTGACCCCAAAATTTCAACATAGCCTTCTTATGCCCCCAGCTCAGGAACAGGGTAAGCAGAAAAGACTGGCACTGACCACTAACAAAATGTAGATTTCTCAAGTGTCTTTTCAATGCAAAATCATAGTGCACAGCAATAAAGTAAAGGGTTTACGCATGCCATGTCCATAGCTTACCTCATGAATAGGGTCAGTGAAAAATTTCAAATCCTGGCCAAAAGGGGATTTCGCCAAGTGACTGAAAAATCACCTTTCAGGACAGATTTGTGTAATGTTACTGGCATTGTTCATGACGTGGGGTCCCAAAAAGACTATGTTGAAAATGTGGGGTTAAAATATGCAAAAATGCCTAAGTTATGCATCAAAGTTAAAAGCCTCATTGAAATGCATTGAATCGCATTTACCTTAATTTCTCATATTGCAGTTGGCGGTTCCAGCAGCAAGACATATCTTCTATGGGAGATAAGATTGTCACCCTGGCACCTCTTCAGGTGAGTGAGGATGTGGGGGTGTACTGGGGTGTGGGGTGGTGGGTGCTGAGTTGGAGAGGGGGGGTCAGATCGGCGAGGGACCGTTTTCTTTCTTGCAGGTAAAAACAAAAAACATTGACAGACAGTTTTCTTTTGCTGCAGCTCTACAAGGATTGGGGGGGTGCCACTAGCCACCAAGGATATAAAATATACAGGGACATCAATCAGAGGATTGGGGTGCCTCTAGACAGCAGGGATTGAAGTACAAAATAATGGGAACAGGAATGGAGGGTGGGGGGGTGCCACTAGACACCAGGGATTAAAGTAGATAATAACAGGGATGGGATTGGAAGGTGGGTAGTGCTGGTAGACACCAGGAAAATATAAAAAAATTATTAAGGGATATGGATTGGGGGGTGGGGGGCTGCCACTAGACACCAGGGAATTATAAGAGATGCAAGGTGAGAGCAATCAGAGGGCTGGGGTGCCACTAGACACCAGGGAAAATAAGGAACGTCAGTGGGAGGGTGAGGGGTGTCACCAGACACCAGAGAAAATTAAATATAATCATGGGGTGTGCCACTAGACAAAATAGAAAACATGCCAATGGGGAAAAAGGATGTTTCCCTGACCAAAAAAAACAATCTTTTTCCGAGAGTTGTCATATGAAAAAGAATCTTTTTTCACATCATGACTCACAAAAAAGATTTTGTTTTGTTTATTTATTTTTAATTTTTTGTTGACCGGGTAAGTGCACTTGACAAATTCTTCCTATTTTCAGGCACGACCCAGGGGAGGGGGATACAGATGAATGCCAACTGACCTTGAACCAGATTAAGCTGTTGGTGGTATTTTTAGTGACTGGGGGGAAATTTGGCCAGGGCACTGGGGAAATTCCCCTACTCACCTGAGGGGGAGTTTCTGACCAGCGGAAAGATGGCCACCCAGGGTGTTGTGGAGGAGGAGATGGACTTTCAGGAGACTGGGGACTTGGTTTCAGTCCCAGTTTCTTTTTCTAACCTAGATACCTCGACTGGTTGTACCGTCAGTTATTCGCCACTCACTGACCTGACTGATGGAGAAACGCTGATCTCTGAAGTGGAATTATCTGTTGATTTGCCAACTGCTGTGCCGCTTGCTCTACAAGAGAAAGATATAGTTGCAACTGAAGCGGCGTCTATACAATCTGTGGTACTGCAGGTTGACTTTCAACTTCCAACTGTCGTGGAGAAGGACCCCGTTCTTGAAACTGAGCGCTCACGGTTAAAAATGGAGTCAGCACGTTCAAGATTGTTGCAGCAGATAGCCGAGGAGGAAACCAACTTTCGTTTGGCAGCTGACAAATTGTTGAAAACTGGTGAGTGTACTGGACAGAGTCATGAATGCAATTTACCTCAGGATGAGGCGCCCTGTCTCAGAACACCGTGCAGGGAGTTTGTGATGCTCCTAAGCGTACTACGGCGGGAAAGAAAACGCTGGGTGTTTCTGCCCGGAATTCAACATCAGCTAAGCCAGTGGGGCCTATTGTGCATACAGTGAACTGGATGCCTGCTGGAGCACTGCAAGCGGTGGGCTGGGTGGCGGAACCCCAAGGAGGATGGTCTCTGGACCCGACAGATCCTGCAGTAGAGCAATATTCTATGTTTGAAGTAACTTCTACAGGTAAACTTATTTCTTCTGCTGTTCATGAATCCTGTTCTGCATTACCTCTGACCCCAGTTTCTACTGATATGGAGATTCATGCTGGTCCTTCTGTTACATCTTTTAAGGGCCCTTCAAGTAAACCACAAGAACCTACTGGGGGGGACACTCTGGACTGTGTAATACCACCAGTTTGTGGGGGTGAGTTAGACTCTCGAAAAGCTGAGCTGCACTCAAATGTATCAGATTGCTGTGCTCAAATTAAACAGGTTCCCTTGACACCTATTGCTGCCTCTACTACTACCCACACTGAAGGCACACAATTGCCCATAGGAAGGGTATACCCAGATTATAGGATCCTGCACAAGAAGTTAGATTTAAACCTGCTTTACATATGGCGGATCTATTTAAAAACAAAGGGGAGCCTGGCCCCGACGTAATGCCATTAGATTGCTTTACAAAGGTGGCCTTGCAGACCCCCCGGATAGGGTCTATGTAGGTCATACCCTATTAAAAGACTCTTTGAAATGTTATGCTTCTGAGGTTTGTGCACTGATCCATACAGACGAATATAATTACGATGTCAGTTTCAAGACTGTGGAATGTTTGGATCGATTCTGGGTTAAATATAACACATTAAAAGATTCCCCTTTGTGGTCACCCTTTCTTGCAATCCCTATTACTAAACCTGCTGTTTAGACACTTACTATTCTCTTTAAAAATGAAGGAGTCAATATTTCTGATATTCTATTTTGGCTAAGGAAATGCTGTGAGGTCCTTGAAAATCCTAATCCTGTCATGGACTCTGAACAATTTTGGACTCGTGGTTGGCGAATGAAGTGCACGGTTTTTTTGGGTAATCATGGGATTTTACACCTCCCCAGTTGCTTCTACTTAGGAAGAGATAGAGGGTCCTTGTTTTATCCTGGTCAGCCTAAATCATGCCACAAATGTGACTCTCGCCTACACTTGAGTAATGCTTGTGACACTCCAAGATGTACTCACTGCTTAGACACTGGACATACGGCTTCATTCTGTATTAATACTTTTCGATTAAATCTTTGTGAGGAAAAAGGACACTCCTATGTGAAATATCCACGGGCCTCCCATAGTACTGCAGAAGGGGCCTCTCGCATGATGCTTTAATTACACAGGCCCAGAAAAAATGCTGTGCAGCTGCCTCTGAAAAACAGATGCAGTCTATCTGGCAAGCACAAGAAGCAGCAAAAAAGGCAGATGCAAGTCACACCTTTGTGGCAGGTTCTGTGGTTGCTCCTAACTTACAAAATCAGGACCGAAGTACTACAAGCAGCCGTGAGGTGGTTCAATCTGAACAGTAACCCTACCCCCACCTGCTCCTATCTTATCGGATAAAGAGTCAGAGTGCTCCCAGAACCAGATGCCTGATGCCACTATATCACAGCAGCATACGGAGGTATAACACCGGTAGGTACATAACACTGATGTCTCCACGATGCCTCCCCCCTAAGGGGCCGTAACCTTCCTTTCAGATCGTTGACTATAAAAAATGACCAAGGACTAGGCTCAGTGCTAAGATGGAGCCAAAAGTGAAGGAAAGGAGGGTCGTGCGACAGATGGAAGTGGCATCCACTAGTAACCCTTTTATGATTTTATCAACTGTAAAGGATTGGGAAGATTCCGAGAAAGATGTAGACTCTGATTCTTTCTCCTTGTCATCTTCCATGGTGGATCCCTATTCAGAAATAGATGAAGGGACGACAAAAAAATGGAGAGGGTCTAAGCAGATGAAGACTAGATCTAAATGAACATCGCTGTACTCTCTTTTGCATCATTCTTATGACATCATTGCAATTACTCTCTATAAACGTTAATAGTATCAAAAATGGGAAAAGAAGACTAAATATCATCTCAAAATTATGGACTTCTAAAGCTGATTTCATTTTTATTCAAGATACTAGAATCAAAACATTTATGGAGATAGCATAGGCATCGAGTTGGTGGGGGAAGGGGGCATCCTTTTGGTCCCAAGGTGTAGATACCTGTGACGGAGTAGGGATCCTCCTGAGTCATCTGCTATTAAAGGTCACTAGATTACTTGATCTAGAACCTGGGAGGTCATTATTACTAGATGTCCAGTATGGTACTACTAGACTTCGGGTTTTAAATAAATAGTTATGCCCCCCAAGGTAAAGCTAATAGAATTTCCTTGTTTAGGTCCATACAGCTTTTCCTACATACTTCTCAGTTAGTTATCTGGGGAGGTGACTTTAATTGTGCACTACAATGCATAGATAGAGGATTAGCTACACACAAATTATATTGTGATACAAATGTATTGAATGAGGTTATTCATACTGCTCATTTACAAGATGCTTATCATGTTAAATATAAGACTGGAGGCAATACTTATTTTAGGGGTTCCCTTTTGACTAGAATTGACTATTTTTTTGTGTCATCTTGTCAATTTATTAAGGATATACAAACCCAATGCTTTGATTTCTTGGACCATAGGGGTTTATGGCCACACCTTGAATGGCGGACTAGCTCCATTTGTGGAAAAGGCCCTTGGCATCTGAATAGTTTTTTACTAGACTCAAAGGACCTCCTTACGGACTGGGTGATCTTTTGGTGGGCACAGCAATCAGTGTGCTGCCTATATGACTCTCACACTGATTGGTGGGAGGAGACAAAAAAATTGATTAAAGAATTTTTTCAACGTAAAGCCGGTAAATGTTCCTTGACCACATATTTAACATATTTAGGCTTACGAAACAGCTCCATACTTCAATTTCTTAAACACGATAGTGAGAACTGATGATGACTATAATTACCATCTCGCAGCAGCCTCGATTGCTCGCAATAGAGTGCCCTCAGTGAAGTATCTTACTTTATTTAACGGTTCATGCTCGGGCAAATGGTGCTTGTGGTGCTATTTCGCGATTAGTTGCTACCGCACCGCCGACTCTCTGATACACTTGTGGCTGAGCCAAGCAGTGCGGCGCCACACTTAGTCATGAAATGGCACCAAAGAGCATGCACCATTTTGCCGAACGCCAGACTTTACAAAAATTAAATAAAGTAAGTTAAACTTCAGTGAAAAGGGCGCTCTATTTGCGAAACCCCTAATCGGGGGGTAAGGCTTGCAGGGATGGGTAATTTATGAATATTACGGTTCTCCTTTAAAAATGGACTTTAGCTCTCAGATTAGAGTAATAAAAATGAAATGTTTGCTACTCAATATAATAGGGCAAAATCATTACAACAGGAAATGAGATTTGGGACTGAATGTAAAAAACAGACCTTTAACGCTTTTAAAGATTGTGGTAAAAGAACGGAACGAAAAATAATATCCCATATTTTAGATAATACGGGATGGTGTGTTTCAAGCAAATCAGATATTTTACAGGTGGTACAGCAACAGTGTGAATATTGGTTTGGGGTAACTCCAGATGTACAACAGGCTGAACACCACTTACATACTCTAGTTGTTCCCGATATAGCACCAACTCAAAAAACTACTATTATACAGCCAATTAGGGAGGAAGAAGTACGTTTTGGAATCAGTACATTAAAAACTGGTACCTCTCCAGGGACAGATGGGATTACAGGAGAATTCTACAAAAAATGTAATGATTTTTTGGCCCCAGATCTTACAATTCTGTATAATGAATTACTAAATTCTGGTGTTCTTCCTCCTTCTATGAGAGATGCTGATTTAATTCTTCTCCATAAAAAGGGGAAGATAGAAGATTTAAATAATTGGAGGCCTATTAGCTTATTGAACGTAGATTTAAAACTTTTGGCCAAAATGTTGTCAAAAAGATTGTCTTTAATTGCAGATTCTGTGATTAGCACGGTACAAACTTGTTCAATTCCCAAAAGGGGAATACAAGATAATTTAGTAATTCTCAGAGAAATATTCCAAAGAGGGAAGATGGTTTCAAAGGCAGGTTTCATTCTTAGTCTTGATCAACACAAAGCCTTTGATTCTGTGTCTCACTCCTTTTTATTCTTGGTGTTGCGCCATTATGGGGTACCTAATCAATTTGTGCAATGGATCAGGAATCTGTATAATGATGTAACTCTTACCCTCAGGGTAAATGGGTGGTCAGGTAGCCCGGTTAGGTTAAGGAAGAGAGTGAGACAGGGCTGTCCCCTTAGCCCCTTGTTGTACACTTTTTGTATTGATCCCCTTCTGAGATTTATCCTACTCTCTGAATCAATTCAGGGTATTTCTTTGACTAGGTTAGGCCCCCCAGTCAAATGTTTAGCCTATGCAGATGATGTTGTCATTATTGCTAAGAAAGGCACGGATGAACATCACATCATTACTGTTCTATTTGACTACTCTAGGATGTCCGGGTCTATGATTAATTTTGAAAAGAGTGTTGCCATCTGGATAGGGAATAAGTCAGATCTTCTGGTTCAACAATTTGCTGGCATTAAATTGACTTCAGACCCAAATTCCATTTTAGGGATTGTCTTTGGTGATGGGGATTTAGCGGTACTAAATTGGGAAACTAAATTACGGAAGGCAAATGGGATATCCCAGGGGTGGAAAGGTTTGCAGATTTCCAAACGGAAAAGGGTATTGTTAATTAAGAATATACTTATACCCATTTTTCTCTACATTAGTTATGTTCCCCCCTCCACTGCAACTGAAAACTAAACTATATAGTGTGTTCTTTCAAAGTCTATGGGGAAGTCATTTGAATCTTATTAAAAGAGGGATTACATACCTACCAATAAAAGAGGGAGGTCTGGAAATGATAGACCCAGGTTTATTTTTCTATAGTATTTTTTTATATTATAATATGTTGGGTGAAAAGAAATGGTGGGCTGCTATGATCACTGAATGGGTAGATATTGGTAGGAAGGCATGGGCACAAGGATATAGGAGATTACTGTCTACAATGACTGTAATTCTGCATTATGTTAAACCTATGATTCAGGACCTGATTAAATTGAAAATTTCAGGACAACATCTAAGACCCAAATCACGACAAGAACTACATCAGTTTATGACGGACCATTCCAAATTGAATTTTGAACTGCTGTATTGTTCCAAACCGGAGATTCAGATTTCTCTATCACAGCTAACTAATAACAGAATTCTTGCCTTTGTATGGGATATTTTGTGGTTAAGTATTCATGGGAAGATGAATGTTAAAAATAATCTCAAACATAAACAACTGACAGAACGTTATTGCCCCAGGAATTCTTGTATACAGCTTTTGGAAACTCAAGAACACCTTTTTCTGGACTGTCCTTTTGTGCATCTATTTTGGGATGTTGTGAATTCATCATGGCACACTATTCTGTTCCAGACTCTTTCATATTTAGAAATTGTTCATACTGTTTTTCCTGCTAAATGGAACAGGTTTCATTTTGGAACACCCCAAGTCATTTTTTATGTTTTAAAATACTTCATTTGGCAAGCTTGGTGTAAATGGGTTCTCCAGCAAATTGAGACCCCTCCAGAAACTATGTTACAGAATGTTGTGATTTCACTTTAGCACGTATATGATTCTGATATGAAAATGGTTTCTAGGAAAAAGCTGCATGAACTATGGGTTAATAGTCTGTCTTTTTTGACGCTGTCCTGAAAAAAAAACACACAGTTGTAATGAATAGTATATAGCTACAATTTTATATATTAGAGTGCTGAGGCAAGGGAAATATAGCCTTAAGTAATGGTTATTGGATGGACTTGTCCAACAAATGGAATATCACCTACATCTTTGACAGATTAACCCTTTATGACTATGTTAAGAAAGTGGTGCTTTGACATCCATTGGAAACCAAGGAGAAGGTTGACTCTGGACTCCAAGATCCACATGGATATAGCTAGTAGAACACGGACAGTTCTTACTATTTGTTCTGTTTTAGAAGATTTATTTTGTATGCTGTTGATTGTTTTGAATTCTACTTCCTTTTTCCTCAAATAATTCCCCTACTCGTTGGTAGGGGGAGCTGCTGCCTGTTTTCACAGAATGGCCAGTTCAGGTGTGGAGGCGATGAGGATGGATGAGGGCAAAGCTGGGGGACAGGTGTCTACCCCAGTTCCAGTGAATTATGAGACTGAATAGGATTTTTTTGATGCCAAAATGGAGGAAACTGGGGGATCTGCAAAAGCTACAGAAAAAGTGGAAAATACAGGATTCAGCATGAAAAAAAGGTAATAAATACAAAGGAAAAAGAGATGATAGATAATTCAGTTTCTGAACAACAGTTGTATGTAATGTTGCAGCAGGAAAAAGAAAGAACACTGAGTAAACAAAGAGGAATTGAGGAAGCCTTAAATAAATTGCAGATGGTGAATTCAAAAGAAGAGTCTAAAATACTACAAAAACAAGAAAAAGGCACTCAGCAGACCTGCTTACAAAAAAATATAAACTTTTCCACTCTAGGTGAAGCATCTATAATAGCAGATGAAACAGCTCCCGTTGTAATACAATTTCAAAGACACCAGGACCAGAGTAATGCTGCAGTGTTCTCCTTTGCGGCTAGGAAAACTGAAACAACACAGAACAAACAAATGGGAAAAAAAACTGGAGCAAACAGTAACATTGCTTACAGAGTTGACTTCTTGGACTCCAGATAAAAGCCTGCTGGCGGCTGGTTGGTCCGACTTGCTGACATGGAGAGATGCAGGAGCAAGCAGCAGAAGCAAGGCAGAGGTTCCGCTGTTACTACCTGGATCTTTGCCGACTTGTGCTGACATGGCATCGGTAAATCCAGAGGATGAAAAAGAGGAAAATACAGTGGACAAGGAGGCACCAAAAATCGTAGAGTCATCAGGAATGGCAGTTATGGGGGTTATTACTCCTGGCCTAAGATGCTCTCAGAGTGATGCGACAGGAGGAAACACCGAGGAATGGACAATGGAGAAAGCACTTCTGAATGCAGGATGGGTGCAGTCACCAGATACCGGAAAATGGATATAGGGCCCGACTCCCTGACAGCTGTGCACAGCAAAACATGAGAAGGCAAGTACAGATTCACCTGACATGGACGCTGACAGTGTTACAAAATCACCTCTTAAATTTATCAAAAGAGCTGGAACTCACACAGAATCCAGTGTTGAGACCAGTATGTTATAACTCTCTGAATGACAGTCTTAAACCTAATGTAGTGAATAATATAAAAACTGAAAATATGAACACTGAGCAAGAAAAGGTACCAGATGCTCCCCTGAATACTGTCAACAGACAATCAAGGCCTTATGCTTCTCTTTTTCATGCCCCAATATTACCAGCAAAAAGACATAATGCTGTTCGGTTGTTATATAAAGGGGGTGTGGGTATATTACCAGACAGAGTGTTTGTAGACAAAACATTGCTAAAAGAGTCAATACATTTTTTGCAAATTAAATTTATGCATTAATTCATGTATTAAGTGAGCATGTTTTTGATGTACATTTTAAACTAAATTCGGGTTTGCAAAGATTTTGGGTAAAATACCGGGAATTAAAAAAGATGACTTTATGGGCACCCTTTGAGGCTGTGACACTCATCAAACCTGTTTATAAAACAATAACAGTCCTGTTTAGGAATGAGGGGGGTGAGTGTCACAGACCTTGTTTTTTGGATAAAACAATGGTGCACAGTTCTGGATCACCCAGAAGCCATCTTTGATTCAGAGCACATTTGGACAAGGGGGTGGAGAGTCAAGGTTATGTTGAACCAGAAAGATGAGGGCCTAGAACATTTGCCTAACTGCTTTTTCTTAGGCAGGAATAGGGGGTCCTGTTGTATGCAGGCCAGCCCAATGCTTGCTATAAGTGTGGATCCACAGGTCACCTTAGCAGTATTTGCAACAAGATTAAATGCACCCTGTGTCAGGAAATGGTAAACACAAGTGGAAACTGCTTAAATGAGCATGTATGTAATTTGTGTGGGATATCAGGACATTCCTATCAAAGTTGTAGAAAGGCAGCACACAACCAGGTGGAAAAAGCAGATGAGGAAGAGCAAAGGCTACTGATAGCAGTAGCACAAAGAGACACCTTTGCAACCACCCCCCAGACCCTGACTTAACCTGAGAAGGAACCCACAGAGGGAAAAGAGTATGAGGAAGGCACACTTGGTTGTTATTGAAGGGGATGAAAATACCCAAAAACAGTCCCCAGGGCAGAGAGAGCAAGAGCACCCCCCTCCCCTTTTACTCCCAGTTTCTAGTGCAAAGTAGTCCAATGAGATTAACAGTTTAGGACCTAGGAACATACCCATGCCACAAGAGCCCTTCCAGCAAGTGAAAGGGAAAAGGAGTAATATCAACACAGCAAAATTATGCTTAGCAGCAACCAGTATCTAAGCTACCCAAAACAACAGACATACCTCTCACCTGTAAGTATGATGGTGATACTGAACGATTACGGCCAGTTGAGCATGAAATCCAAAACATTATATGGTACCTGGCTCAGCTGCAAGTCGCGCTTGTAGTCACGCCTCTTCTGGTCTGGTCACGGAAAACAAGTTGTCCGAAAAACATAGCACAGAAGTAAGAAAAGGTAATTATAATAGGGGGCGTGCACAGACACATAGTACATTTAACCTGGGGTGTGGGGGCGGAGCACCTCAACAGAAGAATAGAAACAATAATAATGCACTTAGAACCCAAAGGTAGTACATATAACCTGGGGGTGGGGGGGCAGAGTGCCTCAGAAAAGAAAGAAACAATAATGGCAATGTACAAATAACAAGACAACAAAAAAAAGAGTGGGGGGGTGTGTGGGGCAGCCCCAACGATCTAAAGTACTCCTAATACAGCACAATACAGAACCTGGTTTAGGACCGGTTACCCAAATGAGCTGATGTCTGATTAGTCTGTCATTTACTTTTTTTTGTACGGTGCAATCTCACAATGTAAGGTGTAAGGCATTCGTTTTAAATTACATTAATGATTTCAGTTCAATATGTATGGTCTCTGCTTCATTTAGTTCTGTCTCTTGGTTAGCCTTGGATTGCCTTTCTGGTAGGTGGTAGGTAATAGCTGTTTGTCACTCGCACAGCGCTCCGAGACACAGTACTGAGCAGTCTTTAAAAGTAGCACAGCAAAACGATCTGGCCATAATCGTTCAGTATCGCCAGTATGACATCCTAAATTTGTCTAGTGCACTTATCCAGTCAACAAAAACTAACTAAATAAATAAAAATAAATAAACCTTGAACAGGAAAACTCAGACCAGAACTCTAAGGATTCCACCTTATGGTCCACACAAGTGGAGCTTTTGTCAGACCTAGAAGGAGAGGTTACAAGAAACTCAAACCAAGCTCAGCTAGAAGGAGGGAATCTCCCAGAAGAAAAAGGAAAAGAAAAAACCTAGTAGGTCAAAAAGGCACAGACAGAAACCAAAATAGTGTAAATTTGTCCATGTTCTATTCTTAAACATTATGGATTATCCTCTCTCAATAGCAACAATTAATGTAAACAGCATAAAAAATGCAATGAAAAGTGAAGCAATGTTTTCTTTTTTATTTAACAGTAGCATTGAAGTGATCTATTTACAAGATACCAGATTACACACATTGCAAGAAATCCAGGGAGCAACAAGGGCATGGTACAAGGGATCTACTTTTTGGTCTTTAGGCCCTAAAACATGTACAGGGATGGGAATATGCTCAAAACAGTACAGGATTTAAAAGTAATCAAACTATTAGACTTACTCTCAGGCAGAATATTACTACTGGATACTGTAATAAATAAAAAATATTATAGATTTATTAATATTTATGCACCTCAAAGGAAAACAGAAAGAACAGATTGTTTTAAAATCATACACCCATACTTATACTCAGCACAAACAGTAATACTAGGGAGAGATTTTAACTGCAGCCTACACAAACAGGATAAAGGATTACAGGCAAAAACATGTAAAATATATTGTGACATGCAAACTCTGAAAACTATGATTAAAGATGCAAATTTAAAAGATGCATACTATAGCAAACATGGTAAATCAGAACCCATATTTCAGAAAGGTAACTTAGCTACAAGGATAGACTTCTTTTTTACATCACAAACAGTACCAATTTTGGAAGCCAGCATTCAAGAAACAGAATTTTCAGACCACAAAATACTAAAATTAAGAATAGGAGTACAGGCAAAGTACATTAATCGACCAGGATACTGGAAATTAAATTCCAATTTATTATTGAACAATTTTTTTTGCAAAATATTAGATATTTTCTTTCTCTCAGGAAAACAACATTAGAGATGTATGATTCACCAATTCAATGGTGGGAAGAGGTTAAAAGATATTTACAATTTCTTCTGAAGCAAAATAGTAAAAACTTGAAGAACAAAGAATATTTGGTATATTTGCAGCATAGGAAACCGTTACAAAATTTACAAACCCTAGCAAGAACAATAAAGCATAACTTTACAGGGCAAATACAAAGTCTTAGGCAGCTGATGGTAGGTTTTCACTCACAGCAGTCTGAAAACCTTAAAAACCAACAAAACTATGAGTACACAAGGCTCAGCAAGTAAACTATGCCCCTTTTCACACTGCACGGGCAGAATCTTACACAAGCAAATGGGTGCATTAAAAGACAAAAATGGGAATTGCTGGACAGATAAAAACAACATAATAAATGCAATAGTTCAGCAGCTTTTCACAGAAATAAATTAATATCAAGCAGAAAAAAAAACAATTTTATAAACATCTTAAAATTCAAAGTTGTCCAGTAGATACACTAGCAGAACTTACAAAAAGTTTAGAACCTATGGAGTAGAAATAGCTATTAATGGCTTAAAAACTAAGAAAGCACCAGGTAAGGATGGCTTAACAGCCGAATTATATAAAGCACTGAAAAGGGATCTAGTGAATGAACTAACTAAGGTATTTAATGCAATTTTACAGGAAGACAATCTGCCTTTGCAATTGTCAGAAGGGTTATTAATTGTCTTATATAAAAAAGGTGATAGGGAAGATATCAACAGTTGAAGCCTGATTAGCTTGTTGAATGTGGACTTTAAATTACTAACTAAAATACTGAATTCTAGACTACTTATGGCTGCTAAGTTTCTAATTAGTGAAACATAGACTTGTTCTGCACCTGGGAGGAAGATGACTGATCAGTTGATACTAATTAAAGAGTTAATAGAAAGAGATAATGTAGAGGGTCTGGAAGGTCTGCCCCTCTCCTTAGAACAGCAGCAGGCCTTTGATTCCATAAATCATCGATACCTCTGGCATACATTAGGAATTTATAATATACCAAAAACGTTCATATATTGGTTACAACTATTATATAGAACTGCTACTGAAACCCTTTTAGTGACTGGGTGGTATGGACCTATGGTACATTTACAAAAAGGTGTAAGACAGGGATGCCCACTCAGTCCACTGTTGTTTGTATTTGGTATAGACCCTATGTTAAGAGCTATTAATTCTACACAGCAAATAGGAATAATTATAACAAAAGTCCAGGATATTCCATACATAGCTTTTGCATATGCAGATGATGTCTGCCTACTTACAAGAAATTAAGCTTCAGCACAAAAAGCATTACAGATATATGTTTGGAGACATTTCAGGGAGTAAACAAAACTTATAGAAATGCACGGGGAGGCTTTTTAATAAAACCCAGAAGCAAACTGACACTACTGAAGGGATACAGTTAACAAAGAGTCCTATTAGGATATTGGGCATCTACTTTGGTAAAGAAGACCTAGGAATTGTGAACTGGAAACAGCAGATAGACAAGGGACAGAGTTTGGTAAAGCAATGGAACTAATGGCATTTAGGGAAATTAAAAAGAATCCACTTAGTAAAAGCCTTCCTGATACCACTGTTTTTACATATCATTTATTTGTTCCCTCCATCCAAGACCTCAGAAACTATCATTTTAAGTATTTGTTTTCAGGCTGTATATAGGTCCTGCCTAAATCCCACAAAAAGGAACATTTTATATTTACCAGTAAAAGAAGGAGGACTGCAAATGATAAATCCCATAGATTTTTTCTATGTGATTTATATTTCGGCAAACATTAAGACCATTATTGATGCACAGTAAAGAAATATGAAAAAGATTGTACTTGGAAACATGCACAATGGTTCCAAAACTGGACAGAAGGACAAGTAAAAACAGTAAAACAAAGGGTATTGTTCCCTGAATGTGTAAGAGAGGTCTTTGTTAAGCTAAGATCATGGAAAATTACTAGTCAGACAGTGTTAACACAGACAAGGAAACTGGTATACAAGTCTATAATAAGGAAAACATTTTCGGAACCCACAGTATTCCCAAATTGTCCTTCACAACAAGTCACAACTTTAAAGGAATATTTGAATAATACAAGGATACCAGACAAAATGAGAGATGTGAGTTGGCTTTGCTGCCATGAAAAACTGAATACAAAAGTGAACCAGAAGCACAAAAAGTTGGAAGATAGATATTGTATTAGTCCAAAATGTGTAACACAGAAACCATGGAACATTTATTTTTTTCTTGTAGTTTTATAAAACAGTTTTGGGTATTGTTATCTAGTAAGTGGAAAACAAAAGTGTTTGAAGAAGTCACTTATAACATGTTAGTTTATGGGGTACAAGGGAAATGCTGGAAAACATGGGATAAAAGTACTCTTCAGCTTATTTTTGTAGTTATTAAATTGTACATCTGGAATTCCAGATGCCTGTTCACATTACAGCAAAATAATATATACCATACAGAAATAATACCAAAGATCACACAGGAATTGAAACTAATTTATTTTAAGGAAGCTAAAAACATACAAACGATAAATTTGGAAAGAAGGTGGAGCCATAATGTTTGGGTAACAGATACAGATTCACCGATAACCTAAAAAAGGCAAAATGTAAAGTGTTAAAAATTAAGTGGGAATGTATGAATATGCTAATGTACAGATTATGGATTTACTGTATGGCTATTGAAATGTATTTTGTGTGATTTCTCAATAAAAACAAATTCCCCTACTCTTTCCAGTAGAGGAAGCCCACATGACTCTATGATGGCAAACCACAGCGACAGACTGATGGAGGTGGACGAGCCAAGGGAGGTGTCTCTCCCTCAAAATACAGAAGAAAACACTAAAATGTTGGAACAAAATGCAGAGACTCCCCTATTATCGCAGAAGTATCCTTTGACAACACAGAAACACCCAAGATTGTGGATCATCTTACCTATACTCCTCCAGCTGGAATCATGAATGGTAATCCACATAATGACTCACACAAGGCCTCAACCGAGCCTGCAAGGAGACACCCTTTAGCTGACGGGAAACCTGGCCACTGAGAACGCTGCATGTTGGAAGCAGCGTACAGGAGGACAGACCACCTCGATAGAGGAAACAGATGATTTCCACATCGCAACAAGTTCGCCGGCAGTTCAGATTGCAGCAAGATTTGAGTGAAATACATGACAGGGACTGGTCTGTGGAGAAAGCTTTCAGCAGCTTGGGCTGGAAAAGGTCTGATACGGGACAATGGATCCCAGACCCTAAATGAGGAGATAACTTTGTTTTTGATACAGAACACAGGCCTGCACCTAAAGATACTCAACATCGATGCAAAACCTGAGCTCAGGTAATGGACATACTTTTCCACATGGGGCCCCAAATGTTGTTTCTGTGCAGAATTCAACTGATGAAAACCCAGCCTCAGATGTCCCGGGTCCAGTGGGGGGGGGAGGGGGAGTGAACATGATAGAAGGTTTGAAACTAATCCTGGTGCATCAAACATGAATAGTGAGCAACCTGGGCAACAAAAAAATACAAGATAGAAATACCAGAAGGGTCCCAATGTCTGAACTTTTTAAAAATAAACTTGAGCAGGACCCCAGGAGGAATGCAGTTAGACTGTGATATAGATGAGGTTTATCTGAGCACCCAGATAGGTATTATGTCATAAAACAGCTCCTGAAAGGCTCAATGAGATTTGTGGCAGCAGAGATATATGTGTTAATACATATCTCTGGCGAAGATTCTTTTGATGTTAGTTTTTACACGAATGCCAGCTTAGAAAGATTTTGGGAAAAATACAACATCTTAAAACAATAAAACTACAAATTCGCTACATCGCCATAATGTTTAGTAACGAGGGGATTTAATGTCAGTGACATCTACCACTGCTTACAGAATCAGTGTGATATCTTAGGTCTCCGAGGCCATTATTGATTCGGGAAGGATTTTGACGGAGGTGGAAATTTAAAGTAAAGCTTTTTCAACTCAATTCAGAAATCATTCACATTCCAAACAGTTTCTTTTTAGGTAAAAACAGGGGAGTCTGCTTCTATGGGAGGCAGCCAAGGGCATGCTACAAATGTGGAGCTAAGACCCACCTAAGTAGCTCCTGTGACCTGTTAAGATGTTCTTTGTGTGGAGGATATGGGCACTCCAGTGACCTATGTGAAAATATTTTTCACTGCAGTCTTTGTGATGAAAAAGGCCATGCCTTTCATCAATGCCCATGGGAAAAGCATAATAGAACAGAAGGTTGGGACCAAGATGACCTAGTTCACAAAGCCCAAGAAAAAAGAAGAAGCTCATTTTTTGAGGACCCAGCTAGGGAGCAGGGAAATAGAACTAGACAGCAGGAAGAAGCTACACAAGAAGGGGATTTGTCTGAAAGGGAACCTGAGGCCCCAATGTCTAAAGAAACCCACTTCCTACCCAATAAGGATCCTGCACCCTCTAAACCACAGAAACAAAAAGTGGTTGATCAACCATCTTCTGAAAAACTCCTAAAACATCCATGCCTCCTCCCTTTGAATTGTAAAATCAAAAAGACAATTTACTAGGGCTACAGCAAACCAGCATGATGCCACCTCTATTCCCACTACAAATACCTTTACTTCCTTGCAAGAGGAAACAGGGGAGTCTGAGTTAAAATCTGACACTTCACATCGCTCAGAAATAGTGTCGGAAGATGATGACAGTAGGGCTACAGAACTAGCAAAAGAAAAATAAGGGAAAAAGGGTAAAAAAGAAAAGCAAAATTGAATCACACAGATGGCCTTTAATCTTACTTATACATTATTATGGTCACCCTTCACATTGCCTCCTTTAACACCTGTAGTTTGAAGCACTGCAAAAAGCGAATGTCAGTTGTAGCTTTTTTAGGACAGTTGAAAGCTGACATTACATTTGCCCAAGAGACTAGACTGTCCTCAGTTTTTGAAGTTGAACAATTGAGGAGGAGCTGGACATGGGGCCCCTCCTTTTGGACCTTTGGCACTGATGTAGCCAATGGTTTAGGCATCTTTTTTAAGAGCACAGGCTATCATATATCCAAAATAATTGACATATGGCGGGGTAGAGCCTTAGCTTTAGATTGTACATACGGAGAATTCTCCTTTCGATTAATTAATACACATGCTCCTCAAACTAAAACCACCAGAATTTAACTTTTTGAGGATATAAAACCTTATCTTTACACATGAAAACATATTATTTGGTGCGGAGATTTCAAATGCAGTTTGGATTTAAAATCTTCTGGAGAAATAGTTTAAAAAGTTTATTGCTACTCACATGCCCTAAAACAAATCTTATTGGATGCTGATTTAATAGATGCTTATTGAGCTTTAAAACAAGACAGTGGAACCACCTATTTCAGAAATATTTATGCTACCCGTATAGATAATTTGTTTGTATCCAAATATATCAAACTGGTTAAAATAAAGGTCAGGCCCACTGAATTTTCTGACCATCATATTTTAGTAGGTCATTTCAGCTTAGCTTCTGTTCCCCCTAGAATTCACACCTATATACAAAGGTAGAGATTAAATGTTTCACTATTAGATTCACTGGAATGTCAAAAACAATTAGAACTATTTTTTGAAGCCAGTAATTCCACATTAGGTTTGTATTACAATTTATGGGATTGGTGGTCAGATCCTAAGACAGATTTAAAATCTCTGTTAATCACCTTTGGGGGAAAAAAAACTCAAATTATTTAAAACATTTAGATTACAGGAATCAGTTATATAAATTGGTGTCCTTCCCCACAAAAGATCACATAAAATATGAAGCTCAATTATAATAAATAAAACGACAAATGAAAATCTACCAGTATGATGGAGCTAAAGTATTAGACATGGAAATGAGCTATGGAACAACTGAACAACTTGCATCAGACCCCTATGAGGCCTGTAAACATAGGTTAGAAAAAAACCTCATGTCTGGTCTAATATCACAGGATGATTCCTTGGTAAACTCTGATTTAGGAATGCTTTCTATAGTCCAGAAACATTTGAAGGGAACCTTTTATGAAAATCTCCTAAACTCTGGGGATCTTAAGAATTTTTTAACAGCACCTGTACCTCATATAGGAAACACTGCAGGTCTTACATCGATTGCCCCAATAACCCCAGAGGAAATTAGTGAGGTCATAAAAACCTTAAAGTCAGGAACCTCTCCAGGCTTAGATGGTATTTCTAATGATTTTTATAAAAAAATGTATTTCTTACATGAGCCCCTTTCTGTCACTAGTCTTTAACTTTATGTTAGAATCTGACCTGAATCATAGGGTTTCAGCACTGCAATCATTTGTTATATTTTAAAAAAAGAAGTTGAAAGGTTCTTATCAAACTGGAGACCTATATGTATTTTAAATAGTGATTATAAAATTCTAGCTAAAGTTATGAATAATAGACTAGTTAAAATTGCAGATACACTAATAGATGAGGCACAGACATGTGCTATACCTAACCAAAAGATTCAACATAATCTTTTTTTCTGTTAAGGGAACTTTTTGAATCAAGCAAGGGACAAAACATGTCTGGTTATGTTTTGGTTCTTGATCAATCTAAAGCCTTTGACCAAGGAGAACACCATTATCTATTCAATCTCATGGAGGTGTATGATTTACCTAAGAAGTTTGTGATGTGGATAAATAAACTATATGCTAAAGCTAGCATTATCCTGGCAGTTAATGTTCTTTATGGGGATGATATCCCACTTCTGAGAGGGGTGTGGCAGGGATGTCCCTTAAGTCATTTGCTCTATACTTTTGCACTAGATCCTTTTATAAGACAGATAAAATGGGATAAACAGATTATAGGACTTGCCCCTAGCCTTACTTTACACCCTGGAAAGATTACAGCTTATGCAGATGATGTCATCCTCCTAGTTCAAGATATTGGGTCAGCTGAGAAGGCAATTCAAAACTTTGTTTCTTGTGCAAAAATTTCAGGAGCAAAATTAAACAAGATAAAAGCACTATATTTGCACTAAATAATACCTCTGTAAATACCTTTGCCATACAAGGAACAGCCATTTCATCTTCTCCACAAAAGATTTTCGGTATTTGGTTTGGACCTGGGGATATGGCAACTCTAAACTGGGAAAAACAACTAGACATTTGTGAAAATAAGGTTAGATTATGGAAAACATGGAAATTTGGAAAAAAATGAGTTCAAATTATCAAAAAATTCTTACATCCTTTATTCCTGTATATAAGCTATGTTTCTGCCCCCCATCCCCTCTGCCCGTGCACCTGGAGACAAGACTTCTTAGCAATTTTTTTTCAGATGCTCTGGAGTAGCAGACTGAACCTGGTGAAAAGAGATGTTACTTATTTACCTCTTAAAAAAGGAGGTTTAAACATGATTAATCCAATTGTGTTTTTCCACTCTATTTTCCTGTTTAGTACTTTAAAGTGTGGATGGGAGACAATACAATTTTCGTGGCAAAAATGGATACAATTTTCATTACAGAAGTACTTTATAAAATGGGATCATTTACCCCCTAAACTTTTGCCTCAACTTCAGGTTCCAGCTTATGCTTTTGCTACCATTAATAAATTGCAATAATGGAAGATAGAAAAACAGTACCTCATTACATTAAATAGGAAAAGTTTTTACACACATGTAGTTTATGAAATTCAAAAAATTACTTTAATTTTTCCTAAATGTCCCCCAACTAAAATGCCTTGGGCCCTTACGAGATTAATAGACCTTAGGATTCATGTCCAAGCATGTGATATAGTATGTTTATGCTCTCAAGGGAAACTGGGGGTACGGGGCAATTTTAAAGTATAAACCCTTCACAGATACTGTCCAAAACTCACATGTATTAATATTGAAGAAAGTATGTTTC
This sequence comes from Neoceratodus forsteri, assembly GCA_016271365.2. Taxonomy (NCBI): domain Eukaryota; kingdom Metazoa; phylum Chordata; order Ceratodontiformes; family Ceratodontidae; genus Neoceratodus; species Neoceratodus forsteri. Next base: position 1,230,211,316 of record CM057453.1, on the reverse strand, counting down.
ATTTTCTTCTAGAATGTCCTTCAAGTATCCAGATACAGAAGGAGTTAACTATTAAATGGAATATGCCATTTTGGCTCAAATCTCTTGTAATACTAATACTTTGATTTTGGGAACTATGCAGGCATTGGAAAAAAAAGTTCATAAAAGTACTTTGAATGTTCATTTTTAATTAATTCAGTACTATATGTGGCAAGCTAGGTGTCAATATGTATTACAACAACAAGTTTTGAATAATGTTTTAATTTCCCAGATTGAGACTGAATTTATGAAAGTTAAAGAAAAAGATGCACAGAGATTCTGTCAAGACAAAGTGTTTCATTTATGAAGAAATTTAAGTATGAGCACTTAAAGAGAAAAAAGGAGGAATTCCTAGGAACACTATTCTTCTATAAAGAAAAGCTTCTCTAATTTTTTGTTTTTCTATGTATAAGTTTTTTGGTTTATACTTTTCTGTTTTCCATGTTATTTATGCCAGTGATGTAATGTTTTCTTGATTTTTCAATAAAATTCCCCTACTCTTTTTGAGAAGTGCCATGGGATCTTTAACCTCCACCTAAACTACCACCAGAAGAGGTAGATGGGACCTCAGTTTAACGCCTCATCTGAAAGACGGTAAAAGTTAACACAAAGATCAATAACTGGAGAAAGGAGTAATATGTTTTCGCTAAACCAGCAAAAGGCACACCTGTGCCCCAGGTCCTTTTCACCCTGAAAATTTCAGCCCAAAATTCCAAACAGTCTGTCAGCTATACCAGTTGACATAAAAGAAATAAGGGGATCAGGAAGTATTGGACAAATAAAACAATCTTTTTGTATTAAGTGAGTGGCAAAAAAGATTGTAAATGTAAAAAAAAAAAAAAAGAAAACATTTCAGGACATTTACCGAACAGTTAACTGCAAGATCTAGCTAATGGGGTCCAGATAAACAACATGCATGTGTTGTTTGCACTGTAGAATGTCATTTTACAGGCTTTTTAAATTTGAATTTCAGGTAAACACTGAAAATAAGATGGCGTCCAAATGAAAAAAGATTTTCCCCAAATGAAAAAGGATGATGTCAATACGAAAAAATGGTGCTTACTGAACATACTCAAAACCACTTATTCAAAATTAAATAACTATGGAATGGATTAATAATTTTTTCATCAAACAAGCAAAAGGCACCTCTGTGAGCCAGCCTCTTTCTACCAAGAACATTTCAGATCAAAATCCCAAACTGTCTGGGTGCTAGCCAGGTTGACAGAAATCCCATACAAACCAATGAGAAAATAATCCCAAAAAATTCACTTTTTACACTATCTGTATCTCAGAATCCACACATCCAACCAAAACTTAAGTTGGTAAATTCACAAGATCTGTCACGTGAAACTGTGCATTCATTATTTTGTGTGAATCTGCTGAACACCTGCAAAGTTATTAAAGTGCACAAACTGGGATTTAACACTGAAATGCCCATACAACCCTAACTATAGGGGCATGACCGCAGCCCTATTATAAGTATCACTGATGTTTATTAGAAGACTCGATCTGATAATCAAAAAAATAATGTTATCCTGGGCATCAGTACTGGTAGTCCAGGAAAAAGTTCATGGAGGTCCAGATTTATGTCTGCCCAAAACTGGCAGAGTTGGGGATAAACCATAAACACATGTACATGATGAGCTCTACTGTCTCTACATTGTCTCCAACATACAGCTCCAAATCCTGGAGTGAATTTTGATGTGATTCGGGGAGTTTGGAAGTACCTAACCACTGACTTCCAGGCAAGCTCCTTCCAGTGATTGGAAAAGGTTGTTTTATGTTACCTGGCATATATTCTAGGCCAAGCTTTGAGCAGAATTTGTGTAGCTAACTCTCTGCCCTATTTGCATTCTACTATGACAAAAGACTCCTCTGGTGGGGTACTCAATTCCCAATATGCTTTAGGGATAAAGTAATTTGGCATACCTTGATGTGAGGAAGTAATTAATAAAGTAATTAGCGGATACTGTTCCTGATAGTCGGTCGCGTTTCCAACTGTGTGGCCAAAGAATGCATGACTTGTAAAAATCTGAAGTGGCCTGTCATTGTCAGTGCATGTTTCTGTTGGAGAAAGGCAAAGGAATGTGGGATCCCTCCTTCATACAACTGATGCAGGTATGTGAGGCCCTGTTTCTCCCAATGTTTGAACCATAGAGCGACCTGATTCAGCGACAGTGCACTATCATAGGGAATAGCATTCAAGAGAAGGAGTACCTTGTGAGTAGTTTAGCTGTTCGCACTGTATTCCTTACCTGTAAAATATTTCTAATGAACTCATTGTCTGATGTTTGCTCTGTGGGGGGGAGTAGCAAATAGGGTTTTAGCCAATGAAAAATGTATTTCAGCTAATTTTAATTGTTCCCATCTTGCCTCATATTGTGGATCGAGCCATGCCACCATATGGCAGAGCTGAGCTACCCAAAATACACATTTTAGGTGTGGAAGAGCCAGTCCCCCTTGTTCCTTAGCCAACTGTGGTTTGCTGTAAGGAGTTCTGGGCTTTTCCCCACCTATATGAATCGGGAAAGATATTTATCTATTCTCTAAATACCTCCTGTGTGGGGGTTCCCAGGAAAGTTTGAAACAGGTAAAGCAATCTGAGCAAAATGTTCATACAAATTATTTCTATCCTATTATGCAATGTAAATGGCATCCCTGCCCACCTTTCAAGATTTGCATAGATTTTATTAATTAAGGGAGGGGAAACTTTGCTGTTATAGGGTTGATAAATTCTTAGATATAAGTACCCCTAGGTATTTGACCTGGAGTTGATTTCATTGAAAAGGGTACTGCATACATAGCTACAGTGATGGGGGAATTTGTTTTTTCTATAGTATGCTTTATTTCTCCAGATGGATCCCCATCAGCCTATGCTCCTACCGCCTCCATGTCACCAACTCAGGACCACGCTTCATCCTGGTGTTCCTCCCTGGCTTACCCCCCAGGGTGAGGCCTCCAGGGTCCCCCCTGCTTCCCTCATCAGATGCCACACTCAGTGTCCTGGAGGGCAGAGCCCCAGGCCAGTTACATGGGGGCTGCAGCAGAGTGGGGTGGCATGCTGCTCATCTGAGGGGTATATTTTTTTTAGGGACAAATGTATTCCAAGAGACAGGGCATGCAATGATGCCATGGCATAGACACAAAGTGTCTGACATGGTTCCCAATCTCAACTTCTGGTCCCCCAGTAAACCGCCCCTGTGGTCACCCAGGAGCACTGTACTGGGAGGCACGATCCACCCCACCCTCCCCCCAGAGATGGCGAGCGTGCAGTCTACCACTCAATCAATGGGACTCTTTCTTCTGTAAATGAACTCTGCCTTTTCACTGTCTCCCTCTGCCCACCTCCCTGGGTGTAGTCATATCAGATGACCTAAAGGTGGGTAAGCAATGTGAGAAGTCAGTAAGAAGACAATGCAATTAAATCAACTCCAGGTCAAATACCTAGGGGTACTTATACCTGAAAATTTATCAATCCTATATCAGCAAAGTTACCCTTCCTTAATTAATAAAAGGAATAAACAAAGTCCAGGAGGGTAGCATCTTTCAGAAAAAGAGATGTGTAAGAACAAGAGGGCACAATTTAAAGTTAGAGGGGGGACAGCTCAGGGGTAATGTGAGGAAATTCTTTTTCACGGAGAGAGTGGTGGACAAATGGAACCACCTTCCTGGAGAGGTTGTGGGGTCTAAAACAGTGGGGGAATTCAGACATGCATGGGACAGACATAAGGCAATTATAGTGGGGGGTTGCAGGAAGTAGGCTGTTGGTTAACTAGAATCTGCAGCTTATCCTATAGGTAGGGAAATGGACAGACTGGGTGGGCCAAGTGGTGCTTATCTGCCGTCAAAGTCTATGTTTCTATGTTTCAATCTCCCTCTGGCCAACCCTCCAACCACCCAAGTCCGCTCCTGAATCTGAGTTGCTGGTGCCACGAGCGGTAGCTCCTACTGCGGTGTTGGTAGGCCAGCCATTGGTGAAAATTTATATGTAATGCTGCTGTCTTTTTAACATTAAGCTTATAGCCAGAGAGTCAGATGTACTCCCTAGTGCTGACCTTGGGGGGAAAGTGTTTGTGAGATCTGTCAAGATAAAGTAGCAAATCATCTCTGTAAAATGTTAGCTTGTGTTCCTCCCCATTTTGTAAAATACCTGCTATGACTGGACACTGCCTCATAGCCTGGACCAAGGAATCCACTGACAAGGCAAATAAAAGAGGGGACATAGGGTAGCATTGTCTTGTCCCTTGGAGTAATCTAATCTGTGGGAGAGTGGGCCATTCATCCTGACCATAGCCTGCAGGTCTCAATATAATGCCTGGATTAGAGTTATGAAATCTCGGTGGAAACCAGATTAAAATGTGTATAATATAAACATTTCCATGATACTCTATCAAATGCCTTTTCTGCTTCCAGGCTCAGCAGCAATGTAGGCTGTTGAGTCCTGGATGCGTAGTGCAGCAAGGTGAACGTTCTCTTACTTTTACCTTCTGTTTGATGTGTAGGCCACTGTCTTAACTGCAGGAATATCAGGAGCCACCTGGATCCCCTTTATGTTCAGGTTCTGCTGTATAATCAAATCAAATCAAAATTTATTTATAATGCACTTTTCTACATATCAAAGCGCGATTACATATCAAAATAACATCAAACATAATAAATAACAGCATAAAAACAATAAAAGCAGCAGTAGGCCTATTCAAATGCTAATTCAAACAGATAACTTTTCAGAGACGTATTAAATGACTCCATGGACAGACACACTCTAATCTGACGAGGTAGAGAATTCCACAGGGTTGGGGCCATAAAAGAAAAAGCTCTGGCCCCAGATGACTGAAGACGAACCCTGGGAAACTCTAGCAATCCCTCGTCAGCGGAGTGGAGTGGGCAAAGAGGGCGGTAAGGTTGAAGGAGACCTTGCGAGTAGCCCGGTCGCTGACCGTGTAGGGCCTTACAGGTCAGCAACGCAACCTTGAAAGTGATTCTTCACCGCACCGGCAGCCAGTGCAGTTCTCGCAGCATAGGTGTGATGTGGCAAGTTTTTGGTAACCCAGTCAACAACCTGGCTGCAGCATTCTGCACCAGCTGCAGGTGACGGAGATCCACTCCCGGCAACCCTAGATATAGAGCATTACAGTAATCAAGACGCAAGGAAACAAGCCTAATTAGAGGGTTTAAAGAAACTTTATATAACAAAGAACTCATGGAACAGCCCTGTCTGACTCCCGTTCATACATGAACAGGAGAACCAAGTGTAGAATTAACAAAAGGAAACATTACCGCCCCTTTATACAGCATGAGGATCCATTTTATAAAACAAATGGGGATGCCATACAGGCCCAATACCTTGATCAGATAGGCATGTGGTACCCGATTGAAGGCCTTCTCCTAGTCTATATCATTTATTAAACCTTTGTCACCTCTTTCTACTAACTCCCTTAACAAAATAAGATTATCCAAAATACTCCTTTGTTCCATGGCACATGCCTGAGACTTGGCAAGGACTATTGCAGCAACTTGGGACAACGTGTTAGCTAGGATCTCAGACGGAGTCTTGTGACCTGTATTCAAAAGATGTAAAGGCCTCCAGTTTCTAACATCTGTCCCATCTCCTGAGTTTAAAAATGTAAATCAACAGGGCACTTTGCATAGTGGTGGTCAGATTCCCTGTTTTCAACGTACAGTTCAATACTGCTTGTAAAATGGGACCCAAAGCTGATATAAACATTATATAAACTTCAGCAGGTAATCCATTACTACCTGCAGCTGTGTTTCTACCTCACTGTTTTATTGTTTGTTAGAAAATGGGTAGGGAGATTTCCCAGCCTCTGATTGGCTAAGACCCCTGGCAAGAGGTACATGTATGTGCCAATAGAGACTGGGAAATAACTAGTCCTGGTGCTAGCCTGCCCTTCCAGCCAAAATATCAATGTGCCCACTGAATTTCAAGTTCTGATAAGCCACCATATTTTTTTTTTTTTTATCTCCCACGCCCTCAGCCAGCCACTCCTTTAGGCCGACAATGGATTCCCATCCCACCGCATCAACCCCCAGCACCATCCTCCCCATGTCGCACCCCGGCTAACCCGAGGTATCCCTTTGCCAGGGGGCCCCTCCCTGGGCCCACAGGAGGGGAGATAAGGTCCAAATCTGTACCAGGTGCACAATGGGGGATCAGCTCTTGGAGGCTACTCCAGGGCTTTGTGGCATGAGAGGATCTGGGCAACCATCATTCGGTCAGTCAAGCGGTGCTTTTTCCATTTTCTCCCCAGCCCTCCCATCTCCCACGCATATTGGTCTGGCCACAGTGGCGTCCTGTGGGTGGGGTCGTTCAGCAATGTTTCGAGGCTCACACTGCCTAGAATGCCTTACTGCAAGCCACCATTCTGAGCTACCTAACAAGCAGTCTGGTAGCGTCCCACCCCCCTACCCCCGGGAGAGAAGCATCCAAAGGACGCTGTTACCTCCCTCCCCACCAGTCTCCACTCCTGATGTCTGTGTTGGGGCATGAACCCAGGTTGCCAGCATGACGAGCGAACTCCCATTGCTCAGCACAACAGAGCTGGCACTCTGCCATTTTTCTTTACTCGCTTAGCGAGATTTAAGCAGAGAACCCCTTAGTCGCCTGTTGGCATTGAAAAAGCAAAGTAACAGCCTAGCACACATTTAAAATTTCTTACTCTTGGCTCTAATTGCATTCCCATTTAGACCACACAGTTCTGTTTTTTTTATGCCACCTGCTCAAGACAGCAAGTCACACATTTCCAATCAAAGCACCTCTGCTCTGCTCCATTCCACTCAACAACCTTCAGCCCTGCCTGTCGGCCACAAACAAAATCACCCCCACAATTTAGTGCCATTCATTTACATATTTTCCTGGAAAATCAAAGTACCTCTGTTTTTGTTTCTGTTGCACAGTTCAATATCCAACTGCAGTCTTTCTGTCTGATCTCACCTGAAATAGACAAGGCCCATTCTCACTGCAGCACTGAGCCACTTGCTCCCAGCTCACACTCTCCCAACAACAAATAATTAAAACAAAAAAGTCTGTAGTGCTACAGCCATTCAAAAGCTTTCACTTTTGATCTGCCACTGTGGGGGTGCTGACAGAAAACTAATCAACAGGAGAGTAAGAGTGACACTGCAATGTAACAAAAAGCAAGCATTTGTCAATGCCGAATGTTTGCTTGCTGTTATTAGCATTGGACGTGCAGGAGTTAGACAGATACAGAATAGGAGTGGCAGTGAAGTATTGAACTCACGCCAATCCCACCTCCACCCTGCAGAGATGGACAGGCATTGGGGTGTGCCTGTGGGTCGTTGCCCATAATGCTCACGGAATTTCACCTCACCCTATCCTGTAGACACCGACAAGTGTTGAGGTGTGCCTTGGGGTGTTCGGCTTCACAGTCACCCCATTTCATAAGGACATACACTGAAATGGGTGCAGTACAGGAGAATGGGGTGAAGTCTGGGGCTGAAGAGTGCGAGGCACACCTCGATGCCTGTCACTGGCTTCAGGGTGGGGGTGGGATGGCATGAGCATTACAGCCAGTGATCCAAAGTTACACCTCTGATGCCTGTCAGTCTGTACAGGGTGGGACATTATGGTTAGAAAAACCCTAATGCCCCAGGTGTGTGTTTGTATTTGCAGTACAAATTTTCAACATGGCCTTTTTGTGACCCCCACCTCATGAAAGCATTTGGGACCTTTTCTCATGAACAGTGGCACTGTGCTTTTGTTAATGTGTCCCGAACTTAGAGTTCCCACAGCAACTGTGCCATTCTGTGCCAGATGTGTGAAAACACAGATCAGGCAGGATGTGAAGAATGACAGCTGTACCATCCATAGGGAGGTGTGAAGAGATGGCAAAGTTGAAAATCTGTAGTGAAAATATTAAAAATGCTCGAAGTTCCGAGCATACGTGGAAACTGCGCAACACATGCTTGTACTGCAGTCATTTAGTGGAATTATTTCACCAAATTTTCAACATAGGCATTTTGTGACCTCCACTCTTGAACACTGTCACTATGATTTTCTCAATCTGTCCGAAACATTAATTTCCCACAGCGACCGCGCCATTGTGTGCCAGATTGGCAAATGCATATTTCATGCAGGATATGAAAAATGACAGCTGTACTGTTCATAAGGAGGTGTGGCAAAATGGCAATGTTGAAAATCTGGAGTGAAACTATTACAAATATGCGAGGTTACGAGGATACATGGAAACTGCACAACACATGCTTGTAACACAGTCATTTTATGGACTTTTGTCACCAAATTTTCAACATAGGCATTTTAGAACCTCTGCTCATGAACAGTGTCACTGTGATTTTCTTATTCTGTCCCGAACATTGATTTCCCACAAGCAATCATGCTATTCTGCGCCGGGAGTGCGAAAACACATTTTCAGCCAGGATGTGAAAAATGACAGCTTACTGTCCAAAAGGAGGTATGGAAAAATGCCAATGTTGAAAACCTGGAGTGAAAATATTACAAATTCACAAAGTTACAAGCATGCATAGAAACTGCACAATGCACGCTTGTAACGCAGTAATTTTTTGGAATTTTTTTACCAGATTTGCAACATAGGCTTTTTGAGAGCCCATCTCATAAACAATGACACTCTCGTTTCATTAATCGGTCCAGAAAGGTGATTCCGTGCAGTGACCTCAAAATCACCTTTTGGGACTGAATAATGAGATGACAGTGACTGCATTCATGAGGTGGAGTCCCAAGAACCCCATGTTGAAAATTTGGTGCCAAAATTTGAAAAAATGGCCGAGATATGCACCAAGTTGAAAAAAAACATTTATGCCATTATACAGCTTATCGGCATTTCTTTAGTTCATGAGTTGGTTTTGAAGGTGCAGACCTGTTCCTGGTCCACTGAAGATCATCGCGCCGGGCTCCGGAGGTAAGTATGGGGTGAAGGGGGGGGGTGTGAGGAGGTACAGTACACAGCGGGTGGGCACAGGTTGGGGGAAGGGGCATGCGGATCAACGAGGGGCCGTTTTCTTTTTTTACTGGATTTAAAATTTAAAAAGACATCACGGGACACTTTTGGCACGCTGGGGTGGGCTCCCATTGTGCCACCTGGCTAGGTATTTGTTGGGCAGGTGGCTACTGGAGCCGACGCGGATTGGGCACCCCTGTCGGCCATACAGTGTGGTGGGGGGAATGGGACCGCATGAGTTGAGGGGGATTGGGCACCCCCTCAGCACATAACAAATGGTGGCTGGGGCACATCATGCCGACAGGGATTGGGCTGACCTGTCAGCAAATAAACTGGGGATGGGAACATGCCAACAGGGGGATTGGGAACCCCCAAGTTGGCTTTCATGGGGACTCTGAGGCGGGCCGCGAGAGTCGCTGCCCGCCACCATGTTATATGAAATTTTACACCAGGCAAGGGACTGCCCTGTAATGGCATGTCACTCCCTCATTGCAGCAGTAGATTCCTTTCAAGGTGGTGGCACGCTGGTTGAACTAGTATCAGCAGAAGCGTGCCACCGCATTGGGGAAAGCGGGCCAAGCCTTAAAAGGCACTGGGGGCATTGGCCCCCACAGTGCCCCACCTCCAAAACCCTGCTTCTCTCCTAAGCTGTGATGAAATGTTTCTTGCACATGCGCGTAAGCAAACATAAAAAATAGTGTCATAAGCAACAGCACCCTCTACTAGCAAGTCAAACAGTATAGGGACTATTTTACAGAAACTGCTGTTTCTACTGATTTATTTTAATAGCATAACTTCTTTTTTCTTCTGAAATTATTTAATTAGAAAATGGCAAAGTAAATCCTGGCATTCTGATTGGCTAGGACAATAACATCAGCAGGTGGGTATTTTTCAATAGAGCCCACAAAATAACTAGATCCACCTAAGGGTGCCCCATCACCCAAACATATCAAGGTGCCACGTAACAGTAACATCAGCATGTACTCTGGAAAGCAGCAACTTGACGAACACGCTTCTCATATCTGGACCAGCCTGACAGAAAAGCCCCCCCCACACACACACACACACACACACAGTCTTGCAGCTGAACAGCAGTGCAGTGTAAAGAAAAGTGAGCAACTAAAAAAGTCACTTTTCACAGAATTTCTACTTTGTTTTCAAAATGATTTAAAACTGCTGTACACTTGCCTGACTCAGACATTCGAGTCACGCGGCTGCGCTCCTTCTCCCCTTCCCACTTGTTAATGACGTTTCTTTCCTCAAAAAACTACTTCCTTTTAAAAAAATGTTATAAGGCCCTCTGCCTGCAGCAACAAGCCTCATTATGCCCCTGGGCAGTCCGGTATTGCACAATACCACCCACCCTGTTGGATAGTATTGCTTACATAAATTAAAGAAATACCATTTTCTAAATGCAATAATACCCTCCAGGGTGGGTAGTATTAGGCTATACCAGACCTTCCAGGGGCTATAAGGCCTGCAGAGTCAGGCCACATTACACCCCTGGGTGGTCTAATATAGCCCAATACTGCCCACTCTGTTGGGTATTACTGCGTGCTTCTACCTCTGTTAAAGTGGTGGACTGTGTCAGCTGTACTTGTGTTTGCTCATCAATACTGTAGATGGAATCTACAACTTAGCCACAGCGGAATCGTTCAGTTCCATCACCACTGGAGTGCCAAAGGTGTTACTGGCATGGTCACAAACTACCTCCATAATATCAATCTCTGAAGTGACTACCTCATTTTTCTGTGGGCTGTGGAGGCTGACAATTACTCTGTGGGTCACTCGTTCCCTGCGTCCAGAGAATTTACACAGTAACATACAATTTGACAGCAGATAAGGACCGCTTGGTCCAGTCTGCCCATTTTTCCCAACCTACATTATCACCACAGACCCTATTTGATCTACAGCTCTTCCTCCTTTCCTCCTTCCTTTCCACTATGACTACCTTGTGCCTATCCCATGCACTCTTCAACCCCACCACTGGATGGCTGTTCCAGGAATACACCTCTCTGTTTGTGAAGAAGTACCTCCTCACATCTCTTTTGAATCAACCCCCTCCAGCTTCATAGCATGTCCCTTTGTTCTTGAGTACCTTTTTTTCTCAAAAATACTTCCCTCCTGTACCTTATTTACCCCTCTGAGGTATTTAAAGGTCTCTGTCATCAGCCACTTCATCCAAAGGATGCAAAATTGAGATGAAATTTTGCTTCATCCTCAGCCACCAGGGAGAGCAAATAGTGCTTTCTCTCCTCCATAGTTAATTTTTAACTTTCTTCTTGACCAAACAATTGGTGTTTTAGCTACATGTCCGCTCAATCTACAAGTTACTTTTTAACACTTCTGCTCTACCAATGTCCATGTCTACAGTTCCACTATCAGTTGCAACACTTTCTACTCATAAGACCTTTGGAGAATAAGTGATAGGGGAGGAGGTTGGCTCCCCTACACCCATAGTTACTCTTCTATCACCGACCTAGTTGATCATTTTGGCAGACTGCCAAAATGGCCAGTGCTCCCCTACAGGAGAGTAGGGAAGTTTTCCTGATGTCATGATGAACATGACCCTGTCAAAACTGTCAGTAAAACAGGTCCATGCAACTCAACCTCCAGGATGCAACTGGGAACAAGCTATCACAGTTTCATGTGTCTTTTCTGGTCAAAAATTACAACTCAGTAAATAAAATATAACAGTTTAAAATATTTGAGATCGTTTTCATGGATTACTGTTGGTTGGTAGTTATCAACTTGTAGATTTGGATGTTAATTATGGATTTGGCAAAGTATGTTATCTGTCATTACATTTTCTTTATAAAGCATAAAGGCATGTATTGCCCAAAACAATGCCCATGCACCAGTAAGGGTGGAAATACTAGCCCAAAAACATAGGTAAAGTCAATGTTAGGCTAAAAAAGAAGTCCCCTGAGCCTCAGTGAAACTTTGGCAGGGCAAGGCACATTTTATTTGTTTGATGCCCTATCCAGATGGCTTAGGCCACCATTAGGAATGCTTGAAATTATATATAGAATAAAGGATGGAGCAGCATGAAATGAGAATGTAATGCACACCCGAGGTGTGGGATGCTAATTAAACCCTGACAGTGAAACCCAAGGAGTTTATTAAAGCATACAACACCAAGGGTGTGCATTCAATTCTCATATGCACACTTTTCCATCTGTTATTTCATGCAATTGCTGGTCAGCAATTTTTGTTTTCCAGCCCGAGTCTTGTGAGTATGTGTGATATACAGACAGGCAGACAGACAGACATACAGACAGACACACACACACACACACATATCACAGTCTCTCTCTCCATCTTTTTTGAAGAGCTGAATTTTGTTTGTTTTTTACATTTTGTTTTATGTTTTTCCTCCAGTTATAGGTTGAGATCGTGATCACGCTTAACCCCCTAGCCGTGGGTATCCCATGAGGCTGGTGAACAGCAGGATCAACCACATACAACTTTTTTTTCTTTTACATTTAAGGGTAAGATCAACCAGACAGATAAAAAGAAATGATAATGCCACAGTGAGGACTGGTGGGGAAATGGGGTTGGACATGGGATAACGCAGAATTATATACTCTAGACAGATTACACTTGACCAGAGCAAGCACAATGGTCCTGAGTGAAAAAATATATTACTTTGTAAGGGAAGAGTTACATTTAAACTGATTAGTGAGGGAGCAGCAAGGAATAGCCTAGCTAGTAATCTCCCTTGTAATATTGTAGGTAAGTTAATAGGCTATAATAAGAAAGTAGGATTTTCTGGGTGGAGAGGGCTGTATGTGAATGCCAGAAGTCTGGGAAATAAAATGGTGGACCTAGAAACAGTGATGGTGGATGAATACCTAGATATTGTGGCTATAACAGAGATCTGGTAGTCAGAGCATCACTCCTGGGAAGTCAGTGTTCCAGGATACAGGCTGTTCAGAAGGGACAGGGTGGGTAGAAAGGGGAAGGGGTGGCATTATATGTCAAGGAGACCATTAAAGCAACTGAAGGACAGGATGAGTACAGTGAGACAGAATTCCTGTGTGCCACATTAGAAAAAAAACGTGGAGCCATTGTAAGAATAGGAGTGATATATAGGCCTCCAAATCAGAGGGAGGAGTCAGACAGGCAAATAATGCAGGTGATTCAAAGGGTGTCAAACTAATGGGAGTTTGTACTACTGGGGGACCTTAATATGCCAGACATAGAATGGGGAATCCCAAAGGCAACATCAGCCAGGAGCAGGGAGATACCTGAAGCACTGCAGGGATCATATCTGTATCAGCTGGTTAAGGAGCCCACAAGGGGGGAAAATATTTTGGACATGGTACTCTCAAATGGGGATAGTGCTGAATAAGTTATTGTGGGAGACTGTCTGGGTACAGGTGATCACAACACAGTAAGTTTCAAGAAAAAAATAGAGAAGATACCAAATAAGACCAGTACAACAGTTCTGGACTTCAGGAGGGTGAACTTTAATAGAATGAGGGACATTTTCAGGGAGGAAATGAAATACAGTGACCGGACAGAGGATGTAGAGGAATTATGGAAATGTATTAAGGAGGTGCTATTAAAAGCAACTGAACTGTGCATAAGGAGGGTAGGAAAAAGCAAGACAAGAAGATCCTCTTAGGTTTGATAGGGAGATTGTAAGGGCAATAAGAGATATAATGATAGCTTTCAGAAATATAAGAAAACTCAGAGTGTGATAGAGTAAATTATAAGGAGAAACTGGGACAGGCAGGGAAATTGATTAGAAGATCAAAAGCGGAAACAGAAGAGAGAATTGCTAAACATGTCAAATGAGGAGATAAAACTTTTTTTAGATAGTGGGGGGAAGAGGAGAGGAAGACAGGAGATTCTGAGTTTGAAGGGGGAAGGGGAACTAAGGTTGAGGGGGACTTTGAGAAAGCTGAGGTTTTAAATAGTTATTATTTTTTCTCTGTATTCACAGTGGAAGGGGATGGAAAGGGACCAGAGTTAAAGAAGAAGGGAGGAGATGAATGTGGGGTAGATCAAAGTCCATTAAGTGAGGAAAGAGTTAAGGAAGAACTTGGAAAACTAATGGTAGACAAAGCAATGGGGCCAGATGGTTTGCATCCAAGGGTTTTTAGGGAGTTGAGGGATGAGTTGGCAACACATTTAGCAAAGTTATTTAACTTGTTCCTAGATACAGGGTGTGTTCCGAGTGACTGGAGGATGGCAGATGTAGTACCACTGCACAAGGGAGGCTGCAAGGAGGAGACAGGGAAATACAGACCTGTCAGCCTCACATTAGTGGTGGGCAAGGTGATGGAGGTGCTAATAAAGGAAAGAGTGGTAAAATACTTATCAGACAACAAACTATTAGATGAAAAGCAACATGGATTCACTACTGGGAGATCTTGCAAACAAATCTGATAGAATTTTTTGTTAGGGTAACAAAGGTGGTTGATCAAGGAGGGGCAGTTGATGTTGCCTACCTGGACTTCAGTAAGGTCTTTGACTCTGTTCCTCACCGCAGGCTGATAAATAAGACAGAGTCTGGGGGTGAGACAGAAAATAACTAGATGGGTGGAAAACTGGCTGAAGGATAGAAGTCAGAGGGTGGTGGTAAATGGTGTACATTTTTGGGTAAGGAAGGTTATGAGTGGGGTTCCTCAAGGGTCTGTACTAGGACCAATCCTTTTTAACATATATATATTAGTGATATATCAGAGGGAATTGAAGGGAAAATGTGTCTGTTTGCAGATGATGCAAGCGTATGGAATAGGGTCGACACTGAAGGAGTGGCTGAGGCCATGAGGAAAGCCTTGAGTATATTACAGAAATGGCCAGAAACATGGCAGCTGAAGCTCAATACAAAGAAGTGTGCGGTGATGCATATAGGGCATAAAAATCGACTGGCCAAATACTCACTAGGGGGAGAGAGAAGATAAAATAAATAGAACAGCAAAGGGATCTGGGGATTATAATATCTAACAACCTTAGGATAAGTGGCCAATGTAGTAAGGCAGTTTGCAAAGCTAATAGAATGATGGTGTGCATAGAAAGATGCATATGTAGTAGGAAGAGGAAGGTGCTGATGCCATTCTATAAGACCATGGTTAGACCGCACCTGGAGTATGGTGTACAGTTCTAGAGGTCTCATTTAAGAAAGAACATAGATGTAATGGAAAAGGTTCAGAGAAGGTCAACAAAGATGATGCAGGGTATGCAAGGAAAACCATATGAGACAAGATTGAGAGAATTAAATCTGTATCCGCTGGAGTTTAGAAGACAGGGAGGAGACATGATAGAGACATTCAAGTACATGAAGGGGATAAATAAAGTGAGGGAAGGAAGTGTATTTAAAAGGAAAGTCAGAGTTAAACAAGTAGTCATAATTTAAGATTGAAAGGAGGAAGATTTAAAGGTAATATAAGGGGTATTATTTCACTGAGAGAGTGCCTGAACCCTGGAACAGATTACCTGAGGAGGTGGTAGGTGTTGAAAAGGTGGAGGGATTCAAGAGAGTGTGGGATAGACATATATATATATTTATTCTTTGTTAACTGGGTAATAGAATAAAATACGGTGTTGGTTAAAGGACAGAGGATAGGCTCCTTGTGCACCAGTGACAAGTAGGGGAAGGGGGAGATGGGCAGACTGGATAGGCCAGGATGGTCCTTTTCTGCTGACACATTACTATGATACTATGATATTTCTAGTGGTTCACACCAATGCTGTGCTTAAAAACATGCTCCTGTGCTTAATAGGTTTATGCCATTTTAACAGTTTTTTACGTTAACTTTATCTTTCAATAATTCACAGAAAAATCCAGGCTAATTACTGCAACACATATTATAAGCCCATTAACACCTTAATAAACAACTTATTAGTTATTTTTTTTAAACCAACAAATTGATGTCGGCATGCAAACATAGATTCATAAGATCAGACACAGGTCAGTAGCACTAACCATTAAAGACCCAAGCCATACTATCAAGCTTAAACCATATAGACTTGGCTGACCATTTCTTCATCCAGTCCTCTCTTGAAAAGATCATAAATAGATATATAGATGTCAGCAGATGAGGGCCTTCAGCCCACCTAGTCTGCCCATGAAAGCTAGTAACTGTACTTCTTCAATCTTCTTTGGAACTAGGCAGTCTCCTTCCCCCCAACTACCAGGATCCCCTTATATCTATCCCATGCATTCTTCAGTCCTGTAATCATATCTGCCCCCACCACCTCTTCTGGCAGGCTGTTCCGTTTGTCCACCACCCTCTCCATGAAGATGTACTTCCTCATGTTCCCTCTGAACCTTCCTCCCTCCAGTTTCATTCTATGTCCCCTTGTCCTGGAGCATCTTTTTCTTTGAAAAATTATATTTTCTTGTACCTTGTTCTTCCCCATGAGGTACTGAAATGTTTCAGTCATATTCCCCCTCTCCCTCCTCTCCTCCTGGGAGTACATAGTTTTTTTTACTACTACTGCTATTGGCTGGAGGGAAGAAGGCAAAGGGTGATCATTAATGGAGTTCTGTCAAGGGAGGGAAGGATGACTAGCAGGGTACCACAGCGGTTGATACTGGGGATGATCCTGAACAATATTTTCATAGGGGACATTGCGAAAGGGCTTGAGGGGAAGGTCTGTCTATTCACAGATGATACAAAGCTCTGCAACAGAGTAGACACTGCTGATGGGGTAGAAAAAATGAGAATGGATTTGCACAAACTAGAGGAGTGGTCAAAAATGTGGCAGCTGAGCTTTAATGCCAAAAGGGCAAAGTTATGCACTTAGGGAAAAAAATCTAAAAGCAGAGTACAGGATGGGTGGTCAGATACTGGAAGCGATAGAGCAGGAGAGGGACCTTGGCATAATCGTATCTAATGATCTCAAGGTGGTTAAGCAACGCAAGAGCTCAGTAGTGAGGGCCAGTAGAATGCTGGGATGCATATGCAGGAGTATTAAGAGCAGAACCTCAATCTTACCCCCGTGCCTTGCAGATGGGGGTAGGATTGAGGTTATTGGGTGTAGAAGGCAGCCTGGGTGTTGGCAGACCTTAGGGAGAGGCCAGACGTGTTTGGTTCCCATCCCCAGGGTTCCCACCAGACCGAGTGTGCTAGTAACCAGTAGGGCGACACTATCCACCAATCCCCTGAGGGCAGTGCTTTGCAATGCCAGATTGATCAGGAACAAAACCACAATTATAGCGGACTTGATTTCCTCAGTCAATCTGGCTTGCATCACTGAGACCTGAGTGGGCAAAGATGCTTGTCCGGTTTTAGAGGACGTCGTTCCCCCAGGGTATTCGGTAATGCACTGCCCCAGAGTAGAGAGCATGGATGGGGGAGTGGCCATCTGTTTTAGATCTGAACTTGGCTTCACCATGCACCCAGTAAGAAAACTGGGATCCTTTGAATGTGTGGCTGTTCGTGGGGGGTCTGGGCGCATGCTGCAGGATTCTCCTGATTTACCCCACCCCCAGGATGGCAGGAGAATTCCTGCAGGAGGTAGCCAATTTCATCGTCAGCAAAACGTTGGAGTCCCTCAGATGTTTAATTCTAGGGGACTTCAATGTTTGGGCCAATGACAAAACTTCTAGGCTAAGTTATAACCTCCTCCAGATGATGTCGTCTCTGGGCCTATTGCAAGAAGTTCCTTCCATGACCCACCAGGGCAGCCACATGCTGGACCTGGTTTTCTCGCTGGGGCTTGAGGTTAGCAGCCTCAAGACTGATCAGGTCATCTGGTCCGATCATTGCACGGTGGAGTTCTCAATTGGGGCACCCCCCCGAGAGCCCTCCCCTGCAGAAATAGTAAGCTACCGCCCTTTGAGGGGTTTGATCCTGGAGGGTTTCCTGGCAGTGGCTGATCTATCTAGTATGGGTAGTGCATGCATAGGGGGTACAGGTGAGGCTGTCGCTACCTATAATAAGGCGATTTTGGCGGCGCTCGACTCTCTTGCACCAGTCTGTGTACAACCCAGATCTTCTCATTTGAGATCTCCATGGTTTGATGGGGCGCTCAAGGTGATGAGGATTTTGGGTAGGAGGTTAGAGCGCTGCTGGAGGAAGTCCGGGTTGGAGGTGGACAGACTGGTCCTGCGCTCCCATTATGGTGAGTATCAGGGGGCAATCACCTGTAAGAAGGCAGAGTTCCTGTCCAGGAAGATTGCTGCTGGGAAAAATTGACCAACTGTGCTCTTTCGGACTGTGGACAGGCTACTAAAACCAGTCTGTCTACAGCCAAAAAAAGCCTTTTCAAATGCTTTATGCGAAGAGTTTGCTCGCTTCTTCTCGGACAGGGTGTCCACCATCCGGCAGGGTGTACTGCCAGTGAGCCATAATATGGCTGACAGTGTACATACATCAAAGAAAGAGGTTGCACATGGAAGCAGGTCCAGGGATATAAAGGCACAAGTCTGAAAAAATGAAAAAATCCCACACTCTGCCAACACAATGAAGAACTGCTCACCATGAGACCATGGAGACCCTTTGATGAAGGAACTTTGTTCCAAAATGCTTCAGGGCTGTGCCCATGGCACCTAAAATAAAATGAAGCACTTTACTGGAAATTCATGGTGAGCAGTCCTTCATTGTGTTGGCAGAGTGCAGGACTTTTTCGTTTTTTCAGACTATGGCTGACAGTGGTTGCCTTGGGCGTCCGGAGAACACATTGCCTGGTTGGGGGAGTTTAAACCAGTGGAGGCAGTGGAGGTCACTCAGGTTGCTCACAATCTGAAGCACACATGTTGTGAACTGGACCCGGTGCCGGCGCATTTCTTAATGAGATATGTTGACACCGTAGGCCCAGTGTTCACCTTGATTGTTTGGTGTGCTCTCTTAAAAGGGGTCTTCCCAGATGCCTTGAAGGAGGCACTGGTCAGGACACTTCTGAAGAAACCATCTTTAGACCCTGACATCAAGTCGAATTACCATCCTACTTCCAACCTCCCATTTTTAGGGAAGGTTGTTGAGAAGGTTGTGGTGCTTCAGCTTGAGGAGTACCTCGTGGCCTTTGATCTGTATGAACCCCTCCAGTTGGGGTTTTGTACAAGGCATAGCACAGAAACCACATTAGTTTGAGTGCACAATGACCTCCCCAGGGCTAGAGATCAAGGGAAGGGACAATTCTTGTGCTCCTTGACCTCTCCTCAGCTTTTGACATGGTAGACCATTGTGTGTTGCTCAATCGCCTGAGGGAATTTTGTGGGCTCACTGGCACTGTCATCTGCTGGTTCAAGTCCTACCTCATGAATAAGAGGCAATGGGTAGTGATGGGCAATTCCTCTTCCTCCCCTAGCCTCCTGTCACGTGGAGCACCTCAGGGTTAGGTCCTGTCACCGGTGTTCTTTGCCATGTACATGCTGCCCCTGGGAGAGTTCATAAGGAAATACAGCTTGGGTTTTCATTTCTATGTGGATGATACCCAGCTGTATCTTTCCTTTGCCCCAGGATATCCAATGCGGTGGAAGTGCTAAATGAATGCCTTGCCGAGATCAACGACTGGATGGCCTCCAGTTGGTTGCGATTGAACCCCGATAAGATGGAGGTACTGGTTGTGGAATCGAACAGAGGACGTGATATGATGGCCTCTGGTGCAGAGACAGGTTTGTTCCTGGGGTCTGTACCATTGAAGGCCTCCTCTAGGGAGTACGATCTTGGTGTGACCTTTGGCAGTGGATTGACATTTGAGGCTCAGGTGTCATCCGTTGTCTGGACTAGCTTCTACCGTCTAAGGAATATGGCCAGGATCAAGCCCCTAGTTCTGCCCCTGGACCTCCCCACCTTGGTGCATGCCTTTGTGATGCCAAGGCTTCATTACTGTAATGTGTTCTACCACGAGGTCTCAGGAGGTACCCTCTGCAGACTGCAGCTAGTGCAGAATGCGGCTGCCACGTTATTGATGGGACAATCGAAATACAGTGCATGCCGTTTTAGGTGGACAGTTTTGTTCATTAGCTATCTGTCCACTGAAAGCATTGTCTGCCGTATCCATAATGGATGGAGTTTCATGTTGTGCTTCCTTAATGGATACTGGAGCAGTAGTCCAGTCATGCGGTAGCCACTAAATAGTGACTGAATAGTCAATCTTGCAGAATGGAGCTAACATAGGTCACATACTGTAGTGTCACCCTCAGTAAGTGCTTCCTTTATAAAATAAATTATTAAATGCTTCACAGTACATTATGTACTGTACAGGTAGTGCTTTGGTGCTGTGCTTAAGTTTATCAGCCTTTAATTTTATCTGGGCTAGAACTTTGTGTTCAGTGTATGCTTTAAAAGTGCTTTGGTGCAGTGATTTAGTGCTTCTGTCTTTCAGCCTTTATTTATTTTTTTTGTCAGCAGCCATGTCCCGCACACTCATTTTCAGCAACAAATCCATCTGCCAGATGATTTCAATCTTCCTCACAAGCAGGATGCCAGGATGTCGGGATGAAGCCATCATGAGGTACAGAGGCAGGGAGAGGTAGGGATGTGTGCAGTCTCAACACTAAAAAAAAATAGCTTCGCTATGTGTGTTAGGCAAGGAGCCATACCTTTAAAGTAACTGCAATAAAAATTTAACTGCCGCACTAATGAGGTGAGAAACCGCCAAATGCCAGACAATGAGGTGAAATTGACACTGGTGCGTAATGAAGTGTACGCCCTATGGGCGGACAAGGTCCACATTAACCAATGATTTTAAACAGTGAAACATGTTAAATGATTTTGCCATGGAATTTATGTATGTCGAATCCAACTGTCCGCGTTAAGCGCGTCCGTGCTAAGTGGCGGCCACTGTACTGCCAGGTCACCCCGGTGCTGCATGAACTGCACTGGCTGCCGGTCAGGTGGATGGTCCTCTTCAGGGTGGATTTGCTCACCTTTAAGGCCCTACATGGGCTGGGCCCTGGATACTTGTCTGACCTTCTGACACCCGCTACCTTAGTCCTCTCCCTCTACTCCTCCTCCTGTAGGGGCCTCCTTGCGATTCCCCGGGTGAGGTTCAAAACTGCCGGCGACAGAGCATTTAGTGTAGCCAGCACCATCCTGTGTAATTCGCTTCCATCATCTGTGTGGGAGGCCCCTTCAGTTGAAGTGTTTAAGACCCACCTAAAGACCCACTTGTTTAGTCAGGCCTTCCCAGACACTCTGTATTAGATCTTATCATTGGGATGGCCCCTTCTAGCAACTGTCTTTATTTTAGGCCTTATTTATTTTCTTATATTGGCTTATTTAATTTATTGCTGTAATTTTATTGTTTTATTTCTAGTATTGCTGATTTGTACGGCACTCAGTGCCTCTGGGATTGGGCACCAAGAAAAATAAAATTTGCTTTGCCAGAAGGAGGGAGGGAGGTGGTGATGCCCTTGTACAAGCAGCTGGTAAGGCCACACCTTAAATACGGTGTGCAGTTCTATAGACCGTACCTCAGGAGGGATGTGGATAAAATAGAGAGGGTCCAGAGGAGAACAACAAAACTGGTGTGAGGACTCCACAATTTGATATATGAGGAGAGGCTGAAAGACCTCAACATGTATACCCTGGAGCAAAGGAGGGAAGGGGGGATATGACAGAGACCTTTAAGTACCAGAAAGGTATAAACATGGTCCCAGATAGCAATATATTCCACAATAAGAGGCACTTTGTTTATTTTATTTATTGAAAAGTTTCACCAGGAAATGCACACTGAACAATCAAATTGCTCATCTCCTGGTGCATCCTGGGGGAGAAAGGGATGGGAATAACAATCATACAATGCATTTCTCATTTAAGGACTTCATACATGACAAAAATTGAGTTACATACATACAACAGGGAATAACTTAATAAAGTCATTATAGAATGGCTAAATACAATCAAGAGGGGATGGGGAGTAGAAGAACAAGAACAATCTGACACTAGATGCAAGATATATTACACTGCATACATAATATCATTGATTATACAAAATCACACATGCCCCCACAATGCAAAGCATCATGGGTTGCATATGCAAATCACCACAGAATGTTATGCTGGTCCAACTTTAAGCAGAATTGCATGGTGCCGAAAGGCCTCTCACACAGTTTGCAAAGGGTGCTAACAGAAGACATAGACACGTGTTTCGCCCTACCAGGACTCATCAGTATGCCTCGTCTGTTTGACACCCCAGTGGAATGGACCAGCTACCCTAGAGGCAGTGTGCCTTGGATATATTGTGGTGAACCCATTAAAATAAAAAAAACTATTTAAAAGTCATTGATTATACCTAGAAGTGCATAAACAAGGGTACAGTACAGTTACTCTGTTTAAGGAAATAACATTGAGATCATTCTGAAATACAGGGGAGAGATCAGGAGTATTTCAATATTCCATAGAAGGACAAAAGGAGTGGACTGGCAGGGAGAGGGAGGTGGGAGTAACATTAAAAGCAGGTGCAGTTGGGAGAATAGAAGTGTAGAGATAGGGAGATGAGCGAGGGGAAGAGAAGTGTCTAATTTGATAGGCGAGGGAGTTCCAAAGTTTAGGGAAGTGGTGGGAGAATGCAGACTGCCCTACTGAGGTTGAATGGCAAGGGACAACCATTGTGTGACTATCGTTGCATCTTAGGGAGTGGGAAGAGGGGGCAGGGATGGGTAGAGATGAAGAGAAGTAGGATGGGAGGGATCCAAACCAGTATTTGGAAATAAATTTAGCATTAAAAACACCTGCTTTCAAGTGAAGGAACAGCAAGAGAGTGATATAGGTCATAGTGATGAGTGGCGGGGGAGGGGGGAGTCCAGAGTAAAGCAGCAGAAGGAGTTGAAGAAAGTATCCAATCTACTTATGGGGGGACTTAGGAGCAGCACTATAGACTACATCACAGTTGTCAAAAATAGAGAGTATCATTTTCTGGACAAGTTCATGCCTGGCAGATTGAGGTAGGCAACTGCGGTACCTATACATTGTGCCTAACTTGGGGTGCAGTTTTTTCAGGATGGCATCCACATGTTTAGAAAAGTTGAGGTTTTGGTCAAGCCAGACCCCAAGGTATCTAAAAGAAGAGCTGTCCTCTAGGGTAGTCCAGTCAAGGGTTTGGAAGGAGGGCATGTAGGGGAACCTAGAGAGTCTCTGCCTAGTGCCAAAGGTCATGGAGTCGGTTTTCTTGGCATTCAGAAAGAGTTGATGTGAGCAAAGCCAGCGCTGAACCTTATCAAAGTTGTGCTGGAGTCTGGTTGCTACATCAATGGGAGAGGGGCTGGAGGTGTACAGAACTGTGTCATCAGCATACATGTAGATGGATAATGATGTACAGACTAAAGGGAGGTCATTAAGGAATATAGAGAAAAGGAAGGGACCTAACACTGAGCCCTGAGGCACACCAGTGGTAATAGGGAGAGGAGGGATATAGAGTCACAATGCTAACCAATTGGGTCCTACCTATGAGGTAGGCTCTGAACCAGTTTGTGGCAGAATCTGACGGACCAGCGGACGTGAGAGTATTTAGTAGAAGGGGATGGGAGACCATTTCAAAAGCCTTAGTGAGGTCAACAAAAATGTCTGATGTGATTAGACCACTATCCATCCCTGAGAGGACAGAGTCAGTGAGCCTAAGTAAGGATGTTGTGGTGGAGTGATTCTTCTGAAAACCAGATTAGAATGGAGAGAAGAAACTGGAGTCAGTGAGAAATGAGGAAAGTTAAGAGATAACCATATGCTCCTGTAGTTTAGCAAGGATAGGGAGAAGAGATATGGGGTGATAGTTCCCAGTTACCAAGGGATCACCACCCTTAGGTAGTGGGAAGACAATAGCATGCTTCCAGGTGGTTAGGACAGAAACAGAAGAGAAAGAGAGGTTTAGTATAGAAGTTAGCGGTGCAGAGATTGCAGGGCAGATAGGTAAAGGAGTTTAGGATTGAGCCCATCAGGTGAGCTGCCTTTGGAGGGGTTGAGAGCAAGGAGAGTATTCAAAGTGTCAGAGGGAGAGACATAGGAGAAGGAGAATGAGTCTAGTGTGGAGGAAGCTGTGTTAGAGGGCAGAGGGAGCAAAAAGGGAAGTGAAGGGAGTGAGGACAGAAGGGCAGTGGCACAGGAGGTAAAATAAGAGTTAAATTTAGATGAGACAGTACAGGGGTCGGATATTAAAGAATTGTCTGATTTGAGGAGTGGGGTAGGCTGTTTTGTAGAATGTGAAGACAGAGCATGTACTACCTTCCAGAATTTAGATGAATTAGTTATGTTTGTTTGGAAGGTAGAATGAAAATAGTTGGCCTTGTCCAACCTAAGAGCCTTAGTACATGAGTTTCGGAGTGTTCGGTATACTTGGAGGTCACTTGAGAGCTTAGTGGCTTTGTGCAGCTTCCAAGCCTGATCTCTAGCATGCTGGCAAGCTAGCAGTTCTGGTGTAACCCAGGGGAGGTGGTTTCCACGAACTCTGGTGTGTCTAATTGGGGCATGCTGGTTCCAGGTGTGTAAGAATTTATCGTGGAAATAGTCCAGAGCTTCGTCAACTGACTGTGCTGCATTAATAGGAGACCAGTATTTGTAAGCTAAGTCTTGGAGGAGCAGGACAAGGTACAGGGTCTTATAAGATCTGGTTAGTTATGTTTTATAGGGGGCCTTGGGTCTGTGAATTTTACGTACTAGGTAGGTCATATGATGGTCCCTTAGACTATTAGGGAGGATGCCAGATTGCATGACTCGGTGAGGATGGGAAGTGAGGGCCTAATCAATGAGTGAATGATTCAGAGTTGTTTTATTTAGCTGGGTAGGTTCCTGATTCAATTGTGATAGGTCATGGGTAGCTATGTCATCTTGGGTTTTATTTAGGGTAGGTGACAGCCAGTTATGGTTGAAATCCCCCATTATATAGAGTTCACCTGAGAGGGTGTGAGATATAATGGTGGTTATGTGTTCAGTGACAATGGAGGTAGACAGGCCAGGGTAGCAGTAAACCACCCACCATGAAGATGGGGACTGAAAATGGAAGGGATAGCCTTATGATGAATGCTTCATAAGCTGCTGGAAGAGATGTGGCTAGTATGGTCGAATATTGAATTTTTGAGGAGCTGTACATTGCCACTCCTTCACCCCTTCCTGCACGGTCTTGACATGATAAGGTGTAGCCGGAGACAGAGATAGAGTTGTCTGATATTTTAGTATTAAGCCATGTTTCTGTAATGAAAAGTATGTCTGGGGAGAGTGTTATAGTGAGTGGTTGTAGAAGGTCAATTTTGGAGAGTAGGCTTCTGATGTTTAGATGGAGAAATGTAAGCCCATGAGGGAGGTCAGGGGAGGGGCCAAGTTTAGGATTTATGTTGAGGTAATTTAGCTTGGAGCTCCTGTATCAAGGTTGGGATTTGAGCATGCGAAAATATAAAGGGTAGGGATGGGAGTAGGTTAGATGTACAGTATTTTTAGTAGCTGTAGTATGGCACAGGAGATAGGTGTTGATAGTAGAGAGGCACTAGGTAAGAGAGGATAATAAGACCAGGTTTTATGGTAATGTGTAGGAGTTAGAGCATATATAAAAACTGGTTGTAGGCTTTGAGTTTGGATATAGTCTAAGGGCAAGGTAGGAGGAGGGAGGGAGAAGATAGGGAGAACTGTATGGAGTGTTTGTGACTTGTCCTTTTTCTACTAATGGTGAGAATTAAAAAAGGTTTTATACTGCATATTGTTGTCACTGACTCTGCATTAGAGTACGAGCCTTTCTGGGTTTGTTTTGCACTTTATTTGGCCACCACACCTGATTTACAGGCGAGCCTTCTTGTTTTGGTTTAGAAATGTAAGGAGCAGGCAGGGTGTGATTACTATCATGGTAAGATGCATATTCTAGGAAGACTGAGTAACTAGTCACTAAAAGGTGTACTGAGTTATGTGGAGTTTCTAAAGAATAGAATGAGAATTTCTGATGTACTGCTAATATCAGAGAACAAAAATCAGCTTAATCAGGGTGGGCAGACAGAGTTCAAGTGGAATGAAAGGGAGATTGAGTATAGAAGTTAAGTGAGCTAGATTAAGTGGTGTAATTACAGCTGTAAGTGCCCCTTGTGGACGAATTGAATAAGGAACAAATGAAGAAGTAGGTGCTTATATTCGTTTTTTTTTTTTTTTTGCCTCTGGTCATGTGATTAGAAGTAGCTATCAGAGTAGCTTGTCCAGCACCGGTCTCACTGCATTTTGATTATGGACAACGGAAAAATAAAACTTTCTGGCATCTTAATTTGTCACTCCTTCAGGATGAGGAGGGACAAAACTTGATAAAAGATACTATTAAAACAGCCTTAGAAACAAATGATACACCAGAGTTATCTCCTATGATTTTGTGGGATATGATAAAAGCCCTGGTTAGGGGAAGACTCATAGCTATCGCGGTCCAACATAAAAAGCAGAGAGAGGCTTGGAGGGCACTCTTAATATGACAGATTACCTTTTTGGAGTCCATGCAGAAGAATCAACATGACTCTCAGGGTGAGAAATAATTGGCAACTATTAAAAAAGGAATTAAATTCTATTTTGGATTATCAAGTAGATCAAAATCTATTATACTTAAGACAACGCTACTATGAGGGTGGATCCCAAGCCTTCGACTGTTGGCTAATAGG
Organism: Neoceratodus forsteri; assembly: GCA_016271365.2. Classification (NCBI taxonomy): domain Eukaryota; kingdom Metazoa; phylum Chordata; order Ceratodontiformes; family Ceratodontidae; genus Neoceratodus; species Neoceratodus forsteri. The sequence continues at coordinate 1,230,184,829 of CM057453.1, read as the reverse complement.
CTATGCCAAACAAAAGCCAAAGCTACAAGTACAAAGATAAATCACCCCCTTCACCAAAGTGACACATTCCTCTACATTTGAGATAGCCGAGGCGTTTACAGACTATTACAAATTCTTGTGTAAAGTGGATAAGGTCTCCGACCCCGAAAAGATAAATACCTTTCTAAACATTTTAAATTTGCCCCAGGTTACCCAAACTGACTCTCAGTTATTGGTCACTGCCATCTCGACAACTGAAATTGGTGTAGAGATAACCCGCCTGAAAACTGGGAAATGTCCGAGGTCCGACGGGTTCCCAATGGAGTTTTACAAGCTCTTCTGGGATGCCGTGGTCCCATTAAGTAGAGCATGTAACTCCTTATTTCGGCCAGATGGCAAGCTAGCACCCTCATAGACACAAGTGATTGAGGCAGTATTACACAAGTCAGCCAGGGGACCCAATAGTCTGTACATACTATCACCCAATTTCCATACTAAACATGAGCTATAAGATTTTGACTGAGATATTTACCAGTCGCTTGGAGAAGATCATCCAAAAGTGTGTTCATATGGAACAAACTGGCTTTGTCTCAGGCCGACAAGCCCAGGACAACATACCGCGAGCGGTCCATATCGTAGACCACCTGACCAAAACTAAACAGTCTGCACTTTTGCTGAGCCTTGACGCTGAAAAGGCTTACAATAGGGTCCTGTAGCCTTATCTTCAAGTGGCCCTGGCCAGCTTTGGGTTCCCAGATGAATTTCAAAGGTTTGTTTCTGAGAGTTCTTGCCCAGATAGGGTGACTAGGAGGGGGTTGGTGGGGGAGCTGGTGCGTAGTGCTGGCGGGACAATCTGTGTGGGAGTACGGGTGGCTTCTGAAGTGGAGAAGAACCACCGCAGGAGATCTGTGGTAGTGGGTGGCTTCAGCAAAAGTAGCCACCTCAGCTGGGAGATCCATGGCAATGCCCGGTCAGGGGCTGTATAGAGGGGAGAGGGAAGGGGGAGTTAGATTAAATAATATATATATTTTTTGTGACCCAAAGGGGGAGGAGGCAGACAGAAAAGCTAGGGGAAGCTGAAAGTCAAGGGGAGGGTTAGAGATTGTAATGGGGGGGGTGAAGGAGGGGCAAACTGAGAGATGTGAGCAAAGGGAGAAAGGAGCATCCAAAACCAGAAAAAACAGTCTGTAATGTTAATTAGATTAAGGGGCAGAACTGAGAGAGCTGAGGGAAGAGCGAGCGGAGCAAACAGAATCTAGGAAAACCAGGTAGAGTAGACAGAATCTAGGAAAACCAGGCAGTCATCTATGTAGCAGAGAACTCAAATCAAATAACAAAAATCATCCTAATGCTTTGTAAATTCAGCACTAGATCATAACATTGTAATCAACATTATTAACAAGCTAGCAAAAATGTCTCTAATTCATTAAATCCATTACCGTATGCTACTGTATAATTTTTCAGGCTATTGGCAATCTGGAGTGAGGATCCAATGGGGAGCAGTCTGAAAAAGTGCCAGAATTAAAATCAGTCCCTGAGGCGCAGGAGGGTCTATGTACATTTCCGTGCGGGGTGGGGGGCAGCTTCTGGAGTGGAGAAGAGCCACCGCAGGAGATCTGTGGCAGCAGGCGACTTTAGAAAAGGTAGCCGCCACAGCTGGAAGATCCATGGCAATGCCCAGTCAGGGGATGCCTTTCCATGCAGGTGGCTTCTGGAGTGGAGAAGAGCCACTGCAGGAGATCCATGGTGGCAGGTGGCTATAGTAAATGTAGCCACCACAGCTGGGAGATCTATGGTGATGCCCAGTAAGGGGTTGCATTTCCATGTGGGAGGGTGGACAGTTTCTGGAGTGAAGAAGAGCTGCCGCAGGAGATCTGTGATGGCGAGCGGCTTTAGCGAAGGTGGCCTTCGCAGCTGGGAGATCCTTGGCGATACCCAATCAGGAGCTGCCTTTCCATGTGGGATGGTGGGTGGCTTCTGGAGTGGAGAAGAGCTGCCACAGGAGATCCATAGCAGTGGGTGGCTTTAACAAAGGTAGCCGCTACAGCTGGGAGCTCCATGGTGATGTCAGTGGCTGCCTAGAGGGGAGAGGGGATCTCTAGTACAAGGGGTCATGACATGAAGCTAGAAGGGGGAAGATTCAAGGGAAACATTAAGAAACACTACTTCACAGAAAGGGTAGTGAACGGGTGGAATGTACTCCCTGAGGAAGTGGTGGGGCCAAAATAGTGATAGGATTCAAGGTTGTTTGGGATAGGTACAAGGGAATTCTGGAGAGGGGGCGGGGGGGGAATTATCCAGATTATCTATGGTCCTTGAGTAACATGGAGATAGAACACTTAGGAAGACTCTGTGGGCCTGGAGGTCCTTATATGCTGACAATTTCTATGTTTCTATGTATCCACCACTGATGCAGGAAGAGCATTACACTTTGATACCACTCGCTGTGATGACCAAGACCCTCTTTGATTTTTCCTATAAAGTTCACCATTAAGCAAGTTATCATGTCCTCTGATATAATCTCAGGTCTTAGACTCAAACCCACACACTCCCAAATGTCTTCATTGCCAAATGCTGTATGCACAAGACACATGTCTCCCTGGTTTCCTCTAAATTGCAGTGAACACAAACCAAGATTCCTCAGTCTCTCCTCATATCTGTCCTTAAGGTTAGCTACCAGTTTTGTAGCCTGCCTCTAGACCCCTTCCAGTTTTTAGTATCTGTTTTAGTAGGCGGGGCCCAAAACTGGCAGCAATGCTCAAAGTGGGGATGAACCAGGGATACATACAGAGGCAACACCACCTCTCTGTCCCTGCTCCTGTTGTTTCTCCTGATTGATCCCAATACCCTGTACCCAGTACCCACAATGGTTGAACAATGCTTGCTAAGCTTAAGGTACTGTATTGGTTACTAGCACTCACTAATCCTTTTCCTCCTCAGTTGTTGCTAGCTCTACACTATTTATATAGTATTTAAAGAGGGGATTCTTTTTTCCAATGGGCATTATCTTGTATTTCTCTAAGTTAAATTTAAGTTTTTTGTCTCTAACACAGGCTGCTATTTCATCAATATTTTTTGAAGGAGGACCGCATCCTCTCCATTTGTTACCAAAGCTCCAATTTTCATATCATCAGCAAATTTAAGCAACCATGATGTATTCATGCAAGAAATAGATTACCAGGAGATTAAACACTACAGCAGACTCCAGAACGGATCCCTGTGGAACGCCGCTTGACACTCTAACCCAAGTAGAAAGGTGTCCTTTTATGCTAACTCTTTGTTTCCTATGTCCTAGCCAGTTAGCAGTCCAGCTAATGAGTGCATTCTCCAACTGAATCTCCTTTAATGTTTTAATTAATTCAGTATGGCACACACTGTTGGATGCCTTTTCAAAATTGAGATATAACTCCTCCACTGGTTTGACCTGTTCCAGTGCCTGATTTATGGGTTCAAAAACTATAGCAGATTAGTGAGACAAGATCTCCCCTTTCTAAAACCATGCTGTGATGGGTCGTTCAGTCCTTTTTTCTCACAATAAATTTCAATCTCATCCTTTATAATAGCCTCCAATACCTTACCTACAATGGAGGTAAGGCTTATTGGCCTATAATTCCTACAATCAGATTTGGGTCCTTTCTTGTGTGCTGGTATAACAGTAGTGATGGTCCAATCATCAGGGACAACTCCTTCATCTAGGGATTTTTGGAAGATCACTTTTAAGGGCTAACTATTGTTTAAGGGCTAACATTGTCAGACTACCTCACTAATCCCATTTGCTACTCTCTTATTTGGGGGCTATTTTTAAAACTTTTTTTTTCTCTTTCTTACATTTTATTTTTTAATTTAGGACTTAGTGTCCTACTTCTGGGACAGTACAATTAACCCTGCTAGTGGATAGCTGGGCTCCCTGCCTTGGCCCACCCTGAACTTTTTGTTTTCTGTTTCTGCCCCAAACAATCAGCCCACCTTTTTGCCCCTATCACCGGCAGCCTTAGTGGTAACTCCCCTACCCATCTCCAGCAGCCTTAGTGGTAGCTACCTTACCCACTTCTCCTCAAACTTGAACTGTCCTGTGTACATGCCTCAACTGCTCTGGGCATCTCTCTGTTGCCCTCAGTTGCTGAAAATAATGAGTACCCATATACAACCCATCTCCTTAGTCCTTCTCACAATTATCATAGCCACCACCAACCATGATAATTACTATTGTGTGGAACAGTCTCATGCCAACAGATTACAACCTCTCCATAACTCTGGATCACTGCCAGGTCCAGGGACTATGTCCAATAGTACTGACATGCACCCTTGCTCCCTAAACTTGCATAACAGTGTTGTCCAAAACCTACACACTCCACCCATCCCTTATTTCCCACTTTACACTATTGCTCTGCCAACACAAGGAAAGAGAGCAAGCAAATGTAATCAGAAAACTACACTAACCTTACTAAAAAATTCTCTGATCAAGATAACTATACTGCTCCTGCTTCTCTCGGGTAACATTCACCTTAACCACGGCCCACGGCATCAATTGAATGAACAGGAAAAAAGCTGCTGCACCTTACAGTTAGCTTCCATCAACATCTGTAGTCTGGTGACCGAATTTGATGCGCTCCAGGTCTGGGTCTCCCAACACAAACCAGTTGTACTCTCGGTGGTAGAGACCTGGCTAACACCTAAAGTCCCAGACGCATTAATCATCCTGAATGGCTACTGCCTTTTCAGGCAAGATAGAGTTGGCAAACGGGGCAGGGGCTGTGCAGTTTACCTCAGGGACACCCTACAGGGCCATGCCCTACCCCAAGTGGAAACTGGGAAAAATGTTTAGACTGTTGCTGTCAAGATACTGCTTGGACCCCGAGGTAAATCACTTACTGCTGTCTCAGTTTATATCTCCTCACAGGAACAGGCACTGGGTTTCAATAGGATTACTGAATGCATAACCAGTATGCGCCAAAACCATGAAGTGGTACTACTAGGCGACTTCAATGTCAACTGGTTGGGCTCAGAGGTTGCTTAATTTAAGGACGTAATCTCCACCATCAATATGTCACAACTGGTCAACTTACTCACTAGGGTCAATTACAGGACTGGCCCAAGCTCCCTGCTGGACCTGATTCTAACCAATCAGCTGGAAAGAATCTCCAACACCTCTGCCCTGCCCCACTCAATGAGCGATCACTCCCCCATCCTCTGTCTATGGTCACATAGGGCTCCAAAGCTACCTGCTAAAACAGTCACGCATAGGGTTCTGAAAAAAGGACATCTTAAACCCCTAAAGACACAACTCAGACAAACTGATTGGTCCCCTATTGACACAGCCCATACTGTGGGCCAAGCCCCTGAGTACTTCATATTTCAGTTTAACACATCTTGCAATATCCGTGCCTCCCTTTGGACATGAAAGATTAAGGGAGCAAACACTACCTGAATAACACCCTATCCTTATGGCCATTAGGGACAACCTGTGGCATTGTGCCTGGGCTACTGGAAAACAGGCAGATTGGCAATGGTACAAAACCACCAGGAATGCCTGTACCAGGGAGATTAGTTCTGCCAAAATCCACTTCCAAGAGGAGCTCTCTAACTCCTTAGGAGATGGCAGAAACTTTTGGGGAAATATAAGAGACCTCATGGGCATGACCAGCAAGTCAGGCCTGTCCATGCTTTCTGTAAATGGGGAAATCAGCCAGGACTCCAAAGTGATCACCAACACTTTTTACTTGGCCGTCTCAGACCTAAGTTATGTACTACCATCTGATTCTTCGATGTGCAAACGCTTCCTACCACAGAGCACAAAGAAGGCACTCATTAAGTCCACCCCCCCCCCACCCTTCTATTTTAGGATGATCTCTAAGCAAGAGGCCAGAAAATATTTGCAGTGGGTGCTTGGGAAGTCAAGATTTAGCAGTGACTGTCTTGACCTGAAGATTTTAAACCGCACTCTTGAAGAAGTCCTAACTCTCTTAACTAAACTCCTCAATCTCTCCCTCTGCCAATGCGAGTTCCCCTAGAAATGGAAGGCAGCTGTAGTCACCCCATCTTCAAAAATGGTGACCGTGCCCGCTATACAAACTACCGCCCAATCTCAATCCTTACCCCTTTTCAAAGGCATTGGAAAGGATTGTGTCAGACCAGCTTACTGAGTATCTAGAGAAATACAAGATCCAGTGTGCCCACAACAGCACGGTTTCCGTAAAGCACACAGTACCACCACTACTCTGCTCAAATTTACCAGCTACATTCATAATGCAATTGACTGAGGCCACTTAGTGGGGATGATTTACATCGACCTCACTAAAGCTTTCGACACAGTAAACCACATCATTCTGCTAAACTCATTCTCCTCCACTAGACTTTCGCCTGAAACCGTATGCTGGTTCAGTAGCTATCTGAAGGTCATATCCCAACAAGACAAAATAAATGGCATTCTGACAGTCTCCCAGTTTGCTCTGATGTTCCTCAAGGCTCTATACTAGGTCCGTTACTCTTTAGCCTGTTTCTTAATAACCTCCCTGAGGCAAGCTCCACCAACATCTTACTCTATGCGGATGATGCAGTTATTTTCTCCAGCCAACTGGACCCGCAGCTCCTTGAAACCCAGCTCCATCTTGATTTTGCATCTGTTGAGGACTGGTTCTCAAAACATAAACTCCTTATGAACTACAAAAAAACCAAAACTATGCTTTTAATTAACATGCACAACAATCACAAGTTGCACAGGCTTACCATCCAGAATAGTCAGGGGGACACACTTGAGCCAGTCCCGTATTTCAAATACCTAGGCATAACCCTTGATAGTTCACTGTCCTATGCCACCCATATAGATCAAGTTGATAAAGCAGTAAATGTTAGGATCGGTCTGCTACACCGGCTCAGACATTGCCTAACCTCCGATGCCCTCAGACTTGCAGTCTGCAGCTCCATAGTCTCCATTACTGACAATGGACTAGTTATATACAGTGTGGCAACAGACACTGCACTCAAAAGGATCAACCTAGCCCTTAATAAAGCTTGCAGGTTAATCACAGGTGCACACCGTCTCACCCATACCTGTGACCTATATGAACACACAAATTGGCTGAACCTCATGGGATGAGTAAAATACCAGACCTGCCTCCTCGCAAACAAAAGCCTGTCTTGGACTAACCCCACCCCATCAGTAATACAAGATCTTCTTAACAAGTGATCATCCCACATATAACCTGAGGTATGTCAAGATAAGTGCTTCTCGTACCTTTCTGCCACACTACGCAGGCACAACACTCTTTTGCTTTCCGGGTGCCCTCCTGGCTAAATGACCTACCAGCCACTATCCTGTCAGTACCCAAGCTGGGCCCTTTCAAATATAAACTTTGCCTACACCTTACTGCACTTAGCAGATGTGATTGTCCAATCATGGGGAAATCTCACCCTGTTGCCAGTATTGCCTAAGGCCGCCTTCTATTTCTCTGTACCCCCAACCCCACCCTCTATGCTACTGCAGCCCCACTGCCTATCTCTCTATCGCTTGTTAACATAGACCTGTATCCTGTCCACCATCTGACCCCCTTGTAAACATAAACCTGTATACCATCCACCATTCCCATTCACCCTGCACTCTTGCTTCTCCCCCCACCCCACCCCCACTGTCCATGCTTCCCTAGACCAGTCCTCTCTCATGGCTCCCCCCTCCCACCTCCTGTCCTTTTTCCTGATCCCCCTGACATTCCCCTCCCCATTCCTTTTTTCTCCCCTGGCTCTCAAAAACAAGGCCATTGCTGGCTGCTTTATGTTCACCTATTTTATTCTTATTCCAAAATGTATTTTTATTGTCTACCCTTTAGTGCCTTTTAGAACATTGTACCCTTGTCATTGTAACACTCTGGTGCTAATTTGTTGTATTATATCGTATAATGTTATATTTTATTGCATTTCTCTTTCGACATGGAACCTCTGTAAAAGAGCCTTAGTCTCAAAGATATTGTAATCCGAAAACAAATAAATAAATACATTTTAATTGCCAATTCGTTTATCAGTCTTGGATGAATTCCACCTGGTCCTGGTGATTTATTAGGGTCAGCTTTAGCAATCTTCCTTTAACAATACTAGGTATAATGTTGATAGTACTTGTTTATTGATTTTAAGGATAGTATTTAATTCATTACCTTTATAATCTATACTTTTGAAGATTATGTTATATAGTAAAACAGCTTATTTGACATCCTGAGTGACTTACGTATTCATTATCCTGCACAGTTTTGCTAAAACTGAATTAGAGGAAGTTTTAAGAATATATTTTGCAATGGTTAAGGTTTAGTACAGGTAATGCCATTTACTATGTGTTCTCCATTATATATTTTGTATTATGTTTATCGGTTCTATACTATACCCAGTTTTCAAAGTACTGTAGTATTTATTTTTCAAAATGAACATAACATACAGGTAAAAGTTTTTTTTGGTTTTTTTTTACCTTCATGTAGTATAGCTATAGTATCCCAGGACCTGCCATCTTCTCACTGACAGAAGTGGTTGGACCAGTGTCTGGTCCATCCTTATGTACCATAATATGATACTAGTAACTCTTCTGGTGCCAACAGCTATGCTACTAGAATTGCTAGGAAGCAGCACTTGCTCAGTTATTGAAAGATGTGTTTACTGTTGCTATGGAATTATAATTGTGCATGTTAACTGATTCCAAATGTGATCTTGTGCGAAGTTCTAGTGAGGTGAAGCATTTTATTTAATTATACGTTTAGGCTCATCAGGTTAAATTTTGTCACTATCCATAGTGTCTAAAACAGAGAAGAAGATGGTCTTGATTACCACAAAACCTCATAATTTCTTTCTGACAAAGTACACAATTTCAGAAGCTCTCTCAGCCTCTAGTTATGCATATTGGGTGGGATATTCAAACTGCACCATTCATAGGCGCAAGCCCTTGAGCTGCACAAAATAGTTGCGCAGGGGTGTGTCCGGGGAGATATTCAAAAGAGTTGCGCTATTGAGCAACTCCTTTGAATATCATCCCCCAGCCACAGCCACTGTGCATGGCGCAGTGGAACTTGCGCCACCACAAGTTGACAGAGTGGAGCATTCACCTGGCGGTGGCGCCAGGTACCATTGGGCGCCTACGTACAAAATCAAGATATTCAAAAGGTGACATGCAAATGGGGCTATAATTCATGCGAGGCGCAGGGGAGGCCATTTGCATGTGATTATGTCCCCATTTGCATGCCATTAGCATGTAGGTGCGCCGATCCCCGAGGACTTGCGCCTGGCGCCCTGCCAGGCAGCAGCCGTCGGGGACCGACGCCCCCTGCAGCCTGATCGCGGGCAGCCAACTGTAAATCCCCACCACCATCCCCCACTGGCCCGATCGCGGGCATAGTGTACTCCCCCCCCACCAGCCCGATCGAGGGCAGCAATGTGGCTTCCCCCCTCCTCCCGAACGTATCCCTGGTGGTCCAGTGGACGAAATGCCCGATCATTCATTCATTCCTAAAATCTGGACTGTCATATGCGGTATGGGCTGCCGCCGTGTCTGCTCTGCACCAACCGGCATGCAGCCTTCCCCACTGGCAGTCGTCGTCGGGCGGCGGGCGGCAGGCAGGTGGATGCTGCCGCCACCGCCGCCGGGGAGCGGAGTGGTGGGGCTTGGTGGGTGGGGTGGGGGTCACTAGCCACCAGGGCTATGTTTGGGGGTGGTTTTATTAAACTTACTGCCTGCGACTGGGCATTTCGGTCTCGCGGGAGGAGGGGGTGATTTAACTTACTGCCCGCGATCGGGCATTTCGGTCCACTGGACCACCAGGGATATGTTCGGGAGGGGGGTGGTTTTATTAAACTTACTGCCCGCGATCGGGCATTGCGGTCTCGGGAGGAGGGGGGTGATTTAACTTACTGCCCGCGATCGGGCATTTCGGTCCACTGGACCACCAGGGATATGTTGGGGGGGCCACATTGCTGCCCGCGATCGGGCCAGTGGGGGGTGGTGGGGGGGGATTTACAGTCGCTGCCCGCGATTGGGCTATGGGGAGCACAGGGACTGGGTTGGGGGCCACCCACAGGTGGCAGCTGCTGTGTTGCGCCCTGCAATACAGCTGCCCACCTGTGGTGGCCCTCGACTTAGCCTCTTTTGGCTCAAAGTCGGCAGGCACAGAGTTGGGGTTGCGCTTATTAACCTCTGCACAGCCCGGCTGAATATCGGGCTGTGCAGTTTATGCATGGTTCCTCCCCCTCCAGTTGAGCATGCATTCATTTGCATTGCTCTGTTGCTCAGCCTGTTTTCAGTGGCGCAACTGCCTCCTGCAGAATATCGCAGAATGGCGCAATTTCGGACTTGCGCATGCGCAACCCTATTGCGCATGGCGCAACCCTTTTGAATATCCCACCCATTGTGTTTTGTCTGTATGATTTTGTTTTATATAGGATGCCTACTTTATTTATTAACAGCTATGTACTAGTTTGTCAGTAGTATATCGCACTGCTGGAAAATGGACTTAAACTCTGTTCAAAGGCAGTACATTCATTACTGATTAACCTATTGTTCCTATATATTTTTATTTTATAGAATCATATGGGAAATAAACTTACTAGCTAATCTTTAAATAGCTACTCCTTATTAACAGTTATGCACTGCTTGCTTTGTTGATAACTTATATATGTGCTGCTGTTATGAGGTTATTTTTTACATATGCTCACCTCACTGGAAAACTGACAGACTCTATTCAAAGACAGTAAATTGATTACCTGGGAACCTGTTGTTTCAATATATTTTTAACTGAAGGTAATCCTTTAAGAAATAAATGTAGTTGCCAGTCCTTAAACCCAACTATGGTAATTTCCTTAAAGAGCCACTGACAGCAATAGCAAAACTTACAAAAAAATAAAATTCGTACTCAGTTCCATCCCATTTTCTTGAGCACTTCATATATTTTCAGTAATTAATTACCCATTTTCTTTATTACTGAAAACAGTTGCATGAAAACAAGATCCCTGTTCCCTAGACTCTATCTACTCTGGCTGCTTCTCTACACATGACATCACAATCTCCTGTTTATGATATCATAATTATCTCCACAGCAATATATTTTGATGTCAAAAACAGAATTATGATGTCAGGTGTAGGCAGGCAGCCAGAGCTCAAAGAGCAGAGATACTGTATTGATGCAGATACCCCTAGTAATAAGGAAAAGGGGTGAGAATTACAGAATAAAATACAAAATATAACTTACAATTATGGCTGAATATTACATTTTTTCAAAGTTGTCTCAACTGTGTCGGGAGCTCTTTTTTTTTTCATTTATTTTTTTGCTGCTGGGCATCCCCGAGCCCCACGAACAGGCTCACCAGGCTCCAGCTACCTGCCCTCTCATACTCAGGGCTTGCCCCCCCCCCCCCAGTGGGGCTGCCAGCGGCAGACTTAGGTGACCTAGAGGGGATGGCAACGGAGCCGGCTCATTAGCAGGGCCCAGCATTTTTAGTACTGATATTCTCTCAGTGGCAGAGACATGTAATGACAACCCGTGTCCACCCCGCCACCCGTACATGCTGGCACTGATTACTGCAGATCCCCTGGCCTCCACTAGGGGTCCGCATTGCATCAGATACTCAACCCCACCTCCCCTCAGAGTAGGAGAGCAGAGATGCTCAATCCTATTCCCCCTGGCTGGCCCTCCAACTCCAGGATCCATTCCCAAACCCGGGGCATCAGCATTGCAGATGGCAGCCATGCCTCTGCACCAACTGGCCGGTGTCAGGAGCTCTTTAAGTAATGAAATGTATACTGTAGAAGGCATAACTGTGTTGCTCTACTCCCCTCACTATTCCTTAGCCCTTGTCCTTTAAAAGATAGCCCTCTGTGCCTTAACTTATAATTTACACACCAATTACAGGGAATGTGGTCACTACACACTATGTATAGAATTTGCATAGTATGCGCTATGCAATTCACCACAATTAAGTGAAGTTTTTCAATGTAAATTGACACAATTTTCACTTTGTGGTAATTCATTTGATATTAAGTGTGTCAGTTCATGTAGTAAGGTTCACTGCAAGGTGCATAGTGCATGCATTGTACGGTAATTCACATATTAAATTCACACAATTGTGCAAAGCTGGAAGTGCTGTGGAATGATATTCTATGCAGTTCTTGGTTCAGATCCCAGCTAGGGAACTTATTTCTTTCTCACCTCTAAAAAGTATGTAAAATAAGCATACCATAATTCTTATAAATAAAAAGATAATAACATGTTGAATAGTATATGTATTGAAGTATCTGTTATTAAATTTCATTTTTAAAAAGTAAGATTATTTTCAAAAAATTATGTTACGATAACATCAAAAAGTCAGGAAATGCTGTGTTCACATTAAAAAAGACATATAATCTGCATGAGCAAGATGTGTGTAAGCAACATGGTAGAATTTTATATCATTGGTGTCTTTTCATTTTCAGTCCTCAGCACATTAGCCCCCCCCCATAACTAAGCCTTTGAATGGAGTCTGTCAGCCTCCCCCCCCAAAAACTAGTATCTGGTTTTCAGGTGTATCACTCCCTCACTGCCTGGGCCCGCCCCCCCCAGTACCACTACTCCCCACAATGGACAGGCTGCACCAGGCTACTTGTCTTCTCACCACCCTAGTCACTCTGTTAGCCCTCTCAGATATTCTGCCTACCGACCAATCCTCAGCGGACAAGCCACCGCACCTGTATGAGTTTTCCCTATCCAATACCCCAGTCTCCCCCTCTAAGTGCTCTCATCACCCACTTCCTCTACACAGAAAATAGCTCTATACTGCACGCCTATGGACAAAACATCTCAGTAACCATGTACTCTCTTTAACTTACCATATTTACCCAACCCATATAACTCTTATACTCTCCCTCCTACTTATATGTGGAGATACTGAGTCTAATCTGGATCCCTTCTCATCCCCTGCCCGTACCAAGGGACTATGCATTTTTCACCTAAACACCAGGAGCCTTCTACCAAAGATGGATGCCTTAAAGTCTGGTTCACCCAGCATGACCCAGACATCCTATGTGTCACTGAAACCTGCTTATCGGCCAGGATTTCCAACTCTTCCCTCTCCATCCCTGACTTCATCCTCCACCGCCAAGACAGAGGTAAATGTGGTGATGGGGTTGCCTTATATGTACACTAATCCATATCATCTTCAGTCCCCTTCCAAGAATCCTTCCCCTCCTACAAACTCCTTCTAGCTCTCCTTTCCCTCCCCTCCACCATCCCCATCTATGTTGGAGTACTCTACATCCCTCCTGAAGCAACTCTTGACTCATTGCTCACCAGTATCTCCTTCATTGCCACAGTGGCTGAAAAAGGCGAGCTCATTCTACTTGGCAATTTTAATGTGGATGGGCTCTCCCCTTCTCTAAACCTACCCTCCTCAAAATCAAATCCCTTTACCTTACACAACTGATCTCAGAGCCCATGCGCTTAAACCTTAAATCCTCCAACCACTCCCTCTTTGGTTGGGTGCTCTCCTCACACCATCACCGCATCTCAGCTGCTGGCATCCTTCCAGATGTCCTCAGTGACCACTGTATTACCTACTGCATAAAAAAGTGGCCACGCCCCAAACTACCCCCAAATACATTTGTTACCACCCTCTTCGTGCCCTGAACCCCCACACCCTTCTCCATGACCTATACCATACAAATTTGTCCCCCATGCTGCAGGCCACTGCCATTGTCTCTGCCTTCAGCTTCTTCACAAACACTCTTCTACAAATTTGGAATTCCCATGCCCTGCTAAAAAAGGCAAGTGTTAAATGCTTCCACCATCCCTGGATAACTCCAGACCTCTTATCCCATGGCAAAACTAGGGACAAACTTTGGAAACAATACAAGACTGCCAGATCTCTGGCTCTTCTACAACATTACAAAACCTGTAGAAATGTCTCCACAAAGGCCACTCGACAAGCCAAAGCAGTCTATTACAAATCTCATCTCCAAGCAAATGCAGGGTCCCCAACTGCTTTTTGGAAGATTATTCGCTCACTCATGGACCCCCAGTCAATCAGGCCCCCCTCAAGTTTGACAACTCAACAATCTCTAACCCCACTTTGATAGCCAAATCCCACAACAAATTCTTCATTATCTGTGTGCTCCTTGACAACCCCACCACTCCATGTCAATGGGTCCCCTCTCCCCTCTGCACAGCAATGGTTTTGAATTCCCCCCATCTCACCCTCAGAAGTCCTCCAAGCACTCATGTCCTTGCATCCAGTGAATCCAGCCCTGACAGACTCCACCCTAAACTCCTTTGCATCTCTGCCCAGCCATTGCTTAGACCCTTGCCCACCTCTTAAACCTCTCCATCTCTACCGGCACCATCCCCCAGGCCTGAAAGGAGGCTAAAGTAATCCCTCTCCACAAGGGTGGGGACTGGACCCTGCCCAGCAACTACAGGCCCATCTCACTCCTACCATCCCTAGCCAAACTGCAAGAGTCACTCATCTATTCAAGGCTCCTAGACCATCTAACAGCCTCTGGCACCCTCTCCCCCTTCCAGTCAGGCTTTAGAAAAAAACACTCCACAGTCTCCTCACTGCTATGAGTCACTGACTCCATCCACTCAGCCATGGATCAAGGCATAGTTACCTCTGCCTTCTTTGTTGAACTGGCAAAGGCTTTTGACTCTGTTTCTCATGCACTCCTACTCTGCAAGCTCCTCGCGTCTGGGTTGTCTCAGTCTGTACTGAATTGATTCAGCTCTTACCTACACAACCGACAACAATCAGTCCAATTTGGTAATGCCCTATCCACTCCCCTCTCCATCCAAGCCAGCATACCCCAAGGATCTGTGCTTGGGCCCATCTTGTTTGCCATCATTATTAATGACCCGCCCCCCACCTGCACCACTGCCCAGATGCATATGTACGTGGACAATATCATGACATTCTCCTCTGGATCCACCAATGAAGTAGTCAAGCAGTTATAACAGGACTTCAACCTTTAGAGTTAGAGTTCAACGCTGGTTCCAGGATAACCAGCTAAAACTCAACACAAAGAAAACCATGTCAGTGGTATTTGGCACCAGACAGAGGCAGGCTTGGCTCCAGACCCTCCCTACTTTCACCTCACTAGATGGCTCCCCCCTTGAAATTGTGCAATCGTTCAAATATTTAGGAGTATGGCTAGATAGTCGCCTTGAATTCTCTTACCATATTGATACTATCTGCATTAAACTCCATCCAAAACTGGGCTTCCTCTACTGCAACCGAGATTGCCTATCTTTTCCTACTCAATGTAACCTGGTTGTGAAAACGATTCTCCCTGGTTTTGATTACGCTGACATAGTCACGCAGCTGCTCTAATAACCACCCTCTCAAAACCTGGCACCCTCCTAAACTCATTCTGTCGCTTCGCTACCTCCTCCCCTCCTCTTACACACCACTGTCTCCTCTGTTCCTCCCTCTCTATCTCATAGAAACATAGAAACATAGAAGTTGATAGCAGATAAGGACCACAAGGGCCATCCAGTCTGCCCATTTCTTTTTCTACCTTATAAACATGCCATTAACCTTTGCTCTGTCAATGGCTATCTCTTCATACTCATCTGCATTGCTCCCATGTGCCTATCCCATGCCTGTTTGAAGCCCTGCACTGTATTCATGTCCACCACTTCCTGAGGTAGGCTGTTCCATGCATCCACCACCCTTTCTGTGAAAAAGAACTTCCTCACATTACCCCTTAATCGGCCTCCCTCTAATCTCATGCTGTGTCTTCTTGTTCCGCTATTTTTCTTATATTGAAACATGTTAGATTGTTTCACCTTGTTATTACCCTTAAGGTGTTTAAATGTTTCAATCATATCACTTCTCTCCCTCCTTTGCTCTAGGGTATACATATTGAGCTCCATTAATCTGTCCTCATATGTTTTCTGATGCAGTCCCTGCACCATTTTGATTGACCTCCTCTGGACTGCCTCAATTTGGTTAATGTCCTTGTGAAGGTGTGGCCTCCAGTACTGCACATAGTACTCCAGATGGGGCCTAACCAGTGTCTTGTAAAGAGGGATTATTACCTCCCTCTTCCGACTTGTGATACCCCTACTAATGCACTCCAACATCCTCCTAGCCTTACCTACTGCTTTAGAGGTCTGCTTGGATGATTTTAGCTCATCGGTGATGAGGATGCCCAAGTCTCTTTCTTCCCTTGTGACTGCCAGCAACTCCCCTCCCAGCTTATAGGTGGCTTCAGGGTTTCTCTTCCCTATGTGCATGGTCTTGCACTTCTTTGCATTAAACCCCAGTTGCCACTCTTCCGACCATTTTGCTAGTTTATCCAGATTTCTTCTCATTCTGCTCACCCCATTTAAATCATCTACTCTGTTGCAGATATTGGTGTCATCTGCAAACAGACAAACCTTACCCTCCAGTCCATCTGCAATGGGCTTCCTCTACTGCAACCGAGATCTCTTCTCTATCCCACAGACAAGAGTTCCACTGCCTCTCCCTCTTTGCCAAATATTGGTTTGGTTCTCTTGCCTCATATCTCACCTCCTGCTTGTCATCGTCTCTCCCCTCTACCTACTCCCTCTGCTCTAGGGACTCTTGCACTTTTACCCTGTCTCTGCCTCGCTCTGCTGTGGGTCAGTCCGCTTTCTCCTACCACCTCTCATCTCTGTGGAACCAACTCCTCAGAACTGTCCCTCACTCCCCATCAATTGCATCCCTTAAAAACAATCAATGTCTCCTCCCGAGCTCCTCTTGTTGCTCTGCCACCTCCCCGTCATCCTCCCACCTAACCTACAATCCCTTTTATCTCCCATCCCTACACTTCTCCTCTACTGCTCTTTGCCTCCTATTGCGCCTGCACCCTCCAAGTTCATTATTAATCTTTGCACAGGAGCTGCACCTGCACTTTGTGATCCTCTCTTGGCTGACATCGTGCTGTACTACTCCTGTTTCTCCACATAATATTGTAACCTGCACATCCTTGCCTAATGTTGTGTTTTCTCGCATTAGACCCTCCATGACTGCATCTCCATTTGTATGTATTGCAACTCATGCAAAATGTTTATTTTTAGTAATTTATCTTATGCCTGTTTTATATTCTACAGTTGTTTTTATGTTTTCACCCCTTGTCTGTATTGTTTCCCTGACACCCCCGGGTCGTACCTGGAATCGAGCCTCGGCTCAGTGTGCCTCTCCTGGTTTCCAAGTTTTAAATAAAATAAATAAACAAAATAAAATAAATCTTGATCAATGACTCATTTCTATGGAGAATCTAACTAACAGCATCATGAACCCCTGCTACCTTGCTTTCACAAACTAAGCGTGCATTTGTATGAAGTTGTTTAAAACTACAAAACATACTAATTAGGCTATACTCGTATGAAGGACACATTTTTACAGTCAAACTTTCTGAAGACACAAAAGTAAAAGTAAAGAAATGCATTTTTATTATGAACACAAGTGACAATGTGTTTGACATTTAAGTAATAAGGCACAACAAGGTGTTATATTAATGGTTTGTTAATTACTCTCTAGGGGCAGAATATTTGATGCATAGTCGAGTGCCGTATGCCCCTAGAGGGTGGTTAACTAATCGTTAACATAACCCCTGGTAGTGCCTTTTTGCCCTTTACTATTATAATAAAAACATTTATTTTTCAGCATGTGATTAGGCTCTACCTGTATGCTAACCAAAGATTAATATAAGGTTGATAGAATGTTTACAGCCAATCAGAAAGCTCTATTTATTTATTTATTAGCTTTTGGTAACTGGGTAAGTGCACTAGGCAAAGAAAACCTGCCTATTTTTAGGCACGACCCGGGAAAGTACAATTGAATATACAGCATTGACAACAGTAAGGTACACCAACGACAACAGAAGGAACATATAGAAGATAACTGTAGGTACAATAAGACAGCAGTAGAGATCACAACAAATGAATACAAGCAGTGATAATAGTAAGCACTAATACAAGTTAGAGTCGTAACAAACTAAGCCCTAATATGCTAATAACAGTTGAGTAGCAAACTAGGGGAGAAAAATACGTAACAGCAATGCAGAGGAATACAGTAGGTATTTGTTGGACTTTGCATCCAGAGGCCTAAAGCACAGCTAGAGACCACTCAGTAGATTATGGGCAGTCACAGATACCAAGAGTGTAGAGATGAGAAAACAGTGAATGCTTAAGTGCTAGGTGAGATGAGGAGTTCGTAACATGAGGGGGGAGTGCATTCCAAAACCTAGGTGCAAAATATGAAAAAGCTTGCTCACCCATTTTAGTTGAGCAGGACTGAACGTTGAGCAGTGGGAAGGAGGAGGACCTGAGGGTTCGGGAGTGAGAGACTGGGGTAAACATGTGCCCCAGGGTGGCGGGATGAGGAGTTCTGGTAAGGGAGTTAATAAAACACCCTAGAGCATAGGATCTGCGGGCACTGGGAGACAGCCAGTTTAAGGCTGCATAGAGTAGGCAGTGATGGGTTAATCAAGGGGCATATAAGGCGAATCTACAGATACTGTTATAGGAAGTGTCCCACTTACGGAGAACACCTGCATTGGCATGAGAGAGTACAGGGAGGGCATATAGGAGTTGTTGGAGTAAAACACCTCTTGCTACAGAGACCCTGGCTGCCGGGGTGAGTGAGTGACACACTCTATAGGCCGCATCTATCTTGCCATTAACTGAGCTACATACCTCATTGACGTGTAGCAAAATCCAAGATCGGGTCAAGCATAACCCCAAGGTATTTGAAAGATAAGGTATTAGAGACGGCAGTACCATCACAGCAGTGGACCTGGAGTTTTTGGGCATCAGTGGACACTTTTCTTGTAGACCCAGAAAGCATGGCCTGTGTCTTCACTAAGTTTAGGATTTGATGATTGGATGACAGCCAGGATTGTAGGGACTGAAAGTCGAGAGAAAGATGTTGATTTATATTCTCAATAGACTTGAAGGCAGAGTAAAGTACAATATCATCAGCGTACATTAGTGTGCTGCTGTGAGCAGAAGGAATGGGGATGTCATTAAGGAAGAGAGAAAAGAGTAGGGGCCCAAGGATAGAACCCTGTGGAACACCGCAGGAAATAGGGACAGGGGTGGAGAGGACCTTGCAGAAAGAGACAGTTGAGAGCAATTTTCCAAGTAGCTACCAAACCAGGAAAGAAAAGAGTCGGAGGCACCTAGTGCTTGCAACTTAGCCAGCAGGAGAGGGTGGTGCACCATGTCAAACACCTTAGATAGGTCAATAAACATCACTCCAGTGAGTAAACCCTTGTCCATATTACATTTGACATCACTAGTAAACTGGGTCAGAGCAGATGTAGTACTGTGCCTGGCCCTAAAGCCATGTTGTACTGGGGATTGGAGGTTAAAAATGAGAAGGTACGCAGAGACCTGACGATGGATGAGTTTCTCAAGTAGCTTGCTGAGCACAGGAAGAAGTGAGATGGGATCAAGGGTGTAGACAGGCATACTCACTGTACACATTTGTGTACAGTTTTGTTGAGTGCCTGTTACAAACCATAAGCCATTCTGTTAATATTATCATTCTAATCTGTAGTATTTGGGTTTGTGTAGACCACTGAGGAGGGTCTGATACATGTATAACCTCTTTAGAGAGTAGAGGAATCATCTGACAACAATCTGACTTGTTTGGAAGGGGGTGCCATTTGGAAGGGATGTGTACATTTTTTAATTGGGGGGATGTAACTGTTGGAGATTGTGTACAAAACGGAAATTTCTGGCTACACTCCTGGATGGGATGGTAGTTAGACAGGATCTTAGGGTCTCCTTTCTTGAACACAGGTATCATTCTGGCTTTTTTCCAGACAGAGGAGACCGAGCCAGAGCAGATAGACAGATTAAACAGCCTAGATATAGGTGCCACAAGACATGTAGCAAACTGTCTAAGAATCCTAGGATGAATCCTGTCAGGACCTGTGCTACCACTAGCAGGAATGGAAAGCAGTAACTTAAGAACATCCTTATGTGAGACTGGTAACAGATCAAGAGCAGGGGGAGCAGTGGCATGCATAGATGTGGGAGCCCGGGCAAGGAGGGAAGAGGTGGGCGAGCGGGAGGGATGAGTGGAAAAAAGGGAGTTCAAGGCATTAACAATGGTGAGAGGGTGGTTGCAATGGGTACCATTTATATACATATCATTCAGGATCGAAAGCATATTGTTCCCAATAATTTCTTTAATTTGAGACCAGTAACATTTAGGATTAGTGGGGTTTATTGTGTTAATATGTCCCTTGGAGCCACTTGTTGAAGTATAAGACTAGTTTCACACATAAGATTACAGCCATGTGAAACTGAAGTAAACGCACTCATATTACAATGAGTGTCTCTTAATGACATTGTAATTAAGCAATAAGGCATGACAGGTTGAGCATTATTGTGGGATAATTCCACACTTCAGGAAGTAAGGCAGAACACAAAAATGAATGCCTTACACACCCATGAAGTGCAATTACCTGACAGTTAAACAATCTGTGGAATGCTTTATTACATTTATAAAATTATACCCTTAGTTTTTAATGTTTTTAATTTTTAAACCAAGTTATGAGGCTTACAAAGGTAAGCATTTCTGACCTGTATTTTTTGCTGTAATAATTCATATTTCTGTGGTCACATTTGATCAATCACATTGCTTGGTTTTCCCATTTCATAGAGAATTTAACATTTCTTAGTGCACCGAGTTTCAAACTTTGCAAGCAGTAAGACATGGCTAGGACTGTGCTTACCAACTGTTATTCTAACACTGGAGAACCCGTGAGACATAAGCCACAGCCAACAGTCTCAGGACCCTAGGATTCGATTCAGAAAAGTAAACCAACCCCAGGACTGCCTTAATTCTACTATATACAAATGCATGCTTAGTCTGTGTAAGCAAGGTAGTACAGGTTCATAGTGCTGTTAGCTGGTCTCTGCATAGAAATGAGGTGTCGATTCAGATTCCAAAGATATAAAATCCTACCTTAGAAAATGGGCTAAGGAAGTCCCAGGCTCCGACAGGCTGATAGTCCTGGTAAGGTGGGCATCTATCACACAAAAGAGCCCAGGCATTAAAAGTGCCAGTCCCCACTGACCTCATCACCAATATCAACTTGCCAGTGGAATTTTCAATTTATAATGCCCTCCATTTTTTTGCCTTGCTTAGCAAGAGCTGAGACTTGACTCTAGTCCTCTAGCCATTCTCCCTATCTCTCCTACTCCTCTGATTTCTTCAGTTTAAAGAGTCAGGAAAAATATCAAATTCAAAAAAAGGGGAGCTGATCCCCAACCTGGACCCGACTGACTACAATAATGTTTTTCCATGACACGCTCCGGCTCCATTACTGCTCACGAAACCATCCACTTAGATGTTTTTCTGTGATATCTCCTACAACCATGCTCAGCCATGCTGGCCTCCAATCTTGCTCAACATTTATTTACTGCCCAATGTGTCAGTTTTGCCACACTACAAAAATCTCTCTCTCTCTCTCTCTCTCTCTCTCTCTCTCTCTCTCTGTCTCTTAACCATGCTGTAAGAGACACTTCTGAAGTACAAGAAAACAGCCACTGTCTATTGAGTACCCCCTTACACAACCCAAAATTGCACTGAATGTAGCGCTGTCAGCATCATGAATCCTCTCACATGTCAGCCCCTTCACAAATCCCAACTGACCAAATTTTCTTCTGCCATCCCTCCACTGACTGCACTGAGGCTGACACATCTCAGAAACCATTCCTGCCCAGCTACTGCTCAACAGTACCATGCTCTGTCAGGCTGGGACGGTCACATTTTTTTTTTATTTAGTATACTTTTTGCTCTTGGTTGCCATTCCTTCAGTACCACCCCCTAGCACCCATGTTGCTTCCTTTGTGCCTTACCTCCAGGATGCTCCCTGGCTTGCCCTCCAAGGTAGGGCCATGGCACCGTACCAGGCCCAATGGGGAAAGGTGTTGGCTACTGCCAGCATTGCATCACTGGCTTCCCCCCCAGGGTGGAGTTCAGGGCCTGGAGATGCCATCCATGGAGCCATATTATGTTGAGGAGAGGTAGGGAGCAATTGAGGTCATGCGCTGGGGGCGGACATCATCCTCGGCAGCCAATAAGCAGTTTTTTCTGTTTTTTTTCCTTGGGGTGGGGACTTGCAATGATGTTCAGCATCCACCCTGTCCCCAGAAGATTCTGGTGCTCACTGCTGTGGTACCCCTGGCCTCTACCAGGGGTCTGTCAAGTGCCAGACACACTCCCCAACCTCCACTCAGAGAAGGAGAGCAGTCCTCAGGACGCTCCATCCTTCTCCCCGCCCGCCCTCTGGCACTCTGGGTCTATTTCTAAACCTTGGTCACCAGCATCACAAGTGGAAATCCAATCACTGAGCCAATGGGCTGGTATGTTCACATTTTTAAATGTAAATGTTTGTGGTGAAATTGCCATTTGTATCACCGTCCTGAGCACGACACAATGTTGTGGTACGGTGAAAACAAAACAAAAAAATGAAACTAAATCATATGGCTACTCCAGCGTTGAGGTGGGAAGGGGAAAGCAGACCATTATTTCCAGATCATGGCTGCCAGAATCATCAAGTGAATTCGGGAGTCTGCCTGCAAAACTAATGGCATTACTTCCAGCTTCCCCATAGCTCTGCCATTTGTCCCAATGCAAGGCATAGTGTTCAACTGCCATACTTGTTGAAAAAAAAATAAGGGAGTTTAAACCCAGACAGGTGATGAGGGTGGGCTGGGGTAACCATGACAACCACAACTACAATCAGGTGGAGAAACTATTTTATTACAAAAGTTATTTTAAAGTAATTTTTTAACATTTTTAATTAAACTTATTTTTTTTAAAGTTCCCCTTTTCTAAGTGCAATAATACCCTCCAGGGTGGGTGGTATTGTGATATACCAGATCTTCCAGGGGCTATAAGGCCCTCTGCCTGCAATGTCATGCCTCATTATGCCCCAGGACGGTCCAGTATACCACAATATTTATTTATTCATTTAAAAGTTTTACCTGGAAGGCACACTGAGCAAAGTACTGCTCAATTCCAGGTGCATCTAGGGGGAGGGAGCATGGGAGAAAACAGGTATAATAGAATACATAGTATTCAGCAACAATGATTGTACATAAAAAACATGAGCAAGTGTACAATAGATACCACCCACCCTGTTGGGAATTATTGCTTACTTTGTTCACACAGAAAGGACAGAGTTAGGGTCTTTTTGACCCTAACTCAGCATTTCCTAACCTTTTGTGGTTTGTCCATAACCCTAACTTTTATCTTAATATTTTTTTAAAGGATTATCTAAAGCAGCTGAAATAAGCCCTTTAAGTTCACTGTAGCTAGTCAGATTGAGCAGAGCTGGAAATAACATACCAGATAAATCATATCTTCTCAGTACTTGGGAAAGAAGTTACAAGGGTGCACCGTGCAGACTTTTATTGTAAAAACTCTAAACAGCAAAAACAAAAAAATGTACAAACTGCCATTCTATCAAAGGAAGTGTATTAGTGATGTCATACAAATTGCAGCATCTCAGCTTTGAGTGTTTCTCCAATGACAGAACATTAGGATGTTAAAGTTCAAACACTGCAATGTGGTCACAAGCCCCCCAGTGTTCTAATGACAGATTTATTTCTCTGTAAAAAGAGCAGTCACCTCAGAGTCCTATTCCAGTCCTAGCAGCTACATTCTCTTGTTTTCTCTACCATGTTATTATTTTGTAAAGTAATATGTTTATTTAATACCCTGCACTAGTTTAGACTAATTTTGTTAGATGTCATGTTTTTTTTTTTTCTAGGTTCCACTCTGGTTAGCAGAACCAAGAAAAACATGGCTTGCATCAGTTCCCGGTGTGGGTTTCTGGCATTCAAACATAAAATGAAAGTACTTTTGTGTCCAAATTGGCTTTCTTTTTAACATGGTTGTACTTTCTGAAGTGCACAACCACTATACAATTTTTGGTGCTTTATTCTCTCAAATCAGCATGACAGAAGGGCCTTAAAAGAAGACATGCCCCATAGGATTTAAACATTTTAAATCCTGTCAGCATTGGTTGGCAAAAGCAGATGGCCATGCCTTTTGCTTCAATTGTTTTGGTCCAGATTTCTGACCTTAAACAAAGACAAAAATGTCAGCTAAATGGCAGTTTTAATCGCACTAGCTTCCACAACCTTTTCACAAGAGTGATCTCCTATGAAAATCACAAAAATAAACATGGGAAAAGGTACCATTGAAAGTAGAACGTATGCTTCAGCAGCAGACTCTGGCACTCAAGGAAACTCAAAAATGCTGCAACCACTCTTCAGTAATTAAACAGTCTTCTCAGGCACCCAAGGCAGCAGATAAAACTGTCAAGCCATCATGCAGGAAAGGGCTCCTGGCAGAGTACGCCCTAATGCTCCTGATGGCAGAAAGCAAAAAATTGCTTTCAGCCCAGCAGTTAAATACCACTGTTGGCAAAAGAAAACAATAAGAAAAGCAACTTACTGTTTATCCACCTTAAATGCAAATAGAGGAACTGGTATGATAGAGGAATATGCACTAAATGAGGACATCAAAAAGATGTGGCAGTGTTGCTAAATTTCGCAGACCTTTGGAACACTGTCCCTAACCCCCTCCCCCCAAGAAAACATTTCTACCCAGAACAGGATTTTGGGGAGGAGAAGGAACTAATCTCCCCAGAGGATACTGCTTATGAAGGCTTTGGTTTTCCTCCCAGAGTTAATGAAGACTGTTCCTCTTACACTGTATTTGTAAACACAATGGAAGATATGCTGAATTTGTCTTCCATGGAAACATAGCTAGATATAGAGGAGGCTGTGTTTATGAGCATGCTGGGACTAACCTCAACAAAGACAGTGTCCATTCCCACTCATGAGCATTTCAAAATGCTAGTCAGAACATTCCTGCTACACCTTCATGTTCTTCTGCCATAGACAAGAGGGTGGAGAAAAGGTATGTGGTAGCCAGGGAGAGTTCTGATTACATTTTGTTATTTATTGCCTATGAATGCTCTGCATATTTGTCAATCGAGTGTACAGCCAGTTTGTTTTTCTATATTACTTTACATCTTCTTTGTATGCAGGGTATCATGAGATGAGAACGTATAAATTAATGTAGCAACCATTGCACTCTTATGTACTTTATCTTTGCCTGATTGTTGTAATTTCCATCACCTTTGTTCATGTTTTGTACCACTGTTGTCTTTATTGCTTGTACTGTCAATGTCCCCAGGACCTCCTTGTGAATGAGCTTGCTCAATAGAGTTTATTTTCCTGTAATAAACTTGAACTTGAACATTTACACCCAGCCTAATACTGAGGGAGGGATACAAGCAGGTGCTTGTGAACAACCAAAAGTTAATCTGGCAGCTGCACCCTTGATAAGGATTCCAAAAAGATGAACCTATGGCAAGAGAGGTGTAAACTATCTCAGCCTTGTTACTGAGGTGGGCAGCCTACCTTGGCTGTTCTGCATGTTACCAGCAGGCTCTGTGTAAAGTAAGCCCACCTTTAGGTGAGAACTTACATCCCCAGGTGAAAATCCATCTTGCACATTCTGTGAAAGCTGGTTTGGAAGCTCAAAATAAAAGTATCAAATTGCTGTTGATGTGAATTGCACTGCTTTTAGAGGCCTAGCAAACTCTATGTCTACCTGATGGTGTAGAACAAAGGTGTTGTCACTACACAGCAGAACAAAACAACAGATTTCCACTTCAAAGGTAACATGATTTGGCAACAAAATTGAGGCCTACATGAGAAAAGGTGATGAACAAAATTTTAAAAATATCACTGAAAAAGAAAGAGCCTCATTGCCCTATAAGTCCTATAAGATTGGGAGGTTTAGAAAGGTATTCAGAGCATAAAAATTTACTGGAAATGGGAGTGAAGACATTGATTTGGTTGAATGCAGTGGGAAGGATTCCTGTTTCCCAGCTGTGGAAATGCTTCTTTTTCAGGTACTTTCTCACATTGATGAAAAATTGGGGAATGCCAATCTATTCTGGACCTAAGGTTTATGAGGAGGTACATAAAAAAGAAAAGATTCAGAATGGTAACATTGCAGACTGTGATTCCATCCCTACAAAAAGGGGCTGGCTGGAGGTCTTTGGACTTAAAGGTATACAGTAGTTTTACATCCCAATACGCCCCTGCCGCTGAAAGCATTAGGGTTCAGTGTTGGGCTGTGCATGCTCAGTTTCAATTCAAAGCAATGCCTTTTGAGCTGATTTTAGTATCCAGGGTGTTGACAAAGTGCTTGTCAGTAGTGGCAGTACATCTGCACATGCAGGGAAGAGTGATGTTTCCTTACACTGGCTCCTGTATGGAAAAACACAGCAGGAAGCAGTATACTCAACTTAAACAGTGAAGAGCACACTGCAGAGGCTAGGTATCCTCCTAAATTTAGAAAAGTCCCACCTACAGCCAGAAGAGTGCTGGAGTTCATGGGTACAGAATTGAGCACAGAAATGGGGAAAACTTTCCTTCGCCTGAAGAGGGCAGAGGCTGTGATTTATTGTGCAAACAAATTCCAGACAGGTCAGAAAAGGACCACGCATGAATTTTTGAGACACTTAGGCCACATGACTTCTACCACAGCAGTGGGGCCATGGGCAAGACTGCAAACAAGAGACATCCAGTACCAACTCAGAAAGCATTAGTGCCATAGAAGTGTGCCACTTTATCAGCAAGCAGAAGTATCAAACAAGTTGATGCAAGTACTGGAATGGTGGAGAGGTATAAGGGTATCCCCTTTCTTCAGGGTTCACCTACAAGAATGTTAACCACAGATGCAACCCTCCTGGGATAGAAAGGACATCTGGAGTGCACAGCAATAAATGGGTAATAGAACCTCTAGGAGAGACAGACGCACATAAACCTGATGGAACTCAGAGCTGTGCTCCTGTCCATCAGGTCTTTCTCCTCTCTGTTACAGGACCAGACAGTCCTGATAAAGACCAACAGTACAACTACCATGTATTACATAAACAACACTGAGGCACCAGAATACCAAACCTCTGTACAGAGTCCATCAAGATATGGAATCTGGGATACACAATGAATGCAAGTGTATCCACAGTACATCTAGCAGGCAAGGAGAATGTATTGTTACATTCATTCAGCAGGCTGGGTCATGTTACCCATGAATGATTTCAGAACCAACATGTACCAAATTTAGTGTTCCAGAGATGAACAGACCCAGAGGTGGACTTGTTCACCACATGAGAAAATAGAAAGCTCCCCCAGTTCTGTTGCAGACCACCTTCAGTGGGAGCAGTTTCATGGAATGCTCTAACGCTCCCTTGGAGGAACAAGTTCCTGTATGCAATCCCTCCATTCCCAGTAACTCACAAGATTCTGTTGAAACTGAAAAGGAAATCAGTAGCAATTATTCTAGCACCAGACTGGGCATAATAGTCCTGCTACTCACTTCTGCTAACAATGTCACAGAAGATGCCAGCAAAGCTGCCACTGACACAGTATTTCCTGTCACTGTCTCAGGACAGCCTGATTCGCCCAGATATTAAATCACTTCATTTAAGAGCACTGTTCCTGAAGAGCTAGAGTACTCTAGTCTAAATCTCTCGAACCAGGTCCTGGAAGTTTTGAAGGTTGCTAGAATGCGTGCAGCCAGGAAAACTTAGAATTCCAAAAATAAATTATTAAATATCTTTAAAGTGACTTACCATATCACTGCATTAACTGCTGCTTTATCAGTAGTAGTGAACTACTTGATAAAATTACAGTCTCAGTGCCCAAAACTTTCTTTTTTTTTTAACTTTATGCTTATTGTTTTGACAATAACATGCAGTTAGTCCTTCGGATAAAGTACATAAGGAGATATATCATTTCGCCAACGGAAGGTGCCACCCCCTCTTAATGCACACAAATAAGAGAAAACTTACTTCATCAATAACATACATCTTTGTAGGGCTATCCAAAAGGTACATAATGTACCAAAGACCCAAAATTGACTAACTAAATGCTGTTTAATTGGAGTCCATGAGCGGCATGAAAAAAAAAACAGTAACAGTCTTATGAGGAAAACCACACTCTTTTCCTTAAAAAAGGGAGTGATTACTTCATGCTTTATACGATCTAAAGTACCCTAAGGATACCATTCATTTAATAACTAATACTCTGGACCATTTATACTCCATCAAGTTATCTAACATACCTCGTAACATATATACACTGAGTGAATGAACTTTACGGAGAAACTGAGCGGTAAACCAGAGAACAGACAGAACACCAGGAGGAGGAAGAAGCTACTGGTATAACTAAAACTTATCCACTGGAGCTAAGAACTAGAAATCTTGTACTGGGAACTTCAACTTAGGGTAAAAAAAAAGAGAGTTAGTGTGTTTGTCGGAGGTAGTTGAAGTAAATTGTTATGTTATCTGTGTACTTATCTAGGTGCTTGTCACAGGTGTCAGAAGGGAATTGTTATCTGTGAAATTAACTAAGTGCAGAAATATTTGCAAAGTAGGGGGAGTGGCTTAGCTAGAAGGAGCCAGGTTAAAACCAGATTTAAGCACTGCCCTAGATAGCTTCTGCCAGAGAACAGACAGAACACCAGGAGGAAGGAGCTACTGGTATAACTAAAACTTCTCTACTGGGACTATATTGCCCTCCTTCCCTTCCCTCCACCCCCACCCTAAACCAGTTCTACTTTTATAGGCACAGGATTTAACTGACAACAGGAACTTCCTGTTTGGGAGCAAGAAGTGAGTGATCACAGAGCCACCAAAGACTCACCATCCTAGAAGGGCAAGAGTAGCTCTCCATCCCCCCCAGCTGCTGGAGGTCTGACTCTGAGCAAGTAAGGAGAGTACTGAGAAATATAGGAACTTCTTGTCTCAGAACAGGAAGACCAGTAGCTAAAAGGGCACAGAGGCAGTAAGTAAGTAGAGGAAGAAAAAAAGAAAAAAAAAAGAAAATAAACAAACAGATGAAAGAGTAAGTATTCCAAACAACAGTTAGGGGGCCAGAAAAAAGACATGATGGGAGTGGTGCAGTGTAGTGGCTATGGAGCAGCAGTCTTCCGGAAGACGTTCTGGAGGATGCAGTGTTGTCCCATCTGCAGGCACCTCTCTGGGCTGAGGGAGGAGGTTACTCATCTCCAGGCTGAGTTGGCCAGGATTTGTGGGACCTCCTCTCCCACCCAGGGACCACCAGAGTCACTGCCATTGCCTCAGAGGTTGCCAAGAAAGAGGAGCAGTTGGACAACAGTGGGCTCAGGGAGGGTGAGGGTGGTGGAACAGAGGTGCATCCCTCCAGTTGCCCCTCTCCACAATTTCTATGCCATTCTGGAAAAGTGTGGTTCCTCTGTGGAGGCACCCACAGTGGAGACCAAGGAAGATGCTGGGAACCTCCACAAAGGAGACCCACAGAAGGGTGGCATGGGACCCCACAGGGGAAGGAAACAACTCCTGGTGGGGGACTCCATTGTTATGAAGGTAGAACTGTGTGAGGAAGGGGAGAGGGAGGTAAAGTGCCTGCCTGGCGCCATGGCTTGGAGGGGCAGGGAGCGAATCCTCAGGATCACAGGAGCAGCTGCACAGGGGAGTGAGCTGGATGTCATTGTCTACCTAGGGACAAATGACCTGGCTAAGAAAGGGATCAGAGCAGTGCAAGAAGCATTTGTGGAGATGGGGAGGGGCCTTAGACAAATAGCACACATGGTAACCTTCTCGGAGGTGCTGCCTGTCTATGGCACAGATGAGGCTAGGGTGCTCCACACCATGGGACTCAATCAGTGGTTGAAAAACTGGTGCAGAGCTCAGGGATTTGGCTTCATTGGGGACTGAGGGTCCACCTGGATGGATGCAGGCCTATACTGGTGTGATGGTCTGCATCTGTCCAGGAGGGGAACCAGGATCCTAGGTGATAGGTTTAAATACTTCATTGGCAAGCACTTAAACTAGCCAAGGGGGGGAAGCACTGGAAAGGAGCAGGGAAATCCTAGACCCCCAAAAAAATCAGGGTACTAAGTGAGGTAGACACCAACATAGAGATGTCAATAGGGAGAAGTGCAGGGGTAAATGGAGAAAGTGACAAATGCAATAAGGACAGGGATGGGGTAAAAAGGGATAAGGCCTTCAAGAAATGGAAGGTAATGAGTACCAACGACCATAGTCTGGGCAACAAGCTCCCTGAAGTGGTGGCCTTGATGGAAGAGGGATGCCTGGATATTGTAGCAGTCACAGAAACATGGTACACAGAGAACCATGACTGGGATGTTAACATACCAGGGTACACAACCTACAGGAGAGACAGGGAAGGCAGAAGAGGAGGGGGGAGTAGCTCTCTATGTAAGGGAAGGGATAAAAGCAACTGAACAAAAGAGTAAACAGGAAGGAGAGGAGGCACTGTGGGTCACCTTAGAGACTGGAAATGGCACCACAATCCGTACAGGGGTTGTATACAGACCCCCATGTCAGGGGGAGGGAATGGACAAGGATATGATAGAAGGCATACTTAGGATGGCAGAGAAAGGGGAGATACTGTTGATGGGGGACCTTAATATGCCAGATGTTAACTGGAGCACCTTTGCTGCAGCCACATCCAAAAGCAGGGCCATTCTTGATGCCCTTCAGGTGGCATGCCTCAGACAGCTAGTTTTGGAACCTACTCATGAGGGAGCAATCTTAGACCTCATACTCTCAAATGGGGACAGTGAGAGGATCTTGGATCTAGAAGTGGTAGCCATTTGGGAACAAGTGACCACCAAACAGTGTGGTTCACGATAACTCAGCTACAGAGCCAAGCCATACAAAAGTGAGGGTTCTGGACTCAGGAGGGCTGACTTTTGGCAAGATGGGAGAGTGCCTCAGAAAAGCACTAGCAAACAAGCTAGAAGGAGGGGTAGAGCAACAATGGGGAAATATCAAGACTACCATCACAGAGGCAACAAGCCTTTGTGTGAAGCAAATAAACAAATCAAAATGAAAGGAAAAGCCACTATGGTTCTCAAAAGAAGTGGCAGTGAAGGTTAGGGAGAAAAAGATAGCATTTAGGAAGTATAAGGAAACACAGAAGGAGCAGGACAGAGAACTGTACCAGTTAAGGCAGAAGGAAGCAGGGAGGGTAGTCAGAATAGCAAAGGCACAAACTAAGGAAAAGATAGCCAACTCGGTTAAGAAGGGGGCTAAAACCTTTTATAGGTATATCAGGGAGCATAGAAAGACAAAGGGAGGGATAGTGAGGCTGAATAGAATGGATGGTGGGTGGGCAGAGAGTGACATGTGAAAAAGCAGGGATACTGAATGAATACTTCTGTTCAGTATTCACAAAAGAGGAAGTGGGGGAGGTGCCTAATCCAATTAACAGAAGCACTCTGGAGAGGGGGGTCGATCCCAGTCCTTTCACAGAAGAAAGGGTTCTGAAAGAACTCCTAAAACTGAAGGTGGACAAAGCAATGGGGCCAGATGGAATTCACCCCAGAATTCTAAAAGAATTAAGCAGAGAACTAGTGACACCACTGACTACCCTTTATAACAAATCATGGGAGGATGGTGTGGTACCTGAGGACTGGAAGAAGGCTGATGTGATTCCCCTTCACAAAAGTGGAAGCAAGACAGAGGCAGGAAACTACAGACCTGTCAGTTTGACCTTGTGGTAGGGAAAGTGATGGAATCACTTCTGAAGGAAATAACTGTTGAGTACCTAGAGGCCAGTGGGGCACAGGACCCAAGGCAGCATGGGTTCACAGCGGGAAGGTCATGTCAGACGAATCTAATTGATTTCTTTGACTGGGTGACCAAAGTAGTAGATCAGGGAGGGGCTGTGGACATGGCCTACCTAGACTTTAGCAAGGCATTTGACATAGTCCCAGACAAAAGATTAGTAGTCAAATTAACCAGCCTTGGAGTGGGTCCCAGGGTGGTAGCCTGGGTAAAACATTGGCTGAACAACAGGACACAGAAGGTAATTGTAAATGGAGTCCACTCTGAAGAAAGAGGGGTTACTAGTTGGGTACCGCAGGGTTCAGTACTGGGTCCAGTCCTTTTTAATGTCTTTATAAGTGACATTGCAGAGGGACTGGAAGGAAAAGTATGCCTCTTTGCAGATGACACAAAGATCTGCAACAGGGTTGATACACAAGGAGGTGTGGAAATGATGAGAAAGGACTTGGCAAGGTTGGAGGAATGGTCAGAAGTATGGCAGCTTGGATTCAATGCAAAGAAGTGCAAAGTAATGCACCTAGGAAACAAAAAACGAGGGGAAGATTACACAATGGGGGGGAGAGGTAGTAACAACAAAAAAAATGGAAAGGGACCTAGGGGTAATCATATCAGATGACCTTAAGGTTGGCAAGCAATGTGAGAAGGCAGTAGGGAGGGCTGGGGGGATACTGGGATGTATAGGGAGAGGCATCACCAGCAGAAAACAGGAAGTTGTCATCCTCCTGTACAGACAGTTGGTGAGACACCATCTGGAGCACTGCATCCAGTTCTGGAGACCCCATCTCCGCAAGGACATAGACAGGATGGAGGCAGTTCAGAGGAGGGCAACTAAAATGGCGCAGGGTCTGCAAGAGAAGCCATACCAGGAGAGGCTAAAGGAGCTTAATATGTATACCCTTGAGAAAAGGAGGGAGGGGGGACATGATAGAAATGTTTAAGTACCTCAGTGGAATCAACAAAGTCCAAGAGGGTAGCATCTTTCAGAAAAGAGATGTGCAAGAACAAGGGACAAAATTTGAAGATAGAGGAGACAGCTCAGGGGCAATGTGAGAGTATTTTTCACAGAGAGGTGGTGGACGATGGAACAGCCTTCCTGAGGAGGTTGTGGGGTCTAAAACTGTGGGAGAATTCAAGAATGCATGGGACAGACATAAGGCAATTTTTGTGGGGGGTAGGAAGAAATAGGCTGTTGGTTAAATAGGATCTGCAGCTTATCCTCTAGGTAGGAAAATGGACAGACTAGGTGGGCCAAGTGGTCCTTATCTGCCATCAAAGTCTATGTTTCTATGTAAACACAATGCTCAACATCTCTAACCACTTTCAGCTATCCACAAAATCAGTTAGCTTGCTGAAATAATGATTCAGTCTCCCATATGAATTACAACTAGACATGGGGAATTTCATACAACTACTGTACCTATAAGTAATACCTCAATGTGTTAGAAGATTTAGTTCAAGGAAAGTTCATACTGCACTCCAGTGTTGAGATACTCAAACCTGAGCCCATCGTTCTGCAGTTCAACTCAGGTGTCTCCATCTTCGTCTCCCTCCTGGTCTGAGGAAGTGGTCTCTTCACTCCAGCATTGTGGTGGAACATGACATTGTACCCATTTCAGGGAATCCATAGGATCGGAAAAGTAAACACCTTCTCCTGGTACACAATTCTAAGGTGAGCTGTAAAAAGCATGTTATGCAACACCTCCCCTTCTCAAAGGATAGCTCGTACTCCATTGAAACACTTCTTTTTTTGTCGGGTCACATAACTGAGGTCAGGGTAAAGTTGGACTGATTGGACATCCTATAGTAGCATGCGTTTTGTCTGGCAAGCACCAGAATGAAGTCCCTGGACCCCTTGCCATCTAGTACCAAGACAATGGCCCAGGGAGCATCAGAACTGACATATCACCCCCTCCAAGCCACATAGTATGCCTTTTGGATTACAACTGAGTGATCTTTAAACGGTTGTTGCAGTTGCTTTACCAACCACTCCAACATGAACAGCCCCAAGTGGTCTCCTTCGCTACATTCTGGCATGCCCACAACACGTAAGTTGACCACCCGGGGCTTGATTTTCTGGTGTCTCTAGACTGGATCTGAGATACGTATTCTCTTTATTAATATTAGCAGTAGCCTCTGAGTGCTTATGCATCTCGGCAGATTCCATTTTAACAAACTGGACATCAGTTTCTAGTGTGGTGACTCTTGTGGTTAATTAATCAAATTTTTATGCCAAGCCTGCCACTGTGGTGATGAGGCAGTTTCTTTTTAAGCTAAGGCTTTGCAATGTTTTTTCACCTTCTTCATCACCTTCATGCACTATTCGGCCCTGAGCAGACCTTGTGGCTGGGGATATTTTTAATTTTTGCTCCCTCCTGCTGCAATTTATCTTTTTTAGGATTCCCCATCCTGAATCAGCAAAGCTTCTGATAGTGTAAAAATGCTGTTTCTTATGTCAGAGCACCCGGAAAAGTGGTTGTAAATGAATATTTATAAGTCTAAAATACAGAGAATTAGTTTCAGATGTCCATTTTGCTTGGGCTCCACAGCACCCCCAGGGCCTAAAGCATTCTAGTCTAAAGGTTCATTTGGCAGCTATTTCAGCTTTCAGATCAGCAGGCTATGAAAAGTCCTTTGCAGCACAGCCAGTGTTCATTAGATTTTTTCAAAGGTTTGAATTACTGGAATCCAGTTGGGAGGCAGCTAGTACCTCCATGGGCTCTGAACCACAGTTCTTTCACTGTTAATGAATCTTCCCTTTAAGCCTATGTTTTCTGCAGAGCTCAAATATTTAACTAGGAAAACAGTGTGTTTAGTAGCCTTCACTTTGGCAAGAAGGGTCGGTGAGCTGCCACTTGCCAACACTCTGTACAGACCCTAACTTTATGGTGCTCAATGGGAATACACTTAAATATCCACCAAACGTGGTTTCTACATTTCTATATTGTTTTCCCAAAACCACACTCCAGATTAGATGAGAAGAAACTGCACAGCCTAGATGTGAAAAGAGGTTTGAGGATCTATGTGCAAAGGGCATAAAGGTCCAGAACTGACAACACGTAATTGTTTGTCACTAATGGTGGGGTAGGTAAAGGTAAACCAGCAGCTAAAAAGTCTAATTTCTCATTACATTGTCTCTTGTATACAGCTCTGGGAAGGCTGATAGACAGCCCCCTAAAAACGTACGGGCACACTCCACTACAGTTGCACTGTCTCACAGAATCCTGTCACCCCTCCAGGATCCCAGACACTAGTCTGCCCCTTCTTGACTATCATCCATTCAGGCAGGGCAGGGGAAAATGTGGGACTGTTGCCATCTATGCCCATTAGAGCCTCTCTTGCACCATGGTAATCAGACAGTTTTGCATCTTCCTCCCATGAATTTCTCCTGGTCAGACTATCATT
This sequence comes from Neoceratodus forsteri, assembly GCA_016271365.2. Taxonomy (NCBI): domain Eukaryota; kingdom Metazoa; phylum Chordata; order Ceratodontiformes; family Ceratodontidae; genus Neoceratodus; species Neoceratodus forsteri. The sequence continues at coordinate 1,230,149,806 of CM057453.1, read as the reverse complement.
CCCTTCCTCTATGCCCATCTTCATTGGTGTTTCCTATGCCTCACCAGAAATGTCCTCCTCCTCCTTGGTAGAGTCCCTCTTTATCATCACCTCACATTTCTCCGCTGGTGAACTTATCTTTCTATGAAAGTTCAGTGTCAGTTGGCTCTCCCTGGCCTCCAAGCCAACCATCCACAGGGTTGAGTCCCTTAATCTCCCACGGATTATTACTGAACCCAGTCGGCTCAACTCCTACTCTCACAATCATTCCCTCCTGGTTTGATTCTCTATTCCCACCCTCACCATACTGTTGCAACAGTCATCTTGCCAGATGCATTCAACGACCACTGTATGACATTGTGTGTCAAGGAGATCCGGCGTCCACCCTCCTCCCCTAAATACATTTGGACTAGATATTTCAGGTTGCTCAACACCACTGCTCTCTTGTGTGACCTTGCTGCTGCAGAGTAGATTGCTATACCCTTTGCCACTAATATTGATGTTGCCCTCTCTCTGTTTTATTCTAAATTCTTCTTTGTCCACGATAAGCACACCTCACTCAGAAAATCCAGGGTCAAAACTCACCACCACTCCTGGATTAACCCTGATTTCATTGATCAGTGCAAGTCCAGAGAGTTTACCTGGGCATGTTGCTTATCATTTTAATCCTTTTCTGGCCTCATTTAGAGAACTATCAGAAACTCCTGCACAAAGGGTATCTGGGCTGAGAAATCACAGTATTTCAAGAACAGCCTTTAGAACAACCTTAATGCCACCACAAATTTCTAGAAGGCAATTCACTCCATCTTTGGCCCTCCCCTCCCAGTCTACCCCTCCGGTCCTTCAGATAAATTGTTTACCAGTGTCTGATCCCTCCTGTGTTACTGCTCACTTCAATTAATTTTTCACTACTTGTGCTCTCCCTTCTGTTCACAATTCCACCCTCCTCCACTCATCACAATCACGATCCCTCTGCTCCCCTCTCCTCACAGGGTTTCCTATTCCCCCATTACTACCCAGGAAATCTTGACAGCTCCTTACTCCCTCAACCTATGCAGATTTAACCCTAATGGGCTGGATCCTAAGCTTCTCCAGGTCTCTGCTCCTGCAATACCATCTCTTTTGACTCATCTACTCAACCTCTCCTTCTCCCTCAGTGCTGTCCCTCAGCTCTAGAAGTTGGCCAGAGTTCTTCCACTCCACAAAGGGGAAGGGCTTCCTCCCTAGGTAACTTCCAGCCAATCTGCATCCTCCCTTCTTTTTCCAGGTTGCAACAGAAGCTCGTCTTCACCAGACTCTCAGATTACTTATCATCCACTGATTTCCTCTCTCCATTCTACTCTGGTTTCTTCTGGAAGCATCATTCCACCATATTCTCCCTGCTGCATGTAACTGAGTATATCTTCTCAGGGCACATCACAGCTGTCATCTTCATTGATCTGGCCAAGGCCTTTGATTCAGTGTCCCGCTCACTCCTCCTGGATAAGGTGAGTTCTGCTGGCCTCTCAGCTTTTGTGGTTGGCTGGTTTTGTTCTTACCTCATGGGCCATCTTCAGTCGGCATAGGTTGGTAGCACTCTGTCTCCTCCTCTTCCCATCCAGGTGGGAGTCCCACAGGACTCCATCTTGGGCCCCATTCTCTTCTCCATCTTTCTCAATGACCTTACCCAGGCCTGTGTCAACTCCCATATTCACATGTATGCAGTTGACACAGTCATCTATACCACTGGTCCCTCCTCCTCAGAAGTGGAACATCTGCTCCAGCAAGACTTCCACAAAATTCTGTGCTGGTTCCAATCAAACCAATTCTGGGACAACACAAAAAACAACTGTATCCATGGCCTTTGGTATCAGTCATAAATTGGCCAGACTCCGAACTCTGCCCATTTTCACCACCTGGGATGGCAACTCTCTAGAAGTGGTCCAATCATTCATGTACCTCGGTGTGTGGCTAGACAGCAAGCTTAACTTCTCTGCCCATATTGATGCCATCCATGCAAAGCTCCACCCTAAACTTGGTGCAATATACAGTAATGAAGATTGCCCTTCTCCACCAGCCCACTGCGAGCTTATTAACAAAATGGTGCTCCCAGTCGTTAACTATGTGGATGTGGTCTATGGCACTGCCCCCTGTACTTTCTTGACTAGAGTGGTTACCCCCTGACACTCCTTCTGCTGTTTTGCTACCAACTCCCCTCTTTATATTCATCAGTGCTCACTATACTCCTCCTTATCCATTCTCCCTCTACCGTCACATTACCAGATCCATTGTACCACACACATCTCAAAATAATGGTTTGGGTCCCTTCCCTTCTGCCTCTCATCCCTTCTCTTGTTATCCCTCTGCCTCCTGTTCCCTCCACTCCAGGGATCCTCACACCTTCTCCATTCCTCATCCCCACACTCCTCTGCTGGGCAATCAGCCTTTTCCTCAGGCTTCCTATTGTCACAAACCCACTCAGTAGGTTAACCCTCTACTCCCAAAGTGCCAACTTCTGAGGGTAGGATTGTGAACAGTTAACAGAACAAGGTAACCCTCTTGTCTGTTTTGTGGGTTCGAGTCACCTTTGTCCCAAGTTCTGGAGGGATTCAAACTGATAACTCTTGTTAGCATACCCAATTGTCAGGCTCAGATAATTCTGTCTTCAGGGGGCCAGATATCTTTGCCTACAGGCACCTAACCAGGTATTACAAAATGAACCCTTAGAACTCTATGCAAGAAGAGAGAACGCTTATCTGTTTCCTAGTTTGGTACCACAATAAGCTCATGCACAGTGTTAACTATAACCATTTAAGCTTCACTTATATAAAAAGAAGTTTCAAGGCACACCAGGCAGTTTCTGTTTTTAAAATATATATCTTTACTTTAAAATAGGTAAAATAGGAAAACAGTAAAATACAGAACACGATATTCCCACACGTGCAGTCTTAAAAACAAAACAGGTTTAAAAGTGCAAATTCCTACAACACATACACTCAGACTGGTCTTATCTAAGATCTCCTTACTTCTTAATTTTTTAGTGCTTTATTGTTCCTCTTTTCTCAGTCAGGAAATAATGTCTCTGTGTAAGGTCTGCTCAGTATACTTAAAAGCAGTCTTGAGCCGGCCTTCTCTCTGAGGTCACCTAACTCTGCCTTGGTGTATTACAATTTATATTTTATAACACAGGATGTTCTACTAAGATATTTAAAAAATAATAGGTGACATAAATGTATCTCCTCTCTTCATGTGACTTGCCAAAACCGGTCTGTGATCTGCTTCACACAGACATCAAAGCCTCTTTGATGTAATTCACTGGATAACCCCAAGCAAATGCATATTGGACTTCCTAATTTAGTCTGGGACCTGCTTCACACAGACATCAAACTCTCTTTGATGTATTTACTGGCTATCTTGGAAGACACCCCAACACATGCATATTCTCCTTCCTTCATGACACCTAGCACAAATAAAAGGATTTCCCTGAGGACGTCATGAATGGATATTTTATTTCCTGGGCTTCAAAGAAAACTTAACAAAGTAATTGCATTTCAGATATCTGCAGTTTAAGCTACCTCCTGTCCTTTGAACTTATCCCTGGGGGGGGGTTCATGTGTCAATTTCAGCAAGACAGTATTTTCTCCTAACAGACACTCCCTTACATATTTTATATTGCAGAAAAAATATCATATTGAAATCAGAACCAGCTGTCCATGTGCCACAATCCTCTCCACCTAGACTGAACTTGAGGGGCCTATCCCCTGCATGGGATGAGTTTCCCAAATCAGTTCACTCCTCATACACATGAGACAGCCCGTCTGAGTTCTGATTGGTCGCTTCAGCCCTATGTAGACTGGTCATGTCATATCCTTGCAAAGCAAGACTCCATCTTAGCAATCAACCATTGTTTTTCCCCATCTGCATCAGCCAAACCAGGGGGTTGTGGTCAGTCTGCACCACAAAATGCTGCCCATACAAGTATGGCTCCAATTTCTTTAGGGCCCACACTATGGCAAGACACTCCTTTTCCACCTACTCAGGTAGGCTATTGGGTGATCTCTCCCCTGGCTGGATGTCTGACTCAGTACTGCCCCAATACCCACGTCTGAGGTGTCAGTCTGAACTATAAAAGGTTTGCTATAGTCAGGACTTGTCAAAACAGGAGCACTGCACAGTGCCTCCTTTAGTTTGGAAAAGGCTTCCTCACAGGCTGGGCCCCAGGTAATTTTCTTGGGCATCCTTTTCTTTGTCAGGTCAGATAGGGGAGCAGCCAGGGCACTGTAATTGGGTACAAATTTTCTATAGTACCCTGCTGTCCCGAGAAAACTCCTGACCTGCTTCTGAGTTTCTGGTCTGGGCCATGCCTGGATTACCTCTATTTTTATTTGGTTAGGATGGAGCTGTCCCTGGCCTACCACATGCCCGAGGTATGCCACCTCTCCCATGGCCACCTGGCATTTCTCGGCTTTGACAGTGAGCCTGGCCCTCTGTATCCTGCCCAGCACTTCCCTAAGGTGGGATAAGTGTTCCTCCCAGCTGGTACTAAAGAAGGCAATGTCATCCAGGTACGCCATGACGTACTCCTCAGCACCATTTAACACCTGATTCACCAACCTTTGGAAAGTGACTGGGGCATTCTTCATTCCAAAAGGCATTACTTTAAACTCAAATAAGCCTATCAGAGTGATGAAAGCCAACCTCTCCCTAGCTCTGTCCGTCAACTCCACCTGCCAATACTCCTTTGTCAGGTCAATGGTCGTAAGGTAGATAGCCCTTCCCAACTTGTCCAGGAGTTCATCCATCTGGGGCATTGGGTGGGCATCTGACTTCTTGACTGCATTCAGTCCATGATAGTCTACACAGAAACTAGTCAAGCCATCTGGCTTGGTTACAAGGACTATGGGTGAGGCCCAGGGACTGTGGGATCTCTGGATTACCCCGAAATCCAGCATCTCCTCCACTTCCCTCCTAATGTCCTTTTGGACAGCCTCTGACACCCGATATGCTGTCCGCCATATGGGCATCAGTGTCCCTGTCTCCACATCTTGTGTTGCTAAGGGGGTTAGTCCAGGTTTGGTGCTAAACAAGGGGGCCAAGTCTGCTAAAACCTCCCTTACTCCCTGGATCTGGCCCGGGGTCAGCTGGGGAGACAATTTTACTACCTCTAGAGATGACTCCCGTTTACTCTCTTCCAGTAAGTCCAGAAGGGGGTCTCCTTCATCCGTCCCCTCCCCATGACTACACACTGCAAACACCATGTCAGCCCTATTTGCATATGGTTTCATCATGTTGACATGGTACATCCTTTCTGTCTGTCTATGGTCAGGTAACTCCACAATGTAGTTCACGTCATTTACCTTCCTAACCACTTTGTATGATCCCACCCACTCAGCCTGCAGCTTGTCTTTCCGGACCGGAATAAGGACCATGACTTTCTGACCCACCATGTACGAGTGAGCTCTGGCTCTGCGGTCATACCACACTTTTTGTTTCTGTTGGGCAGCTGCCAGGTTGCTCTGGGCTGTCCCCATAACCTCCTTCAGCCTTTCCCTAAACCTAAGGATGTAATCCACAATGGGAGTTCCCTGGGTGGTGTGCTTGCCTTCCCAGTCCTCCTGGATCAAGTCTAGGGGCCCACGTAACTGGCATCCATATAAGAGTTCGAAGGGGAAAAATCCTGTTGACTCTTGGGGCACCTCCCTGTATGAAAACAACAATTGGGGAAGGTATTTCTACCAGTCCCTCCCATGCTGTTCAGCAAATGCCCGGAGCATTGACTTTAGGGTACCATTGAATCATTCCACAAGCCCATTGGCTTGTGGGTGATACGGTGTTGTGCATCTCCGCCCCACCCCACACTTCTCCCATAAATATTTCATCAGGTGCGACATGAAGGTACCCCCTTGATCGGTGATTACCTCCTGTAGAAACCCAACACGGAAGACAATCCCAAGTAAGGCATCTGCCACTTTGTCTGTCTTCAGAGATGATAGGGTGACTGCCTCGGGGTACCGGGTGGCATAATCCACCACAGTCAGGATGAATCTCTTCCCTGAGGAGCTGGGGGTATATAAAGGCCCCACAATATCCATTCCCACCCTCTGGAATGGCTCCTCCACTATGGGAAATGGAATCAGGGTGGCTTGTGTTTTCTCACCCGCCTTCCCTATTTCTTGGCACCGGTGACAAGACCTGCAATACTCCTTCACCTGTTGCGAAGTTAGGCCAGTAGAAATTCTGGGCTAACTGCTGCATACTGCACGCAATTCCCAGATGACCAGACAAGGGAATATCATGTGCAATTTTGAGCAGATAACTGCTCACGATACCCTGGGGAATGACAAGCTGCCTGCCTAGCATCCCTCCCTCTGTCTGTACTGCCTGAGTATATGAGTCCATTTTCCCAATAAACCTTATGTCTGCCATCACCTCCTTGTGCTCTGTTAGAGTTTGCCCAAGCCCTCAGCTTCTCTAAACTAGGGTCACTTCTCTAAAGCAGCTGCAAACCCCTCACACAGTCCCAAGGCATGGGACAGGTCCCCTTCAGTTGCTAAACTAGGGTCCCTAGCACTAACATCAGGTCCCTCAGGATCACTGTCAATCCCAACCCTCTGACAAGGGGTCACCCCCCCCTCAGCGTAACCTTCTGTAGCTGTGTGGTTACTTGCTACTGGGGAAATTTCTACCCCCTTTTTATCAGTCTCCCCATCTGGAGACACAGGCTTGGGAACCAGCCTCTCAGTGGTTTCCACACTGGTTTCTGTGAGGTTGAGGGAGCTACAATTTTCCCTTGCCACTTGGCTACAGGTAACTGCACATACTATCCCTGCTGGAGATTGTTACCCAGGATCACATCCACTGCAAATGATTTGGCTAAAACCACCTGTTGCACAGTTCCCTCTGTTTCACCCCTGCCTAGGAGAACAATAGCAAGGGGTAATGTTTTCTCCCCACCCACAAAGTCCTGTACAGTGACGTATTTATTGGGTATAAGCTGACCAGGCTCTAACAGAGTTCCCTTTACCAATGTCAGGGATGCCCCTGTGTCCCTTAACCCCTGCGTCTGTACACCATTCACCATGACTGGATGCATGTGTTCCCTCATGTTCACTGGCATGCTTCCAGGGACACACAAACAACCCACTTCTTTCCTATTACCATGCTGTGTATTATTGCTGGCCTTTTTGGGACACTGTCTGGCAATATGCCCAGTTTCCTTACACAACCAACATTCAGTTCTTCTCTCAGAGAAATCTTTTCTCTGAAACCTGGGACTTACTGGTTTCGGTGGAGGCAGTGAGGGTTTTAGCTGCCTTGAAGGTGCACATTTCCCTTTCTGCACTGCCACGCCCGCCCCATTCATTCTCAAAGCAGGTCTGCTCTTGGCATAGTGGTCCGAGAGTTCAGCAGCCTCTTGCACTGTTTTGAGATCTCGGTCCTCTAGCCAGGTTTTTAGTTCTGCTGGGCATGCCCAATAAAACTGTTCTAATAAAATAACATTTTCAATTTTAGCAACAGAGTTTGCCTCAATTCCTTCCCACCAACATTTTAAAAACTGACGTTGTTTCATGGCTAGCTCCTCATAGCTCATATCAGGGCTTCTCCTGAGCTTACGGAATTTAGCTCTGTATAATTCAGCAGTTAATTCAAACTTTTTTAACAGTGCAGCTTTTATTTTGCTGTAATTATTACTGTCCTCATTGTCCCTTTGACCCAATGCATCCCGAGCTTTCCCGGTAAGTAGCGGGGATAGCTGGAAGCTCCAGGACTCTCTAGGAATTTTAGCCTGAATACAAACTTTTTCAAAAGAATTTAAAAAGACATCCATGTCCTCCGCCTCTTTAAACTCGGCTATTAATTTGGAGTTCAATTTGTAACCCAGTCCTGCAGTCCCAGTTAAACCCAAGCCACTTACCTGCTCTGGTGCTGCTGGTTGGAGTCGCATCTTCTCCAGTACATGTTGCCTCTGGCACTCCTCTCTCTTCTCCTCTGCAGCTCACTGGCATTCATGCTCCTCACGGTCTGCCTCCCTCTGTTCTCGATCTGCCTTTCGGCATTCTCACTCTGCCTTCTCTTCTGTAGCTCACTGGCGCGCACGCTCCTTACAGTCTGCCTCTCATCTCTCTCTCGCTCCCTCTTCTCCTGAAACTCCAGCTCCATCCTGCGCAACTCAATTTGCAGCCTGAGTACTTCTGGATTCAGGATACTGGTGACCATCCCCTGCTGCTGTAGCCCTTCACTGACAGTGGCCCTGCTGTCCTTTTCAGTCACGGTCAGTGACTCGCTGCTCTGGGTATCTGCTACCATCAGGGCATCTATGAGGTTCTGTTTTTTGGCTGTTACCTTGAACGGGACTCCTCTGTCCCCACACAACTGCTTTAAGTATTCTACAGTGTGCCTGCTGTAGTTGGAAGCCATCTTTCCTGACTACTGCTACTCTGACTGGCACTTTAGAAAAAAAATAAAATGGGTAGGAACTTGACTGTAAGCCAAGGGATATAGTTCTGTTTCCTTTTGAAATAAAACATTGCCTTTCTTTTTTCCAAGTGAGCTGAACAGTCTCAAGCTGACACACTGAACAATAAAGTTTAAACCACCAAACAACTTCACACCACTGCCAACCTATCTGTCACAACCCCACTCAGCAGGTCAGCCCTCTACTCCCCAAGTGCCAACCTCTGAGCATACAATTGTGAACAGTTAACAGAACAAGGGAACCCTCTTGTCTGTTTTGTGGGTTTGAGTCACCTTTGACCCAAATTCTGGAGGGATTCAAACTGATAACCTCTTGTTAGCACACCGAATTGTCAGGTTCAGATAATTCTGTCTTCAGGAGGCCAGATATCTTTGCCTATGGGCACCTAACCAGGTATTACAAAATGAACCCTTAGAACTCTACACAAGACCTAGAGAACTCTGATGTGTTTCCCAGTTTGGTACCACAATAAGCTCATGCACAGTGTCAACTATAACCATCTAAGCTTCACTGATATAAAAAGAAGTTTCAAGGCACAATCAGGCAGTTTTTGGTTTTAAAATATATATCTTTACTTTAAAATAGGTAAAATAGGAAAACAGTAAAATACAGAACAAGATATTCCCACACATACAGTCTTAAAAACAAAACAGGTTTAAAAGTGCAAATTCCTACAAAAACAAACACTCAGACTGGTCTTACCTAAGGTCTCCTTACTTCTTAATCTTTCAGTGCTTTATTGTTCCTCTTTTCTTCGTCAGAAAATAATGACTCTGTATAAGGTCTGCTCAGTATATTTAAAAGCAGTCTTGAGCCGGCCTTCTCTATGAGGTCAGCTAACTCCGCCTTGGTGTATTAAAATTTATATTTTATAACACAGGATGTTCTACTAAGATATTTAAAAAATAATAGGTGACATAAATGAATCTCTTCTCTTCATGTGACTTGCCAAAACCGGTCTGTGATTTGCATCACACAGACATCAAAGCCTCTTTGATGTAATTCACTGGATAACCCCAAGCAAATGCATATTGGACTTCCTAATTTTGTCTGGGACCTGCTTCACACAGTCTCTTTGATGTATTTACTGGCTGTCTTGGGAGACACCCCAACACATGCATATTCTCCTTCCTTCATGACACCTAGTGCAAATCAAAGGATTTCCCTGAGGACGTCATAAATGGATATTTTATTTCCTGGGCTTCAAAGAAAACTTAACAAAGTAATTGCATTTCAGATATCTGCAGTTTAAGCTACCTCCTGTCCTTTGAACTTATCCCTGGGGGGGGTTGATGTGTCGATTTCAGCAAGACAGTATTTTTTCCTGACAGACACTCCCTTATATATTTTATATTGCAGAAAAAATATCATGTTGAAATCAGAACCAGCTGTCCACGTGCCACACCCATCACTCTGGAACCATCTCCTCTCTTACCTCCACTTCACTGCCTTCCCTGGCTCCCTCAAGCACCAGCTGAAACTCCTTCCCTCCCCCTCGCTCTTGTTTTTCCCCTTCCTTGATTGTACCCCTTGCATTTACCTCATACCTATGTAGAAGTACTACTGAAAATGGTCATTTGTTGCTGATGTCTTTGCTTATTTTGCACTTATTTTCACACTTCCTCCTGTATTAACCATGCCCTTGAAGGCACTTTATTGAAAATGCAAAACAGTGTCTGAGCTATGTACTATGGATTCTCTGCTTCTTTTTCCTGTGTTGCACCTGGAAACAAGCCTTGGCTCAGGTACCTTTCTCAGTCACCACTTTTCAAATAAATAAATAAATGAATAAAAATGCATTCCTTAGTAAAGCAGAACCAGCCTAAGTATTTATGGCTAATTGCATATACAACCCATGATGCTTTGCATTATGGTGGTGTGTGCAATATTGTATTAAGGAGTATACCCCTGCTGGAAGTGTATAAGGCAGCTATTTGGTCTACAGTACACACCTTCACTCCCAATTACTGTCTGTACAGCCAAACTTGAAGGGATTCCAGATTTGGTGCTTCTGTACTTCAAAAAGTTTTCCTAAGGAAAGGTGAACAGCGAGGTGTCTCGGGGATCAGTGCTGGGACTGGTCTGCTAGAAGAGAAGCTCTGTCTCTTTGTTGATGTCACCAACATCTGCAATAGGGTACACACTCTAGGGTGGGTGGAACAGATGAGCAGAGACCTCAGAAAGCTCAAGGAATGGTCAAGAGTATAGCATCTGGGATTCAATGTGAAAAAGTATGAAAGAATGCACTTAGGATACAGAAACACAGGGTTGAGTACAAAATGGGTGGAGTGGTATTATTGATCAGCAAGCAAAAAAGCAGAAACAATACCAGGTGTTGATCATATCTGATGACCTAAAGATGGCCAGGCAGTGCAGCAAGGCAGTTGGGAGGGCTAGTGGAATTCTGGGGCACATAGGGAGGGGTACCACCAGCAGAAAGAGGGAGGTGGTGCTGCCTCTTTATGGAGCACTGATGAGACCCCAACTAGAGTACTGTGTCCAGTTCTGGAGACCATGGCTACAGAAGGACATGGACAGAGAGGAAGCTGTCCAGAGCAGGGCAACCAAAATGGTACAGGGTCTGTATCAAAACCCCTATGAGGAGAGACTAAAGGACCTCAATATGTACACCCTAGAACCAGTGCTGGGGAGTAACAAGTTACTTGTAACAAGTAACTGTAATCTGATTATTTTTCTAGGTAACTAGTAATAGTAATGGCTTATTTTTAAAATAAAGTAATAAGTAACTGTAATTATATTACTTTTCCCTAAAAGTAACTAGTTACTGTAATATGAATAGAAACAGATGGACATCCATCTGTTACAGTTGCTGGAATCCACCAAGGGGTTAATGCGACTTCATAAACCTCAAGAGTGAAACTCAGGAGGTTTATGACATCACAGGACTCTGGGGATTGTGCAAGTGTCTTTTGATATTCAGGTTTCAGTGTAAAGAAAGTCTGCTCAGCTGACTACATGCTAAATTTATTACAACATCAGGCTAAAAAAACTGTCTTCTGACAAGCACTACATGAGCACCCAGCATCTTCACCTGGAACACGGAATGCAAGTTGCCGCCCATTTTCTGCCTTTTTTCATAATAACAAGTTTAAACAACATTTCATGGCTGTGAGGTGCCATTTTTTGTATCCTTGCTGATAATCAGGTTTGCATAGTTGCAGTGTCTATGTATTATGAGCTGTCAGAGCTACGTGGTGACAACTGGAGCAAAGACATGCAGCCTTGTAACATTTAGCCTAGGAATTTTGACCTAATACTGGTTTGCCCTACAAGATCTTTGCTCTAACATGGTGGCTATGACTACAATGTAGCCTAATTTATTGCACCACTGCTTTCTACATGATTACAGTCCAACTGTGGGTGTCGGGGTTGTTTTCACCAATTGTCTCATTGCGGAAAATGTTGTTAAGCTGAATGGTTCAGTTGAGGTATTGCTGCACTGGGTGTCCCTGTACCAATTGTTACAGATCTGGTGTGAATCACTGGCCTCTCCAGCTTGGGTATTTCTTTGATCTGTAGAAAATGAAAATAAGTGAGCACACATAGCTTTCACCTTTCAGCCTTCTTGCTAGGTACCGAAAATTAGTCCCCACATAAGGACTCCTCAGCTCATTCACTTCTACTATGCCTTTTCATATATCTATCATCACCTTTTCATTTTCCAGATTGTATTCTTACTTTACCTATCATCACTTTTTTTCCCTATGGCATCACCCTATTTTCTTTCCTCACATATATTTTTATTTCCCTTACCAGTTTTTTTCTCTTTTAGATAATTCCTGAAGAAGACCCATGGTTGAAACATCAGTCTAGCTCTATTTTCAGCTTGCATTTAATATTACCATTTTGTTCTAAATTTGTAATATATGCTGTGCAACTAAAAGTCAGAAAACACCATAGCTGTTGCTAGCCTTGCTTGTAGAGCAGAAAGCAGCTAACTAAAAGAAGCTACATTTTCTTATTAATTTAACACATATCTTAGCAGGAGTCAGTGTCTGTTGAGATTAACCAAACAGATACTTTATTAGAAGTAGAAGGGGTCTTATTTAGGGTTTAAAAAAAAGAAAGAAAAGAAAGAAAGTCAGTGTATGTTCTGTGCTGGGAAGGGTTCTGTATCAGTTTACTTTGCTAAACCAGTAGGAGGAGAGAGAGCTTAATTGGGGGTGTGGCTTAGACACTATAAAAGCAGGTGACTCAAATTACAACTTCCTGTTGCTAGCCTTGCTTGTAGAGCAGAAAGCAACTAACTAAAAGAAGCTACATTTTCTTATTAATTTAACACGTATATCTTAGCAGGAGTCAGTGTCTGTTGAGATTAACCAAACAGATACTTTATTAGAAGTAGAAGGGGTCTTATTTAGGGTTTTAAAAAAAAGAAAGCCAGTTTATGTTCTGTGCTGGGAAGGTTTCTGTATCAGTTTACTTTGCTAAACCAGTAGGAGGAGACAGAGCTTAATTGGGGGTGTGGCTTAGACACTATAAAAGCAGGTGACTCAAATTACAACTTCCTGTTGCTAGCCTTTTTTCTTACTAATTGCCCTCCATCCCACCCTAAGCCAGTTCTACTTTTATAGCCACTGGATTTGACTGTCAACAGGAACTTCCTGTTTGGCAGTAGGAAGGGAAGGATCATAGAGAAACATTGGTTTTGTCAACCCTAAAGGAAAAAAGTAGCTCACTCACCCCCTCTAGCTGCTGGTGGTCTGACACTGAGCAAGGAAAAAGGAGGCTACTAAAGAGGATATAGGAAGTTACTGTCCCAGAACAGGAAGGGTGAGAGTTGTAAGGAGAAGAGAGAGTAAGCATACAGAGAAACAGGAGAGGGGACACAAAATAAGACATGATAGGAGTGGTGCAGTGCAATGGCTGTGGGGCAGCAGTATTCCGGGAGACATTCTGGAGGCTGCAATGCTGTCCTATTTTCAGGCACCTCTCTGGTCTGAGGGAGAAGGTTGCCCATCTCCAGGCTGACCTGGCTAGGATTCGTGAAACCTCCTCCCCCACCCAGGGACCACCAGGGCTAATGCCACTACCTCAGAGGTTGCCAAGAAAGAGGAAAGGCTGGACCAGGGTGGGCTCAGAGAGGGAGAGGGTGGTGGAACAGAGTTGCATCCCTCCAGCTGTACTGTTCCACAATTCATTTGCTCTTCTGGTGGCTAGTGGTTCCTCTACAGAGGCACCTGCAGTGGAGACCAAGGAAGATGCTGGGAACCTTCACAAAGGAGACCCACAGGAGGGTGGCATGAGACCCCACAGGGGAAGGAAACAACTCCTGGTGGGGGACTCAATCATTAGGGGGGTAGAAATGGGAGGAAGGGGAGAGGGAGGTAAGGTGCCTGCCTGGTGCCATGGCTTGGAGGGACAGGAAGCTAATCCTCAGGATCGGAGCAGCTGCACAAGGAGGGGAGCTGGATGTCATTGTCCACCTAGGGACAAATGACCTGGCTAGGAATGGGATCGAGCAGTGCAAGAGGCATTTGTAGAGTTGGAGGAGGGGCCCAGACAAGTAGCTGCATGCAACCTTCTCGGAGGTGTTGCCTGTCTATGGCAAGGGTGATGTTAGGGTACTCCTCACCAGGGAATTCAATGAATGGTTGAAAACTGGTGTGGAGCTCAGGGTTTTGGCTTCACTGGGACTGGGAGCCACCTGGAGGATGTAGACCTATACTGGGTGCGATGGTCTGCATCTGTCCAGGGGGAACCAGGATCCTAGGTGAGAGGTTTAAATGCTTCATTGGCAAGCATTTAAACCTAGCCAAGGGGAGGCAATTGAAAGGAGCAGGGAATCCCAACCTCCCCCACACAACAACAGTAATTAGTGAGGTAAACACCAAGGTAGAGAAGTCATTAGGGAGCAGGACAGAAGTAAATGTAAAAAAAGGCAAAGGCAGTAAGGACAGGAATGGGGCTAAAAGGGGTAAGGCCATCAAAAAGTGGAGGGTGATGAGTACCAATGCCTGTAGTCTGTGTAACAAGCTCGCTGAACTAGTGGCCTTGATGGAAGAGGGTTGCCTGGATATTGTGGCAGTCACAGAAACATGGTACACACAGAACCATGACTGGGATGTCAACATACCAGGATACACAATCTACAGGAGGGACAGGGAGGGTAAACGAGGAGGAGGAGTAGCTCTTTATGTAAAGGAAGGGATCAAAGCAACAGAACTAAAGAGTAAACAGGGAGCAGATGAGACACTCTGGGTCACCCTGGAGACAGGAAATGGCACCACAATCCACATGGGGGTTGTATATAGACCTCCATCTCAGGAGGAGGGAATGGACAAGGAAATGATAGAAGACTTCCTTAGAATGGCAGAGAAAGGGGAGATATTGTTGATGGGGGACCTGAATATGCCAGATGTTAACTGGAGCACCTTTGCTGCAGGCACATCCAAGAGCAGGGTCATTCTTGATGCCCTACAGGGGGCATGCCTCAGACAGCTAGTATTGGAACCCACTCAGGAGGGAGCAATCTTAGACCTGGTATTCTCAAATGGGGATGGAGAAAGAATCTCAGATTTAGAAGTGGGTAGCCATCTGGGAACAAGCGACCACCAAACAGTGTGGTTCACAATAAACACAGCCATACAATCAAGCCATACAAAAGCAAGAGCATTGGACTTTAGGAGGGCTGACTTTGGGAAAATGAGAGAGTGCCTCAAAAAAACACTAGCAAACAGGCAAGAAGGAGGGGTGGAGGAACAATGGGGAGTAATCAAAACAGCCATCACAGAGGCAACAAGCCTTTGTGTAAAGCAAATCAACAAAACACAATGAAGGAAAAAAACACTATGGTTCTCAAAAGAGGTGGCAGGAAAGGTTAAGGAGAAAAGGACAGCATTCAGGAAATATAAGGAAACACAGAAGGAGAAGGACAGAGAACTTTATCAATTAAAGCAGAAAGAGGCTGGGAAGGCAGTCAGAATAGCAAAGGCCCAAATCAAGGAAAGGATAGCCAACTCTGTTAAGAAGGGGGATAAGACCTTTTATAGGTACATTAGGGAGCAAAGAAAGACCAAAGGAGGGATACTGAGGCTTAATAAAGGGGAGGGAATGTGGGTAGAGGGTAACAATGAAAAAGCAGGGATACTGAACGAATATTTCTGCTCAGTAGTCACAAAGGAAGAGGAGGGGAAGGTACCTAAACCAAACAAGAGAAACACTGTGAAGACGTGGGTCAATACCAGTCCATTTACAGAAGAAAGGGTTCTGAAAGAACTAATAAAATTGAAGGTGGACAAAGCAATGGGGCCTGATGGGATTCACCCAAGAATTCTAAAAGAACTAAGGGTAGAACTAATGACACCACTGACTACTCTCTTTAACAAATCGTGGGAGGATGGGATGGTACCTGAGGACTGGAGGAGGGCAGATGTGATTCCTCTTCACAAAAGTGGGAGCAGGACAGAGGTAGGAAACTACAGACCAGTTAGTTTGACTTCAGTGGTAGGTAAAATGATGGAATCACTTCTGAAGGAAAGAATTGTTGAGTACCTAGAGGCCAGTGGGGCACAGAACCCAAGGCAGCATGGATTCACAATGGGAAGGTTGTGTCAGATGAATCTAATAGATTTCTTTGACTGGGTGACCAAAGTAGTAGACCAGGGAGGGGCTGTGGACATGGCTTACCTAGATTTTAGCAAGGCATTTGATACAGTCCCACACAAAAGATTAATACACAAGTTAGCCAGCCTGGGAGTGGGTCCCAAGGTGGTAGCCTGGATAAAAAATTGGCTAGACAATAGGACGCAAAGGGTAGTAGTAAATGGAGTCCAGAGTGAAGAAAGGAGGGTTACTAGCGGGGTACCGCAGGGTTCAGCACTGGGACCGGTCCTCTTTAATGTCTTTATAAGTGACATTGCAGAGGAACTGGAAGGAAAAGTATGTCTCTTTGCAGATGACACAAAGATCTGCAACAGGGTTGATACATCAGATGGAGTGGAAAGGATGAGAAGGGACTTGGCAAGGTTGGAGGAATGGTCAGATTAATGGCAGCTCAGATTCAATGCAAAGAAATGCAAGGTAATGCACCTGGGAAACAAAAACCCAGGGAAGAGTACACAATGAGGGATGAGATACTGACAACAGTAAAAATGGAAAGGGACCTGGGGGTAATTATATCAGATGACCTTAAGGTGGGCAAGCAATGTGAGATGGCAGTAAGGAAGGCTGGGGGGATACTGGGATGCATAGAGAGAGGCATCAATAGTAGAAAACAGGAAGTTGTTGTTCCTCTGTACAGACAGTTGGTGAGACCCCATCTGGAGTACTGTGTGCAGTTCTGGAGACCCCATCTCCACAAAGACATAGACAGAGTGGAGGCTGTCCAGAGGAGGGCAATCAAAATGCTGCAGGGTCTGCACCAGAAAACATACGAAGAAAGACTAAAGGAGCTTAATATGTATACCCTTGAGGAAAGGAGCGAGAGAGGGGACATGATAGAAACTTTCAAGTATCTCAAGGGAATCAACAAAGTCCAAGAGGGTGGCATCTTTCAGAAAAAGAGATGTGCAAGAACAAGGGGGCACAATTTGAAGATAGAGGGGGGACAGCTCAGAGGTAATGTGAGGAAGTATTTTTTCACAGAGAGGGTTGTGGATGCATGGAACAGCCTCCCTGAGGAGGTTGTGGAGTCGAGAACAGTGGGGGAATTCAAGACTGCATGGGACAGACATAAGGCAGTCCTAGTGGGGGGGTAGGAAGAAATAAGCTGTTGGTTAATTAGGATCTGCAGCTTATCTGTTAGGTAGGAAAAATGGGCAGACTAGGTGGGCCAAGCGGTCCTTATCTGCCATCACATTCTATGTTTCTATGTTTCTATTTTGTCATTTTATTATCAAATACATAATTTTGCAACATTTGATATACAAATGATACCACTTATGCACCACTGCATGGTACAGCTAAGAATCACTATAGTAACTGATGACATTTGTTTGAGGACGCAACAGACTGGCCAGTCGATGTACAATTTATGTATAGATATCTACACTCCTGCATGTCATCAGTCGTGGCCCTCTATAGTAGCCATTGTGAACCCTGAGGGAATCAGGTCCAGCCTAACCATTGTAGGGAAAGAGGCAAGTAGTCAATCTGCAGGCAGGGCTCAGGTCCTATTTCCACCAACACCGCATGCCCCGAAATGCCACAGGGGGCCACTTGATCATTCGCCGCCCACCTGCCTGATCTATCACCATCACCCGACTCATCTCAAAGAAAATCCTCATTGAAGGGGTAAGTACTGCAGTGCAACAAGTGTATTGTGTTATGTGATAATTTGAGTGTAAGTGACACTGTCTGACTTCAGTTGTGGCATACTGGCAGTGGCATAATAGTCATGGCAAACTTAGTTATCATTAGAACTGTGTCTCAGTGGCAGTGGCAAGTCAAGGTTCAGCTGAGAGAAAGAGTGTTTAAATTGTGTGTGGGGTAAGTAGGTGTGTGCTGGTAGAATTTATTATATGTGATGAGGGGTGGATCTGAGCCTGGCAATGGCAAAGTTCCGGATTCAGGCTGCTGTGGGGAAATGACAAAAGTTCACCAAAGCAAGGAAGGGCAGCAGACCTGCAGTGTGTGTGTGTGTGTGTGTGTGCATAGGGGGAGCTATTTGAGGGAGGAGTTTTATTATGGCAATTTAAAGGGGTGCTGGTAATTGTGGCTCTTGCATAGTCGGGAGGAAAATACAGCCTAGCTGTGGGAAAAATCGCCAAGTGCAGAAGATGCAGCAGGGTGTGTGTGGTGGCGGGGTAAGGGTGGGATGTACAGGGGTAGTTGTGACTGGCATTGTGGCATTGTCAGGATATACAGCTGGGTGGGAAAGATTGCAAAGGGCACTGGCAGTAGATGCAGTGTGTGTGTGTGTGTGTGTGTGTTGGAAGGTGAGGGTGGGTGTTATGGAAATGAAAAAGGCCAGGGACAGGCTTGCAAAGTCAGGATTCAGATGGGGAAGACTGCAGAGGGCAGCTGTACATGCAGGGTGTGTGTTTGAGTGTTTTTTAATACAGCTCTTATTTATGGAACTATAAAGGGAATTTTGTGGCTGGCAAAGTTAGATGGGCACTGCATTATAAATTAACATATTAATTGTCTTTATAATCTGCCTTATTTCTTTTCTAACTTCTTGGAGTTTCATGAGTATATAGCTATGTTCAATGAGTAAATACAACTATGTGATGAATAAATACAACCATGTTATCAAAAGTCATATAAAGTAATATGAAAAATAATATGCATTACAGTTACTAATTACTTTTTATATAAAAGTAATAAGTAAGAGTAACTGATTACATTTATTTGAAAGTAACTAGTAACTGTAACTGAGTACTTTTTAAAAGCAACTTACTCAGCGCTGCCTGGAACATAGGAGGGAGAGGGTGATATGATAGAGACCTTTAAATACCTCATGGGAGTAAATAAGATATAAGAGGAAAACATTTTTTCAGAAAAAAAGGTGCTGAAGAACAAGGGGACATGCTAAGAAGCTGGATGGGGTGGATTTAAGAG
This sequence comes from Neoceratodus forsteri, assembly GCA_016271365.2. Lineage (NCBI taxonomy): Eukaryota > Metazoa > Chordata > Ceratodontiformes > Ceratodontidae > Neoceratodus > Neoceratodus forsteri. Next base: position 1,230,130,848 of record CM057453.1, on the reverse strand, counting down.
AGGTGTGAGGAAGCACATACCTCTTCACAGAAAGAACAGGGAATTCCTGAAGCAGCCTTCCAGCAGAGGAGGTGGGGGTGAAAACAGGGGTATGGTTCAAGAATACATGGGATAAACTTAAAGGATACCCAAACAACATGTTGACAACAAACTATTCAAAAATCTGACTCTGTAGGTGACTAAAGGAAAGGCTGCTGTATTCATCAATGCTAAAACTACATTTACATAATTTACATAAGTGTGGTTCCAGAGCATTTGAAAACTGTAAAATGAGCCTTCCAGTTTTAAAAAAACTGTCTTACCTGCTTCCTAAAATGGCCAACAAATGTGTTATGTGATGACATTATTGGAGCCAAAATCAGAGAGATATATGGCTCCCTATAGTGCTAACTAGTTCTTTTTTCCCTTTGTATAGAATTGTTTCACCCAAATGGTCAAAACCATGTGCATTATTTTGTATAAGGCACATATTAGGCTATGGTTCTGTTCATTTTGTTTACTTTAACATGCTGAAATTGTATTTTAATCCAACTGACTTTCTGTGTGGCAAACCACAGTGCAGTACAAATTTTGAATAACCTGGTGGTCTAGTGGTTACGGTGGATCCAGGATGCTACAGTGGAGGTGCTGGGGTGGTGTGCATGCTTAATATGCACATTTTAACATTTTTATTAAACCTTTATATTTTCTGCTATTCTTTTCTAGTACATTTTTGACAGAACCTACAAACATGATCCATAGTTTGAATGTAAACATTTGTACAATCAATAAATCAGACTTCTTCAACGAAGTGAAACGCAGCAGCAGCAGCAGCAAGCAAGTACGTCACTATGTGTATGTGTGGGGGGGTTATAGCCACACCCTTCACCACCCCCTAGAGCTACCACTTTTTTCTAGCAAAGTTTTTGTGCAGTCCAATGTTAGAGTTCATACTTTCTCGACATTCAAATGTATGCTTGTCTTGTCTTCTTTTTCCATGGGAAATAATAATAAGAATAAGAATCAGCATTTATATAGTGGTTTTCATACACATTGTATCCCAAAGTGCTTTACAAGCAATACTAGACTGATAGTGCAGTGACTGAACGTGTAGTGGCAGCTGTTCCATACACTGATATCCACACACAGCCTTTGATAATTGCATGATCTGGTTTTATGGGAAAGGGAATGTTGGCCAGGACAATGAGGTCAGGTAGTAATCAAGGTTCTGGCAGCCCCACATCTTATTTCTCACAGTGATCTGCTCATATTTCTCTCCTCTGTCTTCCCCTTCCCTGAATATAGCAGTACCTTGCAAGAGTGGCATTCTCAGTCCCCCCTCTGGTATTCATTCTTCACTATTCCTCCTCACACCGAAAACTGGTGAGCTTATCACCCTTCTGCATCATGAATGTGAGTAGTAGAGTCCCCATTTTATTTTGACATATCAAATATAAATGTATATTTCCAGTAAGTCAGGCTCATAGCAGCAGGAAACAAGGGGAATGATGGGCTTTCCTACCCTTAAAAGATCTAGGCTACCTTTGATTAGGCACTATTAAATGATGAGGTGTGCACATCATTATGCATGTCATTTAATAGTGCCTATTCATAGGCAACTTAGATCTTACATGGGTAGGAAAGCCTATTTTTCCACTTGTGCCATGCTGCTATCAACCTGGCTTACCAGAAGATCATGTTTATTATTAATATGTAACTATAATATGGGAGACTATACTAACCACATTCATGATGTGGAAGGGTAATGAACTCACCAGTTTTTGGTGTGGGAAGCAAGTGAGAAGAATGAATGCCAGAGAGGAACTGAAGAGGCCATTTGAGCAGGGTGCAGCTTTATCCAGGTTAGTTGAAGACATGAAGGAGGACACTGAAAAGATCACTGTGAGATCTGTAATGTGGGGCTGCCAGCATTGTGATCACTACCTGTGGATGAGAGTAGCCAGCAATGACAAATACTCAGAGTGGCAGGGCTGCACCTAAACTATTACTTGAACTCAATGTAGAGAGATTACCCTTGGGTGGGGTGTTGACGGTGTTGACAGCATTGAGGGAGTTGTGTATAGCTCATTCAAGATTTGAAAGGGTGGTAGCCAGCCAACTTGCATTGTAGAGTACAGCACAGAAAAGTACTGGGGAAGAATGGCTGGGAACTGTCCTGCGGGATTCTGCAGATCACAGGTGAAGTAGACTGACACTGGAAGTCGGGTTGATTCGCGCAAGGTATTAGTATGCCTTTCCTGCTAATAATATTGTTATCCATTGTAAGAGCAGTCCTTATGAGGGCATGAACAGCAGTTTTTCTGGTGGGTCATGATGCTTATTGCTTGGCCCTCCAGGAAGACCTAGTTGGTGGTTAATGAGGTGAGAAAAAAAACACAGCAGGGAACTGTACATACTACCATCACTGTGCAGAAGGATGGTGATCCACTCAATGTTTACTGTGGGAGCAGAAGTCAACCACTGAGATTGTGAACTGGAGAGTGATTTGGGAGACATTTTTAACAGTGCCAACTGATGATGCGTATCAGTATAGGTGTGCACAACCCTCTGAGGTACAAGATTACAATCTGAGGTGTGATAATTCTCTTCATGACGCCGCAAGCTCATATGCGGCCCCAGGCAGTACTAAGGACAGGGTATGTATGGATGGTGGGGTGTTCAACAGAAGGCAGGCTAGGTGCAGAGGGTTCACATGGAAAAAGAAAGCCTTATTTGTGGATTAACAAGAGAGCATGAGCTTTGGAACTGAACAAGACCGGTACTTTGCTGTGTGACCCTGAGCAACTCACTAAACTTCCTTGTGCTCCCAGGCTACACCTGTAAACAAGCTTTCAGCTTAGTGTGTCTCTTCTAGTTAACAAAAAACTAAATTCAGTGCATCATATAACCACTAGATCATCAGGTATTTGAAGTGTTGTACTGTAATGCAGTTTGCCAAAGAAAAAGTCAGCTGGATTGCAAAATATTTTCTGCAAGTTAAACAAAATGAACAAAATCATAGCCTAACATGTACTGATCAAAATAATCCATGAGGTAATACATGGTGTTGGTCATTCTGGTACAACAATTCAAAATAAACAGGGAAAGAAGAACTAGTTAGCACTACAGAAACATATGTGGATCTCTGGCTCTGGCTCCGATGATGTCATCATGACTCATCACTTAACACACTTGGCAGACATCTTAGGGAGAAGCCAAGGTTGTTTTCTGAAAGTGATAAGGCTGATGTTTACATTTTCCAAAAGCTAAGCAACTGCATTTATGTTATTTACACAAACGCAGTTTTAGCATACATGTAAACAGCAGCCTTTACTTTACGTCACTATGAAGCCAGATTTTGGAGTTTGCAGTCTTAAAAAACTGCTTGTTTAGGTACCCTTTAAGGGAATCTTAGTGGAAAGGGGGGGGGTGTGTGAGAAAGAGCCAGAGAACACGTAATGTCTGTGGTGATACTGTAAGTAGGTACAAATGGACAGAATAGGTGGGCCAAGCAGTCCTTATCTGCTGTCAAAGTCTGTGTTTCTATGTTTCGTTTTTAAATAGGTTATAGTCCATGCCCCCCAAGGTGCTACTTAGAGTCTACAGTTTGTATGACATCACTATTACACTCTCATTGCTGGAAGAACAAAATGCTCTGTAGTAATGGTGTTTCTTCTAGAGGGTTTACTAGTGAGTAATACAATGCATCCCTACCTCCCCTTCTAAACTTCAGCGTAAAATTACTATTTATGATGAGTTAAATCAAAACTTTATCAAATGTGTGTTTATTACTTGAGAATTCTACAATGTCAACCACTGCCGTTTTTACAGTTTGTAGTACAGCGACTATAGATCTTTTGTTGCATTTGCAGTTAGTAAGAATACGTAGCATAGGTTAATTGAAGGGTCATTGCTCTCTTCTGGTCTCCAGCTATAATTTTGCCTTTAGAATGCCAAGGGGAGCATGACCACACTACAGCATTTGAACTTAAACATTCTGAACACTGGCGCAACACTCAAGGCTGAGCTACTACAGTTTTGCGTGACTCACTAATACGCCCTCCATAGGAAACACCATTACTATGGTAAGTTTTGCTTGTTACAGCCAATATTTTTTCTTCTGCTATAATGTGTAGGAGGTGACAACTGTTGCTTAAAAATATTGGTGAAACCTGAACTCCACTTCTGTATGACTTAGGTGGGAAAATGGGCAGATGTGATGGACTATGACTTTTTTTCTGTCAGCACCATTCTATGGTTCTTATTTTAGTGGTTCAGCTCTTTTAACCAGTAGGTTTTTTTGATAAAGCAATGCATTTCTGTTAGCAACCATGCTATCATATTGGGAATATGAGGCTGAATTTACAATTGTCACATGTCTTAGATTCATACTTGACTTCAGTCAATCAATATGTTCAATAATATCTTGTTAGCAACAGTTCTAAAAGCACATTGTAGATACACATTGTGCTACTAAAACATTTGTGATGTCATTTATTTTACTACATTCAGGTCACCTTCTAGGAGAGTTTATAAAAATCCACAGGAGGATTGTTTTGCTTAAGATAAGTTGGACAGTTAGAAAGTATGGGGAGAGGGGAAAGGCCGGTGAACTTTAACATGTTCAAGACAGAGAAAAGAAAGCTGAGCGGGGACATGATCTCAGTCTTCTGCAAACTCAAGGGTATCAGCAAGACTGAACAGACAGATGTTTTATTTACTCTTATCTATTTTTTTATTTTATTCTTTGGTAACCGGGTAAGGCCCACTAGGCACAGGTGCCTGTGTTCAGGGGTGACCCGAGAGCACTGGGGAGGTTAAGTGACTTGTTCAGAGTTACACAGTATGCAACTAGAAGTTGTGGAAATCAAACCCAGGTCTGTCTGCTGGATGTACTAAGCTCATTCACAGCTCATTCCAGCAGGATGTGGGGACATGCCTTGAAACTCACAGGCAGCATATTCTGGGATAATGGCAAGAAACATTTCTTCTCCCAGAGGGTTGTGAACCTAAGGAACAGCTGAGCAGAAGAGATGGAAGACAATATTTATTGTTGTAGCCCCGGTGTCTAGGGGTATGCTAGTGGCAAATATGTGGGAGGGGGCATTCACAGCAGAAACTACAGAAATTTCTTACTGGGATACCTGGTGCTGACTGGAGGTCAACTGTGCAGGGGCACAGGATTCTTCTGGTGCTGGGCTGCATAAATATTGGTTAGTAGCCACAAACAGTTCAATAAAATAACTGATGTCTATGCAGAAGTAAACCAACAGGGGGTTCCATTGAACTGATAAAGCACTCCATGCAGGTAACACACACGTAAACATCTGAGCTGCAGTCCTGACCACAGGGATCATGCAGGCAGCTAGTGTACACTGTGGCCAATATGGCCCCACTTACTTTGGATGGCTTCCATTTGGGCTGAGTAGCCACATTACAGTACAGGAGCATAAAATCAAGGCCAAGATGGCCTTTACTCTTTAGACAGCAGGCATTACTTAATCCTCTCTCTGCTCTATGCTCAGTTCTACACTGATCCCAGGGCTCACAGGAGCAAGCCCTTGAAAACGAGGCTACCACTCACTCATGGTGCATGTCCCCACTGCAGCTGCCACAACCAGGTTGACATCTTGGCTTTGGGGCTGACTTTCTCTTTCTTTCTCTAAATTCTCCTTCACCGAACTTGGGCCCTGGTGAATGACTTCCCTTCCAGACTCACAGGCAAATGTCCCCACACCCACCAAAGCTGCCACAACCAGGTTGGCATCTTGACTCCAGACTATTGCTCTTTCTCTTTTGGGCTCCAAATTCTCCCCTCTTGTCCCTTTCTCTCATAACACCGGCTCCATATTTCTTCCCAGGCTCATCTTCTCAGCACCCAATTCTCTCTGGCCAAGAATCTCTCACACTGCACCACTGGAGGGCACTTCAGATAACTCATACCACGGATTACCCTGCAGACCAGGCTGATGGCCACCGCCACATCAACTTGCTGAACTATATGGATGCCCCACACAGGAAAACACCCTGGACACACTGAGGCTGGGCAACTGGCCTCACTCCCCTGCAGCTCTCTCCCAGACCCCTTCTCCTCCTGGTCTCTCTCTCTCTCTCTCTCTCTCTCCTTCTGGTGCCAAAACCCAAAATGTATACCTCTGCGCACCAACGGTGACCTCTGACCTGCAGAAGCTCCCACATTGGCAGAGTGAAATTAATTATTAAATTACTGGACCAAGAAGGACTTACAGTGCACAAACATGTACACATCCCATGGGGTGGGGGTTACATTGTATTTGTAATTTCTGAGCAGAAAAGGCACATTGAGCTGTAACACTTAATTCCCATGTACTTCCTGGAGTGTGGGTTACATGGTCCTGTTTATTGATAGAGAGCATGTTGCCAGGACACTGAGGCAAATCCCCTAATCTTATGATAAGTGTCATGAGATCTTTAACTTCCACATGGACAGTCACCAGAGATTGGCAGAAGGGAACTTTGTTTAAAGGATATCAACTGGTGTGTTTGAAGCTCTGACCACTGCACAGAGCGGAACTTCACTCCTCCGATCCCCCCTGCAGGCACCATATAAAATAAAAGGTTTAGTTACCTCAGTGCCGAAATGTAGTTAAGCCCTCGGTGCAGAGGTATTTTGAATCATGGCGCTCATGGTCCGACACGCCATACTAACAGTGAAATGATGACGCTCCATTGCCCCATATATTGCTGCCCTTATGTACAGATATACTACATCTCCTTATCTTGATTCCCATCTGTATTTTATAGATTTTGCCTAAATGCCATGTGTGCATACATATGGCATTTAGACAAAGTTTGTAAAAATACAGATGGGCATCTGAGATGCGGAGATTAGTATGTTTCCATACATAAGGGCAACAGTATGACAGGTGGAGTGCAGCGTCATCATCTCGTGTTAGTACGAGTGTGATCAGTCTAGGTAAAGAGCATCATGTTTCAAAATGCTGGCTGCATCTGGGGCTTAACTACATTTTACGAGTGTTGAGGTAACAACTAAACCTTTTATTTTATATGGTGCCTGCAGGGGGGATTGGAGGAGTGAAGCCCCGATCTGTGTAGCAGTCGGGGCTTCAAACATGCCAGTAGTTCTCCTTTAACATTTCTCTGAAAGATAGAATCTCAACAGAGTAGCACTCCTAGTGCCATTCAAAAGTGTCAGTAATGGGTGTTAGCCCAAGTTCTGGTGTGGAACTTAAATCTACAACCTTCCAATTTTCTGACTCCAGAGTTCAACATGCAATCTGTGTCACTGACATGACGAGAGCACAAGCCTTCAAAGTAGGCCTTGAAAATGTTCTTCTTACCAACAGAATCCACAGTGTGACCTGGCTAATACAACGCATAGGGAAACCTCTATAAATTAGTACATTTGCACAGCGTATTTATTCATCTGTGCTTAGTAAGTGGCAGAGTGCACATGATAGACCTGAAGTCCTTTGCAACATTAAATTACTATTGGACAAATATTCAAATGGGAGGAGTCTGAGGTACAAGCTAGTTTTCTACCCTGTCAGCATCCTCCCAGTTGTTCAAAAACCAAGGCACCTTACCTTCAAAGATGCCTGAGTTTTTACCAGTTTTTGCATTTGTGTGCATGAAACACCATCTTTGTCAAACTTGTGCATAAACACATCCAGCATTCAGACATTATTAGATCACATTGGAGATGGTACAAGGAATGTCTGAGCACCAGGCGTACTGGTTATGGGTTTGTACATGCTATGCACATTTATGAAAGGGGTGTGCATCGCCACTGCTGCCTCCTTGGTGGTGTAGATGTACACATGTGAATGCTTATCTTATATTGTGGATTGACAACTGAATGCCCAAATCATGATTATGTCCAGAAATGTCCAGGTGTGGAGCAGCGCTGCTGTGCAGATGTATCCCCACTGAACATCTGCCTAGTGCATAGTGTGCATTGTGTACTGATGTCTGGCTGACTTTTACAGCTTTAGTGCGGAAGTGCCTCTGCACCATCTCCTACATGACTGGCAGTGAAAAGCACTCAGAACAGCATATTCAAATGCTTTGTGTCATGCAACTAATGTAGCACACACCACAATGTTAGCAGGTGCACACTGGTTAGCACGCCAATTCCTATACTGGAAGCAGCAGTTTGCACAGCACAAAACAGTCAGTACTGGAGCGCAAAGCCATGGCTGGACCACATGCTACTGAGAAGTGCAGTCATACATACATACTGGCTGCATAAGCATTGTACAAGTCTTGTAAACATGCTAACAGCCTTTTTGTACAGCTTTGTTTAACATGTTGAAAAGGCATGTTTTAACAGCACACCACTAGCGCAGACTATTTAAAAGTATATACCAGTGCCCCATACAAGCAAGTCCTGCTGTTGTGAAGTACATAGGGATGGAGCAACCCATGCACTGAAGCTCCCTGCAGGATTGGTGATGGAGAGATTACCTCTACTATGTGACAACCATGAGGTTACTAGACCTCAGTATGGCGGCATCAGAGTTTCCAAGTCAACACTCCTCCAATAAGGAAACTCTCCTGATTCTGACTACTCAGATCACAGAGATTTTCACAGGGCCCTAATGTACATGCCTAAAATGAATATAAGGTGCAGGTAATGTGCTGCAAGGGTCATTTAAAGATGGGAGGAAAAGTTTGATTCTGATGATTTTAGGGGCATGAACTGCTGCCATAAAAAGCAGGGGAAAAGTCAAAAAAGGGCAACATCAGGGAGACTCTCTAAAGTAGGGGGACTTGGAAGGTACTGTATGCGGCATATATCTGTAGTGGTCCTTGAACAAGCATAAAAACACCATTATGCTTGCCTCCTGAGCGCAGCATTACAAATGCCACACTGTGGGCAAAGGTGTGCTAACACTCATGATTCATCTTTCACAAACATGTGTCTGGGACTGATCTGTTGCACAGTGTAGCTCACAACCCCCATCCACTGCTAGGAACAATGCTCCTTGCTAATGACATGTAAATGCCACCTAATGATATTGTAAGGTGTTAGAATCCTGCATGTTGAGCAAGGACAATAAGCATTAATGGTACCATTGTGACCAGTACTGCACATTAGTGCTGCCAGCCAGCTTAGTGCCTTGCAAACTGCCCAGCCTGCCTGTACTGGTGGTACCTGGCAGATGATTTGTGCAAGTGGTCAGCACTGTGGTTTGCACTTCCGCACAGGTCTGTGCTTTGCACAGCGCTCACAGGAAGTGCACTGTACCCTGCACAGTGCTTTAGCACACTGTTTCCAATATGCCTCTTGGTGACTTTCAAGCAGTTACAGGAGCACACAGCCCTTGCATACCATTTAAATATGGGGCCCCAAGCCCGTTGTGGATCAGGGTGGCCCAAAGTAAATTCATATTCCTTAAAAGACCATGCCAAAGTGAGGATAATATCAATGCTGCTTCCAACAATCGTTCAACCCCGGAGGAAAACCACACCACAGATTCACCAATAATTTGCAGACTTTATGTGCCCTTACTTCATCTTTACCAGGTTTTGAGACATCCTGGTTTGACCTTAACTAAGGCCTAAATCTTTTTTTTTTTTTTTGCAATAAATATTCTATATGATTGGTTAATTTAATTCCGTATACTGTACATTTTTTCTGCTTAAAATCACATAGCCACTTGGAACAAAAATAAGATGTACTGTGACCGCGGACACATGGCATTTTTACATATTCTGAATCTACAGAAATGAGTGCCTTTTGATCAATCCAGTCGCAACATGCCATTTCATGATAGGCTCTGCACAGTTCCATAACTTCAGTCGACCAGACGAGTGCTTTTTTTTGGTGAAAGTACAGCAGTTGGGTTTATGTTGAGGAATAATGTCATCATATTCAGCAAGATTGTAAATTGTTATGAAATATTATGCCCAGATGCAGTTACGACAGCTACTCCCAACGCTGCTAGGTGGAGCACCTCTCCGTGAAGTGGAAAGAATTCCAGTTCCAGGTTTTCGGTTCCTCTCGTCTCCCTAGCTCTCTGCCCGTCTCGCTTTCTTAGTTACTGGCTGCTCTCTACACTACAGCAGAGCTTGGAAATTGGTTTGTCATTTTCACCAAGAGGCAAGAGCTGTTTGTAAGCAAACATTTTTTTTCTGAAGCATTTTTTTCCTACGGGGGTCTTCTACACACAAATACATATATATATATATATATATATATATATATACACAGACCGAAAAATCCTGGAAACAAGATTGGTTCAGCTATTTTCCCTTTTTTCCCCATTCATTGAAAAAAACTGGAGCTTGTGGAGGACTGAGGCGACACATACATGTTTCTTTTTCCTGGGTCTCTTTAACGGAGGAAAAAAATCACGCTGGATACAAAGGGATCTCCGTTGTCCCCGCCGGTGTGGTGGTGCTGGTGAAGGGGGCGCGGATGTGAAGAGGACTGCATGCAGCTCATGCCCTGCCGCCGCCGGGTGTCGGTCAGGCTCGGTGGAAGAAGCCTCCGTCGCAGCAGCCAGGGGGTCGTATCGTCCCGATTTCGATTTTAATACAGTATCGCTACGGTGCCGGTCCAAGGTGGCTTTACCGCCCGCAGGGAGCGGGCTTGTTGCGCTGAGGAGGAATGGCCATGTAGAGGGCAAGAAGCAGCAGAAGAGGGGGTGAGCCGAAGAGACGAGGGTCTCTGTCCGTGCTGGATTGGGGGGCTTTTGGCTTGTACTGGATGTGGGCGAGCGGCTACATGGCTGCTGCATGACCGCTGGCCAGCGGCTCGTGGCTGCTACTCGAGTCGGCGGCTCGAGGTGGATTCGTTCTGGATTTAGGGGCTGCCAGTGCCTACTCGAAAAGGTAAGTGGAAAGAAACCATTGCATATATATATATATATATATATATATATATATATATATATATATATATATATGTGTGTGTGTGTTTGCATGGGGGGGCTGAGAATGTAGATAGGTATTTTTTTATTTGTTTCTTGGGTGAAGAGGGTTACAACTTCGGTAAGATGGATGCTGATTATTTTTGAATTCGAGGATTCGCTGCCGTACGATGTTTGCAGGTTGAGATGCTAGTGATGAAGAGGATGGCTGCACCAGCAGCGGCGGTGGCGCGGTGCTGTCTATGAGGGACGGTGTTATGTTTGCATTGCATTACTATAGCCGCTGTGTTGCCATTGCATTGTCGGGGTGTCTCTTTGGTATGAATGCTGTTCTTCTTGGCTAGGGTGTGTGCGTGTGGCGGGCCGCCGCTGGTCATCTAGCGAAGGACCCCAGATAATATCGGACAGACAGGATCTCACTCCTCGAGCTGCAAGAATGGGCTTCGGGCGGCGCGGCAGGTAGGATAGCATGGCATAGCACCACGTCTCCCGCAATAAACCGTGGGAAATTGCTCTCCGTATTTTCAAATGAAGACGATTACAGACTGTTTTGTGCACCAGAGAGTTAGCAGCATTTTCGCTCGCACATCACAGCGGCGGGCTTTCTAGCTGTCGATAACAGCGTTTTCCAAAAGCCAGCTAAAAAAGTGAACGAATAACTGTAACCCTGTGGCTGGAAGAAACCAATATTTATCCAGCTTTTTTGTTGTTGCACACACACATGCTCAGGCAGCTGATTCTGGGGATGCCGCGGTTCGCCAGAGGTTGAAGGGGAATACGTGAATGAATGAATGAATGACCCGACCGAGCTGCGAGGCACCAGCAGCAAGGGACGGTATACAGTCCAGCGGGCACCGTGTGACCGTGGCCGCATCAGTGCAGTCTGGGGAAACATACAGCCCGCCCATTGTACCCCGTCAAATGCTGTGTGTATGCAATTTAACTTGATGTGGGATTATAAAGCCGTTAAGGAGAGCAACAGCAGTCACTGAATGTGCATTTCTGAATTCGTTTGAGTTCCGACTTGGATCCGGTGATGGCCCGGCTCTTGCGAGGTGCTGCGGGTGCATAAAACGGAGGTGCCTGCACCGACCCCTTACTGCAAGTATTAAAGCACAGGGCTGAACTCGGACCGTGTTGTGAGCCACTGCATGCGACTCCTACCGAGGCCACAGAGTGACACTTTGAGATACTTTGTACTGCTGTATTGTCTTGAAGCACGAAAACTCCTTCACCCTCAATTTACCTTTTGTTCCTGTCCGCTTTAATGTACTGTAGTCGGGTTGAGTCTTTGCGTGGTTAAAAGTTAAGATCAGACCTGAATAAAATTAATTTCACAAGTCAGGGCTGCAGTAGGGTTTGCAGTGTTAATTCTACGTGATCGAAGTGTCATTTTCATAAGTAGTTGGAATTTATTGCACTCCTTTGTTCCTGCCGTGCCTGGGTTTTCTGTATAGTATTGCACGAAGGAGACTCAACTCATCAGTTGCTGCTGTGCTGCTGGCCGCTGAATCTTGTGTTTAACAGGCTGCACACAGGTACACACCACACACACACACACCCTCAGTGGAGGCCTCAGTAAGTGGTATTATCAGTTTAAAATAAAGACTTTATTTTTTATTTGCCAGTGCCGCACTGTATTAATTTTTTAAAATTCCCAAATATCATGCAGACATCACACACAAGAAAGTATACATTATTCTAAAAAGAAACCGATTGATACTGTGTTGGGATGAGGGTGTGCTGCAGCCAGTTTGCTCCATTTCATTTGGTGGGATATATAATCCTTGTCACTAGAAAATGTTAAGGATCGACTCTAGTCTGTGGGAAGATGAAACTTATATTTAATGAAGTACTTGTTCCCTCCAGCTGGTTTTCATTTATTAATTCTAATATTAATTGCAACCCCCCAGTGGGTTGGTTGCCGAAATGCAAACCGCTCCTTCAAATACCAAACATCATAGATTAAATGACATCAGACCTGTTATCAACAACAGTAGTGATTTAATCCTCTTTGCTAGGTTGTGTGGCAATGCTACTGTATGTTCATGCTTATAGTCACTGGTTTTCGTTATTTAGGTGTGAAAAAAAGAGCTAAGCTACCCTTCCTACGGATCATATTACAAAGAGCTTTCCCTTTGAAGGCACATTTCCTTCTGAGTACATATTCTAGAGACCTGTTAGAACACTTTGCTAGATGAGTGCCTGGATTGGTTCCTTTAGTATTGCAAGGCACAGCAAAGCCATCCTGAATCATTGGAAAAGCTTCTAACTGTAAGATGCTGTGGTAAGATATCATTTTAAAACAGATTAGTATTTCAGTCCGCTTCACCCCTCTCCAATTGTGAGCAGCATTTCTGCTATTAAATGCCCCATATAGAGGGGTCTGTTTAACAGATAGCTGGTGTTTAGCAGGACAGACCCTAGTGTAAGTATTGACTTGTACAGATGGTTTCTTATTCTTGTCTTTTTTAAATGGTAGTAGCTAGCTAGGCTTCCATGGAGTGACAGGCCATGATGGGACAAGGGGAAAATAATTGATTTCTATGTTCTCCATATTATGTGCGAGTTGGCACTGTAAAATATTTCTCTCTTCTGCAGCCTATGCATACACATGTGGGTTTTTAATGTAATGAAATCTGTAGCATCTGACCTTCTGGCCAGTTTAACTTGGCACAAAGTCTACCAGTCTATTAATGTTATTATCTCTCAGTCTTATTTATGTTTGTGTTTTCCACACACTCATTGGCAGGATTTTAAGTTTTACGGCTGCAGTTTATATGGAGAAAATGTGAAGGGGTGTGGGTGGGTGGTTGGATTGTTGGTCAGGCCTCTAATAAGAAGTCACACAAGCAGTAAGACACACAGGGTGTGCTATTATGGATCAGTAATTGCCTGACTTGGGGTGCTCTTAGGTGGGGCTTGCATTAGCTCTGGTAAAAAGGGGGTCAGATTGACCCTCAGCTTCAGATGTTGGGGGGTCAGCTCAGAAAATCTCAGGGTCAGACATTTGCCGAAGCATCTTTCTACTACCTAACCCAACACTTTTTCTGGGACTGATACAGGCCCAGACCTTTCAATACACAGGGTCAGTGTTGAAGTAGCACTTTTATTTTTGTGCTTCAAAATCCTCAACAATCCTGTTCAGTAGGGGGTTAATGCAAGCCCCAATTAGGCATGAGGCACAGCCAAGTGCCGTAAATACTAGCAAATAAGTAAGAAATGTATTTATCAATTGCTCATTCCCTACATGTGTGTCGGCAGGCATACTCCGGGTACTTTGCTGAGTACAGTAACATCTGGAAAATCCAGGGGCAACATGAGTCTCAGGCCAGGGCAGCAAACACAAACAGAGCCTGATGTACCATACTGGAAGACCTGTTTTCCCTTACCTGTATGCTTTAGTGTGAGTTTGTGAATGATCTTTGGACGATGTGTGAATGCTAATGGTGTGAATGGAATTCTGTAAGGCTTGCTATCTTGATGTGGTATGGAACATTGTAACTAAAAGCCAGTAAACTTCTGTCTGATTAGTAGTGTATATGTTAGGTAAAATAAAATGTTGTGACTCTATTAGGATCATTGACTTGTTACATATTGTTGACTGACATGGCAGTGGGACAGTGTCCGTGTGGTGGGGCAGCACATTTTTTGGTTTGTGTTTGGGGGGGGGTGGACAACAGTTCCGTCAACTCTCGACTGCAAGTTTAAAATTCCTGGCCACACCCCTGACTCCCTGGGGCTCAGAGCTCCATCACACAGAAATAATACACACATCATAATTAAAAAAAATGTCAGTAGAACCAATTTACATATAAATATGTGCAGCCATAAATTATACTTTTTTTGTCCATAATTACAGATTCCTAAACTGTCTTGCTGTGCATATAAAATAGATTTTAACTTAAAAAAAATCCATTTATAAGTGCACCTGTGCAGTGCGGCCCTGTTGGAATGTTGCTACCGCTACCGCTTGCAATGCCGACGACCCAGGTTCAGGAACTCCGGGGCACTACCACCTGCAATGCCGGCGACCCAGGTTCAGGAACTCCAGGTCGCTGGGGGCTCGCCAGCGGGAGAGAGGCTGTCCGCAGCTGCTATGGGAGTGCCACCTTGGTGACCAGAGGTGGATCTGCAGATGAGGACACCTAGGGGAAGGAGTATACAGTGGGGCGGGTGATGTGCTTCGGCATACCTGTGTGCATGCGCATGTGTACCTTTGTTGCTGGTGTCCAAAGGGAGTGGGCTAAAAAATCAGAAAAAGACCGTGCAGCACAGGGTGACTCTCCGAAAAAGACCGTGCAGCACAGGGCTACTCTCAGAAAAAGACCGTGCAGCACAGGGCTACTCTCAGAAAAAGACCGTGCAGCACAGGGTGACTCTCAGAAAAAGACCGTGCAGCACAGGGCGACTCTCAGAAAAAGACCGTGCAGCACAGGGTTACTCTCAGAAAAAGACCGTGCAGCACAGGGTGACTCTCAGAAAAAGACCGTGCAGCACAGGGTGACTCTCAGAAAAAGACCATGCAGCACAGGGTGACTCTCAGAAAAAGACCGTGCAGCGCAGGGTTACTCTAGCAACTCACAGGCTCTGCACCACCGAATGGGGTATCCTCCTTAATCAGACTGCTTCAAAGGGGCGGCCTTAGAGCTAGAGCCACCCTTTTTTCATGGAAACAGAAAACCTACGATTAAAACGGAATGTGCCATTTTAAACACCACTTAGAGTCAGCCTTTAATATAAAAAAACTTGTCTGCCCCACATTTATAGCCACACCTGTAAACTCCAGGAAAACGCCTCTCTTAGGGGATTTAAGAGGGGACTCGAAGCCCACCTGTTGGGGCTTGACCAATGCACTTGCTATCGCTGAAACTGGCCTCAATAGATGTAAACCTAAACTCTATAATGCCTGATAAACCAACGTTTTTTATCCTGTCGATTTCCTGTTCTTTGTTGTACCACACTGTTGTAACCCACAAATGTCTTGCTTTGATTAACTAACGTCAATTACTGTTGTATGTATCAATGTGAAAATGTGCCTATTTGATGTGTTTAAGCTGTTTTGTTAATTGTAATTAATTCATTCCATGTCACCCCTGAAAAAGGGACTGTAATGGTCTCAGTGAGCCTACCCAGTTACCATAAATAAATAAATACCTGGCACTGCATTTCTGTAAAACCCAATTCTGTGTCACATTTTTTAGTGCAAAACATTCTGATTTGCACTCATTTGGGGGGGGATGAACAGATTTTAAGATTTATTTTAATGGAATTGCTAATTTTTGAAAACCAAAAATCAGTAGTGCTAGACTTGGAGTACCCTGACTGCTCTGTTGTGGGTAAAAAGCCATGGAGACATGAAGATTGGTTAAATCCAGGCGAATGATTGAGCTAGAGTTCCTGGATGAAGGAGGCATGCTGGAGAGAAAAGGTGTATAAGCAGAATATAAAAAGTGCACCCACGTAATTATGGTAAATAGTTACATGGCCATGTGACTTGTTTCAGCCAATTAGATGCCTTCATTTATTCATGCCGTTTTATAACGTTAAATAATATATTCCTTTCCCCCAGAGCTGGAGGTGGGTTTTCAGATGTTAGTTTTAGAAGTCCTTTAGAAACACGACTGGCCAGCTGGCAAGTTACAGCCCCACAGCTGGATTTGTGTTGGTATCCAGAGTGTTCTGTTTTTAGGAAATTTGGGCAAAAGGCTGTGAAATCTAACAGCCAGCTGAACAGTTTATTAAGATTTTTCTTACCAGTTGAGATGTGATGTGCCTGTGTCGAAATGTGTCATGTATGCATATGTGCAGCATTGTTAGGTGGAACTTTTAAAACTTTAATTATGTTGTGGGGGAACACTTCCAGCTGAAATACAAATCTGATTTGTAAGGGAACTGCAGAGGATTTTGATGCCGATAGCAAACTATGGGGAGGGGGATTTTTCCCTTTAAAAGTGGAATATTCCATTCACAAGTTAAAAAGCAGTGAGTGCTGTAGGTCTAGTAGTTGGAACACTGAACTGTGTAACAGGAGATCTCAGATTCAGATCCCATCACACAGACACTGACTCACTGGGTGATCATGACAAAGTCTCTTGACTTTCCAGTGTTTCAGTCTCACCCTGCTGTCAGATGTTAGTTGGTCAGAATCAGGGAGCCCCTGAATCTGAAATGCAGTATCTCTGTTGAACGATCATGAGGTGCATTTACACACACACACACACACACACAGGGATTTGGTGCTGTTACAACGCTTGTGTGTGAAGTGCACTGTTGTAGCCATTTCCAGTGCGTCCACACACTGGAGATGTGGAGCAGAGCAGAAGCTGTGGAAGTGTTGCAGGAAGCCTGGCTGTAGGGCTGTCATGCCCATAGAGTCTGAGTGGCACTTTGCCCCCCCAAACCCATCCAAGGATTGCTTTTAGGCAGAGGAAGGGCTGTAAAAGTGTGATTTAGTGCCATCCTTGATTCATTTGTAATTGTTTACCTCACCTTAGAAATTTTGCCGGCACAGCGTCACTGCCTGGCTCCCTCTCCCCTTGTGTTTTATGTATGTCTCTCTGTTGGTTTCCCAGCACTGCAGGTGCATCACTTCAGGTGGTGAAGAGCACTCACAGAGGTGATGCGTTTACACTGCTGGGAGTGGTGCAGGTGAGTTCCACCAGTGCAGATCCGCTAGTGTAAACAGCCTGTGGAGCTTTTTAGGTTGCTGCGCTGTGGTGCGGTGCGGGGTGAATGGTGTTTTGGCATTTTTGCTGGCATGTAAACACGCTGCTCCACCTGCAGTGGTATAGCTTTGATGCATCCCGTGCCAGCTTCATCCATTACTGAGCACCCCCCCCCCCAGGTGGAAATACTGATCACCTAGTCTGACAGCAGAACTGACCCTGCAGTGATCCATAGGCAACCACATATAAATGCCAGGTGGCAGTGTTTCCAGAGGAGTGGTGGCGACCAGTGAAGTCAGGAGCAAAACAAGTGTTGTGTATAAATGTGGCTAAGGACTTGAAACTCTTTCACCGTTTCAGCTTCCCACAACTTCACCGTTTTGCAGGGACTGAAATGGGTCAGCTAGCAATGCTCCCAGCAATGGCTGCACTTATCCTCTGGCAGTGGGTCAGCTACTCTGCACTACTGACGGCGCCGAATGCTCAGCATAAACAGGCCGAAGACGAAGATGGTAAAAGAAACATTTTGCTACCTACGTGTGTTTCCTTAAAGGGACACAGCCAGCCCTCTAAGGCATAACTACAGAGAGGGAGGGCGAGAGAGAGAGAGGAGTACTTTTCACAAAACTGTTTTTACAGTTATGTCAATGATGCCATTAGAACATCACCAGTGCCTTCTGTGCATCCATCATTTGCCTCTCCATCGGAAATGTCCACCCAGTTTGCTGCATGGTAGCGGTCTTGCAAGATTTAAAGCTGTGCCTTGGTTTGGACTGACTTAATATGTAACCAGAATGGATATATCCTCTCCAAAGAAATGGTCAAATTAGGGTCTGACCACTCCCCCTCCCCCCTCCCCCCCCCCGTCCATTTGGTATGTTTATATACCGTGTTTACAAGCCAGTGCTACAACAGTGTGTGCACTATTCAGCATTGCCCCAGAAGCTCCACATTAGCCTAAGCCTGGGAGAATAAGGGACGGACTGAAGCCCAGTTTTTGATGTTCTGCTTGGGTGGGTAACCTGAATGCTTAAATGCATTCCACTGACAGCTGACCCTGTAAGCAGCTTTTTCAATGGCCTTGGTTTTTCTCTTCCTTTCTCAGAGCTGTTCCAAAAACTGCTACAGGAAAAGCTAGAGAGAGAGAGAGAGAGAAAGAGACATACATATATATGTATATATATATCCTTTCAGCTTTCCTTCTGTATAGATTTTACTGCTGGCAGTGATTGAGGGGGTTTCTAGATGTTGTTAGCTCTCTGTTTTTTTTTTTCACAGAGTCCACTTCAGTATTACTGAAAGGTTAGCTACCATTCCTGCCATTGTGACCGGGGTAAATTCTTCTCATTTGTTAGAACTGTTGAAGGAGCTGCATTTTGTGATTTGCAATTGATTGAAATCAAGGAAGGAATTAGGCTTGGCTTAGTGCTGAATGACGTATTGGGCACCCTGTTCCCAGCTGAATATCACTGTGATTTAGAAATGCCATTTAAATTACACCACCTTGCTGGTTTGCCAAAGGTTTTGTTTCAGATGGCAGTGTTTTGCTGTAAACATGCTTCTCAGTTAAAGCAGCAGCTCATGTTGTGGGGCATATTTTGTTCAGTTTATTCTGTGGTAAACGGGTAAGGCCCACTGGACCCGTTTACAGGGGTGAGACAGGGAGCACAGGGAGGCTAAGTGAGTTGCTTAGGGTTGCATAGTATGCAAATGGAGCCAGTTGTGGGAATCAAACCCAGATCTGATTTATGTACAGCACCATGCTCTTTCACAGCTTATTGTTCTAATCTCTGGCCATACTGACAGCTATTATATATATCATTATTTGTTTAATTAATTCATTCTTTGGTAACCAGGTAAGGCCCACTGGGCACAAGGCCTGTTGCAGGGGTGACCTGGAACAGTAGGAAAAGGTCACAGTTACAATAAATAACAGACTCGTAAGGTAAACACAGTTGAAATACCTACACTTCACACAGATAGGTACTTTAGGGAACATGTTAATAGAGATTCATCAATGTATGTAAAAAACAATTACGACTGCATTGTTCAACTAGGTGTTTTTTTCTAAGACTGGTTCTTCACAAAACATGCTAACTAGAGGCACTGTACAGTGCTCCAGGTAAAACAGTTACTGTACATCTGGATTGTTCAACTAGGTGTTTTATGTGATTGTTTCTAAAGGACCAGGGAGTTTTAGTTTCTCTCAACTGGTTCGTTGCACTTTTGACATATGCTGCATGGCAAGGGAACTACACCACATGTTGTCACCATTTTATTTATTTATTTATGTATTTGAAAATTGGTAACCGGGAGAGGCACACTGAGCCAAGGTTCATTTCCTGGTATGACTGGGGGGAGGGGAACAGGAGGATCAGAAGTACGGTACACAATTGCAAGTCAGTTGAGCAAACATTGGGCAAATAAGAAGGTACAAAAATAAGTACATACAAAAATAAATTGTTACGGAAGGTAAAAGTACAGTCACAGCACGGAATGGAGTGCTTGTTCAAGTGCAAAGTAAAACAGCAGCAATACACAGCGTGTGAATACTGTACTGACAAGAAGTGAGAGGCCTGTAGGATGAGCATATACCTGTACCTAGCCCTGTGGTGGAGGGAAGAGCAGATGTAGAGTGGATGTAAAATCAGGAGGCAGGTAGTGGAGACCCAGACCGGATGCCCTATCTGTTGAGGCTCAGTCTGGTGAGGTGTGAAGAGGAAGGGTAATGGGAGCAGGTGGGGAGGGGTTTCGTTGGAGTTTCAACTGGTGCCTGAGGGAGCCAGGAGAGGCGTTGCTTGCAGTGTGAGGGAAATCAGTATGAAAAGGCACATTGCCCAGCTGAGGAGTGGGGTGAGGAGTAGCTCAAGTTCGATGGTCCCGGGAACGGGAGGCAAGGGAGATTTGGGAGAGGAGAGGAGAGATAGGAGGGAAGGAAACCAAACTAGTATTTGGAAGTGAAGGAGGAGCAGTGAGCCTGGTGACGTGAGGGCAGTGGGAGGATGGATAAGGAGGAGTAGAGCAAGCAGTGGCGACTGCGGGGGTTGTAGTAAAGCGGCAAAAGCCATTACAGAGGGTGTCAAGTCTGGCAGAAGAAGTGGAAGAGGCGGTGCCAAACCAGAAGTGATATCATGAAGCTGGGTTCACTTTCATCTCTCAGATTGCAAAAGGAGTCTTCGGTCTCGTGATGCTACAGTATTTGGGGCAGATCAGGTCAGGTGATCAAGGACACCTGACCCAAGAATGTCCCCAAACATCCAGCATGATGTAGATGCCAGGGAGATCTGTGGTGCACAGTGCTCTACAGGCTAAACAGCCACATACAATGAGGGCTGTAGTGAATTTCCAACAGGGCCTTGGCAAGGAGCTGGAATAACATTGTTGTACTGCTGGCAGTTTAACTGAACCCTTTGATAGCAGTACTTGTGATTTATTTGCAGAACATGTTTATTTTGTCAGTTTTCACCCAGGTTTTGTGAATTAAATTTACACATAATTTACCAGCAGTTATTTATGACCCAAAAGCTAAGGGTCTGTTCTTAATAACTATGTATAGTGAGATGTAATACACCAAAAAGTAAACGGGGCACTCACTACGTAATATAAACAGATGCTGCAAATTGGAGCTAAAATGCTGAAAATTCAACATTTATTGCAGTAACCACAGAGGCAAGCAAACTTGTTGGGACCATCTAGTAGCACATACTGTCAAGTGATGGGGTTTGAGTCACATGACTCTATCAAAGGTGGCTTACCACTGGGAGTCTTTCCATTTTAAACCTGTTTCTTAAAGTAACAGTACTAAAGTTGTACCCAGTGATAATAAAGTGCAACTAGAAAACTAATACAGATGTAAGTATTCAGAAAAAACAATTAATCAGAATTATATACAAAGTAGATGCTGTGCAAACAGACTTCTGCAAATCAAAGTGTCATGTAATAGAAGGAAAAAACAATTATTAATACTGTATCATTAGTTCTAACAAAAATATGCCCTGTAATTTTATTTCAGAAATGGTGTGTGATCAAAACTTCCATTCAGTTCAGCATGTTCTGTTGCAATGAGGTTAAATATCTAAAAGTCTTTGGTTAAGCCCCCTCCCACACCCCGAGTCTGGATTTACTCTATCAGTAGTACCCATAAATGTGAAGCTATGCTAGGTGCTAGGTGTGAGTGTGCTGTCTATATACAGAGATGTTCCTCATATGATATTTTGTATCATGCTTTCTGCTCTTTTTGCCAGGTTTATGCCCGAATTCTGTGTTCATGACAAGAAACATGGGGCCCATTCTCAAAGCAATTAAAATGACGCAAGGTGCCTGAGTCAACGATGAAAGACCCAAGTGGCACCTTGCATTAAAAATGTGCCCCAGGCTATTCCCAAAAGTAGCCTGTGACAAACACAGGCTGTTTGCAGAAAAGGGGGCTTGTGCCAGCCTTACCTCATAAAATGGGCTCCAGCATGGCGCTAGGGGGTATGTGGCAGATGCAAGCTGCCACATCCCCTAAAACAGCATTCTAGGGCCGGCCTGGTGGCACTAAGGGTTAAGGCGCTGGACGCCTGACCTCGTGTTACGCTGGCAGCCTGTGTTTGGGAACGAGCACGGGCTGCTGGGGGTTGCAGGGGAGGAGAAGGATCGAGCGTCCCGAGCGTCCAAGGGACTGCTCTCCTTCTCCAGGGAGGAGGGCCACCAGCAGTCGGTGTCAACTGGCCCCTAGCGGTGGCTGAGGGACAGCACACTGACACCTAGAAAGGGGAGGAGAGGAGGCAGATGCTTGGTTAGAGCGTCATTGCACACCTCCTCTCCTAACAGGAGAAAAAAGGGAGAAAAAAAAGAGTCCTGGATGCAGCATGATGACAGCCAATCCCCACAGGCCTCACTCCCGTGAATAGCAGTAACCTCCGCACTGGATCCGTTCCAGCAAGTTGAGGAATCCCCGCCATGGGGGGCAAGCTTTGGAAGACAGCGGAAGGTAGGCTGCGACCGGGGGATGGGGCTAGGGGATCAGGCATGAAGATGTATCACCTGGGGAAGGAGAAAGAAATTAACTGCAAAAAAAAAAAAACAGCATTCTAAAACCACCCATTGAGGACAACTGTCTAAGTACATGTAAAACAGCCAGGGGCTGGTCTAAGTGTACCTGGGTGTCCTCTGGGGGTTGCAACAATGTGCCGTCAGGTTCTGATCCCCCGTAGTACATGCTGCCCCCACAACAGCCCCAATCATCCATGATAGTTATTGTAAGTACTGTGGTGGGCTTGCGGACAGCCCTGATCCCCTGGTACATGATACTGTCAACATCCTAGTGGTGTAGTGGAACCCCCACTTCCCACCCTGCACTGCCCTACTGCCCCACACCCCCCCCAACTTGTAACGCAGCCAGTGACATGGCACAGCTACCACTCACCACCGTGGCCAGCCACCGACTGAGCTATGCATAAGCCGCATCTGTACATACCTGCGCTCAGTGATTGACAGTAGCTGTCAGTTACTGAGGTGCATACTATGCATGGTATCGCTCATTCACAGGTTGAGTCGGTGGTTGGCCCGATGTGATGACGCCGGTGCCGGCTGGGTTACAGGATGAGGGCTGGGTGGTAGGGTACCGCGGGTGGGGAGTCCAGTAGAACACCAGGATGTTGACAATATCATGTACTGTGGGATCAGGGCCATCCGCTAGCCCACCATGAAAACTTACATTCCTATTACGGGTGATTGGGGCTTGGGGGGGTCTGCTAGCCCACCAGGGCACTTACAATAACTATCATGGGTGAACAGGGCTGTTGGGGGGGGGTCTGCTAGCCCACAAGGGCACTTACAATAACTATCATGGGTGAACAGGGCTGTTGGGGGGGAGGTCTGCTAGCCCACCAGGGCACTTACAATAACTATCATGGTTGAACAGGGCTGCTTGGGGGGTCTGCTAGCCCACCAGGGCACTTACAATAACTATCATGGGTGAACAGGGCTGTTGGTGGGGAGGTCTGCTAGCCCACCAGGGCACTTACAATAACTATCATGGGTGAACAGGGCTGTTGAGGGGGGTCTGCTAGCCCACCAGGGCACTTACAATAACTATCATGGGTGAACAGGGCTGTTGGGGGAGGTCTGCTAGCCCACCAGGGCACTTACAATAACTATCATGGGTGAACAGGGCTGTTGGGGGGGGAGGTCTGCTAGTCCACCAGGGCACTTACAATAACTATTAAGGGAGAACGGGGCTGTTGGGGAGGATTCGCTATCCCACCAGGACACTTTCACTTATTATTATGGGTGATTGGGGCTGGGGTGGGTGGTAAGGCACCTGTCAATGGTGCTGTTGCTGCACAGTCCACCCACAGCTTGCGGCAAGGCTTCTTGATGCGTCCTCTCTTCATTGCAAGCCGCGGGATTTAGCTGCCAGGATCCTACCCGATAAAGAATCGGGCGCAGGGTCCCCAGCACATTGGCAAATGGTGCAGGCCGCCTTTGGTGTGGCTTGTGCCTGACTTTTGTGAATCAGCCCCATAGAATTGTGATGGCAGATAAGGAATGCTTGGCCCACCCAGGCTGCCCATTTTTAAGCATAAACATGGAACTCGGCAAAAAAGAGCAGACAGCAGCTATATGTTATACAAGGAAAATCTTTGTATTTAGTGTGCTGCATTATCAGGGGCATAGCTGCATCACACTATTGCTGTGTCACCGCCTGCAGTGTGCCCAGTGTCCAGGCAGCTGGCTGCACTACCTGAAATGCCTTCTTGCAAATGTTTACAAGTTGTTACGTTAAGAGCTCTGTTTTGGCAAAATGAAATATTTTTCATAAAACGTAATTGGGCATCAGCTTCTACTACCCCGTCTTCACACTTAAACCTGACAAAGTTAGGCAGGCAGCCTCCTTTTAATTACCAACAAAAGAAAAAAAATCTGTGGATTTGGTGCTAATGTTTTTTCCTTTTTTTCTGTAACGGTGTTTATCCTCCGTGGCAGGACAGGAGGCTGGATCCGCTCTCTCCCATCTGCCACAGTCGTCCCGACTCTCCTTCGGTAAACCGGGAGACCAGTATGCTCTGAGGATTGCCCCCGTAGTGGGTTCAGGAAGGGAGGGCCTTCCTACCCCAACTGGAACACCAATCCAGATGGTTCTGGATCCCAGAGAGAGTGGGTGGGCCAACAGCTTGATGGGCAGGGCTTCATGCAGCCTGATGGGCAGGGCTTCATGTAGCCCGTCCCCCAGATTTTCCTACTGACATTTTCTCCTCTGGCCTCACCTGATGTGCAGTGAGCATGTTGTATGCATTCCACCTCTGCAGAGTTACACCCCCGTGCTCTATCCATGGAGCTCCACCAGCAGTGATTCACACACACCTTCACCAGGATTCCTGCAGGTGGTGGTCGATTGCCAAGCCATGAAAGTCCCCCTCTCCAAAGGAGGAGAGCAGTTCTACGATTGCTCGATCCTCCCTCCCCCCAGCTGATCCCCAAGTGACCTGCTTCCATTCCCGAACCCGTGTCTCAAGCGTGGGAAAAGGTAAGGTGCCTATGGCGCCTCATCCCTCTTCACCACTGGGCCGGCTGGGGGGGCGGTGGCTAATGATTCTAATGATTTCCCAGGGACCCTTCTTATGGGATATGTAGGGATATCAGCACTACTCTGGGACACAAAACTAAAACTCTCCTTGAATTATTTCAGATTAAAAAAAATGTAGCACACTCAAAACAAAGTGAAATGGGCATCTCACAGAACAGAAGATAATGGGCCGTCTAAAATGGAATAAAGATATAGAGGTATAACATTTTTGCTATAACATGCACTACTGTTTTAACCCTTACTGTGCCACTGGTGTGTATACATGTCCTGAAAACCAATACATTCTAAATCTTCTGACAGCCCAAGGGTTACTGGCATGCAGGAATATCCACCAGGTTTGCTGCAACAGTGGCTAGGCCCTGTTTTAGGAAGTTGGTCAGTTTCAACCTTAAAGTAAAAGGGTTCTGTTTCACCATCTTTATTGGGGTCAAGTAAAGGGGAGTAGCTTTCAAATGAGGAAGAGCACCAAGACCAGAGGGGCAGGCGATTAAGTTGGAGGTGGGGGAGTTTAAGAGGGGTGTGAGGAAGTACTACTTCAATAAAGGAGTGGTGGGTGCCTGGAACAGATTGCCAGTGTATGTGGTGGAGGCAAAAATAGTGGGGGCTTCAGACATGGGTGGGATAGACATAGGGGGAAATAGGCAAGGAGGAGGGAAGGTTGCTGGAGATCAATTAGGGTCTGTAGAAACAGACTTGGCAGGGACCATTTGGGCAGCCTGGTTGGCCAAGCGTCCCATTTCTGCTGACAGATTCTATGTTTCTGTGTTTCTAAATCATGCCTTACATCTTAGCTAAGGGTTTCCCGTCTTCAGAGCTCACCTGAACCCCCACAGGTTTCTGTCCCGTTAACTCCTGCTTTACTTCTGAGTGAGCAGCTGTACATTTAAGGACTATTTTCTGTCTGCTATCTTCACAGAAAACTGAGCAACAGCCCCAGACATTTGTTAATCTTTAGTCGCAGACTATAATCTTTAGAGTAATATTTTGGCCGTCTTGGAAGAAGTAAACGGCAATTAGAACTGTCGCAGAGCAGGGTGTGCAGTTCAGAAATGAATGCAGTAACACGAAGGGGACACCCAGTAGCTTTTGGAGGAGACATAGCAGTTGGAACACAAGGAGCAAGCATCCTGGGGTCTCTGCGCAAGCAGGCTTTGTTCAGGAAGTATCAAAGAGCAAATAAACAGTGGTGATAAGCCCGCGCTGCCGCTGCAGGAGGTCAGAAGTACAGTAACTCGCTTGCACTGAAGGCAAGTGGTGATCTGATTCAGATGTCTGGCCTTCTAGGCTTTACAGTGTGAGAAGCAGAAATTATATGTACAGCACTTTTATATTCTATCCTGTTAGAGCTGAGAATGAGAAACTATGTATAACGTGTTTTGTCCTTTAGGGACTTCTCAGTGCAGTAGCTGTCTTAGCCAGGTACCAGGTGAGCCCCAGAGGAAATCAGGCAAAAAAAGTGCACTTGGAGATAACATACAGGACCTAAATACAGTTCGCCAAAAGAGTCGTGTGCAGGATCCTTAAAAGGATGCAAGGAGAGAGAAACACAGGTTTCTGTACATCTCTCTGTCTCTGAATCACATTTGTACACTCTAAAGTCTCATACCCCAGTGCAAGGCATCATTGGTATGCAAATCCTTGTTGGGGGGCGGGGATTGATATGGCTTCACCAAACCAGAAGCTGTTTTTGAAATAGGCTTTTTACATCTCGTCTAGTATGGGCTGAGAATTACAAACTACTGCCATTTGTTTCATCCTACCCAAGGATTTGAATACCCATGGTGCTGTGCACTTATTGCCAGATCATACAGTGCTTAATTTTGTGCACCATGTTTTACTTGCAGAAAACATTTTTTTTTTAAGAAACAATCTTTCATGCTTGATGGTGTTGTGTAACTTGGAAGTCCTCCTAGGACATGATCCATTAATTGTAGGAGGTTAATTTATTCAATGTAATTAATGGTAACTGCAGTTTTACATAGTATATGCACACCCACGTTTGTATATATGCAGTTTGTATACTTATGCACATGGTGGTGTGTTGATCTAAAAAGGCTGATTTCGATTGGAACTGTTACGTAATCTCCAACTCTGTTTGAGTAATTTTCTGGTATGAGGTGAGTGCTTTTATGCAGTTTGTTCTGAGTGGATTTTTTCCCCCTTTATGAATGTGGTTGTAGACAGACTGAAGACCTGTTATGGGCAGTTCAGGAGACAGCCTCCATTTCTGAGAGGAGCCCTAATTAGCAGAACTCCCATGTACAGTTGACCTCGCCTATTGAAGGGAACGCGTTAGGAAGAAAGAGCACCCAAAATTAGTATGCGTCTGACATTCCTGTTTTATTAGTTGACATTATTAAGCAAACCTCGGTGTGCATTTCTTTTCTGGAGCATTTGATTAAATGTATGATCTTATCTTTGTGAAGTAGCCCGCTGGGCTGCAGATAGTGGTGTTCGGAAATGAAATTTGTTTGGAGCCTCGGAAAAGACATTTATTCAATGAGACCTTTCGTGAATAATAAATGATAGTGCGATTGCTGTTTTTTCTCAGGGAAAGAGAGAGGGGGATTGTGGGAGGGAGGAGGGAAGGAGAGAGTGAGAGTAGAGACAGAAGGATGGAGGAAGAGATAGATATTGAGGGAGATAGGGTATTAAATGCTCAAGTAACATGTTGTGGGGGATAGGGGTCTGCACTTGCTGTTTATCAGAGGAAGCTTAAGCATTCAGTACAGGGGACTACTGTATCTATTCCAGTAAGAGCTTTTTTGAAGTTGCTCGCCAGCACTGCTGATCAAATGCAGTAAATACCAGGCAGCATTAAACAAGCTTCAGTTATATCATCGTCATGTGCTACCACCCCCAAATCTGGCACCCACAAAAATGTCCCTTCCCATCTGCCTCAATGGTGACTGCACCAAAGCTGAATATTGGAGAAATCATGAACTAACTTTGCTTTATAGATAGGAGTAGACCATCATGATGTTTAGTGTTTTTAGTCACTTATTCTTAAATACTCTAATGCTTCCTTTAAAGCAACAGTATTTGGTTTCACACATGCTCATCATATTGTGTTTTTTTAGCTTCACTGGTCCATTGGGCAAATATGTATGGATTCAGTAATGCATTTAGTTGTCGAAGACTTGTGCAGTGTATGGATTGCAGGCCTGAGTAGCTTGTAGTGAGTGTACATAGCCTTTAGTGCTCTCTGCTCCTGGGGAACTACCACTCTTTTGGGGGTACTGGAGGCAAAGCAACCCTCTCAAGGAGGGTTGCACCCCCAGAGCTGCCGTAGGATTCAGTCCTTTGGCTAAAACTACCTATGGGAAGGAGCCTGGAAAGAGAGAGGCAAGTCAATGGAGGAGAAGGGGGAAGTTGGTGGGGGTAGGAGAACAGGTGTCCAGAGGATGCTTGGAGTATGTGCGCTTAAAAAGCACTCAGTGTGAGCATGGCGCATGTCACCCGCTTCCTCCACCGAACCCATGGTATTGCCTGATGGTTCACTGACCCAGCTGGCAACTATGTATAGAGTCAGTAGTGCAGTTGGTTGCTGGAGTGTTGTGCTTGTGCAGCATTAGGGAAGGAGCCAAAAACAGAGCCAAAGGTTTGTAATAGAATTGTTAGAACATAAACTTCCCCTGAGGAAAGAAGAAAGGCCATGAAGCAAAGCAACAAGTGAAGGAGTGGAGCCACCATCCAGGTCCCGACCTATCTATTGGAAGAAACCAAACTACACTCCTAGGAATCTAACCACTTTTTGTGATTACTCAGGTCACCATCCTTCAAGGCATCAAACAAACTTGTACTGACCCAGGTATCAGTCGGGCCTACAAGAACCACTGCATTCTAGGGAAATGTGAGACAATCTTTCAGACAGACAGGTCTTCCACCACAGAGGAGTCAAAGGCTTGCCATCTGGGGGCATGACCATAGCCTTGCAAAGGAACATTAGGATATGAATGCTCCTTAGAAAAGGAGAAGATCAGAAACAGTTGCTTCAGGTCTAGCAGCCCAAAACTGCTCCTGTGGGGGCTTGTAGATACTGGAAGCCAATCCCTTGAGGGGGTTGGGTGGTTCAGCATGAAGCCACTGAGGGCAAAAACATACTGATTCTTGTATCACATCATAGAGGGCCAACGTGTACAGAATGTTTCTGTATGAAACCAAAGAGGTGAAAGTATATTGGGCCCTTCAAGGGCTGAGAGAGAGTATGCCTGTTGCTGGTTGGTGAGGCATTTGCCACAAAGTGGATATTAGAGTAGAAATAATAGATGGTATGGGTAAAGGTGAGAGGAAAGGACAGGACAGCCACCTGGGCAGGCTGGTGGAGCTGTGGAGTGCAGGCTAGAGGAATGTCCAACCAAGCTGAGCCACATGCAGTGTACAGAACCCATGATGGGCAAGACAGGATGAATACCCAAACTGCGGGCAACAGGAAGCTCAAAATAAAAACCCCACCCGGACAGGAGGAGGAGGAGGGAGACAACAAAGCATGTGGGAGAGAAGCCGGCCACTGCCAGCACTCCAAATGCAGGTGGGGGTGCTGAGAGACAAGCAGCAACCTGCAGAGGAACCAGCAGCTAGCAAGGCCACCCTGGGCTGGATAGGAGCAGAGCACAGAATGGCAAGAAAATGGTCCGGGACAGGCCACCCGACCCGGGGTGGGGTGGGTAACAATCAAAGAGAGACAGAACATCAACAAATGGAGCAAAGCCAGAGTGAACCTGGAAGGAGCTTGGTGGAAGTAGCTGGAGCAGCAGTGGCCACTGCACACTGAAGCAGGAAGTGCCGAAGGGCAGCCCAGCAGGCAGGAGGAAGAGAAGAAAGGATGCACCAGGCATCAGCTGCGCGACAAGGTAAAGACAGGGAGGGTGGGCAGGAAGTCAGCAGCCGCTGCAAGAAAATGGGCATCCAGAGGATGCTTGGGGCATGCATGCTTAAGAAGCACTCAGTGAAGGCTTGGTGCATGGTGCCCACTGCCCCAGTGAACCCCAGGCATTGCCTGCCAACCTATTTATGTCAACCTTACATTTGTAATCAGAACTACTGGAGGAGGTGGAAAGCATATGGAGACAAAGAAGAAGCAGAAAGCGGGGGAAAATGTGGGGTCTCTTATGCAGGGTTGAAGGTGGTGTCACTGAATGCACGTAGTCTAGGAAACAAGGTGGATGACCTGCAGGCGCTACTTGCTGAAAGGAAGGTAGATAGTGTGGCAATAACTGAGACTCTAACTACGCCTAACCATGACTGGGACCTCTCAATCCTAGGATATAGGCTTTACACAAGGCACAGACCAGCAGTAGGCAAAGGAGGAGGAGTGACATTATTCATTAGGGAAGGCATAACAAGCACAAGAGAGGAATCAGAAGAAGGGAGGGAGGGCAGAAGCGATGTGGCTCCAGCTACAGACTAGTAGGGCGAAGAGGGTGCGATTGGGGGTGGTTTACAGATCACCCAGTCAGGTGAAAAAATGGACAAAGACCTGAGTTTGCAAATTCTGAAAGCCACAGAGAAGAGGGAGGTGGTAATAGTGGGGGACTTCATTCTGCCAAGGGGGGACTGGAGTGTACCAACAACGGCATGTGCCAGGAGTCAGAAAATACTGGAAGCAACTCAGCATGGGTTGCTGACCCAGGGTGTCATTGAACCCACCCAACAGGGGGGCAATCCTGGACCTGTTGCTCACGAATTGAGAGCATGTACAGGTGGAAGTGATCATCGCTCAGTGTGTTTCAGGCTGGACCTGGGCGGGGAAAGTGTCACCACCACTAAAACCAAAATCCTGGACTTTATGAGGGCGGACTTTGGGAAAATGGGCGAGGTACTAAAATGGCACCTTGCGAAAATCACTGCAGCTATGGAGGTGGACAAAAAATGGACTATTATCAAAGAAGGAGTAGGGGCTGCAATGGAGGAGTGTGTTAGGTACAAAAGGAGGAACTCAAAAATCAAAGCACCAAGCTGGTTCAGCTCGGAGGTAGCCCAGGCAGTGAGGAACAAGAGGCTGGCCTACAAGAAATTCAAGAAAACAAAGAAGGAGGCAGACAGAGAAATTTACCTAGGACAGGCGAGGGAGGCAGGAAGAGTAGTTTGAAGGGCAAAGGCACAGAAAGAATTGCAATTAGCGAAAGGTATTAAGGGGGTGAGGCTTTCTTCTGCTACATAAGCAGGAAAAGAGACAAGAAAGATAGGATAGTCAGACTAAGACAAGGGGAAGAGGGGTGGAGGAGAATAGAGAGAAAATAGAGAATTATGTATGAGCAATTTTACACAATTGTGATCGAGCGGCTTCCGTGGTAACCAGAGACTTCGAAAGCACAGCTCGAGAGGTCTTTTACCATGGAAACCTTGAGATCTTACAACTGCCTTGTTTGTGTATGGTTGCTCATACGCAATCGCTATAGTGTATGGGCAACCATAATCAGCACTCCGTGATCCCCCAAACAAGTCTACAAGAAAAAATAAGGCTTACTTCGGGATCTGTAGCAGTGCGCTTACTTCTGTGTTGCTGTGGGATGCTCAATTGCGCATACGTAAATGCATTTGATCTTGTGCTGCACCGGTGACGTAATTGGTGCAGCACAACAAGATCGTGACGCACTGAGTGCAGCACAACAATGCTGTTCCAGGCATGGACTTCCATGCGGAACAGCGTTCCACCATTCCCTATATTGAATTAATGAATGAATACTTCTGTTCTGTCTTCACAAAAGAGAAAGATGGGCCAGTGCCGATAGGGGCGAAAAGATGGTCAGAGGGGGGAAGGGAGACAGATGGGTCAGTAGAAGGGGAAAGTGTGAAAAAAGGACTGCTAGCTTTGAGGACAGGCAAATCACTGGACCTGGATGGAGTACACCCTAGTGTGCTATAGAAACTAGCAGGGAAGCTTGTGGAGCCAGTGGCAGACCTGTTCAGTTGTTCACTGAAGTCAGGCATGGTACCGCAGGACTGGAGAAGGATACATGTGGTGCCCCTCCGTAAGAGTTGTCCCGTGGCCGACCTGGGTAACTATAGACTGATCAGTCTCACTTCGATAGTGTGCAAGCTTATGGAAAGCAAAACTGGCAGACCTCAGAGTAGGAGAGAAGTTGGTTAGATGGGTTGAAAACTGGCTAGGGAACAGGTCCCAAAAGGTGATAATTGGAAGAGAGTTGTCTAGCACCAGGGTGACCACAAGTGGCGTCCCACAGGACTTGGTGCTAGGGCTGGTGCTGTTCAATGTTTTTATCAGTGATATTGGGGACGACATCAAGGGCAAAATGAGCCTATTCACAGGTGTCACTAAGCTCTTTGGGAGGGTGGACTCAACAGAGGGGATACTGCTGGATGCAGGACTTTAAGGAGGACCTAAGAAGACTTGGAAGGTGGACAGAGATCTGGCAACTAGGCAGCAATGCCAAGAAGTGCAAGGTCATGCACACTGGAGCCAAAAACCCAAGGACTGAGTACTACCTGGGATGGATCCGGGTAACTCCCACAGTGGAGGAGAAAGATCTAGGAGTGATGATATCCAGCAGCTTAAAGCACTCTACGCGGTGCATGAAGGCAGTAGCACGAACAAACAGGAAGCTAGACCGCATAGCTAAAGGGATCAGCAGTAGGTGATAGGAGGTGGTTTTGCCCTTGTACAGGTCACTGGTAAGGGCGGCTGCATCTAGAGTATGCAGTGCAGTTCTGGAGCCCTCACCTTAAAAAAGATATCAACCTGATGGAGATGGTCCAGAGGAGTACTACAAAGATGATTAAGGGGCAGTAGTGTAGATCGTACGAGGAGAGATGGGGGGCCCTGAATATGTACTCCCTGGAGGACAGAAGGGAGAGGGGAGAAATGACTGAGACCTTCAAGTACTTGAAAGGGTTCAATGGGGTAAACAAAGAGAGTCTATTCAGGGAAAACTGCAACAAAACTATGGGGGAGCATAGCCTTAAGCTGGGTGGGGGGTGTTTAGGAGGGAGGTCAGAAGACACTTCTTCACAGAAAGGGTGGTGCCCAAGTGGAACGCCATGCCAGAAAAGGTGATCTCAGTGAGGATGGTGGGGAGCTTCAAGAGGGGCTGGAATAGATATAGGGGAAGAATTATGATCGTGGGGGGGGCGGAGGAAAAGGATGAAATAGTCGGGGAGGGGATGAAATAGTCAGGGAGGGGGGAGCAGGGACATCAGCCTGAGCTGAGCTGAAAACCCTGCACAACGAGCAGACTTGATAGACCAGAAGGCCTAATTCTGCTGGCTACCTCGCATACGTATGTAGTATCGTCTTAATTTCCTCAGATACTTAAACACCTTTTGTAACTAAGTCATTAAAGATGGCCACATCTCACAGTATTTAAAATGTCTTCCACAGATGGCACCTTTTGGCAGTAAACACTGGATTTATATTGTGGATTTATTAAGATGGTGCTAGCACATTTCCAATAGTAAATAGCACCGTACCACAACATAATGTTTTTAATTTTTTCATTGTGGGCGTAGCAAGGCAGCTAATATTAAAATCAACAGTTCAGGAATGAATGAAAGTTAAAAGAAAAATTTGACGTAAGTGAGGTTTATGCCAGAAATACATTATTACTAAATGCACAGTATGATGACTGGCACATGCTGCTTTAAAGCAGAGGTGTTTGTTAGTCTCCATATAGTTTTTTTTTCCCAGCAATTATGTTTTTCTGGCAAAAATATAAAGATTACAATTTTTCTTTTTGTTTTCTTTTATTCCTGAATCAAGATACAGGATTTTGAAGTTTTTAAAAGTGCCTGCTCCCGTGCTGTGTTCGCCGTGATAAAATGAAATATTTTGATACAGGGCTGTGCTGTTTACCATCAAAAATATGTGGCAGAATCATCCTTATATATCTACACTAGAAATCTGATATGTACATTCAATAAGTAACCTCAAAGGAAGAGATTTTTAAAACTGTTGAGTGGCTGAGATCTTTAATGTTTTTATAATGTATGGCTGCGCTCTCGAGGTTTACCATGTTGCCCTAGCAACCACTAGAGGTGATTACAACGTGGTTATCACCCGATCCCCAGCCATTATCCTCTATATTTATTTATTTCAGATTAGGATTAACACCTTTGTGCTGTGGGCTTGTTTACAAAGGCTCCAAATCGGCAGAAAATACAATGATTATATTAGTATAAAAGCTGGTTTAAAAATATCTGGGAAAATTAAAAATACACTAAAGATGATTCTAAGGATGTCAGAAAAACATTTTTGCTAAAAAAAATAATTTATTTATTTATTTAGCTTTTGTTGACCGGGTAAGTGCACTAGACAAATCCTGCCTATTTTCAGGCACAACCCGGGGGGAGGGGGATACAGATGAATGCCGACTGACCTTGAACCAGATTAAGCTGTTGGTGGTATTTTTATTGAATGAGGGAAATTTGGCCAGGACACCGGGGAAATTCCCCTACTCTTTTCAATAAGTGCCATGGGATCTTTAACATCCACCTGAACCACCACCAATCCAGGCAGATGGGACCTCGGTTTAACGTCTCATCCGAAAGACGGATGAATTGGTGAAAAATGATGAATTTTTCTGCCAGTAACAAATACTGCAACTATAAGTTGGTGAAACAAAGTAAAAACAGCAAACCAGTAAGCTTAACTGCTAGAAGGTGCTGAAACTGTGTGTTGTTACACTTTTTCTCCCATACTTGGACACAGCACTTAGATCAACTGGAGAGTACTACACAGGGCAGTATATATTACAGAGGAGCGATAGCCCCCCTATAGTTAGGGTTGGATAGGGTGTTTAATGTTAAACCCCTAACTTTGCCCCTTAATAACTTTGGCACTGTTCGACGAAATAGCCTAACAGTTTTGCACGTGCGGTCAGTCTGCGGTCAGTGTGGCAAAGTCTCAAGGTGTGAAAAGTTTCGTGCTGGCACCTTTTGCAGTTTCCAAGATCTGGAATGCTGATTTTTGAAAAAGTGAAGATTTTTGTTTTCCCATTGGTTAACGTGTTATTTATTTATTTATTTTTCTCTCACGTACTACAGTCTAGACAGAATGGAATTACTTCATGAAACATTCAGGTAGAAGTGCCTCGTGCCAACGTAGTACCCTTTGAAGGTTTCATGAAAAAAATATTAAACTATTCCAATGTTAGAAGGATTTGAAGTTTGGTTTTGGATAACCCTCTGATACAAACAGTAAAAAAGCACCAATCATGAGGGCTTATTTTCATGATTTACTTGTGAGAAATTGTTTACTTGTGAGAAAAAAATACTGATCGTCACTGCCACCTTCTTATTTTTTTTTAACTAAAAAATATTTAAAATACATAAAAATGATGTATTTAAAAAAAAAACACCTGAACCTAGGTAAACAGATCCTATTTAGTTAGATTCTGGTGATTTGTTTTTTAATTGCCCTGGAAATAACATTTCTAGACAGCTGAAAATCCTGGGTGCCATGCTTAGCAAGAGGAGCCATTCACCTGTGTTCTATGTATGAAAACAGCGGGACTTTCTTGACATCTGCAGCTGCAGATGGAGATGTGCCACCGGCTTGTGTGCCAGCAGTGAGCCTGCAATCTCAGTCTTTCTCTCTTTCATTCTGTTTCTAGTATCTGTTTGTCTGTCTCTCTGTCTAGCTATCTATCACTCAGTCTGTATTATCTGTCTATCTGCCTGTGTGTCTATCTATCTAATCTTTAATTTTTTTTAAATATTTTATTCTCTCCCCCTCCCAGCCCAGCCAGCCCTCTCTCGTTCTTCCCTGATGCCATGTACATAATAGCAGACCAGAGTGCCTACCCCCACTACCGCATTGTCATAACCCCCATCCCCTCCAGGCCCCCCCCCAAAACAAGGTAAAGGTGGCAGCACAGGGATTTTCCCCCACAGGTGCGCTGAACAGTGTCCCAACATTTGGGTGCCCAATCCCCAGTGTCAGCTTCCCTGTGAAAGAAGAATGTCGTCCCTCATTGATCTGTTTTGTTTTACTATTATAACCCTGTAAAAAAAGGTCTGTCTCCGATATGACCCCCCAACCCCCACCCATCCCACACTAACTTCCCACTCAGCACCCACCACCCCAGCACACACCCCTACTCTCCTGAACATGTCCCACAGTGTAGATCCACTCTCCAGCTGAACATATGTCTTGCTACTGGAACCAGCGACTGCAATATGAGAAAATAAGATACCTCAGGTTTAATGCATTTCAATGGGGTTTGAACTTTTATTCATGATTTTGTCATTTTTGAAATATTTTTACACCAGATTTTCAACATGGCCTTTTTGGAACCCTGCCTTGTGAACAAGCATGTTGAAGTTTTCAAATCTAGCCAGAGAAGGGTTATTTCTCAGTCGTTGTACAAAATCAACTTTCAGGTGGGATTTGAAAATTTTCATTTTCAATTTATTAGGTTCATGAAGTGGGTCATAAGTAGGTTATGTTGAAAATGTGTGGTCAACATATTTAAAAAAAAAAAAGGTTATGAGCGTACATTGACATTTTTCTATGCTCACTCATAACTTTGGTAATTTTTTATATTTTGACCCAAAATTTTCAACATAACCTTTTTCACACTGTCTCATGAACTTCACAGCTATTATTTTTCAAACCCTGGCTGAAATCTGTTTTCGCTCTCCTAAGCTGGTCTCCAGGCTTCCATACAAATGGGCTGTATCTCCTGATGCAGATATGCAGGCAGGAACTAAGCTCTGCGGCTGGGGATATCCAGCCCTTCACTTCCTGTTTCCATCAGTTTACTTCCTACCTTCCAACTAGCAGGTACTCCGAAGTGGAGCTCTGTCACCACGTGACAGAACTGAAGACATCACACTGTAAGTCACAAAATGTAATTTCTTATTGAGATTGCTGAAGAAACGCAGCACTTTTGAGCATTCCTGTGTGGGTCTCAGTCTCAGCCTTGCAGGCTGCACAGACTGGCCCTACTTCACTGTGGAGGTTTTTCCCTCGATTCTGGGCTCAACCCAGTGTTCATTTTAGCCTTGGAGTTTGTTGACTGGTGGATTTTGTCAACGGATGCCATTTTTTCGGTGATTGGACATTAATAGCACCTCAGTGCTCTGAGAGGATACTCTCCTTTTCGATGGCAGTACCATTTTTCTCCCATCGACGACTGGCTCCCTGACTCTTTCAGACACTCGTCGACAATGGGCCTGCAGCTCCAATTCAGACGCTCATCGACATTCCAGTGCTCTCTCATCAATGAGCACGTCAGTTCATAAGGAGTGTTGCTCAGGACATAACGGAGCTTCTCACCCATGCTGCAGGACCCTCCCCCCCAGCATTAAGGGAGCAAGAAAGTATTAACTAATCAGGACCAAGGCAGCAGTTTAAATGGCTCAGCTTTTTACCCTTAAAGGCCAGCAGCAGTGTTCCATTGGAGCTTCAGCATTCTTCCAGACAGCCTCCTGTTTTATCAGGACTCCTCCGGGGTATGCTGAATCAAAGTGGATTGGAGCCATTTTCAATCATGGCCTCAAACATGCCTACCAGGGGCGAAAATGCCAGTGTTGCAAATCCCTCTTTTAATAACCTTTGCAGGTTCACTGTGCCTAAAATGTTAGAAGGCAGCATCTGCAACTGGAGAGGATATGACAGAGATCTCCCATGCCTTGGCTCAGACTGATAGCCAGCAGACAGACAGGTCTAAGTGAGTAGCAGTCACTAGGTCTGAGAGATCAGCGGCCACCAGGGAGACCCATCAGTCCACAACCCCCCCTCTCTAGCCCCAGACCTCATAGACAGGTAAAATAGGGCCTTTGCACTGGACCCTGCATGCTTCGACTGTCAACCTCCGAGGTCACCAGAGGTGAGACCTCACAAGAAGTTGAAAAGAAAGAGGACCCTGTCCCCATCCTCATCTGAAGAGGGACAGCTGTTCTCACATCATTATGATAAAAGAAAGAAATCTCGATACAGGAGCAGATCCCAAGACAAGGAGGATCTGCATTTCTCACGCCACAAGAGGAAGAAAAGAACTTGTTCTCGGAGCAGATCTAGGAGCACCCACAAGGGGAGGTGTCACAGGGACCATTCCCTGGGCTCCTTAGACTCTAGTTCTTCTTCTCCAGAAGAGGGGGAGCTAGTGGACTCATCCTCAGACTCAAATGACTCCCCATCCAGAAACTTTGACCTGGAGGCCCTAGACTTTTTCATCAAGAACGTCATAGCTGAAATTCATCTTGATTCTTCCCCAGTGGCTGCAGCACAGCTGAAATGGGCCTTTCACCTGACATCTTCCACCAAACCATCCACAGTCTTCCCTATTCCTCCAGCCATAGAGGACTTGCTAAAGGAAGAATGACAGGGTCCAGAACGCACCTATCCAGTGCCCCGGCAGATCTCTAAGCTCCACAAACTTGACAAGCATCAATCTGAAAAGTGGCTAGACTGCCCCAGAATTGACCCTCTAATTTCGAACCTCACCAAGAAGATGGTCATCCCAGTCGAGGGAGGGGCATCACTTGGACCCAGTGGACAAGAAAGTGGATGCCTCACTCAAGAAGGCCTTCCAAGCATTAGCAACATCTCTCAAGGTGGCAACTGACAATCTTTTTTTGGCCTGAGCCGCTTTGTCCTGGGCCTCAGAATTAGCTTTTCAATTCACTGAGGACCCAGAGAAGAACAAGGCTATTATTCATCAGCTGCAATTAATGGGTTTGGCATCACCTTATGCAGCAGACGTAACGGAGGAGGCAGTCAGGTGTGCCGCGTGAACCATGTTTTATCAAACTTCAGCTTGCCGTAACCTCTGGCTTCGGGCCTAGCAAGCAGACACCTCTTTGAAGAGCCATTTGGTAAACACCCTCTATGAAGGTAATCTCCTGTTTGGCTCAGCTCTGAAGGAGGCAGTGAAGGAATCTGGGCAGACAGCTAAGGTGCATATGCCCCAGTCAAGAGGCAGGGGCAGATCATGGTCATCCGGCCCCAGATGGCAATTTGCGTGACCGAGGTTACAACAAGGGTCAAAACTCTGATTTCTCTGGAAAGAGAACATGGTTCTCCTTGCATAACCAGCGTAACTTCAGAGGAAGTGGATCCGGTGGCGGTGGTGGCACCAGAGACACTGGGAACAGCAACAAGAAATCACAGTGAAGCTATCCGGGCCCATCCTCGAGTAGGGGGCGGACTTTAATTTTTTTCTCGAGGAATGGGTCCAAACCACATCGGACAGATGGGCACTAGACATCATCAGCAAGAGTTACCTAACAGAATTCGAGTCCAAGCCCCCAATACCTCATGTGGTGCCCTCCCCTATCTCGGGCAACCCGTCCAAAAGACAGGCTATGTTACAGCCCATTAAAGACCTTCTTCAGCCAGGAGCTATAGAGCAAGTTCCCCCCACAAAGATGTATCGGGGGGTCTACTCCCTACTCTTCATCATGCCAAAATGCACAGGGGGATTCAGATCAGTCCTAGACCTCAAATTCCTGAATCATTTTGTCCACAGCAGACCTTTCAAGATGGAAACCTTGTCATCAATCATCAGGGAGTTGCAACAAGGGGATTTTCTGGCATCCATCGATCTGCAAGATGCCTAATTGCATATTTCCATCCAGGAACTACACAGGCAGTATCTCAAGTTCAAGGTGGGGGAGCAGCACTTCCAATTCAAAACACTGCCATTCAGGCTTTCTTCAGCCCCAAGGACATTCTTCAAGGTGCTAGTAGTGATCATAGCTCACCTTCGGAGCTGAGGAATACAACTTTTCCCTTACCTGAACGATATTCTCATCAAGGCCCAACAGCATGACCAAGCAGTACAAGCAGTGGCGGAGGTAGTCTGGTGCCTGTCGGCACATGGGTTTGTCATCAACTGCGGAAAGAGTTCACTAACTCCAAGCCAGACCTTGAACCACCTGGGGGAAGACTTCATGACACAAGTCAACAAGGTCTTTCCCCCAGAAGTGAAATTCAGGGACCTGCTGAAGCTCATCAAGAAGTTTCATACAGCTCCTCAGCTGCCGGCTCACTCCTTCATACAGCTAATCGGGACTCTAGTATCACTGGCAGATTCAGTCCCTTGGGCCCTAGACCACATGCGGCCCATTCAAGCACACTTGCTCAGGCTGTGGTCCCAGTCCAGACACAGCCAGCATCAATTGATCCCAATTTCTCAACAGATAAAAACTTCCCTCCAGTGGTGGGCTCAGAGGTCAAGTGTCATGAGGGGTCACAAGTTGGACCATCCACACCAAATCCGAATCGTAACTAATGCCAGCCTCAGGGGCTGGGGGGTTCACTTGCATCAGCTGTCAGCTCAGGGCAAGTGGTTGCTGTTAGAAACAAGGTACAGCATAAACGTCCTTGAGATGAGAGTAGTATGCCTAGCCCTGATGCACTTCGAACAGCAAGTCCTCAATCAGAACATACTGATTCTAACAGACAGTCGAACAATGATGGCATACATCAACCATCAGGGCAGAACAGGAAGCTGAAAAATGCTACAGGAGTCCCTTCTTATCTTTCAGTGGTCCGAGCACCACCTGGCAAGCATAACGGCAGTGTACATTCTAGGACAGGAAAATGTCACAGCAGACTGGCTCAGTTGCCAAGATGTTCTGCCAGGGGAATGGGAGCTGAAGGACAGTACCCTCCACATCCTAACAGAACAGTGAGGCAATCCTCAGATAGATCTTTTTGCCTGCCGGCAAAACTCCAAGGTAAAGCAATTCTGCTCCCTGGCCAAGGACGAACTAGCAGTGGCTTAGGACGCCTTTTTCCTAGACTGGGGTCAGTTCGGTCTCCTGTATGCCTTTCTTCCAATACCACTTCTATCCAGAGTCCTACACAAAGTGGCTCTGGACCAGGCAGAACTGATTCTTGTCTGTCCCCAATGGCCTTGTCGCTCATGGTTCCCGCTTCTCATTCATCTTTCAAGGCAAGTACCTCTGTCCTTCCAGATCAGCCCAGACCTTCTCCATCAGGGTCTGGTACTGCACCCCAGTCTGAACAACCTCTCCCTCTTGGCCTGGAGGTGGGAAACTTTCAAAGAGCTAGGCTACACAGCTCCTGTTATTGAAATGATGGTGAACTCACGTTGCCTCTCTTCCTCTAAAGTGTATTACAGAATTTGGAGGAAATTCTTGTTCTGGCTCCAATCCAGACATATACAGAGACAGCTAGTATCATTGCCTGTACTACTGCAGTTTCTTCAGGATGGATTTGACAAAGGCTCCAAGTCCCTTTGGACTGCAACCAGCGACCTTACGTGTTCAGGTTTCTGTACTGGGGTGCTCTTGTTAGATTCCAGAGAGTCATTGGGTTCACATCCCCATGTCAGGACGTTTCTAAGGGCAGCAACATTAAAGCGCCCTCCAATCAAGCCAACAGTACCACCTGGGAGGCTTAATTTGGTTCTCAAAGCTTTGACCAAGGCTCCTTTTGAGCCTCTCAAAGAGACATCCCTCATGCATCTTACAATGAAGGTCGCTTTTCTTGTAGCTGTTACTTCAGCCAGGAGAATTAGTGAGCTAGGAGCCTTATCCACCAAAGAGCCGTATACTGTATTTTCATCAGGACTCTGTGGTGCTTCGAACAGACTCAGGTTTTTTTACCAAAAGTTATGTCTCCATTCCATTGCAGCCAGGAGTTAGGGAATCTCGCGTGCTGGATCCAATAAGAGTGGTAAAAATGTATAATAAAAGAACAGATTCTATTCGAAAAACTTCCAGTTTGTTCATCCTAACTACCTGTCAAAATATGGGTAAAAAAGCTTTGAAGGACTCTATAGCCAGATGGATCCATTCTGTCATCCCCACTGCTTATGATCCGGCTGGAGTAACCTTGCCTTGCCCAGTGAAGGCCCATTCTACTGAGCTATGGCCATTTCATGGGCAGACTTCAGAGAAGCATCTCCAGCAGACCTATGCAGGGC
This sequence comes from Neoceratodus forsteri, assembly GCA_016271365.2. Taxonomy (NCBI): domain Eukaryota; kingdom Metazoa; phylum Chordata; order Ceratodontiformes; family Ceratodontidae; genus Neoceratodus; species Neoceratodus forsteri. Next base: position 1,230,088,892 of record CM057453.1, on the reverse strand, counting down.
GGCCACTCGGTCATCCATTCACACGTTCACAAAATTTTACAAACTGGATGTGACGGTGTTGGCGTCCTTTGGCCGCCGAGTTCTTCGGGTGGTGGTGGACCCTTAGGGGCACTTACATTCTTCCCACCTGGGATATCTGGGGATGTACTGCTTTTGTATATCCCATTTGTATGGAAGCCTGGAGACCAGCTTAGAAGAGAAAAAACGAAATTTAAATACCTGTAAATTTTCTTTCTCTGATGGCAAGCTTCTGCTTCCCTCCCAGAATGTATAAAGTTGGCCAGTTGGCCATGAATGGCTCAAGTTTCTTGTTTTTTTGTATCCCGGTGCATGTAGTATTGCCAGATTTGGACTGCTTTTGGAAGAACTAATGGAAACAGGAAGTGGAGGGCTAGATATCCCCAGCTGCAGAGCTTAGTTTCTGCCTGCATATCTGCATCAGCAGGTACAGCCTGTTTGTATGGAAGCCCGGAGACCAGCTGTCGGAGAAAGAAAATTTACAGGTATTTAAATTTTGTTTCTGCACCTGTGGTGTGAAATGATGTTTTGACGGGGATTTGAAAATTTTCTCCTCACCATTGTTCATGAGGTGGGGTCACAGAAAGGCTATGTTGAAAGTTTGGTGTAAAAATGTGGTAAAATGACCAAGTTATACATGCACATGGAAAATTTTCAATGTTCACTCATAACTTCATTCATTTTCAATATTTTGACTCCTAACTTTCAACATAGCCATTTTTTCACACCACCTGATAAACATGGCAGGTGTAATTTTTTAAGTCCTGGATGAGATGTGTTATTGAACATGTGGTGCAAAATGATGTTAACTTTTGGCCAATATACTATAAAATGCTACATGTGTTTATAAGGGAAGTTCTAAAACAACTACCTTGAAAGTATGGGTTCAAAATAAATAAAAAAAAAAGATAAAAAATTATTACACAATGATATGTGTACTGCCAGCCTTTACTCTAGTGGGTAGAGCTTTGTGATCCCATGCCGGTGAGCTAAGCTAGGGGGCAAGCTCAGTGAACCAACTGGATGGGGTGAGGTTTCTGGGATGGTTCTGTTATGCAACACCAACCCTCAGCCAGGAAAGGAAAGGTGCAGCGTTGCCTGCATGGGCCCATGTACCATATAGTGAAGAAAATTCTTCTCTTGGCAAAGGGCTCTGCATCTCTGCACCCATGGGTGGCAAAGGGCCCTGTGCATTGGCTCAGAGATGGACTCTTTGCCTGTGCATCTGTGTCTGTGGGCACATGGACGTGCAGGGCCCAGAGGGTCCTGAGATTCTGCAGCCCACAAGACAGCCCCATGAATTCTTGACATCCGTTGCCGTACTTTCACAGGTGTACGGAGTTTTCCCTTGGTGCAGGGCCCAGAGGGCCCTGCATGTCTGCATCTGTTTTCGCAGGTCCCAGTGAGACTACAGTTCCACTGTCTTAAAAAGAAGGGAAGTTCTTTGCAAAAAAAACAAACAAACAGTGTTAATGCACCAGTTAGGGTTCACCTTAGTGCAACAAAAGTAGCAAAATATGATGTAGGGTTTGCTGCCCTAACTCCCCACCTCAACCGCCCAAGCAGCAAAAGGAAAAAACATTAGGGTTGTGGGTCTCTGGAGTCTTGGTGAATTAGTGGTGGGGTCTTCCTTGGGGTTGTCAGCCTACTGCTCACTGCTTCCCTTAAGGAAACAAGGTCAGCTGTGATCTCTTTTCTTCACACAGGGTCCTACGGAGTCCTGCGTGAAGAAAGTTACAACAGATTTTGTTGGCGTGTGGCAAGACATACTTCTCTGCCTTTGAAGAGTGCATCATTGTGAGGCACTGACTTGGAGCTGTACCTTATGCTTGGACTGGAGGCTACGGGCTTGGGGGGAGGGGTGAGCATTAGGGTTGACAACCCCAAGGAAGACCCCACCACTGATTCTCCAAGACTCTGGAGACCCAAAACCCTAATGTTTCTTCCTTTTGCTGCTTGGAGAGGTGGGGACGGGGACTCAGGTTACGGTGGAAACCCTAATGCCACATTTCCCTAGTTTTGTTGTAAGTTGAACCCTAACTGGTGCATAACGCAGTGTTTGCAAATTGTATATTTATATATAAATATATGTGTAGATATATAACTTGAGGTATGCAGGTGTGAATCCACAGTTTTTTGATGGGGTTAGCAATTTGCCTTGAAAACAGTCAAAGGTTCCCTTTACAAATGTGGACTAGGCTAAAACAGTTGCAGTTTGTTGGACTTAGGGGGTAGCACGTGTTGCATCACTGCATAGCTGGATCCACTAGTGGGGGAGTGGAAACAATAAACAAGATTATGGTTTTGAAGTGATTATAAAATGGTGTTGGAAAATCCATGTAAAGAATCAGGCATGACAGCAGGGTGGGGATTATGCTATGTTAATGTACCAAGGGGTGGGTTGGAGTCTCAAGCCTGAAGGTTGAGGGACTTCAACCACACCAAGGTACGTTAACTAGCATAATCCCACTAATGGAACTGCCTTATTCCACTTATAAAATGGGTTGTCTTTTTCTGTCTCCCCCACCTGCCATTTCTCTCCCTCACTGCTCTCTTCCCCATCCGATGAAGCTCTCTCCCCGGTTGCTCATAGGAATCCTTCACCTGCTGTCTCTCTTCCTCACTGCTCTGTTCCCTGGTCATTCTTAAGAAAAACTCACTGCTCTCTCTCTCCCACCTGCCAGCTGTCTCTCCTGCCCGCTGTCTCCCGCTGTGAGCTTTCAAAAAAACCCTGTCTGCTGGCCCTCTCTCTCCTACACTGACTCTTCTGACGCATTTTCTGATGTGCTGCTGCAGTGTGTGTGTGTGTGGGGGGGGGGTCACTTACAATAGCACATGCAGCCTGATGTGTCCACTGACGCGCTGGTAGAATGGTTAGTCACAAGGAAGCAGTGTTGCTGGGTTTGGGTGTCCTGCTAGCGCTGCACTGGTCATGTGTAGTTGCAGGTATTGTAACCTCTTGGGGGAAGGCTACACTAAAACAAGATTAAATTGTGACCTTTTGACCATGCCGGGGTATGCTGTCAGTTAATGCACCATGTGGCATGCTTCAACTGGATATGTACTATTCATGCAGTACCATTCCCTAGAAACTTGTAGAAAAAAGCAAATTGGTGTAAAAGCCTATTTAAAGTTCGGTGGTGGAAACCTGTATTGAACTAAAATTGCACAGAAAAGTAGTAATAAGCATAATTTGAGGGACCTAATAAATAGATGTCTAATGATTCCCTTTGTAAATAATTCTTACGGTAAAATGCAAAGGAGGTACTCTTTGTCCAAAACATGGAAAGGATTACATTCTGAGATCAGAAATGTAAAAAATCTAGGCTCATTTAAAGCTGGTATTAGATAGTGTGTGGAATGATAAATGTTCATGCATAAATAGTCCCAGGATAGAACACGGGTGTTCTACTGATATTATAACGTTTGTGGCTTTATTTTGTGTTGTGAATTTAGATATGTTTATATTTTAGCATTGTGTATTATGTTCCTCGCTTTGTAATTATGCATACCCTTTGATGTATCCTTGCCATGTTATCTGTTTATATGTAACCTATGAAATTTTGGAAATAGTTTACCTCTGTAACCATCTGCACAAGACAGCTTTGTAAAACAGGGCTTCGCAGTTCTAAAAGTTTCTTTCCTGTCAAAAAAATAAAGGTTTTTGTCTGTCTATCTATCTAGAATGGGTCAGACCTCATTTTTTTTATTTTTTGCAACATTTGTTTATTAGAATTTTCAGGTTTTCATACAGACGTGACTTAAGACAATACACATACATATAAGAAACGTTCATTAACTATATACAAATAGGTCAATCTCTCTTAAAATTTCTAATATCAAGATATCATAGTGTTCTCTTCCCCAGTTCTTATAAGCTCTGTCTTTTACATCCTTTATAGATTAGTCACATGCTAAGAACATATATATTTTCCCTCCAGACCCCATTTTTAAATGTGCTTTGATGCACACCAAGAGTGCTAGTCTTGTATTGTAGTTTGTCTCAGCAGCAAGCTTGCTTAAGTGCAGTAACACACTCCAGGATGTGTAGTATAGCACTTTCCAGGGCTGTAAGGCACACGGCTGTCTTGTGCCTCACACCCTTGAGGCATGCATTACACCCTGTTGTGTGTTATTGCTTATGTATGCCATTGTTACTTTTCTAACCACACCCCTACAAGTATCTGCATGTGTGTTACAGGACATAGAAACCTAGAGAACTGGCAGGCTGAAAGTGGTCTCAACACAGTTGCTGTTTGGGTAAACCCAAACAACCTGCTTTTGGGGGAGGCTTCTTGCTAAGACTTGGGGGTCTCTATAGATTGTGGTTCTCCCGTAGTCTTTCTTTGCAGATGATTAGGTCAGTACTGAGAGAACTTCATGTTTATGGACCTCAGCTGGGAGATGTGCAGAATTTAAAATACATAAAGGGTTTAAAGTTTAAGAATGACAATGGAATCAAGCTTCTAAATGATATGGCTTTGCAGATAAAGGTTTTGTTATCTTGTCTTGGGCTGGGAAAAGATTTCTATAAAAGGAAGTGTTTCAAAGCTCCACCTGAGGCTGGCTGCTAGCAGCCTAAAGTAGGTGTCAGAAAGGAAACAGTGCTTTGAAGATTCAAGAAAACAAATTTTTGGGCCTGTCATAAATGTTTTGCAAATTTACATCCGTGCTTGTACAGAAGGAGCTTTATTTTAGGCTTCAGAAATGATTCTGCTCAAATCTGTCCTTAAATGCACCTTGGCTTTTGGAGTGACTGACAGCTTGTCAAGGAATGGTTGCTGCCTCTGCTCAGAGAACGCAAAACAATAACACTATAAGAGATTATACACAAACTAAATAACGCTTTGCAGTTTCCCCCTTTATAACTATTATAATCCTCAGGGAATGTTGCGGAATCCCTCTGTGCTTCTACCCCCCGGTTGCATTTGTGGGGCAATGTGCAGTAAGTAGGGAGTCATATTACTAGGGAACATTGTATTCCATACTGTTAGAAAATAAATTGTTGTGATACAGTGCATGAACTGGGCAGCTGTAAAAAAAAAACAACACGTGTGCATTATTTGGCAGGTAGCCAACCACGCGTGAACGAATTGTGTGACCACTTTTAAGTAAAAATGGATATGTAACAAGTGATTGCTGCACATTAACAAATGTATGTTGCAGCTGGTGAAAATTGTATCATTTTTGATACATTATACCAGGTGAAATGTTTCCTGAATATTACATGTTTTTTATTGCTATTTTAATCATGACCAGCGATTAAAGGGAAAGGGGCCTGGAGTGCATGGAATGGCAGTCTGGCGTGGCCTACACATAAACATTAATCCATGATGAAGGTAGCATCTAATGGGGAGTTAATGCATGGTTGGGACTGTTGTGGCCCGAGGCCGCAGGCCGAGTGCCTACAACGGCCCAACCATGCATTAACTTCCCATTAGATGCCACCTTCGGAGTGGATTAATGCACATGTAACATGGTCTCTCCATGGGTATACATCTGAGACAAATAATTTTGGTGATCTTAAACAATGCACAATGACACCAATAAAGTTAATGAGTTCTTTTTACTGTTACTTTTTGCACTGTTAACAAACCTCTCTTACATACATGTATGCAATTTTTGGGGGTCTCCTTGTACAACTATCCAATTGTTCACAATTGTGGTCATTTTGAGAGATTTCTGAGCGGCTGTTCGTTTGCTACTGCTGCTAGGATGACCGAGGTGTTCCTGTTTCACTCGTTCACCCTGTACGTCTCTATGTCATTTGCATACCCCTGCCATTATTTGCTTCCCACTCGTCCTACTGTTTGCCTGCTGAAACTCGCTGTCTAATAACTCGCTTTTTTCACTACTCACAGTTGCCGACTCTCTCTGGTTTCTGTTGTCTGTGCTTCATCCTGGATAATTACAGTTGCCGGTGCCATACATGGTACAGTTCTCCAAATTCAATCCATTTCCCGATCCTCTCTGTGCTGCTCCCTCTTCCGGTCCATTGCATGTACGCCGCTCCTGCGTCCTGCTACACATTCCCCGCTTTCTTTATCGTCTGCACACTCCTTGTCTACCGATTGTTCCATTGCTGCTCTCCCACATACAGTTACCAATATTTTCTCTCTCTCTCTCTCTCTCTGTCTCTCTTTCCCCATTCTGTATTTTGCCCCAGTCCCTCATTAACACTTGTCCCACTACTACTAAGCCATTCCTACTTGCCATTTCTAAACTTGCTCACTTCAATTTCTTCTCCTCTACTGTTTTCTCTGCTGCTCTTTTTACTCCTCTGGCTGCTTTGTGTACTTCACAAGCAACACGGCATTATCGTCTCATAATGCTGTGTTGCTCCTCTACCAGCGGACCCAATTCAACCTATTGTGTTAGTTAATTCCAATGTTCTTAGTTTTGCCATGTTACAAATGGGGGTAATAGCCACGCTTAACCCTGCCTTGAATGTGTGACTATACCCTAGGTCTGTGGGGGCCTTTTGTGCCTCACTTCCATGTAGCTGGGTAGATGCGGTCCCCTTCTGTTTTATAGGAGGGCCGGCAGCAAGAGATTGTGGGATGCAAGAGGTTCAGCTAACACCATTTGTAAAGGATTTGAAATTTGTTAAAAGATTTTTATGTTAAAAATGCATTACATACAGAACCTTGATAATCATTTTACGAAGTGCAAAATAGAATTAACTATATAATTTATAGCAATTAATGTTAAAGCTTGGGTACGGGGTATTACTCTGTAAGTACAGAGCAGTTAATTTAATGCTACGGTTGAGACCCAATCTATAGAAAAGTAGGCTTTTATTAAAATTAACAAATGAATATTAAGGAAATCAGCTGGCACTGTATTATTTACAGGAAATGAATCGGACAGAAACAGATAGAATGAATTTATTCTGAGAATTTGAGATTACCAGGCAATACAGGTATGATGAGTCAGAGTTTTACCATCATAAATGGATGTATGATATAAATGTGTAAGACAAAAATATTATTGTACATGTTACTGATAATTGTACATTTCAGTTTTTTAATATGCAGATACTAAGTCCCCTGAAGAAGCCTTTGGGTGAAACATCAGGGCAGAAATAAAAATATTAACAAACATTTAGTATACGACTCACTTTGATCTTTTTAGAAAAAGAGGTTGAGCTCCCCCAGTCCTTTTCATTAGGTACTGTTCAGCTAACGGGGCAGCATACCTCCAATTAAGGAGTACTGGGTGCATATGCATATAGATGTACTTTTTGGACTTGCAAAGGAGGATTTCGATATAATCGGCAGTTTGGATACCAAAGAATTCGGCACCTTCGAAAGAAACTGGACTTTACACTGAGATAACCATAGAATATTGTGGACTGAAAAATATATAGTGTGACGCCCTTCTGTTTGTTTATTGTTGTGGGTACTGTATATTGGAAACGTTCCTTTGTCTGGTTCTATTGTAGGGAGTAAACCATGAGTGTGGATGAGTCAGCTAAGGCAGGACCCAATCATCCAGGGATGAGAGACTATGTAGCATTCAGTCAGGATGAAACGAACAGACCTACAGCAAATGAGAGGTAACAGGGACATGAGCACCCTGGTTAGTAAAACTATGCATAACATGGCTAATAGAGTAGAACAATTAAAATTTAAGGATTGTCATCTAGAATGTCATGGGCTAACATTAGCCCACTATTTAGAAGAAAATAAAATTCCTAGAAGACTCAGAGTCAATGTAGAACCCAATTTAGGGATTAATGTTCCAGAACTAACATATAAATGGGATGGTATACGTAACAAGTGCAGTTACGACTTTGTGTGCGCACTTCTAGAAACTATTTAAGAACAGGAAGCTCTTAAAATGAAACTTATCCAGTCAGAACTAAATCCAGTCAGAGCTAAATCAGTTATTGGAAGACATCAAACATAAACATAAACATCAACTGAGTCCAGTCCTGGTTCCTGAAAAAACAGTTTAAACATAATGCCAAAAAACTGTCACCATGGTCTTTGGAGCTAGACAAAAGCTTGCCTCCCTACCTGCCCCCCAGCTATCTCTACCCTGGACGGCTATCCCCTTGAGCTAGTCTCCACCTTTAAGTACCTGGGAGTCTGGCTAGACAGCCACCTCAACTTCTCCACCCATGTTGACGCCATCTGCACCAAACTCCAGCTCAAACTTGCCATCCTCTATCGCCGCAAAGCCAGCCTTCCTTTTCTACCCATAGCGAACTTGTACGTAAAACAATCTTGCCAGTGCTGGACTATGCGGACATCATCTACGGATCAGCCCCAACCTCTTTCCTCTCCAAACTTGACATCCTACTCAACTCATTCTGTCATTTTGCCACTGCCTCCCCCCCCCCACTTACTCATCACTGCATCCTCTACACAGCTCTCTCACTGACCCCGCTCTCACACAGGAGAGCCATCCACAGTGCCTCCCTCATAGCTAAATACTGGCTAGGCTCCTTACTACCCCCTACCTCACTTCCCACCTGCCACCAACAATTTCCCTAGGCTACTCCCTCCGCCACGGGGATGTATGCACTTTCTACCTCCCACGCTCCCACTCAGCTACCGGTCAAGCTGCCTTTTCATACCATCTCCCTCTCCTTTGGAACAACCTTCCACCCAACCTTCACCAGGCCTCCTCCCTTTCAGCTGTTAAACAACTCCTCAGGCTCCTCCACTCCCCTCACTGCCAACGATGCTTCTTGGGACCCACCCCTACTCAGGCCTAATCCTACGCTTGGAGGCCCCATACAGCAAATTTTTTTTTGCTCACGCTAGCCCCCATTTTGAATTCCATTTTCTCTGCTGCACAATTACTGTTCTGGCTTATACCATGCTGTATAGACTTATGTTTGTACCTTATTTCTACATGTAGTATAGATTTATGTTACTTTATTTCTACATGTTGTATAGATTAACGTTTGCACTTTATTTCTTGATGTTGTACATACTGTCTGTAACATAAAAGTAAAATTGTGGTATTCTTCAGCACACTTCAGTGTACTCCTTGTACCCAGGTCACACCTAGAAACGAGCCTAGGCTCAGTGTGCCTTTCCCAGTCACCAATTATGAATAATAAATTTATAGAATATGAAACTAAGATAAAACAACAGAAACATAAAAAGTTCACACAAGATACAAATGACTACAGAGAAAATAGGGTGTACACATATAAAAAATTCCAACGTAAACAGAGACGTAAACAGAGTAAACAAGGTTCCTGCATGGACTCATCAGATAGCTCTGATAGCTGTAGAAAACAATCTAGAGCTATGCATAGAAAGGGTAAGCCTTTTTTCAGAGACACCAACAGCAGCACAGGGTCCCGGGGGTCCAAAGGAGGATTTGACAGAACAATTAGAAGAGGACGTGGAACAAGAAGCAGGATACCCACTGAGGAACAGGGTCATGCAGAAGAAAGAAGGAATAAGAGAAGAACCTGGAGGGGCAGTAGGAGGATCAAGAATAGGATATATTTCCAACAGAAGCAGGGGCCAGATGGGGAGAAGCAGGTAACAAATGTAGAAGAGCATGATTTAGTGGTATTTAAGTAGTGGAATTCTGAAAGAGGAGGAGACCAAGGTCCTAAGTAATGGACTCTCCTTTTCTCTGGCTACCAAATCAGATGGCTTTGAATTAATGAGTGATTTACAAAAATTTTTCAAAAGAGTACGTCTGGAAGCAGAATTTGTAGGGAGGCCAATAGAAGATCAATACAAGGAAGAATAAAAAAAAAAGATTACAAATGAAATCATCTTACAATCCACCTAAAGGAAGATATCACACCATAGAGATGTTTGTCACAATAGTCTTGAAAGGTTTAGAGAGTCTAACTAGAGGTGAAAAATAACCTTACATGTAAGGAAAGAAGGGCCTTAAATACCATTAGGGAGGACCATAACATAGTTACCAAGCCGACAGCTAAGTGTGGGGGAGATTATTATGCAAGATGCACAGTGAAAGGAGATGTGCTTGAATCTGTTACAAGATGTAGATAGCTATAAATTATTGGGGGGAGATCCCACAAATGCTATAGCCATACACAGACTGGGAAGCATATATGCTTATCAAACAGAACCCACATATTTCAGTTTTTTATTGCATCCCTAAGATGCATAAAAATGGAAAAAAAAACTTCCAGGCAGACCAGTAGTCTCCAGGATAGACTCAATTTTGGAGCCTATTTCTACATTTAACTTTCACCTACAACCCTTGATAGCCGACAAGAGTACCTATGTAAAGGATAGTGGCCATGTGATTGAGCTTTTAGAGCTTTTAGAGGATATCAACAGGCAGGGAATATTAAAAGATTGTCTCTTGGTCACTTGTGATGTTAAAGATTTGTATACCTCGATACCCCACGAGGAGGATATGGCAAGTATGGTTACCCTGCTGGACACAGGTCTGGCAGGCACCAGGCTCCAAAACAGACTGCTACAAGCCTTAGCTGAACTGGTACTAAAGAGGAATTAATTTAAATCTGAGAAGTTCTAGGAGCAAATGAAAGGAACTGTCATGGTTATTACAGTGGTGCCCAGTTATGCTAATGTTGTCATGTACCATTGTGAGAATGAATATATCCTGAACCATCTGACCAACCCATCTCATGATACCATTAAAAGTTGGAAATGTTATATTGATGATATAATCTTCAATATGGACAGGAGGTATAATGTTGTTGAAAGATTTGACAAATATCTAAATACTAGGAATGAAAATGTAAAATTCATTACAAATTACAGCAAAAAAGAAGTGGCCTACCTAGATTTGAAAACTGTGACAGGAAGGAAGAATACAACCCAAACTATTCCAAAAAGAAATAGACCATAAGATTCTCTTGCATTATGACAGCTGTCATAACAGGGATCTAAAAGCAGTATCCCCTATTCACAGTATGTTACAGTGAAGATATGTTTTACTTTACAGGGGTCAGGAAAGCAGCTTTTGGCTCCAGTACGGTTAATTGTGTGTTTCCATGCTGAATAATTAACATATGATTTATTGTGTCTTGGTATCTTGTTATGGGTACTAAGGGTGAAGCCGCTTCTCATTGTTCCATTTACTGCTCGAGCCTGCTGGTGGGATGAGCCTGCTGCTGATGACGACGACTTGGTTTCATCATTCTATGTGCACCTGGCTCTGTATTTAAAATCAGCACAGTAAACATGTATACCGAAATCAACACTAGCCTGCATCCCAGCATGAGCCTATACCGAGAGAAACTTGAGGGCTTGTTAAAAAAGAGAGAGAGAGAAAAAAAAGCAAACTAATTATGGCGATGTCCGATCTCCATGGCGACCCTCTGTGTTTTGTCTAATCAAGCTAAGTCAGCTTGAAGCCAACATCTGATTTGCAGTGTACATCCCCGAAGCAAACTAGCCTGCCTGCATCCCACCGTGAATCTTACTGAGAGAAGTGAGGGTGTGTGAAAAAACAACGAGCATGCTATAGATCAGATGCTCCTCAATGGACAACGACATAGCCTTCAGCGACGGGTGGGGGTGGGGGTGGCAGGTGGACCAGGAATGGACTGGAGACATTTGATTGTTTAGTGCACTGCTGGACTTAGTTTACAGGACTCATATATATATATATATATATATATATATATATATATATATATTTATATGTGTATATATATATATATATATATATATATATATATATAAAACATCCAGCTGTCAGCAGTTAATTACCTGGTAGTCTGTTGTGAGGCATTTTGGTTTTTGCTCATTACAGTGCTACTAGTTTAATTGATTTAACCCTGAAGGGAGTTTTATTTTTTTCTAAAAGATGGAGCTTACCCTGAATGGAACTGGGCACTGTGGTCCGGCTCAGATCCAAGCTGTACCGCAGTCTCGGATCTGAGCCATACCATACCGCAGTGCCCAGCTCCATTCAGTGTAAGCGCCACATTTTAGAAAAAAATAAAACTCCCTCCTGGGTTAAATCAATTAAACTAGTAGCACTGTAATGTACAAAAAATAAAATACCTTGCAACGGACTACTAGGTGATTAACTGCTGACAGCTGGATGTTAAAAAAAAATATATATATATACATACATATATATATATATATATATATATCACATCAACAACTCCAGCATTTAGAGTTCTGCAAACTAAGTCCAGCAGTGCACTACACAATCAAATGTCTCCGCTGCCATGCCTGGTCCTCCTCCTCCCCCCCATCCCCACCGCCGGCACATCCACTGCTGCATTTATCTTTGCTGTACTGTGCTGTTAATACAGTTTTATCAACCTAGAAGGTGCCTTCATTGACACGTAACCATTGACAGCACTGTAAGAATACAGAGTGTTTGGTGTGAGTACAGCGGGTGACGCCAAAGCACAAACAGGCACATCAAGACCAAAATTGTGACTTCTCCAATGTGAATACCAGAAAGGTTAGTGAAGCAGCTCCGGTAATAGCAATGTTGTAAAAATCTATTAAATTATTAATATTAAAATAACAAGTAACATTTCTCTTCAGGCTAATATTCAAACCAATAGTACAAGTATTAATTGATAGGACACGTTTCATAGGACAAGTATCATTTTTTTATTTCCTGCCCTCTTTAAAAGTACTGACTGTGACAAATAGTTAGCATGAGAGAGAGATTTAGAAGTAGAGAATATCCACCCCCAAGTACTTACAGAAGCAGAACAGAGGATAAACAGAATAAATAGTAAAGAAATATTAATATCAGACCAGACATGATAGAAAAGACAGAATATACAATTATTTTTGTCAACAAAATTTAATAATAAAATGGGGTTCATTAAGACTGTGATCAACAAACACTGGCACATCTTACAAGCAGATAAAGGCATTGGTCGTCACTTCGGAGCGAGACCATTAATAGTGTCGAAAAGGAATGAAACTATTAAAGATAGGGTGGGTCACACTAGCATAATAAACCAGATGTACAGAAAGGGCAGTTATTATTAGGCCCTCTTGGAGTAGGTACACATAGTTGCAGCAGGTGTTCAGTGTGTAACAGTACCAGCAAGAAAGATGTATTTGAATATCCTTTCACCAAGAACAGATGTCCCATTAGAAAACATATCAATTGTAATACAACAGGGGTGGTCTGTTTATTGATGTGCCCATGTGACCAAATGTATGTAGGTAAAACTACTGTATCCGTAAAAGTACAGATTTCAAAACATATGGGAGATATCAGAAACAAAAATGAAAAATCTCCATTTGCTAAAAACTTTCAGGCGAGGGGCCATGTGCTGGCATCACCGAGGGTCTGGGGTCTAGAAATGATTTTTCCCCACAAGGGAATCTTTTAACAAACTCCTGGAGAAAAAAGAAATTAAATGGATTCATACTGTTAATGTTTTTCCAGCCGTATAGGGGTGAATGAAGATGCTAATTGGTCGATCTGCTGGTGAATGTAGATGTGTACAAATTGGGGTGTGGATATTGGTCAAATACATCGTGCAGGATTTAGAGAGTTGAAGATATGTGGTAACTCTGAGTACTGATTACACTGTTTACATCCTTATGAGGGGGTGTGCCCCCCCAACCCTATAATCCCCTGAGTTGAGGATTAAATATGGAAATGAATAGTACAAGCAGGGATTAGGGTGTTTTCATTAACTAGTGCACATGGGTGTACAATTGGGTGGTCAGGACATTCATATCTCTTATCAAATTTCATGAAAATGATAACCGCCTGTAAGGTGAATATAGGGCTCAGAATGGTGTCCCTTAGCTGATGTGCCCCTTTTCAACAACATATAACAGCAGAAGGGAGGGACCTTGAATAAGGAAGAGCACAGATTATGTATCTAATATAATTTTAAAATGTGCGGCTTGTAATATATGTGTGACAGCTACATATATTGATGGGGAGAGTGAGAATATATAATATAATATTGGGGTAATATGGCACAGCAGTTTTGTTACTACCTGCAAGAAAATCTTAAATGAACAAAACTGAAATGAGCAAACATACAAGCAGATAAGTAGTTTTGAAATGACTTAATTGAAATAACAAGGTTATGGCACAAATATTCATGAGCAGGTGACACGTAACATTATATGGTGTCTGGAGTATTCAGGAGCAAATTACATCATGCCATACACCAGGAAGTAATGGTATAAAAGACAGCGTGAACTGCATGAGCAGTGCTGCACATAGCACGAAGAATGCACCAGTCTCTAAAAACATGAGTAGAATTGGAGATTTATAACAAGAAATGGTTTTTAAGAAACATAGATGCCGGTTGTTCATGTATATGCATCTCACCACCCATAGATGTAACAACCAGTAGACAACAAGAAAAACACAGTTTAAAAGCTAAAACCTGGGAAGTGGATTAGGAAACTTGTACTATGTAACATGATGAAACAGCAAATGTAAACTGTTTAAAAGGGAACACGTTGCTTTTTGAACAGAATGCTGTAACTGATGGAATATAAGATACAGTATTATGTAAATGGTTTCGATCATGATGTGAATTTGCATGACTCGGAATAGCTATGAGGCAGTGAAATTTGATAGTGAGACAAACTTTTGTGGTTTAAGTATTAACAAACTTTCTTGAAAAATCTATTTTGGAACAATATAACTGATTATCCTGCAACTCGGTGGGCGCACCATACAAAGGTAAGCGTCCCAGTCTGGCACAGCCTACACGTGGTGGTAGTAGCCACACTTAGCCCTGCCGTGAATGTGTAACAATATCCTAGGTGTATGGAGGCTTTCTGGGCCTCGCTTCCATATAGCAGGGTAGATGTGGGTGCCCTTCTGTTTTATAGGAGGGTCGGCGGTCAGATTGGGATGCAAGAGGTTTGGCTAACAGTCATAGCTGCCGGAACAGGAGGGACCACTAGGGCCATGGCCCTACCACTTTCATAAGTGGCCCTTTCACTTTTTGCTATCATGGTAATATATTTAATAGGGGAAAATTTACCCCTTATGTCCTGGCCCTACCACTTTTCAAACCGTTCCGGCACCACTGCTAACAGTATATATAAAGGATTTGAGAGTGTCAAACAGTTATTATGTTAAAAATATATTACACACAGAACCTTGAGAATCATTTGTCAAAGTAAAAAATAGAATTGTCATTTATAGTAATTGGTGGCAAAGCTGGGGTACGGGGGTTACTCTGTAAGTACAGAGCAATTACTTTAATGCTGCGGCTGAGACCTCATTTCCAGAAAAGCAGGCTTTCATTAACATTAACAAATGAATATTAAGGAAATCATATTGCACTGTATTATTTATGGGAAATGAATTGGACAGAAATAAACAGAATGAATTTATTCTGAGAATTTGAGATTACCAGGGAATACAATAGGGTATTATTAAATAACTGGTATTGCATAGCAAAACGCTACGCATGTCAAAGGGTATTGCTAAACATTTTCTGGATTACATAGCACAGGACTGCTAAACATTTTTATAATTTTATTCAGGTTTACGCATTCAAAACACATTAAAAATAAAGCATTTTTCATTTTGCTAATCAATCTGTGCCATGCGCTATGCATTTTCACAGCTGATTATCACTTTCACACGCAAAACTGCTAATCAGTATTTCTGGCGTATTTAATACCCTGATACAGGTATGATGAGTCACAATTTTACCATTATGAATGATGTGTGATATAAATGTGAAAGAGAGGAAGGTTATTATACACATTACCAACAAGTGTACATTAATTTTTTTTTTATTTATAGATAATAAGTCCTCTGAAGAAGCCTTTGGGCCAAACATGGGGGCAGAAATAAAGATATTAAGAAAAGTTTAATGTACGTCTAACTTTAATCTTTCTAGAAAAGAGGCTGCACTCCCCCAATCCATTTTGTTATATGCCTAGAGTGGACCAGTATGCACTAGTGTAATGTAGTATGTTGTTTTTTTGTTTGTGTTTAGGAATTAGCCGTCTGCCTTTCCCCCCAAACTGTAGACCTGCTCCTTCTGTTCTGGTCTGGTCTTGTGCTGGTGCTGCCCAGCCCCATCTGCTGCTCTAGTCACTGTCACACCAGCAGGGGTCCCAATGGGGCAAGGCCTGAGAGTGCCAGGGACTGTCATACTGATGGTTGGCCATACATAGGGGCATTCTGGCTGTTCCTCCCACTGCCCCTGGTCTCTGGCATGGTGTCAGGCAGCACCATGACAGGTCAGGTAGACACGCAGCATCCATCTGTGGCAAGTTCCCTAGCCTATCGCAGGGGTTGCTGCTGCAGCAGCAGAATTTTTGGTGTCAGCCCTCCCCGACTGAGAGCACCTCTGCAACCCCTCTGTGGGTCACCTGGTTAGCTTCCAACTCTGCTCACAAACCCTATTCACCAGCACTGTGCCATCGAGTGGCTTTGTATTACACTGTTTATAATAATGTTTTTGAGCAATGTGTTAGACACTCTCCCCTACAGTGGACCATTAGCTAAGAACAAGGAATAAGAGCCTAGTAGTGCTGTACTCTACCTGAAACTCCTTTTCATCATTAAGTTCTGTGAGTTTCTTTTACCAGAATGTTGGTGGCAGCAGTTGCGTCGGCGTTCATAGGGCATCTCTTCTCTCTCTCTCTCTCTCTCTCTGTCAACATACAAACAGCCACCATTGCATGATCGTTGGCTGCCAGTACCACACTCAGCATCTGCCAGTTTTGACTAGGGACAGCTCATCTGAGAATCTCCAGGACTGAGGTTTATTGATTATAGAAATACAGTTTGTAATGGCCGGCCCACCGGTGCAGTGGTAGCGCTACCGCTTGTGACACCGGCGATCTGGGTTCAGGAATGAGCTTGGGGAGTTGGGGTGCTGGCCGGGAGGGGAGACTTGAGCATAAGTGGGACCGCTTGTCTTTCCTGGGAGGGAGGGGGTATGTTGGCCTGCTGCATGCCTGGCTTCTGGTGGAGACCAGAAGTACGACAGACCGGTGCCCTATGCAGGGGGGAGGCATGATAGACTTTGGCTCTAAGAGATTGATGTCAACCGCAGTCATGCCTCTGGGGACTTAAGGGGTTAAAATGGAACCTGGCCAGCCACAATCAGTGGAGGAATGGAATATTCACCACTGGACCCACAGCTCCACAATGCAGGACCCGATGCAACAAGAAGGTATGAGGACTAGAATGCCACAGAAATCTCATCCCTGCCTGGGAGGAACAACCAAGGCTCTGTGGGGGTACTCGGGGTGTGGACTGTGAGGTCATGTGGGTCAACAGCATGGAGGGCTGAGAGGTTCCCGGGGGATAAATAGCAAGTTAAAAAAAAATACATTCTATAAAGAAGCCAGGCAGATTGTGCTACTGCTCCCTTAAGCCTCGATTGTGTTGGTTGTGACTTTGATCTCTGGCTATGGTACGCTATGCCTTTTTCACAATTTTCTTTTCCCTTTATCTCTTTGGCTCTTTTCTTTCCTCCCCATTCCCCCCTCACCCTCTGAAGTAGCTCATCTCTTTCCCACAGTGCCTGTACTGGTGATGCGGGCCTGGCACAGAGTTACAGACGCTGCTGGCCTTGGAAATCCCTATGGCAAAACAGAGCCTGCTTTTATTCTCTCAAGATAATCCAAACATGTCATGATGATGTGGAAGCAAAGAAACATAGGTATACGGTTAGATTCTTCTCTTCAGACATGAGAGTGCTGTCACACCTGTTGGAAAGACCTGGCTAACCTTGAGAACGTGTGCACTGTAAGATAACTGTACTTTGTAAAAGGCGTCGAAGAAATTCTATCAATTGATTGGCTCCAACACATGACGTAACATGTATGTATTAGAACTAGTACTGTAGTGATAAAAAGAGCAAACAGAAAACTTTATTTTTGTAATGTAACCAGTTGTTACCTTTTACTTATAAAACATTATTTTTTCCATTTGCTTATTATTAGGTGTTTGTACTTAATTGTATTAGGCATGACACGAAGAGCAGTGCTTTATCAGGCAGCTGACATCACTAGCTCTGTTCCTTTTGACTCCTCATCAGCACTTTAACATTACTTACTCTGACATCACAAATGACTGATCCTGCAGTAGGCGACTCTTCAGGATGAGTTGTGATGTCACAGTACATGAGGTCACAATGCTGATGAGGTACGAAGGAGACTAGAACTAGCAATGTCAGCCTCTAGGTAGAGTACACTTCCACACATCACACCAAGTATTGCCAGGCTGAAAAATCTTATAAGCAAAAGGGAAAAGGAAAAGTACCTCAGAAGTAAAAGTAGCATCTGCCCACATATAATAAATATTAATTTCAGGAAGTGCACTTCCTCTTTAACAACCCCCACACACACACACACATTTGTGGTGTGCATATTTTTCTGTATGATCACACACATTGTCTGTCATGTGTTATCTCTTACATAAACAGTATATGTTAGTCCAATGAAAGGTATCAAATTATCCAATGACTCTAGTTTTCCAAGGAACCGCAGAGCTGCAAACGTATTTTCCTATAAAATAATCCAAGAAGCACTGAGTGAGCCATGGGTTACTCATGATTGTAAAAGTAGTAAAAGCAGGTGAGTCATGGGTCATACTTGGCACATTTCCCATTCCCAGTCCACTTTCGGTGGCCCCCTCACTTCTTTCTATGTGGGTAGGCAGACAGTTTAAGTGACAAAACCATACTGTGGGATGGTTGCTGGTGGGTATTCCAGAGCAGTTTGGTTGGTGCCTACCATTCCTCTTGGTGTCTTCAGCTTTTCCTTCCTGAGACCTTGGGCTGTGTGTGCGTAATCCAAGTCTGCTGTGGAACAAAGGTTTCAGCTGAATTGCTAGCATGACACTACATTTCCAGTGTTTGTTTTACCATGGTCCCATAGGCTGACTGCCATTCAAATGGTGGAAGTAGCCATGATGGGCAAAAAGGGCATGGGACCAGGGAGCACTGCTTAGTCTGATGACAGAGTGGTCACTGGTGAGTCCTGTCTGAAACTGGACATTTACCCCTCCCCTTGTGCTTTGCTGTGGAGGAGAGCAAAGAGCCATACAATTAATGAAAGAAAATATAACCATTGTAAGAGGGAGGGAGGCAGTTATGTGCATTTATATAACTGGCGTCTGCAGTCCAACCTCCAGATTGGCTGTAACCTGCGCATGTGTTTTACGGATGCCTTGCCTTTGTGTAAAGCGGGGAGTATGTATAGGAGGCATGAGGTAAGTAAAAAAAAATAGTAAAACAAATTAAAATGGCTTACCGTGTTTTATAATTGTGATAACTTGGGGGGTGTACCAGTCTGTAATCCTGCGCCCTCTGCAAACAGCACATGCTTTAACCTCATGTTCTTTAGTGCGCAGGGGGTTGGATTGCTGATAGTAACCCCTTCATCATGCCATAGCACTTGACTGTTCAGCCAGTCTTGGTTATGTTGCAAGTAAGGATACCGGCCTACCTAATGACAAAGTGGCCGCTCTTGTTTTCATATGAACTTGTTTGTCTGCTGTTCTTTGCTGGAAGTGCCACTCAGTACGTCAATGGAAAGAGAATCCTCTGGTTTGTTTGCTGTGTTTTGTGGTTACCAACTGCTGCATTAACTGTGTCTGCAGTTGTGTACTCGATCCTTCTTTAGGGTTTGCTGGTGAATTTACTCTAAATGTGAAACACTGCAAGCAAGCAAAACAAAACTTAAAAAAGAAAGCCACAGGTTTTTTTGCTAATTGGTAGGTGGGTGAGGTTGCACCTGCTGTGTATTAGATTGTGTAATGTCGTATGTGAAGAGCCTACAGGGTGTGAGAGTGCTGAAGAGTTTGATTCATTCTCCACAATGTCTTGTTGTTTGCGCAGTATGGTGTGTGGAGGGGGGCAGTATCAGTGTTCTTCTTTCACTGTGGGATTTGTTTCAGAAGGGAGCCTGGTGTGAAGGCCTCTATAATTTGGTTTGGATGAAGTCACAGGGCACGTAGCAGGGTTCAAAATTAGCATTTTGCGCAAGTCAGAAATTGAATCAGGTAATTACTAATAAGACCATGTTGGCCTGATTGGCTAGCACAAACGCCACTTTCCTTATTTCGTGACTTCCAACTCAGTAATGTGGGGTTTATTACAAATACACAAATCAAGGCATTGCCTTGTGTTCTTAGAGTGTACTGGCCTTTTGGTCTGTTCAAAAAAAGAAATGTCCTCATTTATATTCCTGCATAAATTAATTATCAGAAACCAGGCTTACCTTTCACACACTGTTTGTTTATGGGCAGGCTAAACCCTTGTCCAATCAGATTGAAGTCTCTCGCATCATGGACTAGGGGCCTAGTTAATCCAGGGACTCAGGTTTTCACTCAGCCACCCTTGTATTGTTTCTGCAGGCCCTTCCTTGATTTCCTAGTTATCCCAGAGCTGTCAGGCCCATGGAGAGAATAATGGGGTCTGATAGTTCTCAAGTTAAGCTAGGCATGTTATTCAATTATCATTCACTGAAAGATCCTTATAGTGATTCAAGAGGGACAGATCTCTTGTGTAGTTCCACGATGCAGCGCCATAAGGTTGTGCCGTCTTGCTTGAAATAAATGTTTAGTTGCAGGCTCCTTTGGACAATATTTAGTATGAAACTATTTCCATTCAGTGTTCATTTGAGTTGGCACCAGGGACAAAGGCATGCTGCTTGCAACAGTGCAGCTACACAAATAAAGAAAACCGGGGAACTAAATGCAGAAATGTAAAAGACAAAATCCTCAGTACAAAAGCACTACTGCAGGAGTTATCTGGGAAGGCCAATGGGAATAAAGCCAGGTTTCAAAAATTATACATCCCAAAAATGTAAGGGATCATGGGAGGTATATGCCAATCACCATGAAAGAATTTAGGATGGTTCTGCTTTAAGCAAGAATGTATGGTGCCAGATAGCCTGTCTCACAATTTACAGTGGCCAAGAACAGAAAACATGGACACATATTTAATTCTTCTCAGGACATGTCAGAGTGCCTTATCGTATCGGTATTTAGGTCAGGGGGGAGGTGCAATCAGCCCTGTGATGGTCTTATGGGTTTGTGTCATGATAAGTTAAAAATAGTAAAGCAGGGGGCGCTGTGGAGCAGCCAACATGGAGGACGTTTCCTTTTGAGCTCCAGATCTCTCTACTATATAAAGTTAAATTTATCAATCTGTTTGGCCCCAATTCAACTTTAAAATAATTTTACTTGTGTACAAACAGCTGTAGACTGGACTATGGGTCCGAAAAAGGACCACAAACACACCGTGCCAAACTTGGATGTCTATTTATCTCCTGTGGCTGGTTCGAGAGGCACTGGGTTTGGGCCATCTTCCTCAGTGGATGCCAAAGCAACGGAGGCCCCTCACCCACAGATTATGGCAATCCTTCAAAAAATCCAAGCTAATGGGGAAGAAACCCATCACCAATTGGCAGCGGTGGAGGCTCGGTTCAGCGAATTCGATACCAGGGTACAAATCAATGAATCCCATATTTCTGAGCTTAGCGCTGACTGAGACTGTCAGATGGAGAGGAATGCAACATTCACATAGGATCTCCAGTTTCTCAGGGCCAGAGTGGAGGCCTTGGAAAACTCACAGAGACAAGCCAATATACGCATTGTGGGCTTTGCACCCAGATTCCCTGGCAGCACAGAAATAACCACAGTGGTTACTAGACTCATTTTTACCAACCTTAATCTGTTACCTGAGGATTCCGGGGTAAAGGTAACCAAAAGCTTTTGCTATTCCTATCAGAGCCAGAGCACGAAGCAAGGGGGGATCACGCCCCTTAACGGCCATTGTAACTCTCTCCAGCCCAGAGGCTCGAATTCCGTTACTACAGACAGCCAGACAACATGGGAAGATAGTGGGGGAGGGCAGCAAAATTGCACTTTTTCCTGACATATCATCTCAGATGCAGAATAAGAAAAAAGCGCTGCAACTCACTAAAAAAATCCTTGCTTGAGAATGGCATCACAGCCCAGCTGCTTTTCCCAGCGAGGTTTCAAATCTGCCGTGCAAACAAAACACATCTCCTCTTAGACCCAGACGTGGCGGCTGCATTTGCATCAAAACTAATAGAGGCCCAGTCTACTACCAAAGGACATGAGGGAGCTGAAGAGATTGCCTCGGACACTAACGACTGAACATAGAAGGGTTCCTTGCCGGATCCTTACTTTCTTTCTCATATTTGTATGGAATTATTGGATAAAGGGGCTGTTCTCAGAGATGGTATATAGTAATCAGTTATATATAAACTTAAGCATGTTGGCAGTGTTCCTTTGTTTATATACCTGACATGTATTGTGAAGTATGTTCTGCCTATAAAGTGAGCAGTTTTATTTAGGGGGTTGGATCGCACCCCACTCAATTTGTGAACTTTTAGTTTAGAATAAATCCTGATAAATGTCCTGTCTCCCTACCAGTCATCTGGTATGACCTAAGAGGTAGGGGTGGAATGCAATGTAATTGAGACCAGACAATCTATTAAAGGACCACGAAGCTCTCTTTCAAGGTTTACTCAGCCCTCCGGTCACATTGCTGTCCTACGCAGAGCAGAAATAATGGCAAAAATCCTTCAAGCCTAATGACTGGTGAGAGCGTACTCTCCTACATTATTATCGGGCTAGAAATTGACTCCTGAGTACTACAGGGTGCTTCAGTTGTGAAGAATGGACAATATTTTTTTTCTCTTCCTTTTTGTTGTAGTGAAACATCTGTACATTTTGTAATGACGGAGTGCAAGCTCACTGTTGCTGTCAGTAAGGATTGCAAAGATGGTGTATGCTGTATTTTACAAATCTTATAAATAAAAAGTTTTAAAAAAAAATAGTAAAGCAATCTAAAAGACAAAGGGACGGATTTTCAAAGCCCCCGACAATGCCGCAAGTCCCTGATGCAGCAGTCATTTGGCGCTCAGGGCCTGCAGCATTTTTCTGGACAGCAATCGGGATTTTCCATCTTATATGCCGACTGGTCTAGCTTGCGTCAGTCCCAGGTGTCCTTTTCATGGGGCTTGTGCCAAATACTTGGCACAAGCTGACGTAAAGTGGGAAGACTGTTGCAACTGCACCCAATGTACCGAAGTCGGGTGCAGTTTCAGCAAAGGTGTTGGACACAGCAGCACCAAAGAACGGGTTTGATGCAGGGCTTAATGCAAGCCCTGCATTCCCCTTTGAAAACTCGGCACAAAGAATCTCGGCCCAAAAGCACTTGAGGCAAGGGTTACCTGAGAAGGGCTCTAGCAATAAAGCCAAGCCAGGTTTCTAAGAAATATAAAATTACACAGTCCTCAATAGTGTAAAGCATTACGGCATTTAGGCAAATTGTGTAAAACTATCACTGGACATGGGAAATAGGGAGATTATTAAAGCAAGCAGTACTAGATAATCAAGAAGTGATTAACAAAATTCTGCTGTGTGGCTGGAAGCATGCAGCCATAGTTCTTGTTTCCATATCTGTAAAAATATTTTTTTCTGGCGATCTTCAATTTTTCAGATATTTTACATTTATTTCCATTGTTGTGGATTCACCAGAAATATGACTGGTGCCTAGTTTGCAGCCAAGCTCCCCCCTCACATTGCATCACGTCATTTGTTTACTTTCATGGGACCCTGTGCTGCATGTTCCCACTGTCCGTGTGTGGTACTGCGAGTCATGCTCATACGCAGTTGGCAGCAGAGGGTTCCAATGCAACATGGCGGGTAGGAGAAATATAAACAAAAACATAGAAAAACAGAGCAAATTATGGGGTGATAGTACAGTGAAAACAAGAAAGATTACTAGGTAAGTGCTCAACAGAGCACAGGAAACAAACTGTTGCAAAAGATCCATTTTTTTTTATCTAGTACTGCTGCTTTAGATCTCCATACATAAGGGCACAGTACAGGAAGGCGCAGTGGATCGTCAGCATATCAGGCTGTTTGCAGTGCGATCTCAGACACTCCATCACCGCCTGTTAAAAATGCCAGCTGCACCCCTCCGATTTGGAAATGTTACGAGTGCTGAGCTATACAAATTCTGCTATACACAGTGGGAGTACAGGTGGATCTGGGCACTGACACCCCAAACTTTGCAGCGATCACTGCATTAAGTTTGCCAGTAGTTCTCCTTTAAAGAGGAATACCTCAGATGAATCTCACTTTCTTGTACAACTTTCAACTCCAGATTCATAATGGAGTTATACAGCAGCTACAAAAACTTTTTTTTTTTCCACTATAAGAGTGGTTTCAGTTTTAGACTTTGAGAGCCTGAACAACTAAGCTTGGCTTCACTGTTCTCAAGCTTGAAGACTGTGAAGGAAACTATTCTTACAGTGGAAAGAGTGTCCGCGGCTGTCGTATTAACCCCCGTAAGAGAACCCACTAACTGCACATTCAAAAATACAGCAGGAGGTGTGCAGTAACTGAAGTGACATCTGTGTCATTTCCCATTGACCCTTGAACTTACAAGGAAGGCAACGGTGAAAAGAACTCGAAGTGTAAATTTCATGATCATTGTACTTCAAACATGGTATTTTGCTACAAATGTACCTTAAGAAGAAAACAAAAAGCAAGATAACATGTTGCTAAGTGATCTGGGAGTAATTTATGCATTCTGCTTCACGTCATGCTGCATAAAACATTCTTTTTGGGCAATTTATCCATCCAGTCCAGCTGAGCTGCAGCTTCAGATTTTCAGCAGGCCCCAGTGTCTACCCAGTTTTGCAGTTGGTCTGGGCAGATTGCAGCTCATTGAAGTCAAGTGACTTGCTAAAGGTCACACAGTGTGTCACTGGGCTGTGGTGGAATTGCAGCCCCTGGTCTCACGTTTTACAGTCCAGTGCACTTTACCTACTGGACTGTGCCCGTTTCCTGAACTTGACTGTCATAATGATGCAGAATGAGCCGGAAATACTCTAAGAACAGAACAGGGAACTGCATGGGCTGTAAAAACTGAGAGGATATTATTTCATATAGCTATACATGCTTACATTTTTTTTTAATAGAGACACCTCTTGAAGATCTGATGGCAGCAATATTAATTCCTGCTTTTTATGTTCTATTTTTGGCATGCGTTTAATTGAACCCTTTTTGTTTTTTGTCCATAAAGGCTTTTCCTCCACTCTGGACTCACACATCAAACCTCACTACAAACAGCCACCATGCACCATCAACCACCAACCCTCCACTTCATCTTATTCCCCCACAGCTTTCCCCTCCAGGGCATGGGGGTCTAGGGAAGGGTTGTCTTCTCGACGACCCACCTCAGGATCTGGTGAACAAGCAGTGGGACTGCCTGGTATGGGGTCCATGTATACTGTCAACTTTCATTCCAGCAGAGGCCAGGATTTTTCCCCTGTTCCCTCCCTCCAAGTCTCCCGCCTCCCTGGTGTTGGTGTGCAGCACGTAGACTGACATGTATGTGCACAGCACAGCCCATGTGGGAAAGCAACCTCCATGGCCAGACAGAGGGGTGCCAGTGGAGTTGGAACTCGCAGCCAACAGCCCCCCCACACACACACACACACCAGCTGAATCATGCAGCTACCTCAGCCAGGGCTTCCTCCCAGGCACTTTGAGCTGGCCTTGTTTCTTATGTTTTTGTGTCTTATGATCTGTGTCCTGCCCAGGATAATATATTTTCTTGTATGTTGGTCTGTATCTAATGTTTGTATGCACTACACAGTTGCCCTAGTTGTTTTCTAACTTTTTTTTGGCTTTGTCCTTCTCTAGTCTCTGTGGCATTATTACTACCTGCCAAGCTCTACATTCTGTACTCTTCGACCTCCAGTTCAAAACTACTTCCTGCTCCATGTATCTCCCTCTCAGCCACTGCTGGCTTGTCCTATTGCATCTCTACCCCTAGTGTCTTGAACCATCTCCCTTACTTCCTTTCCTGCCTTACCGACTGCCCTCCCCTCTTCAGGGCCCACCCCAGTCCTCCCCTCCTTCCCTTGCCTGCCACTCCTTAGCTCCCTATGGTGTTTCCTGATTACGTTCTTCAGTAGTTTCTTACAGTCTTGCATTGTTAACTAATAATGGCTCTGCCAGCTGTTTTGGATATGTTACTCAAACTCACCCTTTATGTAAATTTGCAGCACCAATACCCCTTACAAATATTCAACATCACACATTCTCTGTTACTTTCTCACGTACTAGATCACTGTAGATGTTGTTTCCAGTGTTACTGAAGCATTCTCCAGTGTAATGTGTTTGGGGAAACATTTGTATTAAAGACGCTACATACAGTTGTATATACTGTTGTAAGTTTGAGGCTCTCTGCACATTTTACATTAAGACAATGACTTTTCCTTGTCATGTCATTCATTTCTTTGCACATACAGCTTAGTTTAAGCACACAAAAGGGACCCATGAGTCTAGTAAATTATACTTCGATGCTAGTAAATGTTAGAAGTGTTATTTATTACAGTCAGTAGCAGAGGCTGCTAGGGTTGTATATTGAAGAGTTTTTTTGCTGCTTGTTAGGGGACAGTATGTCTGCCAGTGTTCAAAAATGGCCAGTTCCATTTTGCAAATTCTTAAAATCCATTTTCCCCAAATTGAGGGCAGATTGGCATGTTTATACAAAAATTTGGCTTAAAATGGTGGGGTTTGCTCAAAAAGCTGGTGCAGAGTTTTTTTTGTTTTTTTTTTTAATTGACTCCCAAGTGCTGGTTTAAACATGACAGATTCCATTTTTTACTGTTTTTTTTCCATAGAAAATGTAAAAATCATGACCCTTATGTATGGCCCTGAGTGCTAGAATGTGCAGTGGTTGGCCAGATCCTTGGATGGCATGCTCTGCACTACTTATTGTACCCAGCCTGTATCAATAACCTTTGCTTGTACCATATTTCTCTGTTATATTTTTGCAGCCCAACTGAAATGTGCATACTTTTCTTTCCTGCAAATATGCTGTACTATGTCAATGTTTGTATTTTTCCATACTAATACTTTGTAGCCTGCTGGGTCATGTCTGAAAATAGTCACTTCTGTGTCTAGTACACCTACCCGGAAATCAGAAACTAAATAAATAAAATAAAAATCCCAGCACAGAGGCTGGATCACTAAGTGACCTTGGAAGAAATTACTTGTTCCTCCTGTTGGTGTGTTTTATACAGTATATACTGTACACATGTGACCTGGGCACCACGTACCAGCAGGCTAATACCCCTCTCTGGGTGGTCACAAACCAGAATGAGGGGTCTGGGCTCTTGTTCTGGTAGAAAAGGGCGGTTCTTTCCCAAGATAACATAAATAGCACAGTGCCTCCACCCAGAGTTAAAATATAAGTGGCCTAGAAACAGTGGTCCCTCTTTAAAAGGAACCCCTGTGGAGCTAGCCAGTTTCTTCACTATAGCTGTTGTTCACTATAGTGAGGTGTTAAAATGTCTAATTAGGTAACAGAGGGAGCCATCACAGGTGTATGTTATAACAGAAATTCCTTATAGAAGTGTTCACAACAGCGAGAAAGCACTGCATTTAGCAGTACAACCCCCTGGGATGCTGTACCTACACCCCTGCCCCCTTACAGTCACCCCACACATGGATTACCATAAACCAGTTCCATATTTCAGTACATTTGCTATTATTTACTTAAGTTAATAATATGCTCACTAATAATATGCTCATGAGACAATTGTAAAAAGGTTAACCAACAATTTACGTGGAGTATGGTTAGGAAAGAGAACAAATGGATGTAGAGGTTAAACAATGTTTTTGACTTTCAAATTTGGTATATATTCACTTTGTTTGTAAACCAGACTATTCACAGTGCCCACCTCCCACCAACATTAAGATGGATACAGAACAATACTTTATTTCTAACTAGCTGCCCTGGCCCCATGACCACACCCCAACTGGTACCACTCCCCAGTCAATTGGATTAGAGCCCCAACACTCTATCCCTGGGTACCCAGTCGTTGAAGCATTGCAGTCCTGTACAGTGCAGCTGGTTGACCAGCACTGGTGGACTTTTAAACAATTCAGATTAAATGCAAATCATCTCCTAGACTAATGGCAAACAACTACTGCATTTAGCAACTTTGGGCCAGAGGGCCAAACTCAGATCTTTTAGTAGCAACTGTTTACAGTTTCCACAGATGCAGAGCAAGCCCTGAATTACTCATGGTTTGCAGAACGGTCTCTTGTCTTGTGCAGCTGATGGCTCTCAGACTGTAAATCTGGGATATTTGGACGAGACAAACTTTGGTCACTCAGACTGCTGAAACAAGCAGCAGGCATACTGCAGCTTGGACCTTCTTTCTACATTCTTGCAGCTTGGGCCTCCTACCAGCAGGCTGTTGCAGCTTTGGTATGCTAGGTGCCTCTCAGCTTTTGTTGCAGCTTGTTATATTCTTTCATCATCACATAACTGGAACAGGCTGGCACTGGGCACCAGGGTTGCATGCTGCACCCTCCATGTCCAGGCACAAACCCTCAGGGGGAGACGCAGAGGTAATGCCTAACAGTGACACCACCTAACTGATTACCCAGACTGACCTCGGATGGCAATCACTCTCTTTCTGGTACTCAGGAACATTCCGGGTATAAATGGCTTCAGCCACACTGCCAGCTAGCAACGGTGGCTCTCTCTGAAACAGGACACAGTCTCCGGGTTTCCCACGAAACATTAGTGGAAAACAGTTTCTCAACTTCTCTAATACATGGGGAGAGTATGGCGAGTCTACCGACTTGATCAGAAGAACAGATCTTCTCAATTACAGGCTCAGAATTAAACAGAAGAGCAACTCTTCTCAACACACAAGGACAGACTTAACCAGAACAGCAATTCTGCTCACTTTATCGTCCATCCGCAGGATGATACAGATAGATAGAAAAAAACTTTATTTTTATACAGGAAATTCTAATCATTAGGATTATGCAATCCTGTTCTCGAGATAATCCTGTTTGTTTCACTAAGTTACATCTAAACATATAACATATAACACTTCTTAAATAATTACGAAAATTTACACTAAACACAATATAGAATATCCTACAATACATTCAAACACAAATTCAAAAGAAAAATACAAAAATACACAATAAAAACTCCCTAATCAAACAGAGTCATGTACAACTACATTCTATTTTATAAAATTTCAAAATTTCAATTTTGAAAGTCACATGGTCATTTAAGATTCTTATTGGAGGGGGTAGAATATTCCATACTTTAGCTGCCTGACGTGAAAGGGTACCATTACCATATTTATTATGAATTTTAATGGGACAGACTCTCTCTCTATGCACAGATCTTAATAACTCATGCTTGCCCTTACTAACTTTGGGAAAAAGTGTTTGTGTAATATAATGGACAGGGTAGAATATCAAATATTTATGTATCAGTATTAACCAATTTTTTTGAGAAACCATTTCTAAAGACTGCCAATTTAATTTTATAAACATATTACAGGAACACAACAGGCAGCTCCTCTTGGCTAAACGTGGCTCCGTGAGCCCCCAAGCAGGACATCAGGCAAGTTTCCCTTGGCTCTCTAGCTGTATAAGCCTCCAAGTAGGCCTCCATATTTCTTCAGACATCACATGCTTTCTGGGCAGTTTCCTTTCCCTCGGAGAAACTCCCAGCCAATGACCATAACACTGGTCAGCAAACAACACTTTCATTCTGTCAACACCCTCCTTCCAGCCCTTGGAAGGCAATGTAGAGCACCTCCTGGACTGGTGGCTGCACAAGCCTTCAGGCAGGTCTCCTTCCCTCAAGGATCACAGCAGGCTTCCCCTCTCTTTGGAACCTCTCCAACCCCTGTCCGGCTTCTGGATAGCAAATCTACACTTAGCTCTGGAACGGCTACTTCCCTCCTTTGGACAGCAACACAGGACGCCTCCTTGGTGGGTGGCTATACAACCCCCAAACAGGCCTTCTTATCTCTCTGGAGCAAGGGTCGGAGCCCCTTCTCCTTTAGGAGGGGCTCCAACCGAACTGAACTGAACAGTCTCTGTCCTCTGGGTTTCAGGAGCTCAGAGCAGCTCCTGATTGACTGATGCATGCTGTCGATCAGAAAATTAATATTCCTTAGGCTTTTTCAAAGACTCATTGGCTGGCTGTCTGGGCACCAATAATTGTCCTTGCCTCTTTTCCCAGGAGCCATAGTTGCAGTCCCTTAGGGCTCCTAGCTCTCTCATTGGCTGGCTGTAGGGTCAAAGGTTGCTGATACAGCTGCTACAATACAGTCCAAACAAAATCCCAACATTGGGATTCTGTTGCACAAACACAAACAGTTTTATTTATTTAACTGCCCCACAGTCCTGTAGTAAACCCTCTGCCCTGTTATCTGACTGCAGAGTGGGGCTTGCAGAGGGCTTCCTTCACCCGTCACTGCTGCCATTATACATCCCCCCCAGCAGCAGACAGAACTCCCATTCATTGGTGGTGCAGAGACTACATTTCCCAGCAGCTGCTTAATTTACATGTGCATATAGTGCTTTTTATAAAGTGGCTTTTGGGAGTCCCTCTGGTCCCTTGCTTATGTCTCCGGACCCAGATTAGCTGATCCAGGGGGTCCAGGAGCATGGGGGAACCTTTGTTTCACCACAAGAGTGACATTAAATTGGACTCATGCTACTGCGCATGCATGGACCTCCAGCTCACACATTTGCAGTGCAGCTGCACGGTGGTCATGCGTCTTTGCTCCTCCAGCCCCCTTTTACGGGAAAAACATTGCTGGGGCGAGATGGAGACCTCAGGGGCACCATAACAGACTGGGACTGGTGGCAGTGCACTGGTAGGAGGCAGCAAGGTAAGCCCCACCCGTGTGGGGGTTACACTCATAGACACACATGTGCACACACACACACACACACACACGCTTTGGTAGCATTTCAGATCCTAGGTATGGCGAGCAGTACTGCAGCTGTTTTAGCTGTGGAGTATTGCATGCAGGCTGACTCCCCTGACTCCTCACTGGATTCAGTTATTTTTATAAACAATATATGTCCCTCGAGTATGCCCTGATGTTCCTGCTTTTTTTTTACTTTGTCCATTCGGAGCGCACACACACACACACACACACACAAACTCCCTTTCTTCCTTTTGTTTCTAATTACCCCTTGAATATGTCAGTTTGGTTTTGAACCCCGAGATAGTCTCAGAATTGATCACATTACTTGGTAGACTGTTCCACCTTGGTGCCATTCCTTCCATGAAGAAATGCTTTCTGATATCCTTTGTAAATTTCCCTGCCTCCAGTTTGAGACTGTGTCCTTGATGGTTGTGCTGTTCCCTAACTTAAAGGGACACTGTCAGCCTGTTGGTCAAAGTTCAGCAAGTAAAACCGAAGGTTCCAAGAGCAAGCTTTCATAATGCAGAATGCAGACATGGTACCCAAATCCCGAAGAAGTGCTTAATGTGTGTTATTTTAGTAAAACTCACTTTTCTGTCGGTCTACCGGTAATCTCGGCTCCTCGCGTCCACAGAGTAGAATGGTGTGGAACCGGGCGGGAGCTCGCTGATGACCAATTCGGTTATTTTCAGTCCTATAGGCTGTAAAGATCTCATCTGGTGCAGCTGCCAACAGAGAGTCGGGAAAAGACATTTATATTCCAAAGTGAGCACTCTTAAGTCATTGAATTTTGTGTGCAAAAGACCAAAGCTGTACTTCCGGACATGTGCATTGCTGGAGCTGAAAATTTGCATGCCTGGAAGCACAGCTTCGGTCTTTTGCACACAAAATACAGTAATTTAGAGTGCTCATTTTGGACTATGAATGTCTTTGCCCGACTTTCTGTTGGCAGTTGCACCAGATGAGACCTTTACTTGCCTATAGGACCGAAAATAGCTGAATCTGTCATGAACGAGCTCCCGCTCAGCTCCACGCCATTCTACTCCATGGATGCGCAGAGCCCAGATTACCAGTGGACAGATAGAAATGTGAGTTTTACTAAAATAATACATATTAAGCACTTATGCGGGATTTGTGTACCATGTCTGCATTCTGCATTATGAAAGCTTGCTCCTGGCACCCCTCGGTTTTACTTGGTGAATTTTGGCTGACAAGTAGTGTCCCTTTAAATAACTGTGAAGCCAGCCTTGTTATGTCCCTGCAAGTATTTTAATCTGTTCCGTTCTGTTTTTCCAGAGAGTACATGTTAACCCTGTTTCCTTTGGATAATTTTTAAAGCGTTCTTCAGAATGATGTAAGCTGTTGGATTTAAGGTCAGTTTTGTTGCTTTTACGTAAAAGAAGTTACTGATAGAAGCTGCAAACTGTAGAGTGAGGGGAGCGAGTGAGCCGGCGGATTCAGAAGAAGAGACATAAGCATTAGCAAGTGTTGCTATGGCAACATTTACTCAGGCTTGTGTCTATACTTCTGACGTTGCCAACTCGCTCGTTCCCCTCACTCTACAGTTTGCAGCTTCTTTTACACAAAGCCACAAAACTCATCTTAAACCCAACAGCTTATGTCATTTTCATTTCATTTTTATTTTATACTGGAAAGGCATGTGAGCAAAAATTGCCTGTTTTCACAAACGTCCAATGAAAGTAACAGACTAAAGAGTTGGGAGAAAAGCAAAAAACAATGTACAGTAAAAATTATAACAGTCAAATACAAATGGGGCTATATTACAATACATATTTATACATTATACAAGGAACTAAAAAGTTCAAGTTCAAGTTTATTGCAGGAAAACTCCATTGAGCAAGCTCATTCACAAGGAGGTCCTGTGACATAAACACTTAAAGTACAAACACAGATAGGTAATAACAGTATATACATGAAATGCACGTTACACGATACAGGCTGGATATACATACAAGGGTACCACATAGGGTGACCGCAGGTGGTAAATATTGATATGCAAGGTAAGGCAAGGTAAAAAAGAGCACAGGCGGTATGGACAAGGCAAAATTGCAGTGGAAATATCAACAATTTACAGGGACTGAAGACAGCATAAATTTGTAAAGCTTTGCTCGGGGGGCATTAGTGAGTTGTGTACATGGAGATAAGAGGGAAGGTAAGGGAAAGGGGAGGAGTAGGGCTAGGGGTAGGTGCAAGTCAGTTTTTTTTGGAGGAGGCTTTTTAAAGTGCTTCTGTAAACAGCAATGGAAGGGCACTGGGTGAGGGATAGAGGCAGTGCGTTAAAGAGTTTTGTACCCCTGTAAGCGAGCGATTAAAAAAAAATCCTCATTCTATGACTTTGGCAGCATATTCTTCAGTGCAGTGAACTCTGCTCAGTCACATTACACTCAGCGAGGAAAGTGAAAGTGATTACACGTGACAGACTGTAAAAATGGCAGGATCAGCCTGATAACTTTTTTCGCATTTTACCAATCAAAATTATGGCAGGATCAACCAGATCACCTAAATAAAACGAATTTCTGCTAGACAAGGGCTACCAGGATCAGCCAGGTCACCTATATAAAACTGCAATTTCTGCCACAAAAGAACTTTTTGCCCCTCCCCCAAAAAACCTTTTCTAGTCATTTTATAAGATAGATAATCCACTACAGGGTGTGTGATCATGCTCTGATATATGCACACCTTGGGTGGTTGAATGTGCTCGGCCTGTCACAGCCCACACCATGGCATGCGTGCATAAGAGCACAACCGCACATCCTGTAGTAAATTATCTATTACACACACACATATATACACATATCTAACTGTATCAGGCTTAGGACAAACCCCGTGACACTACACTTGTGACTCCATGACAATAGAGTATTTGCCGTTTAGGACCACTCTCTTAGTTCTAGCTGTTAACCAGTTCCCAATACACACAGTTAGCCGTATATCTAGTCATAGGTACATTACCTTTTGTACAAGCCCCCTGTATGACACCAAACCAAAGGCCTTGCTGAAGTCCAGATACAAAATGGCAGTTGCTTGGCCACTATATCTACTGTCTGTGTCGCCACATTGGAAAAAATCAAGTTAATTTGCCATGATCAACCCCTCATGAACCCATGTTACTTCCTGTCCATAAGGTTGTTTTCTTCTAGGAAAACCTCTATATGGTCCTTTATAGCTGCCTGTAGCAGCTCGCCCACTACTGATGTCATGCTAACTGGCCTGTAATTACCTGGGTTTTCCCTGTCCTCACCCTTGTGCAGGAGGATAGTATTTACTACCCTCCAATCCACCATTTTTTCACCTGCTGCCAGTGACCACCAGGGATATAGGACGTGATATTATTATTACAAATGCTCGCAATCAGGCTGCGAGTGGTCCACTGGACCACCAGGGATATAGGATGCGATTTTATTATTACAAATGCCCGCGATCGGGCTGACAGCGGTCCACTGGACCACCAGAGAGATAGGACGTTATTTAATTTTTACTAATGCCCACGATTGGGCTGACAGTGGTCCACTGGACCACCAGTGAGTTAGGATGTTATTATTTTGAACAGATGCCCACGATCGGGCATGGGGGGACTGCCACGGAGGTGTAGCCGGAGCTCGGGTGGCCACCCACTGGTGGCCAGCCATTGTTCCTTCTTTTTTTGGCTCACCTGTGTGTGGGCGGGTAAGGAGTTGCGCGTATGCATGGACTCGGCACATCCCGGCTGAATATCGGGATGTGCGGGTATCACGTAAGGCACCCCCCTGCACGCTCACGTTACTGATCGCTCCAGCGCATTAGGATTTGCCAGGCACAATCCCGTTTGAATATCGGCTGGGGTGCATCAGTAGGTTGCGCGGCGCAACACTGTTGTGCCATGCGCAACCCTTTTGAATATCTGGACCTTGGTGTACAAATGCAGTAAACTGCCCAGGTTATGACTGAACCTTACACTGTTTCAGTGTTCACTTATAATTTCACAA
Organism: Neoceratodus forsteri; assembly: GCA_016271365.2. Classification (NCBI taxonomy): domain Eukaryota; kingdom Metazoa; phylum Chordata; order Ceratodontiformes; family Ceratodontidae; genus Neoceratodus; species Neoceratodus forsteri. The sequence continues at coordinate 1,230,054,205 of CM057453.1, read as the reverse complement.
ATTTTCAATATTTTGACTCCAGCCTTTCAACATAACCATTTTTCCACACCACCTCATAAATGTGACATGTGCCATTTGTAAAATCGTGGATGAGTTGTGTTTTTGTACCTCCAGTGTGAAATGACATTTCGGCCAATATACTATAAATGCTACCTGTCGTGTCTATAAGACGAATCCTAAAACAAGTGTCTTCAAAATTTGAGGTCAGAATTGCAAAAAACAAATCGTTTACCAAGTATCAAACATTCGGAATTGACAAATGCTTGTTTTTGTTTGAAAATGGCATGTTTTGTCTCCTCTGTCTGAGAGGAAGGGTCACCCCATGACCATGCACCACAGAGTACCATTGAGCCGCTGGAAACCCTCACCCACTGGCCTCATGGTTCATTGTTGTAGCAAGTTTATGCACTTCATCAAATCACCAAATCTGATAAAAATTAAAGAAGTGCTAGAAACCTCTGTGACAAGCACCATAGCTTTTATTTATGAATTTTAACAAGCTTTTTTTCCATTTCTTTTTATTTTTATTTTTTTGCTGGGCTGTGCATCCACCAGCCATCGGTCACCTGCACGATCCAACCCGTACCCTTCACCACAGGACAGATTCTACCCCCAAACACCCCCAGTTTACCCCTCAGGAGCGGGGCCATCGAGGGAGGCCCTCCCAGCGGTTCTTAGCACAACTTTAGAGTATCCAAAGCACAGAGATTAGAAATTACAGAGTCACAAACAAATGAAAGCGCTACTCTGATGAATAGAAGCCTCCACCTGGGACGTGGCATACTTACTGTACCAAATTTGGTGACTCAGTGGGTGCACAAGTTTGCTGCAAGATTTGAGTTATCAGGCTGGCCACCTTGTCTGGAGCGCTGCTCTGCAGTCTGTGCGCGCACCCCAATTTCTGGTGCGGACCCCATAGATATTCCTATGGCCCACCTGGAGCACTTCTCTAATGCAAGTCCTGGTCCTGCCTGAGAAAGGCATCTTTATGTCTAGTGCACTGACCTGGTGAATAGCAACGTATGAGTTAGTCAGCAGGGCTAATCAGAGTACATTTTACAACCCAGTACAAAAACCTTGCTGCTTTTGGCTGCTAGGTTGGTGCTAATTTTGAAACTTAAATGGTGGAAGTTCCTTCATCCTTCAGCACCACCAGCAGCAGGTGTGGCAATTTTGGCATTGGTCAGAGGTGCCTTAGAAAACTGGTGGGACGGTAGGAAGTGAAGAATCTTCAGACTGAAGGCAAGGAGAAGCACGTAGGGCCATAAAAAGTTTAATGTTGTCATGCGGGGGTCTCACAGTTGTCTGTACAAAACTGGTTTCATTTGGCGTGATAAACCTACTGCTTCCTGCAATTGTTTCCATGCACGACAAAGTGGTGGGAGAGTTTCCCAGCAAATACAACAATAATACACTCAGTGAGGAGGCTGTACTGACTCATTGCTTTTTTCAAGCTTTCCTTTCCTCAGACTTAAATGTTGTTTTCCATTTTACTGCATGACAGTGACAGCATTAGCAGAGATCGGATATCATAACACTAAAAAAACAAACATCAGGCCATTCCATTGGTTACATTGTGTGTGTGCTTGTGTGTGTGTTTTACTGTGATTGTGTTCCTCTGTGTGACTAGCTGATATATCACCTTCTAGCCATGGTGGCCACCATGGTACTCCCGAGAGAGAGAGAATTTATTTATTTAATTTTGTTGGCTGGGAAAGGAGGACTAACCAGGTCTGCCTGTTTTCAACCTCGTCTTGGGGGGAGGGGGGATACAGATGGAAACCAGCTGACATTGCTGTAGATCAAGCTGCTGATGACATATTTAGTGAAAAGTGAATAAGGATTTACCTCTTTTTTTCCCCCTCTCCATGGGGACTTTGGTGCAGTTATGACTGTCTGGGCAAAAGTGAGTGCCCAACCATGTGCTCTGCAATATCCACCCCTTCCCCATGCCCCATCTGCTGCACTACTGCCTGTACTGCTGCAGGTGGCAGTGGCCAAGCCAGGTGATGCGGCCTTCTCTGCCTGGAGGAGAGACACTTCCTGAGGAAGGGTAGTAGTACCCAAAGCGCTGGGGAAGAGCTTGGCTCCACACTATAACTGAATCGTTCTAGCTGTTTGTAAAATAAAATAGGTCTTTATTGATTCACAGACATCCTGCAGCATCTCGTTGTTTGATTATGGCACACTGGACTCACAGTAAGATTTGTATGATTGCAGTGTTTTTCATTTAACTCCAAACAGCAGCAGCACAATAATGCGATATTAACTGGTCACATTTTGGAGCCCCCTCACTTGTTTGGAGTTCTAGTTCAAGTCTATGATAGCTTCCCGTTTTGTGAGTGCGCCCTCCTTTCGAATGGCAAGTTCACAGACCTCAGTACTGTTGGAGGATAGCGTTCGCGGGGATGCTCAAATCTCCTCCCCCTAGCTGGCCTCTGACATCTTAGGCTTGTTCCTGAGCCAGCTTTGTCATTGTCATGAGCAGTAGGGCTACTATTGCGCCAACAGGCAGCACATTCATTTTTCTATGCATCTCTCCAAACCACACATGTACTCCAAAGTCTCAGTCCCAGAGTGGTACATCATGGGTATGCAAAATAAGACAGGCTCACAAGGCTTCACCAGACTCGGCATTGCCTGTTGAACAGGTTTGTATGTCTGATCAAGTACGATTAGCGAAGGCTTGTCAGCCTGCCTTGCACCTGGATTAGACTCATCTCTCCTTACAGTATAGCAAAAACTGTTCAACAACAAGGAATTTAGCTTCTGGATAGAATTTAAGCATTCACTTTTCAAATATGGGGGGACAAAAGACAGTTTACATTGCAGCTAATACCATGCTGTTTATTGGACAAACAAAATTATTTTTATGTTTGACCTTAGAAAGCCAGACGACTTCTGTATATCACAAACGTAGCTGTTGACAGCACAGAAATGCCTAATGGCCTGAGTCTGTCCAGTACCTGCCTGCATTCACAACCAGCTTAATACTGGAGTGGAGTTAGTCCACTGAAGGCCCTGACTGGATTTCAACACCCCCAAGGAGAAACATGGTTGACTGTTTAAATTAGTTTAGGTTGTTGATCTTTTTTAAAAAAAAAAAGTTTTTTCAAGTAATTGATCTGTAACTTTGTTAATATAAAAAAATAAAAAAAAGCAGTAAAAGTAGCAAAAGTCAGATCTATTTTCCATGTTTCCTCTACCAGTTGGATTTATACAATGAACAGATATTTAAAATTACTTGTCTGCTGGGGCAGGGACGTTTAAGGCATGCCAGGAGCCTCCTGAAATGTCAGAGCTGGAGGCTCAGGGACAGGACTCTGCCTCCATGTTTTGAACTCCAGGCGTCACTCTAGTGAGAAAGTCTGAAGGGACTGATAAAATTCAGTGATTGTTTTTTTTTTTTTTAAATATTCTTAGCCCTGAGTGAGCGGCGAGACATAAATTAGACCGCTCGTTATCGCTGAACAATAACTATTAGCTTAATTTTAATCATGGTGCCACCAGCTCAATAAAAGTGATATGATGGGGAAGAATATTGATTGTGTTAACAAGTCCTTGGTTACCGTTTGTTTCCATCCACAGAGAAGAGCTCTGTTGAAGTCCTGAGAGATAATTAGTGGAAGGTACACATAAATAGTGTCATATCTCTGGCTGGCGGCAATAAATTTAGTTTCAACTTTCATTCCATAGTGGCACCAATTTAGAAATATTTTGCTTTACCTCTGGTTTGTGAGTAGTGACAATGTCATTTTTACAGACGTGCAGTAGCACAGTGCTGCATTCTGAATTCATGGACCAAAGTTATTCTACAAGTCTGGAGCAATCAAAATGAGCTGTTTGTTTCTGGGGGATAGGAGTTCTTCCTCAAGAGTATTCTGCAAATGTCCTTTTTTCCCTTTTCAGTGAATAAACACTGCAAGTGCAGCTTCGGAACGCTAGCCTGCCTAATTGAATGGCAGAGATGTGAGAAGCTGACACCAAAGTGCTAGCAAATGGAGTTTGCTGAAATATTACCTGGTACACATTGCCTGCTTTCCCTCGTTTATCTTTTCTGTGCTGTTTATTATGTATTAATGTACAATACCTGTATGTAAATATTGCACTTTTGTATCACTGTCATTCCTTTTATAAATTGCACCAAATATTTGCTCTTATTCTCCTGGTACAGATCCCTGAGGATGCACCTTGAAGCGAGCCTTGGTTGAGCGAACCTTTCCCAGTCACCAGTTCAAAAAAAAGAAAAACACTAAAGGTGATACACATTGGCTTGAGATATATATTATATATATATAATCACTGTGCATTCAGAATCTGCATTTTAAAAATAGATTCCAAGAAGGTCCCTGTTTTAGCCCCGCCACCAGAATTGCATTTTTTTCTCATCTGCAGAAACCTTTTATTTCCCACCTGCTGTTCCACTCTTGCAGTAGAGCTGTAATCAGGGCCCCTTGTTCTCCATGGCACTTCAGTCCTGATATCTGCAGCAGGGTTGCTAGGCTTCTGCGGCGGCATTTGCGCATTTATGCTTCATGCATCATCTATTTCCTTCAGTAGAATGCAGTTATGCCATTAGAAAAATATGATATGGTGTCTCCGATGACATCACATGAGCATGGAGGAAGGGCTTCAGACAAAACAAGAGGATAAGGGAGCCAGGTACTATGAAGTATGCATTTTAATAAAAAGTCATTAGGAGCAAAGTGTTCTGCGGCACATCATATATTCTGCTGCAGGCTGCAGGTTCTGAGGAAAATCACACTGCTGTGGAATCCCAGTATCCAGAGGCCTTGGTTGTAACACAGAGGTTTTGTTTTTTTTTTGTTAGTAATTTGCATTAATGTGCTATACCTGCAGGCGTGCTAGAGCTGCATATAGATAACGTTGATAATCAGCGTAGTGCTATGAGAAACCAATCTCCTTTATTTGAAAAGACGTGTGGTAGTCACAACTAAAGGACTATTCCTGTCTGTGGAAATTTGCTAGAAGCCTGAAGCGCTGCTCAAATAAATAGGAAAAAGAAGAAAAGGCAATTAATTCAATACCTTATTCTTTTATTCTTTCTTGGCTTTCTTTAAAGCATCCAAACTCTGCTTGTGAGGCAAAAAGAAGCCTAAAAACATTAGGCAGACTGATGGGACTTTCCTGCATTTTTTTTAAGTCTGGGGGTAGGTGCTGCAATAAATAGAAATGAGGGAGGGGGAACATTATCACTGTAGCCTCTTTTTTACAGCTGTATAGCAAAGCTATGCATGACATCTTGCTTTGACGTAGAAGAGAGAAGGGACTGTGGAAGCACATGACTGGATACCTCTACTGTGTCCTTCCACAGTGGAGTTTAAGCACATGCAGTCAGTGCTGTTCCTTTGTTTCCCTGCCCCCCCGCCCCGCTGGCCCACTATTTTTCTTGCTCTCTCTCACTTCTGTTTCACTTCTGCAGTTGGGGCCTGAAAAAGAAAAAAGTAGAGAGAGATCCCTGCTTCACCCTCTGTCTGATCGCTGACCCTCCCCCCTTGTCATAATATCTTCCCTGGTATCTAGTGGTGCCTCCCCACCTTCCGATCGCCATTCCCTTATTGCCATCTTTTTACATAGGTAAAAAGTGGCTGCATGTAAGTGGAGCTTTCTGTCTGCACTCAGTTAAACAAATCTAAACTCTGTTGTTTTTCTCAAAAGGATTTAATTTTATTATTTCAGTATTCCCATCCACCAATATGTAATTCAAACGACAGTGACTTCTAGTATCCAAATTCATTAAGGCACCACTTCTTAGTGACCAATGTTATAAAAATCTGCAGAGTGAATCAGTCACTTTACCGCTTTGCTTTTTGTCCAACTTCGCGGCTTAATTGCCTAATCCAAAAAAGCCACGTTCTTTCTTGGCACAATTTTTTTGGGATGTCTGCAGATTTAAACAGTCTGTCACTTTACCACTTGAATGTGTGTACCGTCCAGTATAGTCACCAATGTCTTCAGTTTTGATGTCTCAGCATGTCTCACCGGAATCAGTGTCTTTTCAAATCTGTTACCTCCTGCTAGGAGCAATCGTGTTACCAAGCAGACCGTTCTGATCCCATGGGTCCAGGGAACAAGCAGGTAACGAGCCATGGGAAGTACCGGAACACCAACACTCGATTCATTACTGACGCTTCTCAGGCTAGGGGCAGCTGTTCTATAGGTGGTGCCACTTCAGGTACCTCATCTCTGATGTGACTTAACGTGCTGACGTTTCAGAGTCAGCTGACTCCTTCTTCAGCTCTGAGACATGCTGAGACATCAAAACTTAAGACATTGGTGACTGTATTGGATTGGGCAATAGAGACGTGATGACAGTGCACACGTGCAAGTGGTAAAGTGACTGGGCCAGATTTTCAAAGGGCATTAGAGGGACGCACAGGGCTTGCAGGCAAGAGTTTGACTGAAGTGGTGACTTGCGTCACAACAAGAGTGTCAGCGTGATTTTAGAACTGCGGCGCCACAACTCTCGGACGCAAGTCCCCCTGCCTCCCTGCAGCAGTGTTACGCCAGATCCCCCCCAGGCATACATTTGTGTTCATGGTATGGAGCTTGCACTACAGTTTGGGATGCAAGCGGCTATAAACGGAGTCAACTGTTACAACTGTGCCAAACGTATTAAAATCTGGTGCACTTTGCATCCTTGCATTTGGTGCAGATGCATTCTACACTGCGGTAGACGCAGGGCTTGTGACAAGCCCCTTGAAAATTGGGCCCACTGTTTTAATCTGCAGACATCCAAAAAAATTGTGCCAAGAAAGAATGTGGCTTTTTTGGATTAGGCAGCTCAGCTGCCAAGTTGGACAAAAAGCAGAGCGGTAAAGTGACTGTTTCACTCTGCAGATTTTTATAATATTGGTCAGAAAGAAGTGGTGCCTTTTGGATGCTGATTTGGAAAAATCAAGCTTGACAATTATTAGTTGACAGTAAGACTTGTCAGCTCAGCATTGCTGCAGAGACTTGATTTCATAATAAATATAATTTTAATTTAGTATCAGAACTCTTCCTGTGAGGAACCCAGGCTTGAGTCCCTCCACGGCCACTTAAGCAAATGTAAGTGCACTGTATGTGGTAAGTAAGTAAGTAAGTAAATTTGTATTTATTTCAAGCGCCCTTCCCAAGCTCAGGGCGCTTTTACAACAAGTCAAAACCACTTTAAAATCCAATTCACAAACAGTAAACTCAAACAATCATACTAAACACTCACTTATTATGTTCCAGCAAATGCTTGGGCAAAAAGAAAAGTCTTCAGTTGTTTTTTAAAACTTTCGACAGTTAGGAAATCTTGTATCTGACGAGGTAGAGAATTCCACAGGGTTGCTGCCATATAGGCTAAAGATCTACCTCCAGATTTCTTTAGACGTACCCTGGGAAATCTCTAGCAATCTCTCATCAGAGGAGCGAAGAGAACAGGCAGGACAGTAAGGCACCAAGAACTCTTTCAGTTAGTGAGGTCCCAAATCATGTAGGGCCTTAAAGGTCAGACACGCGACCTTGAAGGTGATCTGCCACTGTATTGGCAGCCAGTGCAGATCACGTAGCACAGGTGTCATATGGCTAGATCTTGAAACTCCCATCAACAACCTGCCCATCGCGTTCTGCACAACCTGCAAGTGGCAGATATCCACCCCCGGCATCCCTAGATAGAGGGCATTGCAGTAATCAAAACGGCTGGTAACAAAGGCATGGACCAGGATGGGGAGAACTTCCGGTGGAACCAAGTGTTTCACCCGGGCAATGTTCCTCAGATGAAAAAAGGCAGATTTGACTATGGTCAATACCTGCATCTTCATAGTCAGGCCTTCGTCAAAAATCACACCTAGGTTACGCACTTGGCCAGAGGCAAGAAGCGGGGATCCCACAGGATATAAACCTGAGGGTTTTCCAGTCCAAGCCCCCATTGCCCTCCCTTCAGGGTCCACAACAAACACCTCAGTTTTATCTGAACTCAACCTAAGCCAACTAGCACTCATCCAATCCTGAATCTCCCGGAGGCAGTTATTAAACATCGTGATGGAAACAGTCTCCTGATCAGGCATAAAAGATAGGTAGAGCTGAGAATCATCAGCATAACAATGAAAACTCAGCCCATACCGTCTTATAATGTCCACCAATGGAAGCATATACACCATGAATAACAAAGGGGACAGCACCGACCCCTGCGGTACCCCACAGGGCAACCAATGAGGGGCTGAGGTGTAAATTCCAGACACCACTCTCTGAGATCTGCCCTCCAAAAAAGATCGAAACCAACTGTGGACTGCTTCCCCCACACCAACGAAAAAACACAGGTGGTCGAGCAATACCCCGTGATCCACGGTGTCAAATGCTGCTGAGAGATCCAGGAGAACCAAGATGGAAAGGGTCCTCCAATCTCTTGCCATCAGGAGGTCATTTAATACCCGAACAAGAGCTGTTTCTGTACTATGTCTTTTCCTGAAGCCGGATTGGAGATGGTCATAGATATTGTGGCTGGACAAATGATCCTCCAGTTGTAGAGCGACCACCTTCTCAATAACCTTCCCTACAAAGAGAAGGTTAGAGACTGGGCTGTAATTTGCTGGGCAGTCGGGGTCAAGAGAAGGCTTTTTCAACAGGGGGCGTCCTACCGCCTCCTTCAAGGGATCCGGAAAGATCCCTCTCTCTAATGACACCACCACTATCCCAGCCAGGACTGGGCCGATAACATCTACACACACCACCACCAGGTGAGTAGGGCCTGGATCCAACTTACAGTAGGTAGGTCACAGAGTCTGGATGATCCTCACTATATCTATTACTGCTGGTAGTCTAAAGGTTGACCAGTACATCTGGGCGTTAGTACCACCCGATTGATTAGTGCAATGTCCAATAGAAGGACATTGGCGGATCTCATTCCTGATGGTGGATACCTTGTCAGCGAAGAATTTCGCAAACTCCTCACACTGTGCCTGTGATCACGCTCTACCAGTCTGAAGACGGACTGGATTGCACAGTCTGTCCACAGTCCGGAAGAGCTGGGATGTTCTGTTCCTCAATTCAGCAATTTCCCTGGACAGGAACTCTGCCTTCTTATGGGAAATTGCTGATTGGTAGAATTTATAATGTTCTAACAATTCAAGTCTATCCACCTCCAGTTGAGTTTTCCGCCAGTGTCTTTCCAGTCTTCGTCCCTTCCTCTTCAACTCCCGGACCTCCCCATCAAACCAGGGAGCCTCCAAGTGAAGAGTACGAGGACAAACACGAATTGGAGCAATGGCATCCAGGGCCTCGGCTATAACCCTATTATAGGCTAGAACCAAAGGCCCTGGATCCATGCTATCCCTTGGAAGACCCGAGAAGTCCAGCTCCGTCATTAGGCCTTCTGAGGTAACCCCTCGTAAAGGATGGAACTATACTAACTCCTAGGAGCAGGCCTATTTCGGGGGGCCGCAAATCTAAACCTCAGGGCGTGATGGTCAGACCATGGTAGGGTGGTATAGTTGTGTGACTTACACTGCTCCATTTAGCTGATTTTCTGGTCTGTGTGTGCACGGCTGTGCACTGAAGATACTTTTCTAAGTTTGTGACTGTGTGCCCAAGAAGAGATTTAAAATAATTTATTTTTTTTTCTGAGAAAAATCAGACTTGACTGTTTCTAGTGGACAGTGAGACTTGTCAGCTCAACATTGTTGCAATGACTTGAGTGACTGTATTTCATAATAATGTAATTTAATGCATCTTCCTGTAAGGAATACAACCATGGTGGACTAAGGGCATAGTACCAGAAAATATAGTTGGTCCAGCAGCCCTAGTAAAGTTGCAACAGGTGTAGAGCAGCATGCAGTAGGAGAGGGTGAGCAGCAGCACACTGCAGAGTGACGCTCTGGACCTATTCGCTGTATAAAATTATGTTTTGCCCCATCAAAGCCAGCAGTCTCCACCAGCACCAGTATGGCATCAGCTGACACCATGGAATAAATGTAAAAGTAGCTTTCAAAGTACTAATAATGCTGCTCGACATTGTCATTCACTGCCACCGATACTACCAAAATGAATTGATCATCTTCATCCCTTGCCACTGCCACCAATACCACCAGGATGGTCCTCCCAAACCACCACTGTTCTGATCCACCACCCATCCACTGAGACTACTAGTATCCCAGCTTATTCTGCAACAGTGGCCTGCCAGCCACTTATGCCACTGTGACTGAGACCACTCCTGCCACTGTGACCCAGGCCATTCCTGCCAATGTGACAGAGACCACTCCTGCCACTGTTTGAGACTCCTACCACTGTGACCCATATCACTCCTGTTACTGTGACCCAGACCACACCTGTCACTGTAACCATGGCAACTACCAGTACTGCTGCGGTGACACCAGCCACTACTACCACTGTGGCCCTAGCCAGTTGCACAACTGTTTCCAGTAATGTGTCACCTCTTGTTTCTTGGTCTGTTTCCTCTGCTGTTGAACTTGTCAGTGCAGATGAGAAGGAGACACACTCATCCAGGTCTGAGTACTTTCCAGCTGGTGATCTACCAACTGATACATCATCATCCGAGGAGGCTAACCTAAGCAACTTTGGTGATGAAGAAGAGTATGGGGAGTGGCTTGAAAGCCATAAAGCAAGAGAGTCGAGTAGCCAAAAAAAAAAAACCTCTCGAGGTTCCAGTGGCAGGAGAAAGGAGGACATGGACCCCCCCCCTTCAAAAAACTCAGCAAGCTGCCCTTCAGCGCTTTATTCAGCAGGCTCCAACCTAGCCTGAACAGCCAAGCAGCGCAGGTGCAGGGGTACCGCTGGTGTCATGGAAAGACCCACAGATGCAGGTCCAAACAAGAAAGGCTAGTGGGGGCCAAAAGAGTGGTGCTGGTACTGGTGACACTAGCCTCATGACTGGTGTCGGGAGCAGAAACAGCATGGTATGGTTGCATTTCACATTACTAAGAGAAGATAACAGAAAGGCAGTGTGCACACTGTGCAGTATAACTATCAGCAAGGGGAGTCTCTAGCAAATTTAACAATCACCTCCTTAATGAACCACCTAAAGGTAAAACATCCCCAGGTTTTTTAAAGTGTCAGGGTCTGCGCCTGTGGTTCTGTCAGACCCATCTCATGGTGATAATGCAGGCAGTGGTGCTGGTGGCACCGACAATACCACAGAAGGTTCTGCCTCTAAAGAAAATGCTGCTGCACCTGCTGCTGCTACCACTCCATCTCCCTCAGTATCAAAGAGTCCTCCATGCACCCTGAGCACTCCCGTCAAGCACCGGTCTCTTGTTATTTGCACACCATCTCGCAAGTATGGAATATCCCCCTCCCCCATCCACCGACAGTGCCAACAGTGGAAGCATTCCAGGCCAGAACTGAGTAACAGTCATCCCATCCAACAGTTCAACACATCACACAGTTCATAGGTGAAATGGCGGCATTGGGTCTGCGACCCTTTTCACTTATGGAAGACACTGACTTTTGCAGACTTCTGCAGCACCTGCAGCCCACGGTACCAGCTCCCATCATGTTCCACATTTTCATGCATTGTTATACCAAAGATAAATGAGGGTATGAAAATGGCGACTGTCACATTACATTTGGAGGCTGTGGGTGGAGTTTTCCAGTGCACTTCAGACATCTGGAGCAGTACAAACTCTATGCCTGCATTTCTCTCCTTGACACTGGTGTGTCCAAACCCGTTTCCTGTTGTGGATTCTGCCTTCTTTCCCTGTGTCACTGGCTCTCCCTTCACCCCTCCACAACTTGACAGTCACTCCAGGTCTGCTTTTCTAAATGATGGGTTAATGGAGCAAGACCCCTGCCACTGAACATCCTGGCAGTCATTCAAGACATGCTGCAGTCATGGACAGTTGGTACCAATCTACATGCTGGTTTTTTCATCACGGATAATGGGGCAAATATGGTGAAAGCAGTTGCTGATGGAAATCCTGTCAGCATTTATCACTTTGCCCATACTTTGAATCTAGTGGTCATATCTGTGCTACATCACAGTACTGAGGCTAGCAAGACTGTCTCCACAGCATACTTCTTCTGCACTCATTTTCATTGCTCCGTAAAGGTGACTAACCAACTAAGAAAAGTGCAACAATGCCTTGGTCTGTGCAAGTACTGCTTGATACAGGATGTCAGTACCAGGTGAAATTCATCTTACCTGATGCTGTGTAGACTGCTAGAACAGAAGTGTACATTTTGTAATATGGCAGTGGAGTGTCACATTGGGGGATTCCTAGGCCACCAATGCATGGTCACTGGTTGATGCCATGGTGAGAGTACTTGGGCCATGTGAGAGGTACACCCATGATCTAAGTGCATCCAATGGCTCTCTGAGTCAGGTGATCCCAGCAGTGCATATCCTGAAAGCATCCATAGAGAGGTATGTACAGGAAAACAGGGAGATTCTAGATGGGACAGCTGTGCTCATTAAGCAGCTGCAAGCTGAACTGGGTGCAAGGTTTGCAAAAGTACTGGCTAGTCGCATCCACATTTTTGAAAAACCTGGATCCCTGGTTCAAATATGAGATCCTGCACATGGCTATGGATAGCCACAGAGTGATTAATTTTCGACAAGAGCTATGTGATGAGATGACTGGTTGCATGCAGGGACTGGTGACACTGGCAGCTGGTGCAGAAGGTCATGAGACACATGGACTTCCATCTGGCAGGTCTGGTCCCACTAGTGGAGATGGGGAAGAAATACCTGTTACTAACAGCAGCACTGGGCACTGCTCAGCATATCCGAACATCAAGAGCAACAGAAGAGGATACAGTCACAGCCTTTTTCTGCAGACAATGACTTTAATGGCTATTTTGCAGAATCTCTTGAGCCATTTTAGGTTGATCCATTAGGCTGCTGAGAAGGTGCATTCATCCCATCAGTTGGCACAACTGGGTGTGAGATACATAAGCTGCTCCCCATGAGTGTGCCGTCTGAGGGGGCGTTTAGCATAGCTGGTGATGTTGAGCCTCATCATTCAACACTGAACACAGCCAACAACTTGTTTTCTACACAAGCTTAACTTGCCATTACTGGGGTACAAATATGAATAACCCCCATAAAAACAGAAATACAGTCTCTCAAGCTTGCTTTGGCTGGCTGACTGTCTTAATATATTTTAATCTGCATTGCTCCCCCATGCTTTGCTCCCCCATGCTTCCTTCCTGCAGTGTTTAATGCACACACCTTCATTATAATATAATTAAATACATTAACTTTTTCTGAACCAGGTATAATTTCTCTTCTTGTTGTTTTAGTACATATTAGTATCATGTATCTTACAAACAGCAAGTATGCTGAACAAAAACACAGTTATATTAGCCCCAAGGTAAATAAAAAACCCAGTGAGTACTAATATAACTTGCTTCTCGTGGTGTGATTTCATAGCAGGTTGTGAAATTGGGTGTACTGCACAATGCACCACCACTCAGCATTCTGCTTTTGCATAAAGCTTACAAGAACAAAATCTCCAAATCTTCTTGCTTCCCAGTTCCCACATTGCCCCAAATGTTTCGCAGATATAGCTTGTTTAGGGGACTGCTTTTGCTGCTTTCATCATTTTGCTATCTTTTTCTTACTTGCAGTTATTTATCTCACAGTAAGGCAGGAGCAGGTGGCAGAGGCGGGCAAAAAAAGCGACTTGCTTTTATTTAGCTCTTAAAATCCTTTCATTTCATTTATTTTCTTTTTTGCACAACCACTTTGTATGCTCATCTCAGCACCCAGCTTATGCGGGGCACTGCAGCAGTCACACAGGGGACACTGTCTGTGCCTCCATTTCCCGAGAGAAGAGCCATTCATGGGATACTCAGTCCTCTCTCCCCTGGCGGCCATCGAGCGACCAAGAGCCATTTGGAAACTCGGCTCGTTAAAGTAGTTAGCAGTACTGACGGTTCTGTAGCGCTGTGGGGCTGGCTCTTTCTTTTCATTTTGGAAACCAAACAAATTGTCTTTTCAGTTTTCCCCTCCTGTTGTCTACCAGGGAAATGCCTTGATGTACCCACAGAACACACAAGGATATACCTTCCTGTAATCAGACAGGGAATGGGTTATATCCTGTTCAGGCTCTGTGAGCCGTCATTGAGACAGCAGGGAGGTGTCTTCAGTCAGGGGCCCATTTTATCACATGGCGTCCACCCAGCTCTGCTCATTCCAAGCGTGGCCTGTTGGGGTGCCATGTTAGTCTCCTAAGTGGGCTGGGGATCTCTGCAGAAAGACCAACATGGCGCCTTAGAAAAATGTTCTGCAAGGCCTTGCCCATGGGCTGTCCTTGAAAATGAAATGAAAGGATGTAAAAAAAAAAGAGTCATAAAAGCAGGCAGCCTTTTTTTTATTTGTGTGATAAATAAATGATTACAGTTAAGAAAGGGATGACAAAATGACAGCAATGGTAAAAACACATTCCCCTAAACAAGCCCTATCTGTGAAATGTTGGAATTAATAGGTGTGGTTTAAATGGGAACAATTTAACAACTTGGTACTGAAAATGTTCTGTATTTTTTTGGCTTTGTGCAAATTACAACTGCTGACAAAGTGACCTCTCTCAAGCCCTGTCGGCCAGACTGTGACTGCATTTGTTTGCAGAGCAGAAACAGGCCTAGTATTTAGGAGAAAAAAAATACTACTATCAGTTCTCCTGAGAAATACTGAAAATTATTTATTACACAGAAGTGTGACAAAAATTACACTCTTAAGCTTGGGATTTAGAAAGGGGAACAAATTCTGTCAAGATTTCTGATTTTTGTCTAGTTTTAACAAGTAGAGGAAAGTAGATTCTTTCTCAGCAGCAGCTCAAGTCATCTCTCTCTCCTGCCTGAAGCTTCTGTGAGTCCTAGGTCATGTGACCTGCCTTCAAGTGAGCTACCAACATGGCTTTTGATTGGACAGGACATCTCAGGTGATCTTGCAGTCTCACAGCCTTTTCTACTGGCCAAATAATGACGCACGAATAACAAATAATTGAGACTCCTGAATACGAATGTTCGGCGAATATTTGAAATAAGGAATTCCCAAACCCTGTTAGGAGGAAGAAGGTGATTTTGCCCCCTGTATAGGTTCCTGACAAGGTCCCATCTGCAGTACTGTGCTCAGTTCCGGGGTCCACACCTGAAGAAGGGCAAGGACAGGCTATAGACTGCAATTTAGGGTCACCAGGAAGATCCAAGAGCAACAGGGTAGAATGGATAGCAAAAGGCTGGCAGATCTCAACATATGTATGCTGGAGGTGGGGGGGGGGAATATGATCGAGATGTAATGTTTTCTGAGGAGAATAAAGAAAGTTGACAGTGGGGACCTGTTCACTGGAAATGGAGGTGAGGTAACGAGAGGCTATGCTTAGACATATCCCTCTGAAAGAGTTTAGCACCTTGTGGCACCCTGTGACTGTCTGGCTCAGTGTGCTTTTCCAGGTTTCCAAATATTAAATAACATAGTAGAAATAGATACTGGAAACAAAATCCCTGCAAATGTGTTCTTGATGACTGCTAAGAGGAATCATGTAGGGCTTTTAATAAAGCTAGCCCCCCAAACTCATCATGACCCCACCCCCCAAACACACACCTGGGCTTCACAGAATAAAAGTTTGGTCCACAGTTTAAATTTGAATATTGTAAGGTAATAAACTGTCACTATACACTGTATCTACCTTCAGTTACCCCTCAAAAGCTCCCCATAACCTCATGTATTTTACGGATCTCTATTGTCATTATGTTGTATAACCAATGTTATGCCATTGTACTCATCTCATGTCGAGGTGTGACTTTACTGCTCTGTATCAGTACATACTGTATTGTCCAACTTGCTGATCGCTATTTCCACTGTGCTGTATAACCAATTTGATAACATTGTACTCACCTCATGTAGAGGTGTGTTTTATCTGTATATATTGTACTGTCTAATGTATGCCACGGTGTGGCCCGGGTTGTGACCAAAAACCGTCCTTCGGATCAGCTCACTTACCTGGTTACCAAAGGCATAAATAAACAAATACATTGCTTTTTTGTTTGTTTTCACATGCAAAATTCAAGACTTTGTACGTTATACTGAGGTACCTAAAGAATTTTAAGTTATTAGAGAAGATTTTTAAAAGGATTTACCTGAGATCCACCTGTTGCTATTTTGAAAAGATCCACACGATATCCACCCACCACTGTTTTCAGATAGATTTGCTGAAGCCACTCTTTGCTATTTTTTAAAAGGATCCACCCGAGGTCCACCTGTTGCTATTACCAAAAGGATCTGCCCAATGTCTTCCTGCTGGTATTATCAAAAGGACCCACCTGAGATCCACTCCTGCTGTTTTGAAAAGGATTCACCTAAGAGTCACCTGGTGTTATTTCAAAAGGATCTGTCCAAGATCCACCTGCAGCTAACTTCAAAAGGATCCACCCCAAATCCACCTGCTGCTGTTTTCAAAATGATCCACCCGAAATCCATGTGCTATTTTCAGAAAAAGCTGCCTAGGCTCCACCTGGTGTTATTTTCAAAAGAATCTACCTGTGGTCCACCCGCTGCTATTTTGAAAAGGATCCGCCTGAGATCCACATGCTGCTGTTTTCAAAAGGATCCACCTGAGATCCATCTGCTGCTGTTTTCAATGGGAATCACCTGAGATCCACCTGCTGCTACTTTCAAAAGGATCCACCTGAGAGCCACATACTGATGTTTTCAAAAGGATCCTCCCAAGATCTCCCAACTGCTGTTTTCAAAAGGATGTGTCCAAGATCTGCCTGCCGTTATTTTCAAAAGGATCCACCTGAGATCTACCTGCTGCTGTTTTTAAAAGAATTTGCCTGGGATGTGTCCACTGCTGTTTTCAGAAGGTTCCACCTGAGACTTGCCCACTATTTTTAAAAGGTTCTGCCTGAACTCTACCTGAGGCTATTTTCAAAAGAATCTGCTCAAGATCTGCCAGCTGATACTTTCAAAAGGATCTGCCTGAGATCTACCTGCTTCTATTTCCAAATGAATACCCATCCAAATGTTAGATTGTCTATTAGATGGTGTAACAGTGTCTGAGTTTTACATCAAACAGTGGTCACAATTGCAGCGAAAATTTAAAAACCACTTTTACGTCATCTTTTACTGCAAATCATGACTTTCTGATGCAGACAGATGAATCATTTGAAAATCTTTGCATTTGGGCTGACACAAATGCGGGTGTGGCACAAATCTGCATTTGTGTCTGGACTTTTTAAATATTTCACCCTTGATCTTTAGTAGGTTAGATTATAGGGTTATTTGGCAGTATGTGTAAGCTACAAGGTGACATCATTTGCAGACATCACTGTCTGTGATTTTATGGATTTGGCACCCTGTCCGAGTACTGGTAGATTTTGTATCGGGCTTATAAATGTTTCTTTTAGCCCTGCTGGCTTCTGTTGGAGGAGGTACCTTTCAGAAAGCACACTGGTCAGGCCTGTGGAAAGTGTGAGGGGCTGGTAAGTTTTCCCAGTCACTAGCCTTGCTTGCCAGTTGCTGCAAAACTTCATTTCAATATTTAGATTGGAAGATGTCACATATGTTGCCCATCCACAAAGGAGGCTCTTGGGATGATCCAGGGAACTACAGGCTGGTTAGTGTCACGTCAGTTGTGGGTAAACTGTTGGGAGACTATCCTGAGGGAAGAAATAATGGCATTTCTGGAGGAGAATTGCCTCTTAGATGAAAGACAATATGGGTTCACACAAGGAAGGTCTTGTCAGACCAACCATGTGGATTTTTATGACTAGGTGACTAAGGCTCTGGATGAAGATAAAGCAGTGGATGTTCTGTACTTGGATTTCAGCAAGGCCTTCGACTCCGTGCCACACAGGGGACTGATAGGTAAGCTGAGGGACCTGGGTGTTAGTGATAGGGTGGTCAGCTGGATTGGTAACTGGCTGGAAAAGAGGCAGCAGAGGGTGGTGGTGAGGGGGGAATTATCAACACCATGGGAGGTCATCAGTGGGGTCCCACAGGGTTCGGTGCTGGGACCAGTGTTATGCAACATCTATGTAGCTGATATGTCAGTTGGGGTTCAGAGTCGGATGAGAATGTTTGCTGATGATACTACACTGGGTGCACTGGTGGATGGGGTGGATGGTGGGTGCTGCAGAGGGACCTAGAAACCTTGGAAAGGTGGTCAAGTAGCTGGCAGTTGGGCTTCAATGCTAAGAAGTACTGGATTATGCACTTTGGAAACAGGAATCCTGGATTTAACTATAAGCTGGGAGGTGTGCAGTTATTGGAATCCATTGAGGAGAAAGATCTGGGTGTGCTAGTCACAGGCCATATGAATCACGTTGCACAGTGTAGGAAAGTGGCAGCAAAGGCTAATAGGATGCTGGGATTTATAGCAAGGGGAATCACCTCAAGGGGTGAGGATGTGATCCTGCCGCTGTACAGGTAATTGTTGCAGCCTCACTTGGAGTGCTGTGTGCAGTTCTGGTGTCTATACTTAAAAAAGGCCATCAGACTGTTGGAGGGGGTGCAGGGGAGAGCAACCAAGATGTTGAGTGGGATGAGGGAAAAGCCCTATGAGGAGAGGCTACAGATGCTCAATGTGTACTCTCTTGAGGACAGAAGGGACAGGGAGGATATGATTGAGACATTAAAGTACTTGAAGGGTATTAATAGGGTAAGTCATGATGAGGGTCTGTTTAAAATTAGAAAGGAAGGAATTACAAGAGAGCATAGTCTAAAGTTGGAGGGAGGAGGGTCAGAAGGGAGATGAGGAGGCACTTTCTCACTGAGAGGGTGGTGACAGCATGGAATGCTGTGCCAGAGAAACTGGTTTTGAGGGCATCAGTGGGGGGTTTAAAGGGAGTTGGATAAACTTAAGGGCAAAATCAAAATGGGGAAGGGGAACGGGTAAAACAGTGGGATCAGTTGGTGGGGAGGGGTGAGGAGAGTAGAAGACAGCATCGGTGCACAGCACTAAGAGCTGCACCCTCAAGCAGACTTGATAGGCCAGCCGGCCTTTATTTGCTGGCTTCATTGTATGTTCATATTTCAAACTCTGACATTGGTACTTCACAGCTCCTGCTATAAAAGGAGAACTACAGTCAAAACAGATTTTGTATTGGGCTTGCAAATTTTTCTTTTAGCCCTGCTGGCTTCCGTTGGAGGAGGTAACCTTTCAGCAAGTACACCAGTCAGGCCTGTGGAAAGTCTGAGGGGTTGGTAAGTTTTCCTAGTCACTAGCCCTGCTGGCCAGTGGCTGCAAAATGTCATTTTAAACTCTGACATTAGAATGTAACAGCTCTTTCTACAAAAGAACTACAATCAAAATATTTTGTGCAGTGTGTTTTGATTTGTGTGTGTAGTCTTAGTGTGTCCTTTGTTGTTAGGATTAGAGATGTAGCGAAGTTTTAATTCGCAGGTGAAGTGAACCCGAAGTGGTCCACTTCGAATTCACGTAACACTATGTGAATTGCCCATTAAACACTTGAAATTTGCTTTACTTCACCTTACTTCACGTTGTCCACTTCAAGTTAGTCCCATAAGGCAAAGTCATTAAAAAACAGGCCACTGATCACATGCCTGACAGTCTCTGCAGGTCACATGATTCAGGGAGGCAGTTCAATAGGCAGGAAGTCAGTGTTCAGAGTGCAAAGTGGGCACAGATGCGGCATGCAACAGTCAGCATTTGCTTTATTTCAGGGTACTGCAGAAACTCCCGTACCACCCGATTTAAACAGTGGGCCATTTAAGGAACCCGTACAAAGCCACCACTGATGATAAATTTCACAACATTTGATCCATTATCACTAGCTATGAAGCCAGCTTTTAGGGACAGAGGGTGCAGCCACTCATCAGTTTCTGTCATTAGCAAGTCTCTCATGTGTTCTCCTGTATGCGACCCTGCTACACTACGCATTGCAAGCGCGGCATGCTGCCTAATGCCACAAAGGTTGCTATCACCACCACAGTCTGACTTATTACACTGTTTGACTTATTACACTGCTTTCCCATCCCACCATTATAGACAACCCCAGGTAGCTGTGCCCAATGTGCAGTAATACACAGATAGGAACTCCCCACTGTTTTGCCACTTGCCCACATATCCATGCTTAAGTGAATGTAAGGTGATGCAGAATGTTGGTGGGCATGTCCTACAGACCCTGTCACTGTCTGACATAACTCAGGGACAGCACGGGTGGAAAAGTATGTCTGGGACAGGACCTTCCATTTAGGACATACGCATGCTGCAAAGCCTGCATTCTCCGCAAAGGAAAATGGTGAAAGGTGAGCTGACAGCATTTCCACTATGGCAGCATTGAGTACACATGCATCTGCATGATTGTGTGGATATTTAGTGTTGCGCACAAAAAGGCTGTGCAATGTGGGCTGCACTGTTCATTGCTTTACATGTGGTGTGCCAAATGGATCTACTCTACTAATTGACATGGATGGGGTACCTTGGATGTGTGATGGTGGGTGCACAGGTGACAAGCCAATACTTGTGGTTATTTTCCGTGTTTTAAGCACAGGGGTTGATGTAGTAGAATTACTATGTGGACCATCACTGCTACGCTGACCACTGCTTGAACATTCCAAATCGGCATCATCCTCATACCTGTAGTAATTCACTGGTGTTATTTCGCCACTTTCACCGACATGGCTACTTACACTGATGGACGGGCATACAATGCTCACTAAGGTGGCTGAGGGTGAACGCCCAGCTACGGCATTAGCTCCCCTCTGGTGCCGCATACATAGTGCCTTGTGCTTGCTCTTCAGATGAGTATGCTGGCCCTCAGTGCCCAAATGGCTACCCTTTTTACCACGCTTCACACACACTTGGCAAAGCTGGCAGATTGCCACTGTTTCATTGTTGCCATCTTGTACAAAAAAATCCCAAACTAGGGATTTGGATGCCCCACTATTCACATGTTGCTGCTGGTGCAGCTGTTGCATCTGTAACTGCACTTTTGGTGGCGATGAAATGTGGGGTGTAATGCATGATTTTTGTTGTGTGCAATTGGACTTTGACTGAGCGTCACAATCTATGACTGTTAATTCAGGGTCATCATCAACAGACATAGCTACAGCAGAACTTTGAGGAGGGTATGATTGACTAACAGACTGTTTACAGACAGCCACCTTCACTTTCTTTTTTTCCATTATCCAAATGAGGTGGCTAGCATCATCATCATAATCATCCACTAATTCACTTTGGAGGCTGTCTTCCTGTGGAGATATTCCAAGTTTAACAGCAGCCTCAATATTATCAGCCACACTTGTTTCGTCACTGTCTGAATGTTTGAATGGCCTAACTCAGTACCACTGGAAGCATGATACTGTGAGTCATCATCATGGTCAGAATCATATTCCAAGTACTGCAGGTAGTGGGACATCAACTGCACTCAAGTCTGCGGATTCAACAACATTTTCCCCACATGATAAGTTTAACAGGGTTGAACTTGGAGCAATACTCATGTTGTTATCAACCATGCCCTCACTAACTTTACTAACAGCAGGGATAACACCATCTCCAACCAGCACTGAAGCGACTGATTTTGCTGTGAAAAACATAGTCAGATAAATCTCTTTACTTCCACCAACTACTACCTTTCCCTTCTGCTGTGTACTGTCACGGCCACAACCACTCTTAACACTGCTACCATTGGTAGCCCCTGATGAACCACACTCATCTTCACAGCAGCTTCCACTGCTAATAGTCTTCTTGGCAGCAGCACCATAGCCAGAAACTGCTTTGCCTGACCGTCTCTTTGCGGGCATTTTTTCAAATGGCACAGACAATTTACAACAACTTGATATTTCACCAATTTTTGGTGGCTGGGAAGCAAAACACTTAAATACAACCGCACAGGCACAACACAATACCTGCCCTTGAATCCATAAATGTTCAAAAAGCCAACAGTCAAAAAACAATACCTTGTTCTGATGGGGGTGGGGTAGGGTGGGGAGACACAGTACCTAGCTACACAGAAGCAGGAAATAAACTGCAGACTGGCTTAGAAGTTCTGAGTACTGCTATTGCGGTACCGCAGTGAAATGCATATCAGTTGACAGCACGCGCACAGATTAAAGGTCAGGCACAGAAACTTTTAACTGTTTAGTGCAGTACAACACAGACAGTCCTGTAAAAAGACTGAAAAACTGCCCAGCAAACAGAAAATATTTATAAACAATTCAGTGAAGTTGTACTGTGTCTACCTGAACACAAAAATAATAAAACTATAGCCAACAAAGGTTGGAAAAAATGCCTTTCTCTCAACTCTCCCTGCTATACCACACATCAGTCCCTCCCCCGAAGCACACTTCTACAGTATCTCTCAGTACAGAGACTGAATCAACTAAAGTAACATTCAATATTCACAACACATCAATAAATGCTAGATGATATAACCACATCAGGGTTTGCTACAATCAGTCTACTAAATTTTGTAACAAAAATGTTTGTGGCAAAAAGGCATTTTAAAGGTTTTTAGAGGGTTTGAATCTCAGAGCTCTGACAGCAAACTGTCTCCAGCTTTCCACTACGCACGCTATGATGAACTGAGGCTGTGCAAGACAATATAGAGCCCATGTGACCTTACATCCCACGATTCACTGCAAAATGTACCTTAAAGAGCACGAAAAGGTGAAGTAACACAAAGTGAATAGAAAACAAGGCAAAGTAACGCAAAGTCCATAGGGAACAATAGGAACTTCGCGTTACTTCGAGATGCATAGTTATTCGCTTCACTTTGTGGAGTAGTAAGCAAAATTTGGGTTCTATGCAAAATACTACGCGTAGCGAATTTTAGACACTTCTCCCACCACTAGTTAGGATTCTGTCTAAATTTACCTGCATGTTTTATGGCCCTTGGTGATCCCCATGCTTGTTTAATTTATTACCTCTGAATCCTTTGTAACACTGTTTAATATGTTACTACTGTAGATCACTTGCGTTATTTAGTTGAAAATGTAATAAAAGAATAATTAAAAAAAAGTTATTACTTCTCATTTTCACACAGCCCAATTCCCATATGGCAGTGATGCGTGGGGGACCACTGATTCAGTGAGTGCAGGCTTAGTGTCCCTTCTGCAGCAGCACTGTGTTAACTGCTTGCTGTTCTGGCTTCAAACAAATATTTCTGATCCAGTCTTTTGGTTTTCTAGATTGTAGGTCTAGCCAGTGGGAGTGAATGTTTGTTGTGTAATGCTTTTCTTTAAATCAAACTGCACAGAGCCATAAGAAAAGCACACAAATCTCCCCAGATCATCAGTGCTATAATTAGTGAAGGCTAGCTGTTTCCATAAAGAAGAGGCCACTCATTTATCCCCCAAGCTGTGAATGTAGCCTTTATTAGGACTCATTTGATAAGGGTAGGTGCTTGAAGGCACAGTTCTGCAGGCAGGACAATAGGTAGCACTCACTGAATCAGTGGTCTCCGATGCATCACTGTCACGTGGGATATGAGGCATTGTGGCAAAAGGAAAGGTAGTAAAAGATACAGGCGCTGAGATCCCAGGAACAGGAACAGGTAGGCAAATTTAGAAAAACAAATCCTAGCCACAAACAAAGGAAAGAACGCATTAGGACTACACACACAAATTGAAACACTCCGCACAACATATTGTTCTGTAATTTTGGCTGTAGTTCTCCACTAAGTACGATCAAGCAGTTAAGATGTGACAAGGTCTGTGCTGTTGTGAACTAGCAGAAGTGGTTTGATGTAAGAAGGGAGAAGTGTTACTATCAGACAGTAATTGTGCACCAAGCAGTGTCTAAGTGCAATTATAAAATGTGGTCCACTGTTTTTAATTTTAAAACCGAGTCTCAACACACACAGTTGAGAAAGTAATTCTGACTTCTGTTTGTGTGCTGGGATAACACGTGGCCACATGATCATATCTGAACAAACACATTTCTTCTTGTTTCATATGCAGTGTATCGTTTTCATTTATTGTCTTCAGAATTAGTGAACTGTCTTGTGCTCAGGGCGTTACACATTTTTCATTGGCCAGTGCCTGGATCTGAAACTTTAAGGAACACTAATTTCTTAGCTATTTTTGCAATCTTTTGTCATAGTGACATTAGCCTCTGTTCCTAAAGAGGGAGACATCTTTATGTTGTTACTGTGACGTTACCCCCAAAAGATTGCATCCTTACACAGACAACTTTCACATATCTGTTGCAAGTTCTGCACAGAAGGTGCCAATATTGCAGTGAAGTGTGACTGTACAAAGCCAAGTTGGGACAGCTGGTAAGGCAGAATTTTTTTTCTTAAATGTACGTGTTCCGTCTTCCGAAAAGCAAAGTCACAAGCCTCTGGTGTCTTTTACCCTTAACTGACAAGACAGATTTTCAACAGAATAAACTGATAGCATATGGCTTGGCAGCAGGCTTGACATGAAAGCTGAGCAGTATTAGATTTAGAAAAGTTCAGAGATGCTCTTTTATTTAGACTGAAAACCCTCTCTGATCTCAGAGTTAGCAGAGAGAAACCTGCTAATCTTTTGGTGTGTGCTGTTGTAAACCCAGTGGAACACTGGAAAGTGAATATCCCAACCTGATATGTTACTCCAACAGTCATTACCTACCTAGAAATGACTGCTAGAGTAAACACTGCCCTACAATCAGTGATTGGCAACCAGGGCATTTCCTGACCACTTATGATTGGTTGAAATAGTTCTGACAGGGAGTTGAAGCCAACGGCTCTACTCCACTAAGTAGTCATTAAGCTGCCAGGAAATGGCCGCAGCCGTAGAACATTATAACTACTGAAAGCCCATGTTTTACTGAGTATTCTGTGTATTACTTGCTCACTGGACGATGCAGTCACACATTGTACATCGTGCATACGATTTGTTTGTTTTGTACCAAATCTCCTCATGTCCGATACTGAAACCTTGTATTCACTGTTCTCAAATGGACCCATGCATCAAACCTGTATATTGTGTCTACTATTGTTGCTTGTATCAAATCTGTTTCACGTGTATTACTGTTACCTTGTACTCCACTGTCACCCTGTGCCATGTGTTATGGCCCGGGTCGTGCCTGAAAATGGTCCCTGGGATCAGTGCACTCACCTGGTTATCAAAGTCATAAATAAATACATTCTAAAATGTATAGAAAAATTGTGATTTCTCAATTATAATGATGGCCAGCAAGTGTAGTAGAACATGTCATAAAACGTTTTGGGTTTTTTTGTTAGCAAGTAGCAATAATGGCCACTCGCTCATTAGTCCCACACAGCTTCTGTTTTGGTGAGTCAGTAGGGCTGAGTTACTATCCTTCCTGCCTCTGACCAAAATATGGTATGCTCACATCACTCACAGGAGACATGGTCCCGTACCTAGTGCTAACACTGGATGACATTTAATCAAAGTCTTATCTGACAATCTCTGGTGGCCGGGTTGGTGGAAAGACCAGACTAACACGGAGAAAAAGCAGTGCTCTGTAACAGCCCTGATTAAAATGCAAGAAACATAGACATTGACGGCAGATAAGGACCGCTTGGCACACCTAGTGGCACACCTAGTCTGCCCATTTCCCCTACCTAGAGGATAAGCTGCAGATCCTATTTAACCAACAGCCTATTTCTTCCTAACCCCCCCCCCAAAAAAAATTGCCTTATGTCTGTCCCATGCATTCTTGAATTCTCCCACAGTTTTAGACCCCACAACCTCCTCAGGAAGGCTGTTCCATGCATCCACCACTCTCTGTGAAAAAATACTTCCTCACATTGCCCCTGAGCCGTCCCCTCTATATTCAGATTGTGTCCCCTTGTTCTTGCACATCTCTTTTTTCTGAAATATGCTACCCTCTTGGACTTTGTTGATTCCACTGAAGTACTTAAACATTTCTATCATGTCTCCCCTCTCCCTCCTTTCCTCAAGGGTATACATATTAAGCTCCTTTAGTCTCTCCTCGTATGGCTTCTCTTGCAGACCCTGCACCATTTTAGTTGCCCTCCTCTGAACTGCCTCCATCCTGTCTATATCCTTGCGGAGATAAGGTCTCCAGAACTGGATGCAGTACTCCAGATGGGGTCTCACCAATTGTCTGTACAGGGGGATAACAACTTCCTGTTTTCTGCTGGTGATGCCTCTCCCTATACATCCCAGTATCCCCCCAGCCCTCCCTCCCTACCGCCTTCTCACATTGCTTGCCAACCTTAAGGTCATCTGATATGATTACCCCAGGTCCTGCTCCATTTTGTTGTTGTTACTACTTCCCTCATTGTGTAATCTTCCCCAGGGTTTTTGTTTCCCAGGTGCATTATTTTGCACTTCTTTGCACTGAATCCAAGCTGCCATACTTCTGACCATTCCTCCAACCTTGCCAAGTCCCTTCTCATCCTTTCCACACTTCCTTGTGTATCAACAGTGTTGCAGATCTTTGTGTCATCTGCAAAGAGGCGTACTTTTCCTTCCAGTCCCTCTGCAATGTCACTTATAAAGACATTAAAAAGGACTGGACCCAGTACTGAACCCTGCAGTACCCCACTAGTAACCCCTCTTTCTTCAGAGTAGACTCCATTTACAATTACTTTCTGTGTCTTGTTATCCAGCCAATGTTTTACCCAGGCTACCACCCTGGGACCCACTCCCAGGCTGGTTAATTTGATTATTAATCTTTTGTGTGGGACTGTGTCAAATGCCTTGCTAAAGTCTAGGTAGGCCTTGTTCACAGCCCCTCCCTGATCTACTACTTTGGTAACCCAGTCAAAGAAATCAATTAGATTCGTCTGACATGACCTTCCCACTGTGAACTCATGCTGCCTTGGGTCCCAGCCCCACTGGCCTCTAAGTACTCAACAATTCTTTCCTTCAGAAGCTTATTCCATCACTTTCCCTAACACAGAGGTCAAACTGACAGGTCTGTAGTTTCCTGCCTCTGTCTTGGTCCCACTTTGGAAGGGAATGACATCTGCCTTCCTCCAGTCCCAGGTACCACACCATCCTCCCATGATTTGTTAAAAGGGTAGTCAGTGGTGTCACTAAGTTCTCTGCTTAATTCTTTTAGAATTCTGGGTGAATTCATCTAGCCCCATTGCTTTGTCCACCTTCAGTTTTAGGAGTTCTTTCAGAACCCTTTCTTCTGTGAAAGGACTGGGATTGAACCCCCATTCCAGAGTGCTTCTAATTGGATTAGGCACCTCCCCACCTCCTCTTTTGTGAATACTGAACAGAAGTATTCATTCAATATCCCTGCTTTTTCACTGTCCCTCTCTGCCCACCCACCATCTATTCTATTCAGCCTCACTATCCCTCCCTCTGTCTTTCTATGCTCCCTGATATACCTATAAAAGGTTTTATCCCCCTTCTTAACTGAGTTGGCTATCTTTTCCTCAGTTTGGGCCTTTGCTATTCTGACTCCCCTCCCTGCTTCCTTCTGCCTTAACTGGTACAGTTCTCTGTCCTGCTCCTTCTCTGTTTCCTTATACTTCCTAAATGCTATCTTTTTCTCCCTAACCTTCACCGCCACCTCTTTTGAGAACCATAGTGGCCTTTTCTTTCATTTTGATTTGTTTATTTGCTTCACACAAAGGCTTGTTGCCTCTGTGATGGCAGTTTTGATATTTCCCCATTGTTGCTCCACCCCTCCTTCTAGCCTGTTTGCTAGTGCTTTTCTAAGGCACTCTCCCATCTTGTCAAAGTCAGCCCTCCTGAGTCCAGAACCCTCACTTTTGTATGGCATGACTCTGTAGCTGAGTTTATTGTGAACCACACTGTTTGGTGGTCACTTGTTCCCAAATAGCTACCCACTTCTAGATCTGAGATCCTCTCACTGTCCCCATTTGAAAGTATGAGGTCTAAGGTTGCTCCCTCACGAGTAGGTTCCAAAACTAGCTGTCTGAGGCATGCCACCTGAAGGGCATCGAGAATGGCCCTGCTTTTGGATGTGCCTGCAGCAGAGGTGCTCCAGTTGACATCCGGCATATTAAGGTCCCCCATCAACAGTATCTCCCCTTTCTCTGCCATCCTAAGTATGCCTTCTATCATATCCTTGTCCATTCCCTCCCACTGACTTGGGGGTCTGTATACAACCCCTGTGCGGATTGTGGTGCCATTTCCAGTCTCTAAGGTGACCTACAGTGCCTCCTCTCCTCCCTGTTTACTCTTTTGTTCAGTTGCTTTTATCCCTTCCCTTACATAGAGAGCTACTCCGCCCCCTCTTCTCCCCTCCTTGTCTCTTCTGTAGGTTGTGTACCCTGGTATGTTAACATCCCAGTCATGGTTCTCTGTGTACCATGTTTCTGAGACTGCTACGATATCCAGGCATCTCTATTCCATCAAGGCCACCAGTTCAGGGAGCTTGTTGCCAAGACTATGGGCATTGGTACTCATTACCTTCCATTTCTTGATGGCCTTACCCCTTTTTGCCCCATCCCTGTCCTTATTGCATTTGTCACTTTCTCCATTTACCCCTGCGCTTCTCCCTATCGACATTTCTATGTTGGTGTCTACCTCACTTAGTACCCTGAGTTTTTGGGGGGGCTAGGATTTCCCTGTTCCTCTCCAGTGCCTCTCCCTTGGCTAGTTTAAATGCTTGCCAATGAAGTATTTAAACCTATCACCTAGAATCCTGGTTCCCCTCCTGGACAGATGCAGACCATTATGCCAGTATAGGCCTGCATCCCTCCAGATGGACTCCCAGTCCCCAATGAAGCCAAATCCCTGAGCTCTGCACCAGTTTTTCAACCACTGATTGAATCCCATGGTGTGGAGCACCCTAGCCTCACCTGTGCCATAGACAGGCAGCACCTCCAAGAAGGTTACCATGCGTGCTGTTTGTCTAAGTCCCCTCCCCATCTCCACAAACGCTTCTTGCACTGCTGTGATCCCTTTCTTAGCCAGGTCATTTGTCCCTAGGTGGACAGTGACATCCAGCTCCCTCCCCTGTGCAGCTGCTGCCGTGATCCTTAGGATTCGCTCCCTGTCCCTCCAAGCCATGGCGCCAGGCAGGCACCTTACCTCACTCTCCCTTTCCTCCCCCAGTTCTACCTTCCTAACAATGGAGTCCCCCACCAGGAGTTGTTTCCTTCCCCTGTGGGGTCCTATGCCACCCTCCTGTGGGTCTCCTTTGTGGAAGTTCCCAGCATCCTCCTTGGTCTCCACTGTGGGTGCCTCCATAGAGGAACCACACTTTTCCAGAATGGCATAGAAATTGTGGAGAGGTACAACTGGAGGGATGCACCTCTGCTCCACCACCCTCACCCTCCCTGAGCCCACTGTGGTCCATCCAGTCCTCTTTCTTGGCAACCTCTGAGGCAACGGCAGTGACCCTGGTGGTCCCTGGGTGGGAGAGGAGGTCCCACAAATCCTGGCCAACTCAGCCTGGAGATGAGCAACCTCCTCCCTCAGCCCAGAGAGGTGCCTGCAGATGGGACAACACCGCATCCTCCAGAACATCTCCCTGAAGACTGCTGTGCCACTGCACTGCACCACTCCCATCATGTCTTATTTCTGGCTCCCTAATTGTTGTTTGGAATACTTATTCTTTCCTCTGTTTGTTTATTTCTTTTTTTTCTTTTCTGTCCTTACTTACACCTCTGTGCCCTTTTAGCTCCTGATCTTCCTGTTCTGAGACAAGAAGTTCCTGTATTTCTCAGTAGTCTCCTTACTTGCTCAGAGTCAGACCTCTAGCAGCTGGGGGTGGAGAGCTACTCTTGCCCTTTTAGGATGGTGAGTCTTTGGTGGCTCTGTGATCACTCACTTCCTGCTCCCAAACAGGAAGTTCCTGTTGTCAGTTAAATCCTGTGCCTGTAAAAGTAGAACTGCCTTGGGGGGGCAATATAGTCCAAGTAGAGAAGTTTAGTTATACTAGCAGGTCCTTCCTCCTGGTGTTCTGCTTGTTCTCTGGCAGAAGCTATCTAGGGCAGTGCTTAAATCTGGTTTTAATCTGGCTCCTTCTAGCTAAGCCACTCCCCCTACTTTGCAAATCTTTCTATACTTAGTTAATTTCACAGATAATTCCCTTCAGCCACCTGTGACAAGCACCTAGATAACTACACAGATAACACAGATAACATAACAATTCACTTCAACTAACTCTGACAAACTTTTTTTTTTTTGTTACCCTAAATTGAAGGTCCCAGTACAAGAGTTCTAGTTCTTAGTCCAAGTAGAGAAGTTTAGTTATACCAGCAGGTCCTTCCTCCTGGTGTTCTGCTTGTTCTCCGGCAGAAGCTATCTAGGGCAGTGCTTGAATCTGGTTTTAACCTGGCTCCTTCTAGCTAAGCCACTCCTCCTACTTTGCAAATCTTTCTACACTTAGTTAATTTCACCAATAATTCCCTTCAACCACCTGTGACAAGTACCTACATAACTACACAGATAACAGATAACAATTCACTTCAACTAACTCTGACAAACAGACAAACTTTTTTTTTGTTACCCTAAATTGAAGGTCCCAGTACAAGAGTTCTAGTTCTTAGTCCAAGTAGAGAAGTTTGTACCAGCAGGTCCCTCCTCCTGGTGCTCTGCTTATTCTCTCCCTCTCCAAGAAGAGTTGATTAGCAAGTGAAAGTATAGCAGGCTATCATGAAAGTGAAAGATCCCCTGGTACATTTTTAAAAAAACAAGTGGGGGTAACCTCAGTGTTTTGGCCAATATTCTTCTCTCAGTAAAACATGATCTAATGCAGATGCTTCTCACATAGGGCACAATTGATAACACTGCCCTGTCCCTTCCACACATGCAGTGGGCTAGGTAAAGGTGGAGAGTGCACAAAAGGGCACTCTGGAGCATCCCCTTCACAGCCAATCATAAGCTGTTAATGTATCTACTGCACAAAACACTTCAGGAATGGGAGAGGAGGGTGCAGAGGGAGGTGTCATTATGTGAGGGGGTGCCCTGCAGTAACAGTCATTTTTCCTCCAGGCACATCTCACATGTCGTTCAGTGGTCTGTTTCTGGGCATGTGCTGCCCCTGTAGCAGTAGTAGTCCCAGCCCTCAATGCATACCTTTCAACTGCTATGCATTTCACATAGTGCACAGTATATTTTACACTCCAACTTCCCGTGGATCCTGAAAGATTTACTGATGTTCCTCTTAATATTAGAGCTTTTTTTCTGGACATAAAATGTATTTAAAAATACAGGTAACTTGATAGAAACATACCTTAACACTAAACATATGGGGCCCACCGTTATTAGTAATGTAACCCCTAGATGGCGCTATCCCAGGGGCTACTACCCCTGCCTGATTTGCCAGTAACAGGTTGAGGGGCCTGGATCCAATGGCGGGTGCCTCCACCCAGAGGTCAGGGTTTGCAATAGTTAAACTAACTTGGTCACAGCCCTCTGGGACACTGCAACCCCCCTTTCTTCCCACTAGTGGCCCACACAATATATCAGAATTACCTTCACAGTATACACTTACCCCCAGGTCTGGTTCCGCACTGGGACCTCCTGTGAAATGAGATACAGTGCAACAATCACAGTACAGTACTTTAACATAGACAAATACCTCAGGCAGTATAACTTTGCTGAAACAAGCAGCTCTGATTTATTTAGGGGGATATAACAAGGACAGGGAATCAGGTTAATTAGCTTATCACTCTAATAATCTACCATGGCTCTGTGCACAGGCCTATCCCTATCAGTTACTGTCCCTGGGTACCCAAGCCCTAGTGGCTAGTCCAAACCGTATAGCTGGTAGGGCCCCTTTCACACAGAGAAAGGAGAATTAAACAGTCAGCAGTACAGTAATTCCATTTGGATTTAATGTGGCAATTCAACAGGGGCGACCCTGAATTAGTACTCACGACCTCCAAATAAGATAGGGTCCTTCAGTGTCAGCAGGGCTCACTTGAGGGTAACAAACCCTTCACATCCATATAAAAGAAAGCACTATACCAGGCAGGCTGCATCTGTATCCCGATCGCAATTACTGCACAATACCCAGGAGAACACATAGCAGATTCAGTTCCTGACAGACCGAGGGCAATTTCAGCAATTCCTCCAGTCTTCTACAGGGTGAGCCTGGTTTCTACTCTTCAGAGATCCTTTGATTCTTTTCACAGGACGGATTCAGTCCTAACAAGCTGTTACACAAGCTGCAGACCGGAACTCTGGGCCTTACACACGTTTTTGACTAAAACTGCACACTGAAAAGCACAGGCTCCTTCCTTCTTCACTGCCAAAGCTCAACTGAAACTCCAACCGACAAAACCGGCACTTCCTTTGAGTTCCTCCCAGTTCTTGACTGGATTGGCTGTCACTCACAATAGACTGCTGCTGTTGGTCCAAAAGGCACTGAAGTCTAAACTACATCTCCCAGAGTCACTGCCCATACAATCCTCTTGTGGCTGGCTCAGATTATGAGTCCAAGTTCTGATTCGTCCAAGGCACCATTTTAGAGCTAGCTTACCCCACACTGATTGGTCCAGTTCAGCAGTTCAAAACTAGAATGGGGAACTAGCAGACACAGTTCTGACTGCAAAGAAAGCAGGTTAGACAAACTGTAATTTCATTATTACTCTAAATAATTTCTGGCAAACAGTTACATCTTTCAGATAGGTTCCTTTGCACTCCTAGTGACTGCAAAATGAAGTGAATTGCAGCAGCTTGAGTGGTACTCAATCAAAGAAACACACAGTCCCCCATACAAACTAATTATGTCTGCAAGCAGACAGCTCTTAAAGAGACAGTACCAGAGGTTCTAAAACACTCACTGATAAATGGCTTAAATGCCAAACACCATTCAGGCTTGGAGCATTCAAGCAAGCTCCTGGAAGTCTTTTGGGAACCCCCATTTGCAGGGGTTTACACCCTTCCTGGCCTGGGAAAGCTTGGCGTCGCGTCAATCAATCCCATAAGTTTTACTGCAACCATATACATTTGCATTAGGCTCATATGTAATCATCAGTCAATATATCATTTTACCAAGAACACATTTCTGAAACATTGCAGTACGTCACTCTTTACACAGTATTACATACACATTGTACCATAACTCAAGTTATTACCTCTTGTACATGAAACCTGAAGAGGGGCCCTTCCTATCAGTTACCTTGGGGCTGGATGGGGCAAGGGCACCATACTTAGAGGGCAACACAAGTAACTTGGAGTTAGCACTGATGCTCAGTTTGGGCAATGAGCTCGGGACACATACACTCCTTTATGGACAACATTGAGAGGCAAGTCCACAGGCCTCCCAAGTGAATCATAACTGAGGTGCACCACAGGCTTTACAGCTCGACCAGTCTTTCTAGGGGAACTGTTATAGTCTCTGCACTCTGAGCCTCATTTTCAGCATTGTCCTCACTTGTCAGGGAGTCTCCATGGGGTAGAGAGGCTAGAACTTGGGGCACTTTCAGCTCCAGGAGTTACAGTTTCTGAGTCCACAACATTTGGCTCGCATGGAGAGCTTTGGACACTGGCAGTGGACTGTCAGGGCACTCAAAATACTCTTCTTGTTCGGGTGCATCACCAGTCTGCCCTAATCTATCATTTCCTCCCCTGAAAGCTCAAACAGTTCAACCATGCACAATGATTCCATTTCATCTGATCTGATGCTTTGCACTTCACTTTCTGGGAGCATTGGCTCCAGGGATGAAGCTGGGGCTTAGACAGTCCAGAAGGCCCAGCTTTGTCTCCAGTATTGACTAGGGATTGCCCCAAACAATTGACTCAGTTCGTAGAGGATAGTATTCAAAGTCACTCTCACTTTCTTCCGATATGGACTGACAGTCATGCTCAACTGGGACTTGTGGAGGGAACACTTTAACTTTGCTTCTGTAGTGCAGACTTTCTTGATCTTTTCTTAGCAGCAGCTCTAGTCACTGGTCCAGAGGGGCATCTTCTAGGGCTCAGACTCAATTAAGATTTGTCCAATGGGCAGTAAATGATTTCTATGCATTGTTTTTACATCTTTGAATTATTCTCAGGCCTTACTTTGTACACTGGCAGATCATCTAGTTTGCCCACTACAATGTGAGGGAGATGGTGCCATCTGTCAGCAATCTTGTGCTTGCCATGCAGTCCCAGATTTCTTAGCAATACCCGATCTCCCTCCTGGAGTTCCTGTGCTTTCACCTTTTATCATACCTTTCTTTGTTGGCCAGATTTCTTTTGGCAGCCATGGTTTGAGCCAGTTGGTACGCATGAGTTAGCTGGGCCTTTAACTTTTGCACATACTGTAAATAGTTGTCAGCTTGAACCCCATCAGGAGAGACCCCAAACACACATCTACTGGTAGTCGAGCTTCTTTCCAAACATCAGGCTGTAGGGGAGAATCCAGTGGCATCACTTTTGGTGCAAGTTATAAGCATGTACCAGGGTGCTAATTTGTTGGCTGCATCTAGGCTTGTCCTTTGGGTGCAGGGTGCCTAGCATATCTAGCAAGCGCGTTGAAACGCTCAGGCTGTGGGTCCCTGGGGTGGTAAGGAGTGGTTCTGGACTTTCGCACTCCCCACAGAGAAAGCATCTCTTTGATCAGACGACTCTCAAAGTCTCCCTTGATCAGAATGGATTCTTTGTGGAGCCCATAGTGAACAAAAAGTTTCAAGTACTTTGGCCAGTGGATGCTTTCTGGTCTTTGGTGGGAAAGCTTGGATAATCTCAGAATGGTCAGTGACCACCAGCACATTACTGATATTTCTTTGATCTGACTCCAAACTCAGAAAATCAATACAGACCAGCTCCATGGGTGCACTGGTGGTGATGTTAACAGAGCCCTCTGGGGCAAAGCTTTCCTCTGTAAGCAGCGACTACAAGTCGAATGTGTTACTCCACATCAGCCCCCATCTTAGGCCAATAGAATCTGGATCTCACCAAGTCAAGTGTTCTGTCTATACCAAGGTGCCCCATGTGGTTGTGCAAGGACCTCAGTACTGAGTCTCGAAAGGCAGGGGCAGCACTAGTTGTTGTTTGTCTACTTGTCCTCTGTCTACTGTTTCTCTGTATAACAGTTTATTGATCAGTTTCAACTTAGGACCTTCTTTGTATAACAGTGCAGTTCTCAAATCAGTGGAGCGTAATTTGGACACATCTTTTCCTGCATAGAGGGCTTCTAAAGCTGCTTTGATCATGGGATCGCGGATTGAGCCCACGAATACTGTCATTGTCCAGCTGAGGCAGTGCACCAATGTCTATTGCAGAAAAGTGGCAATAAGCAGCAGGTATGCAATTCTCAGAGGCTCCCAAGCAATCCACCATGCAGTCCACTGCGTCCGGACATTTGTTCCTCCCTGTCAAACTTCCGGCAGAGTGCCCGAATGTCAGGTTCTGCCAATCGGACCCAATCATTCTGGGGAACAGGCCTCCGGGAGAGAGCATCAGCATCTATGTGGTTCAGACCTGCTCGGTATTCGAGAGCATAGTCATATGTAGATAATGCAGAAAGCCACCTATGGCCAGTGGCATCCAACTTAGCTGAGGTCTGCACATAGGTCAAAGGATTATTGTCAGTTTTTACTAGTATTTTAGCCCCATACAAGTACTCATGGAATTGGTCAACAATAGCCCACTTCAAAGCTAGGAACTCTAACTTATGTACAGGATAGTTCTTTTCGGACGGGGTCAGGCTTCTACTGGCAAAGGCCACTGGCCTCAGGCCATTCTCGTGCTCTTGGTACAACACAGCCCCCAACCCTTGCAAGCTAGCATCAGTGTGCAGGACGTAAGGTTTTCTTGGATCGGCATAGGCCAGCACTGGAGCATGGGTAAGTTGATATATGATCTCATGAAAAGCAGTCTCACATCAGAGTCCAGCGGCCCCAAATACTTCACTGGATGAAAATACCTCTTTCAGTCTTGAGGACGCTGACTTTTGGTATTTTTGTGGGTTGGGGATACCCTTGAGTAAGGTTAAGAAAGGCGGATCACTCTTGAATAGTCCTTGATGAAGCGCCGATAATAACCACAGAATCCCAGGAATCTTGCAGTTCTTTTAGATTTTGGGCTGTGGCCAGGTGGTCAAGGCCTCAACTTTACTTGGGTCGGTCTCTATTCCTCGGTGGATACTATGTGTCCCATATACTTTACTGATGTTTGAAAGAATTGACACTTATCAATGGACAGTTTAAGGCCAAAGTCCTCCAGTCGGTCCAATACCTTAAATAATTTGCTCTCATGTTCCTCCAGTGAGCTGCCAAACACAATAACATCATCTAGGTATACCAGGCACTCTAGTAAGTTCATGTCCCCACTGCACGCTCCATCAATCGTTGAAAAGTGGCTGGGGCACCTGAAATCTCTTGAGGCATCCTCATGAATTCATAGAAGCCAAGCGGACAGATAAAGGCCGTCTTCTCACGGTCCTCTGGGCATCGGGATCTGGTAGTACCCACTGCGAGATGCAGCACAGAGAACCACTTGCTCCGCTTAGGCAGTCCAAAGCATCCTGAATGCGGGCATTGTGTACTGATCAGGGATAGTCCGCGGTTTAAGGTGCGATAATCCACACACATCCTTACTGTTCCATTCTTTTCCTCACTACCACAATGGGGAAGCATAAGGCTTCTGGATTCTTGTATTACACCAGCAGCTAACATCTTGCAGATGCCTCTCACATCATCTATGTCAGCAGGTGCCAGGCGTCGAGACCTCTCACGAAATGGTCTTTCGTCATGCAGCCGGATATTGTGCTCAGCTCCTTGCACGCATCCTACATCCCATTCCTTTAAAGAAAACACCTGGTCTCTCTGGGCAAGCTTCTCACTGATCCTCACTTTCCATTCAGCTGGCAGCGGAGTCACAAATCAAACAAGTCAGGCGTTACTCTGTCATTCTTCCTTGAACTCTTGCTGCTGGGTAGCACTGCAGTGTCTGCACAATGCACATTAGCCAGGATGCAACCTCTGTTTACTCGAATGTCTCTTTCAGACACATTATGAACTTGGACCATTACCCTTCTGGCATAAGCATGGGCTCTAGCGGGCAAAATACTAGGCTTGACCAGCAGTCCCTCTGGCAATTTTCCATCACCTGTGCATCCAACATTAATATTTTATTCTTAACATCCTTTCTGATACGGACCTCTCCTGTAAGGTACACTGGGCATTTGGCCAGGATCAGAGACTCAGGATCCTTCTTCCATACAATTCCGACCAGTTCCTCTGGTTCTGTTTTTCAGCATCTCTGTGCTCATAGGCCTTCTTAATTAAAGCCGAACTCTTAAAGCTCTACTAGTCTTTGACCCCTGTTTTCATAACACAACTGTGCAGCCTTCCGAACATATGAGCATTTGTTCCAATCAACAAAGGGACACCATCATACAGTCCAGTGGGGGACACACTAAGGCTAGGGTCTCACTTGTTCGGCCACTCCAGCCACGGAGGTGGGGAAAGACAGCCAAATTCGATATACCCGAATAGGGGTAGGCCTTCTCACTTAACCCCCATACATGCAGTCCTTCTAATGGTTGTAAGGCACGCCTGACAAATGCTTCTGATACCAATCCTGGAACATAATTGTCACTTGGGAGCCACTGTCTAATACAGCTCTTGTAGACACTCCATTCACCTTACAGTGGTCTCCATGGAGGACCCACTATTCTGGACCAGTCTGGAGAGGCGGTAGTGGGGGCCTGGGCAACTGACCTTGCCACAAAAGGACGTGAATTAGCATTTTGGTGCCCTCACTGGGATCATGTCGGCACCTCTTAACCACTGATTTCTTCTCCAAGCTCTCCTTGTAGCCTATATGCAACTTTGTCAGTGTCTTTTGGGACTGGCATTCCTTTCATGTGCCCATCTTTCCCACAATTATAGCAAAACATACTTTCTGGAGTTTGAGCTGGCCGAGCGCCACACTGGGAGCCAGGGCGGGGTATTACTAACTGGAAACCTGGGTGCCATCTCTGTCTGCGCGTGATAAGCATTTGGAGACATCTCGTCAGTTTCTCCACTTCCATGGTCAAGGAATTGAGTTTGGAGCTGTTATCAACAGGAGATACATGGGTGGGTACCCCCACCCCATAGCAGATGCAGTGGGATATAGGTCAGAGCCCGTGCTGCAGGCGTGGCCTTCATAAAGGGACTGTTTTTGAATTCCCCGGATCTCTCTCAACAGTTCGCCCCATTGTGGCATATCTTTTCCTTGTCAGAGCACTCATTGACTGTCAACCTCTGCCCCTGAACTTCACTTGATGGGTCACCCTCAGTCACTGGTCGTGAGCCACAGCTGTTGGTGCAGGTACCTCCCGAGGTCGCCTTTTCTCAACTCCTCGAATTCTCTCATTAACTCATCATAGGAGGGTGGGGATTCCAGTCGATTTGCCAGGCGTAACTGGAGCAACAGCAGTTCTGAGAAGGGGGCAGACTTAAGGATTCTGTCCAGTCTGGTTCGGTCCAGTTCAATCGCTGGCAAACTACCCTTTCTGAGGCATTCTTGCAACAGTTTTTCCAGCCGAGAGACATACACAGACAACAACTCCCCTTGGTACTGTTGTGCATTTCTTACTCTCCACCATAGGTCCTCATCAGAATCTGGGCTCCCATACACATTCTCCAAGGCCTCAAGATAGGCCTGTGCAGTGGCTTCAGGGTTACTGGCCCGTTTAGCACGGATGGTAGCCAGGGCAGGACCTCGGAGGCTCTCACTAACCCTCTTTTCGCCGCCTCCCGAGCATTGCCATTCTAGCACTTGGGGCAACATAGTCTATCCAGGTCTCCCAGTCATCCTCCCTTGGGGGTGGGGAGGTGCCAGAGAAGATCCCTCAACCTTCGGTAAGAGTCGTGACTAATGGCAGGTGCAGAAATAGGAGTCTGCATTGGTTCAGCCACCATTACGGCACTGGAGCAGGAGAGGTGTTGGGGAGGAACACCCCAGGTGGCAAGAATAGTTTCTTCAAGTCCTCCACAGTTTTCCCTCTCCCAGCAACCATTCAGCAAATTTCTCCTCAAAAGTTTCAGATAGTGGTGGGGCTGATTCCCCGGTCTTTACTGTCCTTAGTTATCACTCTCCAAGCAGTGAGGGCTCCTCTGGGGTAATGGTCTGTGGCACTTTGGAGCTATCTATGGGATCCTTAAACTCTACTAGGGCCAGGAAAATGTGGGTGAGCAGATTAGCATGCCGACCCACCACCACAGGGTTTTGTAAACCTTCCACCTTGGAAAGTACTCCTGCACAGTGTCCGTATTGATACCCAGGGGATGTCCAGGATAAGCATAGCATTTGGGGTCGATCTCTCCCAGTACACCACTCCACCAGCCGGTGCACAGCCACTTCTGTCGGGGTACCCATTTTTTCTTAACAGTGGTTGAGAATATGGCCACTAGAGGACACACAATCCCAGCGGGAGCCTCCAAGATGTAACCCCTAGATGGCGCTATCCCAGGGGCTACTACCCCTGCCTGATTTGCTACCAACAGGTTGAGGGCCTGGATCCAATGGGTGCTCCACCCAGAGGTCAGGGTTTGCAATAGTTAAACTAACTTGGTCACAGCCCTCTGGGACACTGCAACCCCTTTCTTCCCACTAGTGGCCCACACAATATATCAGAATTACCTTCACAGTATACACTTACCCCAGGTCTGGTTCCGCACTGGGACCTCCTGTGAAATGAGATACAGTGCAACAATCACAGTACAGTACTTTAACATAGACAAATACCTCAGGCAGTATAACTTTGCTGAAACAAGCAGCTCTGATTTATTTAGGGGATATAACAAGGACAGGGGAAATCAGGTTAATTAGCTTATCACTCTAATAATCTACCTATGGCTCTGTGCACAGGCCTATCCCTATCAGTTACTGTCCCTGGTACCCAAGCCCTAGTGGCTAGTCCAAACCGTGGCAGCTGGTAGGGCCCTTTCACACAGAAAAGGAGAATTAAACAGTCAGCAGTACAGTAATTCCATTTGGATTTAATGTGGCAATTCAACAGGAGCGACCTGAATTAGTACTCACGACCTCCAAATAAGATAGGGTCCTTCAGTGTCAGCAGGGCTCACTTGAGGTACACAAACCTCTTCACACATCCATATAAAGAAAGCACTATACCAGGCAGGCTGCATCTGTATCCCGATCGCAATTACTGCACAATACTCAGGAGAACACACAGCAGATTCAGTTCCTGACAGACCGAGGGCAAATTTCAGCAATTCCTCCAGTCTTCTACAGGGTGAGCCTGGTTTCTACTCTTCAGAGATCCTTGATTCTTTTCACAGGACGGATTCAGTCCTAACAAGCTGTTACACAAGCTGCAGACCGAACTCTGGGCCTTACACACGTTTTGACTAAAACTGCACACTGAAAAGCACAGGGCTCCTTCCTTCTTCACTGCCAAAGCTCAACTGAAACTCCAACCGACAAAACGGGCACTTCCTTTGAGTTCCTCCCAGTTCTTGACTGGATTGGCTGTCACTCACAATAGACTGCTGCTGTTGGTCCAAAAAGGCACTGAAGTCTAAACTACATCTCCCAGAGTCACTGCCCATACAATCCTCTTGTGGCTGGCTCAGATTATGAGTCCAAGTTCTGATTCGTCCAAGGCACCATTTTAGAGCTAGCTTACTCCACACTGATTGGTCCAGTTCAGCAGTTCAAAACTAGAATGGGGAACTAGCAGACACAGTTCTGACTGCAAAGAAAGCAGGTTAGACAAACTGTAATTTCATTATTACTCTAAATAATTTCTGGCAAACAGTT
This sequence comes from Neoceratodus forsteri, assembly GCA_016271365.2. Lineage (NCBI taxonomy): Eukaryota > Metazoa > Chordata > Ceratodontiformes > Ceratodontidae > Neoceratodus > Neoceratodus forsteri. The sequence continues at coordinate 1,230,013,677 of CM057453.1, read as the reverse complement.
ACATCTTTCAGATAGGTTCCCTTTGCACTCCTAGTGACTGCAAAAATGAAGTGAATTGGCAGCAGCTTGAGTGGTACTCAATCAAAGAAACACACAGTCCCCCATACAAACTAATTATGTCTGCAAGCAGACAGCTCTTAAAGTGACAGTACCAGAGGTTCTAAAAACACTCACTGATAAATGGCTTAAATGCCAAACACCATTCAGGCTTGGAGCATTCAAGCAAGCTCCTGGAAGTCTTTTGGGAACCCCCATTTGCAGGGGGGTTACAGTAATCTTTACATTTAAAACAAGAAAGTGCTACACATTCTGGCAGTCTGCTCCACATGTTGAAGGCTGGTGCTATGCAATTTAATACTATCCACAGAACAAGTATGCAAAGAGGGTTCATGGATGAGAGTGTTGAAGGAAAGGAGGAGGCGGATGAGTGGAGGGGAGTGGGCTGCTTTTCCCAGAAGAGCAGGGAGACTAGAAGCAAAGGCTACTTTCTCAGTGATGGTTTTAGAAAGAGGATTTGCAAAAGAATGAGAGTAGGAGGAAAACAGAAGTTGAGAAGAGGGAGAACCAGTAACTGAGGAAAGAGCTGATGCAGAATTTGGAAAGGGAGAAGTGGTAAGTGGGGAGAGACCAGATCCAGAATTTATAAAGGAATGAGTCAGTAACTGAGGAGAGACCTGATCCTGAACTTGGAATGGATGGGGCAATAACTGGGGAAAGAGCTGATTAAGGGAGGAGTGGCAACTGGGTAGAGAGCAGATCCAGAATTTATAAAGGAAGGAGACAGTGACTGAGGAGAGACCTCGTCCTGAATTTGGAAAGGAAGGGGCAATAACTGAGGAAAGAGCCAATTAAAGGAGGAGTTATAACTGGGGAGAGAGCTAATCCAGAATTTGGAAAGGAAGGGGCAGTAACTGAGGAAAGAGCCAATTAAAGGAGGAGTTATAACGGGGGAGAGAGCTAATCCAGAATTTGGAAAGGAAGGGGCAGTAACTGAGGAAAGAGCCAATTAAAGGAGGAGTTATAACTGGGGAGAGAGCTAATCCAGAATTTGGAAAGGAAGGGGCAGTAACTGAGGAGGCAACTAATATACAGTTCAGAAATGGAGGAGTGGTAACTGGGGAGAGAGCTGATCCAGAATTTGAAAAGGGAGGAGTGGTAATAAGGAGAGAGCTGATCCAGAATTTGGAAAGGAAGGGTCAGTAACTGAGGAAGCAGCTAATACACAGTTCAGAAATGGAGGAGTGGTAAATGGGGATAGAGCTGATCTAGAAATTGCAAAAGGAGGAGTGGTAACTGAGGAGAGAGCTGATCCAGAATTTAGAAAGGAAGGAGCAGTCACTGGGGAAAGAGTTGATCTTGATTTTCGAAAGAGAGGAGTGGTGACTGGTGATAGAGCTGACCCAGAATTTGAAAAGGGAGGTACAGTAACTGGGGAAGAGAGCTGATCAAGAATTTGGAAAGTGAGGAGCAGTAACTGAGGAGAGAGTGGATTCAGAATTTGTAAAGGGTGCTGGGGTACTGTGGAGGGAGCAGATCCAGAATTTGAAAAGGGAGGTGCAGTAACTGGGGAGAGAGCTGATCAAGAATTGGGAAAGGGAGGAGCAGTAACTGGGGAGAGAGCATATTCAGAACTTTGAAAGGGAGGAGTGGTAAGGGGGTAGGGACTGATAAAGAGTTTGGAAAAGGAGGAGAGGTAAGGGGAGGCGATCAAAAGGAAGGAAGCACAGTTGGAGAGAAGCCTGTCTTTAAGCACTTGGTGGGGGGGGGAGGTTAGAATACAGGGGAAGGTGATAAGAAGTCCCTTTTATGACTATAATATTGTTACTCTGTATGAACTGCGTAACAAACAAGTGTGAATTCTCCTGTTGTTGGGGATTTAATTTCTTCAGCTATTAAGTTAGGTCCCTAAGAGGGGGTGGTGCTCTGTTAAAATGCCATCGGTTTCTTTCTGAGTCTGTATCTTTTTTCCAGATGCGACTCTTTAGATCTTTTAATTTTATTCAGTATTTTGTTGTGCTGTAATTTTGTCTGGGCCCAGGGCTAAGAAAATCAACTTCCAACTGATTGATTCTGAATTCCTCAAACTGATTAATGTTTTGATTTGTATAATGATACTGACTCTGTCGAGAAGGACACAATGTTTTAATTAGCAGTTATCAGGATTAGCACCAACGTTCAGCTGTAATTAGCATTTAATACTTGTAATGCAAGACACAAAGTCAGAGTCTGTAAGAGGCCGTCCAAGAGCCTACTTTCAAACATTTATGTTGCTCAGCAAAAAAATAAACAGTACCGTTTTGCATTTGAGGGAGAAAAAGGGTAGAAGTCTTGTGGGGGTTCTGCACTCAAAGGTTTGGCAAATGGCGGGGACTAGCCCCCCTTCCCCATAAAAGAGTATGGCTGAGCAAGACAGACTGTACCTCTCTGCTGTTTAACTGCAGATTCTGTGCACAGGTGCAAACCAATAATTCCCTATCATTGCCTTCATACGAGGCTCTAATCAACAAGCTTTTTTCAAAGCACTTTTTATGTTAGTTGAAACAGAGCAATTTTCTTTTCATTATTTTGTATGACAGCTCACAGTATTCAGTATTTCGTCATTATAGTAGGACTTGCTGAGAGCAGTAGAATGCATTGTACAGTACCTGTTGGCCAAGGTCTGAATGTTTTAATGTCTAAACTGTGTTAAGCTGTCATAGGAATACACGCTGTTGGTTAAACAAAGTTATAAAACAGCTCTGAAAAGTAAAGATATCTGATTGGCCGAGACTGAGCTCAAGACTGTACCTTGAATTCACATGGACATACTGTCACTTTTCTTATCTCCTTTTTATAGCCTTAAGTCTGTTTACTAACAACAGTGAGCCATTTAAGAATCGCAGTAGCAACGCAGGGTGTGCATGGTACTATCTACTCTTCCATCAATTTTATCTCTGAATTGAAGTTTGTTTGCCTACTGGGCTGCTTCTGTTCATTACTTTGCCTTTTTATGTTTGCTTGCACACATGTACAAGAAACATAGTGCCACCATACGAGTTGTCTTAGGTGTGCCTCCCCCACTTCCAATGCCCTGCTAATTTTTGCAGGTGCAGCTGCGCTGTGCCAATGAATGTCTGATCTGTCTATGACAGCCGTTCAGATTCAGTGGCGTGCAGTTCTAAGAGCTTACCACATAGGCAATTTACCCAGCGGCAGTATGCAAATTGCCTACGTCCTTTTCACATCTGAACTGCCTGCAACAGTTCATCCCCCCACGTACACGCAGTACGCTGGGAGTCCCACCCCGTGCTCATGTACTTCTGCACACCGTGTATGGCTGACAAGGGTTCAATCCCCATCGGCCCTTGACCCCAACACACTTCCAGGTGCCACACAGGGAGCCCATCCCAGCATGGCAAATGTCTGTCTGCTGCCCCCCCAAGACACTTCCAGGTGCCACGCTGGGAGCCCACCCCAGCATGGCAAACGTTCTTAGGGCGATGGGGGTGCCCAATCCCCCATCAGCTCCACTGTCCCTCACCCCCCCCACAAAAAACACGACTTCCAGTTGCCACGCTGAGGCCACCCAACATGTGCCGAAATCGGTATGGCCGACAGGGTGCCCAGTACCCGTTGGCTCCTATTACCCAAAATAACATTTTAGCTGCCTCGCTGGGAGCCCACCCAGCATGGTGAAAGTCCCATGTTGTTTTCTACAGAAGGAAAATAATAAGCTGTAAAAAAAAAAGCGGTCCTCGTTGACTGTCTTGCCCCAAACTGTACCCACCCTCTGCGCACTCCACCTCCCACACCCCCCATCCTTACCTCCGAGCCCAGCGATGATCTTCGTGACCAGGAACACATCTGCACTCTTCAAAGTCGACCACGAACTGAAGAAATGACGGTAAGCTGCATAATGGCATAAATGGGGTTTTTCAACTTTGGTGCATATCTCAGCCATTTTGAGGAATGTTTTCACCAAATTTTCAACATGGGGTTTTGGGGGCTCAACCTCATGAACTCAGTCACTGTCATTTTGTTATTAGGCCCCGGAAGGTGATTTCGCGGTCACTGCGTGGAACCACCTTTTAGGGCTGAGTAATGAAGCGACAGTGGCACAGTTCATGAGGTAGGCCCCCCAAAACCCTAAGTTGAAATGTGGTGAAAAATTCAAAATGACAATGTGTTACGAGGGTTACAGTAGTTCTATGCTCTTCTGTCAGAAGTTCGCAAATTTTTAATATTCACTCCAGATTTTCAACATTGCCGCTTTTACCACACCTCATGAGCAGTACAGCTGTCATTTTTTACATCTCACCCAAAATGTGTTTTCCGCATGTAGCGCACAATGGTGAAGTCGGTGTGCAAAATCAATGTTCGGGACAGATTAAGAAAATCACAGTGACACTGTTCATGAGCAGAGGTCTTAAAATGGCTATGTTAAAAATCTGGTGACAAAAGTCCATAAAATGACTGTGTTACGAGCAAGCATTGCGCAATTTCCATGCACCATCATAAGTTCACGAATTTGTAATATTTTCAGTCCAGATTTTCAAAACTGGCATTTTTCCATACCTCCTTATGAACAGTACAGCTGTAATTTTTCACACCCTAGCCGAAATGTGTTTTTGCACTTCTGGCCCAGAAATGCATGGTCGCTGTGGGAAATCACTGTTCGGGACAGATTAAGAAAATTACAGTGACGCTGTTCATGAGCGGAGGTCCCAAAATGCCTGTGTTGACAATCTGCTGTAAAAAATCCCCAAACTACAGTAATTACATTACGGGTGTGCATTGCACAGTTTCTACACACACTTGTGACTTCACCATTTTTTTTATATTTTCACTGCAGATTTTCAACATTTCCATTTTTTGCACCTCCCCATGAACAGTGCAGCTGTCATTTTTCACATCCTGATTGAAATGTGTTTTCGCACCAGTGGTGCCAAATAGCGTAGTCGCTGTGTAAAATCAGCTTTCCGCTAACAAACTGATATTGCCATTGTTCATGAGGTGGGGGTCACAATAAACCCATGTTTAAAATTTGGAGTGAAAATACCAACGAACACCTGGGACATTAGGGTTTCCGACCATAACGCCCCACCCTGTAGAGACTGACAGGCAGCAGTGGTGTGACTTGGGATTGTCGCCTGTAATACTCCTGCCATTCCACCCCCACCCACACCCTGCAGCCAATGACAGGCATTGAGGTGTGCCTTGGACTCTTTGGCTCCAAAGTTCACCCCATTCTCCTATACTGCACCCATCTCACCGTATTTCTTATGGAATGGGGTGAGCATAAGGCCCAAAGACACCAAGTCACACTGTGTCACTTGTCGGTGTCTGCAAGATAGGGTGTGGTGAAATGGCATGGCCGTTATGCCTGACGACCCAAAGGCCCACCCCAATGCCTGTCAGTCTCTGCAGGGTGGTGGTGGGGTTGGCTTCAGTTCAGTACTTCACTGCCATTCCTATTACGCATCTCTCTAACTCTTCACTACCAATGCCGATGCCAGCAAGCAAACATTCGGCATTGACAAATGCTTGTTTCAGAATTATATCATTAGGCTATCTCTTAGAACTATCACGGGGTGGTCTGTCAAAACCCAGAGAGCAGGATCATGAGACTGAAAATGTACTAAAATGCCAAGCATATGAAACCTCCATTCTTGCTCCTAGTGCTGGTCATGGGGCTGTCATACCACAGGGATCTTCCCTCCTGGGCTTCTGTACAGGCAGGAAGTAGATTTGTGACATAGGAGCACAGGTTCAGCCCCCTGTGGATTGTGCCAGTCTTCTTCCTGCTGCCACGAAAGCAGGCTGCCTAGGGCACAGTCTGTCACTGAGTGACAATATCCCTGCCATTTCACTCTGCAGATGACTGTTTTTGGACATGTTAGGGAGCCCTCCTTGATCGGACCTACCCTGCACTATCAGCTGGGATCACTGCCACATCCGGCTGTGGCCAGCCAGTCATAGCCATGTTGCACAGCCTGGTTTCCCCCTTCCCCACCCAGTTCCACAGCTCCAGCTCCAGTGAAGAATTCAGGGTATCACCAGCAGGACTGTGGGAAATCAGAGTCTTAAGACAGCACAGCTTTAAGGATAGTCTGACCTGGGGAGGAGCATCACTATTTTTCTCTGTGACAAGAGAGCGTGGCAGCCACCTTTATTACATAGCTTTGCCTTTTTCATAGAACTTGAGCATGTACATGTGGGATGCCTGGTTTGCTCAGTGATGCTGTCAGTGCTAGCTTACTTAAGCTGAATATTTGATGATGCTGTTGAGAATTTCAAAACTTGGAATGCTGGTTAAAATTCAGTGTGACAATGTATAACTTGAAAAGCGGTCATATCATTTTATTAAATGTGTGACTTGATTGACACCTGGATTTCTCCTGCTATATCCTCTCCATCAATAAAAAGTCACACCCTAAGCTCAGCGTCTTGTCCCGCAGCAGGTATAACCTTACACTTGTGGTCAGCTCTGACCTTGTCCTCAAAATTATCTTACTGATGTTTGACTACGTGTATGTGGTATATGATGCTGCCTCTGAAGTCCACATTGGCTGTACTGACCCCCCCCACCACCACTTCTCCATCCTCCATTTATCCTCCTTCCACAAACTGGCCCCTTCCAACCTGGTCCTCGGGGTTGCATCACCCACCTTCCCTAGGACTTACCTGTACAGTGGGACCCTCATGTATTACCACCCCATGGTGAGGCCTTTGTGGCTTCCCTGACCCCTCCAGGGCACAATCCAAGTAACTTGGAAGAGGTGCCTAGTCACTGGTGTGGGACCCACGGAGGAACAGATATCATCCAGTCACTGTCGAGAGTTTTCCCTCCTGGTGTTTTCTCTCCAAGGGCCACCAATCATGCAATGACGCACCGATCATTTTGATGCTCATAAAATTCCCCGTGAGAATGAAAAAGGTGGACAGGAAATTGTCTATTAGAGGTTTGAATTGAAAGAATGTAACAAAGCTGCCCCAGTGGCAGTGCATTATGATGCCATGCAGGCAACCCAGGCAGGGGAAGTGGACTCCGTTCAACCCGTGGTAGGCAGGCCAGGCTGGGTAGCTGCCTGTGGTAGTGTACCTTGGCTGGGGAGTGTGGACTTTTAAGTTCCATCACCACAGCTCCCCTTGCAGATGGTCCAGTAAGCTTGCTTCTGCTGTGGGGGCATGCATTGCATTTGTGAGGCCATGAGGATAACTACGCTCACTTCGGAGGAGGAGGAATACGCTGTAGGGAACACAAACCCTGGCTGCCATCTATGTGATGGTCAGCTTGCTAGGGCTCCATGCTGGCCTCCACTTCTGAATCCGAATTACTTGGAACCCTTGCAGAAGTTCCGGAAGAACTGTGGGGAACAGCAGAGGGTGTCAATTGAGTGGTGGATGGGGCTGGGGTTAGCTGAGGTCTGAACAAGGTAAATCCCTGAACCCTGAGGGGAGCTTGGTCAGGGCAAAAAATCAATGTGGAGAAAAATGAATGTAACACAATTGTACCCCTTGTGCTTCTGACCAAGAGTTTCAAGCGAAAATAGCTCTGTGTATGGGGCTCAGTTCTTTATCATGGCAGACAACTAAAAAGCCTTACTTGGCCTCTTTGTTACACTGATTTACCAAAGTCAGACAACATTTGAAATTTAGACTCTTGTGGGTTTGAACTGCACTGAGTTGAAGGAAAATGACATAATGTTCAAAGCAAAACAATCCAAAGATGATCTTTCATTTGTCCGCTTAAAGGAAAAGAATACTTCAAAGTAAGTTTAGTTTTGTCTTTGAACTAGAAGATAATTTATAAGCATATTTGAAAGTCTTGAGAAGAATTCAGCTCCTTACCCTTTACAACCTCTTCTCATTCTTCTTAACTAATATTAAAGGGAGTTTACTCATACTTAAGTCCCACGCATACCACCCTTGTACTGATTTCTCTCATCGAGCATAGATACCTACATAGATGTTTATGGACAGGAAAAGATGCAAGAGTGCCGGCTCTGGGGCACTAAGTGGTAGGGGGCCGCACTGGCATGTTGGAGATCTGGGTTCATGCCCTGAGCCCTGGACATCAGGAGCGTAGCCTGAAAGGGAGGGTGAAAAGAGCATCTGTATGGACGTTGTCCTCCTGGGGAAGGAGGAGATCTGCAATGCTTAGAGAGCAGCACCTGAGGGTAGTGTGGGGCCATTGTTGTTATTGGTGACCATGTGTTGGCGTGCCCTGCCCCAGTGTTACCAGTATGATGCATGCTTCAAGTGGGGCGGCAGGGATGGGTGGGGAAGACAGGGGAAAATGCCCGGCCATGGCAGTCTTGTGTGGTGGTTCCTCCCATCCTCTCCCCCATGCCACCTGACCATCACTGATGGGGCATCTGCTACCCAGCTCCTAAGCCAGGACACTGATTTCAGCAGTGTGATTTTTCCTCTTCTGCTATACCTCTCAGGAGGATAAGGTGGCCTCAGGGGAGAGGATACAACTATCCTGGGCAACAGAGGAATACAGTGGGATCTGACAGTGGACAATGCCAATGAGAATGAGTCTGGCAGGCAGAGGAGTAGCACAGGTTAGGGTCTGATACAGTGAGGCTCTTGGATCATAACAAATAATTCTGTACTACATAAGCCTAGCTGGATATACTTACTGCTGTTTCTGTTACTGTATGGAGTAAGACAAGATTACACAATTTGGTAGCAGGATTTATATCCACAAAAATATAACAGTTCTATAAAGACTCAGGGCATCTTGGATTGTAAAAAAAGTAATGGGTTTATTTGACATAGAAGCAGTTTTTAAGAGGAACTGGTAGCAGGGCTTGATACAGGTAAATCTGTCTGTTTTCCCAGTTGTCAGGTTCCTAAAAAAGCAAACACTGTAATTCCCTGCCCAGATCTTGTCTTATTTGGGGTACTTTGTCGGCAGTGTCTCGAGGACCATAACAAGCAATTCTGTACTGCACATGCCTTGTTATATATATATATATATATATATATATATATATATTTATTGCTGTTTTTTTCATTGCTTACTTCGGCCAGGGTGCTCTCCTTGTCTCATCCATCTGTCCCAACTCCAGCACTGGCCAGTGTCCGTCAGTTTCTTCTCCTTGGAGAACAGAAGTGGTGCACTCCCAGTTTTGTGGAACACTTCCACTTGGCAGGGGACAAGTGTCCCATGAGACATTGGGGCTCGGTTGGGGCTCACATTGCTGGTTACCTGTATTGTACTGCACTGTGTTTATTGCACTTCACTTAAACAGGGCACTCAAAGGGGTACAGCGGTATCAACAAAGGCAAAATGCCTCCTGCTGAGGTGATGGGGTACCCAAGAAGCATCTATAGTGAACAAGCTCATAACGTGTCTGACTGTACTAGCCAAATATGAAGGGCTCTTTACTTAGGTAGTAACACATTACTAACATACTAAAATGCCAGCAGAATAGGCCTAATGGTCTTTCGTGTCTGCTCGTTTGGTCAGCCCCAACCCTGGGAGCTACATTGGTGAAGTTCTGTGGTATATGACAACCTTTCTTGTCCCACATAGGTGTCCACCCCCCCATTTCATGCAGTGAGCTCTGCTACCCAAGGCGGGAATTGGCTAAGCAGTTCTGCCTCTCATACTGAGGGCACCTGCAGCCTGTCCTTATACCTGCTGTCCAGTATCCATGGTTCCTGAATACATATAACTCTTCCACAGTTCACTTCTGATCCTATTTTTTTTTTTATTCTTTGTTAACCAGGTAAGGCACTCTAAACACAAGTGCCTGTTTTTAGGGGCAACCTGGCAGTACTGGGGAAGTTAAGTGACTTGCTCAAGAGTCACACAGTATGCAGGGTGAGGTTGTGGGAATCAAACCCAGGTCTGCTGGATGTACTAAGCTCACTCACAGCTTGCTACTTTAACCTCTAGGCTATATTGCCAGCCACATGTATAGTTATATACATTTTGTATATACACCCATTTCATGGCATGTGTAGTTTGGGTATGTTGATTCCTGAATATACGAACATAACGAATTTGACAACAGATAAAGGCCTTATGGTCTATCGAGTCTGCTTGAGTGTGCAGCTAGCAACCCTTATACTGCAGCTGCCCCTTCCTCTTACCCTATCCCATCCCGTTTTGAAGCAGTCCACTGTTTTACAGGATACCACTTCCGCAGGTACAGCGTTCCAACCAGACACCACTCTCTCCGTAAAAAAGTGTCTTCTCATTTCCCTCCTGAACTTTCCCCCTTCAGTCTGAGATTGTGACCTCGAGTGCCCCTACCCCCCCCAACTTGAATAGTCCCTCTGTGCCTGTCTTGTTTATTCCCTTCATGTACTTGAAGGTTTCAATCATATCCCCCATATCTCCTCTCCTCCAGTGAGTACATGTTCAGCTCCCTCAGCCTGCTCATGTAGATTATGTCCCCTAGTCCCTGGATCATCTTCGTTTCCCTGCACTGCACTCCCTACAGTAAATTAATGTCCCTCTTCAGGTATGGGCATCAGTACTGCATGCAGTACTCCAGGTGTGGCCTAACCAGTGACCTGTACAATGGCAGGATCACCTCCCCTCTCTTTGAAGATATACCCCATGCAATACAACCCAGCATTTTGCTGGCCTTTGCAGCTGCCTTCCTGCATTGTGCCGAGTTGTTCATTGAGCCCGTTCCTCTGTCACGGTTAGCTGAACCCCCCCCAGCTGGTAGCTCCTTCTTGTTTTTTTTTGCCCTGAAATGTAGCACCTTGCACTCTTTGGCATTGAACCCAAATTGCCAGGTGTCCGACCAGGTCTCTAATCTTGACAGATCATCCTGCAACCCATGCCGCCCTCTTAGGTCATCCACCACTGCTCCCATCTTGGTGTCATCTGCAAGCAAACTGATCTTGCTCTTGATGCCCATTGAGATGTCTGAAATGAACAACCCAAACAACACCAGTCCCAGCACTGAGCCCTGCGGTACTCCGCTTGTCACTGACCTTGGAGATGATTGCTCCTCTCCCACCACCACCCTCTGCTGCCTTCCCTGTAAACAGTTTACTACCCATCCCACCATTTTCACCCCTACACCTATACCTGCCAGCTTACTACCCAGCCTCCCATGCGGCACTGAGTTGAATGCCTTGCTGAAGTCCAGAAACAGGACATCCACTGCAAGGCCCTTGTCCAAATTTTTAGTTACCCAGTCATAGTAATCCATCAGGTTGGTCTGACAGGATCTGCCCATGACAAACCCATGCTGCCTCACATCCTGCAGTCCGTTGGTCTTCAGAAGGGACACCAGCTTCTCCTTCAGGATTGTCTCCATCAGTTTTCCCATGATGGATGTGAGGCTTACCGGCCTGTAGTTTCTCGGTTCTTCTTTGGGACCACTCTCATGGAGGGGTACCACATGAGCCATCCTCCAGTCCTGAAGTATACTTCCTGAGACCAGGGAGGCATTGAATAGGTCTGCCAAGGGCTCCACCAGGATTTCTGCCAGCTCTCTCAGTACCCTGGGGTGAATGCCATCTGGCCCTGGTGCCTTGTCCACCCTCAGTGCCCTCAGGCCCTCCAGTACTCTGCCCTCTGTGATTCCCCCATCTGTCACCTCCTCCCCCCGGGCCTGACCCCCCCCAGCAGCGCCCTTCCTTTCTCCTTAGTACACACTGAGCAGAAGTATTCATTAAGCGCTTCTGCCTGCTCTACCCCTATTTCCACCCACCCCCATCCCTCTTAATACTCACTATTTTGTCCCTACAACTCCTTTTCTCCATGATGTACCTGAAGAATTCCTTCTCCCCCTTCTTGATGCCTTGCGCCAGCCTGAGCTCCTTAGATGCCTTGGCTGCCCTTACTGCCTTCGTCACCTCCTTTGATTCCTTCAGGTAATCCTCTCTGTCCTCCCCTCTCCCTGTTTTTTTGAACCTCTTAAAAGGTGGCTCTTTTATGTCTTACTTTCTCCATGGCCCCCTTGCTCAACCAGCTGGGTTTCTTGGCCCTAGCTGTCTTACTCTGGACCCTGATGCAGGTTTTGGTTGCCTTCTCAATCCCCCAGTTTTATGACCTTCCACCTCCGGTTAGTGTCCATATTAGTTTGCATTCTGACTAGATACCCTTTATCTACCTCCCCATCCTCCCAAAGTTGACCTTCCTGAAGTCCAACACTCTTGTACCTGTTTCTACTCCCTCCTTACCCATTTTCAACGTGAACCACAATGAGTGATGGTCTCTCCCTGCCAGCGGTTCTTCCACCCCCAGCTCCCTCACAAACTCCCTATTTGCCAGGACGAGGTCTAGGGTGTTCCCTAACCTGGCTGGCTCGATGACAATTTGCATTAGGAAGCTATCCTGGAACGCATCGAGAAGTAACTGCTCCCTTTTATTCGTGGTGGCTGGGGTACACCAATCCACTCTCGGCAGGTTGAAGTCCTCCACAATCACCATGCTACCCTTTCTGCAGGCCATTCTGATCTGTCCCGCTAGTTCCCTGTCTAACTCCTCTGTCTGAAATTGTCACCTGTACACTACTCTCATCTTGAGAGTCCTATTCTTGGAATCCTGGATTTACATCCATAACGACTCTGTACTACCCTCCTCATGAACACACTTCAGTCCTTCTCTCACAATCAGTGCCACCCCCCCCCCCCCAACTTTCCCATTTATCTTGTCTCTGCGGAATATCTTATTTCCTGGTACCTCCAGGTCCCAGTGCTGGTAATGGGTGGCCCATGTTTCGGTGATGGCTGCCATGTCCACCTCCCCTTCTGTCATGAAAGCCTGTTGCTCTGCTGTTTTGTTCCCTAGGCTCCTAGCATTCAAGGTGACCACCCTCCACCATTTTTCTTTCCCCCATCCCCTTCCTGCTATCCCTTCCTAGCATCCACTCTAGTACTACCTTTTTATCCACTGCTTCTAGAACGAGGGGTAAACTCATTCGGCTTCCCTTCCTGTGGATTCTGCATGCCTCCTGCCCACTTGCCACCACCCCCCGCTCCTAGTTTAAATGTTCTTCTTTTGCTATGTAATCCCCCATCCTCTGCTTCAATACCTTCTTGCCCTCCTCACTTAGGTGAAGTCTGTCCTTATCGTAGAGATCACTGTCTTCTCAGGTTCCTCCCCACTCACCCACCAGCCCATAACCTTTGAATTGGCACAAGGTTCTTAGCCATTTGTTAAATTCCTCTATCCTCAGTTTCCTTGCAGTGCCTGCCCTGGGCACTGGAAGTACTTTTGAGAAAGCTAATGATCTTCCTGCCTCCTCACTTATTGGTCCTAGCTCCTCAAACCTCCCCTGAACTACCTCTGTCATCTCTCTCACTAGGTAATTTGTCCCCACATGCAGAACTATATGTGGTTTCAGCCTACCCCTCCTAGCAAACTTTAGAACAGACTGACCCACCCTTTCCACTGTCATTCCTGGCATGGCCTCCACCCATATGTGACTATGCCTCTCTCCCTTGCTTCCCCATCTGACTCCTCTTAGTATTGAGTCTCCCAGCACTAGGATTCCACCGTCTTTTCCATGAACCGCATTCCCTGGTCTCCCTTCATCCCAGCTCCTTCCTCCGGACTCCCCGTCATCCTCCAGCACAGTTGTTTCCCCTTCCGCCCCTGTTGAATCATCCCCAGTTGTTCTCCTGCCTGTTCCATGTTCCTCCGGTCCATTTTTAGTTCCTCCTCTGATCGCACCCTCTATCACATCACTCAGTCCTGCCAGTACTGCAAATTGATTTTTTGAAGCCCCCTCACTACCACATACTTCCTCCTTCCTATTACCAGCCCCCCCCCTCGCTACTGCTTCTATATCTGTTATCTCCCCACTTCGCCTCCATTCTTCCCCCGTTCTGCTCACTTTTGACCCTTGACCTGTGACCTTCTGTCTCGGTTCCCTATCCGACACGCTTTTCCTGCTCCTTCCCCTGTTGGTTATATTTGTCCTTCCTCCTCAGTTCCCCATCTACTTACTCCACATTTTGGGTTGTTATCCACTGCAGCCCACCGTTCCCTCCTTAGCTCCTCCTGTAGACCTCTAATCTAATTTTTAAGCTACATTTTTTGCCTGCATACCAAACAACCCCCCTATATAGTTAGATCGCTAACCATGTAGTATAGATCGCTAGGGGGATCTCCTCCAGAAGGAGGGAAGTGATACTCCCTCTGTATAACTGCTTGGTGAGGCCGCACCTCGAGTACTGCATACAGTTTTGGAGGCCACACTTAAAGAGAGATATTGAACTCCTGGAGAGGGTCCAGAAGAGGGCAACCAAAATGATCTAGGGCTTGGGGAGCAGGACCTATGGGGAGAGGCTCGAAGAGCTAAACATGTACACATTGGAAAAGAGAAGGGACCAGGGGACATGATAGAGGTCTTCAGATACATGAAGGGGGTAAATAAGGGAGGAGCAGTCTGGAGTGCTCTGAAGGAAGGGGGGCAACTAGAGGGCATGGGTGGAAGCTGGAGGGAGATTAAGGGAGAAGGGGGGTGCTTCTTCACTGAAGAGGTGGTGGAGCCATGGAATGTGCTGCCAGGGGCTGGTGGAGGCAGAGGCAGCGGAGGGTTCAAGATGGGTGGGACAGGTACAGGGAAGGTTCTGGTAGCAAAGTCCAGTGCAGCGAAAATATCCGGGACTGGGAAGGGAGAAGCCAGAGAGGGAGAGGGAGAGGGGGGCAGCAGGGTCAGCTCCCGGGGTGGGGGCTGAACAAACGAGCAGACGCGAAAGACCATTAGGCCTATTCTGCTGGCATTTTAGTATGTTAGTATATAGTTCTTAAATGAAGACCGATCTTCCCTTTATCACAGGATGGCAAGTTTCCCTTCCTCCTCCCCAACTATAATATGCCATTAAACATAGTCACTGCAGTCCGATTACATGACTTGGCAGTTACTACCAATGACTGCATTTGAATTATATGATACTGAGATGATGCTTCACCTCTCTTGGATTCTTTTTTTTTCCTTTTTCAAATATTGTTTATGTTTCTATGGGGCCAGAGGCTGGGACCTCCTTCTGCTACCTCCAGGTGAGCTTCCCTTCTGCATGAAACCCTGCTGTAACTCACGTCTAGTCCCCACACTCAACTGTGACACAGCCCTGTTCTGCCCCTCCAGCTTACCTCCCTGGGGCCAGGTATGCCATCATCCTCTTTGGCATTTTTTCCCTGCAGTTATCTGGCCCATCCAGAGCAGAGGTGTAGATATGGGTCAGTCTGAGGGGTAGTGCAGCCAGGGTCCATTGCGAGAGTGGGCCATGGAGGAGCATCATCTGCCTAACCTCTGTGCTCATGTTCCTGTCCCCCCCCCCAAAAAAGGAGGAGTGTTCATTGGGATTTGCTGTTGGCGAACCTGGTGCAACAAACCCATGGGCGCACTTCAGTGGTCCCACCTACCATTCAAGTATCCCCTGCACTACCACCTGTGGTTACTCAGGTGGCAGTAAAGCACGGGGCGTGAAACCAACCTTCCAGAGGAGGAGAGCATCTTGTGGGATGCTCAGTCATTACCCGTCTGGCACTTCTTGGACTATTTGTAAGACCAACACTGCAGTACTACCTATATGGCGATAACATAATCCTATTGGATATGGATGTCATGTTGGATGTATGTTGTATGTATTGCCAAAATTGTTAATAAAAAAATAAACTGTAAAAAAGAAGTATCAACATTTCCTTGAGAGTGCATTGGTTTTGTACTATTACTGTGTGTGTCTCTTAGCAGGGACATGGCTTCACCAACTCACATTGCTCAGAAATGCCTCCTGCATTCCTGCATGTTCCTCCCCATGGTGCGGCTACGTAATTGTGGAGGTAGGAAGCAAAGATGGATCTGTTGTACGGGGTTCAGTGATTGATTGTGGAGTGGCACAAGGCTCCAGACTATTCTTACAATCATTTTTTCTAGGGACATGGATATGTTGTTCATCCACACTTATTGGCAGGTTCCTTGCCGCTTTAAATCTTGCCGGAAGGTCTTCAAGCTGGCTTCTCCCACCCACCCGGGTGGTAAAACTCTCAGCTCCGCCCCATGACTCACAGATCTTCCTCAGCTTGGAGCTCAGGTTCCCTCCATAGCAGCTGCGTTTAAGACTGAGTTCTAATTCTTGAAAGTTGAATCAAAAGTTTTTGCTAAAAAGACTTCGGTCTTCTTCTCCTCGCGGCTGCGATGGACAAATCGACTCCCGGGTTTCGGAGGTGCCCTTGCGGGCAGAAGATGTCTAGGACGGATCCGCACTCCACGTGCGTCTACTGCCTGGGCCTTGAGCACGACCCGCAGGCCTACGACTTGTGCTCTTCCTTTTCGGCCTCGTCTGGAAGACCATGCCCGATTACAACTGGGCGCCCGAAAAAATTCCACGGTGAAATCTAAAGAGGCCCGATTGGCGGTGTCAGCGGCGGGTCCGGTGGATCAGCTTGAGCAGATGATCGCCCTCGAGGAGGCGCGGCGCGGGCAGCTTCCACCTCGGCTGCGGCATTTGTCCGGCTCTCTCTGGTGCCTCGTGCTCAGCTTCTTTTAAGGAGCTTTGTCTGACCCTCTTGCCGAAGGTGAGGTCCAGCTTTCGGGAACTTTTCCAGGTCCAAAAGAGCAAAGTAAGTCTCTCCGTCGGCGCTCTTGGGAGCAGGAAAGATCCCCTCCCTTGTCGACAGTCGACTTGATCGACCCCAGCTCGGCCACTGGCTTCATGGTGTCCCTGTCCAGGCCGGGTGACCCGAGACTCCCGTCGACGCGGTCGAGATTTTTCTCGACCCGTTAGACGGGTTGTCGGCTGGAGAAGCTGAGAATCCCCTCTCCCCGGTTTCCCCGGTGGGAGTTGAGGATCCCGTCGGCTCGTCTGTGCCTCCGGTTCCGGAGCCTTCCGTGGGATCGTCCGAGCCGAGGGGAGTGCCAATTTCCGACACTTCTCCTCGCCTTCCTCGGCCTAGTCGAGACTCGGTCTCGGTCTCGGACATCCTCGCGGTCCAACCGATCCCGCCGCCATAGGCGGTCTCGGTCTCGGCACCGCGGCAAGCGGCACCACCGCTCTTCCTCTTCCTCGGACGAGGGGAGGCTTCGGCGCAAGTTGCGTCGGAGGTACGAGGAACTCATGTGGCAACAGCTCCTTTTGACCGGGAATAAGCCGACCCAGTCGTCTTCCCTGGCCATTAAGTGGCTGTCACCGGAGCAGCCGAAACAACCCCTCGTTGTAGTCGAGGAACCTGTTCTCAGGCCGGTTGTTCGGCCAATTCCAGCTGCCCCACCGATTCTGGTGGAACCTCCGCCTCCACAGCCATTAGTTGGGGCTCCGACCAAAAATTCTCGGTCGGCCTTGGGTTTGCCCCATAGGCTGTCTGTCACCCTCACTCCCGATAAACCTCGGCAGGTGGAGGGTGGCTCAGACCCGAGGCAGCTCTTTGAGGACTCTTCTGAGTCTGGTGATGGTTCCTCCCTCTTCTCCAAGCGCATGGACTTGGAGTCCTCGGGAGGGCAGTCAGTGGACGATAGCCCTTCGTCCTTCTTAGGGTTGCTTCGACTCATCTCGAGGTCCACGGGATGAAGCTCAAACCCGTTCCTAAGCAGGCCAAGTATCCCCTCACGGAATTCTGGACCGAGGATTCTCCTACAGAGGCCTTTCCGGTGGCGAAGCCATAGTGGGTTGGCCTTGGAACTTTGGCAGCATCCTGCTTCCTGCCCTGTGCCTTCGGCCAGGTTGGCCAGGAAGTATCGATCCTACCGGTTCCCTGTCGGGTTTTGAACACCGTCGGCGGGGGTTGGTTACCGACAGCGTTTTCCGGCGTGCGAAGCGCCAGGATGTGGACAAACCTCCGACAGGAATCCAAAGAAATTGGATTATGCGGGCGAAAAGTCTATGCTGCGTCCTCTCTCGCCTTCGTCAGGCCAGTTGCCGTCCTCACAGCACATTTTCTCCACGCCCTGTTGGGCTCCTGGATGAGTTGTCCCTCATCTTCCCGCGAGATCTGCAGACTAAGGTCAGGCAGGTGCGGGACCAGGGCAGAGCAGTGGCCAAACAACAGCTCCAGACTGCGTTGAACGCCGAGGACTCATGTGCCAGGTCTGTGGCGGCGCGAGTGGCCATGCGTCGTCGGGCTTGGCTGAGGATATCCACCTTTACCTCAGATACCCAGCACAAGTTGGCGGATGTTCCTTTTGAGGGACCTGACCTCTTGACCCTGGGGTGGAAGGTCACCTGCAGAGGATCGAGAAGTCCAATGCTACCTTGGACTCGGTCTCTTCGTCAGAAGGACAAAAGCCACAAGCCACAGCCTAAGCCCTTTCGTCCTTCTCGCCTGCAGCGCGTGCCCAGCAACGTCGGGCCAGCAGGCTCGGCTTGGTATCCCAAACCCAAGCCGTCGGCTTCCTCAACAGGAAGCAGGAGGTAAGGCCCAGGAGGTCCCTCGGCGGTCCCTCCTCCAAGCCTGCCCAGTGGCGGGCTGAGGGGTGTCGCCCCCATCCCTGTCACCTCACCCCTGGTTCCCCCGGGGATGGCTCAGACACTTCCTTTCCGCCTGGTCCTCTGTTACCACGGACAGGTGGGTACTGGAGGTGGTGGAAAAAGGCCTACCTCTAGAATTCGAGCAGGCCCTGCCCTTCAGAGCCGTCACACCTCAGGGGCCTCGGGGTCCGCAGCCTCACTGGCGGCTCGTCAAGCCGACATCGCTCTCCTCCTCCAAAAGGAGGTGATCACGGAGGTAGAGGACCCCCCTTTAGACCCGGGGTTCGTGTCCAGGTATTTCCTGGTTCCAAAACGGACGGGGGGCTGGCGCCCCATTCTCGACCTACACGACCTGAACAAGTTCCTAAGGTCTCGGACCTTCAGAATGGTCACTCTGGCACAGATAATACCATCTCTAGAATCGACGTGTGGTTCTGCTCTCTGGACCTACAGGGCGCGTTCTTTCACGTCCCTATCCGTCCATCACATGGAGATTTTTCGCTTTTGAGCAGAAGGATCCTCTTGAGTTCCAAGCCATGCCTTGGCTTATCTCCAGTTCCCAGGTCTTCACCAAATGCATGGCAGTGGTGACAGCATTCCCTCGGCGCCAAGGGGTCCGGGTGTACCCTTCCTGGACAATTGGCTGATAGCAGCCCCCTTCAGACGGGAGGTGGAGCGGTCTAGAGATCTTGCCCTCCAGGCTTTGCTCTCAGGTCGGCCCTCTCATCAACGAGGCCAAGTCGGAACTCGAGCCGAAGCAGGTGATCCTGTTCATCGGGGCAGAGCTCGACTCTCTTCGAGCCAGAGCACGGCTCCTGGCGGACAGGGCCGAGGTAATCATTTCTGGTTGGGCAATCGCACCCTGCCCGGGACTTCCTGTGCCTCCTGGGTCTCATGGCGGCCTGTACCAGCGTGGTCCGTTGGGCACGCTGGCACATGCGCCCCCTTCAGTGGGGACTGGCCAGCCGGTGGTCACAACACTGCGATCCATTGGACCAGCTAGTGACAGTGACCCAGGAGATGTGGAACGCTCTCCAGTGGTGGACTTTTCCATCCCATTTGCAGGAGGGCATCCCGTTTGTCCGCCCCAAGCCGACGGTCTCTCTATCGACCGATGCCTCTCTGATGGGTTGGGGTACCCATTTGGGGAACACGCGTGCTGCAGCCTCTGGTCCCAGCAGGAGTCCCGATGCCACATCAACCTGCTGGAGCTCCGAGCGGTCCGCCTAGCTCTCACCGCCTTGCTCCGTTTCTCCGGGGTCAAGTGGTCCGAGTCCAGACGGACAATACCACGACCATGTACTACCTGAACCGCCAGGGCGGGACGCGCTCCATGCTTCTATGCAAGGAAGCTCTCCGCATTTGGTCACTCGTGCACAGCCTGGAGGCGGATCTCCTAGCCATTCATGTGGCAGGAGCCTCCAACACCCTGGCCGATGCCTTGAGCCGGATAGGGACTGCATCTAAGAGTGGTCTCTCCTGCCGGAGGTAGTACAAGATCTGTTCTCCCACTGGGGCACACCTCAGGTGGACCTGTTTGCCTCCAGGGAGAATGGCAAGCTGAGGCTGTTTCATGCCCGCCCCCCTCAGCAGGGCTCGCTGCAGGGGGATGCCTTCTCGAGGCTGTGGACCCCGGGCCTCTTTTACGCCATTCCCCCATTTCCCTTGATTCACAAGGAGCTTCTCAAGACAAGGAGGGACAAGGCGCAGGTGATTCTGATAGCCCCAGACTGGCCCCGCCAGTTCTGGTACCCAGATCTCCTCAACCTCAGCTACAGGCTCCCGAGGCAGCTTCCAGCTCGCCCAGACCTGCTCTCAGTCAATCAGGGGAAGGTGTTCCATCCGGACCTTCAATCCCTGCACCTGATGGCCTGGTTCCTGGCGCTAGAGTTCCAGGCCTTGGGTCTTTCCGTGAGGTCCTCAATGTTGTTGAGGCATCCGTAAGAGTCGACCAGGAAATGCTATGCCTTCAAATGGAAGAGGTTTTCCATTTGGTGTCAGAATGAGGCTTGGACCCTTCCTCCTGTTCCTTGGCAAGCATTTTGGACTTTTATGGTCCCTTTCTAGTCAAGGGCTTGGAGTCGGCGACCCTAAAGGTGCACCTGGCAGCCATCTCTGCTTACCAGGCGCGGGCCGAGAGCAGTCGGTGGTGCAGGAGAAGGTGGTCTGGCGCTTTTTCAAAGGCCTTGATCACATTTCCCCTCCGGTGCGAGAACCTCCACCTCCGTGGGATTTACTGCTGGTACTGGCAAAGCTCATGGGCAAGCCATTCGAACCAGTGCACAGGTGTGAACTCTCTAACCTGACGTGGAAGACCGCCTTCTTGGTGGCTATCACATCAGGCAGAAGGATGGGAGAGCTCCAGGCGCTCTGCATTGAGTCTCCTTACCTGGTCTTCCACAGGGACAAGGTTGTCCTGCGCCCCCACCCGAAATTCCTTCCGAAGGTGGTGTCGGAGTTTCACCTTAACCAGGTGTTGACTCTGCCGGTGTTCTACCCCAATCACACCTTGGAGGCCGAATACAGGCTCCATGACTTTGACCTTAGAAGGCGCCCGCTTATTATAAGGAGCTGACGGTTGAAATTCGGGAGAGGTTCGCCAGCTGTTTGTCACCTACGCTTGAAGCTGCACTCTGGCACACCTGCAGCTAAGCGGACGATAAGCAGGTGGGTCACCTCCTGCATAGATCTCTGCTACAAGTTGGTGGGCATGGAGCCTCCCAGAGGATAAGAGCTCATTCTACCTGTCATACTGCTGCATCGGTGGCTGCTTCCAGGGCGTCCCTGTCCAGGAAATCTGCAGGGCTGCTACCTGAAGTCAGCACACCTTTATTACCCATTACCACATCGACCTTGAGTCACGCCCGGGATGCTGGTTTTGGGGCCTCAGGTTCTCAGTCTTTATTCCTAAGTAGGGTTGTGCCTTGCCTCCCTCCTCCCGGAGAACTGCTAGGAGTCTGCCAATAAGTGTGGATGAACAACATATCCATGTCCTAAATACAGGTTACTCACCTGTAACAGGAGTTCTAAGATGGTATATGTTGTTCATCTGACTCGACTCCGGCTTGACGCACCCTGAGCTTCCAGCGGGCCAGATCTGGCGTCATGGGGCAGAGCCGAGAGTTTTACCACCCGGGTGGGTGGGAGGAGCCAGCTTGAAGACCTTCCGGCAAGATTTAAAGCGGCAAGGAACCTGCCAATAAGTGTGGATGAACAACATATACCATTCCTAGAACTCCTGTTACAGGTGAGTAACCTGTATTTTTTACTCTCCCCCCCCACTCCACGTGAACCAATGCACTTGCATCACAGAGTCCATCTCCTCTTGCACGTGGTTCTTGCCAGTCGCAGCGCCCTGCAGTTGGAGATGCTGATGCAAAATGCTTCAAGGGATTTCTGGTTCAGAGGACAGTGTTGCTGTGAGAGTGTAATGATGTTCATCCTCTCGCCTGGGTTTAGTGCACTTTTAGCTCTTGTCATCTTGGGTTTGGAGATCCAAATTGGACTGTTGCCTCACTACCTCTGGGTAACCTGGGTGGCCCATGCATTAGTGCTGTATTATTCACTAAGGCCTTTATTTGGTCTGTGTCTGCTGTTCTGTGTAAAATTGCAGTCAGAATGTGCCATCACAGAAGTGCCAACCATAATAAAAAACATATTTTACTGACTCAGTTCACAAGTGCTTAACTGTCTTTCATCTTTATCTTAGTTATCTATTGTGCTGTGTGCACCATAATTGGTTACAGTGCTTATTCTGAGATACAGTAGCCTGGAACCGTACACATACTGTTCAGTTTATAATCAAAATCCCAGCAGCTGGACTTTATGAATAATAAAATGAAGGTGTTCAAAACAAACAACTATTTACTGTATGTCTTGTATGGATATTATGTTAATTCTCTTGTGAGGTGTTAACTGTCTTGATGTCAATGGAAATGTTGTGATATGTTATTAACACCCGAGTTCAAAAGATTTGAGAATTACCACCGTTCATGCTGGTGGTATTGTGGGTGCCTTTGTGACGACGGTGTGCTCATCCCCCCACCAAGTTTGTTTCATAACTGGCAAAGACCAAGACTTCCTTCTGTAGTCTTCAAGCCATGCCTGCTGCAGGAAACTGTTCATCCCAGGTGCCTTATTTGCCGACACCAGACTTGAGCAGACCAAATCTACCTCCCGTTTATTTTTCAGGGCTCCCCACATCTGCTTCTGCTTACCCTTCCAACCAGTACAGCACATGGCAGGCAAACTCCACAGAACGGACTCCCCTCGGAGAACTTTCTCCCCCTTCCCACATCCCAGTGGGACTGAGTGAGCTTCTCCTCCTGAGGACAAACAGATCACCGAGAGGGAAGGTAAACTCTTGCAGACCAGTATGCGTGGATGTCCTCGTCTAGGTGGCATGGAAGCACCCACTATATTTGCCAGGCCCTGTGTGTTTGAGAGCAAACAGGTGTCATGGCAGGAAATCACCAAAAGGTAAACAAAGGTTTGGGCATGGAGCTGGTCCTTGTGGAGTGACTATGTTGCAGGCTCTGTGTGCTCTAGGGCAAAATGTAATGCACGAAAGAAACAATTTCTTTGTATTCTTTCTTTTATTTAAATGCCCCAGTGTTTCACTATGGCTCTAATGGCTTCTACCTGGGAAATCTATAGTTTCTCAATACTGAAAAACGGAGCTGTAACACGTTTTTTTCAAAATTTTAACTCATTGGCTTTGTCTGCCAGAAATCGTGTGAGCACTAAAAGTATGAAACCTTTCTGTTTGGTTACACAGTTGTATACAGTGTAGACTGTGTTAAGTTTACTCCTTTTAGGCAGCCGGCAGAGTATGTTTTGGCCCTAGAGTAGCCCTCCTTCTACAGCTGCCTGAGACCTCCGGCATCCTTTCTATGGGGGGACGAGGGGGTTGCACTCATGCAGTCAGATCATGATATGAAATTGTGTTAGGGGTGCTCATGTAGGAGTCTGTGACTTTATACTTCGCCAGTGTGTCCCGAACTCCACCAGCCTGGACCAACTGGTCTGGTCCGCAACAGAACCTGGGTCTGCACTGTGATGGCACGGTGCACTACCCCTAGTGGCACCAGGCTGGGCAGCATGCTCACTGTTGTGATTCTGTACTGCTAGATCGCAGTTTTCTACTGAAAACAGATTTAAAAATGGTGAATATGGAAACCATTCTGCTCTTAATAGGGATGTATCATAGGAATGCCTTTATGAGTTAAAGGGTGCCTGCCTGCTTTCCTCAACACTAGAATGAGCACAGGTGTAGGTGATGTTTCCTTAAGCTGTCTTCTGTGGGGGCAGGGGAGAACAAGAGAGAGAGAGAGAGAGGTGCACATAAATGAAGAAAGAACATTCTTCAGTTGTCCATGATACAGTGACATGGAACATCTTCGGGCTCCATTTTTGTTGATTATTGTAATATTAATCGCCCTGGCTGTAGTCTGAAACCTCACTAATATTAAACTGTTAATTCTGTAATCACAAACTGAAGGCTGGCTCTGTGCTGAGAGTACTGTGATCGAGATGCTCATGGCTTTGATGTAGGGGTAGTTCAGTCCCTGCCACGCTCACCCTTCCCTTGTTTGCTGATTGCAGAGGGTTATACGTGTTGGCTATGAAAGGAAACACTTGGCCACCCTGCCAGTCAGGGAGATATCAGTATTTTCTATTAGCAACATTATAGCTTTTTGTTAGCCACCGGTAACAGATGTAACACCGAGATTTAAAAAAAATGTTATTATTTTGTCTCTTTTCAGTGTATCGTAGTGGATGTGGGATGTATGTGGAAACTAAAAATTGCATTCTCCTGTAGCCCAAACCTCTGGGCATTTACCTGAGAGTGGCTTTTGTTTGAGCAGTCCTTTGTTCTCAGAAAGCAAGAAGGATAGGAGTAGGTAACTGAGCTGCTTTGATCCTAAAAAGGCTAGGTTTTGACCATAAACAAATGGCTGGTACACCAGGACAGCTCCCTGGTAGGTCATGAGCTGAAGGAACAATGTAAGCTGAAGCCAATACACGAAACGAATTTGGGCCAGTTCTGGGAAGAGGTGATTCACAGTGATCAAAGGAAGGTCAAGGGGGTGATGTCAGAGAGACATGTCTGATTATGCGGCACCATAAGACTGCCTGCAAAATGTACTTCTGCCTTGTTTTTCTGTGAGAGAGTTCAGTTGTGCTGGGACATTGGATTGGTAACATCACAAGTAGAAGTCTGCCATAACTCTCAAGCTCCAGGTGTGGTAGGAGTCTACTCTACTTAGAAATTTAGTTAGCTTTGGGTTTGTTTTTTCTCTGTAATCTCTGTCTTTTCAGATGTTATTTTTTTCTCTTCTCTGTAGTATGCTGTATTCCTCATAGTCTTTAGTGTGTACATACCTCTCAACTCTCCCTGATTTTCAGGGACGTCCCTGATTTTGCCTCAAAATTTTACTCTGTCCCTCCTAAAACTTGTGTTTCCATGACCAAATAGTGGGAGTTGTAAGCACAAAATAATGTCAGCCATTAAAGTTACAGACTTGTTCTTCCTTAGAAAATGCATTTTACACCAAGTCCCTTATTCTGTCTGCTTCCTGAGTGGATACCATCTATTTTAAAGATGTGTCCCTGAATTTGGTCATTTGTCCCTTTTAAGCCTTGTCCCTGATTTATGAGAAATGAGGTTGAGAGGTATGAGTGTGTATAATCCTGTAACATGTAAACATCGTGGAGTATTAGATGTTATTTTTATATGCTTCATGTTTTCTGTGCCTAAGTCTTGTAAAGTATAGATAACCTGAGATAACCTGGCAAGTCTGGGATCTGTTTCTGAAGAGACAGGCTACTACTCTACCATATCTAATGAAAGGTATTCTTGGTTGTGACTAAAGAGGTGGGTCATTTGGCTTTTGGGAAAGGGTGCTGTACTGTGTGAGCAGTGGCTGTGGAAGGGTTTGAACTTAAAGATAACCCAAGTGAGAGTCAAGTTGAGTGGTGGCTGCATAGCAAGGTGACCATCCAGGTGTCTGAAGGGTTGTGAAAAGTGGTAGCACAGTGCAATCTGAGTTCCAGGAGAGATCCATTCTGTGACAGCCACATTTGATTTTCATTAGCCATTGGACACCATGGCTATCCATACCAATCATCCTGCAGCAGCAGCCACGAAGCATACTTTCTCATGTAACACCACTCTGATTCACATTAGCACTGAAACTGGGCCTTGTATGTTCTGTTACTGGCCAGTATTTGAATATACAATTATTCATGTGGAGCAGAGGTACTAAAACTGGAGTTAGCCATCATTTCTGTATACTCACTAGGTTCATTTTCTTAAAGCTAAATTTCTGCCTTTTCTACTAACAAGTCACATAGTGTAATATAGATGTATATATTTAAGTTTCTAGGGATGTGGATATGTTGTTCTAGCCACACGTCTTGGCATGTCCTTTCCCTTTAAGAATCTTGCTGGAAGGTCTAAAAGCTGGCTTCTCCCACCCACCTGGGTGCTATAACCCTTGGCTCCACCCCTTGATGCCAGATTTTCTTTTCCGCTGGAAGATTCAGGTTCCCTCCTTATTACTCCCACGTTGAGTAGGCCCTGGCGCTTAAATCTTCGCATTATTTACATGAGCTAAACTTTAGAGTTTCTCCGCATCATTTCAAGATCACGACTGAGATGGAGGACAAGTCGCCAACCGGGTTCCGCTGGTGTCCCTGCAGGCAGAAGATATCTCGCACCAACCCACATGCCATGTGTCTCTATTGCCTGGGCAATGATCATGATACCCAGGCCTGCGACTTTTGTCGCTCATTCCAGCTGAACGTGTTGGATGATTGCCTCGTACGCTTACAGCTCGGATAACTGGAAAAACTGAACTTGCCGGTCAAATCTAAAGAGGCCCATTGGGCAGTCTCCACAGCTGTGGGGTCCACTGAGCAATTTGAACAAATGAAGGCCTTCGAGGAGAAGGTGGCTCAGGCTGCCAATCAGTCCTCTTCAGCATCAGTCTTCATGCTGCTCAAACTGTGTTCTACCTTTACAGGCTCCTTCAAGGAATTGTGCCAGTCTCTCCTGACTAAGGGCGAGGGCTCGTTGGCTTCACACAGCTCCAATTCCTGTAAAAAGGACTCCAAGGCATCAAACAATTGTGGCCTCAGATGCTGGCTTCATGGTGCCCCCATCAGGCCTGCCGGCTAAGACGCAGGATGACGACCTGGTCAAAAATATTATCAACCTCGTCAGCCCGTTGATGCAGGATGAGGACGAAAATTCCTTATTCAGGACTCCAGACTTGACTGGACCTACCGAGGAGGAAATCAGCTTGCTGGGAACCTCCCCACGATCCCTAACCTTGGTGTGGAGAAGCCGCGGGTTTCCCCGGCTCCTTCTGAGAACCCCCGTCGGTCCCCCCAATGATCAAAATCGAGGTCGAGATCATCCTCAACTGACAGGTTGAGGAGAACTCACAGATGCCATTCTAGGCATTCTAAGAAGCAGCGCCACCGCTATTCTTCCTTGTCCTCCTTGGAAGAGGAGAGGCTTCTGCACAAGTTGCGTCAACGCTATGAGGATCTCGTGTGGCAACAGTTGGTGCTCGCTGGTCTAAAGTCAACCCAGGCTTCTACACCAGCCATCACATGGCTGTTGCCCTTCTAGGCCAATGACGTCTCCTCTGGAGCCAGCCAACACCATCCCTCCACCCTTGAAGCCGGTGAAGGCCCTCCCAGCTCGGCCGAAACCGGCCTCTCCGCTGATTGTGGTGGAGCCACCACCTAAACAGCCTCGCTCCACGGCTCCTGTTAAGGAGTCTCGGCCCACTAAGGGCCTCCTATATAGACTGTTGGTCACCCTTACTCCCGATCATCCACAGCGGGTCGAAAGTGACTCAGGTGGTCGGCTGATCTATCCGGACTCCTCAGAGTCCAAGTACTCCTTGCACTCTCATCAGTTTGACGAGGCTTCAATGGGGAGTCTCTCAATGGAGAAAGGTCCAGCATCAATCATGGGTACTCTCTGTCTCATCTCCGAATCCATGGGGATGAAACTGGAGCCTGTCCAGAAACGGACTCAGTAACCCCTAACAGATATTCTAAAGAGGATTCTCCGACAGAGGCCTTCCCAATAGCCGAACCCATTACTGGCCCAGCTCTGGAGCTTTGGCAGCACCCTGCCTCCTGCCCTGCGCCATCGGCCTGGATGGCCCACAGGTAAGTAGTTCCCATCGGCGCCCTATCGGTGTTCACAGAGCACCCCTTGGCTGAGGGATTGGTGACCGAATTTGTGTTTCGGCACTCGAGACGTTCAGGAGACACTGATAGACCTCCGGACAAAGAGTCCAAAAAAACTGGACCATTCTGCCCGAAAAGTCTATGCTGTCTCTTTGCTCGGCCTCTGTCAGGCAAGCTTGGCTGTCATCATGGCACACTTCTTCCATGCCCTCCTGGGCTTTCTAGATGAGGTGCTTCCTCATATCCTTGCGGACCTTCAGACTACGGTCAAGCAGGTTCGGGATCAGGATCGGGCTGTTGCAAAACAGCAACTCCAGGCGGCTCTGGACATTGGGGATTGCTGAGTTAGTCTCCATGCGCCGCAGGGCCTGGCTGAGTGTCTTGACCTTTACGGCGGACACTCAGCACAAAGTGGCGCATGTTCCTTTCCTATGCACCAACTTGTTCGGTACAGGAACTGACGGTCACCTCCAGCACATCGAGATGTTCAGTTCCACCTTGGACTCCATTACCTCCACCCAGAAGGAATCTCAGGGTTCCAAGAAGCAGAAGCGTAAGCCTTTCAGCCTTCTGCCCCTGCGGCCAGGCAGCCCCAGTACCAGTCGGGGCAGCAACAGCTGCAGCAGGCTCAATCTTGGCACCCTAGGCCCAAGTCAGGGGCTTTGGTGGTCCATAAGCCTGGAGGGAAGGGTCCTGGTGGTCCCACGGCCTGATCCTCGTACTCCAAGCCTTCTCAATGACGAGATGAGGGTGACCACCTCCATGCCCATTACGCCTACTCTGGGTCCTCCCATGGGGGTCTGGCTCCGCAACTTCCTTTCCACCTGTTCTGCTGCCACAACGGAGAGGTGGGTATTGGAAGTGGTTGGCCAGGGTCTGCCTCTGGAATTCGAGCAGTACCCACCAAGCCGAGCCTGCGGCCCACGGGAGGAGAAGGTATCCATTGACACTCAGTCGGCTCTCTGAGACAACATCACCCAACTCTTCCAGAAGGAGGTAGTGGTCAGAGTTACAGATCCCCCTACCAACCCAGGGTTCGTTTCTGGGTACTTCCTGGTTCCGAAACAGATGGGGGGCTGGCGCCCCATTCTAGTTCTGCACAACCTGAACAAGTTTCTCAGGTCTCGCACCTTCAGAATGGTAACTCTGTCTCAGATAATACCATCTCTTGAGCAGAACATGTGGTTTTGCTCTCTGGATCTGTAGGATGCGTTTTTCACATCCCAATCTTCCGTCACACCGACGGTTCCTCTGCTTTCCAGTAGAGGGAACCCTCTTTGAATTCCAAGCCATGCCGTTCAGCCTGTCATCAGCCCCCAGGGTCTTCACCCAAATGCATTGCTGGTGGCGGCCCATCTTCAGTTTCGACGGGTCAGGGTGTACCCTTGTCTGGATGACTGGCTCATAGCGGGTCCCTCCAAGCAGGAGGTGGAGAGGTCCAGAGATCTGGCCCTCCAGATCTGCATCGACTTTGGCCTCCTGGTCAACAAGGCCAAGTCAGAACTCATGCCTTCACAGGTGATTTGCTTCATCAGAGCAGAGCTTGACTCTTGCCGAACCAGAGACAGGCTCCCAATGGACAGGACGGAGGTTCTCTCCTCCTTTGCCCAGTCATTTCTGATTGGGCATTTGCACCCTGCCTGGGACTTCCTGCGACTTCTGGGCTAAATGGCAGCTTACACCTCCGTGGTCCGATGGGCCCAGTGGCATATGCGCCCCCTTCAATGGGAGTTGGCCAGCCAGTGGACTCAGCGTCTAGGTCACTTCGACCAGCTGGTCACTGTAACCTTGAAGATGTGGGATGCTTTCCAATGGTGGACCATCCCAGCGCATCTGCAGGAAAGGATCCCATTTGTCTGTACCAAGCTGATGGTCATCTTGATGACCGATGCCTCTCTTACGGGCTGGGGTGCCCACATAGGGGACCACAGGCTCTGGACCCCCGAGGAATCCCAATTCCACATCAACCTGCTGGAGTGCCGAGCAGTTCAGCTGGCGTTGACTGTATTAACTCCGTTCCTTCGGGGTCAAGTGGTTCAGGTCCAGACGGACAACACCACAACCATGTACTCTCTCAACAAACAGGGCAGCATACACTCCCGGCCTCTGTGCAGGAAGCTCTCCACATCTGGACCCTCGTGAGCATACTGGAGCTGGATCTCCTAGCCATTCATGTGGCAGGAGCCTCAAATCAGCTAGCAAATGCCGTCAGCTGTGTGAGCAAGGCATCCCACGAGTGGTCTCTCCATCCAGAGATAGTACACAGCCTGTTTCCTCAGTGGGGCACCCCTCAGGTGGACCTGTTCACTCCAGGGGGAAAGCGAAGCTGAGGCTGTTTTGTGCCCACCCCCCTCAGCAGGGCTCGCTGCAGGGGGATGCCTTCTTGAGGCCGTGGACCCCAGGCC
This sequence comes from Neoceratodus forsteri, assembly GCA_016271365.2. Classification (NCBI taxonomy): domain Eukaryota; kingdom Metazoa; phylum Chordata; order Ceratodontiformes; family Ceratodontidae; genus Neoceratodus; species Neoceratodus forsteri. The sequence continues at coordinate 1,229,983,684 of CM057453.1, read as the reverse complement.
TCTTTTATGCCTTCCCTCCACTTCCCTTGATCCACAAGATGCTCCTTAAAGTGAGGAGGGACAAGGCACAGGTGATCCTGGTGGCTCCAGACTGTACCCCGATCTCCTCAGCCTTTGCATCAAGCTCCCGAGGCATCTTCCAGCATGCCTGGACCTGCTCTCATTCAATCAGGGGAAGGTCCTCCACCCGGATCTTCAATCTCTGCACCTGATAGCCTGGTTCCTGAGTCACTAGAGTTCCAGGCTTTGGGTCTCTCCAGAGATGTACTCACTGTATTTGAGGCATCTAGGAAGGAATCGACCAGGAAGTGTTATGCCTTCAAGTGGAAGAGATTTTCCATTTGGTGTCAGGGCAAGGGCCTGGACCCTTTGTCCTGTCCAGTGGCTAGCATTCTCAGCTACCTTTGGTCTCTCTCCAAACGTGGTCTGTGGTCTACGACCCTTAAGGTGCACTTGGCAGCCGTCTTTGCTTACCGGGCATGAGGCTGGTCAGCAGACAGTGGCACAGGAGAAAGTGGTGTGACATCTCTTCAAAGGCCTCAACCATATTTCCCCTCTGGTGCATGAACCACCGCCACTGTGGGATCTGCTGCTAGTACTGGCAAAGCTCATGGGCAAGCCATTCGAACCAATGCACACGCGTGAGCTGTCACACATGTCGTGGAAGACCACCTTCCTGGTGGGTATCATGTCAGCCAGAAGGATTGGGGAACTCCAGGTGCTCTCTCTTGAGTCTCCCTAGCTGGTCTTCCACAGGGACAAGTTTGTCCTGTGCTCCAACCCGAAGTTCCTTCTGAAGGTTGTGTTAGAGTTTCACCTGAACCATGTGATGACTCTGCCAGTGTATTACCACAGTCACACCTCAGAAGCCAAGTACAGGCTCCATACTTTGGACCTGAGATGAGCGCTCTCTCATTATAAAGGGTGCGCAGCCAGAGTTCGGGGAGAAGTTTGCCAGCTGTTTGTCACCTACGCTGAAGCCGCATCTGGCAGACCTGCAGCCAAGTGGACGATTGGCAGATGGATTACATCATGCATCGATTTCTGCTATAGGTTGGTGGGTAGGGAGACTCGCTTAGGGCTCATTCCACTCGCCACACCGCTACATCAGTGGCTGCTTCTAGGGATGTCCCTATCCAGGATATCTGCAGGGCTGCTACCTGGAAGTCAGCAAACACCTTCATTTTCCATTACCACATTGACCTAGAAGAGTCATGCCAGGATGCTGGTTTTGGGGCCTCAGGTCTCTAAGCTCTGTTTGCTAAGTAGGGAGTGTGCGCCTTGCCTCCCACATCCTGGAGAACTGCTAGGAGTCTGCCAAGAAGTGTGGATAGAACAACATATCCACATCCCTAGAAACACACTGTAACAGTAGTTCTAGGAGTGGTATATGTTGTTCATCCACACTGACCCACCCGACTTTCCCAGCTTCGACGCACAACCACTGCTTCCAGTAGGCAAGATCTGGCATGAAGGGGCGGAGCCGAGGGTTATACCACCCGGGTGGGTGGGAGGAGTCAGCTTTTAGACCTTCTGGCAAGATTCTTAAAGGGAAAGGACATGCAAAGAAGTGTGGATGAACAACATGTACCACTCCTAGAACTACTGTTACAGGTGAGTAACCTGTGTATTTTTTTGTCTCAGCTGTCAAAACATTACATGTGAAATTACAAAACACCCCATTGTCATTATAAAATGATCACTTAGGAATCAAATACCTTGCATGATCTGAAAATGCTTTTAATATGGCTAATTTTAAGGGTTACGCATAGAAAGGAAAACTTACTGGGGGCAGGAGGTACTCTTGTGTCAGTGAGTGTCAACATAAATGTGATTTCAATTGGAGTTGATTGCTGTTCCAAGAAAGGGAACATGACACCTTTATCTTTGATTCTGAATTCCATTTGTTTTTTGAAATATACATAGCCCCACTTTGTCTGTGAAAATGCAATCCTTAAATCAATAAAAACCATTACAGTGTTATGCAAGTCAACCCTGTTCGTAGAAGAATTATGCCAGAGTCGATTGATGACGACCTCTCTTGTGCAAGGAAAAATTCAGACTTGTAGTTGACTTTTTGACATGCTTTTCAGTGAAAAGGCTTTTTGGCTGGCACCATGTCAAGATCTACATTTAAATGGAGAGGGTTTAAAAAGAAATACTATAACCCATTGAAGCTGAAAATCATTTCAATTTCTGAGTGAAAGGGTAAAAAACATAGTTTTATGTGGGTTTTGATGTAGGGACTTAATTGAGTCAGAGCTCTTAAGTAATATAATGAAATGACGGGTACACTAGTGTAGTTAATTTCCAGCAGGATTGTCCGTAATGGTAGCTCTTTTGATTTTGTGCAGTAGCTATACCTAAAAATAGTCCTCTTTATATTGATTTAATGCACAAGTATTTTTTTCATGTAGATTTCTAGCCCCTACCCCACTGTCATCATCTAGGGATGTACCCTATGGATAGGGATATACCCGGGTGAGGCTATAGCCATCATATACTGCAGATGATAGCTGGGTAATTTTTCTCCCCATTTCTGTTTCTCCTGCTTTTCCCTCCTCCTCCTGGCGTGAGCAGTGCCTCAGTCATTCTTGCTGCACAAGTAATTATCATGATCTATTGTGGACACATGAAACAAGACTTTTCCACTGAACTTTGAGCCTTTTGCATGGGTTACATTGGCAACAATGTGAAGCACAGCATTTTTTGGCTTCTATATAATAGCATATGGCCTTAAACAGTGGCTCTGAATGAGACCAGCTGACAGAGAAACTCAGGGGAAGTAAGAGAGTATTATGTCTACTTAGAAATAGTGCCTTAAAGGGTCAAACTGTTGGCACAAGACATGCAAACGCTGAATATCTACAGTATTATAAAGTTGAGTTGAATATTGTGGTGCAGAGTTCACCCTTTGATTCAGCTGAAATCCAAGGGACCACAGACTCCAGAAATGATGTTTAGACTGCTTTGTGGATAAGCACAATGCAGTACTTCTCTTTGGCTAGAGTTATGTGGACTACACATTGTTAGGGTCTGTTATTTGTGCCTCATTAATGTGGTAACCTAACCCTAATGGACATTACTGGTAGCTGAGAGACTGACTGATGCTTAGACAGTGAAGAACCTGACTAGATTTCATCAAAGTTTGAGTGGCTGTTTACACTGCCCAAGTTATTACTCCCTTAGAAAATATTTGGGTAGGGGGATTGTCAGTGCTGACTGTTTCCTCCCAGTCTACCATCCATCTTCAAGTATGGAAGCTGATACTTTCTCTTTTTTAATCTGTTTATGCTCCTTGGCGATGGCTAGGGGATATACCCCACATCTATCTCCTAGATCCTGAGGGATCTCGGACTCATGCTGCTCGTCCCCAAAGGGGTCTTTCTCCTTGTATGGTTTTCCCCTTGTTGGCCTCCCATGAGTGGAGAGAGATGGTCGTGCAGTGACCTCAGCACATGGATGGGCGTGTTCCCACCCCCAACATGCAGACATCCACCCTTTCCTCCCACTAGACCCTCTGTGCTGGTTCTGGACCTGCCTACCCCCCTAGTCAGCTCTAGGTGTCGGTAGACACCTGGCATCAGATGCTAAACCTTCTCCCCACAGCCGACCCTCCAACAACCCTAAGTCCGCTTCTGAACCTTGGTCCTCAGCGCCACAAGTTTTAACTGTACAGCCACATTGGCGGGCTGGACGACACTTGCTTTTTTTTTTTTTTTTTTTTTTTATACAGGCATTTATTCTTCTTCAACCGGGGGCTGCTGCCTCAGCCCAATCCCCAGCCTCTCCTGGCCAATCTCCACCTCCCTTGGTATGTGCTTGGTTGTGGTTTCTCCCCACAAGGTCCCCTCTTATGTCAGGGCTGAGGGGGAAGGCCATCCTCCCCCCACTCCATACATCATATCCAAGGCAGACCAAGTTGCTCACTGGGCGGTGGCATGGGCACAGAGATGGCGGGCTGGGCTTCATTAAGCCCCCCCATGTCATTTTTCTTCCTGGTTTTGTCTCCCATCCCAGCCCTCCTGTGGAGTGTAGGACTCGCATGTCCAGGCGTGCCCACCCTACATTTTGCCTGCAGGTCCCTCCCATACCTTGTCTCCCTTATCCACTCTACCTCCTGGCTATAAACTGGGGGCAGCTGAGGCCAGGATGACAAGCCACCCCTTCTCTAGGAGAGGAAAGCAATCCCTTGGATGCTCAATCCTCTCCCTTCCAGGCCAACCCCCTGACAACTCAAGTCTGTTCCCGAATCCAGGTCACTGGCATGGCAGGAGGTAATGCGCTTTGGCACCTCAGAGCTTCATGTCACTGGGCTGTCCTGGAAGCTGACACTTTCTAAAGGCAGTAGGTGTGATGTGGGGTTTTCATGTGGTCACAGAACTGAATTCAGCTAGCTTTGTGCAGTACATCAGGGAAAAATAAAGAAGTCTCAGATTCACTGTAGCCAAGTACATGGTGCTACACTTGGGGAGGAAAGGCAGAGGTAGGCCCTACATACTGCATGGGGATCTTTTTCCTGTAGTAGCGGAGTAAAGGATCTGAAAGTCATAATAGACAAGGAAGTCGAAGCATTCAAAGAAATGTACAGTTGTTGTCAAGAGGGCTGGGTGAATGCTGTGGTGTACTAAAAGGGTGGTGGACCAGCACTGCAGAGGAAGTAATCCTGTCACTTTACAAGGCACAGGTCAGGCCCTACTTGGAGTACCGTTTGCAGTTTTGGACTCCTCCATACAAGAAGGATATTGTGTCATTTTAGAGGGTGCAACTCTGTGCCATCAAAATGATCAGCGGTATAGGATACAGAAGCAGAAAGGAGAGGTTGGCCGGCCCATCGGTGCAGCGGTTGGATTTCTGCTTGCGACTCCGGCGACCTGGGTTTGGACACGGACCCGGGACGTCGGAGGGCTGGCCGTGGGGAGAAGGATGGAGCGTCCTGAGGACTGCTCTTGTTCTCCTGGGGGAGGGAGGGGAGTGTGATCGGCACTTGACAGACCCCTGATGGAGGCCGGAGGTGCTGCAGCTACCAGCGCCAGAACGTTCGGGGATGAGGCGGACGCTGGACATCATTGCACACCCCCGCCCCAGGAAAAAACAGGAAATTTGCTCAGCTGCTGGCCACCCTAGATGAAGCCCACCTCGGCTTCAGTTAGCTTCCAAGGCTGGCCCTCTGACCTATCCCGTTGTCAGTGGCACTGGGGGAGTCTAGTGCTGCAGCCCCACCCTGGGGGGTAAGCCAGGGGGTATTGGAGGGTTGCGGCTGATTTGGAGGTGGAAGCCTGAGTTTCGTGACTGGGCCGAGGTACCAGGCGGCTGGTGGCAGGGGAATAAAGCATAGTAAATGAAAAAAAAAAAGAAAGGAGAGGTTGATAGCCCTTAGCTAAGGGGCGTACCGCAGGGCTCAATATTGGGCCCCCTGCTCTTTGCAATATATAAAAACAGAGGTGATGCCAACCTCAATACTGCAAACTTACATCTATTTGCAGATGATACGGTACTTTACATTAGCAGATCTTCCTCAGAAGCAGCGTGCAGTGATCTTCAGCAGGATTTTAATCTGCTGCAACTGCAGCTCTTGAACCAGAAACTTCTACTGAATGCTAAGAAAACAAAGGCGATGCTCCTCTCACCCTCTGCACATATAACGAACTCCGCTGCCCAAGGAACCTTTCCTCAGATCTCCACACTCCTAGGCAAACCTTTGGAATATGTAACTGAGTTCAAATACTTGGGGTTCTGGATCGACCATAGACTGTCTTATAATGACCATATTGAAGAACTTATAAAAAAGCTTAGACAGAGGCTTAGTCTCTTCTTTAAGATTAATCACCTGCTTACTAGGGAGGCCAAGAAGCGATTGGGCCAGTCCACCTTCCAAACATTTTTGGACTATGCAGACTTTCTTTACAGTCACGGCCCCACCTCTGCACTGGTCAAACTGGACACGCTCTATCATAGAGCCTTAAGGTTCATTACCAGCCTCCCTTTTGCCATGCATCACTGCTCTGTATATGCTGCTGTGGGATGGCCATCCCTCAAATACAGAAGACAGGAATGCCGCCTTTTGGACCTTCAGAGCTGTTATTAAGAAGTTGCCTAACTTGCCTCAATATGTCTTGGATTGCCTGCCCCTAAGCTGGGTAAGCAAATATGCTTTGAGGAGTGCCTCCTACATCTCCTTTATTATAGGTAAGGTCAGATCGCGATTTGTTAGGACATCCTCAAGTTACGCATTATGCTCACTCAGGAACAAGCTGCAAAAAACATTGAGATTAGTCTAACCTATCAAACTATCAACATTCAAAACTCTTTACGCACATTCTTTCAAGGAATCTTGTAATTGTGTTACCTGACCCTGCCTTATTACTTGAATTGAGCCTCCCACTCTCCATCCTCCCCTGACCTCTGTTCTTTCTGTTCCCTTATCCCCTCCCTCCCCTTGCCTTTGACCAGCATCCAGGGGCCCATCTTCATTCCACTGGTGGTCTCAGCAGCACTCTGTGATCAGTGACCATCGTATGGCTGCCACTGCCCATTTAGTCTTCTACCCCTCTACTTCCTCCCTTTTAGGCATCTGCTCCTTCCCCTTCACTTTATGGATCTATCCTTCTACTTCATACCTAATCTAAGAGCCCTCTCTCTTGCACCCTGTATATTCCTTGTAACTTGTATTTATTATTCCCTTCATACAGTCCAGAGAATCTCATGTATATTTTTGTGGCTCTACCATGCCGGTTCGACATCTCTAATGTCGACCGGTGTTACAGCGACAGGAATCATGTCAACCGCAAATCACGGTCGGCATGATTCCTTGCAGACTCCCGGTCCTGTTTCTCAATCAGGGGACTTGGGCCTGAACCCACCAGCCGGGGACTCTGCCCCCCGCACCCCCCGACTAAAAGATTCTTAACTCCATTTGGAGTTAATTCAGGCAGGTGTGCAGGACTGGGAGACAGCATGCCCCTGTCTCGGGCACACCAACACAGCGACCTGTCGGCAAAGTGTTGATTTTGCTGACAGGAGCATAGTTCGCTGTGCTGGTGTCACCGTAAGGGGGGGGCATACCTATTTTTGTGTATGCATTTTTGCCAAGAATTAGTACTTTTATCCATCTGAATTCTTTATATTGTTCTGCGCTCAATTTATATTTTATTATGACTTGTATTATTATGATTCTGTTGTGTATGTAACCCTTCTGTGCTTGACTATGTATTATGTCCAGGTCCACCTCAAAAATGAGCTTTGCTCAACGGTGTTCATCTGGTTAAATAAAGATTTTGATTCATTGATCGACTGATTAATGTATTCACCTTGGAAATAATAAAGCAGAGAGGGATGTGATCTCAGTTTTCTGTATACTCAAGGGGATGGGGAAAATGAAACAGATGTTTGATTGGGTGTCTTGCTACAGGTCACAGGGAAGCTTGGAGGTATTAAATTAAAGGGTAACAACAGGAGGGCACATTTTCTCCAGAGTGTGTTAAATCTATGCAATCACCTCACAATAGAGGCAGTGGACATTAATATGGCACAGACCTTCGGAGGTAAGCCTGGACAAATTTTGGCTTACAAAGGGAGTCCCAGCACACCCTGGACAGTAAAGTAGTATGTATTTCCATGGCATACTTATTTATCCCTAGCTACAGAGTGGGGGTGAACATGATGGACATACCTAGAGTCCCTTCCAAGCTTAAATTTCTGTGTTACTATGAATGCTGGGTGGCAGTGTGCCAGTTTTGCTTGGCTAACTGAACCACAGTGGAGCCTGGTTATAAGCACACCCTAAATGCCAAGCAAAAATGTCCTTATAACACTGATGTGCTTATGACAGGGCTTCTCTGAAAGAGATCTGGATAAACTGGCAAAATGGTCAGAAAAGTGGCAACTGGGGTTTAATGCAAAGAAGTGCAAGATCATGCACGTAGGGAAGAGAAACCCTGAAGCCACCTATAGGCTGGGAGGGGAGTTGCTGGCAGTCACAAGGAAAGAAAGAGACTTGGGCATCATCATCACAGATGACCTGAAATCATCCAAGCAGACCACTAAAGCAGTAGGTAAGGCTAGGGGGATGTTGGGGTGTATTAGTAGGGGTATCACAAGTCGTAAGAGGGAGGTAATAATCCCTCTTTAAAATACACTGGTTAGGCCCCATCTGGAGTACTGCAGGCCACACCTTCACAAGACATTAACCAAACTGAGGCAGTCCAGAGAAGGGCACCCAAAATGGTGCAGGGACTGCATCAGAAAACATATGAGGACAGATTAATGGAGCTCAATATGTATACCCTAGAGCAAAGGCGGGAGAGAGGTGATATGATCGAAACATTCAAACACCTTAAGGGCATTAGCAAGGTGAAAGAATCTAACATGTTTCAATATAAGAAAAATAGCAAGACAAGAGGACACAGCATGAGATTAGAGGAAGGCCAATTATGGGGTAATGTGAGGAAGTTCTTTTTTCACAGAAAGGGTGGGGGATGCATGGAATGGCCTACCTTAGGAAGTGTTGGATATGAATACAGTGCAGGGCTTCAAACAGGCGTGGGATAGGCATAAGGGAGCAATAGTGATGAGTATGAATAGATAGGCCATTGACAGAGCAAAGGCCAATGGCACATTCATAAGGTACATAGCCGGTTTTAGGCACCAGCGAACCCTGCGGTTGCTGGGAGCCCCTGCTCAAGGGGCCCCCCCAACCAGAGAAGTTTACCTTATTCATTTAAAAAAAAAATGTTATCTTACTATATTTTAAAACATCAGTAAAGGACTGTGCAGATCCTTCTGGTTATGTCATGAAATACCTCAACAAGCTGTGATCCAGTCAGTATGAGGTGGATAGGCATCAGTGGATGGGATGGGGAGAAGAGCCAAAAGAACTGACACTGCTGTGTCCTCCTAAAATTTTTTTTTAAAATACCACTGGTTATACTAAAGCTATACATAGAAACAAAGAAATAGGATTTGCCAGCAGATAGCTACTGCTTGACCCACCTAGTCTGCCCATTTTCCCTGCCTATAGTATCACCACAAATAAAATCTTGCACTTATGAGCTACAGTGAAACACATGGGCTAAAGGTGGGCCAAGTAGAGAGGCCCCATGACTTCACTAATTCTGCTGGGGGCCCCCAAAACCCTAAAGCCGGCCCTGATAAGGTAGAATAAGAATTGGGCATACTGGATGGGCCTTGCGGTCCTTATCTGCCCTCAACTTCTGTGTTTCGATGTAACAGTGAAAATCCATGTAAAATCTATGGTTAACATAATAAAACTGGGCTCTTAACTAGTTTTTAGAGAAACCACCATTAACATCAGTATAATGACTGTTAATGAGGAAACTAGATCACGATTCTGCCCAGGCTAAGCCCACTCAGAGCTGATACATAGACAGTGTCGGCAGATAAGGGCCTATGGCCCACCTAGTCTGCCGATTTGAGCTTGTAAGTTCAGTTTGTTTTCCTAGAAGTCTATTTCCCTTTACCCCTGACCTCTAGAATTCCTTTATGTCTATCCCATGCATTCTTAAATCCCGTGATTGTTTCAGCCCCCACCACTTCCTCTGGCAGGGTGTTCCACTTGTCCACCACCGTTCTGTGAAGAAATTCTTTCTCATGTTTCCTCTGAATCGTCCTCCCTCCAACTTCATCCCATGCCTCTAGTCCTGAAACATCTTTTCGCTAAAAATAGTGTTTTCCTGCACCCTGTTCCTCCCTAAGATACTTGTATGTCTCTATCATATCCCTCTCCCTCCTCTCCTCCAGGAGTACATGTTCAGTTCCTTCAACCTGTCTTCATAGGACTTGTGATGCAACCCATGCACCATCTTTGTTGCCCTCCTCTGACCTTCTCTACCCTGTCTATGTCCTTACGTAGGTATGGTCTCCAGAACTGTACACTGTACTCCAGGTGGGGGAGCCTCACTAGTGTCTTGTATAGCAGGTTTATGGCCTCCCTTTTCCTGCTGGTGATGCCCCTGCCTATACATCCCAGCATCCTATTTGCTTTACCTGATGCCTTGTCACTGTTTCCCTACCTTGAGGTCATCAGAGATGACAACCCCAAGATCCCTTTCCTGCTTGGTGCATGCTATATCCTCACCCCCAACTGATATATTGTGCCAGGGTTTTGTGCCCCATATGCATTATCTTGCACTTCTTTGCATTGAATTTCAACTGCAAACCCTTGACCATTCTTCAAGTTTCTGCAGGTCCCTTCTCATTCTGTCTACACCCTCTGGTGTGTCTACTCTATTACAGAGCTTTGTGTCATCAGCGAACAGTGAAATTCTGCCTTCACATATCCTGTGCAATGTCACTGATGAAGATGTTGAATAGGACCGGTCCCAGCACTGATCCCTGTGGTACCCCACTGGTCCTCTTCCCTCTGTGGAGTGACAACCATTTACCACCACCCTCTGTGTCCTGCCACCCAGCCAGTTACCTACCCACCACACTACTGTCCTGCCCACCCATATTCCCCAGTTTGTGTAATAGTCTTCTATGTGGCACAGTGTCAAAGGCCTTGCTGAAGTCCAGATAGGCCATGTCCACTGCCCTCCCTGATCCACCTCCCTAGTCACCCAGTCAAAAATTCAATGAGGTTGGTCTGGCCGTGACCTCCCTGGTGAAACCATGCTGCCTTGGGTCCTGTGGTCATTGACAACCAGATGTTCCACCAATCTCTCAGCAGTAGTGCTTCCATGATCTTTCCCACTACCCCAGGGTGAGGCTGACTGGTCTGTAGTTCCCTGCTTCCTCTTTGTTCCCACTTTTGTATAAGGGGACTACATCTGCTGTCCTCCAGTCTTTGGGTACCTCCCCTGTTTCCAGTGATTGGCTGAACAGGATAGCCAGAGGTTCAGCCACCACCTCTCTTAGTTCTTTAAGGACCCTGGGGTGCACCCCATCTGGCCCCATTGCTTTATCAGCTCTTATTACTTCCAGTTCCTTCAGGACCCTTTCTCGTGTAAAGGGACTTGTGTCCATTTCTGCACCATTCTCACCCTTGTATCCCTTCAGACCCATTACCCCTCTTCCTTAGTAAAGACTGAGCAGAAATACCTGTTCAATATGTCAGCTTTACTGTTGTCATCCTCCAGGCTCCATCCTCCCCTTCAGTCTCACTATCCCTCCCTTTGTCCTTCTTTTTTCACTTATGTACCTGTAAAGGTTTGTCCCCTTTAACCACTGATTTTGCAATGTGTTCTTCTGTCTGAGCTTTGGCTTCCTTACTGACTTCCCTGCCTCCCTTTGTTTCTCCTGGTACTTCTCCCTATCCCCTTCTGCCTGTGTCTTTTTGTATTGCCTGAATGCAATCTTTTTGGCTTTCACTTTCTTTGCTACCTCTTTGGAAAACCATAATGGTCTCCTCTTTCTTTTCCTCTTGCTAACCTGCTTAATGCATAATTCTGTTGTCCTTATAATCCCCATTTTAAATACTGCCCACTGTTCCTCAATCCCTGATTCCTGTCCCATTCCCCTTAATGCCTCTTTCAAGCATCTCCCCATTTTCCCAAAGTCTGCCCCCCTAAAATCCAGGATCGTGTTTTGTGTGGTTTGGTTCTGCTCTTTCTGTGATTTCAAACCACAATGACTGGTGGTCACTATTACCCAGGTGCTCCCCCACTGTTACCCCCATCACACTGTCCCTGTTTGTGAGCACAAGGTCCAGTATTGCCTTCTGCCGAGTTGGTTCCATGACCAGTTGCTTGAGGAAGGCACCCTGAAGGGAGTCCAGGATAAATCTGCTCCTAGTTGATGCTGCTGCTGGGATGCTCCTGATTATGTCCATCTACCACTACCTCTGGAAGAAACTGTTCTTATAAACTGGGTGACTGTTCCTATAAACAGGCTTTATTGCCACTGAAAGTAATGGGCAAAAATCAGGACATCAAAAAATATTCGTATAGAGGGATGTTCTTATAGCCAGTGTTCTTATAAGTTGGCTACACTGACTACAGAATGTGGTCACCAAAACTAATGCAGAGTGCGATGCCAATCTTTTCCCCATGCTCCTTCATGTAAGTAATGAAAAATCGTAGTGCACCGTCACAATAAGTAAAATTAACCAGTATACTGTATGTAATCAGTTTTTAAAGGAAATTGATGCCTGTTACCATGGCGTTGAATAATTACTGGAGGACTTTTTTCCCAGGCCCGGTCACATATAGGGACTAGTTAGGGATGCATACATCTATGCCATTTCATATGCAAGAACATGCCCACTGGGTGATGCTCACACCCAAAGAGCAGTCATACTGATAGTCTCTCGTCATGAAAGTCAGTCTAAGCACACACTATGCAGTTATTATGCACACTTTTTTACTGCCACAGAGTTACTTTGGCTCTCTGTCGCAGACGTTATAACATGCATGGTGGTCCATGAACCGTTGACGCATTGTCCCCTGCTTGTGCATGGTTTTTCACTCATTACATGTGCTGTCATTCTCAAGCACCCTCACACCTCTCTTACGGCAGCACAGCAATATTCCACAATACGAGCAGACTAGATAGACCAACTCGGCCTTCTTCTGCTGGCATTTGTCATATGTTCATTTGTAATGGTTTTGCTTGATGCACATGGCAGACTGCTGTGGAAGCAGCATCCCACCTGTTGATTGTCTGGTATGGCATGTGCCCAGCAATGCTGAAGGCACTTGGCCAATTCAAGTGTAAAGTAACATGAAGTTATTTTGCTACTGGCATACATCAAAGTAAGGAAGGTAGTTTGTGCCAAAGTACCAGTGGATAGAGCACTGAACTGGGTAGAATCACGATCCCACTGTAAAGGAGATCTTGAATGTCAGTTGGGCTGGTGGTAATTCAATAATAAACAAACAAACACACAAGCATTTAAGTAACATGGGATTATGTTTCTGAGTTGCACTTCATAAGGAACTCTCAAAAGAAGTGGGTATGTCGGTCCCATTCCCTTTTGGGGAGGTTCACATTCTGTGCTGTGTGCTTAGGTGGAAACACTGCAAGTATGATGACCTGTTTACAAGATGAGAGCTGTTTAACAGGGTCAGAACCGTGTCCCATTTTTATAGGGAAAAAATACAGTTTCTAAAAACCAGGAGTTTGTTAAAAGAATAAAAAACATTAAGGCAGGAAGGGGTTACTATTTTCTAACCTTAGCTGGAGTTTTCTTACCTTTTTATCAATCTCAGATCCAGAAACAGATGGTTTGATACCTTTTATTGGACCAACGTAGATGTTACAACAAAAGAACAAAGTGCTGTAGCTTGTGGACCAACCAAGTCCTTATTTAGAAGCTTTATGACAGTTATTTAGAAAATCCCATACTATTAACACCCAGATAATACATAAAAAACATAATGAATTCTCATTGGTTTAACATGCTCATTTGAAACATAAACCAATGAGAATTATTTTTGGGTTTTTTTATGCATTATCTGGGTCTTAGTAGTATGGAATTTTCTAAATAACTGTTATAAAGCTTCTAAAGAAGGACTTGGTTGGTCCGAAAGCTAGAACACTTTGTTCTTTTGTTGTAACATCTATGTTGGTCCAATAAAAAGTATCAAACCATTTGCTTCTGGATCTGTGCTTACTAGGATCAATACAGCAACTACACTGTTTGTTTATTTTATCTCGGGACTCTCAAAATGGACAGCTACTTGAGTGTGCTGTTCTGAGAACAAAAGATCTGGGAGGTTAGGTCAGAATAGATAATCAATAAAAAGACTTAGAAGGCTGTAGGAGCAGGCTGTAGACACACACACACACACATACACACACTCTCTCTCACTCTCTCTCTCAACTCTCTGAAAAGAAGGTGAAGGCTGCCTAAGAAGATGAGGACAAGGAAGACCTAACCTAGTCAAACAGGTTAACCCGAAGTTGCAAGGTTCTGCTTCTTACGGATTACAAAAGGGGTCTACAGTTTTGATACAAACCAGAATTTTAGAGCAGATGTGAAGCGCTGACCTTTCTGTTTATAACTGATGTAAAATGGTTGCCAAATCAGGTTTTCAAATCTGTTTACCATTATGAAGACATCCAACAGAAGATTTCTTTACTTAGTGTGTTTTTGAATAAAACAACACTATTTGTACATTGTACCTTTTTCCATGTTTTTTCCATGGCCTGGTTATACTTTCTAACTCACTCCTCTACCACAAGCTGTTATGCCCTTCTCATGTGATCAGTGGTAGTTTCAATCAGTCAGTGCTATGATTATGGAAGTAATGTGGTATCCATGTCATTTCACAATAGCAAAGATCTCTTTTTATTGTGGATTTTCTTAAAGCAGGCATTATTCTTTCAAGTCATCAGGCCTTGATCTTTCAGCACCTTAGCGTGTGTTCTAGGTCTTTGAAGTATTATTGTCATGGTGGGTTTTCTTTGTGGACTTGTTGAACTCTCCTGATCAAGTGCTGGTTGCATGTCCTGCAGTCTCTTGCCAGCTAAAAAACATGCGTAATCCGCAGCATACAGAATATTCTGTAGCTGGTGCAACTTATTAATTGTGTAATTCTTGTGCTTCTAACACAGAAGAGTGGTAGATACATTTTTTTTGGGGGGGGGGGGTTCCAGAGGGAAGCTGCAGTCCATTGATCCACTTCAGGGACCTTCTTAAATACTCTTGGCTGTACGCACCATCTAGGCCAGTATGCAACAGAAAAGGGGCATTCTGAGTCTTGCAGCTATGTGCCGCAAAATCAGCTGTAGATCAACACGTGGGGTGGCATTCACTATCCCTAGCTGTCCCGATGTGCAGATGCATAGCGCCATGTTGGGGAAGGACTTGTGTGTTGAATAGACCTGGGCCAGTCAGTGGGCTTCCAGTCAGAAGCCTGGCCCTGTACTAGAGTGGATCCACTGTTCTGAGGGAGCAGGGTATCATGGGATATGGCAGGCCACCAGTGGACCGGTGTATCCTCATAGGCATGAATGCCTTTTGTATATAAAAAAGGGACAAGGAATTTGATATCTTCAACTCAGACCCCTGTGGGAAGGAAAGATGGGTTCTGTAGCAGCTGGCCTTGAATAGGGCCTCAGCAATCCTGTTGGGGTGAGGAGTGGTGTAACCTAAGGGCCCCCCAACCCGACACTAGTCCAGAAGAGAGCAAATGGATTCATGCATGCCACTGTCTGCCAGCAAAGCCCCCACTCCCCCATCCCAGTCCCAACCTGCGGCACAACCACACATTTTAAAGCGTTGTCAGGGTGGCTTTGGTGGACAGTGACTCAAGAAAAGGGTGTTAGTGCTCCCATGGGTGCACAGTGACCACCCACGGTGGGTAGAATTCGGCCTTACATGCTATGAATTATTGCCTATGGCCTAATATGTATAGTGATTAGAGGCTGGAGCCCAATGATATTAGGTGGTAGCACCATGGTTGTGTTAGTATTATCTTTTGTGTGTCCAGAGGTATTGGGATAAAAGGAATTGATTTAGCTCCCAATGATTAGGTAAGCATACTAGACAAATATATGCCTATTTTCAGGTATGACCGGGGGTGGGGGTGGCATGAGCAGCCTTGATACCATTCTTTCAATGTCATTGAGTGGGCGGACCTGGTTCTGCAGTAGGTGGCTTGGCAAAGTAATGATTTGTGTACTAGGTAATGCTGTTGATCCTACACCTTCTGTGCATGCTGGTCCAGTCCATATGCGTAGGTGTTGAGTTGTTTATGAGACTTTTGGTTGTTGTGGTGAGGCTTTGACAGTACTCACTGCTGACACTGATGATGAAGCAAATTAATTCATCATGACGAGAGAGAGAGAGGGCAAACTCTTCCACTGCCATTCTACCACCAAGTGGAAGGTAAAAAGTTGGAAGTCATATCCTGCCAAGCCTACCAGATGGGCTACTGATTACTGTGTCCAGAGGTATTGGGATAAAAGGAATTGATTTAGCCCCAATTGATTAGGTAAGCACACTAGACAAATATATGCCTATTTTCAGGTACAACCTGGGGGGGAGGGGAAGGGCATGAGCAGCCTTGATACCGTTCTTTCAGTGTCATTGAGTGGGCAGGACCTTGTTCTGCAGTAATCCTCTGTCAAATCGCTGCTCCGTCCCCTACATTTACCTTCTTGCTCCCAGAACACCTCTTGGTACTTGAAATGTTTGTCTCCTGTTGTAACAACAGTGAGTTTGAGTTACTCCGCACCATGTTCCCTTGTTGTAACTACTCCGATCTTTGATACTCCACTCCATGTACAGTTGTCTCTCTGCATAGCCTGTTTTGCTGTATTGTATTCATTGAAATATTTTATTATGCTCACTGCTGTGTAATTTTGCACTGAATGCCTTGTACTATATACTGTGATTCCCATGCTCACTGTCCCCTGGGTCGCACCTTGAGACGGGCCTTGACTCAATATGCCTTTCCCAGTCACCCAATGTTTAAATAAATAAATAAAAATAAACTGATTACTAACTGGGAATTGGAATTTTTTCTCTCTTTTTTTTTTCTTCTTCATTTTTACCACTTTATTTTTACCCAGGACAGTCCAGCTCAGAAGAAAGTATCTAATTTCCAGTGGGGTCCTGCTGCTACCCATTTTCGTACTTGGGGGGACAGGAGCACTGGGAGGCTGAGTAACTTGCTCAGGGTCACACAGGGAGTATTTGACTCTGATAGGGTTTGAACCTGTGCTCTCCTTATACCCAAGCTGGTGCCCTAACTAGACTATACTGCCTCACATTGGCAAGACTCTGTTGGGAGGAAGCCCATGCAACTACCCCTCCTCTCCTTGTTTGGGGGAAGGGGTTTACTATAGAACACAGCAAGAGGCACATTAAAAATCATTTCAGTAGTGTTAACTTAGTTGATCTCAACTGAGTCATGGTGAAGTCGAGTGCCACGTCAAGGCAGCTCTCAGCTGTTATAACCTGCGATTCTGAGAGGACTTGTATTTGCATAGTTGGTTGTGTGCTACAGTAGTTGACTTGTATTAATGGAGACTGACACTTACAAAGGACCGGAAAAACAAAATCCTCTAAAGAAGGTGGTAAATATTATCAGTTTGAAGTATCATCCGTTGATTAACTGTTTGGTAGAAACTATTTTTTTTGTGTTTTCCTTTTTTGGTTTGCAGGTTTGGTAGCTGTCCATTTTGAGAATGTGGGTCGATTATTGAAAAAAACATACTATTTGAATGATGAGTAATTGAGCATATGATGGTGATATCATATGTGTTTCCTTCCTAAATACAGTATTGTTATGCCCAGCATGTGAAACCCTGTGACAGATACCATCATATGATAACTTAACATAAAGCCATTATTCTGAAGACAAGGACATGAGGTGACTGGTCAGTTACAGTATTAATCAAAGTTGTTGCAGCCTGTAAAAGAGGAATAAATAGGATTTATGTCAACACCACCATAGTTTTAGTTTGTTGTCAGACAGTCAAAACATAGGGGGCTGGATTCTGGTAGAATTGCTTCAAGATTCTGTCACACCTGCAGTACTTGTGACAAGACTAACAGACCACAGAAAACGTGGTCTAACTTCTTGTCAGAGATGTCACGAGTTGCACACTAAAAATGTTGTGGGCGTCAGATGTTTGATGAATGGGTCATTTAGCAGCCATAAATTGAAAAACATTTTATAAATGTATCAGAAAGTCCCTCACAAACATTCTGTCACATTTACAGGAACGCATTGAGGGCTGCCTCCAAAAGTCTGAAAATCCAGGACTGGGTCTACATTGATATGAAGCAAAAACTGGATTCTAACTTTCAGTCAGTCAGTCAGTGAATCAATCAATCAAACAAACAAACTATGCCCTTAGACTGTGCCCTGAGGCCCACCCCTTTTCTTGACAGACATGGTACCTTCTTCCAAATCCTTTATTTATGTCAAATGAGACACCTGTGGAGCAGTAAAAGACAGTGTTTAAAATACAGTGTGGAAACGAGTAGTTCAGTGTACTGTTACGGGTCCTGACAGGTATACTTGTTACATCCCTGACTGCACGGTCACATTTGCACTGGAGTAACCCGTGTGCTCTGGTTGCTCCAGTGCAAATGTGACCATGTAAACACTTAACCGATTGGGGTAAGCTGCTCATTAAGATGCTCCCAGATTCTTAGGAAAGCTGGGGATGTCAAGTGGAGCAGCTGGAAATGGCAGTGTAGACTGTCTGTGCCGCTGCAACCTTTCCAGCCGTGGCTCTTGGCGCGTGCACAGCCAAAGTCACATAGACTCGTTCATGAATGAGTCTCCATTTTTGGCAAGTGCACTGAGCCAAATATTGTCCCCACAAAAGGAGACTCTCCTGAGTTTAGTAAAGTAGCTGCCGTTTAAAACCGAAGGCTGTAACAGCTGGAAATCTCCAGCTGAAATTTACAACCATGAGTCCAGGCATGCGCATTCAGATGCATGTTAACATCACTGCCTACGTTGTGAGCAAATGTACGGCCCTGCTAGGCACAGCCCCTCACCAGCACAGACAGTAGCGGTGTGGAAGAGGGGCCATATAGACAGGGTGAAGATGCATGGCAAAAGGTTGGGACCGCAGTGTTATGGTCCCAAGTCTGAAGCGCTACTGCCGTGTAAACACGGCTTGTGATGTCAGATGCTTAACAGCAGTGCAGATGTCAGTGTAAAACAAATAATTTTTGAGAGCATCTGCTTTAAAACCACATGGCCACTCAAAAAGCAGCTCAAAAACCATAGGGTTTCTGTGGAAAACCAGAAGACTGTATGATCTGGGCCAAAAATAAGACACATGGCAACCTTACATTCAATGTAAATTGCTAAGCCAGTGGCAAATCCACCTCATTCAACACAGAATTCGGTACAAATGAATCCTGATGGAAGAGAGTGTGAGATTACCATCTTGTTTTTACACAGCATTTTCTTGCTTCCCCTGCTATCTTCCAGATATATATCCTGTTCAGGCATTTAGCAGTCATTTGGACAACAGGATTTTTTTAAACTTCTTTGTTTTTTCTCTCCAGTACCCCCCACCCCCACTCCCGTAGCATGGACAGTGAGTCTGGTGGCCTTGCACGCACACAGCACCTCTGCGAGAGCAAGCTCCCTTGCCTAGTCACAGGGGGTATCAGTGGGACCAGAACCTAGCACCACCATCCCCAACTGAGGCACACCTCACCTCAGCCTGGCCTGCCTCCTAACATGGCTACACGAGTTTGCTCCTGAACATAGGTCACCTGCAGTGCATCTTTAAAAGTCTTGTTAGCTCCAGCAGTATTGCAGGCTGTTGTGTTGTTGGCAGTTTGACACTTGCCAGTACAGTACATGGATTCAGTTCACGCGTCTGCGGAAAGTCAGCGTGCTGGTGTATTGCAGTCACGTTGTGATTGCTTTAGTAAGGCTGCTGGGGTTGGAGAGGGGGTTGTGAAAAAGTTAGAACAAACACTCAGACCCCTTTATGTTTGTCAGGAACCCCGCAAAGCGTGGTAAGTGAGTCACCATTCAATTCAGTCCTGTTTGCTTATCCCATCAGAAAGCTCAGTGAAACATCTATGGGAAGGATTGTTAGCAAAGCAGGCACAAAGAAGACTCCTCCAGCCATGCTTGAAAAGATATGACATGTTTGTTCGAAAAATTTCACACATATGCTACGAATCTCCTGCCTGAGATTAACTTTGAAACTACTTTGTTCTTTAATCCTGATTTTTCTGCAGATACTTGGTGTTAAAACACGTAATTAATTGTTAGACGAATCCCTGGTGGCTTTGAATGGTGTCTTATAATCGCACTGCTTGTCAGCGAATACTTTTTTTGCATAAACAAGACTACGCAATTTGTAGAAATATTGTTCCTCTATCCCCACTTATAAAAAAAATGCCTTAGCTCTAATGTTGTCATCTTTAGGAGTCCATTAAAAAACCCAAAAGGGGATGAAAACTCCATGGTTATATAAAAATGAGTCGAAGTGTATGAGATTTGGTCTTTGTAGTTCTGTATCAGTTCTGCTTAGTTACTAAAAAAGAAAAATAAAAGCTGGCATTTCAGAATTTGTGACCGAAAACAGTGACGGTCTCTATTGAATTTTGTGTGTGTGCGGTGCACATGTGTGCATGGGGAGGGTAAGATGTGTATAGGTAGGTAGGTGGGTGGATGTGAGTGTGCTTGTAAGTAGGTGGGGGTGTGCATCTGGGGCAGTTGTATGTAGGAGTGCTGCGTCAAGTTTCAGTCTGTGTGGGTACATAGGTGGGGGACTGGCTATGCTTGTCTTGGTAGTTCGCTGGATGTAGGGTGGTAGGTGTGTGTATAGGTGGGTGACTTAATAGTTTAATGTGTCATATACCTATTAGACTGGCATTTCACCTGCACCTTCTATCTGACTTTTTTTTCCTTCATTTTGTTTTGCTGCATATTTTCATGTGTCCTAAGTCAGAGAAAAAGAAGG
Source organism: Neoceratodus forsteri (assembly GCA_016271365.2). Lineage (NCBI taxonomy): Eukaryota > Metazoa > Chordata > Ceratodontiformes > Ceratodontidae > Neoceratodus > Neoceratodus forsteri. Next base: position 1,229,963,326 of record CM057453.1, on the reverse strand, counting down.
CTGCCCTTTACATCACACCTAATGCTATTAGATAAAAAACCTTTTAATGATCAAATAGAAAAAAAAGAAAAATATTCAGAAATAAGAAGGAACAACTATCTTCTTTTAAAATTCTTTTCTGCTTGCTATTTTTGTTGCCACTAGCTCTTTAAACATCAGTCTTACTTTTTGTGTTCACCGTGCACACAAGCACAGCAAACACGTTGGTATGAGAGTGAGCCTTTGAAGGGTGTGACACTGCCCAGTGCAGAGTAGTGCTGCAGGGGCCTGACAGTGCCACACCAATTAGCATCCAGGCTGACTGTGACAGAGTTTCTGGCTTGCTGGGCGCGGACAGCACCAACTTCAAAAGAAGTTGCTGTCCCTTTGATCCCTGTCACCCAGCAAGCCAGACTGATCTGTCATGGTTAGCCTGGAATGCTTGCCTGCAGCAAGAAAACTGTCCAATTGATGTCCGTTGCTGGCAGCCCTTACTGTCCACCAAGCTGACCCTCCCTGTCAGCGCTTCCCCCCTTCCACATACACAAACAGTAGTAACACTGGGGGTGCTCAATCCCACAGTGTAGAAGAAAACCATCCATCGATGTCTGTTGAGCCCTCCAAACATAACTCAGTGACACTGGGGTGCCCAATCCCAGAGTGTCCTTGATGATTTAAATACTGTCCCCTCCAGTGACACTGGGGGTGCCCAATCCCAGAGTGTCCTTAATGATTTAAATACTGTCCCTCCCAGTGACACTGGGGGTGCCCAATCCCAGAGTGTCCTTAATGATTTAAATACTTTCCCTCCCAGTGACACTGGGGGTGCCCAATCCCAGAGTGTCCTTAACGATTTAAATACTGTCCCTCCCAGTGACACTAGGGGTGCCCAATCCCAGAGTGTCCTTAATATTTAAATACTGTCCCTCCCAGTGACACTGGGGGTGCCCAATCCCAGAATGTCCTTAATGATTTAAATATTGTCCCTCCCAGTGACACTGGGGGTGCCCAATCCCACAGTGTCCTTAACGATTTAAATACTGTCCCTCCCAGTGACACTGGGGGTGCCCAATCCCAGAGTGTCCTTAATGATTTAAATACTGTCCCTCCCAGTGACACTGGGGGTGCCCAATCTCCCAGTGTCCTTAACGATTTAAATACTGTCCCTCCCAGTGACACTGGGGGTGCCCAATCCCACAGTGTCCTTAACGATTTAAATACTGTCCCTCCCAGTGACACTGGGGGTGCCCAATCCCAGAGTGTCCTTAAGGATTTAAATACTGTCCCTCCCAGTGACACTGGCGGTGCCCAATCCCCCAGTGTCCTCCATTAATAGAAAACTCCCTGAAATAAAGAAAACTGTCCCTCGTCTTTTTTTTATTCCTGGAAAAAAAGAAAAACGTCCATCATTGTTGCTGTGATGTTACCTTCCCAACCAACCCTCCCACTCAGGACCTACCATCCCAACCCCTCTCCATCCCATACTTACCCACTGGAGGTCTGTCGCCATAATCTTCCTTGAAAGGCAGACACTTATTCACTCTTCAAAACCCAGCCGTGAACTGAGGTAAGCGCTTCAATGTATTTCAATGGGGTTTTCAGTTTCAGAGTATTTCAGTGGGGGTTTCAACTTAGTGCCATAACATGGCCATTTTTTAATATTTGTGCACCACATTTTCCACTTACCTTTTTTGAAACCCATCCTCATGAACAATTAAGTGACATTATAAAATTCTGTTCTGAAAGGTGATTTTGCAGTCGCTGCGAAAAATTGCCTTTCGGGCAGGAGTTGACAATTTTCTCCACTTTTGTTCATGAGGTGGGGTCATAAGAAGGCTATGTTGAAAATTTGGTGTAAAAAATATTAAAAAACAATAACGTTATAAGCCTGTGTTGACATTTGTGAACGCAGGCTATACCGGTTGCAATTGTCAATATTTTTAACCGAAATGTTCAACATAGCCATTTCTTCACAGCACCTCATGAATGTGACAGCTGTCATTTTTCAGATCCTGGCCAAAATATTTTTTTGCATCCCAAAAGGGGATTTCGCAGTTGCTGCGTGGAAATCCCTTTCGGGCAGGATTTGAAATTTTCTCTGCACTTGTTCATGAGGTAGGGTCATAAGAAGGCTATGTTGAAAATTTTGGGCAAAAATATTAACATACAACAAAGTTAAAATTTATCAGTGCAGGCTTGTAACTTTGGTAATTTTCAATATTTTGACACCAAATTTTCAACATAGCCATTTCTTCACAGCACCTTATGATTGTGACTGCTGTCATTTTTATTAGATCCTTGCCAAAATGTGTATTTGCCTCCCAAAAGGTGATTCCGCTGTCGCTGCGTGAAATCATCTTTCGGCCAGGAGTGGAAAATGTTCTCTGCACTTGTTCTTGAGGTGGGGTCATAAGACGGGTATGTTGAAAATTTGGCACACAAATATTAACAAACAAGACAATTGCACTGTCCAACATCATCACTTCCATACTTTGCGTTCTTAAACGCTAACAATTCCTTCACTGAAGCAGTTTTCAAACACACACACCCTATGACGCCAGAGCACCTGGTGTATATTTGGCATTGACAAATGCTTGTTTATATTTAGGTTGCTTACAAATATAAAAAATAACATTTTCTAAATTGAGCCTGACAGTGTCCTTGTCAGGGTGAGTTTAAATTATTTTGGGGAAATACAGAGTATATTTTAAGGAATGAGGGTACAGGCCAGTCGGGTGGAAGAGAGAAAAGCATGATAACAAAAAAAGAGACTGAGGGATAATGGAGGAGGAGGGCAAAATACCTGCTGAAGTCAGAGAAGCTGCAGCAGGGCAGGAGCCAGGGTCAAGGATCTAAGTGCAGGAGAGCACAGAGGCAAGTCAACGTGACGGGCCAGCAAAGAAAACAAGAATTCGAAAGACTCAGGTGCACTTTTTTTTTTAAAACTTTATTGTTTATTTAAAAAGTTTTGTAATACAGCAATATTACTCGTAGACCGGAGACAACTGCATGCTTTGCTACCACACACCAAAAGAATCCATGCTTTACAAATTTAGTCTGGAAGTGTGAAAAAGATGCTAAAGGGAAGGGGAAATTGTTTAACCAGGAAAGGTACAGAAAGCCGGAACTTGTTTCCAGGTGCGACCTGGGAGCACAAGGAAGTTGAGTGGCTTGCTCAGGGTCACACAATATGCAGGTGGAAGCTGTGGGATTCAAAGCCAGGTCTGGTCTGCTAGATGTCATCAGATTTGCAGCTCAGAGCCTTAGACCACTGCACTATACTACCTCATCATGCCTAAAGCATATTAGTTATAAAAATCAAAATATTTTCTGCCTTAATAGCATCATGAAAGTCCAGGGTTCAGTCCAGTCTTGCAGTAATTCTTCATAGAACAAAGGTTGGATTGTTGGTCATTATATATACCACAGGTGCATGTTTTTTTTAAGTAGCACTCGCTGGGTGGGAGGGGTGAGAGGCTTCCCCTGCCTACCCCACTGAACCACCAGCTTAAAGCCATTCAAATGAAATCTGTCCTCGTAGGTAGGATTTGAATCTCTAAATCAGAATGTTGTTCCAAATCCACCAGGGCCAAACCACTACACCTTCCCCAGAAGATGTTACTTCAGCAATTATTCACAAGAATGATTTGTAGCTGGGTGTTGTTTTGCTTCATGCTGTTAAGTACAGTGTATAACTGCCGAATTACAGCAGGGATGTGAATTACCTGCCCAGGGTTTTGGAAACCTATATTTTAAGAAAACACTTATTAACAGGCATCCTGGGATTGTTTACAATCTAGTGCAAGTAAATGGTGGACTCAGCTGAGCTCACTTGGCAAACTGATTTAAAGTGGCAGCACATTGAATGGGGTGGTCTGGGACCTGCTTGGGATCAGGTTGCACTCCAGCCTCATTCATCACCATCTGATCAGTTGTGCTATTTTTCGTCAGTTTTATTCAGTATTAATTAAGTTAAATTTAACTTTTTAAATGTCCTTCTCATACAGAATATCAACATGTTGCGGACCTTTTGACCCTGCAGTGTCCAGCCCAGTACTGCATGCGCCTAACAGTATATGCAGACTGAAAGGGCTGCCATTCACTGCTGCCACCAAGGGGTAGCCATATGAACATACGAAAATGCCAGCTGATAAAGGCCAAACAGTCGATCAAGTCTGCTTGAGTGTGCAGCTAGCCATCCCCTTACTCAGCAGTTGCCCCCCACTCCCCTACCCTCATAACGGTGACCCTCCCCCCTCACTTTGTCCCACTCCCTCTTAACACTGCCCACCGATTTGCAGGAAGCCACCTCCTCGGGCAGCGCATTCAACCTAGACACCACCCTTTCCATGAAAAAGTGCTTCCTCATTTCTTTCCCAAATCTTCCACCCTCCAGTCTCAGACCATGCCCCCTTGTGTCCCTCCCTTTAACTTAAAAATCCTCGTTGTACCAGTCTTGTTAATACCCTTCACACATTTAAAGGTCTCTATCATATCTCCCCTAGCCAGCCAGTACTGCTTTACTATATAAGCAGTAGTGATCCAGTTATGTAGCAAAGTACTGGCTACCCCCTTAGGCCAGCTAACAATAGCTGTGATAGCCTAAACTGAGTTTTATAAGGGGAACATTAAATTCTAGAACCACGTCTGTTCATAAGCAATTTTAGTACAGCAGGAGATCAAACATCAGTTCACGCTTGTAACAGATAGTGCCACAATTGTTATACCTGAAGCACTCCCAAAAGTCAGGCTGCTGGATATTTAGGACAATTACATATCCAATTTGCTCATGCTAATGCTGAAACACTGCTTCAGGCGAAAAAACTGCCTGGCCAGAATTTCTTGGATCGTTATCGCTATACTGTATTTTACTTGAAAAATCTGTGGTGGTCCCTAGAAATTCTGAGCAGGTGTTTCCCTTCAAAAAAATAAAGTGTTTTCAAATTGGCTGCCGTAACTAAAGTAGGTGTTTAAATGTTTAGAATGTCTGCAACACAACAGAGCAGGTGCGAATTGCGCATCCCCCATCCCCATCCCAAAAGCAGCTCAGAACGGAGCCCCTTGTGTTGTTTAGTCTCCGCAGCTGTGACCAAGGAAGGGGGTGGAGACGGGGAAAGTCAGGCGCATTTGAAGGTGTAGCATTCCAACTCCCAACTCATACGCAATCCAGGCATCAGAATTCCATGATTAGTCTCTGAAACACGATATCCTAAATGTGTTGGATTAGTAAAACAAGCTTCGTATTACAAATACTACTGTTTTAAAGCCATCAAGTTCAGTAGAGGTCTATGGCAGAGCCAGTCAGGCTCACTAACCTCTGTGTAAACTCCTTGGGTAGAAGAATGTCTGTGCTGTGTTAAGAACCAGTTCCATTCTCTACTAGTTCGTTTTTTTTTTGTTGTTGTTTTTTTTTTTTTTTTTACTATTTCTTCATCCTCCTCCTATGGCTGCCACTGATCCCTCTCTCAGAGCTCTCCTCGCTGATATTGAAATCTGTACATATGTGTAATTGTATAACTGCATGTAACCATGTAATTGAACCTTGACCTTATCAGGTCCATCTTGCAAATGAGCTGTGCTCAATGATGTTCGCCTGGATAAATAAAGATTTGAGTGATTGATCCCAATTTACAGCCCCAAGGAGTCTGCCCCTAGAGTGCTAACGCTGCCCATGTACCTTCAGGGCCTCGGATTACCCTCCGGGCAGGGTGGCGGAGATCCCCTCATCTCCCCCTGAGCATTTCCTGGGAGCGCGCACAACAGAGTCTGCTTCTCGATTGCTGCTTGGAACCACTGCTGAGGCCCGTCGCCTAGATCAGGGCAGGGTTTTTTCCGGTGTTCTGATGGATCCCCGACATTGGCGTGCAGTGAGGAACAAGGCTGCCGGCATGCGTAGAGACACACGTCGTAGCTGGTTCTCTGCCGACGTCTACCCTCTGCACCAGAGCGCCTCTCAGCTGCACTTGACCACCCTGAGGTTCCCCAGCAAGTGGCGATATTGCAGCGGAGAGTCGTCCCCTTCCCGGAGGAGAAGGGAGAGCAGCCGTTGGGCTCAGTCCTTCTCCCTCCCGGCACCCCATCAACCCGAGTCTGCTCCTGAACCCAGGTCGCCGGTGTGGTACAAGGTGTGGCATCCAGCGCCTCATCCCTCAGCACCACCGGGCCATTAGTTAGTTAGTTTAAAATGTATTTTTATACAGGATACAAATTGGTTAGGGTGTAACTCCCATTTACAACAATGTCCTGTGGCTTATAACATACATACATACATACAACATAGTTGCATAATAATAGCAAATAAGCAACTAATTTCCTTTAACAAAACCTGGACAAAAATAGGTATATTCAGTTTATCTAAAACACACGCATTTTGATGTCAGACACTTATAAAAAGCAGTCTTGAAGTTAGAGGGTCTTGCCAATAAACTTCGCTCTGGTGGTAGTTTATTCCAGTACCTTGCTAGGCTATTTTGCAGTATGGAATCTCCTAAGCTGTTCTGGGATCTTAACATTGGTATGTTTGGTTTCCTCAAGTTCATTATTCTTTTGCTTGGAGGTTCCACTGTTATATAGTCAGGTAACAGATGCATTTCTTTAGTATGAATCAATTTGTGACACCAAATTAACCACAGGTACAATCTTTTTGTCTCTGGTTGAGGCCTATTTAAATTACTATAGATGTCACAATGATGGGTACCATGTTTACTTTTTGTTATAAATTTACCTAGTCTATAATGCATTTCATTTATCTTGATTAGAGATTTCTTAGTTGAATTCATGTACAACAATGAACCATATTCCAATATTGGAGTCAGCAATTGTCTCACTACCTTCTCTCTTACTTCCATTTCCAGACGCTCTGAGACTCTTCTCAGAGCATCCAACCTCTGGCTAACTCTCCTAACTTGTTGGGTTATATGATCAGTATAAATCAGCTTTTGGTCAATCAAGACTCCTAACTATTTATAGTTTTTAACATTATTTATAGATGTTTCATCCACTAACCTAAGTCGTAATTCAGGATTTTTAAAGAAATTCCAACAGAAAATGTCATGCTTTGTGTTTTTTTACTGTTAAGTAATTGCCTGAGGCCCTAAACCAGTTCTCCATTATTATCAAGTCTTTCTGGAGTTTCTGTTCTATAAGAGTATGACTATCTGCTGATGCCACCAGAACTGTTTCATCAGAATATAGTCTGATTCCACTATTTTCTATTTTTGTCGGTAAGTTGTTTACATAAATGTTAAACATTAAAGGGCCCAGAATCAAGCCCTGTGGAACTCTTCTGTTTACCTCAGTCAAGTCCAAAACAGCAGACCCACATGATAAACACTGCTTACAGTTTTGAAAATATGATTTGAACCAATATAATGGTTCTTCTTGTACCCCATGTCATGTAGTTTCTCCAACATACCATGATGTTCCACCAGGTCAAAAGCTTTGCTCAGGTCCACGAACACCGCCCCAGTGCTCATACCCTGGTTCAAAGAAGTTGACACCAGGCCATGAAAATTGACTAGGGTGGTGTCCGTGGACCTTCCACCCTGAACCCATGTTGGAATTTGTTAATAATTTATTCTGCTCCAGATAATGATAGAGCTGGCAGTGAACTTGTTGTTCAAATACTTTAGATAGTATGGGAAATAAGGCTATTGGCCTGTAGTTTGAGAGGATTGTATTACCCCTGCCTTCATAGATAGGTATTATTTTCCCCACTTTCCATATGTCTGGAACTATTGACACACAGAGGCTCCAATTACAGAGGTGAGTTACCATAGGGGCTAAGATATCTGCTCCTGTTTTCAAAAAACTGCCTTCTATTCCATCCTTCCCTCCTGCTTTAGACCCATTAAGTTTGCTCAGTTCCTTACTAGTAGACTAAAACCTGCTTTTTTTAAAAAGTCCATTGAATTGGGGGTGTGGCTAGGCTGCTGTCTAAGACGTCTGCTTAATTTCTCTCTCATATAACCCCTATTCAGTCCACACAGAATTGCCTAAAAAGCTACTCATCAACAGTCTCATCATACAACAATCTCTTGGCACTTATCTGCGGTCTCGGTATGGATTTCCATAGAGTTGTCCTCTGAACCCCCCACCCAAGTAGTCTGTTAGGCCATGCGAGAATTTTAGTACAGGATGACAGGGGTATTGGGGCCCACTCTTGATCCAAAACTGCAAGAAATAACATGTTTGAACACCTAATCAGCCAGATTGAGAAGCTGAATGTTGCAGCTCAGTGGACAAATGCAGACATCATAGAATATATCAAAGAGTTAACATAACAGAGCAGCACATCACACATATGGAAGATCGCACTGACCTCTTAATGGCCTACAGTCGAGAGCAAGACCACACCATTCGAATCCTCTGGGACTGAGTTGAGGATCTTGAAAACCGAGGGCACAGAAACAACTTAAGCTTTGTGGGCTACCCCAAAGGTTGTAAGGTCCCAGACATAAACTGTTTCCTCCAGAAGGCCATCCCTGAAATGTTAGGCTGCAGGTGGCTGGCGGCTCTGGAGATTGATCATTTGCACCACTCCTTAGCACCTCTACTAGTCCCTGAAGCTCCCCCTCATCCAAGTCTAGTCAGGTTCCTTAGGTTCACAGACAAGGAGCTCATCATCCAGGCCACTAGAGCAAAGAAAGACCTTACCTGGCGCAGCTTCAAAATATACATTTTTGCAGACTTTTCACAAGCACTCTAGGAGCACAGGAGAGCCTATACAACTATGTGATGAGCCTGCTTAGATATGAACCTTACCTACTCATGATGGTACCCAGCAACTATATGAGTCACAGGCAATGGAGTCTGCCAGGTGTTTGACTTGCCTGAAGCAACTGAAAACTTTCTACACAAAAACTGCCCTAAAGTAAACTTCACACAATACAGACCCAAAATGACATCCAGAAGCCAGGACGGTAGGCCACAGGCCATGGATTCCACACCAGCTCCCAGCAGACAGGCCAAAGAGTTTGGCAAATGGGACCGTTGCTTTTATCACCTCCAAAAGAGGATGATCCCTGGCTCTTTCCCCCAAAACACAGAGGGAGGAGTAAGCAAAATAGATCTGATCTGATCTGGGGTGAAGGAGTGATTGCTTTCCCAAACCAAGTTCTCAGAGCTACAGCCGCAGTGTTGATTCCAAATTATCATCAGACTCTGCCCCAGTCTTCGTGAGAACAACAGGTATGCTATAGTTCAGGCTGACCCTACTGAAGAATGTCTGCAGTCCCACCTGTGCATCTGGCACCAGTGGGTCCTGGTCACTTACTGTCAAAACTCAAATCCTGGGTGGAGTCTGCTGCACAGGTCACATTCCTGACCAGTGGATCATCCAGCTCAAAACACACAAAGGATGGACTCCACTGTCGACTGATGTTACGACTTTAAGATCTGGCACATTACCACTTTTCTGGGCACCATACAAAACAAATGTGCAAATAATAAATGAAATCACACAAAACGAACACAGCAAAACTAGATAAAAGCAGGACACAGCAAGGTGGAAAGTAATTAACCTGCAACAAACAGTAATTCCTGAAACAGGGCAATCATTAAAACAGTATCTGAAAGATAAAATCTAAGAACAGTGTCTAAAAAACCGTGTCTGGGAATGCCTGATTAAACAGAAAGGTCTTAAGGTGGGCTTTAAATACCTAAACTGAAGGGGCCTTCCTTACCTGATGGAGGCAAATTCCACAGGACGGGGCCGGCAACACTGAATGCTCTGTCACTGGCAGTTTTCTGCCTCATCCTAAGAATCGCAAGGAGGCCCCTAGAGGAGGAACGTAGAGAGTGGTCTAAAGCAGCAGGTGTTAGAAGGTCTGACAGGTAACCAGGGCCCAGTCCATGTGTAGGTCCTTAAAGGTGAGCAAGCCCACCTTAAAGAGGACCCTCCACCTAGCTGGCAGCCAGTGTAGTTCACGCAGCACTGGGATGATGTGACAGTACTCAGGCTGCCCAATACACAACCTGGCAGCTGCGTTCTGCTCTAGCTGCAGTCGGCGGAGGGTACCTCCCGAGACCCCGAAGTTGAAGGCATTATAGTAATCGAGCCTTGACATCACGAAGGCATGTACCAAGGTGGGGAGGTCAAGCCTTTAATGGAAGAAACCCTGCCCCCATCAGGACATCTGAAAAATTAAGGTGATGATAAGTGGAGGAAAATTTGGAAATGGCTGAGTCAGGGACCTCTAGAACTTCTGGGCCCTTTTAAATGTGCAGTCCTTCCCTGTTCTCTACTTCTGTCTCTGTACATGTGTCTTGTGATTCTATCTTTCCTTTACTATGATGTCTTCTGAGGACAAGGCCTTCCATGACTGGATTAAAGAGAGGTGTAGGCATACTTGGTGGTGAATGATGACAGGGAGGTGTAGGAGGCCACCATAAGGAGTAGGATCATAACACTGTGGCCCATAGGCACAGGACAAGGGAAGACGAGCAAACTAAATAAGAGAAAGAGCTGAAAAATGTGGAAACCCAGTACAAAGGTATGAGATTCCATCCCCCCAGCACTGGTGGCTAATGGACAAGTACTTGTGTCAAACTAAATGACTTACGCAGCAGTTGGATTTCCGCTTGTGGCACAGTGACCCGGGTTGAGGAATGGACCTGGGTCCTAGGAGAGCAGCCAGAGGGAAAAGGATGGAGCGTCCCTAAGGACTGCTCTCCTTCTCTGGGGGAAGGAGTGTGACCGTTGCTTGCGCTCCTCTGGCGGAGGCAGGGGTGCCACAACAACTGGCACCAGAATGTTCGGGGGGGCGGGATGAACACTGGATGTCATTGCACATCCCCGCCCCCAGGAAATGGGAAAAATACTTCTGCCTGCTGCCTGGATGAAGCCTGCCCCTCTGCTCTGATTAGCTCCCAGGCCGGCTCTCTTACCTATCCCATATATTGCAGCACTTGGAGCCTGTGCCACACCCCTGCCCTGGGGGTAAGTCAGGGAGTATCAGGGAGTCACGGCTAATGTGGGGGTTGGGGAGGAGGAGGTCGTGACCAAGGCTGAGGTAACGGGACGGGCAGCGCAAAAAAGTATACTAAATAAAAAATATTAAAAAAAAATGACTTACTAACAAGAAGAGCTGAACTACTAATCAGAAGGCTGTGTCATGCATTATGGGAAGGTGGGGAGAAATCCAGTGAATTTCTGGCATAGAGGCTGAAATGCAGGCAGGCTAGTAAGCTCATTTTTTAGGGCTAACAGACAACATAGGAGTGGTGCAGCATCAGCCAGGGAGTATTAATTTTGTCATGCAACAGTTCTATAAAGCTCTTTATACATCCCTGTCCGCACCCTCAAGAGACACTATTGCCTGATTCCATGACCCTTTCCCAATATCTTTCATCTCACCTGCCCAGATGGCCATGCTGGATGTTGCTCTGACAACCTAGAAGGTACAAAAAGTGAGCAATTCAATGAACCATGTAGAGCCCCCGGGGGAGAGGGACTCTCTGTTGATTTCTACCAGTTAATGACAGAGGGTATTCCAAGAACCCTTCAAGAGATCCGTTATGCCGCCTACCATGAGGGAAGTGGTTATAACTGTCCTAACAAAAAAAAAGGGAAGAATCCTACCACTCCAGACTGCTATCACCCCCATTTCCCTCATCAATGCAGATTCCAAAATTATAGCCAAGGTTTTAGCGTACAGGCTGGAACAGGTCCTTTCCAGGCTGATCCATCTCTCTTATGGTGAGGTTCATTAAAGGACAAATCAGTTCAGACCACCTAAGGTTGCTGGTATCCAGTATATATGCAGTTCAAAAAAAATAAAAGCCAGTCAGCTGCTCTTGCAGTAGATTTCGAGATGGTGTTTGGCTCCATCGAATGGTCCTGTCTCCTTGATACACTATCCCAGATAGGGGTTGGCCCCGCGCATTTTAACAATGGGGGCAGCTGCTATACTTCTCCTCCATAGTATCTGTCCTCACTAATGGCCTTAGGTTCTCTCCATACAGAAAGGGACCCAGCAGGGCTGTCCACTGTTTCTCCTTTTATTCATACTGGCCATTGAGCTGCTTGCTGTCACTGTTGGGGAGCAGTTACTAATGTACTAAATTGCCAGCAGATTAGGCCTAGTGGTCTATCGAGTCTGCTCAAGTAGCAGCCCTACAGTCTATTCACCGTGGCTGCATTTATGGGCTTAAGGTAGGGGATTCAGAATATAAAACCTTTCTGTATGCTAATAACTTGCTTATAACTCTGTTAAACGTACACAAGTCTGTAATCTATGCCTTGTCGCTCTTCCAAAAATTCACAGAATCTTATGGACCTGGGGTCAACCAGACCAAAACTGAAGTGCTGCCGTTGAATTCAACCTGCACTTTTTCAGCCCTTCTGTACTATGAGTGTGACATGGGTGGAAGAGGGTATCATGTACTTGGGAGTCTAACTGTACAGGAATATGGCCAAAATGGTATCCATGAACCTGGACCCTCTGCTTGCATCCTCAAAGGTTGAGTTAGAGAGGTGGCGAGTTCTCCAGTGATCCATGGCCAGCAGAACTGACACCATTAAACTTATAAAATCTCCCAAGTTTATGCATGTACTGCACACCTCCCTATTAAACTTCCTCTGAAATGGTTTAACAAAATAGATAAAGCAATTTATAATTTCCTGTTGGACACTAAACTCCTGAAAGATAGTAGGGCAAAGCCTGGAGGCCATTGGAGCTGAGGGGGCGGGGATGGGGGCTCTTTTGTTTTCTAGGGTATCACATGTTATATGTTTCAGCTCAAACAGTTCTGTGGTTTTGTGTGACATCTTGTACTGTACCGCAGTCAGTGCACAGGGGTGCACAGAGACCACTCTGGTAGTGGACTCCTCCCCTGCTGTGATCCTCTATTCCAAGTAAGATATGCACAAGAATCCTTCCCCCACACTGACATTGTCAATCTAGTACTGGAAAAAGCTTCACATTTAACTTCAGGAAGACCCAAATCTAGTAGCATGGACCCCCCATAAAGTAACCCAAGCATCCATATGGAGATAGCGGACATGGGACGCATACGACATACAGTGCATCGGGGATCTATATATGCCTGGTTCATGTTAAATAGATTAATTTGCCACTTTGACTGCAAAGTATCAGATTCACGAGAGAGATATCTGGAGATATCTGCAGACATGCAGTTTGGTCCAACAAATAGGACCCCGGGGTCACCCCCTGCAGGACAAACATTTACTCCCTCCATGACCATCTGGGGCAGACTAAAAAAAAGGGAGAGCTAGTATGATCTTCAGTGCTCTAAGAGATGTATAGCCAGACACCTCCCACAAGTGAAGACACCAATGGCAGGCAGAGCTGGGTACCCCCATACTGAAACTCGATGGGTTCATTCTTGGGACAGGCTTCATACAGCATGCAAGGATGCGAGGAGTCAGCTCATACACAACAAAATGCTTTTTAGATGGTACCACATTCCTACATTTCTGAAATCTATGGGTATAGTTAGTCATGACAGTTGTTGGAAATGAGTGGTGCCAGCTGCTCCCCTCTATCACATACTGTGGGATTGCCCTACAGTCCCAACACTTTTGGCAACAAATCATCCACATTTGTAGATAGGTAGTAGACCCAGACCTTCCCTTGAATGCCTACCTGTTCCTTGTAGGAAGCTGCCCTAATCAGAGCCCCCCTCCCAATGCCTCTCCCAGGTTCAGTGGCTCACAGTGGCAAGGGTGGCAGCCAAAAGACTTATTCTTTGCCACTGGAGAACTCTGGATGTCCTCTTGGTTAACGAATTGCTCTTCACAGTAGGGCAACTACCTGCCTTCGAGTGGCTTTCCAGTTTTGCTAATGGAACAACAAAATGGTTAATTAAATGATGGTCCCCTTTCTCCAGTCCAAGTACTGTCACAACACAGTGCAATAACCAAGAGTGCACAGAAGTCAGTAAGATGGAACTCAAGAGTTACTTGTTATTAGTTTAGAAACATAGAAACATAGACTTTGACGGCAGATAAGGACCGCTAGGCCCATCTAGTCTGCCCATTTCCCTACCTACAGGATAGGCCGCAGATCCTAGTTAACCAACAGCCTATTTCTTCCTACCCCCCACAAGAATTGCCTTATGTCTGTCCCATGCATTCTTGAATTCTCCCACAGTTTTAGACCCCACAACCTCATCAGAAAGGCTGTTCCATGCATCCACTACCTCTCTGTGAAATAATACTTCCTCACATTGCCCCTGAACCGCCTCCTTCTATCTTTAAATTGTGTCCCCTTGTTTTGTAAGTCTCTTTTCTGAAAGATGCTACCCTCTTGGACTTTGTTGATTCCACTGAGGTACTTAAAGTTTCTATCATGTCCCCCTCTCCTTCTTTCCTCAAGGGTATACATATTAAGCTGCTTTAGTCTCTCCTCATCATGGCTTCTCTTGCAGACCCTGCACCATTTTAGTTGCCCTCCTCTGGACTACCTCTATCCTGTCTATGTCCTTGCGGAGATGAGGTCTCCAGAACTGGACACAGTACTCCAGATGGGGTCTCACCAACTGTCTGTACAGAGGGATAACAACTTCCTGTTTTCTGCTGCTGATGCCTCTCCCTACTCCAGTATACCCCAGCCCTCCCTACTGCCTTCTCACATTGATTGCTAACCTTAAGGTCATCTGATATGATTACCCCAGGTCCCTTTCCTTTTTGTTGTTCACTACCTCCCCACCCATTGTGTATTCTTCCCTGGGTTCTTGTTTCCCAGGTGCATTATTTGCACTTCTTTGCATTGAATCCTAGCTGCCATACTTCTGACCATTCCTCCAACCTTGCCAAGTCCCTTTTCATCCTTTCCATGCCTCCTTGTGTATCAACCCTGTTGCAGATCTTTGTGTCATCTGCAAAAGGCATACCTTTCCTTCCAGTCCCTCTGCAATGTCACTGATGAAGACATTAAAAAGGACTGGACCCAATACTGAACCCTGCGGTACCCCACTAGTAACCCCTCTTTCTTCAGAGTGGACTCCATTTACAATTACCTTCTGTGTCCTGTTGTGCAGCCAATGTTTTACCCAGGCTACCACCCTGGGACCCACTCCCAGGCTGGTTAATTTGACTATTAATCTTTTGTGTGGGACTGTGTCAAATGCCTTGCTAAAGTTTCCAACTGAGAGCATGTTTATTGTAGAGTACTGTTTCAAGTTAGTTGTTAGGTTTGATTTATTTGTACAGATTCCTTAGAATCAGCTACAGGTTTAAAGTAGTAACTCTTTGGGTGTGAAATGCTGATACACTGCTGTACGATGATGCTTGCCCAGGTAGTATATTACATAACAAGCATTTGTCAATGCCGAATGTTGCTTGCTTATATGTGCTGTTTAAGTATTTGGAAGTGATAGTACCATGCCTAAGAACTGTCATGTGCCCCGAGACATCCACTGTGTCTTTCTGTTCAGTATTCACAGAAGAGGGGAGGGGCAAGGGCCACAGCAGTACAGCAGTTGCAAAGGAGTGAAGAGGTGGACAATAGTCCATTCACAGGGAGAAGAATCCTGCAGGAGGTGACTAAATTGAAGGTGGACAAAGCGATGAGACCAGATTGCATACACCCAAGGATATTAAGAGAACTGTGAAGGGAGATAGCAGTACCTTTGGCAGCCGTGTTCACTGAGTCATTCAACACAGGGGTGGTACCAGAGAACTGGAGGAGGGCACATGTGGTCCCTCTGTACAAATCCATCAGTAGGGAGGAGGCGGGGAACTATAGGCTGGTCAGCCTCACCTCAGTAGTGGGGAAGATCATGGAGACATTGCTTAAAGAAAGGATAGTGGGGCATCTAGAAGCCATTGGAGCTCAGGACCATAGGCAACATGGATTCACAGTGGGGAGGTCATGTCAGACAAATCTGGTTGATCTCTTAGACTGGGTGACAAAGGAAGTAAATCAGGGTGGGGCAGTGGACAACGCTTACCTTGATTTCAGCAAAGCCTTTGACACCATCCCACACAGGAGCTGATAAACGAGTTGGGTAGGCTGGGCATGGGGGAAAGGGTGGTAAACTGGGGTAGAAACTGGCTAACAGACAGGAGGCAGAGAGTGGTGGTAAATGGGGTGCAGTCTGGGGAGAGGGGGTGACCAGTGGGGTGCTGCAGGGATTGGTTCTGGGGCCAGTCCTGTTCAATGTCTTCATTAGTGACATTGCAGAAGGGCGGAAGGCAAAGGTTTGCCTATTTGCAGATAACACCAAGATCTGTAACACAGTGGATACCCCAGAGGGGGTGAAAAAAATGAGGAGGGACCTGGGGAATCTTGAAAAATGGTCTGAGGACTGGCAACTGAAGTTTAATGCAGAAAAGTGCAAAATTATGCACCTGGGACACAGAAACCCTGGGGAAAGCTACAGCATGGGAAGGGGGAGTTGCTGACAGTCACAAAGAAGGAAAGGGACCTGGGGGTTCTTATTTCAGATGACCTGAAACTGTCAAAGTGGTAAGGCAGCTGGGAGGGCCAGTGACATGCTGTGGTGCATAGGCAGGGGTATCACCAGCATAAGGAGGGAGGAAGGTAGTAATGCCATTATATAAAACCATGGACAGGTCTCACATGGACTACTGTATGCAGTTCTGGAGTTCGCACCTTCGTCAGGATATTAACAGGCTGGAGATGGTCCAGAGAAGAGCGAATGAGATGGTACAGAGCTTGCAGCACAAGACTTATGAGGAGAAATTAAGGGATCTCAATATATACTCACTGGAAGATAGTATGGAAAAAAGGGATGTGATAGAAACATTCAAGTACCTCAAGGGTATAAGTATAACTACTGAGAAGCAGGAGACAGCTGCTACAGGCACATGTGCCAGGTTCTGTGTGATATTCTGTTGTTCTTATACATCTGTAATCTCCAGTATTTCAGGAACCACATGACCACTCTGCCTTCTTTAGGCAGTTTTACGCTGGTTGATGCCTGGTGTCAGATGGCAGACAGAGGGCTCACCAGATTGTGTTGCCATTTGAAAAACTTCATAGAGTGTTCTTTTACTGGTAAGCGTTTTGGAAAGGTGGTGATGGTCTCACAGTTTTTATTATGATTTTATCTCCTTATATCTGTCCCCTTTGGCTCCCCCCATCCCCACACCCCAACAGTCATCGGTGGCCACAGCTGCAGCCTTCTTCTTGCCAAGATGGTGGGTGAGCAGCTGCCTTCACAGTCTGTGAAGTCTTACGTCTTTCAGTGCCGCTTATTGGTCATCTTCCAACACAGGCGAGGTGCTGCCAGCCCAGAACTAACTCAGGACAAGCAGCTTTCAAAGTGGGGAAGACATGGAGTGAGCAAGAATCAAGTACTCATTCAGATGCGGCGTCAATTTTAAGATCAGCACACTGGTGTGGGCACTGCAAATAGAACCCCAGCTCTTTAAGGAGCCTTATGAAGAGTAAAGGCTTCTTGAAGCACTGGGGTTCTGTTTATTGTACTGTAAGTGGGCTGCATCTAATTCGGTAATTTACTGTACCTTACATCTGGATGTATGGTAGGCCCAACTTTAAATAAACATTGCATCTGAATGAACACATGATGCCATAGAAACATAGAATCGGTCAGCAGAAAAGGACCACTCAGCTCACCCAGTCTGCCCAAGTGTTCTCTACCTACTTGTAACTCCTGCCCGTATATGTTACTGTATGTCTTAGTCTGCCTGTGTCCATCAGGACCTCCTTGTGAATGAGCTTGCTCAATGGATTTTTTCTGCAATGAACTTGAACCTACTCCACCTCCATAGCCCTATTGATCTCCGTCGATTCCCTCCTTCCCCTTTTTCTAATATACCCCTATGTTTATCCCATGCATGCTTCATGCCCCTTACCATTTTAGCCTCCACCACTTCTCCTGACAGTCTGTTCAAGGTGTCTACCACCCTTTTGGTAAATAATTATTTCTTCACATCTATCCTGAACTCCCCCCCCCAGCTTCATTGTATGCCCCTTGGTTTGGATGCTCATCCTCATTTGAAGGAGACTCCCCAACTGTACCCTGTTTACCCCGTGAGGTACTTTGTAGGTCTTGATCATGTCATCTCTCGCCCTCCTCTCTTCCAGAGTGTATATGTTGAGATTCTTCAGCCTTTCCTTGTAGGGATTCCTGTGAAAATCCTGAACCATTTTAGTTGCCCTCCTCTGGAAAACCTCCACCTTATGTCCTTTCTGAGGTGTGGACTCTAAAACTACTGGACACAGTACTCCAGCTGAGGGTATACCAGGGAGTGATACAATGGCAGTACAACATCCCTCCTCCTCCTACTGCAGATGCCACTCCTTATGCACCCCAGAATCCAATTTGCCCTGCCCATAGCCTTGTCACACCATACTGCCACCTTCAGGTCCTCTGATATAACCTCAAGGACCCTTTCATGTCTACTGAGTATCAGTACCTCCCCCATCCTATAGTCAGCATCGGAGTTCCTATGCCCCTAGGTACATGATTTTACTCTTGATGGCATTGAACCCCAACTAAGTAAGAACATGGAATTAATCTGAATGAATTGCGGTCTTGTAAGCAGCTTTTCAGAGAGTGTGTATGTGTGTGTGGGGGGGGGGGGGGGGCTCTGCTACTATAACTATTTGCTTTTGATTTTGGCCTCAAATCAGCTGCACTCTTACAAACAGATAAAACACGTTTAAGAAAGACTCACAACAAATGTGATAAAGTCTTTGTACATTAGCCTGGGCTGAGCTTGCAGACAGGAGAGATAGAAACATATAGAAACATAGACTTTGACAGCAGATAAGGACCGCTTGGCCCACCTAGTCTGCCCATTTCCCTACCTACAGGATAAGCTGCAGATCCTAGTTAACCAACAGCCTATTTCTTCTTCCTACCCCCCACAAGAATTGCCTTATGTCTGTCCCATGCATTCTTGAATCCCACAGTTTTAGACCCCACAACCTCTCCAGGAAGACTGTTCCATGCATCCACCACCCTCTCTGAAAAAATACTTCCTCACATTGCCCCTGAGCTGTCCCCCCCGCTAACTTCAAACTGTATCCCCTTGTTCTTGCACATCTCTTTTTCTGAAAGATGCTACCCTCTTGGACTTTGTTGATTCCACTGAGGTACTTAAAAGTTTCTATCATGTCCCCCCCTCTCCCTCCTTTCCTCAAGGGTATACATATTAAGCTCCTTTAGTCTCTCCTTGTATGGCTTGTCTTGCAGACCCTGCACCATTTTAGTTGCCCTTCTCTGGACTGCCTCCATCCTGTCTATGTCCTTGCAGAGATAGGGTCTCCAGAACTGGATGCAGTACTCCAGATGGGGTCTCACCAACTGTCTATACAGAGGGATTAACAACTTCCTGTTTTCTGCTGGTGATGCCTCTCCCTATACATCCCAGTATCCCCTCAGCCCTCCCTACTACCTTCTCACATTGCTTGCTAACCTTAAGGTCATCTGATATGATTACCCCTAGGTCCCTTTCCATTTTTGTTGTTGTTACTACCTCCCCCCCTCATTGTGTAATCTTCGCCTGGGTTTTTGTTCCCCCAGGTGCATTATTTTGCACTTCTTTGCATTGAATCCAAGCTGCCATACTTCTGACCATTCCTCCAACCTTGCCAAGTCCCTTCTCATCCTTTCCACGTCTCCTGGTGTATCAAC
Organism: Neoceratodus forsteri; assembly: GCA_016271365.2. Lineage (NCBI taxonomy): Eukaryota > Metazoa > Chordata > Ceratodontiformes > Ceratodontidae > Neoceratodus > Neoceratodus forsteri. The sequence goes on along the minus strand of CM057453.1, from coordinate 1,229,943,754 downwards.
CCTGCTGCAGATCTTTGTGTCATTTGCAAAGAGGCATACTTTTCCTTCCAGTCCCTCTGCAATGTCACTTATAAAGACATTAAAAAGGAGATGCAGCCTGTTCCTAATTAATGAGCTTCCCACTGGTCACCTGTGTGCCTCTTATGGGCCAGAGCTTACTACACAGCATCTGTCAATGCCGAATAGTTACTTGCTGGCATTAGCAGTGGAAGTGCAGGAGTTAGACAGATGGGGCCCAATTCTCAAAGCCCTACTTTTGAACGCAAGGTGCCTGCACCTAACAGATATGGTGCAAGGTGCACCTTGCATCCATGACTGCCCTCCATGCGATTCACAAAGGTGGCCTGCGTCGACTGTAGTCCACCTGCCCCAAATAGGGCTTGCACCTGCAGTGCACTGTGGCATGGCAGTAGGGGGACTGTGGCCAATTCAAGCTGCATCCTGCGATTCACAGATATCACCTGGCGGGAGAAATTCTAAGTGCCCTTACAACAGCAAGGGCAGGGGTAAGGGGACTTAGTCATTCTCCCCTGGGTGACATGCCTGTGTGCGGCACACCATGGGTGATGGTCCATCCATCATACACCCCCATGTGTGGCCCCCATCCTAGTGGTCCAGTGGCACCCCTCACAGCTCCCTGATGCCACCTATGTACGATGTTGGTACCGCCGTCCTGATGCTGCCCATACTGGCAGTGGATCCCCCGATGCCTGTCCCATCAGCGCTACCACAACACCAACTTATGGTAGTACAGTGCCCACCCATGCCCCAGCAGGTGGTGCCCAAACCCCCCCATACACCAGCTCCAACTGCTCCCCAGCACCTGGCACATCCCACTACTCACCTCCATGGCCAGGCACCAGTTGCACCAAACATGGTGGGGGGACACCGGCCCACTAGGTTGAGTCCACATGCCCATTACCTAGTGGGACGGGGGTCCTTTGTTAGTGTCTGGTGGCCTGCGGTGGACCAGTGCGGTGCACCAGGGGTTTGCCTCAGGGTTCCAGTCAGTGCAGGCGTGGGGACTTAGCTGCTGGGATCCCTCCTGTACCTGAATCAGGTGCAGGGTCCCTGGCGCACCAGGCATTGGTGCAAGCTGCTGTTTGCCGCAGCTTGTGCCAGATGCAGGCCCCTATAAGAATTGTGCCCATGCAGTATAGAAATGGCAGTGAAGTATTGAACTGACACCAACCCCATCCCCATCCTGCAGAGGTGGACAGGCATTGGGGTGTGCCTTTTATGTCGTCGCCCATAATGGTCATGACATTTCACCTCACCCTACCCTGCAGACACTGACAAGTGTCAAGGTGTTGGGTGTTCGGGCTTTACTCATCTCATTCCATAAGGAAAGATGCTGAAATGGGTGCAGTGCAGGAGAATGGGATGAACTCTGGGGCCAAAGAGTCCAAGGAGCACCTCGATGCCTGTCACTGGCTGCAGGGCATGGGTGGGGGTGGAATGGCATGAGAATTATTGTCGACAATCCCAATTCACATCCCTGACGCCTGTCAGTCCCTACAGGATAGGGCATTATGGTTGAAAACCCTAACACCCCGGGCATTTCTTGGTATTTTTACTGCAAGTTTTTAACATGGGCTTTTTGTGATCCCACCGAATGAACAGAGACACTATCAGTTCGTTAGCCTAAAGGTGATTTTGCACAGTGACTGCGCCATTTGGTGCCACAGGTGCGAAAACACATTTCGAACAGGATGTGAAAAATGACAGCTGTACTGTTCATTAGGAGGTGTAAAAAATGGCAATGTTGAAAATCTGGAACGAAAATATAAAAAAAACTGGTGAAGTCACGAGTGTGCGTAGAAACTGCGCAACGTACGCCCGTAATGTAATTAGTTTGGGGATTTTGTACAGCAGATTTTCAACACAGGAATTTTGGGACCTCCGCTCATGAGCAGTGTCACCGTGATTTTCTCAGTCTTTCCCGAACATTGGTTTCCCACAGCGACCATGCTATTCTGCGCCAGAAGTGTGAAAACACATTTCAGCCAGGATGTGAAAAATGACAGCTGTACTGTTCATAAGGAGGTGTGGAAAAATGGCAATGTTGAAAATCTGGACTGAAAAGATTATGAATTTATAAACTTACGAGGGTGCGTGGAAATTGTACAATGCACACTCGTAACACAGTCATTTTATGGACTTTTGTCACCAAATTGTCAACATAGCCAGTTTAAGATCTCTGCTCATGAACAGCGTCACTGGGATTTTCTTAGTCTGTCTCGAGCATTGATTTTGCACACCGACCACGCCACTGTGTGATACATGTCCGAAAACACATTCTGGGGATATGTGAAAGATGACGGTTGTACTGTTCATGAGGAGGTGTGATAAAATGGCAATGCTGAAAATCTGGAGTGAAAATATTAGAAATGCTCGAACTTACGAGCGTGCATAGGAACTGCATAATGCATGCTCGTAAAACAGTCATTTTGGGGAATTTTTTCACCACATTTTCAACATAGGGTTTTTGGGGGCCTACCTCAAGAACAGTGTCACAGTGATATTCTTAATCTGTCCTGAACATTGATGGTGCACACTGACCGCGCCATTGTACGCTGCATGTGGGAAAATACATTTTCAGGTGAGATGTGAAAAATGACAGTTGTACTGTTCATAAGAAGGGGTGGTAAAATGGCAATGTTGAAAATCTGGAGTGAAAATATTAAAAATGCTCGAACTTACGAGCGTGCGTAGGAACTGTACAACGCATGCTTGTAAAACAGTCATTTTGGGGAATTTTTTTCACCAAATATTCAACATAGGGTTTTTGGGGGCCTACCTCATGAACTGTGACACTGTTGTTTCGTTTATCGGTCCCGAAAGGTGGTTCCGCACAGTGACCGTGAAATCGCCTTTCTGGAATGAATAACAAAATGACAGTGACTGAGTTCATGAGGTGGGGTCCCAAGAACCTCATGTTGAAAATTTGGTGAAAAAATTCCCAAAAATGGCCAAGATATGCACCAAAGTTGAAAAAAAAAACATTTATACCATTATACAGCATACCGGCATTTCTTCAGTTCTCAGTTGGCTTTGAAGAGTGCAGACGTGTTCCCGGTCCACCAAAGATCGTCATGCCAGGCTCTGGAGGTAAGTATGGTGTGGGGGATGTGGGCAGGCAGGGTGCGCAGAGGGTGGGCATGGGTTGTGGGAGGGGCCACGGACTCAATGAGGGACCGTTTTTCTGTTTTATAGGTTTATTTACAAAAAAAAAAAAAGTAATGGAAGGCTTCCTTTTTTTCAGGGAGATTTAATTTTGGCATGCTGGGGTGGGCTCCCAGCGTGCCACTTGAGTGTTTGGGAGAGGGCTGTAGCCAACAGGGATTGGGCACCCCATCGGCATATCTGAGTGCTGGGGGACAAGAGCCAGGGATTGGGCACCCCTCGCACACAAGAAATGGGGGGGCATTATGCCGATGGGGAGCGGGCTCCCCCGTTGGCAAAATTACCAGGCAAGTGGCATGCCAACAGGGGGATTGGGCACCCCTGTCGGCACATATAAGTGCGGGGGGGGTGGCAAGAGCCGAGAGGGATTGGGCACCCCCGGTCAGCTTTTTTTTTTATCCTTTATTGAAATGTTTCACCAGGAAGGCACACTGAAGGCCGGGCGGCGACTTTCCGTCGGCTTTGTGGGGCCTGTGAGAGGCCGATGGAGAAGCCGTCGCCATGGCAACACAGCACAATGGAGCTGTATAATTGGCTGCTGCAGTCAGGGAGGCCCCGCGTACAAACAGCTGATTGTGTAGTGACGGGGCGCTTCCTGATTGCAGCAGCTCAGTTACTTCGATCTAGTGGCCTGCTCATTAACTGCCGGTGATCGACAGCAGGCTGATCTATTGGCTGAGGCAGAAACCAGACCCTGAATGGGCTGCTGCCATTCGCACAACACTACTGCACCTGCACAACCTGCTTGTGAAGAAAATCTGACACAATGTGTTTCTTGCACATGTGTGCAAGCAACACAATAAAATGATCTGGCCTGATGAGGTCAGATATATAGGTCTGGATTTTTAGCCCTCCTGGGACTGTTCCACTCCATGGCAGCTGGTGCAGAACAAATTCTCCATACTTGCAGACTTTGCTACTTTCAGCCTGTGCTTCACACGGGCGGTAGGCGCAGCAGCAGGAAATGTTATGGCTGTTCCCACCAGGCGTAACATTTCGGCGTTGCTGTGCTGAAAAAACGGCTGTAGGCTGCTGTCAGTTTGGGAGCTGGTCATAAACCGACTCCCGCTTCAAAAATACGGCATGTACTGGGAAAACTGCAACTCTGCAAGTGAAGTTCCACTTGTGGCAGTTTTCTCCCTGCACCTGCACCAATTTCAAGGGGGGACTGAAAGTCTGGCCCATGGTGTTTATGGTTATTTGTTTTTCTTTGTGTCTTTGTGTTGTTCAATAAAAACTGAAAAAAAAAAAAACTCCATCAGTTGTAGTAGAGGTTAAAGAGCTGCGGGGGGTAGTTAGATCTAACTCCCATTCAATCTCTCTGTTGGGTGCTGTACTGTCAGTTTAAAATTATATTTACATCTGTGTTTTTTAACTTGATTAGGCCTGTACTGGCCTTTCTGTTAGATATTCTTTACTGTGTACTACTGCCCCTGTCATCCCTGGACACCTATGGAAACAAGATGCTTCTACAGGCCACAGGGCTTTCTTTAAAAATTATGGTTCAGTAAATGAATGTGTAGCAACAGGTTGAGTCTTCCTGCTGCAAAGAGTTGGTGCGGCATCCCACTGAGCGGCCGTGATTCTGCCATGATGGCTGCCACAAGATAACACAAAAAGTCAGCCACAAAGAAGACGAGAATGATAGTGCACCCCAGCCTGGGTTGTTAATCTTCCTGGGCCATCGGACTTGCCTCCCAAAAACACACACTGTTGGGGAGAAAAAAAAGCACATACTCATTATTGGATAAACACTCCCCGGAGTGGCTAATTGCTAACAGTTGTTCACACTACTTGGCAGTGCCCACAGTCTGCCTATAGATTTGAATTAGGGAATGGGTGAACCTTTTCCTGTTCTTATGTAACCCCCCTGCAAATGTGGGTTCCCAAAAGACTTCCAGGAGCTTGCTTGAATGCTCCAAGCCTGAATGGTGTTTGGCATTTAAGCCATTTATCAGTGAGTGTTTTTAGAACCTCTGGTACTGTCTCTTTAAGAGCTGTCTGCTTGCAGACATAATTAGCTTGTATGGGGGACTGTGTGTTTCTTTGATTGAGTACCACTCAAGCTGCTGCCAATTCACTTCATTTTGCAGTCACTAGGAGTGCAAAGGGAACCTATCTGAAAGATGTAACTGTTTGCCAGAAATCATTTACAGTAATAATGAAATTACAGTTTGTCTAACCTGATTTCTTTTGCAGTCAGAACAGTGTCTGCCTAGTTCCCCATTCTGGTTTTGAACTGCTGAACTGGACCAATCAGTGTGGGTAAGCTAGCTCTAAAATGGTGCCTTGACGAATCAGAACTTGGACTCATAATCTGAGCCAGCCACAAGAGGATTGTATGGGCAGTGACTCTGGGAGATGTAGTTTAGACTTCAGTGCCTTTTGGACCAACAGCAGCAGTCTATTGTGAGTGACAGCCAATCCAGTCAAGAACTGGGAGGAACTCAAAGGAAGTGCCAGTTTTGTCGGTTGGAGTTTCAGTTGAGCTTTGGCAGTGAAGAAGGAAGGAGCCCTGTGCTTTTTCAGTGTGCCGTTTTAGTCAAAAAACGTGTGTAAGGCCCAGAGTTCCGGTCTGCAGCTTGTGTAACAGCTTGTTAGGACTGAATCCGTCCTGTGAAAAGAATCAAAGGATCTCTGAAGAGTAGAAACCAGGCTCACCCTGTAGAAGACTGGAAGAATTGCTGAAAATTGCACTCGGTCTGTCAGGAACTGAATCTGCTGTGTGTTCTCCGGGTATTGTGCAGTAATTGCGATGGGATACAGATGCAGCCTGCCTGGTATAGTGCGTTCTTTTATATGGATGTGTGAAGAGGTTTGTGTACCTCAAGTGAGCCCTGCTGACATTGAAGGACCCTATCTTATTTGGAGGTCGTGAGTACTAATTCAGGGTCGCTCCTGTTGAATTGCCACATTAAATCCAAATGGAATTACTGTACTGCTGACTGTTTAATTCTCCTTTTCTCTGTGTGAAAGGGCCCTACCAGCTGCCACAGGTTTGGACTAGCCACTAGGGCTTGGGTACCCAGGGACAGTAACTGATAGGGATAGGCCTGTGCACAGAGCCATAGGTAGATTATTAGAGTGATAAGCTAATTAACCTGATTTCCCCTGTCCTTGTTATATCCCCTAAATAAATCAGAGCTGCTTGTTTCAGCAAAGTTATACTGCCTGAGGTATTTGTCTATGTTAAAGTACTGTACTGTGATTGTTGCACTGTATCATATTTCACAGGAGGTCCCAGTGCGGAACCAGACCTGGGGTAAGTGTATACTGTGAAGGTAATTCTGATATATTGTGTGGGCCACTAGTGGAAGAAAGGGGGTTGCAGTGTCCCAGAGGCTGTGACAAGTTAGTTTAACTATTGCAAACCCTGACCTCTGGGTGGAGGCACCCCATTGGATCCAGGCCTCAACCTGTTAGTGGCAAATCAGGCAGGGTAGTAGCCCCTGGGATAGCGCCATCTGGGGTTACATCTTGGAGGCTCACCGCTGGGATTGTGTGTCCTCTAGTGGCCATATTTGAACCACTGTTAAGAAAAAATGGTACCCGACAGAAGTGGCTGTGCACCGGCTGGTGGAGTGGTGTACTGGGAGGAGATCGACCCCAAAATGCTATGCTTATCCTGGACATCCCCTGGGTATCAATACGGACACTGTGCAGGGAGTACTTTCCAAGGTGGAAGGTTTACAAAACCCTGTGGTGGTGGGTCGGCATGCTAATCTGCTCACCCACACTTTCCTGGCCCTAGTAGAGTTTAAGGATCCCATAGATAGCTCCAAAGTGCCACAGACTATTACCCCAGAGGAGCCCTCACTGCTTGGAGTGATAACTAAGGACAGTAAAGACCGGGGAATCAGCCCCACCATCTGAAACCTTTGAGGAGAAATTTGCTGAATGGTTGCTGGGAGAGGGGAAAACTGTGGAGGACTTGAAGAAACTATTCTTGCCACCTAGGGGTGTTCCTTCCCCAACACCCTCTCCTGCTCCAGTGCCCGTAATGGTGGCTGAACCAATGCAGACTCCTATTTCTGCACCTGCCATTAGTCACGACTCTTACCGAAGGTTGAGGATCTTCTCTGGCACCCTCCCCACCCCCCAAGGGGAGGATGACTGGGAGACTTGGATAGACTATGTTGCCCCCCAAGTGCTAGAATGGCAATGCTCGGAAGGAAAGCGAAAGAGGGTTAGTGAGAGCCTCCGAGGTCCTGCCCTGGCTACCATCCGTGCTAAACGGGCCAGTAACCCTGAAGCGACTGCACAGGCCTATCTTGAGGCCTTGGAGAATGTGTATGGGAGCCCAGATTCTGATGAGGACCTATGGTGGAGAGTAAGAAATGCACAACAGTACCAAGGGAGTTGTTGTGTGTATCTCTCGGCTGGAAAAATTGTTGCAAGAATGCCTCAGAAAGGTAGTTTGCCAGCGATTGAACTGGACCGAACCAGACTGGACAGAATCCTTAAGTCTGCCCCTTCTCAGAACTGCTGTTGCTTCAGTTACGCCTGGCAAATCGACTGGAATCCCCACCCTCCTATGATGAGTTAATGAGAGAAATTCGGGAGTTGAGAAAAGCCGACCTCGGGAGGTACCTGCACCAACAGCTGTGGCTACGACCCGAGTGACTGAGGGTGACCCATCAAGTGAAGTTCAGGGACAGAGGTTGACAGTCAATGAGTGCTCTGACAAGGAAAAAGATATGCCACAATGGGGCGAACTGTTGAGAGAGATCCGGGAATTCAAAAACAGTCCCTTTATGAAGGCCACGCCTGCAAGTACGGGCCCTGACCTATATCCGACTGCATCTGCTATGGGGTGGGGGTACCCACCCATGTATCTCCTGCTGATAACAGCTCCAAACTCAATTCCTTGACCATGGAAGTGGAGAAACTGACGAGATGTCTCCAAATGCTTATCACGCCGCAGACAGAGATGGCACCCAGGTTTCCAGTTAGTAATACCCCCGCCCTGGCTCCCAGTGTGGCGCCTCGGCCAGCTCAAACTCCAGAAAGTATGTTTTGCTATAATTGTGGGAAAGATGGGCACATGAAAAGGAATACCAGTCCCAAAGACACTGACAAAAGTTGCATATAGGCTGCAAGGAGAGCTTGGAGAAGAAATCAGTGGTTAAGAGGTGCGACATGATCCCAGTGAGGGCACCAAAATGCTAATTCACGTCCTTTGTGGCAAGGTCAGTTGCCCAGGCCCCACTACCGCCTCTCCAGACTGGTCCAGAATAGTGGGTCCCTCCATGGAGACCACTGTAAAGGTGAATGGAGTGTCTACAAGAGCTGTATTAGACAGTGGCTCCCAAGTGACAATTATGTTCCAGGATTGGTATCAGAAGCATTTGTCAGACGTACCCTTACAACCATTAGAAGGACTGCATGTATGGGGGTTAAGTGAGAAGGCCTACCCCTATTCCGGGTATATCCGAATTTGGCTGTCTTTCCCCACCTCCGTGGCTGGAGTGGCCGAACAAGTAGAGACCCTAGCCTTAGTGTGTCCCCCCACTGGACTGTATGATGGTGTCCCTTTGCTGATTGGAACAAATGCTCATATGTTCGGAAGGCTGGCACAGTTGTGTTATGAAAAACAGGGGTCAAAGACTAGTAGAGCTTTAAGAGTTCCGGCTTTAATTAAGAAGGCCTATGAGGCACAGAGATGCTGAAAAAACAGAACCAGAGGAACGGTCGGAATTGTATGGAAGAAGGATCCTGAGTCTCTGATCCTGGACCAAATGCCCAGTGTACCTTACAGGAGAGAGTCCGTATCAGAAAGGATGTTAAGAATAAAATATTAATGTTGGATGCACCAGGCGATGGAAAATTGCCAGAGGGACTGCTGGTCAAGCCTAGTATTTTGCCGCTAGAGCCCATAGCTTATGCCAGAAGGTAATGGTCCAAGTTCATAATGTGTCTGAAAGAGACATTCGAGTAAACAGAGGTTGCATCCTGGCTAATGTGCATTGTGCAGACACTGCAGTGCTACCCAGCAGCAAGAGTTCAAGGAAGAATGACAGAGTAACGCCAGACTTGTTTGATTTCGCGACTCCCTGCCAGCTGAATGGAAAGTTAGGATCAGTGAGAAGCTTGCCCAGAGAGACCAGGTGTTTTCTTTAAAGGATGGGATGTAGGATGCGTGCAAGGAGCTGAGCACAATATCCGGCTGCATGGCGAGAAGACCATTTCGTGAGAGGTCTCGACGCCTGGCACCTGCTGACATAGATGATGTGAGACGGCATCTGCAAGAGATGTTAGCTGCTGGTGTAATACAAGAATCCAGAAGCCTTATGCTTCCCCATTGTGGTAGTGAGGAAAAGAATGGAACAGTAAGGATGTGTGTGGATTATCGCACTTAAACCGGCGGACTATCCCTGATCAGTACACAATGCCCGCATTCAGGATGCTTTGGACTGCCTAAGCGGGAGCAAGTGGTTCTCTGTGCTGGATCTCCATGTGGGTACTACAGATCCCGATGGCCCCAGAGGACCGTGAGAAGACGGCCTTTATCTGTCCGCTTGGCTTCTATGAATTCATGAGGATGCCTCAAGAGATTTCAGGTGCCCCAGCCACTTTCAACGATTGATGGAGCGTGCAGTGGGGACATGAACTTACTAGAGTGCCTGGTATACCTAGATGATGTTATTGTGTTTGGCAGCTCACTGGAGGAACATGAGAGCAGATTATTTAAGGTATTGGACCGACTGGAGGACTTGGCCTTAAACTGTCCATTGATAAGTGTCAATTCTTTCAAACATCAGTAAAGTATGTGGGACACATAGTATCCACCGAGGAATGAGACCGACCAAGTAAAGTTGAGGCCTTGACCACCTGGCCACAGCCAAAAATCTAAAAGAACTGCAAAGATTCCTGGGATTCTGTGGTTATTATCGAGCGCTCATCAAGGACTATTCAAGAGTGATCCGCCTTACTTAACCTTATCAAGGGTATCCCCAACCCACAAAAATACAAAGTCAAGCGTCCCTCAAGACTGAAAAGGTGTATTTTCATCCAGTGAAGTATTTGGGGCCGCTGGACTCCTGATTGTGAGCTACTTTTCATGAGATCATATATCAACTTACCCATGCTCCAGTGCTGGCCTATGCCGATCCAAGAAAACCTTACGTCCTGCACACTGATGCTAGCTTGCAAGGGTTGGGGCTGTGTTGTACCAAGAGCACGAGAATGGCCTGAGACCAGTGGCCTTGCCAGTAGAAGCCTGACCCCATCCGAAAAGAACTATCCTGTACATAAGTTAGAGTTCCTAGCTTTGAAGTGGGCTATTGTTGACCAATTCCATGAGTACTTGTATGGGGCTAAAATACTAGTAAAAACTGACAATAATCCTTTGACCTATGTGCAGACCTCAGCTAAGTTGGATGCCACTGGCCATAGGTGGCTTTCTGCATTATCTACATATGACTATGCTCTGAATACCGAGCAGGTCTGAACCACATAGATGCTGATGCTCTCTCCGAGGCCTGTTCCCAGAATGATTAGGTCCGATTGGCAGAACCTGACATTGGAGCACTCTGCAAGGAGATTTGACAGGGAGGAACAAATGTCCACGGCGAAAGTGACTGCATGGTGGATTGCTTGGGAGCCTCTGAGAATTGCATACCTGCTGCTTATTGCCACTTTTCTGCAATAGACATTGGTGCACTGCCCCAGCTGGACAATGACAGTATTCGCGGGCTCAATCCCGATCCCATGATCAAAGCAGCTTTAGAAGCCCTCTATGCAGGAAAAGATGTGTCCAAATTAAGCTCCACTGATTTGAGAACTGCACTGTTATACAAAGAAGGTCCTAAGTTGAAACTGATCAATAAACTGTTATACAGAGAAACAGTAGACAGAGGGACAAGTAGACAAACAACAACTAGTGCTGCCCACTGCCTGGACGGACTCAGTACTGAGGTCCTTGCACAACCACATGGGGCACCTTGGTATAGACAGAACACTTGACTTGGTGAGATCCAGATTCTATTGGCCTAAGATGGGGGCTGATGTGGAGCAACACATTCGAACTTGTAGTCGCTGCCCACAGAGAAAGCTTTGCCCCAGAGGGCTGCCCCTTGTTAACATCACCACCAGTGCACCCATGGAGCTGGTCTGTATTGATTTTCTGAGTTTGGAGTCAGATCAAAGAAATATCAGTAATGTGCTGGTGGTCACTGACCATTCACGAGAATATGCCCAAGCTTTCCCACCAAAGACCAGAAAGCATCCACTGTGGCCAAAGTACTTGTAGAAAACTTTTGTTCACTATGGGGCTCCAAAGAATCCATTCTGATCAAGGAGAGACTTTGAGAGTCGTCTGATCAAAGAGATGCTTTCTCTGTGGGGAGTCGCGAAAGTCAGAACCACTCCTTACCACCCCAGAGGACCCACAGCCTGAAGCGTTTCAACGCACTTTGCTAGATATACTAGGCACCCTGCACCAAAGGACAAGCCTAGATGGAGCCAACAAATTAGCACCCTGGTACATGCTTATAACTGCACCAAAAGTGATGCCACTGGATTCTCCCCACCGCCTGATGTTTGGAAGAGAAGTCGACTACCAGTAGATGTGTGTTTGGGGGTCTCTCTGATGGGGTTCAAGCTGACAACTATTTACAGTATGTGCAAAAGTTAAAGGCCCAGCTAACTCATGCGTACCAACTGGCTCAAACCATGGCTGCCAAAAAAATCTGGCCAACAAAGAAGGTATGATAAAAGGTGAAAGCACAGGAACTCCAGGAGGAGATCGGTGTTACTAAGAAATCTGGGACTGCATGGCAGCACAAGATTGCTGACAGATGGCACCATCTCCCTCACATTGTAGTGGGCAAACTAGATGATCTGCCAATGTACAAAGTAAGGCCTGAGAATAATTCAAAAGATGTAAAAACAATGCATAGAAATCATTTACTGCCCATTGGACAAATCTTAGTTGAGTCTGAGCCCCAAGAAGATGCCCCTCTGGACCAGTGACTAGAGCTGCTGCTAAGAAAACATCAAGAAAGTCTGCACCTACAGAAGCAAAGTTAAAGTGTTCCCTCCACAAGTCCCAGTTGAGCATGACTGTCAGTCCATATCGGAAGAAAGTGAGAGTGACTTTGGTACTATCCTTCTTCTGAACTGAGTCAATTGTTGGGGGCAATCCCCTAGTCAATACTGGAGATGAAGCTGGGCCTTCTGGACTGTCTAAGCCCCAGCTTCATCCCTGGAGCCAATGCTCCCAGAAGGTGAAGTGAAAGCATCAGATCAGATGAAAATGGAATCATTGTGCATGGTTGAACTGTTTGAGCTTTCAGGGGAGAAAATGATAGATTGGGGCAGACTGGTGATACACCCGAACAAGAAGAGTATTTTGAGTGCCCTGACAGTCCACTGCCAGTGTCCGAAGCCTCCATGCGAGCAAATGTTGTGGACTCAGAAACTGTAACTCCTGGAGCTGAAAGTGCCCCAAGTTCTAACCTCTCTACCCCATGGAACTCCCCTGACAAGTGAGGACAATGCTGAAAATGAGGCTCAGAGTGCAGAGACTATAACAGTTCCCCTAGAAAGACTGGTCGAGCTGTAAAGCCTGTGGTGCACCTCAGTTATGATTCACTTGGGAGGCCTGTGGACTTGCCTCTCAATGTTGTCCATAAAGGGTGTATGTGTCCCAGAGCTCATTGCCCAAACTGAGCATCAGTGCTAACTCCAAGTTACTTGTGTTGCCCTCTAAGTATGGTGCCTTGCCCCATCCAGCCCAAAGGTAACTGATAGGGAAGGGCCCCCTCTTCAGGTTTCATGTACAAGAGGTAATAACTTGAGTTATTGGTACAATGTGTAGTGTAATACTGTGTAAAGAGTGACGACTGCAATGTTTCAGAAATGTGTTCTTGGTAAAATGATATATTGACTGATGATTATCATGTGAGCCTAATGCAAATGTATATAGGTTGCAGTTGGAAACTTATGGGGTAATTGCTTGTTGACTGGACGCCAAGCTTTCCCAAACCAGGAAGGGTGTAACCCCTGCAAATGTGGGTTCCCAAAAAGACTTCCAGGAGCTTGCTTTGAATGCTCCAAGCCTGAATGGTGTTTGGCATTTAAGCCATTTATCAGTAGTGTTTTAGAACCTCTGGTACTGTCTCTTTAAGAGCTGTCTGCTTGCAGACATAATTAACAATATGGGGGACTGTGTGTTTCTTTGATTGAGTACCACTCAAGCTGCTGCCAATTCACTTCATTTTTGCAGTCACTAGGAGTGCAAAGGAACCTATCTGAAAGATGTAACTGTTTGCCAGAAATCATTTACAGTAATAATGAAATTACAGTTTGTCTAACCTGATTTCTTTTGCAGTCAGAACAGTGTCTGCCTAGTTCCCCATTCTGGTTTTGAACTGCTGAACTGGACCAATCAGTGTGGGGTAAGCTAGCTCTAAAATGGTGCCTTGGGACGAATCAGAACTTGGACTCATAATCTGAGCCAGCCACAAGAGGTGTATGGGCAGTGACTCTGGGAGATGTAGTTTAGACTTCAGTGCCTTTTGGACTAACAGCAGCAGTCTATTGTGAGTGACAGCCAATCAGTCAAGAACTGGGAGGAACTCAAAGGAAGTGCCCGTTTTTGTCGGTTGGAGTTTCAGTTGAGCTTTGGCAGTGAAGAAGGAAGGAGCCCTGTGCTTTTCAGTGTGCCGTTTAGTCAAAGCGTGTGTAAGGCCCAGAGTTCGGTCTGCAGCTTGTGTAACAGCTTGTTAGGACTGAATCGTCCTGTGAAAAGAATCAAGGATCTCTGAAGAGTAGAAACCAGGCTCACCCTGTAGAAGACTGGAAGAATTGCTGAAAATTGCACTCGGTCTGTCAGGAACTGAATCTGCTGTGTGTTCTCCGGGTATTGTGCAGTAGTGCGATCGGGATACAGATGCAGCCTGCCTGGTATAGTGCGTTCTTTTATATGGATGTGTGAAGAGGTTTGTGTACCTCAAGTGAGCCCTGCTGACATTGAAGGACCCTATCTTATTTGGAGGTGTGTGAGTACTAATTCAGGGTCGCTCCCTGTTGAATTGCCACATTAAATCCAAATGGAATTACTGTACTGCTGACTGTTTAATTCTCCTTTTCTCTGTGAAAGGGCCCCTACCAGCTGCCACGGTTTGGACTAGCCACTAGGGCTTGGGTACCCAGGGACAGTAACTGATAGGGATAGGCCTGTGCACAGAGCCACAAATGAGATTATTAGAGTGATAAGCTAATTAACCTGATTTCCCCTGTCCTTGTTATATCCCTAAATAAATCAGAGCTGCTTGTTTCCAGCAAAGTTATACTGCCTGGGTATTTGTCTATGTTAAAGTACTGTACTGTGATTGTTGCACTGTATCATATTTCACAGGAGGTCCCAGTGCGGAACCAGACCTGGGGTAAGTGTATACTGTGAAGGTAATTCTGATATATTGTGTGGGCCACTAGTGGGAAGAAAGGGGGGTTGCAGTGTCCCAGAGGGCTGTGACCAAGTTAGTTTAACTATTGCAAACCCTGACCTCTGGGTGGAGGCACCCGCCATTGGATCCAGGCCCCTCAACCTGTTAGTGGCAAATCAGGCAGGGGTAGTAGCCCCTGGGATAGCGCCATCTAGGGGTTACACTTATTAGAAACAAAGGTTCTAAAAGGTTTTGGTTTTCAGACCAATGTTGTTTGAACCCAGTAATTTGATTTACAGAGGAATTAAATGCAGTTTGAAAGAAAGAAGCATGGTGTGAAGTCCACTGTCTAATATTTGTGACAGTAATCATGATGATAAAAATAATAGAAATAGTAATGTGGCACTTCTGCCCACTATTTACCCCCCTTCCCCATAGACTGTTAACTTGAAACATTTCAGTGCAGTTCTTAGTTTTATTTTCTTACAAAGTTGTGAGACTTTGAGGTAGCTCCCTCTTTTCCCGTCAGTACATCTGCTGTTCAAACAGCTTGTTTAAACAGGTGGAGATTATTTCCTGTCTTCAGTGTATCAGAGACACCCCTGTGTTAACACTCGAGCCAACACAGTGGGTAGAGACACTGTGCTTTCTTACTGACGTCTTTTTCAAGAAGTCTAACCAGCTATTACGAAGCAGTATTGAGCCGCAGTGTAATTTTCACAGTGCCTGGTCGCTTATTTTGTGCCTGTGATGGGCTTCTATGTCTTTCAGTTCTTCACTTGCAAGTCTACTGGGTGACATTCACCATTGTAGGACACAGCGTACCTGGGGCAGTGGGGTCAGTCCATGGTACAGCATGTGTACTGGGCCAGCTGTGCCACAAACATCCCGTTACCACAACATTCTGTTGGTTAGGGGTGCTTTTGTACACTGCTTTGGGGGTAACTGCTGTTGTGATTGCTACAGTGACGTCTTACGTGGGGAATATTCTGCACTGCATCTTTCTATTCTTTGCACTCTTTTGTTGTTTTATTCAGAAAAAGACCTGCTGCTGATGAGAGTGCTAAAAAGGAGCAGAGGGTAGCAAATTAAAATGTATGGCATCATGCACGCGCTCTCATGTGAGCTGCTCAGGCTCACAGCCTTACCCAGCCCCACCCATTCCTTTGGGTTGATAAATCCTGCAAAGAAATGTGGAGGCACTGCTACTAGGCTTAGGGGGAAGGCTTCAGAGGCCCTCTACAGGAGCAGTTTCGGTGGAGAGGTGTTTTATGTTGTTCAACCAAGCTGTTTCTTGGTCCAGAGTCTGTCTGCTGGCTCCCCCCCAAAGCCCTATCGACCATGTCATGGACTTATCAGTTATACATCACTTACCAAGGACCATCTATTGGTGGTTGGCCAGCTGTGTCAGTCGTGCAGGAGCCTGTGGGGTTGCCAGCCTGAGCAGCCCATCTTTTTCCTTCAGCCACCATTTTCTTCCCTCGGGTGCTGGCATACAATGACATGGTCCTGCAGGTGTGCATTGACACACGAGTAACAGGCGTCCAGTGGTGGCAGAAGAACCCCCCCCCTCCCGAGGAAGGACAGCAGTCTCAGGGATGCTCAGTTCTTCCTTCCCTGGCTGGCCTGTGATGATCCGTGCTCATTCCCAGATGTGGGTCGGCGGTGTAGCAAGTGGTAGCACTAATGCTGTGCTTCTGGGTTGGCTCCTCCTCTGGAGAGTTGGGGTGTTGCTGGCACCAGCGAGCCAACAGTTGTTGTGCTTCTCTACAGGACATACGAACATATGAAATTGCTGGCAGAAAAAGGCCCACAGGTCTATCAAGTCTGCCCAATTGTGCAGCTCTTAGTTTCATATCACTACAACTGCCCCACCCCCACCCAAGCCCCTCCTTCCTCCTCTTTCCCAGTCCTTCCCCTCTTTGTGTTCTCGTCTGTACTAACCCTGCCCTTGACTTAATCCCAAGCCCGCTTAAAGCTATCCACTGTCCTTTGAGCAATTAACTCCTCCGGCAGTGCGTTCCAACCCGCCACCACTCTGTCTGTGAAGTAGTGCTTCCTCATCGCCCTCCTAAACCTTCTCCCTTCCAACTTCAGACTGTGCCCCCTAGTGACTCTTCACCCTCTTTAAGCGTAACTCTTCCCTCCCTCACTTTGCTTATGCCTTTCAAGTACTTAAAGGTCTCTTTCATGTCCCCTCTTTCTCTTCTTTCTTTCAGCGAGTACATGTTGAGCTTCTTTAACCTTTCTTTGTACGACAACTCCCCTAGTCCCATGATTATTTTTGTAGCCCTACACTGCATCCCCTTCAATAGTCTTCTGTCCTTTTTGAGGTATGGGGACCAATACTGTACACAGTACTCCAAGTGTGGCCTCACCAGTGATCTATACAATGGCAGGATGACCTCCCCATTTCTAGAGGTGATCAGTGGCAGTGCACCCCAGCATCCTATTTGCCCTTGCTGCCGCCCTCCTACACTGTGCTGATACCTTCATGTCCCCTGTAACTATTATCCCCAGGTCTCTTTCCTCCGCTGAAGCTGTTATCTGCACTCCCCCACCCCCCGACAGTAGCTGTTCCTGGGATTTCTGGCGCCAAGGTGCATGACCTTACACTTCTTAGTGTTAAACCCCACCTGCCACTCCCTAGACCAGTGTTTGAGTTTAGCTAGATCCTCTCTTGAGTGCCTGCCTCCCTTACTTATTGCCCACTTTTGCACAAATCTTAGTGTCATCTGCGAACTGGTTGATCTTACTCTTGACCCCCTCTGCAATGTCTCGAATAAAAACGTTGAACAAAACAGGGCCCAGCACTGAACCCTGCTGTACCTCACTCGTTACTGGCCTTGGCTTGGAGGTCTGCCCCCCCCCCCTTAAAACTACCCTCTGTTGTCTGCCCTGCAGCCATCTCTCCACCCACCCCAACCGTTTTTCGCCTGCCCCCATGTCCATCAGCTTGCCCATTAATCTCCTGTGCGGCACTGAGTCAAAAGCCTTGCTAAAGTCCAGATACAGGACATCCACAGCATGGCCTTCGTCAACCACCCTAGTGACCCAGTTGAAGAAGTCGATCAGGTTAGTTTGGCAAGATCTTCCTGTGATAAACCCATGCTGTCTCTTGTCCTGCAGGCCATTGCTATCGAGAAAGATTATCAATCTCTCCTTCAGAATGGTCTCCATCAACTTCCCCACTGTGAAAGTCAAGCTCACCGGTCTGTAGTTGCCTGGTTGGTCCTTGGGTCCACTCTTGTGATGAGGCACCGTGTGAACCACCCTCCAGTCCCTGAGTACATTTCCCATCTCCAAGGAGATGTTGAACAGGTCCGTCAGAGGGTCTGCCAACACCTCTGCCAGTTCCTTCAGGACCCTTGGGTGTACACCATCTGGTCCTGGTGCCCTGTCCACCTGCAAAGCTTTAAGACCCTTCAGAACTCTATCCTCTTGGATGACCCCATCTGTTATCTCTGACCCCCCACCCCCACCCTTTCTCCCTTTCCCCTTCGGTAGTGGGCCATCCCTTTCCTTCATGAACACTGAGCAGAAATACTCATTGAGGACATTGCTGGGGAGCAAGCCTGTTAGACAGAATGGGGGATAAAAAGAGTTCAAAATACTGCTGACCCGTACATGATGCATTAATTGATGAACAGAATGAAGTCTGGTCTGCAGTTTACTGATTTTTGAAAATATTGTACCTCAGTCTCTTGTATTTGTCTTTAGGGATAGAAATCCAGGCCTTTCATTTGCGTATTCAAGATTTCAGTATTTGAAGACTGTTTTGCCCAGGATAGCCCAGCTGAGATGCAGCATCACGTTTACAGTGGGGCCCAGCTTCAAGGTTCAGGTTTTAGTTATCTTAACAGACAGCACAAGTTTTCAACTAATCAAACTCTTGATATTTTGATTGGAGGTGTAGCCAAGATGTCAGAGCATTAGGCTGAGAACCAGCACACCTGGGCGTAAAACTCACAACTTCTACTTGCATAGTAGTCTGTGTGACCCTGAGCAACTCATTTAACCTCCTTATGCTCGGTGGTCGCAAGGTGTGAGACTTTTCAGGGTCATACTGCATGTCAAGAGTTACAAAAAATATAATATCAAAATAACATACAGTAGCACATTTATTGAGACAGTGGGGCAAAGTTCAGGCAGTAAAAATGGTAAAAAATGTTATGTACAGTGACATTTGTAAGAAATGAGCTTTGGCTCAAAGAGCCAAAAATAGTTAAAAAAAATGATTGAATAGTCCCACGAGGATACCATGGCAGATGCACACACCAATCTAGTGACTTGCCTGGGGTCCCATAATAAGCAAATGTGATTCTGATTATGGGGAAGGACGGCTGTGAAACATGGTCTTCTGGAGAATAACATTGAGGGGGGGCTAACTCACCCATCAACAGAGGGTGGTTCTAGAATTTTTTCATGGGGTAGAAATTTTGTGATGGGAGTAGACCTTCCTCCCCAAAATGTAAAATGTTAAGCTTTTAATGCACAGATTAGGTTTAAACAGCCACTTTTGCTGGCCTGAGGGGGTAGCGGGTGTTACTTCACTGCACACCTTGATCTGCTAGTGCCCACCAAATCTTTTGATACATTAGAATGACAGTCATACTGGTTCTCAGAAATGTTTGCTAAGGGCTGGCCCAGAGGCACTGAGAGCTCAGGCGCTGGATGCCTTACCTTGCGTCATGCCAGTGACCCAGGTTTGGGAATGAGCCTGAGGTCGTCGGAGAGATGACACGGGGAGGGATGGAGCAGGATTGAGCAGCCAAAGGGCAGGTCTCCTCTCCCGGGGTGGTGCCTTGTCACCCACCATAGTTCCACTGCCACTGGATGGCAGCCCCAGGGCAGTGCAGGCGGGCGGATGGCAAAAGCAGTAGGAGGGCATTCTGGTACCACGGCATGTGCATGCCTCTGTGGCAGGGGATGGGAGAAAAATAGGGTAAAAAGATAACAGAAAAAAGAAATGTTTGCTGAAACTCCCTTAGAATAATGCAGTGGTCATTCGAGTGTCTCATCCCCTCCTGAAGGATGTCTTTCTCCCCGAAGTGAAATGTCATAATACTGCATTTGGTTATGTAAAGCAAGGGTACACAAAGAACACAGTATAGGTAAGTTTTAATGTTGAGTCTGCATCGCTGAAAAAGAGCATTCTGTTTTTGGGGTGGAGGCCAGGGGCATTCAACCAGGGCAATCCTTGTGAACTTTGCCTCAGAAAAGGACATTCACTATAGAAAAAGCACGGTATGGAGAGAAGACAGAAAAACTGTAGAGCCTGAGGAAGATGAGAAAAACTGCAAAGTGGGGAGAAGGTATCAACAAAGGGAGAAGAAAACAAAACAACTAATAGAGAGAAACTGAGAAATGTGAGACGTTAGAACACAAAGTCACTCTGAAGCAAAATAAGACAATGCACACAGAAAATTGAAATACAGAGTAAACATGTGAAAGGAAAAGTCAAGGATGAGCAAGAAAAGCTTATTAGCCTTCTGCAAGTGAGCTAGCTAGTGTAGACATTTTCAGGTTACCTGCCTGTTGCCAGGCAACTGCATACCAGTCCCTGGTTTGCTAACTAGACAAGACAGCCTGCCAGTCACCAGCTAGCTGCAGGAAATCTCTAGACCATAGGGAAACTGTAGGTATCACATGAGGTCTATCAGATATCCAGAGTGTACCAGATATGGCCCAAAATATACCAGAGAGCATCTGTAACCCCAAGAAGTATATGGGCCTGTAGACTCCGAGCACATACTTGAACCCTCTGTGAGAAAACAATTAGTTCTGTGAGTAACTATGGATAGTTTAAAACTGGGTTTCTGCTGGTTTACAATTGACCTCTGTTGCTCCAGGGTATGAACTAACTGACATTCTGGACTTGTTTGGACCATAATAATGTTTGTAGAGGCTGAAGGAGGGCACCAAAACTTACCCACACAGATCATCTGCCAGAAGTAGAGACTAACTTATCATAAGAAACAACATGGATTGACAAATCATTTCCCAGTTATTTTAGCCCTACTTCCTATATCGCACTGAGACATTGATTTTTTCCCCCCAAATAGCTACTTAACTTGACATCAACCCCAACTCAACAACAAGATAATGTAGCTACAGTATATTGCCCCAAAGTTTGGGACAGTTTAAAAACATGAGGAAACCATTCTCAGTCACTACTTCCAGCAGGGTGTGGTTGTAACGACTACGTTGCTCTGATGTACACTTCACAACCATGTTGAGCAGCCACGCTCAGTGGTGTCAGAAGCCTGTTGAAGGTGGGGAAAACAATGTGAGTGGCCTAGAGGCTCATGATCTGCATGTAGTGGCCCACTCTTATGCTGCTGTGCCTGCTTCCGATTAGTGGGATTACAGCCTTGTGAGCAGGGGCAGGTGGTCCACCTATGTGGAGCACCTGCAAGTATTCAGGAGGATCACTAGACCATCAGGGAATAGTGTAGGTCAGGAATAAGGGAAGAGGAACTGCTGATTGACTAGGGTGTAGTTTCATAGGTAAAAAAGGAGGAGGGACCGGCCATAAGTCTACCAGGGAACCATCGTCTGGTAGTGATGGAGCAGAAGACTCTGTGATTGGTGCTAGAAATGCAGAAGAACCTTTGATCTTCAGGACATGCAGTACTACCTTGTGTTACATTTACAGGTGCATGCTGGGATGTTAATGGGCTGAGATCTGGAACTAATATTTGCATTCCTTTGCATCACTTATGCCAACTGATTGGCATAAGGCTCTATTGTATTGGGCATTAACAAAACAAAAGTGCCAGAAACAAGGCTGCAGACCATCCAGCCCACAGATGAGTAGATGGAGAGCTCGGAATATTGTTAGGTTTTTTTATTTATGCCACTCCCATGATGGCATGCCTTATACCAATGGGCGGCCTTGTAGTTAGACCTAATAACCCTTATCTGAGATTAAGGGTTAAATTTGAATAGTTTGTTGACTCCTCCCCGAGCACTGTAGGACAAGACAATTCCAGGTGTGACTATACTGTAAGTAGCAAATGGATCTATGATACCAAGTATGAGTTATTGACATTTTGCTGCGGATTACATTGCAGGCAGCTCAGCTTTCAATGTGCAAGTGACCATAACACATCCTCTAAGCTACTGCTGCTCCTTCTGCAGTGCCATCACCTCTGTGTTATGGATTTCCATGTAATGCACTCATCACGCTATCCTAGGTGTTAATTGACCAATCAATTGATTCGACTGTCACACTCCTCCCCCCCCACTCCATCTCTGTCTCTTCCTCTCAGTAGCAATGTACTATAAAAACTTTAGAAGCTATAAATGCTAAAACAAAGTCTTGTCAGTTCTCCACCTGTTTAGTTAGACATGTTAACCCCTTGATGTTGCCATTGCCAGTTTTTTTTTTTTTATGAGTGCAAAAAAAAGTATCAAATTACTGAAAGGTGTCAAACTACATGTGTTATGTACCCCCATGTTTAATAGTTTGGTCTGCCCCTTCTGGCTGTGGTTGTATTGCATGTAGGTAATATAAGTGCATGTAGGCATTTGCCAGAGAGGTCTTGAGTCAGTTGAGTGACAGCAGCTCTAGAGGGAACTGCGAGTACAGACCATCATGTCCGCACAGTAGGTTGCTGATGTGCCAGGGTGTATTTTTTTCTGGAGTCTGAAGCTGATCTCAATCAACTCTGGGTGGAGTTGTGAAAGCCATCAACAAGCAGCCTCTTGGGGAGAAAGCTGGATCATCTATCCCCCACACACACACACACACAGAAATCCCTGCTGCACAGAATTATCAGAAAGTATGCCAGCAGGGTTCAGTTCCCACATCTGGCACTTGGGTTAGTATCCCAGTACTGACACTGTAGTGCAGCATGAGAGGGGTGCTGCACTTCTGAAGTGCCGTCTTTTGGATGAGACGTTAAACCGAGGTCCCATCTGCCTGGATTGGTGGTAGTTCAGGTGGATGTTAAAGATCCCGTGGCACTTATTGAAAAGAGTAGGGGAATTTCCCCAGTGTCCTGGCCAAATTTCCCTCATTCACTAAAAATACCACCAATAGCTTAATCTGCTTCAAGGTCAACTGGCATTCATCTGTATCCCCCTCTCCCAGGTCGTGCCTGAAAATAGGCAGGATTTGTCTAGTGCACTTACCCGGTCAACAAAAACAAAATAAAATAAATAAAAAAAACTAAGCAGAGATACTACTGGGAGATTGAGGTACAAAGAGAAGTATGGGTCCCCTCTCTTTTTATTTGGCGTGGGTTCAGGTGTGGGAGTGCAGTGCCACTAGAAGCAAGGTATCTGAATGTGGGTAAGGGAGGCTGGGGATGGGGTACTGCTAGATGCCAAGGATCTGGGCATATGTTTGGGTGAGGAATGGGGACAGTGTCACTAGACACAGGGGATCTGAGCATGGGTGATGCTGAAGGGAGGGTGCTGGACACCAGAGATCTGGGAATGCGTTTGGGTGAGGGGGGTGTTCTAGACACCAGAGATATGGGAATGGGTGAAGGTGATGGAGGGGGTGCCGTTAGACATCAGGCATCTGGGCACGGGTTTGAGAGAAGGAGGGGGTGCCACTAGACACCAGAGATCTGGAAATAGGTTCGGGTGAGGAAGGGGTGCTGCTAAACACCAGGAATCTGGCCATGGACTTAGGTGAAAGAGGGGGTGCCGCTAGACACATGATGGGAACATATTTGAAAAGTTGCCACTGACATGGTGGATATCCTAGTTCCTCTCACATTTAAATGATATCTGCAGCCACGACAGATGTCGCAGTCCAGCTGTTTACTTGGAATGTATAACTTCCTTGGACTATTTCCAGATAGCTTACTTGAGACTCTCTGCAAATAGCAGAGCATACTGTGTGAGCTGACCTCATCACCTGTGAGGCTTAGGCACGGCATGCCTTGTTTACTGCTCAGTAGATTTCACATCTCTTAGCCCTCGCTCCATAGGTTTGAATGAAGCAAGGGATGAGTTTTCAGCCAGCTCCATAGGATTGAATAGGAAGTGAAGCACTAAGTACCCCTGCCCTATCAAGAGACTGCCAAGGTCTTTGGCACCTAAAAAGTTTCACATGGGGACTAGGTGGCTGAGGGGTATGGCAGTGGAAGACAGGGCCTTTCACTTCTCTTTTGTTGATTTGAATTCAGCACAGGTAGCAGCGTCTGTTCACTGGCTTGCGTGGAAACTGTTGTTGTTGTCTCAGAATCCTAGTGGACCGTTTTTCCACATTACAGTGAAACCCATGCCAAATGGCACTAATGTTCACCTTTTTAAGTCATCTCACGTGACAGAGCAAAGACTGAGTGGGATGGCATGGAGTCTGATCCCCACTCTTACCTGCTGGAGGTGGGCCATCCAGGGCCACGTGAGGACCACTGTACAGCCACCCATACTCTGCCTATGGTGTGTATATGCAGAAAACCCAAATGGCCAGTATTGTTAAGTTGGCACCTTTCCTAAGCAGTACTATTCATTACAAAAACAAACATTGCCCCCACCCCCCCCAAAAAACATTACGTTTCTGTTTCAGATTTGGTTTATGTCATTCCCCATGAGGAGAGACATATTGGTGGATCCCCATTGTTTGCAGGTTACTGTGAATCGGGCAGATTGTACACTTCAAAGCATCACAGAGGCTGAACATTTCTGAGATCCACTGCACGGGAAAGAGACGTTCTGAAGGTAACAGGACAGGCGGGCAAGAGACAATGTATGTCAGACAGGCTTCAGTTGTTGTCAGGACATTATAGTTGACAAATAAGTGTCCCAATCTTACACCAAATTGTCGAGTATGCAGTCTGCCCCCTTTTTTTTTTTTATCCATTCTGGTCTAGATTTTGGATTCACAACTTTATTATCACGGAGTGCCGTCCTCAGTGAAGGGTGTTTCATGCTGCAAAACTTGCTAGATGTAAGGAATGCCTTCCTTCGATCTTGTGATAACTACAATTACTCCCCAAGATACCCATTGTGCTATATCTGGAAGAGCATGTTTTATTTGTTTACAACAAACGACTTGTACAGCAAAGAGAACTGAGGATTAGAAAGCAGAGCTTCGCAGGTTACATAAACAGATCAATGTGAGTGACACAGCAGGTACTGCGAACTGATAAATAATTGGATGAGGCGATGCTGGGACCTGTCAGCCCCTGGTTATTTAAATATTTGTTAGTGTAGTACCACCAGGAGTGCGGAGTTAGCAGCATGCGCTGCTGCGCCTTTAAGGATTTATGGATGGAAGGGTCAGGAGCTGTCACTCACACTTCCCTTTGCTGAGTGAAGCAAACAGAGGAAGACCTTGAAAGGCTTCTTCTGTGGCATTTGTTGCTGTGGTTGAATGCCTGACAATGTGGACTTTTTTTTTTGCCTTACATTTGTTGCACATGAAGTAGACGGTGATGAATCCATTTCTGAAGTGCTTTTTAATATTCTGTTCCTTAATACCAAGGATTAGGTGTGGGATGATGGCTGGCAACTCTGCCTCGCAGCCTTTGTCTTTGTAGTACTGCATTTTTTTAAGCAGGAGATAGCACTGGAATTTAAATAGATTCAGCTGATGATGAGTGAGTCAACCGCATGGTTTCCAATAAGCATGAAGGCCCGTGTCATTCATTTTTTTTCTTGTAATGGATAATAAATGACCTTGTGTTAGCACTTCTTGTAATAGTGGGAAATGCATAGCTTCTGAGTGCTGTACATTGCTGGCGATAAACCTGGTCTTGTTGAAATGGCTGCTCTGCCTACATCACCCATCGTCATGTCATCAATAGAGAGTTGGAATATAATCAGTGAGAAAGGAGGTCAGGGGTAGGGTATGTGAAGGAGTCACAGAAGTTGAGGTACTCCTATGAAAAACACATTTATAATTTCATTTTTTAAGTTTATTGCAGCTTTTAAAATACTTTTTATCTCAGAAAGAAAAGCAAATGGATAGATCAGACCTGAAGCCGAATCCTCAACTAGTCTCAGATACTGCTGGGACAATTTAACAATTTTTTTTTATATTTAAGCACAATTCAGCTTACGTTTTTTTCCTACTACTTCTCACACTTATTCCTTTACTGCTGAGGACATCTGCATAAAACAATATTTCTGCCCAGGCTACCCTGTCTGCTCTGGCTTTTAGTCTACACCTGACATCACCATTCTGTTTATGACATCAGACTCTGTGGCTGTGTCAATAATTATGAGGTCATAAATGGGATTATGATGTCTGGTGTACACAGTCAGAGCAGATGAAACCTAGGGCACCAGCATTTTCTTTGTATACAGTTCTCCTTAGTAATACAGGAAAAGGGGGGAAAGAATTACAGAAATTATATGAAATATAAACTGATTTTTGTCTAAATCTGACATTTTGTAGAGTTTCCCCAATGGTGTCAGTGGTTGGTTTCAGTAGTCAAGTCCTGAGCATAAGTGGCAGATCAAAAACATGGGGGCAAGAGTGGAAACTGACGGGGAAGGATCAAGAGAGAAGTGAGAACATTTTTATAGCAGAATGGTGGAGCTGTGGAACAGTCAGTCAGCTGATGTGGTGGGAAGCACACCTATCAGTGGTTTCAGACATGGCTGGGACAGAGTGAAGGGCTTAGTGGTTGCTCAAGGTGGTTGTAGTAGGGAGGGGAGCATGGGGGTGGATAGTGTGGCTTAGAACCCTGTATGGACAATAAGTTCTGGGTTTGTTAGGGTTTTATGTGCAGACCGAACGGACCAATGGTTGTTATCTGCTGTTATCGTCTATGTTTCTGCAAGGATAGCAGGAACATTGGCCAAGAGGACAGGTGCCAGCTATGTTGAGTCATCCATTTTCAAAAATCTAATGAAACCGTGGTATCTAGGATTTTTTTTCTTCTTCTGTTTTTTTCCCCGGTTTTCTACTCCCCCAACACAGACACACACACACACACACACACACACACACACTTTCTCAGGCTACCCCCTGCTAGTCTTACTGCAGCCACATCCCAACCCTGACATTTCCATCTGTGGCCTGCATCTCTATGTCTTACTCCAGTGGCAGGATAAGTGGGGTGACTTCCTCTAACTGGGAACTGATTTACAAGGCCATCTTGTTTTTTTATGCCACTACAAAAACATGGCTTGAAGGGGTTGGCATCATGTTCTCTCAATCTTTGCCTGCCTATGGCTAGTTTGATTAAAGTTGACTCAAGTGCCAATTTTCTTGGTAGCTATTGCTCCCATTCCATTAAAGCACTGGGCCAGCAAAGCCGATATGTGGCTACCATTCGTGATGTGGTACCAACGAATCATGACCTCAGTAATGCGGCTTTGGGACGGCAGTCAGGAAAAGATAATTGTCCGCCAAACTAGGTTCTTAATTAATTGCTTCAAGCAGTTGTTCTCTAAAATTACAGCCACAATTACCGGTCAAGGATGCAATGTTATACAGCCATCCTTTCAAGTTTTAGACCTTCTAGGATGTTTCTCTGTGGTGAAAAGAGGGACTTGTCCTCTTTGTTTCCTATTTGATTCATTCTAGTTTTGCTTCTTTGTCCCCTGCCCCCACTTGGACTTCCAGGGTTATCATGGCAGCAACCTTCCCTACCAATGCCCACGCAGCATCTTGGTCAGCTGTTATGTTGTGCATAAAAGCTGGGTGGCCCACACTCTACCTGACTGGAGCTGACTGCCTCACCTCTGTAATGTACCTGACCCACCCCAACCCACCTGGCCCAGTGTGACTTTCTGGAGCTGATATGCGAACCCCACTGTCTATTGTGGCAGAACAGTGCATTGCCACTGGGCTGTCAGGGACAACCCATATAGAAGCCGAAGTACAATCCTGCATCATTTATGTACTGTTGGGGTAGTGCACAGTGATGTTAATGTTTTATAGAACTTTATGAGTTTAACATAACCTTCATAAAAGCTAGTTCAGGGAACACTGTCACTGCGGAGGAGCAGCTTGCCTTCAGCAAGTCATGTTTCAGTTTTCGTTTAGCTGCCAGTAAACATTGACAGGCTGATGCAGTCCCTGCTGAGCCCCTGAACACACACACAGCGTGCATGTGTGTTGTTTACTAATCAATCAATAATAAATGAAGCTGTGTCCATTATTGATGAGGCATTGCTCCTCTGAATGTGTGAAACTCAACCCCGGAGTGCACTATTTGCAAATGAGGATATTTCTATGCGACGTGCCAGTGTTTGGCCAACACAAAGCAGTGTTGTGCTGTGATAGTTAAGGAGTCACAGCACAGCAGCCAGTTACATTAGAGTCACATAAATTTAAAAAGGACATCGTTCTAGGCTGGAGATAACTTTTTTTTTTCCTATAGAGCTGTTTACTTTTCTCGTTCCCCTTGCCGACCACTATCACATCAGCCACCCCAGCCCTGTCACCCCAGCTTCTCCCAGGGCTACCTCATCATGCTCTGGTGTCACCTGAGTTGCCAAGAGTGGGGTCGATGGTCAACCGGAGGCATCCTGTCAGCTTCATAAGGTGTTTTCATCCTCAGTTTTCTGCCTCGTCCTCCATGTTGGTGCAAGTGCAGTGGTATGAAGACACTGCACATACTTTTGTACGATGACAACTGGCTAAATGCTGTGCTACCTCCTAGCCTCCACTAGGTGGCAGCCAAGCAGCAGTACATGCTGTCTCTGGCTACTCAGTCTTCCTTTGTGCCGCTGGCTAGCGAGCCTGGTCCATTCCCAAACCTGCGTCACTAGTGTGGCAGGTGGTGTGGCGCTCAGTGCCTTGGCTCACCACACCACCGGGCCAGTCCTTGGAGATAATTTTTTGAATCAAGACTGTAATCTGAACTGTTGAGGGACTGATATTTAAACCTTATTCATTTGGGGGAAGGGTGGCTGGGTATGTGTGTAAAAAATTTATAAAACTGAAACAACATATCCAGCCTTCTGGTTGGCTGGGAACTGTATGAATACCATACATTATAAAATGGGTAGGAAAATCCCTGCATTTTGATTTTCCACAACCAATACATGGAGACGGTACTGTCAATGGGTGACTTTTTTAATTTTAAAATGTTCTTCAGAAACCCATTTAATATGGACAGTAAATCATTCCAGGACACAGGAAGTACTCGGACAACCAGTTTCCAGGGCTCAAGGCACTCCTACAAACACAGTGAGGGAAAGGGAGAGAGAATAAATCTAAAAGTGCCCCAGCCGTGTTCAGGGATAGTCTTACTTGTTTGGATCATGGTGAGACCAAAACAGGAAAGCAATCCAAAAGAACAAGAATCTTAGCAAAAAAGCACCAAGGTAAGGGTTACCTGAGAAAGGCATTGACAGTAAAGTCAGGTTGCAATGAAATACAAAATTACACATACCTAACTAATACAGAGCTTCGTGGGGAGTAAATGCAAATCACCTTGAAAGAAGTGGAATTCACTACATGGGCACATTTTAGCTGTTAGATCTTCAGCTGTATCACTGAAGAGGAATTGATCAGAAGGAATTTGACCCTGGAATGAAAAATGGGGACAGGAAGATAAGACTGTTGAAAATAAGTGCAAGTCCAGGTTTGGTTCTGCTGTACTATTTATTTACAATTTGTACTAGGAAAGACATGCTAAGCCAAGGATTGTATCCAAGCATGTCCTGTGAGCACAGGGAAATTAAGTGACTTGCTCAGGGTCACACAGTATGCACTTGGTGGCAGTGGGATTCAAACCCAGTTCTCCAGGTTTGAAGCTTAGTGCTCTTGACCACTATGCTATGCTGCCTCCAAACATGGACTCTGGATGAATTGATTGATTTCAAATGTTTTACTAGGACAGATATACTGAGCTGGTAGCGACTCATTTCCAGTTGCTTTTGGGGTAGAGGGATGGGGGGACAGTGCAGATACAAAGCACAATGTTTACAAAATGCAGTAATATGTAAATAAGTACAACACAATGAGCAATTCACAGACAGTGCTTCTGAGCAGGAAATGTGCAGTACGATAAAGGTGCAGACAAATACTGAAATGAACGGTATGCTGTGTGAAACAACACAAGACTAGGCAGGGTGGGGACTGTGAATAAAAACTGGGGGAGGGGGGCTGTACTAGTGACAGTGCAGTGTGGAGAGAAGCGGACAGAAGTACAGGACCCAGAATCGGGGCATCCGTGGGAGTGAGTAGTGAAATCACGGAGGTGAGAGTTCAGAGAGTGAAGAGAAGGGGGAGAGAGCCCTAGAGTTTAGAGAGGCAGAAAGAGAAGGCAGCTTGACTGACAGGTGATATCTTTGGAGGAGAGTAGAGAGCAAAAGCCAGCAGTTGTGAAGGGAGTAAGAGGTAGTTGGGGGTAGAAAGGTAGATAAGAGGGGAGGGAGCCAGGCCAGAATTTGGAGATAAGGAAGCACAGTGGGCAAAACACCTGGTATCAAGGAAGGGGAAGGAGAAGGAGGTGTACAAAGAACAGTGAGGAATGCAGAAGGGACTTCGGGGGGCAGATCGACAGAAGGAGTGAAAGAGGGGGTCCAGTCTGGCTAAGGTGGACTTGGGAGCAGCACTGTAAATTATGTTACCATAGTTGAAAATGGGGAGTGTCATGCTTAAGAGGATGTGTGCAGAGGCAGGAAGCAGGATGCTCTTCTGATTCCTGTAAAGTGCACCAGATTTGAGGCGGAGCTTGTAGTGGATAGTGTTCTCGTGAACAGAGAAATCAAGGTGACGGTCCCGCCAGACCCCAAGGTACTAGAGGGAGGAGATGTCTTCAGTCATGGCACCATCAAGGGCATGGAAGGAGGGAAGAGGGCTGAGTCTAACAAGGCTCTGCCTAGTGCCAAAAGTCATAGTCTGTTTTTGTGGTGTTGAAGGACAGGTGTTTTTCACGGAACCAGTGCTGGATGTTGTTAAAGTCCAGTTGGAGCTGTGCTGTGCTGTACTGCATATTACTAAAAGAGAAATAATCTTTATGCCTCTGATGTTGCATTGTAGTTTATAGCAAAATATGTTCTATATCACAGTACAGGCAAACTAAAAAAGACAGATGGCTTCTTGACAGTATGATCCATTCCTTTTACAGAGACTGATTGCAGTTTGCTGTCTTTTTTTACTC
Organism: Neoceratodus forsteri; assembly: GCA_016271365.2. NCBI lineage: Eukaryota > Metazoa > Chordata > Ceratodontiformes > Ceratodontidae > Neoceratodus > Neoceratodus forsteri. Next base: position 1,229,913,147 of record CM057453.1, on the reverse strand, counting down.
TGAAAGTGTTTTGGGAGTTGTGGGGCTTGATTCCCAACCACAGACAGAGGTGCGACGTGGCTCTTATGATCACAGTCATGCTCAGCAGGGTCACAAGTCCTTCCCAGGTGACTGCAAGTCATTCTCTAAGATTTGCAGTCCTTGCAGCTTGTGTTGCAGACTGCATTGGTGGCACCTAGTTAAAGCTTGCTTAAAGCCATTGGTAATTCAGGCAAGTGCTCATCATTGGATGTGCTGGGGGGGCACTAGAGGATGTCAACCAGGTGCTGAGAGGAAGGGGGGAACCACAGCACATCAAGAATGCCATGGATCTGGGTGGAAACTGCATTAGTAGGGGACCTTACATCAGGTTTGCGTAGTGACATCCTATGCCCAGTCCTGTACCAGTGATTGCAAGTCAGAGTGTGGTGGGCTGGTCCCTTCTTTGCCTTACTCTCCTTGGAAATGCGCATAGCACTTCTTACATGAATGTCATTTTGGATACTGTATGCATCATTTTTTTCTTTAAAGCAGATAAGCTGTTGCAATATGCCCAACTGTTGGAAAATTGCATTCCAACATTTTAGTTAATTTATTTTTATACAGTTGCAGTAAAAAATAGTGAATTGCGCCTACATAAAGGCTTTTGAAAATCCAGCCCATGTCTCATGTCTACTTCCACATCTTGTTTATAAGGAACAGTATGGTTTTCTGATCGCAGGTTTTGAGCTATGTTTGTGGTCCAAATCAGCAACAGGCTTTTTGCCCCAGGGATTTACAACAACAGCAGACCTACAAGGATAACCATGGCAGTACCTGCTGCACAGTGCAGTTTGTATTGTCTGCTACAGAGTATCGGTTTCTATGTTGTTCTCAACAATAATGCTTTCCCATTCTGGATCATGTGACCGGGTCCCTATATAGTGACAAAGCAACTTTCGTTTGATCCTCTTATAGGTGAGTGTGTTTTCACACCCGCTGCATATATCCATTTTCAGGCCCCGCATCTGAGATAACACCACTTTTAGTACATCAGAAAAACTCAGCCTTATATCCACTCCATCTGGCTTTTATTTTTATAGATACAAATCATGGCATTGTTGTAAGTCAGTCAGGATTGTTTTGTTTTTTTTCCCCATCTTGTGATTTGGCACCTTGGTTGCTCTGATTAGCCTCTATCTGGCCTGATCCCCCTAGCCCCGTCACCAGACTTCCCTTGGACATACTGTACCTTCTCTGCTTGGGATCTGACACAGGAGCAGGGTGGCGTAGCCCAGCTGTCAGTGCGGGGCCTGCGAGAGACCAAGCTGTCATTGCGCTGCAGTCAGAAGGTTATTCCTTCATTTTCTACCTTGGGGCCCATGCACCAGCAATAATGCAGTGTGCATGCTCCGCCTCCACAGACACACCCCTGGTAACTGGGTGTCTGGGGTCCCTCTCCTTGGCTGACCCATGGTGCTGCCACCCAGATCTTTCTAGGTGGCAGTCAAGCTGCAGGACAAACATTCACCCCTCTCCGAGGAAAGAGCGCCGTCCTGTGAATGCTTAGTCCTCCCTCCACCAGCCCGCCCCGAGTAAGCCAGGCTCATTCTCGAACCTGGGTCGCTGGTGTAGCAGGCTGCCCGGCAGTCAGTGCCATAGCCCACCATGCCAGTGGGCCGGCATTAGGCTTGTTTATTTCTAAACATCCCGGGTAGTGTTATAACCATAGAGCCTGTCTTGTGCAAATTGTTCTGATGTTCTGTGTTTAGTTGGCGTAGCCTATTTTCCGCACAGGGTGTTTTGTAATTTTCTACAAAATAACACATTTTGATTTTAAACGGAAATTAAGTTTAAAAAAAAAAACAGAAGTCCTTAATGTGATTTATAATACGTATATATTTTATTTATTTATTTATTTATAATTTTGCTAACTAGGAGAGGCACACTGAGCTGAAGCTCATTTCTGAGTGCGACCTGGGGAAATGGAAAGGGGGGGAAGCAAGTGAACAGTTAGGTTACGATATACATATGGCATACAATTATTAAAATGAAAGATAATGACGTAACAATGATACATTTGCAAATATTGCTAGACATTTGTATCCCCAAGTTAGCACTAGATGCCAGCTGTAGCAGGAGAAACTAAAGGAGACAGGGAAGGCGGGCGGATGAGGTGATGATTACATTGGCATTAGGAGTCTGATGGGTTAGGGAAAGTGGGGTGCAGAAAGAAGCAAGCTAAGAACATGTGGAAAGAGAGAGCCTCACCCCAGTTGCTGAGAATGAGGAAGGAGAGGAGGGGAGGGATTGGGAAAGGTTACTTTTTAGAGAGTGCAGGGAAGGAGATAGGCGAAGGGAGCTTGGAGGAGAGTTCCAGAGGGAGGGGAGTCGGTACAGTTATTGTGTCTGTTAGGGTTATAAGTGCCTTCCCAAGTGCTTTGTGTGCCAGAGCTGCTCAGCTTTGCTGCTCTTTAATCCACAGGACTGTAACAGACACAGAAACTGTACGTATAAACATATATTATACACACTACTTACATGCTGTTCGGTTTTCAGATGAAATCCCTGCATGCACAGGGTATCTACTTCAACTGGTCTGATTTTCCAGCTAAATGGTCAAGCCGTGGCCTTTTTAAGAACAAGTACAGCATTAAGGGGACTGACACTGTTCAGACAAGAAAGTTTTTGTTTAGAATTTTTTGCTAGGAAAGACACATGACTGAGCAGAAGTTCATTTCTAGGTGTAACTCAACAGCATAGGGAAGTTGACTGCCTTGCTCAAGGGGACACAGTATACAAGTGGTGGTTCTGGGATTCAAACCCACGTCTACTTGGTTTCCAGGTTCACAGCTCAGTGCTCTGACCTTTAGGCAGTACGGCCTCTGCATCATGCAGCAGCATTTCCAGACATACAGTCAGATAAAACTGTTAAAAGGAACTTGACTGAATGATGCCAGTAGCCTTTTGATGCAAAAGATAGCCAAATCCCCTGCAGTTACAATAGTTTTGGAACAGCGTCTGTTGAAAGTGCTACAGTATAAGAAACTTAGGGGAAAAAATGAAGTGGTACCCAAAATTGTGAAACTCACTGGTGTGATCCATCCCAAAAGAATAAAATGGCAAATTCAGAGGCAGAGCTACATATTCATGAGTTCGACTCCAGAGCTGTATGGTGCAAGATTATCAAGACGTATCCTATCATTGGATAAATCACAAGAAAACAAAAGAAATATAATTTTAAAACGAATTCCAGAAGACTGGCTGCAACTGCTTGAGCTAATATCGCTATGTATTTTTCTGCCATGAAACAGGGTGGCTAGTACCTGCCCTGCCATAACATGTCCAATCCAAATTACTGTGTCCTGTTGATCACAACATTACAAATCTGAGAGAAAGCGTCATCTAACAGGAGGAGAACTTGCAGATTTGTGTTGGTTGATTATGAACTTGTAAAGGCTGACTGCGACTTTCATTGCATTTTGACGTGGCAAAGAGTCCCATTTGTACCTGATTCTTGCCTTCTGTCTGATTACTAGAGTTTCTTTTGCATGTGTGTTATTACGTTGTGTCCTGTGAGCATGATTCACCAGCACATCACGTGCCCTTTGTGGACCTCTTGAGTAGGTAAGCCACAAAGATAAAAAAAAACAAAAAACTTTAATTATTATATTCACCACTGTGTTATATAACCAATGCTTCCCAGATTTTTGGTTTTGTCCCACTGCTGATCGTTGAGGCATTATGGTATATTCGGACTGCTGACATACTACGACTTAACTTCTCAGTGTGCTTTATAGACTTCCTCAACATATTGTCTTATCTGTTTACCAAATAATATACACAATAATGGATGGGGACGTGTTCTTGTCGAGGATTTAATGATTGCCTGAGGTGTGGGATGCTACATAAACCCCGAGGGCGAAGCCTGAGGGGTTTATTACTGCATCCCACAATAAATCCAAGTTAAGAACACGTCCCCATCCTTTATTATTTATAACTGCCGGTTAACAATTTTTTTATTTTGATTTATTTTGCGGTTGCAGCTTACCTGCGTTTGCCACTTCCTGTTCTGTGTGACCGCCGAACAAGCGAACGAACTACAGAGCGAGAGTCGGAAATGTTGTGCGTTACAGTTTCCAAACGGAAGCATCAACCACATACATGCTTTTACTCCTAATATGCGTGTTTTTTTTTTCTTTTAAAGACAAAGTGAGGAGAACTCGTTCTGGCAGCTCCTCGCTAAGTGACTGAGGAGCCGCCATGTTTGAAAACTGTTGAGCACACCCAGAAGACATGAACAGCCAATGAGGGAGTGACTGTGTCTGAGTGACTTGGCTTGTGTTTGCTGTTATAACCCACGGGTTATAACAGCAAATTATAACTTGGTCAGGCAATGGGAAAAATTGCTGACCAGTTATTATAAATAAATAAAAAAATTGTCTTCCCAACTCAGGTTTGTGACATTGCAGTCCGTTTCCATGGACAGCACTGTGAATGATGTCATAGTGAAATACTTAGTGTGGCCAGCCAGCAGATCCTCCTAGAACTGTATTGCATGTTTACACTGACATGATATACAAGCTTAGATATTGCATTGTTTGATAGGGGTTGATATTGCCAAGGGAGCATGAAAGACTGGAACTAAGAGAAAGTGAATTTACCGCCTGGTAAGGAAATCATGTATTTGGGAATACAACAGCCATGAAATGAGAAATGGTTATGAACATGCAGTTACTGTACTATGAATTATGCACAGGTGATGTTTAAGAATCCCAGCTGTGAATGCATGGTTGTTTTGGGATGTATCCTAATGCATAGGTCAACACGGATTAAGAATGTGAAAGGAATAGTAGAAGTTACTAAACTGGAATATAAGATCTGTCAGTGAAATGGTATCAACAAATACATTGTATAAGCTCTGTATTAATCCTTTATCAAGAAATAAGTAATGTAGTAATACGAACATTATTATTAATATTTATATTCCTTAAATTCAGGGACCATTGACTTATGAGTGAGCAAGGGATCTTGCAAAATTTTAGACAAAATGTGGCGGTAGTTTTGAAGTAACTACAAGTAAAATAAAAAAAGATATTAAGAGTGAGTGACTGTCTTTTTATCTTAGATTTACATTGATCAGAATGTATAGTAAGCTTTCATAGAAACAACAGAACATTGAGAGATAATAAATATGCTCTCTGTTATAAATCATGGCTTCATTTTTAGCCAATCAGAATTATTTCTAAACATTACAGACAGTCTAATAACCATAAGCGGTGTCTCTTGCAAACAGTTCTAAATTATTATTTTTTTAATCTAGCTGTTTGGCCCTTAGAGCCGTCACCTATTCCTCACTATCAGGCCCCTCTCATTTTCCAGCCCCATCTTTCGCTTTGTCCACCGTCAAACCGGCAGGGATCTGCATGATGCAAAGCCCGGGGAACCCACAGCCATCATTCTGAGGTCTTGAGATGCATACTTTCTGCATTTCTCCCCTTCTGTTAAGTCCTTTCTCTTTCCTAGATGTCAGGCGATGCCTCTGGCTGCTTGGCCGCAGCAGAGCATGCTGGGCGGATGCCACCCTCAGCTTCACTTTGTAGTTCTTTCACCCAAAGAACTCAAGAAGGCACTCGTAACAATTAAGGAATGCCAGCATGGTGCATATATAGTACGTTGCAATAACTGAATTAATTGTAAGTACAAAAATATTTATTCAGATCAGCTGTATTTATTTGGCAAAAAAAGGGTCATCGTGTCGTTTTTTCTGCAGCAGTGTATTTCTGACATTCTTAATATTATTCTAGCTTTATTTCTGATGTTCTCAAATATTTTTTAGAACAGCATGTTTTTGCAGGCAATTTTGTAATTAATGACTTGAGTCATTAAATATGGCTGCCACTCAGTTTTTAAAAATATCTTCTGTTGAGATTACCTGTTGAATGTACATACTAGATTCATACTGTGGCTGTATAAGGATGGTGTTACCACATGTTTCTGTTGGTAAACAACCCAGCTCTGTACCAAGATATTACATTTTTTCATGGTGGAAACAGTATGGAAATTGGAGCTTTTTTTTTTGTTGGTCCTTTTTACCTCGTCTGGCATCTCTGGTCTGCATTTCACATCCTAGCATCCGTCCTTTCCCCAGCCACCATCTGTTTCTGCCTCAGCCCCCAATGAAGCCCCCACTGCCCAATTACCCCCATGGCGGGGTGGTGAAGAGACCCCCCTCACTCTCCACCGAACCAGGATCCAGTACTCGGCAGTGGTGCCCCCCGCCGAGGCCAGGCGTCCCCAAGACGGCCATCAAACCACTGCGAGCGAGCACCATGTTTTTCCCTGTTTTCTTGGTCAGTGTGACAGGGGCGTGCAAGGACGCCAATGGGGGACCACGCATGTGTCCGCATGTGCTCCCTCCGGTGTCGTGCCCCAATGTCACCCCTTGCAGTGCAGTGCCAGTTCACCGCCCCCAGTCTCCGCCAGAGGTCAAAAGTGAGCTGACAACTGGTGTCCCCCCTTCCCGGAGAGGGAGAGTAGTCCCACAGATGCTCAATCCCTCTCCGCCCCTGCAGAGTCTGTTCCTGAACCCGGGTCGCCAGTGTGGAGCGAGGTGTGGCGTCCAGCGCCTCAACCCTCAGCGCCACCGGGCCATCTGAAATGGGAGCGTTTTATAACTTTAAAATTACGTTTCTTAATTTAGCAAAGAGAACAAAAAAAATGTGTATATTGACATTATTTGCCAGAAAAACATAATTGCTGAAAACAAAGAAGCTACATGGTGACTAACAAATACTGCTGCTTTAAGTAGAGAGCTCAGGCATCCACTTTAGTATATCATTTAGTAAACATACTCTGACTGTTTGCTATATGTTCATTCAGATTTATTCCATTCAGTCAGGCAAGCAGAGATTAGATACAAAGGTTTGTTTCCAGCTGTGACCAGGTGGGGAGGTAAAGTGCAGTATACCGCGGCAACAGGAGCAGGCGTGAGAAAGCACACTTTTTTTTTAAGTTTAAGCCTGTCGCAAGTTTTGCAGTGTGTTTTGCCTGGTTTTCCATGTAGTCCATATGAAACGCTTTCATCAATTTTCTAATTTTGCAGTGCACGTGCTATAAAAATCTCAGAATTTACCATGACAACAGGCTGCTGTCTTGACAAACACAGCAGTTGTGAGGTCAGCTGGGGACAGACAGCTGGTTTTAAAACAGACAGAACAATAACTACAGGTATGTTAAAGTTAAATGCAATTACCAGAAATGCAGTGCTTTGAAACACTTCATTTTGGGAGACAGCTGGGGTCCAGTTCTAAGTTGCAAAAGATGCACGTGCAAAACGGAAGGGGAGGGCAGAAAAACTGTCATTCAGTTATGCCACCACCCCTTTATGGGAGGGGGGAGTGACTAGAATTCAAACTCAGAGTAAAGATTCCTGATTTTATTTTAATGTGAACTGAATAAGGATTAAAGTAAGTAGGTAAGTAAAAAGTTTTATTCATATAATTATATGAACTAGGATGTACTCATTTGAACCGAGGCTCATTTACAATGAGGTCCTATATAAACAATGTTCCACGTTATGTACAGATTTTGCAATAAAGACAAACGTACAGGTAACACAGATTAGGTTATCTAAAATAATAAATATTCTTCACTTTGACAACAATTCCTAACATTAATAGCTTGCTGTCTAAACCATGCTGTAATGTTTCGCCAGGGTAATTTCCCCTTACAAGATTTAATATCAGCTGGGATCTTATTCCATGCCACTGGGCCTCTAAAAAAGACAGAATGTCTACCAATCTCTAGGTTATACCTGGGTACAACAAACTCTGGGGCATGTGAATCTCGCAATGAGCATAATTTAGTTTGTCGTGGGATCGCCGCGTCAAAATATGGGGGCAGAGTTCCCAGCCAACATCTACACATAATAGCAAGCAGGTGCTCCTGCCTATATTCAGATGGTCTCAGCCATTGAAGGCGATTAAATAAGAAGCACTTGTGAGCAAACCTATCAGTTTCAAGGATAAATCTGGCTAATCTACCATAACATATATTAATCCTGTCCAATAAAATCCCCATAATGTAAAGTGGGCAAAACCACCGAGCGTACCACTTTTTCCCTAGTTTCAGTGCTCATAAAGTGTCTAGCATGATACAAAGCACCCAGTTTTCTTCCTAAACTAGTTACCACACTGTTTATATGAGCTGCCCAATTTAGGGACTCATCAAGCCACATTCTCAAATATTTGTATGTTTGGGTCTGAAGGATCAGGGATCCCTCCAGAGTATACATCTTCAGTATCAAATCTTCCTGGATTAAGGGGGAGTGGGAAAATAAAATTGTGTTTTTTTAGAGTTCATAGATACATAGATACATACACAGTGTCGGCAGATAAGGGCCTATGGCCCACCCAGTCTGCCCATTTCAGCTTGTAAGTTCAGTTTATGTTTTCCTAGAAGTCTGTTCAAAACCAAATCACTCTCCCTCAAAAAATTCTGCAGCTCATCAAATGCTTTCTGAAGCTTTATTTGAACCCCATTTACTGAATAATCTGAAGTATAAATAATCATATCGTCAGCATACAAATGATAAAAAATAGATGAATCTGAAAAACTTAATCCATTCACATAGACATTAAACAGTATTGGGCCTAAAATTGAGCCCTGAGGGACCCCCATCCAACTCACACAACACCCGATGTCCAATCACCCAAAGTAAGCAATTGAGTTCTTCCTGTCAAGTAAGAATATAGCCATTGCAGACTGGATCCCACAAAACCCATTGAGGCCGCTCTGGATAGGAGGACCCCATGGTTCAGTGAATCGAAAGCCTTTGATAACTCAACAGAAATTGCACCATCTGGGGTCCTCCCATCCAGAGCAGCCTGCAGGTCCCCAGTAACCTTAACCAAAGCTGTCATGGTATTAAAGGATTATACCCTGTAATCTACAGTTTGTCTTTAATTAGACTCTTGTGTTTGTACACTAAAGGTCAAACTCCCCATAATAAGGATATCGTTTTATGAAGGCCTGTCAACAAAATCATGTACCCTTGGAACTGTAGATAATTGGCTAATATTTTGCCCATAACCGAGTTGATTTTAATGCAATTTTGCTTACATTATACTTAACAAAATGCAATTAGTGTGACAGGACGTTTAACAAGAAAGCATGGCCATTACATAGATAATTTACGAAATGAAATGCGTATTGGGTGCTTGTCAGCAGCCCAAGCTCATTCTCAACTCACCGCTGATTTAAATGGCTGCGCTATGTCTTAAACTGATGCGTGCATGGTTTAATTTTTAATCATGCTGCAGTCATTCAATTAAGGGCGTTCATGCATTTTGCAGAATAGTTTTCTGATGCTGTCTTAACAAAGCAAGGATCAATGTACTGCTAATGAGTGTGTGTAGGCCCGTATTGTTTTTAGATCAGTGGTGTGTGATACAGTACCAAAAAACAGATTAGTAATGATGCAGTACTCCCCACCAATGTCTCTTCTCAGCCATTGTTTCTGTGTTATTCAATTACAGTACTGCTTTATGTGCTTCCCCACTCTGTTGTGGCACTCGGTCCTCTGCCCGTGCCTCTGAGTTTGAATCATTTCAGCCACATCCATGTCTGGCCCCACCTGGCTGGGAAGGTCTGGGTGATTCATGGGTGGGGGGTACTTCAGGTCTGTGGTGACCACTCCAGAGTGGAAGGACTTATTGAATGCGCCGCAGGAGAGTCTTGTGCCTCATGGAAGCAGTTAAAACAACAGACAGCATGCCTTATTAATTTCTGCAGTTCCATCTCTAACACAACTCTGCCTGATATCGCCATGCTGGAGCAGCTCACACTGACGAGCTACCAAAAGTGTGACTAGTTTCATGTCCAATATAATGTCTGCTGCACTGCTTCTTTTTTTTTAGAAAATCTGCATTTCTCTTTGAAGTAGAATTTTGCTTAAATTAGATAATGTGGCCAGAGAAAATTACAAAAAATATCAGCAGATAAAGACACAGTGGTCCATCCCAGTCTGCCCATTAACTGCCTGTGTGTGACCTAACTGAGGTGTTTGCGCTAATAGCGTCTCTGTACCCCCTTCACAGGCTGTCATTACTTCCCCATTACTCACAGGCCCCATGGGTCCTGTCCGTGCCTGAACCCTGTCACTGACTTAGCTGAAACATCTTGCTTGTGTATGATCGCTTGCATCCTCCATTCATCCACCACAGGCTTAATGAAAAGAACTTCCTTGCATCCCTGCTGAATCCCCCCTCACCCACCACCAGTTGCCGTTCTTGCCCCCTAGTTTTGGTGCTTTGGTACCTCTTGTACATATCACTGTAATCTATACTATTTATTCCCCACAAGAACTTGTTAAGTCTCTGTCATGGCCCCCTCATTCCCATGGTCTCCAGAGAAATATACAAAACAGACCTCAATTGTATTTTCAAATTCACTTTAAGAGCCAACTGTTCCAGGGTCGCTCCTGTAATGGGGGCAATAGTCCCAGTGAGACTATCTAGTTAAAATAAATAAATTGTACAGTACAGATCACAGGAATGATTTATTTAGAAACTTGTAACTGGGAGAACCACACTGCGGGCTTGTTTCCAGCTGTGTCCCATGTGTTTGTGTGTGTGTGTGGAGCAGGGTGGTAGAAAGTGGCTGAGCAGATCCTATGACTTGTCACGTTAAACAACAGCAGTTACTCCACGTTACATTTGAAATTACAAATAAAAATCACAGAGGCGCAAATGATCAAAAAAGAATCAGCATGAGGATTGGAACCCTGTGGATCAGCAATAGCCAGAATAAATAAGGAATCTGGTGCTCCAGTTCTTAGCGGCAGTCAGGATGGCACAAACCAGGGGCATTTTGGCCTTGCCATTGTGCTGACAGCACCATACTCGAAAGTAAGCACATGTTGCAGGGCACAGGCATCTCCCTCCAACAGAGACACAAGGCAAATCCAAGTCCAGGTACTACTGAGTGCATACAACAGACCAGCGTGCACCTCAGTGCTCTGAACTGGTTGCAGTATATGGCAAATGGGCATCCTGCCCAGAAGTGTCCCCCTATCTAGCCCACCCATGTTTGCATCACTCTGATAGTCCAGCAGACATCCTACCCACTCCCACAGACATAAATAGCCATAGTAGTCCAGTGCTTCCCCTTCCGAGCCATAGCATTGTTCTGTTCTTCGTGATCTTTTGGTCTCTGCCCCCCTCCCCTAATGCATCTTGACTGCTAAGGTTGTGAACCCTGTTACAGGAAAGTAGCAGCAATGTGCCCTCCCCTCTCCACACACACACACACACACACACACACACACACACACACCTTACCACCTGCTTTTAAGGAGCTGTAACTAGATGTGTTTGCAGCTGGACCTGCGAGGGCCTTCCTGCCTTTGTGCATGGCCCTGTGGCCCACCTTCACCACTGCTGACAATGACTTATGCAAGCACTTGGCGGCATGTTGCAACCTTGTTGAGAATGCTTCCTGGAGTCACAGTATTAATGCTGGTGCTAAGTAGTCACAAGGATTAAGTGCATAACTGAGGGTGGGGCTGCTGATTGTTGCTTGTGCCTTTAGGTTCTCCGTTCCCCAGTAAATGCCAGGTTGCATTGCAGTTGGGATCTCCTGGGCAGATAATTATTTTATATTCTAGCTGGGTAAGGTTCCATTTAGAGGAATGAAACACCCAGGACCTACAGTAATGCAGCAATACCCCCCTTATCACCTGCACCATACCTGCACTTTTCAAAATCACTGAACTGTACAAAAATAAATACATTATTGTACCTCTAAATATCTATTTTTGTTTACTGAAATACAGATAACACTCGAGGCAACGATGTGCCATCCAGTGTAAAAATAATTCCTTGTTTGTAGGATCTGGTTAGCAAGGAGAGAGCCTACTATCTTGTACACAAAATAATGCATCTTCGGCTCGCTGCATATCCCTGCTCTGTTATAAAAAAAGGTTGCGTCTGTGTTCTGATGAAGGTATTGGTTACCTCTGATGAAGACATGGAATCCATTTTAAGAGCACAAGGAAAACATCTGTTTCTTTGTTTCAAGCAGACTGGTGAATAAGAACTATAATGATGAAATGAAATGAGTTGTTTTCCGTTACATTGCAGCCAATATATAGCAGGATTAAATCACCAAAACTGGGTGTAAATCACTTGCAGTTAGTCACACCTGCTTCCAGTCAGGAGCCCAATGTATGCATTTTTTTAACGTCTTGCAAGTAAACTGCTTTGTGTTTTTTCTGCTCAGAGTGCAGTTTAGAAAGCAAATTCGATCAGCAGCCACTATTCAGCTGTATCTCTGCTGCATACAGTAGTTTACTTTGGGTTACTGCTTGCATTGCTACTCGAGGATTTTCCAGGGGGCTTGTGCTCCAAGGCCAGAATCTATGTCCGAAATGCAGTTATTGATAATTTTATTTATTTTTATTTTATTTATTTGTGTCTAGGATTACAAAGCACCTTTGAGCCAAGGCTCTTTTACAAAGGCTCCACGTCATGCTGGTTACAAGGTAACAGACACTAATTAAGGGGGGGCGATGGGAGCAGAAGCCCCAGACTCATAATTTTTATTATTGCTCCAGCACAAAATAGCTAAACGAAAGATAAAATTTCTCAGATGTGTAGGTTCTTGGATATTGGGTAGATGTTTTTGATTTAGGGCACTGATCCATCACAAGGGATATCACTGCCCCTATTAGTTAAAGTATATATCAACAGAACTTGAACTGGGTTACTTCTGTCATTATCCTTTTTAAACAGTTAATAAAAAAAAATAAAATAAGGTGTTTTTTCACTACGGTCCTGAATTACACTGTATCGGGGTGGCATTCTATGTTTGGTGGTGGACTGGAATAATAATAACAACTTGACTAGACTTTCAGAAATTGGGTTTACTCTTGCGTGAATGTGAGAAAGCATGTCATTAAAGAGGATTATTTATTTACAGTTCTGCATACTGGGATAGCCTCATTTAGGTGAATCCCCTATTTTTGAAGTGGATCCTTGGGATATTACAGCAGCAGAGTTGATTACATTTAAATATGGAGAGCCAGCCCACAGAGTCTTCCCTGCCACTGTTTCCCAGACTGGAAGACCCTGTCACAGGTGCCGTGGTAAACAATTAACAGAACAAGGAGTCTATTGCTTTTGTAATTGGGTGGGCCATAACGTGACAGGGTCTGATGGTTCCTGGCATGTAGCAGAAGGGAATCTGCGATGGGACGGCTCTGTAGTGTTGTAGTCTTAAGCACTTTAACTGTTCATTTGATTGATTGATTGATTGATTGATTGCCAACAGGCACTGTGCACTTTATTGTATTCTCTCATGATTGCCCTCATTTCACTGGCATCAGTCTGTACTGTTAATGTATTTGGTCACCATAGTGCTGCTACGGTGTTGCTGCCTTTGTAATTCGTGTTCTGATTTATAACTTTGTTCCTCATGTACTCCCCTCCCCTGATTGCACCTGGAGATGAGTCTTGACTCAGTGTACCTTTCCCCCTTAGCACTTTTTAAATAAATAACTTTATTTATTTAGAAGTTGTGACCAGGGAAAGCACACTGAGCTGGGGATCGTTTCAAGTGGGACTTCCGGGGGGGGAGTGGGGCATGGGATATATAATATATGCAGGTACAGTCATAGAAGAATGCAGAAATAAAATCTGCAATACAGTAACTTGGTGAAAGAGGTAGTACAAGCTCTAATTAAAGGTAGCACACAGTGGAGTACATAGAGTGTCAGCAGTTTGCATATGTAATATGCAGTGCATATACAGGGCCCGCATACAACAACACTGCAATGCAATCAAAAACAATACTGTATATTTAAAGCACAATTTAACACTGTGTTTAGGTAAGGTCAGGGGTGGGATAGACACAGTGGGGGGGGATTAATAGTACTAATATAAGGTTTAAGACAGGTTAAATGATAATTAATGCTAGCTTTGCAAAAGGTTAAATGATAGTTAATTAATGCTAGATTTAAGACAGGTTAAAAGTTAGCCAGTTGATGTTAGGTTTAAGACAGATTAAAAGATGTTTAATTAATATTAGCTTTAATGCAGGTTAATAGCTGGTGCAACTTGAATTGCTGAATATTTCTTGAACTTTTTATGTTATGTAGCATTGAGTTCCAGCTGATTGGAGCCATGGCCACAAAGACCTTCTGACAAACTCCTTGCATGGTCTAGGGATATGCAGGCTATTCCTTTTTATGTTTGCTTGCGCACATGCGCAAGAAACATTATGTGGCAGCTTAGGAGAGAAGCGGGTTGTGGAGGTGCGGCAATGTGACAGCCAGTGCCAGCACTGCATTTGTGGGCTTGGCGGTGTGCACCCAACGCAGGCCCAGTGTCCTGATGACACTGGTTCTGCAGAAGTGCCACCAACTTGATGCGATGTGGTCACTGCAGTGAGGGGCCACCTCATCATTGCAGCGTCAGCAGTTCCACTGCAATGAGGGAGCGACCTGTCATTGCAGGGCAGTACCTCACCTGCTGTAATGGTACCAGGAACAAGGCGGCTCTATGCGGCCGCCTCAGAGCCGAGGGGTTGCCCAGTCCCCCTGTTACATGCCCCCGACCCCCTTCATTTGCTGACAGGGAGCCTAGTCCCCATCAGCATAATGTCACCACCCCCAAGTTTCTGTTGTGTGCTGATGGGGTGCCCAATCCCCCTCGGCATCATGTGCCCCCAACAGTCTTCCTTTGCCAACAGGAGCCCAGTCCCGTTGGCTGATCCTTTCCCAGTTCAGTTTACTGATGGGGGAGCCCACTCCCATCGGTATAATGTTTCCACCCCCTCGATTTCTGCTGTGTGCCAAGGGGGTGCACAGTCCCCCTCGGCATCATGCACCTCCCCACCTCTTTCTGTGCTGACAGTGGGCCCAATCTCCGTCGGCTTTGGTCCTCCTCCCCACAAATGCAAGTGGTACACTGGTAGCCCACCCCAGTGTACCAAACAACACCTACGAAAGAAGAAAACCGACCTGCGATATCTTTTTTTTTTAACCTGCAAAATAAGAAAACGGTCCCTCACAGTCTCTCCAGCCCCCTCCCCCAACCCACACCCAACCTCTGCACACCCTGCCTCCCCAACCCCCATCACCCCATATTTACCTCTGAAGCCCAGTGCAACAATCTTCGGTGGAACGGGAACACATCTGCACTCTTCAAAGCCGATCGCAAACGGAAGAAATGCCAGTAAGCTGTATAATGGCATAAGTAGTTTTTTTTTCAACTTTGGCGCATATCTTGGGAATTTTTGGGAATTTTGACACCAGCTTTTCAACATGGGGTTATTGGGATCCCTCCTCATGAATTCAGTCATTGTCATGGTGTTATTCTGTCCCAAAGGTGATTTCACAATCACTGCATGAGAATCACCTTTGGGACTGATTACGAAACGACAGTGCCACCGTTCATAGGTGACCTCTCAAAATCGATGTTGCAAATTTAAAAAATCTAAAAATGACTGTTTTACAGTGTGCATTGCGCGAGTTTCCATGCATGCTCGTAACTTCATGAATTTGTAATATTTTCACTCCAGATTTTCAACAATGGCATTTTTTCACACCTCCTTATGAACAGTACAGCTGTCAGTTTACACATCCTGGCCAAAATGTGTTTTAGCAATTCTGGCACAGAATAGCACGGTCGCTGTGGGAAATCAGTTTTAGGGACAGATTAAGAAAATGACAGTGACACTGTTCATGAGCAGAGGCCCTAAAATGCGTATGTTGAAAATTTGGTGACGGAAGTCCATAAAATGACTGTGTTACAAGCATGCTTTGCGCAGTTTCCATGCACCCTTGTAACTCCGCAAATTTGCAATATTTTCATGCCAGATTTTCAACACTGGCATTTTTTCACACCTCCTTATGAACAGTACAGCTGTCATTTTTCATATTCTGGCTGAAATGTGTTTTTGCACTTCCAGCGCAGAATAGCGCAGTTCCAGTGGGAAATCAGTGTTTGGGACAGATTAACAACAAGCGAGTGAGAGAGGGGGAGTGAGTGAGCTCAGCGGAGCTCTGCCGGGACTGCTGCGGATTTCTTTGTGGGCAGCTGGAGCCCAGTACAAATGGGCAGTCTGCAGCAATCTGAGAAACAGAACGAGCAAGTGAGAGTGGGGGAGTGAGCGAGCTCAGTGGAGCTCTATCGGGACTGCTGTGGATTTCTTTGTGGGCAGAAAAAGGCGCCAATGCAGGTAGGAGCCTAGTACGAAAGGGCAGCTTGCAGCGCCGGGAGAAACAGAACGAGCGAGTGAGAGAGGGGGAGTGAGCGAGCTCATTGGAGCTTTGTTGAGACTGTTGCAGATTTCTTTGTGGGCAGAAAAAGGCGCCAATGCAGGCAGGAGCCCAGTACAAAAGGGCAGCCTGCAACGCTGGGAGAAACAGAATGAGTAAGTGAGAGAGTGGGAGTGAGCGAGCTCAATGGAGCTCTGTCAGGACTGCTACGGATTTCTTTGTGGGCAGAAAAAGGCAGCAATGCAGGCAGGAGCCCAGTACAAAAGGGTAGCCTGCAGCACTGGGAGAAACAGAATGAGCAAGTGAGAGAAGGAGAGTGAGCGAGCTCAACAGAAATCTGTTGGGACTGCTGCAGATTTCTTTGTGGGCAGAAAAAGCTGCCAACACAGGCATGAGTCAAGTACAAAAGGGCAGCCTGCAGCACCAGGAGAAACAGAACAAGTGAGTGAGAGAGGGGGGAGTGAGTTCAACAGAGCTCTGTCGGGACTGCTGCGCACTTCTTTGTGGGCAAAAAAAGGCGCTAAACCAGGCAGGAGCCCAGTACAAAAGGGCAGCAGCATGCAGCGCCGGGAGAAACAGAATGAATGAGTGAGAGAGGGCGAGTGAGCGAGGTCAACGGAGCTCTGTCGGGGCTGCTGCAGATTTCTTTGTGGGCAGAAAGAGCACCAACGTAGGCAGGAGCCCAATACAAAAGGGCAGCCTGCAGCGCCAGGAGAAACAGAATGAGCGAGTGAGAGAGGAGGAATGAGCGAGCTCAGCGGAGCTCTTTCAGGACTTTAGAGTTGCCCACCCACCTGCCCAGGTTCTCTGTGGTCCTATATTACAGCAGGGTCTCTGGGGTGGAGACAAAGCAATGATTGGATACTTTTACAATTGCTGTAATAATACAGATTTAGTTCTGTTTATTTCTCTAACTGAGCTAAGTACTGAGCTGTAGTGTTAGGATTGCTGTGTTCTCCCATTGGGGCTACACTCAGGTGGACCTGTTCGCCTCCAGGGAGAATGTGAAGCTGAGGCTGTTTCACGCCCAGCCCCCTCAGCAGGGCTTATTGCAGGGGGATGCCTTCTCGAGGCCGTGGACCCCGGGCCTCTTCTATGCCTTCCCTCCATTCCCCTTGATCCACAAGGTGCTTCTCAAGGTGAAGAGGGACCAGGCACAGGTGATTCTGGTAGCCCCAGACTGGCTCCGCCAGTTCTGGTATCCAGCTCTCCTCAGCCTGAGCTCCAGGCTCCTGAGGTGGCTTCCAGCCCGCCCGGACCTGATCTCAGTCAACAAGGGGAAGGTACTCCATCCAGACCTTCCAGGCCTTGGGTCTTTCCGACGAGGTCCTCAGCATCGTTGAGGCATCCCGTAAGGAGTCGACCAGAAAATGCTATGCCTTCAAATGGAAGAGATTCTTCATTTGGTGTCAGAACAAGGGGTTGGATACTTCTTCCTGTTCCTTGGCTAGCATTCTGGACTACCTGTGGTCCCTTTCTCTGCTAGGGTTTTCGGTCGACGACCCTTAAGGTACACCTGGCAGCCATCTCTGCTTACCGGGTGTGGGCTGGAAAGCAGTCGGTGGTGCAGGAGAAGGTAGTCAGGCGCTTTTTCAAAGGCCTTGATCACATATCCCCTCCAGTGCGAGAACCTCCACCTCCGTGGGATCTACTGCTGGTATTGGCTAAGCTCATGGGCAAGCCATTCGAACCGATGCACAGGTGTAACATCTCCCACCTGTCATGGAAGACCGCCTTCTTGGTGGCTATTACTTCAGCCAGAAGGATGGGAGAGCTCCAGGTGCTTTCCATTGAGTCTCCTTATCTGGTCTTCCATAGGGACAAGGTTGTCCTTCGCCCCCACCCGAAATTCCTTCCAAAGGTGGTGTCAGAGTTTCACCTTAACCAGGTGTTGACTCTGCCGGTGTTCTACCCCAATCACACCTCGGAGGACGAATATAGGCTCCATACTTTCGACCCTAGAAGAGCGCTCTCTTATTATAAGGAGCGGATGGCTGAAGTTTGGGGAGAGGTTCACCAGCTGTTTTGTCACCTACGCTGAAGCCGCAACTGGCAGACCTGCAGCCAAGTGGACGATAGGCAGGTGGATCACCTCCTGCATAGATCTCTGCTATAGGTTGGCAGGCATAGAGTCTCCCAAAGGGATAAGAGCTCATTCTACCCGCCATACCACTGCTTCGGTGGCTGCTTCTAGGGACGTCCCTATCCAGGAAATCTGCAGGGCTGTTACCTGGAAGTCAGCACACACCTCTATTTCCCATTACCACATTGACCTAGAGTCACGCTGGGATGCTGGTTTTGGGACCTCAGTTCTCCAGTCCTTATTCCCTAAGTAGGGGGGACGCCCTTGCTTCCCTCCTACTGGAGAACTGCTAGGAGTCTGCCAATAAGTGTGGATTGAACAGCATGTCCACGTCCCTAGAAATACAGGTTACTCACCTGTAACAGGAGTTCTAGGAGTGGTATATGTTGTTCATCCACACAATCCATCCGACCTCCCCGGTTTCGACATGCAACCTGGTTTCCAGCGGGCTAGATATGGCGTCATGGGGCGGAGCCGAGAGTTTTACCACCCGGGTGTTTGGAAGGAGCCAGCTTGAAGACTTTCCAGCAAGATTTAAAGCGGCAAGGAACCTGCCAATAAGTGTGGATGAACAACATATACCACACAACATTTACCACTCCTAGAACTCCTGTTACAGGTGAGTAACCTGTATTTATTTGTTCTGTTTATTTCTCTAACTGACTTGAGTAATACTTGGCGTGCAATACGATTTCTAACTGGGCTAAGTGAAACTATGAGGGCTGAAAACAAAAAGTATGGTAGCTGAGGGGTGAAAAATGGACAAGGAGGCTTTAGGATTGCTATAGTAATACAGTATCTAACGGATGAGATTTGAGACTGAATCAACCCGGTCGGCAAGGGGGCAGTAGGGGGACTAGTGTTGGGGAGGAAACAGGAATTTGAGTTAGTAGGGCCCTAACAGTTGTAGTAGGGTACAGAAACTGGGAGTAAGAACCTGTAACATAAGATGGGGGCCAAAATGGGGCAGGTGCCGTGTGTCAATAGGGTGGGCATCTTTGGAAGGGAGGTGGGGTGTACAGGGTGTGGGTCCTTCATGATCCTGGACTGGGCTTGGAGGATTGAGGGGTGTATGCTCTGTAGATAATTGGGTAGTTTGAGGGAGGAACTGTGGAGGTTAGGGAGGAGTCTAAGTGGCAGGACAAATGAGTATGGTAGGCATCCTGGCTGGGGGGGGGAATAGGGGATGGCAAGGAGGGATGGGGGAAGAACAACTAGGGACTGAAACTGACCCCAGTATCAGAGACACTAGCAGAAAAGAGAGGAGAAGGGAAGGGTGCCCGAGGTGAGGGAGGGGGGCCTCCTGATGGGGGAGGAAGAGACCACGAGGAGTACCAGGGGAGAGAACAGATGGCTGCGGGTAGGGAGGGACTAGTGGTGGGACCAGGAGGGGCACGGAAGGGAACAAGTTGGAGGGGGGAACCAGTAGGGGGAAGAGATGTAGGAGGGGTATCAACTAACAATAGATTCGAGCCTCTGGTATGGTGGGGAGCAGGAACATACTGGGGGGGGGAGGACAAGCAGGACATGAGAGGGATGGCAACAGGTAGGGGAAGAGATAGCGAGGACAAAAGGGTAGAAGGGGGCTAGTAAGGAAGGAGGGGTGACTGGAGCAGAGAAGGCTATGGGAAGGGGAAGGATGGTAGGGGCATCACTATCAGGGTCGAAGGGAATGGGGGCTCTAAATTTACATCAACGGTGATAGGAGAGGGGTTGAAAATCAGCAGGGGAGGAGGAGAGGTCAACATGGGAAGCCCAGTAGGAGGTAGTCAGGCTGGGAAGGGGTTTAAGGGGGATGGGAGAAATAAGGCAGAGAAAAGGGTGAGGCAGAAGTAGGGGTGCAGATACAGAAGTCAACTAGGGTGCAGCTGGTGGGGTAAGGGGCAGGAAGAACGAATACTTGGGTGGCGGAAGGGGCATTAGAAGGAAAGGGGATAAGGGAGGGGTACTTGTCCTGGGGATTCTATACTGAAAGGGTGAGATGGGGCAGAAGGGGAAGGCGCAGCCATATTTGGGTTGAAGCTATCTCTGGGTTGACTGCAGGAGGGCCAGGCACTGCTCAAATATGCAGCGGGGAGAAACCTCATTTACTCTTGCATGTGGGTACAAACAACTTGGCGGAGACTGTGGAAGTAGTGAGGGGGAGGTTCTAGGAGTTAGGCAGGCAGTGTAAGAGCATGGGGATTCGGTGGCATTCTAGAGGTACTCCCGGTACCATGTGCAAGCATGGGGAGGAAGGGTAGGATTGAAGACTTCAACGAGTGGCTGAGGGATTGGTGCCACACCAGAAATTATGGGTTAGTGACTAACTGGGGTAGGGTCTGGGGGAATAGTGACTCGTACACGGCGGATAGGCTACACTTGAGCAGGGAAGGGACAGGAGTATTAAAGACGGGATTAGAGGGTATATCTCTACTAAGGTGGATTTAAACTAGTGGGGGGGAGGGGGCAAAAGACTGAGGTTGGCAAAAAGGTCCAGACAGGGGAGCCTAATGAGCTCACCCCCTAGATATAGGTAAAGGCAGAGGCGTAGTAACCCTGGGAGGGGGCGGGCAGAGTGGTCTGAGTGTACTACAGAAGGCACCACCACCCAATAAGAATAATGAGGAGAAAGGGTGCGGACTACTGGGAGGAGGGACACAGGCTGAGGAGAAGGAGCGGTATGGGTGGAAGGTGGGCTCTCTCAATGCAAGAAGCCTGGGGAACAAAACTGCAGAGCTTCAGGTGCTCCTTTCAGAGGAGAAGGTGGACACTGCTGCAGTGACAGAGACTTGGGACTCACAGTACCATGATTGGGACTCAGCAATCCCGGGATACAGGATATACAGCAGGGACCAGAGGGTTGGGGGGGTTGCACTGTGTGTGATGGAGGGGATCAAATGCATAACAGACGAGGGAAAAGAGGAGAGGAGAGGACAGAGGCACTTTGGGTGCAACTCCTGGACTCCAAGGGCAGAAAGCTGAGGCTGGGAGTGGTGTACAGACCACCAGCCCAATCCGGGGAACTGGATGGGGAGTTGGCAGAGCAGATAAGGAGGTTGTGTAGAAGGGGGAGTGTGGTGATAGTGGGGGATTTTAACCTACCATGGGTTGACTGGAGCACTCCGGCCACTAGCAGTTCCAGGGAGCAGGTGCTCCTTGATGCATTCCAGGATAG
The DNA here is from genome assembly GCA_016271365.2 of Neoceratodus forsteri. Lineage (NCBI taxonomy): Eukaryota > Metazoa > Chordata > Ceratodontiformes > Ceratodontidae > Neoceratodus > Neoceratodus forsteri. Next base: position 1,229,891,667 of record CM057453.1, on the reverse strand, counting down.
CCTTCTGACACAATTGGTAAGTGAGCCTACAAGGCTTGGTAGCACTCTGGACCTAGTACTGGCAAATGGGGAGGCGGTGAGGGAGGAAAGGGTGGATGACCCACTAGTGGGTAGTGACTACCAAACAGTGCGGCTCATTCTTGCGCTGGGTAGGGAGACAGGAGGCACAGGCACTAAGGTGGTGGACTTTGGGAGAATGGGAGCAATACTGTGAGGGATACTCCAGGATATAAGGCCAGGGATGGATGCAGAACAAAAGTGGGGAGTCATAAAGACTGGGCTAACAGAGGCCACAGTAGCCTGCACCAGGGCCAGGAGTAAGAAGAACAGAGCCAAGAAACCATGCTGGCTGAACAAGGAAGTGCTGCAGGGGCTGAGGACATAGAGGGCTGCATACTGGAAGTACAGGAGAACAGGGAAGGGACAGGATAAGGAGGCTTACGGGAGTTGGTCAAGGGAGGTGGCCAGAAGGGTGAAAAAAGCTAAGGCCTCCAGGGAATTAATGTTAGCACAGGGCATAAAGGGAGGGGAAAAGGACTTTTTAAGGTATGTCAGGGAAAAGAGGAAGTGCAAGGAATATATTGTGAGGATAAAGCGGGGAGCGGATTGGGTGGAGAAGGGGGAGGAGCAAGCAGAAATTCTAAATGAGTACTTCTGCTCCATTTTCACTAAGGAGAGGGATGGTCCACTACCAGCATGGGGGGGGGGGTGATGGACAAAGTGATCACAGAGACTAGGGTGCTAGGGGGGCTGAGGGCAGTAAGGGTGGACAAGGCACCAGGTCCCGATGGCATCCACCTAGGGTGCTGAGGGAGATGGCGGAGCTGTTAGTTGAGCCACACTGGCAGATCTGTTCAACACCTCCCTGGAAACGGGGTGTGTGCCCCAGGACTGGAGGGTCTCCCATGTGGTGCCAATACACAAGAGTGGGCCTAGGGAGGAGCCAGGAAATTATTGGACAGTCAGTCTCATGTCCATAGTGGGTAAGCATATGGAGGTGATACTGAAGCAGAGGCTGGTGGCATTCCTAGAGAGTAATGGCCTCCAAGATGGGCGGCAACATGGGTTAATCTCAGGGAGGTCTTGTCAAACCAGCTTAATAGAGTACTATGACTGGGTGACAAGGGAGTTGGACAGGGGCCATGCGGTACACGTCCTGTTCTTGGCCTTCAGTAAGGCCTTTGATACAGTGCCTCATGGGAGACTGGGGGAATGTGACGGCAGTGGGGTTGGGAAAAAAGCTGATTAAATGGATAGAGACCTGGTTACAGGGGAGGGTGCAGAGGGTGGTGGTGGTGGTGGTGGTGGAGGAGCTCTCGGCACCTAGAGCAGTGACAAACGGGGTGCTGCAGGGGTCAGTGCTTGGTCCGGTGCTATTTGGGCTCTTTATCTCCGATATAGCACATGGAGTGGGGAGCAGGGTTAGTCTTTTCGCAGATGATACCAAATTGGGGGCAGTGGTGAACAAAGAGGATGGATGGGAAAAACTGCAGGGGGACCTAACCAATCTAGAGACATGGTCGGTGAAGTGGCAGCTAGGATTCAGTGCAAACAAATGTAAGGTGATGCACTTCAGGCCTAAAAACCAGAAGAGGGACTATTGCTTGGGGGGGGGTGAGGTTGGGGATCACAGAGGAGGAAAAGGAACTAGGGGTGTTGGTAACTGGGAGCATGAACAACTCAGCCCAGTGTAGGAGAGCAGCAGCGAAGGCAAACAGGATGCTGGGGTGTATCGCAAGGGGGTTCTCATCCAAACACAGGGATGTGATCCTCTCTCTCTCTCTCTACAGATCATTGGTCAGGCTGCAGCTGGAGTACTGTGTGCAATACTAGAGGCCATACCTGAGGAGAGATATAAAGTTACTGGAGGGGGTGCAAAGGAGGGCAACAAAAATGTTAAAGGGGATGGAAGGAAAGGAATATGAAGTTAGGCTGAATGAGCTAAACATGTACACACTGGAGGAGAGGAGGGATGGGGGATATGATTCAAGCATTTAAATACCTGAGGAGGGGCCGGCCCGGTGGTACTGAGGGTTGAGGCACGGGATGCCACACCTCATGCTGCGACCCGGGTTTGTGAACGGACTCGGGTCAGTGGGGGTTGGTCGGGGGTGGGAGGATTGAGCGTCCCAATGGATGCTCTCCTCCCTTGGGGAGGGATACCAGGAGCGCTATGTACACCCGACGTTCTGAGAGAACCGGTGGATGCACCAGTTCTCAAGGCATTGGCGGCTCTGTTCATCAGAGTCGGGGGGGGGGACATTGTTGGGCATTTGGGAGTGATGTGCATCAGCAGGTCACCTCTCTGGACTTACGTCCTCACGCCGGCGTCCCATGGGCGGGGTAACAGGGGACACAGGAAAAACTCCTTCAGAGGTCCTAGATGATGGCCGCCCCGAGCCATTCAGACCACCACCAATTCTCGGGACAGACCCCGATGTGCAGGCAGGAGACAGCAGGAGGGGCACTCTAGGGGCAGATTCAGAGGTCAGGGGACTGGAATGGGATGGACGGCCCAAAGGAGTGGACACTGGGGGCAGGCAGGAGAGATAAAAAGAAAGTTAAAAAAATTAAAATAAATACCTGAGGGGAGTAAATAAACCTAGCACCGAAGGGGTGTTTAAACTGAGGAGTGGAAGAGAGACGAGGGGGCACGGACTAAGGTTGGAAGGGGGACGTTTCAAGAGGGAAATGAGGAGGCACTACTTCACTGAGAGGTTGGTGTCTAGATGGAATGTGCTGCCAGAGGTGGTGGTGGTAACATGTAGGACAGTCAACAGCTTTAAGAAGGACTGGGATAACACAAGAGGAAGAGTCAGGGGGCAGGGGCAGGGACAAGTGGGGGAGGAACCGAGGGGTAGGAGGCTGGGGCAGCTGCAATCTAGGGTGCTAGCTGCACACTCGGGCAGATTTAAATGGACCGATTGGTCTGTTCTGCTGGCAGATTCATATGTTTGTATGTATGTTCATATGTAAAATCACAGTGACTCTGTTCATGAGCAGAGGTCCTAAAATGCCTATGTTGAAAATTTGGTGACAAACATCCATAAAATAACTGTGTTTCAAGCGTGCGTTGTGCAGTTTCCATGCACCCTCATAACTTTGCAAATTTGTAGTACTTTCACTCCAGGTTTCCAACATTGGCATTTTTTCAGACCTCCTTATGAACAGTACAGCTGTCATTTTTTACATACTGCCCGAAATATGCGTTTACACATCTGGCGTAGAATAGCGCAGTTGCAATGGGAAAGCAATGTTCGGGATAGATTAAGAAAATCATACTGACAGTGTTCATGAGCAGAGGTCACAAAATGCCTATGTTGAAAATTTGGTGAAATAATTCCGCTAAATGACTGTGTTACGCGCATACGTTACGCAGTTTCCACGTGCGCTCGGAAGTTCTAGCATTTTTAATAGTTCCACTACCGATTTTCAACATTGCCATCTTTTCGCACCTCCCTATGAATGGTGCAGCTGTCATTCTTCACATCCTGCCCAATCTGTGTTTTCGTACATCTGGCGTACATGGCATGGTCGCTGTGGGAGCTCAAACTTTGGGACACATTGACAAACTCACAGTGCCACTGTTCATGAGAAGAGGTCCCAAGTGCTTTCATGAGGTGGGGGTCACAAAAAGGCAATGTTGAAAATTTTTAGTGCAAATACCAACAAACACCTGGGGCGTTAGGGTTTCTAACCATAACGTCCCACCCTGTACAGACTAACAGGCATTAGGGGTGTGCCTTTGGATTGCCGACTGTAATGCTCATGCTGTTACACCCACACCCCCACCTCTGCAACCAGTGACAGGCATCGAGGTGTGCCTTGGACTCTTTGGCCCCAGAGTTCACACCATTCTCTTATATTGCACCCATTTCAGCATATGTCCTTATGGAGTGGGGTGACTGTAAAACCGCACACCCCAAGGTACACCTCAACACTTGTCGGTGTCTGCAGGATAGGGTGAGGTGAAATGGCATGATTGTTATGGGCGACAACCCAAACACATACCCCAATGCCTGTCTGTCTCTGCAGGCTGGAGGTGTGGCTGGCGTGAAGTTCAGTACTTCACTGCCATTCCTGCTCTGCATCTGTCTAACTCCTGCATTTTCAATGCTAATACCAGCAAGCAAACATTCAGCATTGAGAAATGCTTGTTTTATTTTGGTTTTACCCCCCCAACCGTGCTGTCACTGTCATTTAGGTGTATACCCTGTAGATAGAGATGGATCCTGCTCAGGCAAAAGCTGTAATATAGATGTATAGATGGTAGCTGGGGTTTTTCTTCCTGTTTTTCTTTCTGTTTTTTTTCTCCCACAGCCACTCTTCTACTAGTGGTATAGACAGTGCTTCCATTGGCCTCAGCATTCCCCTGGTACAGGAGTAAGCTCGCTGACCCATCTGCAGGGAGTTGCCATGGCACTGGAACATGTTGCCCACCCTCCCCTAAATGGCAGCTGCCTCAGCTTGGCCTGCATTCTGAGGTGGCGACCTTAGTCTGCTCCTGACCTTGGGTCACCTACTCAGCAGTACAACAGCCGCTGGCCCATTTGGGTGGTCTGTATGCAGGAAATTCTTAACATGGTTCAAACTCATGGTTGTATATGGGGAAGGACTGGTGTTGGTGATTGGGTGGGATGGGTTTCTGCAAGGCTCCACTCCTAGTGCAGTCACTGACTTGCAGGTAGAGGGAAATCAGAGGCAGGATTAAGGATTAGGCAACAGCCTTGGCTTGCCACAGTCTGTGTACATGGCAGTCTCCCTGCCACAGACCTTGTGACCACAACATTCCATGCTTGTGCAGTGGAAAGTTTGACCTCGATGACAGCCCATTGCACACGTACAGTGAATACAGCAACAGCGACGTGTGAGGATGGCGGGTTTACAACAAAACTAGGTTCCCAGAATCATTTGCCAGGTTACATTTGTCTACATGGTGACCTCATTTATCCCACACTGCCCCTCTACCCCATGTAGAAATGACTGTAATCTGTTATAACCTAACAGAGTTGCATCAGAGGACAGAAATGTTTTACATTGAATTTACTGCTGTTGGAAAATGCCGATCAACACATGAGATGATCAATATGTTTATTTATCTTGGCCTAATTATGGGGTTTATGTCCCTGATTATCTTTTTACCCCAAGGGCCTCCCCCCAAATTAAAATGACACCAGTGCCCTGCTCTTTGGTTTGACACTGGTTATTTTCCTTTTGGAGGAAGCCAGCTGTCCCTGGATTGGATGCACATTTATGAGGTAGGCTTCTTGTAGGTAAGGAAGAGGAGAGTGGGTGAGCTTTGAAAACTACAGGTGTAATTCTTATGCAAGGCCTGATCAATAAGGGTAGAATGTGCATCTTGACATCCAGTCCCTTGCTGGGCACCAAAGAAGCTCTCCTGATGCTTACTGCTTAAGTAGTGTGGGTATATGGGAATTTATACAATAGAGGTGACTGGATACAGCGTTGGATAAATACATGTATCCTCACCACTGTGTGGGTAAATCGATGAACTGATATTTATCCACAGAGTTGTGAATTTATCCACACACTCATGATGTCACCACCTCCGCTCCCTTCACAGTTCAACTGTACTTCATTGCTCCTGCCCGCCAGCTCACTGCAGCCTGCCTCAGTCACTCACCTACAAAAGCACTGTGGTACCTCTCTAAAATCTCCACACTCTTATATCCCTCCAGACAGCACCTGAAACATACCGTACTCCCTGTACAAAAAGGAGCCACCGTGCCACTGCCAGAAAACAAAAACAAACCCGCCATACTGAAAGCACCCTGCAACCCTCCTACATTCATTACACCGCCTTTCACACACTGGAAGCAACCCTCATGACAGCACTACCAACGAATCATTCAGCCAGACACAAATGCATAACACAAAGGCCAGTCACCAGTGAAGAACATCACGGAAAACTACAATGAAACCCCAGAACCACTAGAAAACTCGACAAACAAACACAGACTAAGAAAAATCCACACTATAAAAACACACAATGCCCTATTGTATAAATTGAATATGTGTTGGACTCCGATGGAATACACTGTGCATCTCCACTCATGGAGACTGACCTTGGGAACCATCACTTGAGGCTCCGCTATGCTCCGCCACTCGTGAGGTTACCCAGTGTCAGTTTCCACTCGTGAAGATACATGGTGTATTCCACCAGAGCCTAGCATGTATCCCTTGTTTCTTCAGGGCCAAGAGCACACCCAGATTACAGCAGGTACATTTGTTGTCGCTCCAGCTCTGTGTGTACATAGAAGTGTATGTGAAACAAAAAATAGGATTCTCATTATTAACAATGTTGGATTTTACTTGTGTGTACATTGAAGTGAACATGAAACAAAAAACAGGGGTCTTCTTATTAACAGTGTTGGATTTTACTTGTAGTCGATTGACATGAAAAGTGAGGTGATGAGTAATGAACATACGGGTTCAGTATCAGCAGTGCACTTCACGACCACCAGAATTGTGGCCACACTGCAGGTGAATTTCAACTTGGCCAGCGTAAATCTTAGGATGTGGTCAACTTGCTAATTATAAACAGCAAAATAAAAAACAATAATGTATTTGTCAAAAGGTACTGTCTGAAAAACAACCTTCTTACAGAATACTGCATGCCAACTGGACATGGTTTCCTGTAACCTTTTGAATGTTCCTCCAAAATGGAATGGCTGGGGTCCCTGAAGTCTGAGGCGGCATCAGAGAAGTCCAGTCTGGCTGTGTGGGTCCAAACCTGCGGAGCTCCTCCCCTCCTTAGCCTGGAGACTTCCTTATAGTCCACCTATCTACCAACAACTCCTCTGAAACTAGAGTCTGATGAGACGACCCCCACCCCTGGCAAAGAAGATCTTGTTCAGCAACTTCTCCATAACTCCATGGCTTGGTTGATGATCCTTTTAGCAGCATCTCGGTTTACATTTTTCCCCCTCATGATCCCAGTAAATTGTGTGACCCTAGAGGACTCCCAGAAGCCTTCTATTCTGTCGTCCCTTAGGCCTCAGGTGGTCAATCTGCAGGAAACCCTGTAGCGTAGCCAGACCAATAAGCATATGAGACTGGCTACAGCTACTCCCAGGGTGTCCTGTAGGTTTGCCATCTGAGGTCTGAGGCTTCCCTAAGTCCTCGGGTCACACTCACAGCTTAATGGGCTTGGGATGGGACCCACAGGAAGGGGAGAATGCCAACTGACTGAGATACTAAATCCCTGCTACATCTCCCAAAAAATTGCTCACTTCAAAAAAGCTGTGAGAATAGACCTCATCTTGAGTTCTAAATGTACCTGCTTCAGGTAATCTGTACACCCAATTTGCACTGTAACACTTTTTATTGATACTGTAATAGCAAAGTTCCATTCTTGTTGCTAGTATGCTGTTGTTTCTTACTGACTACATCCCTCTGGAGTTGCTGTTTTTTTACTGTTTGTGTGTAACCTTACCTCTTGACTCAAACGAGGAACCTTTGTAAAAGAGCACCTGCCCTCAAAGGTATTTCTGTGAATGAATAAAATAACATAGATAAATAAATAAATACTGCTAAAAGGATTTTAAAGTCTTGGAGTTATTGTTGTGGGGAAGGGAGTCATCTCATTGGACTCTAGTCTTGGAGGAGGTGTCACACACATATTAGTTGGAGTCGGGCAGGGTATAAGGAAGCCTCAGGTCTTGGGGGGAGTGGGGGCACTGCTGAGAGTTGGACCATGGATGCTGGAGTGGGTACTCTGGTTTTTATTTTGGTGGGGGGGGTGTTTTTTGGGTGGCAGCCTAGAAGTTTGGTGGCACTGATGGGCTTTGGCACGTTTGGCAACACATCTACCAGTCCAGAACTCCAGATGGCATGGATTGATTGACTGAGCACCAGGATTTATAAGGTATGGGGGGTTCCCAGTCTATTACCAAACTACTGTTCGATGCCCTATCTGCATGGGATTCCACATTCTAGTTCCACATCCAGAAAGGGGATTTTAGGAATACCAAAATTCCAAAATCCTAAAAAGGGGGGATCCAGTGCATCCAAATTGTGCATCTGAAATCTGAGCAACCCTTGCCTGAAACAGCCTAGTGACATGGTGGCAGCGAGTTGCAATATGGGAGTTGCTGGGTCCTTGGATACAAGCTAGCAGAATCTAGGGGATGTCGTGATGGGTGTGTGCTCACCCTGCTTGTTCTCCGCTGTAGCACCCCTTGCTGCTTGATTTTGGAAGCAGTGAGGAGCAGAATGTGAGACTGGTAACTGACAATGTTCAAAGTAAGAAATGCCAGGTGGGAGCCATGACATTAGTTGGGTTAGGGAAAGCCTATTACTTGAACAGCCCCAGTGTACTGGTGCTGGTGATGTTAGTCCTGAAAAGTAAAACCCACAGAACAGGGAAGGGATGTGAATTTGAGTAAACTACAGTAGCGTGAACAGCATTAGAAAATGGGCTGTGAAAATGCTGAAAACCTGATTGGCTAACAGCATTCCACAGCCATACAGTATGTTTATCAGCCAACAGAGCCCTTTAAAAACAGGAGACACCACTGTACCTGCAAAAGGACTACTTTACATACCAATCTTTTTTTTCAAATATTTTAAGCTACCTTTTTTTTTTTTTATTTTCTTACTTGCAAAAGACTATTTTTAAAGCACAGTTAGACCGTTTAGAGTGGAGGGTGCTGGGGGAATACCTGCACTTCCAAGGACTGTAAGACCCTCTAGCACTGGGCCTCACTGTGCCCTGGATGTGCTTATATCTCCCAATACCCCATACCCTCTTGGGTCTTATGCTTAATCAAAGCTAGATGATGCCAAACAAATGCGTGCAGCACAAAAACTATGATAATACTGCCAAAAAGACTGAAACAAATCATGTGAAATGCTTGGAAGTGTACATAATGTTTGGTTTCAGCTCCTGCTGATGTTACAGATGGGACTCGAGGGGAGAACAGAAGGTCCTTGGTATATCAGGGGTGGAGATAATTAAACAGCAGTGAGTGTAAAACATCATTAATGTAATAAAACAAAGTCGAGGGGGGGAATCTCGGCTGTATACTGTGAGCCATACAGACTTGCACGTAGTGCTTTTTGAGACCCATTATGCATTCTGTAGACATGTTAGGTCAGACATCTGAACGAAATGAAATGGAAAGAAAATGGTATGCTTAACAGCACTTTCCTGTGCTCCGTGTGTGGTACAGAGTGTGCAATACATAAAGGTGTCTGGACCTTACGACAGAGACTCACAGGTTGTTCTTTTGTACACTGGACTTTCTTTTTCTTCACATTATGTTTACCGTTGCTCATTCTTGGAGTTTCAGTAGGTTAATGATTGCTTTCCTGTGACCTAGGGCTTTATTTTCCGGCAGTGAACAGACCGCAGACCACCCGGAAGAGCTACAAGGTCCAGCTTGTGGCAGTTGGTGATTTTCAATGAACAATGCAGTATCAGATACTTTCAGAAGAATTACATCATAAGTTGCCATCAATGGGTATTCCTGCAGCAAATAGTAATTAAAAAAAGCATATCTCATGGGTCTGCGGCCCTACTTTTACCCTGCAGTGTATGAGTCAGAAAACAGCCACTCCCTACAGTTGGCAGTTTTACATTTGACAGCAGCAGACCTCCCCATTTAGTGGATGTGCTGTGTTTATGTTAGCAGCACAGCCAGAATCGGCCTAAGTCATCCTGAAGTAAATTATAGGTGCATGGTTGCACCCCTGTAGTTACGAGTTCTACTGGTAGTTCTATGTTAAGCCCCAAATTGTGCACTTGAATAACTTTGCGACTGTTGAACGGATTTGCATGAAATCTTGCATGCACAGTCTCGTGGGATAGATCTCTGGATGTGCCAAGTTTCGTTCCATGTGGGTGGGTGGATTCTGAGTTCTGGATAGTGCAAAATGCTAATTTTTTGCGCTTTTTTTCCATTGAAATGAATGTGTTTTCCTTTGAATTTGGCTACCACCCAGACAGTTTGGAATTTTGGTCTGAAATTTTTAGATGTGCCTTTTGCTTGTTTTGTGAAAAACTGTTAATCTGCTCCAAAGTTATTTCATTTTAAAACATTTTAAAAATTGGTTCTGAGCATGCTCAGTAAGCACTTCAAGATAGCTGTATGAAACAAAAAAAGAATCCTTGTTCATGTGGGTGCCAGTCCTTTTTCATGACAGGAAAATAATTTTTTCCTTTGCCGCCATCTTGTTGTTCTTTCTTCCTTAAAAATTAAAATCTAGAAAATCACAAAAATGACATTGTGGAGAGCGGCCAACACATGTAGCTTGCTTATCGGGACCCCCTTAGCTATTTTCTTCACTGAACTGTTGGAGAAATGCTCTTGAAATATTGTTTTTTTTCACATTATAAATCTTTTTTTCGTATTCGTGATACAAAAAAAGATTCAGTTTTCGTATCACTAGTCACGAAAAACCATTGTTCTTCTTAAAGGGAAAATCCTTTTTCCTTTGCTGGCATCTTTTCCCTGGTGTTTAATGGCACCTCCCTACCCACTGATCATTGTCCCCGTAATAACAGTATTTTCTTTGGTGTCTAGAAACCTTGCTGGAGATTCCTTCATCAGTATCTTGGAGCAGGGCAAACCCTTGGCGACCCAGAAAAGGAGCCCGGCTAGCACTCACTTTGCATTCTGTAGCAAAATACACTTAAGTACTGTATATAGGTTTTCAACAATGCAAACAGTTGTCAGTTTTTAATATTATTAAACTACCTTTTTAAAATATTCTAAGTTTGTAACAAGTAATATATCTGAAATAACAGTTGTGAAAGTTTAAATGTTGAATGCATCTGGATGCAGTGAGTACGTACAAGAGCGAGGATCAGATGGTCTCCACTTTTAAAGATGACGTTTCCCCTGCTTGGGCTGAGATGGTGAAAGAATTGAGTTTGTGTTGCTGTGACACAATGGTGAGTGGATGATATTCTGCTACTCATCAGATATTACCACCCCAAGTCGTGATTCGATGTGGAGTTGGAAATTGATACATCTAAACCAGGCAGATACTCCAGGGCATGTTATGTTTGTACCTATATTAGGAAATCCTGGGGGTTGCAAACTATAATGTTTTACATCGCCGCCCCTTCCCAGTGGTTGTGGACAGTGCTGTGGGGTGCAGAGAATGGACAAACATATTGCAGGGCTAGGGGCTCCTCTGGCTAGCTGCTGCAGAGGTCAGGCAACCTGTGAGCTAGGGAGAGAGAACTTTACATCTTCCTTCTGTGTATTAGTTATGGTCTAAACTTAGAGGTTGAAGCATTTTAAATGTTTCATAATGTTAGTGCTAATATGAACTGTCCCCCTTTTTAGAGGCAAAACTGTACTTCTATGTTATATCTTAGTTAAGTGACCGGCGCCCATAACATCTTCTAATTCTATGAAGTGACTGGCGCCTGTAACGTCTTCTAATTCTGTGTCATCCTCCTGCAATTAATGCCTTAAACAATCAGCATGTGTTAACACAGTGCTGAGTGGTTAAGGCAGAAATTGTAAGAGGATGGCATAGAATTAGAAGATGTCACAGGTGCCAGTCACTTGATAAATTGGACATGAGTAAAATTAATTTATTAAAAGTTCAGTAGCATAATAATAAAGGGACGGGTTTGAAGCACAAATAGCACTTGTTATTATGCATGAAAAAAGCACTAGAAAAAATACGGCCTCCAAGTATTTAAGGTATTAATATGCCGTGTTATGGAATGCTAATGAAACTAACGCTGATGAGATTCAAAAGAGATAGGTGGCGGAGGGCTGTTGTCAAGATCTAAATACTAATAGGGTCACCAATCACTTAGGGCCTACAGGGGAATGAGGAAAAGACCCGTTTAAAACTGGGAGCAAAACGAGTCACCAATAACTCAAGGACCTGCGAGTGAATGAGTAAATGACATTAAGTGAAAGCACGTGCTAGAAACTTAGATGTGGACTGCCATACATCTCAACATTTCTCTGCAGCGCAAATCACTTGAGGACATTCGCATGAATGGAACTGTGTTGTAAGGCAAATGTTTGTACTGTTAGCAGTCTTACTAATAGCGGAAAAATAATATTTTGAATGAGATGGACAGTGTAGTTAAAAATAAAACTCACAATAAGACAAACTGGCTAAAGGGACCACAGTGTAAAAAAGTACATAATAATACTGAAAGGGAGCTGAAAGGTAAGAATTAATATTATGCCGCCATTCACTCAAAGATAATCATATGAATGTAAAAGTCACTGGGAAGAAAATGAGTTGAGTGGAAACATGCAAATGCAAACACAGCTGTCAGGAAACTAGACTCCACCTTGCCTAGACAATAACGTTTAAATGGCTGATTGCTAAAAAGTAGTCCAATCAAGAGTCCAGAATGCTGAAAACAGTATATTGCTGGGCATTCAATAATGAAAACTGTCTGGTTGCTATGAAGCCACTCCTAAACACAAAGGAATGTGGAAATGTGAATCAAAACATGAAAAGGGGGACTGGAAGGAAGGAGGGGGCAAGTTTAAAGTTAAAAATGCTAAGAGGCATTATAGTGTACTAGTTAAGTGCAGTGAGCTGCAAACCTGGGGACCTGGAATTGAATTCCATCAGCCCCTACTTGCATGTTTTGTGACCCTGAGCAAGTCACTTAACTTCCTTGTGCTCTCAGTTTGCACCTGGAAACATGCCCTTGTTTATTGTGCCTTTCCTAGTTAGGGTTTTTCCCCCATTCCACCTATTGCATGTAAGCCAAATAGCTAGAGAACAGCGAAATTATATTGGGGGGGGGGGGCGGAGGAAGGCTGAATAGCCCCCAGCAGGAGGACTGGAGATATGGGATTACCATAGAGCCACATGTAGATCAAGTTCACAAGACAGAAGAACCTGTGAAGAGAAAAAAAGAGGCACACGAACATTAGTGCAGTACTGGAAATCTACAAAAAAACATATAAATAGGGCTTCACATCCCAATGATCAGTAAGTCATTTTGGCTTTAAGATCCATAGAGCATAAATCCCAAACTTTTTACTATTGCAAAAGTTTGTTTTCTCTGTCAACCCTTTTTCTTAGGGGGATGAATATGTTCAATACCTAAAAAAAAAAAAAAAAAAAAAAAAAAAAAAGGGATTTGATGAATGTTTTTCTATAAAGTGTTGTCCCACTGGTGTGTCTGATCTTCCATTAGTAACGACCTTACATGTTCTTGTTGTATTCTAAGTTTTAATGGTCTGACCCTCTATCATACATATCAGGTGACATGTACACCAAAGAACATATACGACAAAGGGGTTTCACAAGTGATACATTCCCTTATAGTTACATTAGATAAATATCTAGGGGCTATGTGAAAAAACACAAACATTAAAAAATGTAAATTCCCATAGGATAACATTGAAAGTTTAAGAAGCCATAACTCCATCAATATTTGGACTTAAGTTACAATCTATATATCAACACAAAGATCTTAATGAGTACTGCAACAATAACACACACACTCCTCCCCAAAAATGTAGGGGCCATATTAAAAAGCACAACCATTACAACATGCAAACTTCCACAGGATAACACTGGAACTTTCAGAAGCCATAACTCCCTCAATATTTGGACTTAACAGACAATCTGTATATCAGTACAAAGGTCTTAATGAGCACTACAAGGATAACACATACCCCCTCCCAGTGATTTAGGGACAATCTTAAAAATGCATAAAAAGTAAGAAATGCAGTTTCCCATAGGATAACATTGGAACTTTAACAAGCTCATGCAATGAAGAAAAGAAATTGCTGTCAAAACATGCACGCATTTGTGGAGCAATGGTAGCACAGGCAAGTGAGGATATGATTATAATATCTCAAAAAGTAAGGAAATTCATTGCAAAAAAAAACAAAATATGGTTAATGCACTAGTTAGGGTTAAACTGACAAAATTAGGGAAATGTGGCCTTAGGGTTTCCAACTGTAACACCCCACCCTCCACCCTGCAGGTGGGAATAGGAGAAACCATTATGGTTTGACCTCTCCTGCATCTTCACAAATAAGGTATTGGGTGTGCCTCGGGGTTGTCAGCCCTAACACTCACTCCATTTTCATGTACTCTACACATCTCAGCATCTTTACTTATGGAATGGGGCAAGCGTTAGGTTGACAACCCCGAGGCATACCCGGCATTTGATCTGTGAAGATGCAGGAGAGGTCAGACTGTAATGGTTTCTCCTGTTCCTGTCTGCAGAGTTGGGGTGGGGTGTTAGGGTTAGAAACCCTAATGCCACATTTCCCTACTTTTGGCAATTTAACCCTAACACCACATTTCCCTACTTTTGTGGGTTTAACCCTAACTAGTGCATTAATGAAGTTTTTTGCAAATGCCCCCAAACCAAACCCTGTACCTGACCATATCAAGTGCTTACCCCTTCCCCCATCTTACCTGGCTGGTCAGACCCGGTAAGATTTTAACCCTCCTTTATAAGGACCTCCAAGATAGGGTGATTGGTTGGTTGGGCTACAGCTGGGGTGTGCCCCATCTTCCTCAGCTGTGTCAGCATTTTTTCTGTATTCTGTGCTCCTGGCTCCTGAGGATGTTAGCCTGCTTGGGAATCCAAGTGCAGGCGCATGCTAAGCTTAGCAGTGCATATTCTGGCCAGCATCCTCCCCTCCCTTCTGCAGTACCTCTGCTGCACTACTACCTGCAGTCACCCATGTAGCAGTATTGTGGCAGATGCAGTGACCCTTCCAGCCCGGAGGATCCTCCTCCCTCCTGGCCAGACCCCAACAATCTGGGCTCATTCCTGCACCTGGAGCATCAGCATTCCGAGCAGCAGATCTACCGCTGTGCCAACATGCCATCTGTATCCCTGTCACCTTTGAATCTGGCTGAGGAAATGTGAGATTGCCATTTTGACTGCTGGCTTCTTCACATGGTGCCCTGCCACAGGTGGCACAAATGCTTTCTGTAGTGCTTAGTGCCCTCATACTTGTCAGCAGTGGCTGTCCTCCTTGCAGCCTAGTGTACACAAAATACAGAATCATACCATAAACGTGTAGCAGTGCCGGGATGTGAACCAGTAGCACTGCAGCAGCCGAAAGTGTCCACACTGTGAAGATGTCAGGCAGTAATGGCTTTGACACATTTCTGATGAGAACGGGAGGGTGGATTAACACCATGACAAGGCTAGTTCTTTAGTTGTGTTGGCAAAGAAGCATAGTAGCCAGTTAGTCCAGTTGAAGATACTGGGACCCCTCCCCCACCAGAATGAGGAGAGTGATTTATTGTCCCTTTATCAGGTATGTAGGACTGAAGGATAACTCTCAAATGCTAAAGTAGTTTTGTACAAAAATATTTGCTTCCAGTAAACGGTATGTATCTATCTCCAACATTCATAGGGACGGATTTTCAATAGCTGTGTTCATGAGCCACCTGCTGCTGTTTTCAAAATGGGAATATGTTCAAGTCTTGGTTGTGGCAGTTTGCATGCAAAATTTTGACTTTTTGTTGCAAATGAACACACATCTTTTGAAAATAGCAGGGCTGCTCAGATGCATTCAGGCGGACGCAGACACAGTCACAACATGCATTAGCATCTGCATTTGACCCTTCTGAAAATCAGACCAGTGCCATTTGTTTCCTGCATCTTTTTGTGTAGAAAATATAATCTCTGAGTTACATAGAAACATAGCAACATGATGGCAGAAAAAGACCAGAGATCCAGCCAGTCTGCACATATTCCCTATAATGCCTGGAACCATCCCTGGAAGCTGTTGTTCCTCCAGGGTACTGACCCTCCCCGTCCTATCCCTATTCTTCTCCCTGGTCTCGTCACCCCAGGTGACCATTATTCCCTTCATTCTAGCCATGCCTGCTTACATCCCCTGACTGTTTTCGGACCCACCACCTCCGCCGACAGACTGTTCCATGGTTCCACCACCCTTTCCATAAAGTAGTACTTCCTCACATCCCTCCTGAACCTCCCTCCTGTTAATTTCCACTCATGACCACGTGACCTTGAGTTGAAGTTCACCAAAGCTCAGACTGTGACCTGTGTGTCTTCTGGGTGTGGTGGGATCCTAATGTACATCAGAAAACTGGCTAGTTAGGACTGCCCACTGGTGCAGCGGTAGGGCTACTACTTCTAATGCTGGTGAAATGGGTTCGGGAATGAGCCCAGTTTATCAGAGGGCTGCCCGGGGGTGGGTAAGATGAGCATTCGTAGGACGGTCCTCCTCCTCCTCTGGAGAGAAGGAGGCTGTGGATTCCAGCATAATTATGACTCCCAGTGGATGCTGGGAGCACATCGAAAGCATGGGACCACGTTGTTAAGAGGAGACCCCTGCAGACATCTGTGGAGCATGTGCAGGAGTGCATGTACTTCACGCTCTGCATCTCCAGGGGCAACCTGATGCAGAAAGCCTGTGACGCAGCAATACAGTGACACCAAGGCCCTTGCAAGTGCTGCCTGTAGCTTGCTTTTGGGGATGCCGGGGGGACTGGATTAGCATCTCGGTTCTCCCTCTTGGGGTCGAGGGAGCCCCATCATGGGGGACAAGCCACAGTCTCCCAGATTTTCCTGGTGGGTCCTCAGAGCTGGCAGGAGCACAGAAGCGAATCCTAAAGGGGGTTATACCTCTGACCTCCTCCAGGTGAATAAACAGAATATAAAAAAAATAGCCAAGTTCCTAAGTATGTCAACTTAAAAAAAAAATCCAATGAACAGAGTTCTTTTGATAGGTTTCTTAGCCACAAATAATCACTGGCCCAGTTGATGCCTGGGATGGTGATACAGTGAAACTGCATACTGTGGTGCTGCTTGACTTCAGAATCTAGAGTCAGTGATTTTCTGTTTTCCAAAATGGCCAATTCCAGCTGACCTGCTGGTGCGGGGATAGTGCTGCTGCTTGCAGTGCTGACAGTGTGGGTTCGTGAACGAGCCTGTATAACTGGACGCCATCTGGAGGAGGACTGAACATCGTACAGGATGCCGTCCTCCTCTGGGGAGGGAGGGGGAATCACTGTCGCTGCGCGACTGCCTCGTTGGTGACTGTGGGTGGTGGTGCAGGCAAAAGTGCAGTTCTAGGGTTGGGGACAGCTGATTGGCTAGATGGATGCACATACAAACAGAGGAGAGAAAGAAGTAAGTGTCTCAGCCGGAACATGAACCTAGATGGATGCACATGCCTACCATGAGCATGTCCGTCAGCCAGTATCCCTGGGGAAGACATGGAAAAACACCCAGCCATGTTCCATGATGGCTCCAGGGCAGCCCACAGACCCGCATCCTGCTGATTCATGCTCACTTTTAAAGCACCACTAGCAGCGTCTCCGAGTGACCTGGCCCAGCCTGAGGACCTTCATCATGGGGAGGGTATACCACGGGGCACCACTCCTGGAGACCAGAAAGCCCTGGGAGATGGCAGGGGTGACGGGTTGGGCCTGCCTAGAGCTCTGAGAAGGACCGCTGCAGGCTGAAGGGGAGGAAAAATAGAAAGTAAAACTAAAAAAGGCCAGTTCCATTTGTCAGAATCTTAAAATCTATTTTTCTCCCCAAACTGGGGATCAGCATGTTCTTAACAAAAATGTGTTTCAGAATGCAGGGGTTTGGCCAAAAAGCTGGTGCAAAGTGGGTTTTTGCACAATAAAGTGAAACAAATAGTTTTTTCTAGAGAAATTCACTACCAAGAGCTGGTGTAAAAAATGGCAAATTCCATATTTCACCAGTGTTTTCCATTGAAAATGGAAAATTGCTGGCCCCTAGAATCTTACTGCTCTGTCCTGTAGCTTTTTATGAACTGATGGTGTGCAAGTGTCAGGACTGATTGATGCAGTCTTACTGTGCAGAGGTATTCCTAGGAAAAGATGTGCTCTTATCCAGTCAGTCAGTGGACCAAGCTATTAATGCTGACATGCAAATCAGCCCAGCAGGCACCATGATACAGACCAGGACCATGGTTTCTAATTTAATGGATCATTTTATGGCTTCGCACCTTTTTTCCCTTCAGGTGGGAAAGGGAGAACCATAGCTGCTTTAAATCATGTGATTATGATTTTATGCCCAGGGACCTCAAATCTGTCATAGTTCGAACAACCTTTTTGAAAAGGTTATAACGTTGTGTAATTACAGCAATAAGTTAGCGAGAAGAAAAAAAAATAAAATGCTTACAAGAATTCTGATCAGATGTTAATTTATAAGTTTATGCAAGTTCCAGGAAAGGGCCTCCAGCAAAAGAACTGGAGAGTAAAGCGTGCATTGAGCTAAATGCCAGGCATTAACATGCAAGTGTAGAAAGGAAAATTTATCAGAACTCAAAGGCTGCTCTTAGCCTCAAACAGAATGAAATATTAAAGATGCAGTATCTTTTTAATGGGTTTTAAGATGCTGAAGTAAAACGCTACAGTAAATCACACTGCAGCAGAAACCGTTGGATCCATTAACCTGGAATTTTGCTCATTCTAAACAATCTTAAATCCAAAATGATAGATTTACAGATGTTTCCCCCACACTAAAACCAGAGAGATCTAGTAGTTTTATAAATGCATAGCTTTCGTGATGGAAATGTAAAAGTTTACATTTGTATACCTTCATGCGTACAAGCACAAGCAAGTACTATACATGACCTATTTTTTCCTTATAGCTTTTTCTCAACTTCAGGAGCAGGGCCAACTTATCAACCCTGTCCCAGTCCCTATGGACTGGCATCTGCCTCCTCTGAAACTTACCTGTTGGTTGGGCACCCCAACAGGTAACCATTTACACTTGATTGGGTCAAGGGAGGGAGCCCCCCCCCCCAAGTCATAATCCTGTTTGGTCTGTGGTGGTTCGGGTTGCAGCACAGATCCGCAGGTGGACTTTACTAAGCCCCAGATCCCCTTTTCTGTTTTCTTTTTTGCCACAAAGGTTTTTATCCTCCTTGGCAGACCTGGGTGGCTATCAGCCATGTCCCTATACATTGCAGTCATCCCTATCTCTTTCCTGGTCAGGAAGCTTGTTCCCCTGCGGATTTCCTCCCGTGGTGGGGCAGGACGGTCATCCTCCCTTCCCCGGCAGACATATCCAGATTGCCTGCAGGACCGGAGCGGGAAGGCTGACCACCAAGACAAGGGCAGGGCTTCACAAAGCCAAGGTCCCCACATTTTCCACTTTTCTCACTCCTACCCTGTTCTACGGTGTCAGTACATGCATGTGGAGGTGCACTCATCCTGTATCACCGCTGCCCCTCCGTTCTAGTTGTTCGCCCTTGCACGACCACCACCCTCCTCCCAGTGGCAGTCATGGGCCGAGACAGCTTGGCCACCCTCCCTGAGAAGGGAGCGCTGTCCCTGGGATGCTCGATACTCTCCCATCCCACCAGCCCCTGGCATCCCGTGTTTGTTTCCGAACTTGGTCACTAGCATGGCAGGAGGTAAGACATACAGCACATCAACCCTTGGCACTACTGGGCCAGCTCTTTTTCTGTTTTCTCCCATCCCCCCCCTGTGGTCAACAAGGGACATATGTGTGAAGGTATGCATGCATCTCCTTGCCAATGCCCCACCCTTTCTGTGCCGCCCTACTCTGCATTACTACTAGGCCTCCACCTAGTGGTAGTCAGAGGCTGAGCAAACAAGCCCTCCCTCCCTGGGATGGGAAAGCAGTCCCTCGGATGCTCGATCCTCCCCCAGCTCCCACCCACCCCTGGCTGACCCCGGCAACCTGAGTCGCCTCCGAACTTGACTCGCTGGCCTGGAACGAGCTGTGCTGTCCAGTGTCTCAACCCTCAGCACCACCAGACTGGCTGTTTGTACATGATCTTTATGCTTTGTTAAAGATTAAACCACCTTCAGTCAGGAGTACATTCCTTTTTTTTTTGTTAGGGTTTTAATAACAACTGTTGGCTAATGACTCAGTGTGTATGTGGTTGAAAGTTAACTTTGTCAGTCTCAGTTGATGAATGCAGACACTACAGAAACACCACTGGTTTCAGTAGTCTACCACGCCATTTGCATTTACATAGCACCTTTCTTGCAAACATCCTAAAGCACTTTCATAAGGAGCATAACATTCTGTACGGAAGTGTAGCCAACTCTGGGGTAGAATGTGGGTGGCAGCCATTCTGTGCCAGCACACTAAACAAACAGTGCAGCTACTCCCTCATGAAACTAATTGATATGGAACCAGGTTAATCTGGTGGTGGATTAGAGACTGGGGGAAATTTGGCCAGCAAAAACTGGGAGGGGGTTGTCTCTGGATGCACCCTTGTCCAGACTAAAGGTCACAGGAGGCTCTAATATCCAAAAAACTGATTCACATGGCAAAAACAAGTAACAGAGCTCAACTCACATTAAAGAGAAATATCGATGTCTAAATGCACCCCCCAATTAGCATTTTAGCAGCTAAATGACATTTTTTTCTTTTTACTTTCAGGCTTTTGTATATTTTATCCGGTTGATCCCGCTGCCATATATTTTATCTGGTTGACCCCGCCACCCCCCTGCTGACTGGCAGTCGACTGTAACTCTGTACTTGGTCCCGGTACAGCACTAGAACAGGTACATCACAAACTGGAGCTGACTCCATCTGTAGGGATGTACAATAAATGCTTCCTGTTCCCCAGCTCTGACATCAGCATCAGGTGTGGGACAGCCGTGGGAGCTTATGGGATGCGCCACTAGAAGCACTTTACTCAAAAGTGTCGGTGGGAGGGAAGCCAGGATTGTCCAGATAAAATATAAAAACTCAAAAGCCTGTAAGTAAAAAAAAATTCACCTAGTTGTGGAAATACTAATCGGGGGATGCCCTACACTTTGCACGTGGACATTTCCCTTTAAATGAAAATTCGCAATTTATTTATCTAATTATGTTGTCGCCGTATGCTGATCCCGAGCCAGTGTTTTGTGATTTCATCTTGTGCCACTTTGTAAAGATACCGGGGCCATCTATAACATAAAGATAACAAGACACTGCTTCGAAGAAATGGAAGTCCAGCTTTGCTACCCAAACTGCTGAATTCATGAATACGGAGGTCTTTATGCCATCTGTTATTTTGCTCTGCCTACTCCCTAGTCAGACTTGTATCTATACTTTTCACAATATTGTGCTAAACAGAAAACCAGCCTTATTTACATTATGGCATAGGAAATTCAGATGAATTAATGCAGCATTTGAATATCTCAACTGTTCCATAATCTGGATTACAGATATACATACAAAAATGTAAAGTTTGTACTAGTAGCTTTGTATTTAGTGCTCTTTAACATCTTTATACATTTGGGAAACTACATATCCCTATAAAATAAACCATAATGGTAGTATAAATTCATCCTTCGTGTACAGCAGAGTCTGTAGAACAGCCTCTTTGGCCTGGACACCCGAGAAGTTCCTGTACTGTTTTTGAGGAATGCCGTGGGATCTTTAACATCCACCAGAACAGGCAGAAGGAGCTGTGGTTTATTTCTTTCTTTAAACCAGGTACAGTAAGTACATTAGGCACGCAGACACGTATTTTCAGGCACAACCTGAAAGTGTTACAGAACAGTATAATAACAGCAGCAAGAACACGCTACAATGTGCAGTGCTAAAATCTGACCTTACAATCAGGGTTGCAGATTAATGTCTCATCTTAAAAAGGGTACATCATGACAGCACGGTACCCTGCCCCAACACCATTCAGATGCAAAAGTGTATACCACTGTGAGGTCACCAAAAAGAGGGTGCCGTGATGTGGGCAACTGAACTAGGGTGTGTGGAATTACGCCGTGTCGGATGTGACAGAGCAGTATCTTTAGAGTGTGTTATCCATTCCGGTTAGGAGGCATTCCAGAAACTCTGCACTGATGTGCCATGCCTATGTTGTCTGTCCGCAACAAATTTCATGTATGTCTACCACTATGTCTCCTGTGTGTTTCTTTTCCCCTTGTCCACTTTTTCCACATTGTGTCCTATCTGTACTTGTTTCTCTGCAGTGCAGCCATGGAGTTGATTATATTTAGTTCCAGGGGGTGTGGAGGAGGGGGGTCCGGGGTGAACCCCCACAAACAAGAGGTTACTCTGTGTGTGACAGGCATTTTGGGGTGCCAGATTGCTACAGAGCGGCTTTTACTACATGTCTGATGGGAGATTGCGAGGTCTCTTGTGATGGTGTAGTGTCCAGGTGACATAATGCTGTGCCATGATGTTTGGTGTTGGTATTTTGGTTGCACTATCATTTACAGCACTCTGATGTTGTGTGCACTGACGTGAGTGAACCCAGCCAGAGGAGGAGTGACACCCTGCAGTTACCAAAGCCACTTTCTGCAGCGCCTGCTGTTCAGTGGAGGCACCCAATTCAGCTACAGCCCAGACCTGCCCCTGCTTAGCTTCTGATGGGATGAGACTCCACAGTAGAAAAGTAACAGTCTACCTTTCAAGATACCTACTTCTGGCCATTTAACTGGAAAGCAATACTTACAGTAGAAGAATTTGTAATCTCAACCTGTAAATGCTGGCTTTGACCCAAAGCAAAAACTGCTTCTTATCTTTTCTTTTTTTTTTTATCTAGCCCACATCAGCATCATTATAATCAAATATGTTTCATTGAAAGCAGGGAAAGTTAACCATAAGAACCACCGAGTCTGCGATTGCTTTCAGTGTTAAGTTCACCAGTTCATCGGGAAATTTCATGTTAGGAACGGTGAACGTGAAGTGCTTGTGCGAAGAACACTTTGGCTGTTCTCTCTCTCTCTCTCTCTCTCTCTCTGTCTCTGTTATAAGAGGGGACTACCTCCCTCTCGGGGTGCCTCTGAGCTCAGTTCTGTGTCTAAGGCAGTCAAGCTTGAGGAGTGTTCCATCCTTAGAGGTATCACAGGGACAAGGACCCCTCTGACTAAACTCACCTTGGGGAATACACAGAAAATCCCCCAAGGAGAGTGAGCCTCCACCAGAGGAGATGGGGTAGGTGGTGGAGCAAGGAATGCGAGTCAGGAGGCAGTCAGAACATCCTCCTTAAACAGTGCTCGGAAGAGGAAGCGGAACTCGTTGCACCCTGCCCCGCCAAACCTCAGGCACAGCACTGTCAATTAGACAAGTGTTAAACTGTCTGCCTCTTACACAGTTGTTAGGTTTTTATTTTGTATCAAATAGATCAGGATATATTCCACCTGTACAGTTTTTGGTCAGGACACAACCAACAAAACCCAGACTGCCCTGACCTGACCAGGACAGGACGGAACAGATGAAAACCCATGGCTCCAATGGGGCACTCGTTCCCCTTTTCCTGAAGGCTGGCTTTCTTCTTTGAAGCCTGGGCATCCTGCATGAAGGTTGACTGGCCTAGGAGGGAAAGGTTCGTCTGAAAAAAAATTTCCTTCCTCCACAGGAAATTATGATTTCATTTCTGTGAAATCCTGGGTTAATGTTTACTCATCTGGGAGAGAGCCAAGCACAGCATTTACATTACCAAATGGAATGCAGCAAACCTATTTAAATGCAAATATTTTTAACAAAGAAATACCATATGGTGGGGGGGTACCTGCACCCGTTAGCAGTGGCCATTTTTATCTAGTAACGTTAAAAGGAGATGTAAAACCATTTTCAGGCCTAAAATAACATAGACAGACAGACGGACAGACAGATATACACTGTATGTGGCACTTTTCCACAATGCTCAGGGTGTTTCATAAAAAGCACATAAAACAGATATCAATGAAATATTTAATGTAAAAGAAATAATGAATACAGAAGGTAAATGATCTGTATGACCATAAAAGCTATATAAAGGAAATATTTAAATACCTATAGCAGTAGAACATGGCAAATAATATTTAAAAAATAAAATTCAGTTTGGTCAAAAAGAACATAGATTTCTAAAGGCAGAAGCCAGAATGGGGGTTTCAGTACTGGAAATGCACTCCATTTTAACATCTCCCCAGCCCTTGACACCCACCCGAACCACTTTGCCTCTCCAAAATGTATTTCTTTGAGTTAAATCTAAAGTTTCAGGTGGGCTGGCTCTGCCTTCCGAGTAATAATGTGGCTAAAATGACCTTTCCAGTCAGGTCTGTTAAAATCTCAAGAAGTAACTAGTACCCTTTTTAAAGCAGATTACAGGTCACAGTTACGCGTCAGTTTTTTTACTAGCTACAAAAAGAAAGAAAGGATTGAGTGTACGTTTCGTTTACCACAACACTGAAAGGGCATTCTTGTGTTTCCTAGACCTTAAGGAGGCTCTGTTTTAAACCTTGTCAACGTGCACCCTAGCTGAATTATTTATCAGTACTGCCCCATTGCGAATGCTACTCTCGTTTTCCCCATGGATTGTTCCTGAAGCCTTGAAGTTGCAGTTTCTAGAAGACTGATCTCCAAAGCAGGAATACAGCCAGAAACTTCAGCAGGATATTAGAGAACTCCATAAAACTGATTAGCAGTTTTGCGTGGTACATTGCTAATCAGTTTTGGGAATGCGTAGCAGTTATTAGTGAATAAATGGCAAAACTGTTTTTGTTTTGTTTCGCGTTTTTTAAATACTCATTAAGCTGTAGTGATGATGTCTCCTGTACTCTGCCGTGGACACACATTAATATAAAAACATAGAAAGATAGAATTTGACGGCTGATAAGGTCCGCTTGGCCCACCTAGTCTGCCCATTTCCCTACCTAATGGATAAGCTGCAGATTCTATAACCAATAGCCAACTTCCTCCTACCCCCCCACCACTAGAATTGTCATATGTCTGTCCCATGCATTCTTGAATTCTCCCACTGTTTTTAACTCCACTACCTCCTCAGGAAGGCTGTTCCATGTATCCACAACCCTCTCCATGAAAAAAATACTTCCTCACATTACCTCTGAGCTGTACCCCCTCTATCTTCAAATTGCGCCCCCTTGTTCTTGTACATCTCTTTTTCTGAAAGATGTTACCCTCTTGGCCTTTGTTGATTCCCTTGAGGTACTTGAAAGTTTCTATCATGTCCCCCCTCTCCCTCCTCTCCTTGAAGGTATACATATTAAGCTCCTTTAATCTCTCTTCATATGTCTTCTGGTGCAGACCCTGCACCATTTAAGTTGCCCTCCTCTGGACAGCCTCCACTCTGTCTATGTCCTTGTGGAGATGGGGTCTTTAGAACTGCACGCAGTTCTCCAGACGGTGTCTCACCAACTGTCTGTACAGAGAGATAACAACTGCCTGTTTTCTACTGGTGATGCCTTTCCCTATGCATCCCAGTATCCCGCCAACCCTCCCCACTGCCTTCTCACATTGTTTGCCCACCTTAAGGTCATCTGATATGATTACCCCCAGGTCCCTTTCCATTTTTGTTGTTGTTAGTATCTCACCCTCCATTGTGTAGTCTTTTGCTGGGTTTTTGTTTCCCAGGTACATTACTTTGCACTTCTTTGCTTTGAATCTAAGCTGCCATACATTTGACCATTCCACTAACCTTGCAAGTCCCTTTGCATCCTTTCCATCCCACCTTCTGTACTGACCCTGTTACAGATCTTTGTGTTGTCTGCAAAGAGACATACTTTTCCTTCCAGTCCCTCTGCAATGTCACTTACAAAGACATTAAAGAGGACCAGTCCAAGTACTGAACCCTGCGGTACACCGCTAGTAACCCCCCCCCCCTTTCTTCAGAGTGAACTCCATTTACTATTACCCTCTGCGTCCTGTTGTCTAGCCAATTTTTTACCCAAGCTACCACTTTGGGACCCACTCCAAGACTGGCTAACTCGTATATTAATCTTTTGTGTGGGACTGTGTCAAATGTCTTTCTAAAGTCTAGGTAGGCCATGTCCACAGCCCCTCCCTGGTCTACTACTTTGGACACCCAGTCAGAGAAATCTATTAGATTCATCTGACACAACCTTCCTACTGTGAATCCATGCTGCCTATGGTCCTGTACCCCACTGGCCTCTAGGAACTCAGCAATTCTTTCTTTCAGAAGTGATTCCATCATGTTCCCTACAACTGAGTTCAAACTAACAGGTCTGTAGTTTCCTGCCTCTGTCTTGCTCCCACTTTTGTGAAGGGGAATTACATTCACCCTCCAGATACCACACCATCCTACCATGATTTGTTAAAAAGGGTAGTCAGTGGTGTCACTAGTTCTACCCTTAGTTCTTTTAGAATTCTTGGGTGAATCCCGTCAGGCCCCATTGCCTTGTCCACCTTCAGTTTTAAGAGTTCTTTCAGAACCCTTTTTTCTGTGAATGGACTGGAATCGACCTCCCTATCCAGAGTGCTTCTATTCTTTCATTTAGGTACCTCCCCCTCTTCTGTTGTGAATACTGGGCAGAAGTATTTGTTCAGTATCCCTGCTTTTTTCACTGTCCCCCTCTGCCCACCCTCCCTTCTCTTTATTATGCCTCACTATCCCTCCCTTGATCTTTCTTTGCTCCCTAATGTACCTATAAAAGGTTTTATCCCCCTTCTTAACTGAGTTGGCTATCTTTTCCTCAGTTTGGGCCTTTGCTATTCTGACTGCCTTGCCCGCTTCCTTCTGCTTTAACTGGTACATTTCTCTGTCCTGTTCCTTCTGTGTTTCCTTATACTTCCTGAATGCTACCTTTTACTCCTTAACCTACCCCGCCACCTCTTTTGAGAACCATAGTGTTTTTTTCCTTCGTTTTGCTTTGTTGATTTGCTTCACACAAAGGTTTGTTGCCTCTGTGATGGCTGTTTTGATTTTTCCCCATTGTTCCTCCACCCCTCCTTTTTGCCCATTTGCTAGTGCTTTTCTGAGGCACTCTCCCATTTTCCCAAAGTCAGTCCTTCTAAAGTTCAATACACTTGCTTTTGTATGGCTTGACTCTATGGCTGTGTTTATCGTGAACCACACTGTTTGGTGGTCACTTGTTCCCGGATGGCTAACCGCTTCTAAATCCGAGATCCTTTCTCCATTCCCATTTGACAGTACCAGGTGTAAGATTGCTCCCTCCCAAGTGGATTCCACCACTAGCTGTCTGAGGCATGCCCCCTGTAGGGCATCGAGAATAACCCTGCTCTTGGATGTGGCTGCAGCAAAGGTGCTCCAGTTAACATCCGGCATTATTCAGGTCCCCCATCAACAATATCTCCCCTTTTCCTGCCATTCTGAGGATGCCTCCTATCATTTCCTTGTCCATTGCCTCCTCCTGAGATGGGGTTCTGTATACAACTCTCGTGCAGATTGTGGTGCCATGTCCGGTCTCCAGGGTGACCCACAGTGCCTCCTCTACTCCCTGTTTATCCTTTAGTTCCATTGCATTGATCTGTTCCCTTACATAGAGAGCTACTCCTCCTCCTCCTCCTCTTTTACCCTCCCTGTCCCTACTGTAGCTTGTGTACCCTGGTATGTTGACATCCCAGTCATGGTTCTCAGTGTACCGTGTTTCTGTGACTGCCATTAAAGATGTTTTGCAGTCAGGCTGACCTGTCAGGGCAGTAAGTGGGCTACCGTTTGTGATGCCAGTGACAACAACAAGCCCAGATAATTTAGGGCCAGCTGGGGATGGGGGTAAGGAGTAAGGGGATTTCAGTGTGTGAGGATTTGAGATCTGTTAAGTGTACTGTCACTGGTAAAATGCACCTGCTGGCAGCAAGATGCAGTAGTAGAAAACTTGGACAGTTTTCTTTCCTAACTTAAAATATAGAGGAAAAAACAAGAAATCTCTTTGCCTGTTTGATGCATTATTTGTTTTATTTTCAATATTTTTACCCCAGATATCTTAAATGAGACATTTCCTGTTTTCTGCGGTGTCTTGCATTTACCAGGTTTTACAACTGGTAGGCGGTGAATTGGGAAATACTTCTCAAATACAGTCCACTCCACTTATACCACCCACGGTTATCCTGGGCAGTCAGTTATTTCAGGCATTTTCTATTTGCCATTTGCCAGTCACATAGGTGATGCAGTAAAAATGACTAGTTATGTCCCCTCCTGAAGGCCCCAACCTAGGGGGAAATCCAGGTGCATCTCCAGATTAGGTAAATCCTGGGGGGGATGATGGGATTGGGTGTGGGGTTGGGCTGATGGGGGTCTGGTATTTGGCAGTAAAAAGTACAGCAAATAAAAATGCTGTTGGAAGAAATGTTAACCCTTTAATGGTCACTCCATTGTGCTCTTATTACCTGCAATTCCAAATTAACTAAGTCTCAGAAACAACTTCTCATGAAGACCAGCGAGTTGTGTTGCTTTACTGAAATGTTGGTAAATTACATCAGCTGCCTTTCCTGTTCTAGTTCCTTTGCTGTTTCCATATAGAGGACCAACACATAACTGTTCTGGATGGCTCTGTCTTCTGATTGTTGAAACCTCAGTTGTTTCTGGGCACTGCATTAGCAGTGAGAAGATTATGTGTCAACAGCCGTTAGTCTCTGTAGTATGCCAGTAAGCGGATTTAGAATAACAAAACAAATAGCACGAGAGGTGTGAAATACACCACATTTACCTTCAGTTAGATTCAGAAACTTCTTTGGAGTGGTAGAGCAGGATTTTCGTTTCCTGTACATCATTTTCACTTGTGTAATTCTTGAGTGTTTTAAGGGTATTTAGACTTGCTGCATATGACATCATCTTGTCGTTGCTTACGCAGCACTTGGGAATAGACTGAGATTTCAACACTCAAAAAATGGAGGCACCCAGAATAGTTACAGAGGACTGTTGCTAACAGAAAAAAAAATAAAAAAATAAAACAAAACTTTATTTCCCCAACTGCTATAGAAGTGGAGTTAACTGGTGACTAAGTAACTTATAAAGTGTCCCAGTACGTGATAGTGTTTTTTTTTTTTGTTTGTTTCAGGTCGGAGGGGACGATGCCGTCAGATAGTCTAATGAGGTGAGCACCTGCATGTGTATGGCCTGCACTCTGTCCTTCGTGCTAGTGTCTGCAGGGGGTGGGGTTTCGGGGACCAAAACTGCAGCAGGAGTAAAAAACATAAACACTTAAAGGGGCACTGTCAGCTTTGCCCCTCGTCTTTTCCCATATCTCAATAGTGTGCCTCTATGCACACATTCATCACACATGCTCTATATAATACCCCTGTATGAAATCTCATAACATTCTCAAGAAAAGTATTTCTAGATATCCCAGTCTGCATTTTTAAAGACATTTGCATGAAGCCTATTTACCCTTAGACTTCATCTGCTCCTGCTGCTTTCCTTGCTTGGCTGTCTTTAATACTTTCTGATGTCATAATAAATTCCATGGCAACAAGCTGTAACATCATAAGCTGCAGATTTTGACTTTATTGCAGTTCTCTCCCCTAAAGCTGGTCTCCGGGCTCATAACTACTGGGAGGTCCTTCCTGGTACCATGTGAAAGGCAGGATACAGATCTCTGTAGGGCGGAAGGGGAGAAGGGTAGTACGGAGTCACTTTGGATGCAAATCCAGGATTCCAAGAATAGGATTCTTAGAATGGGAGTGGTGTACAGGCCACCATCTCAGACGGAGGAGTTAGACAGGGAACTAGCGGGACAGATCAGGAGGACCTGCGAGAAGGGTAGTGTAGTGATTGTGGGGGACTTCAACATGCCAGGAGTGAACTGGGTACCCCAACAACCAGGAACAGAAGGGAGCAGGTACTGCTGGATGCCTTCAGGACAGCTTCCTGCTGCAAATGGTCAGTGAACCAACCAGGTTGGGAATACCCTTGACCTTGTGCTGGCAAATGGGGACTTCGTGAGAGAACTTACAGTGGAGGAACCGCTGTCAGGGAGTGACCACCACTCAGTATGGCTCACATTAGATATGGGCAAGGAAGGAGTGGAATCTGGCACAAGAGTGCTGGACTTCAGGAGGGCCGACTTTGGGAGGATGTGGGAAGTGATAAAAGGGTACCAGGACAGAATTCAATCTAGTATGGACACTAACCAGAGGTGGGAGCTCATAAAGATGGGGATAGTGGAAGCAACCAAAACCTGCTGCAAGGCACAGAGCAAGAAGGCTAGGGCTAAGAAACCGAGCTAGTTGAGCAAGGAGGTCATGGAAAAGGTAAGGAGGAAAAGAACTGCCTTTAGGAAGTACAAGAAAACAGGAAGGGGGGAGGACAGGGAGGAGTACTTGGCAGAATCAAAGGAGGTGACAAGGGCAGTAAGGGGAGCCAAATCATCTACGGAATTCAGGCTGGCACAAGGCATTAAGAAATAGGAGAAGGACTTCTTTAGGTACATCAGGGAGAAAAGGACCTGTAAGGACCACATAGTAAGGATTAGGAAGGAGGGGTTGGGTGGAAGCAGGGTGTGATAAGGCAGAAGCACTAAATGAGTGCTTCTGCTCAGTATTACTAAAGAAGAGGGGATGACACCCAGGGGAGAAATGGCAGAAGCGGGGGAAGGGGTGACAGATGGGAAATCATGGAGGGCAGAGTTCAGGAGGGTTTGAAGGCACTGAGGGTGGACAAGGCGCCAGGCCCAGATGGCATCCACCCCAGGGTACTGAAGGAGCTGGCAGAGGTCCTTGCAGGACCTTTGGCAGACCTATTTAATGCCTCACTACATTCTTGGTGTGTACCTCAGGACTGGAGGATGGCTCATGTGGTGCCCCTCCACAAGAGTGGCCCCAACGATAAACCGGGAAACTACAGACCAGTGAGCCTCACATCCATCGTGGGTAAGCTAATGGAGACTATCCTGAAGAAGAGGCTAGTGGCCCTCCTAGAGGCCAAAGGACTACAGGACAGCAGACAGCATGGCTTCATACAGGGCAGATCCTGCCAAACCAACCTGGTGGAGTTCTATGACTGGGTAACTAGGCAACTGGACAGGGGCCATGCAGTGGATGTCCTGTATCTGGACTTCAGTAAGGCATTAGGCCTACGGTGCCGCATGGAAGGCTAGGAAGTAAGTTAGTAGGCACAGGGGCAGGTGCAAAGCTGGTGAGATGGGTAGGAAACTGGCAGGAAGGCAATAGAGGGTGGTGGTGGGTGGGAGCTCTCACACCCAAGGGTAGTGACGAGCGGTGTTCCACAGGGCTCAGTGTTAGGACCAGTGTTGTTTGGGATATTCATTGCAGACATAGCATGGGACATCAAGAGCAAGATCAGTCTGTTTGCTGATGATACCAAGGTAGGAGCGGTGATGGATGACCTAGGGGGATGGCAGGGGTTGCAGGATGATCTGGCAAAGCTTGAAACCTGGTCAGACACCTGGCAACTGGGGTTTAATGCCAAAAAGTGCAAGGTGCTGCATTTTGGGATGAAGAACCCAAGGAGGAGTTACCAGCTGGGGGGAGTGCAGCTAGCCCAGACAGGAGGAGAAGGATCTGGGGTGCTCATTACAGGGTCAATGAACAACTCAGCACAATGTAGGAAGGCAGCTGCAAGGCCAACAAATGCTGGGTTGTATTGCAAAGGTATATCCTCGAGGAGGGAGGTGATTCTGCCACTGTATAGGTCATTAGTTAGACCGCACCTGGAGTACTGTATGCAGTACTGGCGCCCGTATCTGAAGAGGGACATTAAGTTACTGGAGGGGATGCAGCGCAGGGCGACAAAGATGATCAATGGGCTGGGGGACTTATCATACGAGAGGAGGCTGAGGGAGTTGAACATGTACTCACTGGAGGAGAGGAGGGACGTGGGGACATGATTGAAACCTTTAAGTACATGAAAGGAATAAATAAGACAGGTACAGAGGGCTGTTCAAAGTAAGGGAGGGAGGGACACCAGGGGTCATGATATGAGACTGGAGGAGGAAGGTTCAGGAGGGAGATGAGAGACACGTTTTTACAGAGAGGGTGGTGGCTGGGTGGAATGTGTTACCTGCAGAAGTGGTATGCAGTAGAACAGTGGACTGCTTCAAAAGGGGATGGGACAGGACAAGGGGGAGGGTTAATGAAGGGGAAGGGTGGAAGGGAGGGGCAGCTGCAGAATAAGGGGTGTTAGCTGCACATTCGAGCAGACTCGATAAACCTCTAGGCCTTTATCTGCTGGCAAATTTCAATGTTCGTATGTTCGTAGGGAGACTACATCCTCCCCTCCATTTTCTGCAGCCATCAGTTTACTTCCTGCCAGACAAGAGGCTGGTTCTCTGTAGCGGCTCTGTCACCGGAGTGACAGAGCTGAGGACATCAAACTGTAAGTGCTGATTATTTTTATTGGCAAGAGAGGTCCAGCAGTTTCATCAATAAATTCTACTTAAGGGATTTGCCTCTCTTCCTTACTGGGGACTCCAGTATCAGCTGTGCATCTTGTACAGACTGGCTCCTCTTCCCCCTCCCGCCTTCCTGCGGTGCTGCCTTTTTCTCCCCCCCCCCCCCCATCCAGAGTCAGCTCCTTCTCAGGGGTGCAGCAGGACTTACAAGGGGCAAAAAATAACAACTATATTGCTCTCAGGAGCAATAGGGAGAAACCATAACAGTTATTCCTGGCAGCGGAAGAGCCACGTTTCCCCTTTAGCTCGTCAATGGACCATGCGCAGGCTCCATTCAGGGCAGCAGGAGAAGTCAGTCAGAGTGATTGCGCTCCACCAGCAGGGGTCTCACAACGAATCTGCTCGTTGACAGTATTCAGAGCAGCGGGGGAAGTCAGTCGGAGCTATCGCGCTTCACCAGCGGGGGGTGTCCTGTGATGAACCAGGTTGTCAGAGCATTTTAAAGTGGCAAGGCCACTCGAGGTGAATGGGGGTATCAGGTGTTGACGAGCATCTATTGGCCTTTGCTCGCCGACCGGGTTTACAAGCCCCTGGCTCCAAGCTTCACTACTGGCCTTCGCTCATCGATGGCTTTTCAAGCACCCTGGCTCCAAGTGTCAGTGTCATCAGGAGGGACTGTAAAATGGGCTATCGTGGATCTGTCAGTAAGGGCTGGAACAGAGTCACAGTTTAAATTCCTTGCCCAAGGGACACCACAAGCATCAGTATGTCCTCCCCTAAAATGGACATGCCCTCTAGGGGCAGAAAGTGCCACAAATGCAGTTCCCCCACTGCTGGCCACCTTTGTGTGCTTGCTCTGCTTAAAGTGCAAAAATGCCGTGGCCCCAAGATTGGGGGAGGCCATGGATGCATCCGTTTCAGAGTTGCAGAAGCAACAAACCCTGGTGACAGGGTCTGAACAGACCTCCACCTCAGATGGGTGTTATTCCTCATCCAGACCTCACCGAAAAGCTAAACAGAGCCTTTGCCCGCATCCCGTTTCCCTTTGATATCCTGCACAATTCCCAGATCACAGGACGCGGATGAAAGCCACCCAAAGGCAAACCCCCTCCCCATCCTCAGACGAGGAGGGGTACCCCTCCTCATGACATGACAGAAGGAGAAAGAGGTCTAGATCCAGGAGCAGATCCAAGATGCTGACAAGGGGAACCGCTGATGAGACAGGTCCCCTGACCCATCAGATTCCAGTTACTCCTTCCCAGAAGAGGGGGAACTTCTGGATGATGACTCTGATTCAGGTGTCTCGCCATCCACAAACCTTGACTTGGATGAGCTAGCTTTTTGTCATCGAGCAGGCGACATAGGAGATTCACCTGGGACCCTCCTCACCAGCTCCTAAGCACTCAAAGCCAGCTTTCAGGCTACCTTTGGCCTCTGAACCTTACCCAAAACCCCCCCCCCCAAAAACGGTTATTCCAGCAGAGGGTGGGGCCTCCCTGTGGGACCCAGTGGATAGGTAGGTGGATTCATCCTCAAGAAGGCGTTCCAGTCCGCCGCAACCACGCTCAAGGCAGCTACAGCCAACCTGTTCTCGGCATGAAACGCACTATCATGGGCCACTGACCTGGCATTCCAACTTGCTGGTGAGCCAGATAAGGACAAACCCGCCCTGCAGCAACTACAACTAATGGGGCTAGCTTCTGCCTACTCAGCTGATGTATCTGAGGAGGCAGTCAGATGTGCAGCAGGAGCCTCGGCTGGATGTAACCTGTGGCTGCGGGCATGGCAGGCAGATGCCTCCTCAAAGGTGCACTTGGTAAATGCCCCCTACGAAGGAGGCCTCCTTTTTGGATCAGTTCTAAAGGAGGTGGTCAAGAAACCTGGAGAAACAGCAAAGGTTTGCATGCCACAATCCAGGGCAGGAACAGGTCCTGGTCATTGGGATCCAGGCAGAATTTTCGGGCCCAAAATTATCCTAGGGGGCAAAATAAAACATTTTCAGGCTAACTTAGTTCTCCTCCGGCAACCAGCGTGGCTTCAGGGGAGGAGGAGGTGGCTCCCAGGACGTTGGAGACGATGCCAAAAAGTCTCAGTGAGGATCCCTGAACCCATCCTCGAGTAGGGGACAGGCTTTCCAGTTTTTTCGACGAGTGGGTCCACATCACCACGAACAATTGGGTGCTAGATATAGTACGCGTGGGTTACTTCGAGTTTGACTCAAAGCCCCCACTACCCCATGCGTTGCCATCCCCATATCCAACAATCAGGAAAAGAAAGTAGCGACATTATAAATGATCACAGACCTTATCCAGGCACGAGTGATCAAAGAAGTTCCCATTTCAGAATGGCACTGGGGCATTTTCTCTATTTTTCGTAGTTCCAAAATGCTCATGAGGATTCAGGCCTGTCTTAGTCGTAAAATTTCTGACAGGATTTGTTCACAACAGAACATTCAAGATGGAATCCCTTTTATCCATCATCAGGTAATTCCATAAGGGGGATTTTTTGGCCTCAATAAATTTGCAGGATGCCTATCTGCATATCCCCATCCGAAGGGCTCTCAGATAATTCCTCAGATTCAAGGTAGGGAAACACCACTTCCAATTCACTCTAATACTGCCCCAGACCCTGAATCATCTAGGTGTGGACTTCAAAACACTACAGAACAAGGTTTTTGCCACAATCAAAGTTGAGAGACCTCAGGGCCTTTATCAGCAATTCCAATTGGCACAATACCTGTGAGCTTGCACCTTCATGCAGCTGATAGGGATGATGGTCTCCCTGGCAGACTCAGTTCCCTGGGCACTGGTTCACATGCGTCCCCTCCAGTTGAACCTTCTCCAACAATGGTCCCAGTCAAGGGACAGTCTGGGCCAGCGGATACAAATCTCTCGCCAGGTGACAGCATCTCATTCATTGGTGGACTTGGCGACCCTACATCATGAAGCGTCTCAAACTGGGGCATCCTTTCCAGATGAGAATCACTAACGATATCAGTCTTTGGGGCTGGGGAGCTCACATGGATCAGCTCTCGACACAGGGCAAATGGTCACTAGCAGCAACACGTTACAAGCAGCATCAGCGTTCTGGAGTTGCGTGCAGTCCCCCGGCACTTCAATGGTTCCAAGTACAGATCTCCAACCGAGGTGTGCTCATCCTCACAGACAATTGAACAACAGTGGCCTACATCAATCTCCAGGGAGGCACCAAGGGCTCTTGAATGTTACAAGAAACCCTGCTGCACTTCCAGTGGGCAGGGCACCGCCTGGAAAGCCTAATGGCCGTGTACATCCCAGGCCAGGAGAACATCACGGCAGGTTGGCCAAGTCGAAAGGACGTTCTTCCAGGAGAATGGGAACTGAAGAACAGTGCTTTCCACCTTTTTACTACATGGTGGGGCATCCCACAGGTAGATCTTTTTGCCTGCCAACAAAATTACAAAGTTCTGTAGATCTGCTCCCTAACCAGGGATGAGCTGGCAATAGCACAGGACACCTTCTCTATAAACGGGGGTCAATACGATCTCCTGTACGCCTTTTCCCCCCAATACCAGTAATCTCAAGGGTCTTACTCAAATGGCTGTAGATCAGGCGGAGCTGATTTTAATTTGTCCATGCTGGCCCTGCTGGCCATGGTTCCCTCGACCAGTTCAAATGTCGCTACAGCTTCCTCTGATTTTTCGGGCCAGCCCGGACCTGCTGCATCAGGGCCCGGTAGTGCACCCAAATCTGCGCAATCTGTCCCTCAGTGTGGAGACTGGGTAGGAGACTCTCAAGGAGTTAGGTTATACTCTACCTGTCATTGAAATGATGGTCCATTCAAGACAACCTTAGTCTTCCAAGGTCTATTACAGAGTATGGCAAAGATTTCTCTTCTGGTTACAATCCATCAACATACCAGACAACGAGGTATCTCTCCCCACTATTTGGCAATTCCTACAGGAAGGCTTTGACAAGGGTCTCCAACTGGCAAACTTGCAAGTCCAAGTTTCTGCTGTCGGCGCATTTCTGCTGGCAGACTCAGGAGAGTCCTTGGGTGCTCACCCTCACGTTAGACAATTCCTGAGAGCAGCGATGCTAAAACATCTTCCAATCAAGCCCATCGTCCCACCTTGGAGACTCAACCTGGTCCTCAAGGCCCTAACCAAGACCCCCTTTGAGTCTCTTACAGATACTTCCCTTCTTCACCCAACGAGGAAGGTTGTTTTTCTTACAGCAATCACCTCAGCACAACGCATCCGTGGGATAGGAGCCCTGTCGAAAGAGCCATACACTGTTTCATCAGGACTCAGTGGTCCTGCCAACAGCTCCCTCTTTTTTACTGAAGGTGATATCTCCTTTTCACTGCAACCAAGAACTGAACCTTCCTTCTTTCTGTCCTCACCCTGAGAACGAGAAAGAGAGGGAATTTTGCATGCTGGACCCTAGGAGAGCACTCAGGCTATACATCAAAAGAACAGATTCCGTACACAAGACTTTGAGTTTGTTCATTCTCACTTCAGGGCAGAATTTGGAGCAAAAAGCATCAAAAGACACTATTGCCAGATGGATTTGTTCCACCATATCCATCGCCTACCAGAAAGCGAGGGTAGCCCTACCAGGTCCAGTGAGGGCCCACTCCACGAGAGCAATGGTGGCATCCTGGGTGGACTCCCAAGAAGCCTCACTGGCAGGCTTATGCAGAGCAGCCACTTGGTCATCCATCCATACCTTTGCAAAGTTCTACAAATTGGATGTGTCTGCCTCCGTGGAGGCGTCCTTTTGCCGCCGGGTCCTCCAGGCATTGGTGGACCCGTAAAGGACTACTAACATTCTTCCCATCCAGGAAGCAAGGGAATCTACTGCTTTAGTATATCCCAGTAATTAAGAGCCCGGAGACCAGCTTTAGGAGAGAGAGAAATAGAAATTTAAATACCTGTAAATTTTCTTTCTCCGACTGCTGGTCTCTGTGCTTCTTCCCTCCCAGAATGTTTGAAGTCGGCCATCTAGCCGCATTTTCAGATTAATATTTCTTCTTTTTGTTTCCAAGTTCTGCAGTACTATAGGGGACAACTGCTTTAGGAAGAACTGATGGCTGCAGGAAATGGAGGGGAGGATGTAGTCTCCCTACAGAGATCTGTATCCTGCCTGTCACATGGTACCAGGAAGGACCTCCCAGTAGTTATGAGCCTGGAGACCAGCAGTCGGAGAAAGAAAATTTACAGGTGTTTAAATTTCTATGTATAAGCAATGTTAAAAGCTGAAGTCTAAGGGGGAAAATCCTGTTTTAATGTACATGTCTTCATTAATAAAAAAATGGAACATGCCAAAAATCGTAATTGTGTGGAATTTTGTGCACCTGAGTTCTTTTCATGCCAGATCTGAATTATTTTCTGAACAGTGGCAAATCGCTTTAATGTGTATACTGTGGTAGATAAACTTGACTCAGTCCTAGCACCAACACAAATGTCCCTTGGCTACTAGAGCTAATGCCTTAACATAAATGACCCAAGTTTGTTTATCAGGCCCGATGCTGCCAGTGAATTGAGAAAAACAGTACTCATGCCACTAAATCATTTGAATTTTGTTTTCTCTGATGGATCAGATTTCAGCAGGTATCACATTTCAGCAGGCATCAACACTAGACAAATATATGCCTATTTTCAGGTACGACCCAGGAGGTCACAGAGAATATACAGGCACTGTAAAGGCTTAACAGTAAGGAGGCAGCAGTACAATAAAAGGTAACGAGGGAGAAGAACATAGCAAAGTTAAACAACATATATAGGATAGTGCATGAGTAACTGTTAACAACAGGGCTATTCTTTCACCGAGTTGGTATTATGATGACAGATTACCTCGAGAGCGCAGCTCAAGAGGTAATCAGTCGTCATAGTACCAACGAGGTAAAAGAACAGCCCTGCCGTTAAATGGTATGCATGCACTGTTTTGTATAGTGTATAGTGGAACGTTGTTGCCTCAAAGAAAATTACTACATCTTTCTTTTTAAAATAAGACTAACTGTCAGATTGCTGCTTGAGAACACCATGTGTGACATCCGCACTGCAGCAGAACAAAAACAGCAGAACCCCACTCTCTACCTCAACTAGCACTAAAAAAAGGCCTGGTACTAGCCCATATGAACATTAGAAGCCTCCTGAGTCACCTGGCTGAACTTGAAGCCTGGGCTAAGTTGGTGGATCCTGACATACTATGCCTCACCGAAACCTGGTTGAAACCTACTGTATCCGATACCTCCTGCCCTCTACCTGGGTATAATATTCTTCGGCGAGATCGATCTGGGTCCAAGGGGGTGGGTCGCTATTTACTATAAAAGTCATCTGTCTCTTAGCGTCCTACCTAACCCTGATTCCCTCATGCTATGTGAAGCGCTGCATGCAACCCTGACACTCGGGTCGAAACACCTACATATCGCTTGTGTGTATAACCCGCCAACCAGTGGGCTGAACGGTCTCCAGAACCTACTGCAGTACGCTTCTCAAAATGTAAAACAAATGAAACACTCCTCCTCGGTGACTTGAACCTGAACTGGCTGGGCCCACATCACAATCTCCTTGCATCTTTGATCCAGAAGCACAATTTTCACCAACTTATAACTATCTGCACTAGAACCACGCCTTCACTATCAGGGTCGTTACTGGACGGATCCTTACAAATAGACTGGATCATGTTTCCCAAGCTACCGTCCTGGCTGACTCACTTACAGATCACTCACCAACGCCTGTCACTGGCGCTCCTGCCCACCGCCTGCTCCTCAACCACGACTGATTACCTTCACGAACTATGCTGCCTCGATACACAAGCCTTCTTATCTGACATATCTGACATAGACTGGACTGACGCTTTCTCCACCTCCAATGTTGACATTGCCCTTAACATATTTCTCACCAAGTTTGGCTAAGTACAAAGAAACACCTCCCAAAGGTAAAAAGAAGAGTCAGAGGTCAGCAGTCAAGATGGCTAAATAAAGAACTCCTATGTAAGTTAAAAGTCCGAGATAAGCAATGGAAACAATACAAAAAATCTGGGCTCCCCCTGGATCTTATCCTGTACAAGCAGTATAGAAATGATTGCAAAAGGCGCATCAGGCAGGCTAAAAGCATATACTGTCAAAACCTGCTGACTAACTCCTCCAACGACCCTCGAAAATTTTGGAGCCACATTAAAACTTTTTTAGGATCTACGCAAGCTGTCACCCCCTCAGAAATGGTCCTGCAAGGTGTCCACTGTAATGACTCCTTCACTATTGCAAACGCTTAACCAGCAGTTTTCACGACCTATCTGCCTACACAGCTTCCTTCAATCTCCTGCTACACAACTGAACTCAACATTCCCTGGCGATTCACCTACCTCATCTAAACCATTTCTACTTCAAGCGGTCACCAGGCATCAAGTCTTCAAGCTGCTCAAGGCTATCTCTGACAATACCAGCCCCAGCTCTGATGGAATGGAACCCCGTCTATTAAAGATGGCTGCTCACCTCATATCTGGACCTATAGCTAGAATCTTCACCCTATCCCTCTCCAATGGCTCTGTCCTGAAATCTGGAAGGCCGCCAGAATTACTCGTGTTTAAAAAGGCAGCAAAAATGACACGACTCAACTACAGACCAATTGCTATACTATCAGTCCTTAGCAAGATCCTTGAGAAATTAGTCTCTATTCGTTACCAAATTCGATTGAAAACTCAACTTACTCAATACAGCACAGCACGGCTTTAGAAAACACCACAGCACCATGACTGCACTAGCAAAATTCTCCTCTGACATTCTTACCAACATGGACAAAGGGAAGCTAACAGGAGCTGTTTTCATTGACCTCACTAAGCGTTCGACCTTGTTGACCATCCTTTACTACTTGCCTCCCTCAGAAATCTGGGCTTCTCCTACCCTGTCACTACCTGGTTCAGCAGCTACCTTGCCAACAGGACTCAAGCAGTGAAATTCAACTCGCGATCTCTGACAGTGCTGTTATCAATATTGGCGTCCCTCAGGGCTCCATTCTCGGTCCTCTCCTCTTCTCACTATTTGTAAGCAATCTCCTGATGTAGTAACCTCTGGCCACCACTACTTTATGCTGATGACCTGGTCATCTATGCCCACTCTGACAATATCACCAACCTGAATGCTGCCCTTACCACAGACTTCCACTTGGTGCAGCGCTGGCTACACACCCAACGCCTTGTCCTTAACTCAATAAAACTAAAGCCATGCTATTTGGATCCCCACACAAATTAAGAACTGCTCTCTCTTCTCTCTCTGTGCCTGACATTAATGGTAACCCTCTGGAGTCTGTTAGCTCTTTTAGCTACTTGGGCATTCCACCTGACCAAAATCTTGACCTAAAGCTGCATCCAGGAAACTTGTAAATCTGTCAATTGTAAGCTGGGGGCTGCTTACAGACTAACACCTGCTTACCCCTGCCGCTAAACTGGCAATTGCTAGGAATCCTGTTACCAACCCTCACCCTACGGTTGCTCCCATCCTAACCATGGCCAGCAAAACTGCTCTGCACCAATGGGACACCACCTTCAACAATGTTTGCAGGTATGCGGCTAAAGCACCGCGCCTGAAGCATCATTGTCAGCTATACAAAGACCTGGGCTGGCTATCTCCCTCCTCCACCAGGCAATATTACCTCTGCAACCTTCGGACACCATCATCAGAGCATCAAAGCCAGCTGAGCTCTCAAAACTACTCCAACCGGTTATACCTTCACGGACCTTAGATCCTCTGACAAGTCCTTATTGAATATTCCTCTCTGTCACGACAAAAAGGGCTCGGAGCCTTCAGTTATGCTACCCTCACTTTTGGAACTTGCTGCCCCAGGGACTAAGAAATGCCCTTCTCATGATGCATTTAAGCACAATCTCAGAGCTTTCCTTACCTCGATGGACAAATGTGTTTGTTTTGATCCCTCTTGAATCCCATGCTCCTAACCTGTTCTCCTCCCCTCCCCTATTGTGTATTATAGGCACTTGAGCTTTTTTTATTCTTGGTTGTTTTTTGCTTTTATGTTTCATGTTTGTTGATACTGTATAACATTGTTGTTCTGATGCCAATTGTAAAGCTCTCTAATTACTGCCTAGTCACTTAGCTTGCCCTCGCTCCTGAGCTGTTTTCCCCCACCTTCATTCCTTATCCTGCACCCTCTGTTCCTTTAACACTTACTTTCCCAGCCCCGCTCTCTTCCCTTCCCACTTAGCCATTTCTCCAGTACCCGTCATTACCCCTCCCTTTTCATGCCCCTCCCTCTCCTGCTCTTTGCCGCCTCACTCCCCTCTAACCGCCCTCCTCCCCTCTCTGCCGTCTTCGGTTCCACTGCCCGGTAACAGGTTGCTACCTTGTACCGCTAATGCCGTAACTCTGCCGCCACCCTTCCTACCTTTCTTTCACCTTTCTGCCCCTCTCCTGCCAGCTTTCCCTCCTTCTTTATTCTCCCTCTTCTCCTATGCTCAGTCCTCACCCCTCCCTCTCCTATTTTATCCCACCTCCCACCAGTTTGCGTGACTCCCTCTCTCCTGCCGTCTGTAGTTCCACCAGCTTGGCCGCGGTTACTACTCTACCCGCCAATGCCGTTTTCACCACCTCGCCTCTTGTCCTCCTCCCTTCTTCTGCTCAGCTGCGCTCTTACTAGGTGCACTCTATCTCCCTACCCCACTCATTTCCCTATCTGTTCCGTGCCCTTCATCCCTTTCCTATACCCTGCCCTTCCCACCCTACCCTTCCCTCCCCATTCCTTTAGTTCAAATCCTCCTCACCCTTGCACCTAGTCCCCCACCGCCTCCCTGCACATCACCCTCTCCCTCTCTGTTTTTGCACCCATAGCTTCACTGTCCTGTTCCGACCTCTCTTGCCGACTCCGGTTCCACCGTCCCGGCCACAGGTGGTAACCTTCTCCGCTAATGCCGCACTTGGCGCCTCTAACCTCCCTCCTGTCCTCCCCTTGCTATTCGCCTCACCACCCCTGTCTCCGCCTCCTGCCCTACCCTTATACCTGTCCCCTACCACCTCTCCCCTAGTTCTCAACAACTGAATACATGTAATTTTATCCTTATTGCTATGCTTGACTACACTGTGTGACTTTGTCCTTTGCAAATGTATCCTGCTCTGTGTATTTCTTATGTATCCTGCAAATGTATCCTGCTTTGTGTAATCTCTTATGTATCACTGTGTTCTGTAACTGTACCTCCCGGGTCGTGCCTGAAAATAGTCAATTGTTGGCTAGCGCACTTACCCGGTCAACAAAAACGAAATAAAAAAAAGTTGTTCTGCTGTCTTGCGGACGTCACTTTTTGGTTCTGCTGCACTGCGGACATCACTAGTGCAGCAGAACAACATTTTGAGAGTGCTAGATTTCAGTGAACAACGACGTTCCACTATACACTACAATACATTTAAGTTACAACTTTACTCAAGCATGGATCTGGACAGAAACCAGACTGAATGATAAAGTTGTTAACAAATGCTACCTTGAATCAATGTCTTGACCCAACATAAATAAACAACTGGAAAAATCTATTACAGGGCATTAGATAAGTCAAAAAAATTTCTTGGCGATTTTTTATTCTGAAGTGCTCATCAGTTGTGAAAATGTAAAGCACTCGCTACAGATCGATTAGCAACTTCTTTTTTAAATGTACTTTTATTCATACTGTCTCCTGTGGCATGGACTCACTTACAAAAATGGTTAGAAGTTTACTGCTATACATTTCTGGAAATGGTTAGCACTGTCTCCTGTTTTATGTAGCATTTTACTACATTATACTAGCTATTTAATACTCTGTAATTAATTTCAATACCATAACAATTTCTTCTTTATTGTTATTTTTAGTACCCTGAACCCATTTTGTATGTCCAAAACGACTCTGTAGGTTATTGGTAGTAGTGCCTTTAGCACACTTCCAGGTTTGAAGGTAGTCGGCCTGCTGCCCCTTGCCTTACTATCCCTCGGGCATGCATTCCTGACACTATCAACACCCTGTGGTTCATTATTAGGTAACCTTTCTGTTAATGGGAATTACAGTTAATGTTATTTTCTAGGCTTTTGGTTTGTCTCATTATTAGTACTTTAAAAGGATTTTATGTTTTTTTTTCCCCTTCCTCGGCTGGCTGCCCCTCAATCTACCACCCCAACCATCTCATCCCATCCCAGGGAGTTACCTGGTCTGAGTTACATGCTTTGAATGTGTTTTTTTTTTTTTTTTTTTTGGCGAACTCTGTATGAAAGTAGAAGGAATTGTAATTTGGCACCAACAAGGTAGTCTGCCGATCCCTTCACTTCCTGAGCGATCAGATCCACATGCCCGCTCAGGCATCTAATGACATGTGCCCAGGGAGAGTGTGGCAGCATGTGCCATTAATGTCAATGGGTTCCGTTTTAAGTCTGTTTTTATACATAAAAATGCCTAAACCAATTTGCAATGCACTTCAGAGAATAGCAGACAGTCACTTGATGCACAAATGTACTGGAAACACAATAAATATTGTGCAAAAACCATTTACTGGTGTAAAAAATGCCAACAGTGCAGACCATACTACCACAGAAGTGTTGGGGAGCTGTTTTGACTGCTATCCTAGATGCCCCAGCGCTTCGTTCATTAGAGCTTCCTCAGGGGGCCAGTTTGAGATTAATGAAGGGCACCGCTCGACTAACAAGGACTTTGTTAGTTGACCAGTGCCCTTCTTTAATCCAGGGTGAAAGTGCAGGTCATCTTGTAGCGCGAGTGTCCGAGACAGTGTAGTGTGAGCCTGCAAAAGCCATAATAACTCGGCATTATGTCAGACTGGGTTGTTATGGCTTTTGAATACTATACAAAGCGAGTATCACCAGTTATTATATTGGAATCCTGCCATTTGCAAGTTCAAAACTGTTTGCACTTCTTTCCAAAGTTGGGGCAATGAATAGAAGGCACAGAGCCATACTGGAGGTAACAGTGTACTCACACAGTATTTGTTTTGTGCTCTCTGAGTAAATGCATGCTGCTATAACTGCTCACAGATGATTGCAGGTGCATTGCAAACCACCATGGCCTATTATAAACACACCATGGCCTGTTATAAATACACCATGGCCTGTCATGAACACACCATGGCCTGTTATTCATGAACACACCATGCCCTGTCATGAACA
This sequence comes from Neoceratodus forsteri, assembly GCA_016271365.2. Taxonomy (NCBI): domain Eukaryota; kingdom Metazoa; phylum Chordata; order Ceratodontiformes; family Ceratodontidae; genus Neoceratodus; species Neoceratodus forsteri. The sequence continues at coordinate 1,229,847,554 of CM057453.1, read as the reverse complement.
CACCATGGCCTGTTATAAACACAGCATGGCCTGTCATGAACACACCATGGCCTGTTATAAACACACCATGGCCTGTCATGAACACACCATGGCCTGTTATGGCACTGTCCAGAGGCATTGCAGTTTAATAGAATGAGAACTGGCCTGGGAACAGAGATCACAGGTACAATCCTCTGCTTAATCTCCCAAATGAACCCTTGCTAAGTCTCCCAAATAATGCCCAGTTCAAAAGATCTCTGCACTTAGACCTCACCTCCAGTTCCAATCGTGCCTGCTTTACCTAATCTGAATACTTGCTTGACTGTTGATCCCAACTTGCTCTGTAACTAGACATTGTCTGTAACCACTTGTGACTAGTTTCCTCTGGTTATGACATCATTTCTTTTGTGTATTTGTGCATCATGTGGATTTTTCTTGACTATATTCTACTGTAATCGATGAACTAATTGTTGTTGTATTTACCTGTATTATCTGACTCTGATGTGGAACCTTTTAAATGAGCAATTATGCTCAGAAATGCTTTCCAAATAAATAAATTAATCCCCACCACAGACGTTTGCTGTCTGACCTTCCAATGCACAAGGACACATTTCCATAGTACTGTATAGAAGTGGGGTACCACTGTAAATTACACGGTTCATCTCAGCTGGTCTACATTGGGTAAATAAAAATAGTACATATTAAATAGATGACAGAAAAATTCAATAATTCCCTAGGTTTTGGAATGGTTCACCATCACCCCTTCACCACCCTGACATGACCTCTCTTTTCAAAGCAAGATTGTTAGGCACCCTATCAGCTACCTCTGTTTGGGGGACATGATAGAAACTTCCAAGCACCTCAAGGGAATCAACAAAGTTCAAGTGGGTAGCATCTTTCAGAAAAAGAGATGTGCAAGAACAAAGGGACACAATTTGAAGATAGAGAGGGGACGGCTCAGGGGCAACGTGAAGAAATATTTTTTCACAGAGACAGTGGTGGATGCATGAAATGGCCTTCCTGTGGAGGTCTTGGGGTCAAAAAGTGTGAGGGAATTCAAGAATGTATGGGACAGACTTAAGGCAATTCTAGTAGTGGGTAGGTGGAAGTAGGCTGTTGGTTAACTAGGATCTGCATCTTATCCAATAGGCAGGGAAATGGCAGACTGGGTGGGCCAAGCGGTCCTTATCTGCCGTCAAAGTCTATGTTTCTGTGTTCTATGTTTGCCAGTGTCCTGACTGAATAGCTAGTATACTGAGTGCCCCTTCCCACCAAACAAGTTGCAACAATACCTAGTTCTCATTTACCCCTGTGTTGTTACAACTGTAATATAACTGTACTATAGTGTTTGTCTATGAACTGTAAAGACACTGTTGTTGCTTTTGCCTTATTTTTCATTTGTATAGCTATGCTCAGGTGCTCTATATTTCTGTGTAACCATACTTGCTGTGTTTTTGTATATTATGTTCTCTACTCTGTGTTATTGTATTGTATTTTTGCTGATGTATGCCATCTTAATGGTCTGGGTCATGCCTGAAAACGGTCCCCGAGACCAGAGTATCTACCCAGCTAACAAACAAATAAATAAGAGATACATAAATAACATACATGCCATTAAAAGTACAACATGGAAGAACAACAGCATGCTAGATGTTGATCTGTGGCTTGTCGAGACCTGCATTTGCAGTTTTGCAGCTTGCACAAATGTATTATTATCCATGTACAGAAAGGCTTTCTAAAATGCTGTTTGGCTAGTGGTAGCCTACATACTGCCACACAACATATTCTCACATGCCTGCACTAGTGCCGCTTCATGTCTCTCTATTGTTTGCTCTGTTTCCTTAGGCATCATACAGCCTTCTTTTACTGAGTAGGGAAAGATGGCCTTTTACAAAGATGCAATGCATACTGTACATATTAGCATGATAACTGCAGTTAGTGAGATGGTAATGCCCTGTTTGCAAGTGGATGACGAGTGGGATAATTTGTATTCTGCTTTCCAGAAGAGCATTTGCTATTTAGGCACAAACTTGAGTGTGTTATAAACAGGTATTTGTGCCTTACAGACATGCTCTTTGGGTTTGTGTGGGTATGACGTTAGCAGGTGATTGTACTTTATATAGTTCTTATATTGCATCAGTCAGTCACTTTTGTTATTACTGGTGTTTGCCTTTTCCAGCATGCTTACAGTATTGGGGTGGGGGCTGCTATTGGTGGGGGGAATTGGAGGATATATTGTATATTGTTTTGGATGCCGTGTATGATGTTATTTACAGTGTTTGGGGGGGGCAGATGTCAGGTCATTTGTGAGTGTGATCACATATTTACCAGTATACTCAGCAATTATAGACCTATATCTATTCTGCCAGTATCGGCAAAATTCTTGGAGAAAATTGTTAACGAGCAATTTAGAGGTTATTTGGAGCCATCTAACATTATAACCCCTCTACATTCAGACTTCAGACCCAAACACGGTACTGTCACTGCCTCGGCCAAAGTTGCCAATGATTGATTACAGGCTAACGGTCATAGAAAAGTCACTGGGGCCATTTTCTTCGACCTCAGTAAAGCCTTCAACACTGTGGACCACAACATATTGAATAACAAGCTGGCTATCATAGGAATAGGCCCAGCCTCATTGCAGTGGTTCATTAAGTATGTAACTGGTCGGGTCCAACAGGTAAAAGCAGAGGGTCTTCATTCCACCTGTGCCCCCTCCTCAAAGGTGTCCTTCAAGGCTCAGTATTGGGTCAGCTACTTTTCACGCTGTACATCCATGATTTGAGTGTGCCTACTACAGGTGCCAAATTATATTTCTACGCAGATGACAAGACTGTACATGTCAAGGCCAAACATTAGCACGGTATGCTTTGATCTCCAACTGGCATATAATGAACTATAGCTTAACTGCTTCCAATCCAAATTGCTATTAAACACAGCCAGAACAAAGGTTAGACAACAAGCTCTCTTCCACACACCACTAGAAGCACTATGCAAAAAATTTAGGATCAGACTCATTTTTCACTTTAGAAATAAATGCCATTTCCCGCGTGATACCTGTATACATTTGGTACCATCCACCTTCCTCCCGATCATAGACTATGCTGACCTAATCTACTACCACTGCCCAGCCAGCTGCCTAGCCAGGCTAGATGTACTCTATCACAGAGCCCTTAGGTTCATAACTGAACTTGAACCTAGAACTCACCATTGTGTTTTGTATGCCTCAGTCAGCTGGCCCTCACTAGCTACCAGAAGACTACTGAATCTGTGTACCTCGGCTTACAAAATACTCCTAAAAGATCTCCCAGACTACATCACCGACCTATTCAATATATCATGCAGTAGCTAGTCCCTTAGAAAAAAAAAACAGTTATATTCTGTTGTAACATGGGAATTAACCAGAGGTGAAACAGAGCGGAATGATTGGTTGAAAACGACCAGCTGAGCAATATGCAGCGGGTATTAATCCCACAGTAATGCTCGCTGCTGCTATTCCTCTTTCAGCCATAGCATACAAAAGACGCCTACAGTATTCACGTGTGATGTAGTACAGGTTTCAAACCAGCAACAAACACGCTGTGGAGTTCCCTCAAGCACAGATATGTTCCCACCCACCCACCCACCTGATGGCTATAGTAGGTTGTACACGGATAGTGCAAGGCAGAAATCAGCAACTGAAAATTTAATGTCCACCTTCTGCATCTGTGAAGTGAAAGGGATCGGCCATTGGGTAGATGAGCAGTGTGGAGAGAGAGAAGCCTACTGTTCAGTAGCAGTAGCGGATCTAGACCAAACGATCTGGAGATCAGGGAGCCGTTGTCAGCAGCTATGCACGGCACAGTTAAATTGTGCTAGTATGCAGGAAAGAGAGCTGCAGCTGAAGAGAAGTGACCGAGGCACCAGGACAGACAGAAACAAAATGTTTTGGGGGAGAGAAGTCAGATAAGCAACAGAGAAAGATATTGTAGAAGTTGCAGCCTGAAATGTAAAGAGATTTCCGTAACAGTACTAGAGCAGAGCTGTTCAAAGTAGACAGTGGGATTCACTGAGCGGCAGTGATTAACCCAGAGCAAATTGTTGGTCGACGAGCACATAGCATTATGCAAGTGAGATAGCTAGCCATCTCAGTCGAAGTAGGAAACAGTGACTAAATCAGAAAATGGATCTACATTGCAGAGTTTTGTACGTGTAGTTATTAAAATAAAATGCAACTGTCACAGTAATCATTCTGTGTGCTATATATAAACAAGATGTTATTGTAAACCAAAAAAGAAACACCACTGTATGAATAAATATGGTTGTGAACAAAAAGACAAGTAGTAGACATTTCTTGTTGAAAAGAATATATTGCAAACCAACGAAAGTGTGTGTATGTGTAATATATCACAGGTAAAAATGTAGCACAACTCGTCAGCATATTGCCCATGTTACAAGAGCATTAATCCACTCCAGAGTCAGGCTCTACTAGGGGATTAATGCCTGGTTGGTGGTTGGAAGCACTCGGCCTGCGGCCTCATGAGCCAACACACACACACACACACACACACACACACACACACACACACACACACAAACCAGGCATTAATCCACTAAAAGAGCCCTCCTCTGTCGTGGATTAATGCTTACTTAGACACTCTGCAACACACTACTCAACTGGGAAAACCGCAATAAGTTGCTTTATCCTTACAATATGGAATTCAGTGCAAACCTCACCAAAACTCACTTCCCTGGTCAGACCTAGTACCTTTATGGTGCTCATCGAGTGGTTATATACTGAAGTCTGCTCCTGTAGTTAAGCTACACAGAAACCTTGTATTGTGAATAAGCTACACTCAATAATGCTGCCACTTGTCTGACTACTAATAACAATGGGAGAGACTCACAGAAAATTGATCAAACTCTGAACAAAACAGCCTAGAACTCTTTCTTCCTTTACTATTTTCTGTGCGCTTTATCTATATATACCTGCCAGAGTTTTAATTTCTTGTGCACATTACTCTATGCCTTGTATACCTATATCTTGTACTATTGCCTTTATACCATTGCATCTGTCAGATTTTTAATTCATTGTGATTTACCCCTTATGTACATTACTCAATGCCTTGCATACCTACATCTTCTACTGTTGCCTTTACACCAGTGGTGGGCAACCCACAGCCCGGGGGCCACATGTGCCCCCTTCCCCAGTGGTCAACCTGTGGCCCCCTCATCCATCCAAAAATACACCAGGAGGCTCTCTGTGTAAAGACTGATAAGGTAGATAGGCTGAAGACTGTGATGGACATGTTACATGTAGCTTGTTTTTAATTCAAATATATAAATTTGGCTTGTGATTGTGGTAAACGGGGGTCTTGCGGCCCTTTGGGGTTTTTGATGGCCGCAACTGGGGCCCTCTGACTAACTTAGGTTGCCCACCCCTGCTTTATACCATTACATCTGTCAGAGTTTTAATTCCTTGGGATTTCCCGCTCATGCACATTACTCTGTTTCTTGTATACCTATTGTACTATTGTCTTTATACTACTGCATCTGTCAGAGATTTAATTCCTTCTGATTTACCCCTAGTGCACATCACACCATGCTTTGTGTACCTGTATCTTGTACTGTTGCCTTTATTCTATTGCACCTCTCAGAGTTTTAATTTGTTGTGATTCACCACTAGTGCACATTACTCTATGCCTCGTATACCTGTTGTACTATTGCCCTTATACCACTGCATCTGTCAAAGATTTAATTCCTTGTGATTTACCCCTCGTACACATCATTCTATGCCTTATTGAATCTGTCAGAGATTTAATTCCTTGTGATCTACCCCAGTGCACATTACTCAATGCCTTGTTTACCTGTGTCTTGTACTGTTGCCTTTATTCCATTGCATCTCTCAGAGTTTTAATTCCTTGTGATTTACCCCTCGTGCACATTACTATATGCCATGTATACCTATATCTTGTACTATTGCCTTTATACCATTGAATGCTGTCCTACCCAGGACCTCCTTGTAAATAAGCTTGCTCAACTGAGCCTTTTTCTGGTGAAATAAATAAATGCAATATAATAGAAATAATATTTGCTTTGTCTGAGAATGGAGTCCGCTCTGAAGAAAGAGGGGTTACTAGTGGGGTACCGCAGGGTTCAGTACTGGGTCCAGTCCTTTTTAATGTCTTCATAAGTGACATTGCAGAGGGACTGGAAGGAAAAGTATGCCTCTTTGCAGATGACACAAAGATCTGCAACAGGGTTGATATACAAGGAGGCGTGGAAAGGATGAGAAGGGACTTACTTAGCAAGCTTGGAGTAATGGTCAGAAGTATGGCAGCTTGGATTCAATGCAGAGAAGTGCAAAATAATGCACCTGGGAAACAAGAACCCAGGGGAAGAATACACAGTGGGGGTGGGAGGTAGTAACAACAACAGAAATGGAAAGGGACCTGGGGGTAATCATATGAGATGACCTTAAGGTTAGCAAGCAATGTGAGAAGGCGGTAGGGAGGGCTGGGGGATACTGGGATGTATAGGGAGAGGCATCACCAGCAGAAAACAGGAAGTTGTTATCCCTCTGTACAGACAGTTGGTGAGACCCCATCTGGAGTACTGCGTCCAGTTCTGGAGACCCCATCTCCGCAAGGACATAGACAGGATAGAGGCAGTCCAGAGGAGGGCAACTAAATGGTGCAGGGTCTGCAAGAGAAGCTTACACGAAGAGAGACTAAAGGAGCTTAATATGTACACCCTTGAGGAAAGGGAGGAGGGGGGACATGATAGAAACTTTTAAGTACCTCAATGGAATCAACAAAGTCCAAGAGGGTAGCATCTTTCAGAAAAGAGATGTTAAGAAGAAGGGACACAATTTAAAGATGGGGGTGGTTCAGGGCAATGTAGGAAGTATTTTTTCACAGAGAGGGTGGTGGACGCATGGAACAGCCTTCCTGAGGAGGTTGTGGGGTCTAAAACTGTGGGAGAATTCAAGAATACATGGGACAGAGATAAGGCAATTCTTGTGGGGGGGTAAGAAGAAATAGGCTGTTGGTTAACTAGGATCTGCAGCTCATCCTGTAGGTAGGGAAATGGGCAGACTAGGTGGGCCAAGCGGACCTTATTTGCCATCAAAGTCTATATTTCTATGAGAACTCTTTACCTTGCTATTTCTCCTCTTGTGATAGGAGTTATGTTCCAATTCTGCTCTCTCAAATGTTACACTGCGACTGTTTGTACATACCAACTGTCACAACCACTCACTACTATGATAGTGCTAATTGACTTTTACGAGTGTGCTTGTGAGTGCCTTCAACGTGCTACCCTCTAGCTGTTAATTTAGCAATTTACTATAACCTACTAGATTGATAGACTAGTTGATTTGCTACCTTTTTATTGGACCAACAAGACATTTTTGGTGCACAAGCTTTCAGGTCTTAACAGTGCCTTTGTTCGTGTGATGGTAGGGCACTGAGTGGTCTGAAAGCTTGTCTACTAAGAATTCTTGCTGGTCCTATGAAAGATATCAAATTTATTTATTTAAAATATTGGTGACCAGTAGAGGCACACTGAGCCGAAGCTTGTTTCCAGGTGTGACCCGGGGGAAGGGGGTATGGGGATAGTGCAAAAATACAGTTAAGTGCAATTTCAAAAAAAGCATATAGATAGTGCAGACATTAGGTGCATGAAGATACAATGAATGTGGTAGAGCAAGAATACAACTGAATATAGTTTCAAAAGTGATGTATACAGGGAGACTCGACCCGAATACATGGAGGAGGAAGGACAGGAACGGGGAAGGGGAATAGGTTTTAGATAGTACAGGGAAGGAGCTATGTGAAGGGAGCTTGGAAGACAGTTCCAGAGGGAGAGGAGATGGTAGGAGAAGTCTGCCTGCCCAATACTGGATAGAGGATGGGGGAGAGAGAGAAGGAGCAGGAGTCCCTGAAGCGTAGCAGATAGGAGGAAGGGGATGAGGTGGAGAAGAGAGGTAAGATGGGAGGGAACCAAGCCAGAATTTGGAGATACAGGTAGTGACATAGTGCTGCCAGCGTAGGTGAAGAGAGGAAGGGAGAGAGAGAGGAGTATAGGGAACAATGGTGAGTGCGGGAAGGGGAGTTCGTGGCAAAAGGGTAGAAAGCATTGAAGAGGGAGTCCAGTCTGAAGAGGGATGAGGCAAGGGCAGACCCAAATACCACATCAGCATAGTCAAAATCAGGTAGGATCATTTTCACGAGCAGCTCCCAGCAGACAACAGGAGAAAGGGAGTCTTTGTTCCTATACGTGGCACCTAGTTTGGGACAGAGTTTTGACTGAATGTGGTCAATATGGGAGGAGAAATCAAGTCAATTGTCCATTTGAAGGTGGGGACTATATCAAGGATGGTTCCATCAAGAATGGAAAAGGAAGTGGGGGGGGAAGTTTGGCAATCTTCTGAGCGGCACCAAAAGTCATGGACACAGTTTCCTTGGAGTTTACCTTAGCTGGTTGGCCTGAAACTAGCGAAGAACCCTGTGAAAGTCACTCTGCAGCAGAGACACCACCTCGGGATATTAAGGACCAGAAGCACAGAGAACAGTGCCATCAGCATATATACTGGAAGAGACACAGAGGAAAGGTTGTTAAGAAAGCTTGAGAAAAGGACAGGGCCCAGAATGGAGCCTTGGGGGATGCCTGCTTGAATGGAAAGAAGGGAGGATAGAACGTCTCCTGCTTGAACACACTGAGTATGGCTCATCAGATAAGACCTGAACCAGTCAATGACATGGGGTGAAAGACCAGGGGAGAGATGTTTGGATAGAAGAAGAGGGTGTGAGACAGAGTAAAAGCTTTAGCTAGGGCAGTAGATATGGCAGTGGTAATGTGTCCACAGTCCATGCCAGTGAGAACAGCGTCAGTGATATGGAGGAGGAAAGTAACAGTAGAATGATTTTTTTCTGAAGCTGGACTTGAAACAGGGAGAGGAAGTCAGTGGTGTTAAGGAAATCAGAAAATCTGGAGAATACGAGGGACTCTTGCAATTTGGCCAGGGAGGGGAGGAGCAATATAGGTCTGTAGTTGCCAGAAATAGAGGGATTGCCCCCTTTGTGAAGGGGAAGCACCCTGGCAACTTTCCATGCTGAGGAACAGTACCTCGAGTGACCAAGAGGTTCAGTAAGTGGGAGAGAAGAAGCGTGAAAGTGGGACAGAGATCCAGAGAAGGTGAGGTTCGAGGCCATCTGAGCTGGATTTGCGGGGGTTAAGAGAAAGGAGGGCTCGAAAAACGTCTGTCTCCAAAACAGGATGGAAGGAAAAGCTTTTAGATGGGGATGAGACAGGGTAGGCTGGAGGCACGGGGGCCAAGTTGGAGAGGAGGGCACAAGTGGTGAAAAAGAAGTTTAGAACAGAGGCAGTAGGGGATTGGTCGGAGACAGGCAAGTCATCAACCCGCAGGATATGAGGGGAAAGCTTGGGAGGGGGATCAAATAGGGAGTGATAGTCCACCAGAAATTGGAGAAGGAGTTGAGGTTTTGTTGCAGGGTCTTTTTGAAATATTGTGCTTTCCCAGCCCTAATAGCCTTTGTGCAGGTGTTTCTTAGGGACCTATAGAGCTGGGGATCAGAGGGGAGCGAGAGGATGTGTAGTGTGCTCAGGTGAGATCATGGGTCTTGCAAAGCTGGATGATGTCTGCAGATATCCAGGAGTGGTGGGAGCGTCTGACTCTACATCTTCTAGGGGGGACATGAGTATTCCATACTTTGTTAAGGAAGACACAGAAGAGGGAGAGAGCCGAATCAATATCAGGGGCAGAGTATACAAGTGACCAGTCAGAGGAGAGGAGATCTTGGAGGAGAGCATCAGTATTTAGCAACTGGAGAGATCTAATCCAGCAGTAGTTGGGGGGAGTGGGACATTTGTACCTTATGGACACTGTGTCATAAAGTGGCTGCTGAAGGCATCAGGGAGAGTACCAGTGGAGGTAATGCGATAGTGGTGGGAGGAGAGTACCCAGTCCAGGAGAGAGTAGTTGAAGGAGTGGGGGTTAGGCCTACTGGGCTCCTTAATTAACTGATAGAGGTATCGAGATTCAGTTTTTTTCAATAATAGGTTTAAGGGCAGGAGAGGACCAGTTTAGATTAAAGTCCCTGAGAATAATAATCTCACCAGAAAAGGCTAGAGAGACAAGGGAGGAGATGATTTAAACAAGGGAGGTGGGAGAGAGAGTTTAGGAGAAGCATATAGAACAGCTACAGAGATGAGGGGAACTTTAAATTAATCAAGAGGAGCTAATGCAAGGAAGGGAGGAATTCACTAAGAGAGAGCAGGATAGGTTTTGGTAAACATAGATGGACACGCTGCCTCCTTACTTACCATGATATTGTCGGAAGAGGTGGAAGTCAGGGAGGGGTAGCTGGGTGCCAGGAACTCTAGAGGAGAGCCAGGTTTCTGTTGTGCAGAGTAAGATCAGGAGAGTATTGGGAGACCCAGACTTTAAGGGCATCAAGCTTGGGAAGCAGACTTCTAGCACAGAGGTGGCAAAGTCTGAGGCCTTTGGGTAAGTGGGATGGTGAAGGGGGTGGAGTCCTGGGTTCATGTTGAACATCACCTGCAAGGAGGAGGAGGAAGAGAAAATGGTTAGACCTACACACTCTTAGATGGTGAGTGGGTTTAGGTTAGGAAGGAGGAGGAATGAATAGATGAAGCCTGAGGAGGAGGAGCAAAGGAGGGAGGGAGGCAAACCAGGGTGAAATGTGAGGGAAGCAGTATGAGGAAGGATAGGAGAAGAGTGTGGGGGGAGGTTGGTATGAGCTGGATGAGGGGAGGGCTAGTGGGTATTATGGGGTAGACATTGTTTATACAAGGAACAGTATGGCTATGAACATTTTAGGCAACCTTTTTAAACTTTACTTTCTACTGATATTTCATTATCCACCCCCCATATAAAAAAAAAACAGCACTTCGCTCTGTGCTTTAAATTTCACCTCCTTTGGGGTTGGCTGGACAAATAGCTTTGAGAATTTTCTGCTGACATTTCAATACGCAAGCAGGCGTCTGTCTATACCACCCTACAGCATGCATATTATCTTTTACTCTGGTATTTATTCATTATTTTTAGCAAGGCAGCTCCAGGAAAGCAGAGTGTGAAAAACGATTATGCAGTCTATGAAGTTTTTTTAATACATTGCTTAAGAACCCTGTCTAGCTAAACTCTAACCTTGTTTCAGTAGTGATTATTTCACCTGCCATATCACAGACTGTCACTGCAGAAAACATGGGCTGCATTCAGTTTTAATTTTCTGGAAACGGCAGGCCAGTTGTGCATCTGGCTTGTGCTGAAACAGAATGAATCTGTAAGAGGCAAGGAGTCATTTTGTGCCTTATTTAGAACTGTAAATATAGAAGTAATTTATTTCATGTGAAAAAAAAAGCATGAGTGAGAGAGAGAGCAAGAATTAAAAAATAAAACGTTTCAAAACTGGAACTAGTATAGCCTAGAGGTTAGAGCAACAAGCTGTAGATGAGCTTGGTGCATCCAGCAGACATGGGTATGATTCCCTCAACCTCCACTTGCACACTGTGTGACTCTGAGCAAGTCTGTTAACCTTCCTGTGATCCCGGGATGCATCTGGGAATGTGTTTTGGCTCAAAACAGCCTGACTGAAAATTGTAAAATAAAATTAGAAAAAAAAAAAAAACTCATCCGCAAGCTAAATACTGTTAGGTGAGTGAAAATGTATTTATGCTGGTCCTGCTTGACAGTAGAGCAGTATGAGGAGATGATATTTTAATTAGGACATCATTAATTGTGGAAGCAACGTGGTCTAGTATTTAGAAATGTGGCTTTGGAACTGGGAAACTACAGGTTTGAATCTCGGCAGACCTGGGATACTCACTCTTGGACCTTGAGCAAGTTGCTTAATCTCCCAGTCATCCAGTTCACCTGGCTTAGAAATCGGTAGAAGAAGGACCTCACTGGAAGTGAGACGTTATATCTCGACTGCGCTATCCAGGGTACATATATTGTAAAATAAAGAGAAACTGTGTTTGAGAAATCTCTGGGGCCAATACATTTTCCCACCCAACAGCCTGGTTGGCTGGTGGCTTCAAAACTGAATTTTGGCCCTAACTTACAGAAGACATCTCTGACATACATTTAAGAAGTTACTGTAAAACACTTGAGTAGAGTTTTCCCACAGTGTAATCCTATGAGTCAATACAGTATTCCTAAATTAAAAAGAACATGCCACTGTCCCCAAAAGCAGCATTTCACACATGTTTTTAATTTTGTTGTTTGTTTTGCACGTCTGAGTGGTTAATGACTTTTCCAGCCACAACTGCAGTTGCCCTGTATGGCGCTCATTAATGATATTAAATTATGGGAATCTGAGACTGTGTCATGTATCAGTTTAGAAAAAAAACATAGTGCTTTGATGAATCCTTCTGCAGTATTTACAGGACATCTGCTCAGCATACTGTGCCTGGATGCATCATAAGCTGGGACCCTCTGTGCCTGTCTCAAAGTCTTACTGGAACTGCGGCAACCCTGTTGTGCCCTGTGTGGGCTGCAGGATGAGCACTGGGTGAGTCCACGTTTATTTTTCCCATGGAAATCTAATATTATTTCAACATAACCACTTTAACAAAACAAGATGTACTCTGCCATAAATGATACTGTGCAAGGTCAGAGCCAGTCAGTGCTTCTATTTCTGGATGTATTCTCTTTACATTTCTGTGGAATTAAAAGTGCCCATTGCTGCTTGAATGGCACAGATGCTCTTGGCGATTCTCTTAACATTCCCATTTGCATTGAAATTTGTGAATCAGAGTCAGAAATCCACCTAGCTCCCTTTTGCTGTCAGTCTTAATGAGTCATTAGCCAGCTGAGAAGTGGTGCTGCATGCTCTTCAGCACCCCCCCCCCCTCCACTCGCCCCCAGCACTTCTGAGCTAAGCTGGCACTCGGTGCTCTGATTTGATTTTGAAGTTGCTGCCCTCCCCCCACCTCTGCTCTTTGGTTCATCCAGAAGAGACAGCTGTTCATGCAGGGGAGACCAGGCAGGGCTGAATTAGAAGGTGTCTCATTTCTGTGTGTGCTTGCCACCTGATTAGTGCATCAAAGCATTCATTGTCAGCTTTCTGAGTCTACAGCTCTGCATTTTGAGAGTGTGTTCCAAATTTAAATAACTTTATTGGCAAGATAATACAGACAGTTATTGCCAAGGTTTGTACACTAAACTGCTCCTAATACATAAGCAGAATACAGTGCACTTAGATTAAAGCAGCCATACTTTGTTTATTTATTTATTTATTGAAATTGTTTCACAAGGAAAGGCACACTGAGCAAAAAGATGCTCGTCTCACGGTGCAACCTGGGGGGGAGGGTTACAGTGGAGGCAGATCATATACAGACAAGAAAAAAATATATATTGTGCAATACAGATGATGTACATAGCTGGGAGGGATAACATGAGCATGTTATTTACACTAGATGGAACAATACAGTAGAACTATGACACATTTAAACAATAGGTGAAACAGTACAGAGATCAGAGCATGAAGGACAGGGTATACATAACATGGAACACTTCCGGTTAATACATGTTTAAGTGCTAGTAGCAATGCATGAGTGGCGGTAGCATGACAAGCGTTGAAGCGAGATGCAACAAGTTGACAGTAGGAGTAGGAGAAGAGAGTGGGGTGATAAGGGGGAGAGGTGAGCAGTAGTAGTGCGTGAGGGTGAGAAGCGTGGGTAACTGAGGAGGGAGGGAAGGAGAGTAGGGGGAGATAAGGAGGGAAAAAAATTAGAGGGAGTGATGAAGTGTGTAGGGCAGTATAGAAGCCAGACAATTTGGCGAAGGCCGAGCGCTGGTCAGGCACAAGGGGGGATGGTGGGAGAGAGCTGGCGGGGTGGGGGTCAGGGGCAGTTGCAATTTGGTGCAAGGAAGTTAGTGAGTGCCGAGGATAGGGAGTGTTTGGATGATGAAAGGTGGATCTGAGCTGGCAGGTGATTCCAGAGTTTGGGGAAGCGCTAAGAGAAGGCTGATTGGCCGGCGGTGGTCCTACAGTGAGGGACGACCAATAGTCTTGCATCAGAAGATCGGAGGGAGTGGATGGGGGTGGGGGGAGATAGGGAGGATGCGAGGTAGGGAGGGAGGAAGCCGATCCAACAGTTGGAAGTGAATTTGGCACAGCGAATTAGGCGCCGGTTGCTCAGGGAAGGTAGGGCCAGAGATCGATAGAGCTCGCAGTGATGAGAGTGGGGGGAGCATCGAGAGCGAAACAGCAGAAGGCATTAAAGAGAGGGTCAAGTTTGGTTAGTGTGGTCTTGGCGGTGGAGTTATAAATGATATCACAGTAGTCAAAGGAGGGTAAAATCATTTTTTGGACTAGTTCCCTTCTGACCGGTAGAGGGAGACAAGAGCGGTTGCGATAGAAGGCACCAAGTTTTGGACGCAGTTTAGAAATTATGGCATCCACGTGTGTGGAGAAGGTGAGGTGTCGATCCAGCCAAACCCCTAGATATCTGAAGGAGGGCACATCCTCGAGGATGGAGTTATTTAGGGTATGGAAGCTGAGGGGGAAGGTGAGTTTGGATAGACGCTGTCTAGTGCCGAAAGTCATAGAGACAGGTTTTTTTGACGTTTAGGGATAGCTGGTTGGTATTGAACCAGTGTTGGATTTTGTTGAAATCAGTTTGGAGTTTGGAGGAGACTTCTTCATTAGGTCCGACCGGAGGTAAAGGACGTGTCGTCTGCGTACATATGGATTAGGTAGAGGAGCAAGAGTTAGGCAGGTCGCTTAGAAGGATGGAGAAAAGGATGGGGCCAAGAACTGAACCTTGGGGGATGCCGATGGGGGAGGTATGGTCGGCAATTTTAGTGGATTGGGTTCTATTTATAAGTTAGGCCCTGAACCAGTTAGTGGCAGATTCTGTTAACCCAGCTCAAGATAGGTGGGATAGGAGGAGAGGGTGGAATACCGTGTCGAAAGCTTTTGCTAGGTTAATGAAGATAGCGGCAGTGATTAGTCCATTATCCATCCCAGTGAGGATGGAATCCATGAGTTGTAACAGGGAGGAGGTGGTCGAGTGGTGTTTTCGGAAACCAGACTGAAAAGGGGTGAAGAAGTTAGTTTCAGACAGAAAGTCAGAGAGTTGGGAAAGCACTTGGTGTTCCTGGAGTTTGGCGAGGGTGGGGAGGAGGGAGATGGGGCGGTAGTCTGTAGTGGAGGTAGGATCACCGCCTTTTGGGAGGGGAATGACAGTAGCATGCTTCCATTCGGAAGGGAGTTCCTCGGCGGAGAAAGAGAGATTTAGTAGGGCCGCGAAGGGAGTAGCAATGGTGGGGGCAGAAAGGAAGAGGAGTTTGTTATCCAGACCGTCAGGGGATTTGCCTTTGGAGGGGTTCAGGGAGTGAAGGGCAGCGACGGTTTCGGCAGGGGAGATAGGTCTGAAGGAAAAAGTGTTCCTACCAGTCAGAAGGTGGATAGGTGACTGGGGAGTGGGTGAGGTTGCTGGGGGAAGGGATTTTAGGAGGGCCTGTGCACAGGTAGTAAAACAGGTATTAAACTCGGAAGCTACCAACAGGGGGTCGGAGAGGAGAGTCCCATGGGAGAGGAGGAGAGGAGGGGGGCTTCTTGTTTGGTGGGTGAAGAGGGAGTTAATGACCTTCCAGAATTTAGAGGGGCACTTGAGGTTTTCATTTAGGGTATTGTTGAAGTAATCAGCCTTAGCTAAACAGGTGGCCTTTGTGCATTTGTTGCGGAGCGTGCAGTAGGTAATGTAGTTATCTGGGAGGGATGTGGATTTGTAGTTTCTCCAGGCCTTATCACGGGCTTGTTGGCAAGCTAACAGCTCAGGGGAGATCCAGGGTAGGTGAGACCCCCGGACTCTAGTCTGGCGCAGGGGGGCGTATTTGTCCCAGATGGCAAGGAAGGTGTTACGAAAGTGAGAGAGGGCCATATCCATGTTAGAGCAGGTAGGGCTTGGGACCCAATTTGAGTGGGCCAAATCACCCAGGAGGAGGGAGAGGTTAAGGGATTTGTAAGACCATTAGTAGCTCGAAGGCTTTGGGTTCGGCTTTAGTGGAGGAGACACTGAAGTGTAGGGTTGATTTGATGTACATAGCCACACCACCGCCTCTGGAGGGCCGGTCTTGCCATGTGATGTTGTACCCTGGAATAGTGATAGTATTGTCTGGGAGGCTGGGGTTTAGCCAGGTCTCGGATAGGATGATTATGTCAGGGATATGGTGGGCGGCTAGGACCTGGAGCTGATCGAGCTTAGGGGCTAGGCTACGAATATTTAAATGGAGAAGGCGGAGGCCACGGGGAAGATAGTCAGAGCGAGAGTTGGTGGAGGTCCTGGCTGAGGGGTTTGGGGTGTGGTGGTTGGAGCTTGAGGACAGGGTAGGGCCAGGGTTAGGGTGTATATCCTCTGCTGCCAGAAGAAGTAGGACAATAGTTAGGTGGCAGCGTAGAGTGTGGAGGGACCCGGGTTTAGCCCTACGCAGGCTGGTGGAGGTGCTGGGGTGGGCAGAGTGGAGGGAAGGGGAGCTGGAGAGGGAGAGAGAAGCCAGAAGGCAGCCAAAGTAATAGACAGAAGGGGGGGGGGAAGTGAGACCATGAGATGTCTGGGAGGGAAGCAGAGGACTTATAGGGGGCTTTTGTAGGATGGGTCAGAATAGTAGGTGAAGGGAGGGTGCTGGGTGCCGCTTTGGGGGAGTTAACGTGAAGGGACAGTAAGATGGAGGAGAACAGTAGTCCGAGGGTTGTAGATGGGACAATATACCAATTTTGGGGAAAGGTGCCCGAACATAGCGACAGGGTAAGTGGGGTGGTGAAGTATAAGTAGTTTGGTTGCCCCTCAGAGAGCGTAGATACCACTTTGGAGTAGTGGTACTGTCCCGGACTCTGGTGGACAGGGTACAAGGTTCGAATCTCAAGCTGGGCAGTTGGGAGAAGGCCTGGCAGAGAGCAGGGAAGCTAGGTACAGAGGGACTTTCAGTGGCTGGGATTTGGGCTAGAACAGGAGCGAGAATAGTGACTCCTAGTGGACACTGGGGGTAGTGGCTGGCTAGGTAAGGGTCAGAAGGATGGGCAGCTGGACACAGGATGAGGGTAATGTGTGGGCAGAGGCAGAGGTGGGATAGGGGACAGAAGTATCTAGGCAGGTAAATAGGTTATAGGAAGTAGAAGTGGGGAGTCAGAGGGTCCCTCTAGTGGCTATCTGGTATAACCTACAAATGGGGAAGTGGGGACTTAGTAAATTTGGGAACAGGAAATGACATCACTAGACAGCGACTATAAAGGAAATCCTAAGGGTGGGTGGGGCAGTTGACGTGTGCAGTGCGCCCCCCCACACAAGGGTGCTGTAGATGGAGGTGTTTATTACCTCTGGCACCCACGTTTCAATCCACGCTCCTGCAGGGAGCTTCCTGAGGGGGTCGGAGGTGTTCATTACGTCCCAGAGTTTTGCATTGCCTGGTAGTTTGCAAATTCTGATTTTACATTTGCTGTTTTTACTGTTTCCTGATAATTGTTTTTCTTTATTTTTAATACATTAATAAATATTGTGTGGATTCCCAGGAATATGGCAAACCCCATACCATTTGCTGCCTTTCACCCTTTGTTTACATTGTTCGTTCCTAAGAAACTCAGTGGGCAAATGCAGGGGCATTGCATTCTTATGTAACCGGGTCACTGTGGATGTTGCGATTATTACCCTTGCCTTGTGGATTCAAACAAGTTTGAGGGGCCTGGGTCCTTATTTTCTTGAATAGGTGGTTCATATCCAGATATTTTAAAGAACACCTTTCCCTGATATTTTTCGATGTAAATAACATTAAACAGGGTGCTCCCATACCTCATCAGGAGCTCCTCCAGGCTATTCTCATTTTTTTTTATACAGCCCCGAAAGGAAGGGAAGGAATCATAATTTTCCCCTGAGGGGCTGGCCGCACGACCCCTCTTCACTTCCTGACTCTCTGATCTGCCCCCTGCTCCAACGTTGTGTGCGTCTCCATAGGTCAGAGTGTGGCAGTTCGCCTATTTACTTGGTAGGAGTATCTTTTCAAAACTGTGGTATCTCCGGATTAAACAGGTTGGTATCATTGATGCCAGGGTTCAACCATGAGCCTTGTTAGTTGTGCCCTGGCATCAATAGGCACCAAAACCCTATTTACAATTGAAAAATTACATTTGAAAAAGACACTCCAGTCAAGTGAATGGAGTGCTCCCCGCACTTGAGCTATAAAAATGTCACAATAGGTTTGAGCATGGGAATGGATCGGAGAGTCAAAAAGTGCAGAGAGATTGTTCAGCCAGCCCCTCGGGGGCAAATTACAATCCATTCCCTTCTTTTTGGGGCTGTATAAACCAAAAAAATAAGAATAGCCTGGAGGAGTTCCCAATGAGGTAGGGAGCTCCCTGTTTAATGTTTTTTATATTGAAAAAGGTGCTCTCTAAGTTTTGCAGCAGTACCTCCACCCAGAGTAAAGTTTAGGTGGGTCTGGTGTCACAGCAGTACAACCCTGTGGTTGCAGCACCTACCCACTTCCTACAATGTCCCCCATACACACAAAAAACAAATGCAGCCTTAAAATCAATGAATGTGCAATTAACGACTTACTACTGTACTAATAATATGCTCACGAGACAGTAGGTAAAATACCAATAAAATATTTATTGGGGGACATTAACAAGGGATTGGGGAATGCCAATCAAAGCTCTTTTTGTAACTCGTGAACTTTCTGGCACTGATACTGAAGGTAAATGCCTGAGTAGGCCTGGCTGATTAAATACAGTAACCTTTCATATTGCCAGCCCACCTGCATTGGAGGGCACTACCCACTTCCCACTGGTACCAGTTTAAACCATTTTTAAACCTTAGCAAGTTCCCTGTGCTTGACTGGCTGCCCAGCCGGGGAAACAGTACATGCCCAGTTAAGTTGCAGCTGATTGGCCAGTGGTGGTGCTCTGTGAAACAAATTAAACACTTTTCAGACACAAATCCAAAAGGCCATGCAGTTGCCGAAATGACAAACCTCAACTGAGATATTTTAGATCCCAGCCCTAGGGCCAAAGCTGTAACTTTGATGGCAAAAGATGCACAAAAATCCCAAATGCAGGGCAAGCCCTGAGAGTACTTGTAGTTCTGAAGTTACCAGCTTCCCTGACAACTTGGGCCTCTTCTCCTCACTGTAGGTGCAGGTTCTCTCAGGCAGTTGATCAGTTGTGCAGTTGGTGGTGGTGGGGGGGGGGGTTGGTCAGCTCAAAGATGCAGGTCTCAGGTGCCTAAGAACATGAGTCAGGCTCTCTGCTTCTGTAGTTCAGCTGTTGTTTAGACCTATCTGACTTCTCTGTCCTTCTGTACAGGACAAACCAGTGTTAAGGAGGAGGGGCAACATGCTATACAACCACATCTAGGCGTATGAACCCTCATGTAGCACGTTAGTTGCCTTGGTAGCGCAGCTGGAAGTGTAGCCAGAATTATATTCTGGGTGGCCTGGGTTCACATCCCAGCTAAAGCACATATTTCTTTCTTTTTTTTTTTTGGAGGCAGTATAGCGCAGAGATATAGGGCTCTGAGCTGCTAACCTGGAGACCTGGGTTTGAATCCCACAGCCCCCACTTGCATACTGTGCAACCCTGAGCAAGTCACTTAACTTCCTTGTGCTCCCAGGTCACACCTGGAAACAAGGTTTAGCTTAGTGTGTCTTTCCTGGTTAGACAATTTCCCCTTTCCCTTTCCTAGTCAGTGTCTAGTAGTAGCACTAGTCAGCCTTCTGGGCCACACACCACACATCCACATCTAGTCATCTGGACCCTCTGTGTGGTATTTTAGTCAGTGCCTAGCCGTGGCATTAACCGGCCTTCTCCCTGACTGTCTGCAGTCTCGATGTAGGCTTCACACACAGTAGTACTCACACAGGCTCTGGCCACTCACATGCCCTGTTTATGCGGTCACTTTTGCACTGGAGTAACCCGATCGCTCGGGTTGCTGCAGTGCAAAAGCTTCCTTGTGGACACTTACTGGATCAGGGTAATCCACTCAGTAAAATGCTCCCACATTTTCTGGAAAGCTGGGGATGTCGAGCAGAGCAGCAACCCATCCGCTGTGGTGTGTGCACAGCCAATGTGATATGGATTTGTGCATGATGAGTCTCCGTTTGAGGCAAGTGCTGCAAGCAGTTATTCCACAACTGGACAGTCCTCCGAGAACAACAAAGTAGCTGCTATTACAAACTGAGGGCTGCAACAGTTTTTATTTTCATTGGAAACCTTCAGCCATGATTTTAGGCATGTGCATTCGCATGCATGGTTATGTCACCACTTACGATGGCAAGCGGCTGTTTGGCCCCCTGACGCATGGCCCCTTACCGGCACAGATCAGCAGCGGTGCAGAGAGGGGCTGTGTAGACATGCAGACCACCAGTAGCAGGTGGTCAGGATCGCACTTCTGCCATCGGTCTTTTGCAGCGCTACTGCCATGTAAACATGGCTACAGATTACCAGCTGTGGCTTGTTACTAGAGCAGAATGCTTTTGCCTACTTTCACAGGAACAGTCTCTCTCTTCACCAAAGAGGAGTCATTCTGACACGGTTAGAAAACACAGTGTTTCTGCTTTGTATCACCTGTTTTGTCTAATCTCAACTATAAACTGCTGCTGGTGTAATTTTATCACTTGTATCTCTTGGCACTATGGTTATACCATTGTTACCACACTTCACCTTTGGTATTTTCACACCATGTGTGCACTTTAACTGGTACCCTTATTTTGGTGCTGTATTATCCTTATCGTGTATGATGTACTATCTAACCCCTTGGCCTGTCCTCCGGGTCACACCTGGCAATAAGCCTTGGCTTAGTGTGCCTTTTACGGTTACTAGTTTTCAAATACATAAATACAGTTCGGTCTTTACACTGTATGGATTGTAGTACCATTAAGTGACCTCCTGACCACTTGGCTCCAGAAGCCCCAGACAGGCTTCCTTGAGTTGGTTCTGGCCAGCAGCACAAGCCCTACTCACACTGTGAGAGCTCACTGCTGACAGCCTTGTTATGGATCTGTGCTCAGCATTTCTGTGGGTAAAGGCAGCTTCTGATTGGCACACAGGACTGTCACTCACTAGAATTAGTATGCAGAACGCTCAGTCGACACCCTATTGGCTGGCAGAAAAGGTGCCAAGCATAGTGTGCAGTCACTGCCTCAGAATTCCTATGGTGTTACATGTCAAGCTCCCTCACCTCTGATTGGTTGGCAGTGAGGTCGGGGTCAGCAAGATGGTGACATCTTTACAGGAATAATTATTGCTTCACACGAAGTCTCTTTATTAGGGCTCCTGCCCTGCTGTTACTTTTACTGAACCCCCCGGTTTAGTAAGCACACCTCTGCCTACATTAGTTATCCAGTGGTGTCTCTGTATTAATTGAGGCTTCCGCTGCCCCATTGGGAGCTCCGGTATTTGGCCCACCAGGCAGAGCAGATTCTTTCCTGAATGCGGCTGGCAGTCATGCTGACTCAGAGGTACGATTGCACCGAACTCACGGCGCTTTTCTCACTCATCCGTCTAGTCCTCTGGGTGCTCTGATGCTTTGCTGATGTCCCTGGGGCAGGGCATACTAGAGGGGGCCCGCTAGTTGTTGGTCACTGTTGTGGCGGTGAGATCAGACTTCCAAGTTGCACAGGCATGCTGACTGGCATGAAGGAATGGGTGCGCTGACTGTAGCTCACACATTTGAGGAGGCAGCTGCTCAAATGTTTGCACAGACAGCAGTGTGTATGTCTAGAACTGCCAAGCAGGCAGCAGCTCAATGATACACTCCTCTAGTCCCCCACAGGCTGCAGTCTCGGGCCGGAGAGAGCATGAAAACTGATGGCAGGCAGTCTGGATGGGCAGCAGGGCGATCAGGTATGCTCCCATTTTTGGAGGGTTGGGTTACACCAGTTATATTAGGCAAAATAACCAGTGAGAGAATGGCACCACCCCTTTTCCTTCAAAATCCTATATGGGGCACCTGGCAAGGGTTTGTGCTAAACTGTCAGAAAATATAAAGGATAGACAGAAATCAGAAAAACAAACTGAAAGCAAAGGATTACAGTTTTGTTAGTTGTGTGTCTTGTCTGACATAAGGATTGTTAAAAATAACCTTTTTTTGTTTGAAATAAGTTGTCATCTTTGTGTTGATGACACCATTATTTATATAGGGGATACATCTAACCCACAAATTCAGATTTTGTTGCAGGATGCTTTTGATGAGTTGCAGAATTTCCTTTTATGTTCCATACTTGTGTTAAATTCCCAAAAAATCCCAGGTTATGCGGTTCTCCAGAGAAAAAGGGAGAGGCTCCAGTGGGACAACTTCACAAGTAAGAACCCTGGATCAGTCTGTTCTCGAACAGGTTTTGAGTTAGATATTTAGGGTTGCATATGGATAGTTCTGTCAAGTGGCATGGCCATATTGAACAAGTTATTAAAAAAGTCAGAAAATGCCTAGGAACATTGTATCGTATAAGACACTGTACGACTGAAACAGTCAGGAAGCAGGTAATCAATATTGCAGTAGTTCCACTTTTGGACTTTGGGGACCTAATGTTTGTGGGTGCGTCTGCCCTATTGCTGGGTAAATTAGATACCATCTATAACAAACTGGCTCGGTTTATTCTTAATGTTCCTATGAGAATACATAGATACAAACTCTATAAAGCCCTAGATTGATTAAACTTGAGCAACAGAAGATCTCTGCATGTACCAATCTATATCGTTAGGTGCCTCAGGTGTGAGGTCCCAGATTACATTATAGACTTCAATTTAGGGAAATAAAAAAAGGGCTAAGACCGTCCGAAGGGGTAGAATACTTACTACCGAGATGTAAATCAGAGTTGGGTAGATCACATTTTTTCTATAAGGGACCTTACGTCTAGAATGCCTTACCACTTACATTTAGGGTACTTGATGGTAAAAAACATGTAGGAGAGATTACAAAACTTGTTTAAGAACGAGGCATCCAAGAAAATAATTATGAACCCACCCGGAATTAATAGGTAGCGCTGGTCTGTATTACTGTACTGTTGATTGTGTAGAAATGTCCTATTAAGTTCGCAACTAAGTAATGGTGTTGTTTAACTCCATATATTGTGTGTATTGTTTGTTGTGTAATGTTTATTGTGAATTATTGTCTATTTTGAATAACTGTTCTTGTTACACTGCAACTTGCTTTTTGGTACTAAGGACCTCATTGAAAATGAGCTTGTCTTAGATGAGTTTCTGATTCATTTTGAATGAATAAAAGTTTTTACTACTGCTTGTTAATTAGTAAATCAGCTTTAATACAGCTGTATTGTATTACAGAGCTGGTGGCAGGATGTGACATAGTTTGCAGCTATTGCTGCTACATCGTTTCACAATGCTCCACATTCTGTCACTTTGTGTCACAGAGTCTGTGGAGCAGTGTCCCACATGTGTGCAGTAATGTCTGGAGAGATTGTGCATGCACAGCGGTGCCAGTCAGGATGCAGCATGGTACCTTGCAGTATTACTGCAACATGCTGCAGGGAACCGTGTTATTCAGTGGCAATGAAGTCCTTCTGTCATGCACTGTTTTGTGACGTCACTTACTGCAAGTTACTGCGTTGCATCGTGGCTAGCTCTGTTGTATATAGAGAATAATACATGAGCAACTATGCACAACAAGGCTCTGTGTCCATCAAGGGATCCTAATGATACTGTAGGGACCTCACGAGCAAAGCTCGAGAGGTCTCTGATGTCATCAAATCCTGATGATGGAAACACACCCAAGTTGTGCATGGTTACCCGCGAGTTGTTTTATATAGAGTGTATTGTGGGACATTATTGTAGGCAGAAATCCATCACTAGAGTATCGTCGTTGTGCTGCGGTAGCGACGTCATTTTGCTGTTGTGCTGCACTAGACGTAGCTACCGCAACACAACAACATGGAACGCATTTGTGCACAAAACCTGCTCGAGCCATGGCTGCAATGACTAGTGCTGTGCAAGTGAAAGTGACAGCTTGACGGATCACACAGTGCTAGGGGGTCTCTTGTTTTCTTTTTGAACTATGTTAACTAAATGGACATTAAATGGCCTTGAAGTGAAACCTCCTCAACACTTATAGTTTATCTCATTACTGCTGCTGTGCTTTTTGAAGTGCCTTGCGTTAGCAGATATGAATGAA
Source organism: Neoceratodus forsteri (assembly GCA_016271365.2). NCBI lineage: Eukaryota > Metazoa > Chordata > Ceratodontiformes > Ceratodontidae > Neoceratodus > Neoceratodus forsteri. The sequence goes on along the minus strand of CM057453.1, from coordinate 1,229,823,425 downwards.
ATGTAGTGGTATCAGATCCATTGTTTAACCACAGTAAATACAATTAAATGTTTTAAACTCACGTAGATTCAAGTTGGTTGTGTGATAGCTCATACACTATAAAAGACAATGTCTGGGCTATTACACACAACAAGCCTCTCCATAACTACACAGGCCTGTATTATAGTAGCACATAACATTTAAAGAAATCTTACTTTCTTCTTCTCATAAACCCTGTTTAACTTTTTATTATTATTAAAAAAAAAGAAAAGAAACCCACCTTACCTAGCTGCTAAAAACACAGCCGGGTGAGGGGCAATGTGTTTTTTTTTTCTTGAATGATGAAACAATAAAAGATTTTATGTTAGGATAGGGTCTGGGTTGATCTTCTGTGTGTGTTGCAGAAAAGTAAAGTAAAATGACAGGTGTGATGCATTTGCAGTTCCATTCTAATTCAAAAAAAGTTGTTGTGCCAAAGGAGGGAACGGCAACATTCTGTGACCATTGAACTGTGATACATCAGTTTTATACTGTATGGTAAAACATTGTTCCAACCTGACTTCCATCTCTGCTGAAATGCTGTTCTACCACAGCTGAAAGGTCATGGAATATGATTCTAACCTTCTGTGGTACAATAGTGTTCCAGTAGATCTGGAAAGTGCATGAGCCACACAAATTCAAAAGAAACACAGAAATGGCAGGATCAACCAGATAAATACTAGTGGTGGTGGCGGCATGATCACCCAAAGCCGTGACTCAATCATGATCAACCAGATATGATAAAAATGCAGGTTTAACCAGATATGTGCACTTATGGAAAAAAAAATGAAATGCAGGATTAACTAGATATTTAAAATTACTTACAGAATGAAAGTCTGTTGCTGACAGATCCTGTCCTCTTGCTAAGCGAGAAATAAAGTGCCACTTTTTTTTAATTCCCCCTCTCTCCTGACTGACGTACTGGGTCATAATGCCGTACACTTAATAGCGTATGACATTACAGCTAACAAGACAATGAGTGGTGCAATACAGCGAATACTGCTGTACGTGGTACTGCACCAATCGCACTATCCCAGGCAGAGGATAAGACCTCTGCTGGGAGGGGGTTCCGCCAAGCAGCTGCCATGGCTCAATGGACTGAACCACTGCAGCAAGGAGCCCAGACGCTGCTTCTGGAAGTTGGTTTGATTCCAGTCCCAGAAATGTAAATTTTTTTGCACTTTGTGCAATTTGAAGTAAACCCCGGAGTTGAGAATCTTATTGGGGATTCGGGTGCAGCAAGAAATTGCGCTATATTGGCAGCACGATTTTTGCATGCGGCATAATGTCTTGTGACATTATGACCCCATGCCCCTGATTGACATCCAATAGAATGCTGCACTACAAACATAGGGACGTCTGCTCCCTAGAAACCACACATCACAGCCTAGCAACCAGCCCTAGCTCCCAGAATATGACATGGCCATGAACAGTTTCCTTTTTTTGTATTTAAAAATAAAAAAGTGCACAATACACTATAAAAAATACTGGATGGGCAACTCTAAGCCCAACCCACGTGTTCTGCTACGTTGGAGTTCTAATTTCCTTGGACCTCTTAAGCTTAGCTTCCGAGGTCACAGGGAATCAGAACTCCTCTGTGGCAGAAAACACCGGCTGTGCATAGTTACCCATCCAGTACTCTGTATTCAGTCAGACTAGAACTCGATTTCACAACAAGGGTAACCATTTACATAAGCAATAATACCCAACAGGGTGGGCAGTATTGGGGAATACCTGACCACCCAGCAGTGTAATGAGGCCTGACGCAACAGGTGGAGGGCCTTATAGCCCCTGGAAGGTCTGTTATTCCCCAATACCGCCCACCCTGGAGGGTATTATTGCGCTTAGAAAATGTCACTGTAAAAAAGTAATGTTCAGTTAAAATTTGTTAATAAAACAATTGTTTAATTAAACCTTTGTAATAAAATAGTTCCTCCACTTTGATTAGAATGATTTTTTTTATATATGGACATTTTGTCCTATTGGAGGCTCCGTATTTAAAAACAAACAAACTGGTAGAATGCAATTGCCCCTCCCCCCGCGCATTACCAAGAAAGAGAGAGAGAGAGAGTATGAGTGGGGTCGGCAGCAGCACGTAATTTATGACAGATGAGAGATTCTTTATTAGAGTGATTTTTTTTTTGGTGTCTGTTCATTTTAACAATGGTTTGTTTCTACGTGGGAAAAGACAGCATGGTCTTATAATGGCGTGTGCGGTCAGGAGACTGAGCATGGTGGGGGAGATCGGGGAAAAAAGGATGTACCTTGATTTTGTGTCAAGATGTCTTGGAAACTTCTGTTACTGTTGTTACGTGATTTCCGTGTGGACAGAAGTGATACATCAAAAAGGTCAGTATCACTGCTGGGTATAAGAGGAGCAGAGGTGGCAGTGTGTTAATTGTAGCTGCCAAGGCATGTACACTCGTTGCCGGCTTCCTGCAACTACTACTACTACGGCTTTCATGGAGCGGGAGCGCAAGTAACTGTAAACATTGACATTTTTGGCCACTAAATAGAGTTTATAAACATCAATATGAGTACAACATCCGTGTGTGGAGTGAAGGAAGAGTTCCTAGGGATTGGTATCTCTGGATAGAGAATGCTTCCAGGTGTATTAATAAACCATACAAGAAAAACAAGTCACACAGATCCTAACACTGAGGGTCAGTGTGTAGCGTAGGGGGCCCTTTTGTAAAGAGGGTTCTTGGGTCCCAGGGTTACCACTCAGTAGGGTACCTCTTCTCTTTGGTACACTATAGATATTAATCTGTATTTGCAGTTTGTGTGGACGTTTGGAGATCAGAAAGTCCTCATTTAATTTGAAGGTAGATGTTACATGAAACTGGGATTTTCAGAGTTTGCGGGGGTGGGGGGGAGCTCATCTGGTAATTTCAAGTCGCTAGGTGGACCTTATGGCATTACCTGCAGTAAGTTAAAAGCAGGGTAGGGGCACCCGTGGGGACAAGATCTGTCGAGTAAATAAATTGCAGATTACATCTGTTAAAAATACAGTGTTGTTACTAGTATGACATCAGTATGAGAGAGAAACAAGCTTGATTTACTTACTGCAGAGCAAAAGTAACCTCATCACAAGTCTTCTCACTGCCATTATTTTCTTTATCTTGTGGTCAACTGGGTCCACCCTGCTCAACACCACCCCAGACTGCGTTGCTGTGCCCCCCCCCCCATCTCACAGCAGGACTAATTGCCTGTCTACCCCATGATCCGTTGTGAAGGGTTACTCTGACTCTGTGTACTGAGCTTACAGGAAGTTGCTAAGCCATCATCTGGGAGAGCTTTAAGGATTGCTGCAGTAGCCAACAGCCACTAAAAATCAAATGTGGCTAGTATAAAATACAGCATGAATAAAATTACTGCAGTTTACTCTATTTTTATTTTATTACAAATACTATTTGCAGTATGGGGCAAAACCTTTCTTCCCATAGTGCTCACCCAGATCATGGTAGCCTGCCATATCTGATTTGGTTAATCTCCAGTTCAGTTTTAATTTTATTATTCGAGCATTTTAAAAACATCATTACAAGAGAAGCAGACGTCGTCACAGTGATCAAATATTAAAATCCACAGTACATGCACAACTGTTTATCGGTATGGGTTAGCATCACTGAAAGTATTGCCCAAACTAAGCAGCTTGTTTAGCATAAATAGCACTCTTGCACATAAAGGACCACCAGGTTGTTAATACACCTGAGTCACCTGAAGAAGGGACCTGCTGTGTGCCCCCGAAAGCTTGTGTATAATTCCATCTTTGTACAAGACACTTTTGGTCCAATAAAAGGTATCAAACTTTCCATCTTCTCCTGTTAATACATTAACTCAACTCTTATGCACCTCTCACAGGTCTTTGTCTTATTTTCATTACTGAACAGAAACGTGAGCAGCTCTATTTGAATGATTCACTCATGCTCCATTGCGAGTAGTATTATAGTAGTATCCATTTCTTCTCCCAGAATGGATAACAAGATCAGCCCCAGCCAAAAGTTTCTGGCCTTCATATACCACGTACACACACACAAATATTGCGTACATGTCTTACATCCTCTTTACCCTCTAAACTGCATTTACAGTTTTCATCATGTACACATCTCTGTGTATTATAGCTAGCCTGCAGAAGAGTACTCTGGAACAGTTCCAACCTGAACTTCCTATATGCCTATCTATTTATTGACTCCCTTAGCACATCAGCATAAAATCTGCATCCCTGTTGGCAGGTATTCTGGACAAACCAAGGTGAAAACATAGATGTTTTTTCAGTGCTAGGTCTTTTATAATGCCAAAGTTTCCTACCTTGTCGTGTTTTGTTTTGTTGTTGTCTTAAGAGTTATTTTGCTGTTCATATATTTTGAAAAAATCTTTCAGTCATGTATATTTATTTTTTTAATGCTTGAATTTCCTTCAGGCAGGCTAATGGTCTACAGACAGTTTTATTCCAAGACAGTTTTTCTTCAAGACAACATTTAGGCAGCCGTTCTGAGGGTATTTGAGTAGTGGTCAACTAATAGTTCAACTTTCTAGTATTTAACCTTGCCTTCAAACTCAAGAGACCCAGTTCAGTTTTAATGTACACTGCTAGGGCTGACTTTATTTATTTTATTATTTAGTATTTGTTGACCGGGTAAATGCACTAGACAAATCCTGCCTATTTCCAGTAACAACCCAGGGGAAGGGGATACAAAAATGCCAACTGACCTTGACCTTGAATCAGATTAAGCTGTTGGTGGTATTTTTAGTGAATGGGGAAATTTGGCTTGGGGCACTGGGGAAATTCCCCTACTCTTTTCAAGAAGTGCCATGGGATCTTTAACATCTGCCTGAACTACCACCGAAACAGGACCGAAACAGGCAGATGGGACCTCGGTTTTACATTTCATCTGAAAGAGGGCACCTCAGGAGTGTGGCACCACCCTCATGCTGCACTAAAGTGTCAATATTGGGATTTAACCTAAGTGCCTGGTGTGGGGATAGAACCCACAGCCTTCTGATCTCTTGGCCTCAGAGGTAGGTGTGCTACCTGCTGAGCCACTGACACTTATACCCAGTGCTGTCCTAAAGAGTTGCTTTAATGGTGTTTCTAATAACTCTTTATCTAATACACCCTAGACTTCCCTGACATACAGAGCATGAACATTATATTTTGCCTGGGCCACATAAATTAGGGGGCAGATGCTGTTCCCTCCAAGCTTACAGTTACATTTTCTTAAACCCTGAGCAGTCTGTTATAACTTACTCATTGTCTTTTTAACACGTTTTGACTGTTCGCAGTTGGCTGTGTAGTTAACATCTAGATATACATAGTTAACTGTATCTAAACTTCCCCAAATTCCATGTATGTGACATTGTATTGGAACCCAAACCCATAACCTGGCTTTTTGAAATATTTCTGCTAAGTTTCATTTCTTGTGCCTGTCTAGATAACAGGTGTAATTTTCTCTGTACACCATTTTTAGCAAAAACAAACAGCCCTCGATCGTCTGTATGGGCCAACGTAAGGCATAGTACAGAATCAGTTTTTGAGGAGTCTCCAATCTGTACACTTCCCGTGTAAGGCTTATGATTGAGTGATTTGATTTATTTGATTCATTGGTTGATTGATTGATTTAAAAATGTGTCCAGCTAGGATAACCCCATGAGATGCAGCATCTCGTTCTCATGGGGGTCCAGGGATGAGGACAGCAGGCATCAATGTAACTTAGCCCAGCAGAAAAGCAATTACGATCAAGTCATGCAAATATAAGGTAGAAATGCAATATGAAAGCAAATAAGATACAAACAAAACATTATTCACTACAGGATAGGTGAAACAACAGCAGTATGAACAGTTTGGCTTTAAATGTATTAAGTTTTCTGACAGGGTTACAATGCTGCTGTAAGGAGTTCCCCAGTTTGAATCTGTCCTTGCAACAGTGTTACTAGTTAAGGAGTCATTGTAGGTACTGCCAGCCCTGACAGTCCAGGGTCTCTCTGTACACCTTCTCCCTGGCATTTCAAAGCAGGAGTGCAGAGCCCCAGTAAATACCCTCATCACTGCACTTGCTACCTTATGTCTCGCTGAAGTAGAATGTAGTCACTACTGGTCCAGGAGTTGCACAGACTAGGCAAGACATTCATCAGGAAACAGGATGGAGAAATAGAAAACCGGGGAGAGGGGCTGTCTGCTAGAATGCTGAAGCCCCTCAGTGGGGGTGGGGGGTCACATAAGTGAAAATACGAAAAGGAGACATTCAGGGATCTCATCCTTGAAGTACGAGTCCCAAGACAATTAAAGGGATTTCCACTTAATGTCTCTGTTCAATTTCACTTCACGAAGTCATAATATTGTCACCCCCCCATTCTATCCTTAATCTTTGTCAACCAGTGTCTAATTTTATCCAGCAATTGATACATTTGTTTTCTCCCTGGTCCTCTTTTTTAGCACTTGTGTCTATGACCTTACCTTGTTTTCTAGTTCTCATGCACTGGCCAGCAGCATCCTCTATAAAACTATTACCAGCCGGATCCATCTGAAAAATTTAGAAAGGGTTAGATATACTTTTGCACCATGTCACTTCATTTTGGATTATGCTACTTATTTTATTTAGTTCGTTTTTGTTGATCGGGTGAGGTGCACTAGGCAGACATTTGCCTGTTTTCAGGCATGACCTGGGATGTTACAATAGTAGTCATTGAAGACATTCACAAAGCACAATAAGTAATACAATACTCAGGATACTACTCACAAATGACGTAGCGTATAGGGGTACATTCAGTGAAGTAACAAATTCAAGGGCGGTACAAAAAATGAACAGCAAAGAGCATTTACAGCATAACATCACTAGCGCATCAGAGCAGTAGGGCAAGGGTATCGGGTAAGGGTGAAAAGTGCAGAACAGGGAAATTAAGTACCTCAGTTGACAGATCAAGTGGGAAGGATGTTGCCCTAGTATCTCATCCACTGTCTTATTGTGTGCTCCTGTTGCCCAGGTAGTGCCTAAAAAAGATATCTACTGTTAGCAGAGACTATTTTGATGGGAACTCTATTTCACTTTCCAGAACTCTCGTGTGAAAAATAATTTTTGTTTTGTCATGTCCTTTTAGATCCTCCCCCGCCAGCTTCCTTGCACTACCCCTAGTGGTTTTGTTTGTGCTGGAGGTAAACAGCATACTGCTGTCCACCTTGTTGATCCCCAGCAGACGTTTGAAAGTCTCTCTCTTGCCCCCTCCCCGCTCCCACCTAGCCTCCAGTGCGTAGGTATTCAGGTTCACGTGCCTCTCCTCATAGGTCTTCTCCTGCTGCCCCTGAATCATCCTAGTGGCCCTGCAGTACTCCAAGAATCAGTTGAAATAAAACGACCTGTAACGATCATAGTGCTTTGCTCATTAGAAAGCATTGCCACTTGATAAAAATGCCGGATTGTGATGTTGTGTTTCCTTCAGGATTTCAGATTGTGAGTAAAGTTCAGTCTGAGTCAGTAAAAAGTTCAGTTGGATAAATATGTAAGATAGTGGCTGCTTTTCCCAGGAATCTCATCACTGAATTATAGAGTCGTTTTCTTCCTGATGAATTCATTGATCATGGAGACTGCTGATTCCGTTATCATTGTATTTACTGGGAGTAGTACTTTTCTAGAGATGTTGTTAAGCTTTTTTAATGCTGATAACCTCAGCAAGTCTTCATCTTCACATAGAACTGTGTATTCATAACTAGCCAGGTATTGACTGAGGGACTGCCTCTTAAGGTAAATGATGTGATTTTCCACAATATAGTTATTCAGAGCCTAGGAGTGAATATGTATTTTGGTCTTACCTACTGGTGCGAAATCATGTAGTTAAACATACCCATTTGTAATACGTTCAGTCAGTTTATTAATATAATAGTTGATTAGATTTTAGAGGACAAATTGATAGTAGTCAATTGAAATGCAACATAGGTAGCCTAAAGAGACCTCCAGACAACATAGAGTCGACCCAAAAAAGTAGCGAAAAATCACATTATCCTTTAAACTGTTCAGTATGACAGGTATTCTCAACAGAGGTAATGCTTTCCTCTCTGGTTATGATTCTCCTAACTGATAATGGTATACCCATGCTTGAGTGGATGTTTCTGAATCTTGACATATTCTCAGAAACAAAAACAGGTAAATTGTTCAGCACGTTCCCCAGCATACAAGACCTTGGATCATACTTAGGTGTCAGACTTTGCCCAGCTTACGGTCTCATTTTCTGTTGTGAACGAGGTTACTCACATGTGCCTAATCTTATTTAATTTTAATGGGTCAGATGGAGCGCAGAACCTGAAGTAAAGGTTGCACTTTCTAACCAAAGGCCCCACCCACTTAATGCATGTTGTTAATGCCGGAATTGTTCATCTTGAACCTTCCATTTCAGGATCTTATTGTTAAAACAATCTGTTCCCAAAATAATGGATTTTGCATATATACTTTAAATGGCTTATCTGTCCCTGTGGAATTAGACTGTTATAGGGCTTGGTTCCTATGGCCCAAGGATGCTGGGGACAGACGACTGAAAGGTAAGAAATTATATTTCGCCAGTTTAAAGAATGTCCACCAGTTAATTTTATGTGCAAGTCTCCTTTACAGAAGCACACAGTACTGTAGCTCTTAACTGTCCCACATGAGGGGCAGGCCCTCATTTTACCACTGTGAGTCTGAAAGAGAGGTGTCAGCACGTCGAAAAAGGTAGGGGGTGGAAGATGACAATGGCTCTTGCAGCTCTAAGCTGAGGGAGAGTAGATATCAGAAGGGACTTACAGCTAAAGGGGTATGAAGGGCACTTTCCATATGCGCATAAAAACTACTGTAGTGCTATGGTTCCAACACATATATGGTCAGACACCCCCTGTCCTGCACTGAGAGTGTGCTGTCCCACATTCTACACTTGAGAGTTTACAGCGTTCGTATTACGCTATGTTGCTCAACAAACAGCACTCTGTAAATCAGAAAGCAGAACTTTCCACTGTGTTCTGAGCTGTTGCTCCAAGATTTGATGATGTGCCCCACATGTCCTTTTTATCTCCCACATTTCGAGGGACAGTGCCCTTGCGTATGAGTGAGGAAGGCTTGCAAGTCATGCACAGAATGCCGATTTCAAACTGGGGGTTGGCAGGCCTGGAGTACCTAGAACTAACTGTAGCAATGCAAAATACATACATGTTGCTGCAAGGCTGCTAATGATCAAAGCAGCAACATGTTCTGAAAATAACAATCATTAGGGACACCCAGAAAATGAAGTGTAAGATTAGGGACAGCTACATTTTGTCAAGCCAGACTGGGTGTATTGTCCATACTAAACAAACATACAGCTTAGTTCAATAAGCTGTAGCTAATAAAGAGATCCATAACAAATCCAAGTGTTACTGTTTTTCAAAATTAATATCCCTATGATCTCTCACAAACCTGTAAGAAAATATGGGAGATGAAAGGAGTGTTTGCACTGAGTAATGTGTCATTGCTTTTATATTCTAAAATGCGAAAGATGCCGTACACAGAGCCAATCAGATAACCAGTCTACTGGTCGACACCGCCACTGCTCAGCAATAACTCATACATGAGAATTCTGAGGGTCTTGTTTTTGAAAACGGAGAGGGCCATGCAATCTGTTGAAAATGTTCGGCTTGAATCAGTGGCTTAATACCGTAGCTGTCTCGTTGCAAATGGACTTTGCAAGAACTTCTTTAATTTTATTTTAATCACATTTTTCCCCCAGAGCTCACCCCATCAGCCCTCTGCCACCCCAGCTCTGTTTCTGCAGCTGCCGTTCATGCACCCCATAGTTCCTCCCCCACCCAGTGGTAGGAGATATGGGGTGATCCCATGGCCTGGCTAACCTGTTGAATCTGGCAGGTTTTAGGTGGCCAGCTGGTGCATGCTTGATGTGTACTGCTAGCATTATGGCAGGATGGACATGTTTCCATCCTCTCCCACCTCAGGGCACTGGTATACAAGGGTCCCATGTGCTTATGTACACGCATTGTGCATGACAGTGCCAAGAGTTGGCTTGACGTCCCCTCTCCCCAGGGCACTTCTGCCTTTACTGTCACCCATGATCACTCTTGTGGCAATGTTGAGGCAGAGTCATTCACCCACCCTTCCTCAAGGAGGGGGGCATCCTCGTGAGTCCCTACCTAACCAGGACTGCCAGCATTGCATGTCGTAATTTTGCCGATCAGCTATGCATCTGTAATTTTTTTATACAGGTCCACCCCCCCAACCCCCGCACTCTTGATTTTCAGGACTGGCCTACAAATCTCTTTTTTACCCTTCCCTTTTATGGCATGTGACTTGGGGCATACTGGCATCCCGAGTTAGGGACATTATTCAAGTTGGTGCACTCTCTCCATTTTGAGTTGCAAATGTGAAAGTTGATAATAGCATTTTTTAAATGCCTCAGGTGACTGTCATGTCCCCCTACTTCGGTCAGGTGTGCAACTTCATTCTAGGTCAACAGTTCACTGTGTCAGCCCAAATTTCAATTTTTGTAGCATCGTGGCAAATTTCCATCAGAGTCCAGCAGCAGGACTCTTAGCCAAACGATAGAAGTGAAACAGAATTGCTTGTCAAACTGCAGTAGCTATTTGATGATTTGAACTAGGTGATTTGTCATCCAAATCCAAAAATGCTTATCAAAAAGCGATTTGGCAAGTGACAGTTTAATAATTGCATTACATGATAATTCCCTTCTCGTCAGTATTCATTGATCAAGTACGTACTGTACTCATTTGAACTAACTGCCACAAATCTATGTACTATAAGTGTACGTAGGTGTGATTTATTGTTGCTTCTGTTCCAGTAAGTTCATATCTGAACTAGCGCTCATCATTAGGGTCTGGTGCAGCAAAATGGAAAAAAAATCAGTCACTGGTTTGGGGAGGAGGAAGTCTAACAGTATGCTCATGTGATAGTTTTCTGTGCCATATTTTTTTTAAGCTTGCGCAGCTTCTTCTAAACACTTTTCACAACATATTCTAAAATTTGACAGTATTGCTTTTCAGTATTAACCGCTTCATTTTCCATTTTTGTGGCATTCCGCATTGTCACTGGGTTATTCTGCTTTGAAATGATGGCATCCTGTGAGGGACGCTGACACAGTTACAAAGCTGTGACAACATCACAGATTCCTGCCTACAACAACATTTTATGGACAGTCACAAACCAGTTGTTCTTTATGTCAGATGAAGGAAAAACTTCTCTCTGTCCGTGCTTGCAGCTTCTCATTGTTTTTCCTCTTTTCATTAAACCACAGCAGAGACACTCTAATTGCCCTCAGCCAACAGTAAATTCAAATGATGCAGTTTTTTTTATTAACAAAGCGTTCCTGCTGTTTTACGGTGATCTGAGCAGTTAAAATAGGACAATATTTAATAACATTCTGCATGTATTCTAAAACCCTGCATCAGTGGTTTTCAGTATGTAGAGCTTAATTTGACATTGTTTTTGCACAAAGTTTTGCAGCATTGTTTTAAATAGTTACAGCTTCATTTTACATATTATTTGCACATTCTCTTATTTGTTGCTATGGCAGCTGTTTACATAACAACAAACTGAATGATATGAAACAGTATGGGAATAGCTCTCAACAACATGGAAAGCTCTCGGTCTTGGATCTTCTTGCTGTGTTGTGTTTCTGTGGTTTTCCTTGCTGTATACAATTTTACTGCATTGGTTACTGTTTTAGTATCATAAAAGCTTATTTTTGATGAATTCTGAAACATATTTCACCAGTGAAAAAATATGCATTTGCTGCGGTATTGTTTCTGGCTGGGCAGAGACACAGAAAGCTGGCATGAGTCGTATGCATGTAGGAGAAATCTAGCTTCCAGGTTTACTTTACATTGCCAAGGTACTGCGTAAATGCATTAGTGCTATTCCACAAACAGGGAATGAAGCAGAGGCAAGCAGCCAGGAGCTGGAAATGTGTTACCTCAGGGATCTGTTGATGTTCAGCTGGGCTTGAGGTGCAGAGTCCAGTACCCACTGCTTGCCTGCTTCAAGCACATCTTTAGGTTTTGAGTGCCAGAAATATCAAACTGAAGACTAGTTAACAGATACCTGATATGAGGCAGGTGTTTTTTTCCAAGCAGCAACACGGTAAGAAGATTCAAGCATTCTGCTGTAAAGGGAGAAAAAAAATCAGAAGGGGTTGGAATTGTTTAAGTAGAAAACATCATAATGATATTGAGAATTAAACAAAGGATGCAAAATTATAGCAATTTAGATCACAATACACTAACTAGAACACATTTCCAATTCCATGTATATTGGGATGTGAAATCAGCTCACTGTATTGTGTTAGTGAAGATAGCCTCTAATTCCTATCGTATCTTATTTTCAAATCATTTGATTAAACAAAGGCCTGGAGTCTTCCTTTGTCACCAAGAACAAATGGTGAGATTTCAGAAACTGGAGCTACTTTTGTTATTCACAGATTCTGGGGCCTTTTGAAATTCATCATCCTTCACATTCTCAGCTCTGCCACACAATCAGTCATTATGTCAGCAGCTGCCCAGGGAGTCTCACTTCAGCTCATTCAGCCAAATAATAACCATTGGGATAACTGCCTCTGCATTGAGGGGGGTGGGGTCTGAAAGAGTGGAGCAGAGGAATATGGGTATCCTTTGGCTTTAACCACTGTGCTGGCATAAACCTAATCATACTTTTCAACAGAGCTCCCTGAAAACAGCATCTCTCTCTGTCTGGGCCTAAAAAGAGGCATCTTCTGTACAGTAGAAGAACAATAGCTTCTGAAAGTGACTCCAGGCATCTTACGCATCACCCCGGCTGTGCTGGAAGTGGACAAAACTTATTGGGGAAGATGCATTACCTTTCATGTAGGATAGAGCATATCTAAAAAGGATCTGGGACACATTTCCTCATTACATGTTATTTATACAGCGTTAGGTCTGTCGTGGACAAATTTTACAGTCCTTCCGCAGTTCAGTCCTGGAATGGAGTCTGGCTTTTACTCCTAGAACTGAATTCACCTGCCCCCCCCCCCCCATTTCCTCCACTATGCCTTGATACTAAAAGTCTCTTGCACAAACCATTGTGAATGAAAAAAGTGTGTGTACAAGGGGGTGGGGGTGCTGGTAAGTCCATAATTCTAACTAAAGTCACACAAAACATGCTTTGGTCCTCTGCTGCTAAGAGTAGCAACCACTTACACACATATACTGTACATACTGATACTAGCTGGGGCTCATGGGGGAAGGGTTAGTCATTCTCTCAGCTGGAGACCAAGATCAGGTTCAATGAAAAAGGCAAGTCCTGCAGTCACATTCAGTGATGGATTGAATGGAACAGAATTTATACAGCACTCTCCCTACAAGAAATGTCTCAGGATACGTAACAATGCACTCATCTACACAGCAATACTCTATAAGGAATAAGATGGGCACCGGCCAACCAGCCACATTTTTGAGTAGATTTTATATTGTGCCAGTTATAGTTTCCTTTCCTAAGTTCTGGTTTGTACAGGTACCCCAGTACAGCTCATGGAATGTCTGTGGGACCAGTGGATATTTTCAGCCACCCTTGCAGCCAGCAGACTACTCGGCAGCAGTTATGGGGAACTTTTCTTATGAGTTAATAGGGCCTTTGTGGGATGTCTTTTATGGTACAAGAGACTCCGAGCATGAGATGTGACTGAGAACAGCACAAAGCTGAGCAGTCCTAGCTCCCAAACCACACAAGCATACCATTAGAGACACCCCATGTAAGCTCTGTTAACTTATAAATCACACTCGTTAGCTGGCATGATTTATATTAAGTATTTTAGTTTTAATTTCGTTAGTTAAATGAACCTGCCCTCTCCTTGCCTGTGAAGTGTAACACTTTACTCCTGACATTTCTGCATGAGAGACCACTGTGTGCAGGATAAATGGTACAGTGACTCTGTGCACTGACAGGCTGAAATCACATGACTCTGTCTCCTAAGCTGGTCTCTGGGCTTCCTTACACATGGGATGTACCTCCTGATGCTGGTTGGAAGGCAGGAACTGAACCTCTGCAGCAGGGGGACATCTAGTCCTTCATTTCTGGTTTCCCTCAGTTTACTTCCTGCCTTCAGACTGGCAGGTACTCTTCAAGCAGAGCTCTGTCACCACATGGCAGAGCTGAAGACCGCGGACTGTAAATTCAGCATCTTCTTTTCTGGGGATTTTCAAGTCAGAGCTATACTAAAGCACTCCTGGGTGGGGTCCAGTCTCAGACTTGCAAGCTGCACAGACTGGCCCCACTTCACTGCAGTGGTGTTTTCCCGTGATTTGGGACGCAAAGCTTCAATGGACCCAGAGAGGGATCCTTTCACCAGTGCCGCTGTGTTTTGGGGGCAGAAAAACAGCATTGGAGTGCTTAGCTTTATTCTTTTGTCGACGGCTGCCATTTTATTCACTTCAGCTGCTCGTTGATGGTGGGCCTACAGTGCAAATTTTGTGGTTCTTCAACATCCAGGGATCTCTCGTCGACGAGCATCGCCCTGTGCTTTTTCCATCGATGGCGGGCATTTTAATCGCTCATCAACAGTGGGCCTGAAGTGCCAGCACAGCAGCTCATCGACGTTCAAGGATCTCTCGACGACAAGTGCTACAGGGAATTCGGAGTGCTGTTGTGGAGCAATGGATCTGCTATTTCAGCCACCCCCCAACAACTGCAACCAGCAATTCCTAGATAACTTCAGGCAGTGAATTCAGTTTTTGCCCTTAAAGGGCCAGTACAATTCAGTGGGTCAACCCAGCATTGCAGATACTTCCGGGGTACATTGAACCAAAGGGGAATAGGGCCTTTTGGTGTCATGGCCTCGAGCAAACTTACCAGGGGCAGAAAATGCCAGTGCTGCAAGTCCCCGCTTCTGATCACCTTTGCTGGCTTGCTTTGCCTAACATGTGAAAAGGCAGCGGCTGTAAACGGTGAGGACTCGACGGATGCAACCCCTTCCTCAGCTCAGACTGATAGCCAAGACAGGTCTGAGCAAGTGGCAACCTCCAGGTCAGAGAGAGCAGTGGCCACCAGGGAAACCCAGCAGGCTGCAGCCCTCTCTCTGGCCCCAGACCTTATAGACAAGTTTATTTATTTATTTTATTTAAATTTTGATGGCCAGGTGGGCCCTCTGAGACAGTCAAGTCCCTTTTTCAGGGGCCCGGGGAACCAAATGTTCCAAGCATAAGAAAGCAGTACAGGTACAGATAATTATGTACAAATATCATTGGACAGTTACATACATTCATGGACTAAACTAGCCATCCCATTCATTGGGAGACAGTACAAATTACGGATGTCAGTTGTAACATAGGTGAACAAACAGGTTGATACGAGCATACAATATAATTGTAGTAGAGTCAGTTAGTACATAAGTGCAGAGTACAGACAATTGGCTGTGTACAGACTCATAGTCTTTACTCTGGACCCTGCATGCTTCGACTGGCAACCTCCAGGGTCACCAGATGTGAGACCTCACAAGAAGGCAAAAAGGAAAAGGACCCCCTCACCATCCTCATCTGAAGAGGGACAGCTGTCCTCACATCGCTGTGATAAAAAGGAAAAATCCTGATACAGGAACAGATCATCAGAGGAGGAAGATCACCATTCCTCATGCACAGGAGGAAGAAAAGATCTCGTTCTCGAAGTAGATCCAGTGGCACTCACAGGGAAAAGTGTTGCAGGACTCATTCCCCAGACTCCTCAGACTCCAGCTCATCTGACAAAGAGGGAGAGATAGTGGGCTCATCGTTGGACCCAGATAACTCCCATCCAGAAACTTTGACCTGGAGGACCTAGATTTTTTCATTAAGAAGGCCATATCCGAGATTCACCTAGGATCTTCCCAAGCGGCTTCTTCCCAGCCAAAATAGACCTTTCGCCTGGCATCTACCTCCAAACTGGCCACAGCCTTCCCTATCCCTCCCGTCATAGAGGACTTGCTAAAAGAGGAATGGCAAGGTCCTGAGCGCACGTGCCCAGTCCCCCGGCAGATCTCTAAACTTCTGAAGTTTGACAAGAAGCAATTTGAAAAGTGGTTAGACTGCACCAGGATCAACCCTCTGATTTCTAACCTGACCAAGAAGACAGTCATCCCAGCTGAAGGGGGGCATCACTAAGGGACCCGGTAGACAGAAAAGTGGATGCCTCGCGCCCAGAAGGCCTTCCAAGCTTCAGTGATGTCTCTCAAGGCAGCAACCGCAAATCTCTTTTCGGCCAGAGCCACCCTGTCCTGGGCCTCGGGTTTAGCATTTCAGTTCACTGAGGACCCAGAGAAAAACTCTCAGATTATTCATCAACTGCAGTTAATGAGGTTAGCTTCGGCTTATGCAGCAGATGTGTCTGAGGAGGTGGTCAGGTGTGCTGCACAGAACATGTTCTATCAAACCTCAGCTTGCCACAACCTCTGGCTTCCAGCCTGGCAAGCAGACACCTCTTCAAAGAGCCGTTTGGTGAACACACCCTATGAAGGCAATCTCCTGTTTGGTTCAGCCCTGAAGGAGGCGGTGAAGGAATCCAGGGAAAAGGCTAAGTTGCACATGCCCCAGTCCAGGGACGGGGCAAATCAAGTTACTCAGGCTCCAGGTGTAATTTTTGTGACAGAGGTTACAACAAGGGTCAAAACTCAAACTTTTCAAGAAAAAGAACATGGTTTTCCTCGTGTAACCAACGTAACTTCAGAGGGGGTGGATCCGGTGGCAGTAGGGGCACCAGAGACACCAGAAACAGCAACAAAAACTCACAATGAAGCTATCCGGGCCCATCCTCGAGTAGGGGGCAGACTTTCAAATTTCCTCGAGGAATGGGTCCACACTATGTCGGATAGATGGGTATTAGAATTTCCATTCCAAGCCCCCAGTACCTCATGTGGTGCCCTCCCCTATCTCAAGCAACCCGTCCAAAAGACAGGCGACGGTACAGGCCATCACAGACGTTCTGCAAGTGGGAGCTATCGAGCAGGTTTCCCCCGCAGAGTTCAGTTGGGGGGTATACTCCCTATTCTTCATCGTGCCCAAATGCACAGGGAGATTCAGGCCAGCCCTAGAACTCAAATTCCTGAATCATTTTGTGCACAGCAGACCCTTCAAGATGGAAACCTTGTCATGAGTCATCAGGGAACTGCAACGAGAAGACTTTCTAGCATCCATCGACCTGCAAGATGCCTACCTGCATATTCCCATTCAGGAGCTACACAGGCAATATCTCAGGTTCAAGGTGGAGAAGCAGCACTTCCAATTCAAAACTCTTCCATTTGGCCTTTCAACAGCCCCAAGGACATTCTCAAAGGTGCTGGTAGTGATCATAGCTCACCTTCGGAACCAAGGGATACAGCTTTTCCATTATCTGGACGTTATCCTCATCAAGGCCCTGCAGCTCGACCAAGCAGTACAGGCAGTGGTGGAAGTAATCCGGTGCCTCTTGGCACATGGATTTGTCATCAACTGGTGGAAGAGTTCCCTAACTCCGAGCCAGAATTTGAACCACCTGGGGGCAGACTTCAGGACACAGGCCAACAAGGTCTTTCCACCAGAAACGAAATTCAGGAACCTGCTGAAGCTCATCAAGAAATTTCACACAGCTGCTCAGCTGCCTGGCGCCTGCCCAGTCCTTCATGCAACTAATTGGGACTCAGTCCCTTGGGCTGTAGTACACATGCGGCCCATTCCAGCCCATGTACTCAGGCTGTGGTCGCAGTCCAGACACAGCCAACACCAGCTCATCCCAGTTTCTCAATAGCTAAAAACCTCCCTCCGAACATACGAAACTGCCAGCAGAAACAGACCAACCGGTCTATCAAAGTCTGCCTGAGTGTGCAGCTAGCATCCTAGATTACAGCTGCCCCAACCCCTTCCCCCACTGGACCTCTCATACCTGTCACAGCCCCCGCCACCCAGACCCTCCCTCTTGCTTTGTCACACTCCTTCTTAAAACTTCCTACTATCATACATGATACCACACCCTCTGGTAGCACATTCCATTCAGACACCACCCCCTTGGTGAAGTAGTGGCTCCTCATCTCCCTCCTAAATTGTCCACCCTCCAATCTTAGCCTATGTCCCCTTGTTTCCCTACCTTGTCTCAGTTTAAACACCGCTTCGGTGCTAGGTTTATTTACCCCTCTCAAATATTTGAGTATTTCAATCATATCCCCCTGTCCTTCCTCTCCTCCAGTGTGTACATATTTAGCTCCTGCAGTCTGTCTTCATAGGCCTTTCCTTCCATCCCCTGTAACATTTTTGTTGCTCTCCTTTGCACCTCCTCCAGTAATTTTATATCCCTCTTCATATATGGCTGCCAGTATTGCACCCAGTATTCCAAATGTGGCCTGACCAAGGATCTGTAGAGGGGCAGGATCACCTCCCTATGCCTGGAGGAGAAACCCCTTGCGATACAACCCAGCATCCTGTTTGCTTTAGCCACTGCTTTCCTGCATTGGGCTAAGTTGTTCATGCTCCCTGTTACCAGCACCCCAAGGTCCTTCTCCTCCTCAGTGGTCTCCAGCCTCACTCCACCCAACCAGTAGTCCCTCCTAGGGTATTTTGCTCTGAAGTGCATAACCTTGCACTTTTTTGCATTGAATCCCAGCTGTCACTCCTCCGACCATGCCTCCACTTTGGTTAGGTCTCCCTGCAATTGTTTCCATCCATCCTCTTCGTCCACCACCGCCCCCATTTTGGTATAATCTGCGAACAGACTTACACTGCTCCCAACTCCATGTGTAATATCTGAGATAAAGAGCCCAAATAGCACCGGGTCCAGCACTGAACCCTGCGGTACACCGCTTGTCACTGCTCTGGGTGTCGAGAGCCCCCCAACAACCACCCATTGCATCCTCCCTGCAGCTAGTTCTCTATCCAGTTTGTCAGCTTTCTCCCACCCCGTGGCAGTCAGCTCCCCCCCAGTCTCCCATGAGGCACTCTATCAAAGGCCTTGCTGAAGTCCAAGTACAAGACATCTACCGCATGACCCCCATCTAGCTCCCTTGTTACTCAGTCATAATGTTCTATTAGGTTTGTCTGACAAGACCTCCCCGAGACTAACCCATGCTGCTGCTCATCCTGGAGGCCATTACCCTCAAGGAATGATACCTGTTTCCATAAGTTTCCCCACTATGGAAGTGAGACTGACAGGCCAGTAATTTCCTAGCTCTTCCCTAAGCCCACTCTTGTGTATGGGCACCACATGGGCCACCCTCCAGTCCTGAGGCAAACAACCCATTTCAGGGAGGTGCTGAACAGATCTGCTAGTGGCTCAGTCAACACCTCCGCCATCTCCCTCAGCACCCTGGGGTGGTTGCCATCAGGACCTGGTGCCTTGTTCACCCTTAACGCCCTCAGACCCTCTAGCACTCGACTCCCCATGATCACTTTGTCTGTCATCTCTTCCCCCTTCCTCCACCCTCCCAGTCTGTGGTGGTAGTGGTCCATCCTTCTCCTTAGTGAAAACAGAGCAGTAGTAGTCATTCAGTACTTCCACTTGTTCCTCTCCCTTTTCCACCCATTCCCCTCCCCACTTTATCCTCACCATATGCTCTTTGCACGTCCTCTTTTCCCTGACATGTCTAAAAAAGTCCTTCTCCTTTCCCTTTATGCCCTGTGCTAACCATAGTTCCCAGGAGGCCTTGGCTATTCTCACCCGCTTGGTCACCACATTGGACCAACTCCCATAAGCCTCCTTATCCTCTTTTTCCTTGTTCTCCTGCTCCCCAGTGGCCTCCGGTGGTGGTCTCGGAGGGCAAATGTCATGAGGGGTCACAAGTTGGGCCATCCACACCAAATCAGAATCACGACAAATGCAAGCCTCAGGGGCTGGGGGGCCAACCTGCATCAGCTGTCGGCACAGGGCAGGTGGTCTCTGGCAGAATCAAGGTACAGCATAAATGTCCTCGAGATGGGGGCAGTATGCCTAGCCCTGATACACTTTGATCAGCAAGTCCGCAATCAAGATGTGTTCATTCTAACAGACAGTCAAAAAAGCTAAACAATGCTTCGGAGTCACTTCTTCTCTTTCAGTGGGCAGAACGACACCTGGCAAGTATAAGGGCAGTGTACATCCCAGGACAGGAAAATGTCACAGCAGACTGGCTAAGTAGCCAAGATGTCCTGCCAGGGGAATGGGAGCTGAAGGACAGGGCCTTCCACTTCATAACAGAACAGTGAGGCAATCCCCAGATAGATCTCTTTGCCTGCCAATGAAACTCCAAGGCAAATGAATTCTACTTCCTGGTCAGGGATGAGCTAGCAGTGGCTCAAGATACCTTTTCCCTAGACTGGGGTCAGTTCAGCCTCCTGTATGCTTTTCCTCTGATACCGCTGCTATCCAGAGTCCTGCACAAAGTTGCCCGGGACAGAGCAGAAATTATCCTAGTCTGTCCCCGAAGGCCTCATTGTCCATGGTTCCCACTTCTCATTCATCTGTCAAAGGGACCACCTACAGTATAACCTTACAGATAAGTCCAGACATTCTCCATCAGGGCCCAGTACTGCACCCCAATTTGAACAACCTGTCCCTCTCAGCTTGGAGATTGAGTGGGAAGCTTTCCAGGAGCTATGCTACACAGCTCCTGTTATTGAAATGATGGTGAACTCATGCTGCCCCTCCTCCTCTAAAGTGCATTATAGAATCTGGAGGAAATGCTTGTTCTGACTTCAATGCAAATGCATACAGGACCAGCCAGTATCATTACCTGTGCTATTGCAATTTCTTCAAGAGGGGTTTGACAAAGGGCTGCAACCAACAACCATACGAGTTCAGGTCTCCGCATTGGAGGCGCTTTTGTTGGTTGATTCAGGGGACTCATTGGGCTCACATCCCCATGTCAGGAGGTTTCTGAGGGTAGCAATATTAAAACACCCTCCACTCAAGCCAACGGTACCACCTTGGAGACTTAATCTGCTTCTCAAGGCTTTGACCAAAGCATCTTTTGAGCCTCTTAAGGGGACTTGAAGGTTGTTTTCTCATAGCTGTTACTTTAGCCAGGGGAATCAGTGAACGGGGAGCACTGTCCACCAAAGAGCCATACACTGTTTTTCATCAGGACTCAGTGGTGCTCTGTACAGACCCAGGGTTCTTGCCAAAAGTTATGTCTCCCTTCCACTGCAACCAAGAGCTAATTCTTCCTTCCTTTCCTTCTATCCATACCCCAAAAATGAAAAGGAAAGGGAATTTCATTGCTAGACCCTAGAAGAGCGATTAAAAATGTATATTAAGAGAACAGAGGCTATTCGAAAAACTTCAAGTTTGTTCATTTTAACTACAGGTCAAAATATGGGTAAAAAAGCTTCAAAAGAGTCTATGGCCAGATGGATTCAATCTGTCATCACCACAGCTTACGATCAGGCTGGAGTAACTCTGCCTGGCCCAGTAAGAGCCCATTCCACCAGGGTTATGGCCACTTCATGGGAGAACTTCAGAGAAGCATCTCCAGCAGACTTATGCAAGGCAGCCACACGGTCATTCATTCTCATATTTACAAAATTTTACAAGCTGGATGTGATGTCCTCGGCTGAGGCATCCTTTGGCCGCTGAGTGCTTTAGGCAGTGGTGGACCCTTAAGGGCATGTGATATTCTTCCCATCCGGGACATCTGGGGATGTACTGCTTTTGTATATCCCATGTGTAAGGAAGCCTGGAGACCAGCTTAGGAGAGAGAAATCGAAATTTAAATACCTGTAAATTTTCTTTCTTTGACGGCAGGTCTCCAGGCTTTGGATTCCCTCCCAGAATGTATATAGTTGGCTGGCCTCACAGCCATGTATGCCTTAACTTTCTTGTGTTTTGTTTCCAAGTTCTTGTAGTATTGCCACATTTGGACTGCTTTCGAAACAACTGAGGGACACTGGAAATGATGGGCTAGATGTCCCCTGCTGCAGAGGTTTAGTTCCTGCCTTCCAACCAGAATCAGGAGGTACAGCCCATGTATAAGGAAGCCTGGAGACCAGCCGTCAGAGAAAGAAAATTTACAGGTATTTAAATTGTGATTTTTTTTTATATAGTATATGCAGGATAAACAATACAGTGACTGTGCACCGACTGGCTGAAATCACATGATTTTATGATGATAGTATATGCAGGATAAACGATACAGTGATTCTGTGCACCAACTGGCTGAAATCACATGATTTTGTAATACACTGTACGTAGGATAAACAATACAGTGACTCTGTGCACTGACTGGCTGAAATCACATGATTTTACAATACAATGTATGCAGGATAAATGGTACAGTGACTCTGTGCATCAAGATGCTGAAATCACATGATTTTATAACATAGTGTATGCAGGATAAACGGTACAGTGACTCTGTACACCTACTGGCTAAAATCACATGATTTCACAATACAGTGTATGCAGGATAAACGATACAGTGACTCTGTGCATCAAGATGCTGAAAATCATATGATTTTATAACATAGTGTATGCAGAATAAATGGTACAGTGACTGTGCACCAACTGGCTGAAGTCACATGATTTTATAATACAGTGTATGCAGGATAAACGGTACAGTGACTCTTCCCAAGCTGTTCCACCCCCCCCCAATTTACCCCCATCCTTCCCCCCCACACACACACACAAGTGGAGTGCACCGTGAAGTTCCTCCAGTGACTCTGTCCACCCACCCGGTTATGCCCATTCCCCACATGTGCCCTCGGAGGTGATTATATTATAGGAGGGGTGCGGGTGAAGACTACTAGCGCTGTTTTCTCTGCATGGTTTTGTGCCACGCTGTTCTGTCTGCGCGGTTATCACAGTAAACCCCTGGAATGTTTAGAAATAAGCCATCCTGACTGGCTTAGTACAATGTCAGTCTTCATTACTAGGGTCATGTACATGGGAATAAGATCTACTCCTGCAGTTTAGTCCTTTGCTGACAAGATAGTCCCTGTTAGGGACATCCTAATCCTTGCCACAGCATTAGACTCTGATGTCACAAACAGCGGATTACGCCTCAAGGAAAGAAGCAGCAGAACCAAAGCCACACTAGGGGACAAGAACCCTGTCTCCTCCATGCAAATTAACCAAGCAATGAAAAACAAAGGGGAAACAAATGCAGATAGGCTACGTGTAAGGAAGCCTGGAGACCAGCCGTCGGAGAAAGAAAATTTACAGATATTTAAATGCAGACAATGTGTATCATATAAGCTGAATTGTGTCTTCATACAGTATTTTGTTTTACAGAGTTTTCTCAAAAGTGGAAAACTTACTTTATGACTTGCTGGGTCACAGTCACAGTGAGTAAGTGGCTGTGGTGGGCTTCAAACTTGGGTGTCCAGACTTGCAGCTGAGTGCTATAACCACTGCACAACACAGCCTGTCTAGAAACCTGAAGAAAATGTAGTAGTCCACTGCCATTTGCTGGTGTCCAGGGATTTCGAATAAATACCCCCCGTTCCCTTTCCTAACTGCAAACCGTATGAAAAATGAAATCAGCACAAGGAGGTGGAGGTTTCTGCAGTGACGGCTCGTATTTGTAATCCTCCTGAGCTCAATTGGGCAGGAGCTCCTCTTTCTTCTTTCCAAGTTGTTTAAAAAAAATCACGCTCTTCTGGCTCCTTTTCAGATGAAAAACCTCCGGGACAGTTTCCATCTCCTAAAGGTTTCGAGGTTAACCACTGGAAAGTCTTAACTTTCTAAACGCAGCCTCTTAACCAAACAAAATACATAGAAATGGTGCCCTTAACTGGTGTTTTATTTGGCTGGGAGTTCTGCCTTCAATTAATAGGAAGTACAGACGGAGGAAGGCAAGCTTCCAAACATACGCAGAAGTAATCTACATACAGTCATGCTGTTAACAGAGGAAAGGGAAAATGGTGCTAAACAGATGCAGAGGAAGCTACAGTGCACAAGGGCAGCGAGTAGGAGTACAGTATATTGTTTTAATCTCTGACTGACAGAAAATTCCAACTGAACAGACAAAAAAGGCCCACTTTGGTTTGGTGGCGATGGTCATGGGGGGGAGGGGGGAACTTTGTTCAATAAAGGAGAAGGAAATCTTACCACTGCTAAATATAGCGAGTCCTTTATACTCGATTAGGAAACTGCATGTGTTTGCCTTTTTTTTCTAAATGTTTGCCACAGTTTCGCTTTTTATCTGGTTGATCCTTCAGTGTCCCACCCACCATCTCATACAATAAGTAAAGAATAAGTAAAGTCCCACGTGTGCCCCTACCGCTGACATTGGTGCGAGTCTAAGCCACAGGAGACATAGGTTACTGTTATGATTATGTGCCAGAAAGAGGGAAATGGCAATGCAAAATGCTGCTGGCAGTGCTGCAACCATTCTCCCCCTCAACATACCCCGCTGAGGGGAGAATGGCACGTGCACTGTCCGCAGCATTCCACACTGCCATAGCCTCCCTCTCCCCCTTGCACAAATTCCAAGTAGGAGCTTGCTTACCCTGTGGCTAAGCTCCTAGCTGCTGTCAGCCTGAAGGGCATGAGGTACTTTTCATTCAGTGAGATAGTGGACAGGACGCTACAGGATCAACCAGATAAAAAAATTTATTTTGACGAAAGCAAGTTTTCAAAACATTTCTGACACCAGAAGTTTTGCTAATCGGCACCTAACAGTCCCACTGTATTAACCAGGGGCATGGCTTTCTTACCCTTTAAAGAGAAGAGCCATTTAAAGTCAAGGTATGACACAGACTGGAGCATTGGACACTGCTGCTTCAACAGATTGTTTTGTGCCCTGCCATTTATTGGCCAGATACAGTTATATATTATAATTAAATAACTGCAGTGCCGAGTCCTTAGCATGCTGCTTGCATCTATTAAACAGTAGCTACAGGCCATCTCAGTGGCGCAGAGGGTTGAGGCGCTGGCACCTTACCTTACCTCACACCACACCGGCGACCTGGGTTCGGGAATGGACTCGGGTCATTGGGGTCCGGCAGGGGAGGGAGAGGATTGAGCATCTACAGGACTGCTCTCCTCTCCTCTCCTGGGGTGGG
This sequence comes from Neoceratodus forsteri, assembly GCA_016271365.2. NCBI lineage: Eukaryota > Metazoa > Chordata > Ceratodontiformes > Ceratodontidae > Neoceratodus > Neoceratodus forsteri. Next base: position 1,229,798,464 of record CM057453.1, on the reverse strand, counting down.
TTCCAGGGTTGCTTTACTCTGCAGCAGCACCCAGTGGAGAACGGGAGCACTGCACAAAAGCATTGCAACGTGAGCAGTACCAGAACACGGAAAAACCACTCTGGATTGGCCGGATGATGGCATCCGGTCTACCAGCACACCAGGAAGACTTCCTGCGGGCTGACCATCTCAGCAGCACCTGAGGCCAAGGTAAAATATAGTGTACTGGGCTGCCCCAACTGGTGCCTTCCCCCTCGGAGGAGAGGGACCCACTTGGCAAAGGGTAACACCGAGCTACCTCGAGGTAGGCTACAATGTGAGGTGAAGGGGCTCGGGGGGGTTAAAAGGGATGCTGGTGACCTTGGATGCCTGAAGGAGAGGCAGATTCAGGACACAGAGGGGAGAAAAATAGATCACTCAAAAAAAAGCAGTAGCTGCACCAAGTCAGAAAGCAGGTACTGTAGGAGATGCTCCATTCTTTCGCACCATCATTTTGACCCCAGCATGGTCTACCCTCCTTCTATCTTTGTTTACATGGCCAAGGTAAGGTTATGAAGTTCCACTCTGAACATTCCTCCTCCTCCATCGCCAATGCAGCAGCTGTATGTACATGGGCACATCTCAGCGCTAATACAAGCTGCACCAGAGTGGGGGGCTGTGAGTTCGGGGGGAAGGTGGATGCTGTGTAACTATAAGCTATTTGCTTGTGTTTGCGGTGATGTGAATGTTGCTGCCTGTCCACACAGCAGCTTACACCACTGGCATCACAACGCGGGCCCAATTTGGCTGGGACTCCGAAGCAGATTGGGCATCGACTTACCACGATCTGGTAAGTGTCCACACTGCCACATTTACACTGCAGCAGTCTGAGCACTCGGGTTGCCGCAGGGCAAATGTAGCAGTATAAACAGGCCTTCAACCTCAACTTCTAGAGTATTCACCTTCTGTCCTGTGCTCTCATGCCTCTCGCATGCATCTCCATCTCTTTGATTCCTTTAAGAGAATGCCCCTCTCTGATGGGGCCAAGGCAAGAGGATCTCTAGACTGGGAGTATTTAGCAGACGTGTGAGTGCAGTGAGCAAGACCCTGTAGTCGAGATGGCTTAAATGGCACATTCTAGATGCATGGCATCATCTACACTTTTTCTCTTTTTTTTTTTTACTGGTTACTGGAGCAGTTGTGGACAGGCCCATGAACACTGAAAGGTAGGCCAGCTGCTCCCCCTCCTTTCAGGCCATTCCAACTTGTACATGCCCTTTTGACCATTAGGGTTAAGTATTGGAGCAGGAAGGGCCAACCATCCACTCACCCATAGTGCTCTGGGGTATGGGACATCATCCCAGGTTATCCACATAGAAAATAACACCTCAGCCGCTGCAGTACCTTACTGCCTAGATCTGGTCCTTTACAGACTTACTCGTGGCATTTCCTACACTTAAGGAATAACAGAGTAGCTGCGGAAATGCAATATGTGGCACTCAAACTAAGATTTTTTAAAAATGATTCTTTATGAACCCTCCTCTCCCACCCGCTCTCTACTAAGTGAAGCCTCATCCCTGTCCCCCCATTCTTTCTCCAGTGGGTCCCCACAGTTTGACACTCATTCTGGGGCTGTATAAACCCCTGCAGAGATTGCCTGCAGTGCTGGAGATGGATGCTTCCACTCCAACGTGTGGAGCCGGTGGGCTCAAACTCATTATCCTGCTGCAGTGCTGTTGGTGTTTTCTCCTGTTCTGCCCCACATCACAGGTCAGTAATACTAATGTTCTCCTATATGCACACACATTGGGCATTTGCACTAGTGGGTTATAGGTGGGTCCTACTTTTCACTAGCAGAGCCACTGCCCCTCTCCCATGTGGATCCAAAGATTGAAGATTAGGTGTGGACAACCAGTCACCCCAAAAGAGGTGAGCATCCCCTTCCCGCTAGCCCTCTAGCAGCCCGGGCTCATTACTGAACGCGGGTCACTAGCGTGACGAGTAGCAGTGCAGCCACTGTGCTGCTGGACCCACTGCTTCTGTTCGAAATGTAGTTAAGGAGCTAGTAGTTGGGCTGTAGAAACCCAATTCCTGGCTGCTGTTAAACAGGTCATGAATTGCAGGGAAAGGAATATGGCTAGCACAAAGTAATAGTGATCACAACTTTGCTTCCTCCCTGGAACCACTTTGTGTTTTTTTTTATTTTTTATTTCTTTTTTATTTGACCTAGAACACTATTTGTGTTAAATGGACCTTGGCATTTTCTTCTTCTGGGTTATATGGGGGGAAGGGGTTATTGTTTAACCAGGAAAGGTACACTAAGCTGAAATTTTTTTCCAGGTGCGAACTGGGAGCTCAAGGAAGTTAAGTGACTTGCTCAGGGTCACACAGTATGCAAGTGGGGGCTGTAGGATTCAAACCCAGTCTGTAGGTTTACAACTCAGAGCCCTAAACCCCTGCTCTATACTGCCTCCTTTGTGGTCCTATGTGCCTCATATGTGGTCATTAATAGTGTGTAATGTATGCTATTGAAAACAAAACATTTGGAGAAACATGTTTGAAATGTTTGTGGGGAGTACGGAAATGATCAGCATGCTGGTTCAGCTTCAGACCCTGACACAACTGAGATTTGGATCAATCCCTGTTCCACCACACTCTAGGTCTGCTGTGGCCATCCCAGTGTCTCAGTTCTGCAACACCTCTGCTTCAAAAAAGTAGGTCTTTGTGCATAGCTAAGCAAGTCATCTTGTCCCTGTGAGTTCAGGCTGCTGAAATGTATAGGTTATGCGTGGAGACTGAAGTTTAATTTTTTTTTTATTGTTAGAGTCCTAGGGGTACGAAAAAATCATTTATGTCTGTTAACTCAAGTGTGCATTTTCCAGAGAACTATATCACTACTTGATGTCATTTTTTATAATTAAACAATTATGGATCCAGTCAAATGGTGTTCATTCCACAAGGGAAGGCGTTCTTCGGTTAGAAAGTGGTTCCCCTTGGAAATCTTGGAAACAGTACAAGGTGTTTAATTTTTTAAGGGAGGAGGTGGACCATGTGATAAGGCCAGAGAAAATTTAGGATGAAAATAAACAGGCACGATGCCACAAATCAAGCACACAGAAATAATTAGTGTTCGGTATAGACAGTCTGTCTTACCTGGATCCTGAATGACAGTGTTTTTCTGCAGGCTTTGTGCTGGAGCACACTTTATGCTTTTTAACCAGCTTTCATGTTTGCCTTGCATCCTTCAAGTTGCACTCAGCGGTTCCCATGCTTTCTTGTTGGATCCCCAGCCATTAGACCACCCATCTCAACCAACCGTCTCCCCCAACCCCAGCTCGCTTCTCAGCATTAGGCAAAGTGTTCCCAAGTATCTGTCGCTATCCCTGCCCAGCGGATTGTTTGTGTGCGCCTGGCACTGACCCTGGGTCTCCAGAAAGTCCTGTGCCACAATGCTGGGAGCTATACCATCTTCAGTTCTGCCTTTTATATTATTGTAGTCCCTTTCTGATGTTTTCCATTATCTTTTACTGTGAGCCATCTACCTCTGTGACTCCTCCAGGGAAGATCACTACAGCCCTATTTTTCTTCCCATTCCATAATCTCTGGTCAGCCTCCTGACCAGTAATCACCCCACATTTAATCATAACCATGGTAGGCTCCCTCCGGTAGTGATGGTTTCAGGGTTGGGTACATGTCTCTGGGGCTAGTGAGATGGTAGACTCTGAAGCGTGCTTGCTTGTGACATCAGTACTGGGAGTATGCATGACTCCGTCGTACACTGTGAGCGCCTGTATTTAGGGTTGTGTCCTGCATGGCCCCACAAGCGGAGTTGGGGGGGGGGCAGTTGCAGTAGGCTTCTGGCTGGGAAACTGGGGCCCCTCTGGCAAGAATTTGTGCCAACTTCCAGCATCATCTCTCTAAGATGATTTCAGTTGTAAAGCTGTGCTGTGCCAGTGCTGGCCACTAGATAGCGGATGACAGAGCAAACTGCCCATACTTGTGTGTGAAAATGCAACAGGAGGCACTAAGGTGGCCATGAGTGTGTGCACGCACATAGAATGATGCGACTGCTTGCTCATAGGCGAGCCAGGCTGTCAATGCCTTTTGTTTGAAATGAAGATGCTCCGGCTGAACCTAAAAGAAAAAATTTTACCAGCAGCCCGTAATGTGTGCCGGCGCTGATGGGCTCATTAGTTTAGTTGTGTAACTGAAATCTGTTTCTTCCACATTTCCCAAAAATATAGATTTGCTTTCTTGCACCCGATATACTGTATTATATAAAAATCACTGATTATGCAGCAGGCCACATCACCTGTTTAAATTAGTACTCACTTTCTGTCATCATGGTGTTGCTGCCTGGTTGATTACTGTGCGGCCCCCTGGGCCCCCAAACCTGGCTCCATCACTTTATGGTCCCCTTCCTTCTAGGCCACCCAGGGGAACCATGCAGTGACAAACATTGCCAATCCTTACTAGAGGCATGGGGCTTCCATGTGGCTCAGTGTCCTCTCAGCACAACTTTTAACCTGTGGTCACAGTAGACAAACTCATGACTCAACCATTGGGCTTACTCCAGTTCTGTATACTTTTTATTTACTGCTCAGAACAGCAGATTGATGGTTGGCTAAAACTTACATACAGTAGCTTTCGCTGCCTTATTACAACTCATTAAAAGGAGGCAGTATAGTGCAGTGGTTTAAGGATTCTGAGCTGCAAACCTAGAGACCTGGGTTTGAATCCCACAGCACCCACTTGCATACTATGTGATCCTGCACAAGTCACTTAACTTCCTTGTGCTCACAGGTTGTACCTGTAAACAAGCTTCAGCGTAGTGTGTCTCTCCTAGTTAAAACAAAGCAAAAAAAACTGAATAATCTGTTTACCTCTTTCCAAAGATGTGACTTACACCAAGTGTCTGTTGCATTTCTCGAGTTAGATCCATTGAGAGGCTGGGAACCGGGAGGCTTGCTTGGGGTTTGCTTACCTTTGGATTGCTGCAGCTTGCTGTTTTGGATCAAAGGACCTCACCAGAAAAGCTGCCAGTGATATTAACCTTTCCTTTTAGACAGAATTGCCTGAGAAACCTAACATAAAGGAGATCTTAAGGTTGCTCCTGCAAGTAGACACTGGGAGCCTCCACAGAAAAGTGGATGGATCAAGACAATGTCTAACATTGACGACCACCTCAGGCCACTATCAATGGATAATAGCACACTTGGCTTGAGTCATAGAAAGTGGAGCCCCGGCAGGGGTCACAGTTCATTAAATTGGAAGACAGCTGGGTGGGTATACTTTCCTTTAAACAGTTGTCAAAGAGACATTATATTAGCGGCATGTGTGGTTTCTGCCGCTGTAGTAAAGCTATTAACATTATGTGTTTAAAACCAGATATGGACAATAGAGCTGATGCACAGAGCATAACAGGCAACAGCTCAGCGTTTTTTTAATAGTTCAAAACTTGAGTCATAGCCATTAACTAAATCTGGTGTTTGTGCGACTGTTTCATACTGACCATTATTATATGCATTCCGAAACTGGGGGGAGCAGCAGAAGTAATGTCGTGCAATGATGATATTCCCAGCATAAATAGGGAAGATGGGCCTTCAGAAATTGCATTCTATTTTCAGACTGATAGATAATCAGAAGGCTTATCAGCAGTATGTTTTGGGCACTGTCGTTGCAGTGTAAGGCTATGAAGACAGCCAATTTGTTTACCAGCTGATTTAAAGTGACAGCTCAAGGATTCCTTCTCAAGTATTGTTATGGACATGGGGGAAGGGATGACAGTACGAGTCAGAGAAGCCATTCTGTACCTGAGGAAAAGCTCACGAGAAATCCATTATGCTATAGTCACTGTCTATTTTTTTAATAAATCAAGAGGCCAACTATTAGTTATCTGTTGCTTAGAGGGGTAAGCTCACAAGTTGTGATGAATTCTCTGTAGAGGAGACAATCTGCTGAACAGTAGTGCACTGACATAGGGAGGAGACGAAGTCCTGGATTTTGAGATCTTCTTGAAATTTTTTCTTCTTTAGAACTACAGTGACTCTCTGGCAAAGAAAATGGTTTCTTGTTGCCCAGAGAATGCAGGTTTCAGACGTACTGTGTAAAATACATATGTGGTGAACTCTTCCTGCACACTGTCTAATTTTGTTGGTAAAGGAAAGCATTACTTGTGCATACAATTTAAACAAATGCAATTTTTTCAACCTGGCTGTTGTTTTCATTTACTGTAATTGAATGTAATTGCTCCCTGCTTTGCAGGTTGACGGTAATGAGCTGGAAACAGAGCTTATCTTGGACTGAAGGTTGGCTTTGTGGAGATGGGAGCTGTTCTTTCTGTTTAATTCCAGTTCTGTAGCTCAGGCAGTCAGTAACAGTGCCTCTATCAGCTGACTTGCCAAATGATAAAACTGTCTGATTCAGAACACAAAGAAATGGTTATTGTTTAATTAATGTACTTTACTGGCAGGTCTCACACGGTAACAATATTTAGGATTACATAGAGTGGGTTCTCCGTATAGTGAATACTTCTAGAGCCAGATGATTCGATCACTATAATAAGGAGCAATACTTATGGAACTGTGGGGCCATCACAAGTGCTCACGATGAGAGGGATTCCTTACATCAGTGTTTATCATAGTGAGGGAGCACTGTATTGTGTTTTATTATTTTTTCATTATTTTCCCTTGTCTCTCACTCCACCAGTCTTGTTCCCTGTGTCCAGACTCTTCTTCTGGCTGCAGGTTGCAGCTGTTGCCTTCATTAACTGGTGCCAGTGCTGCTCCTTGGTCAGCCAGCAGAGGGCAGTATAACCTCCAGGCTGCCCACACCCCCTTTGGGAGCTGAGGACTGGACTTGCACACAAGCCCTGATCAGCAAGGTGGACTGCCACTGTGCTCACCATGTATTTTTGTAACCTCTGCTTCCATTTGCTACACACCTATTTCAGAAAGAAATGGTTGTGTTGCCTACAACCCACACTGAGCCAGTGGGTCACTTTTTGTTCACTTATGGTTTACAGGGATGCTGGCTTCTGCAGCTGCTTTGAGCACCCACTCTGCCACCTTCAGATCATTGGGTGTCATTTGAACTTTCTTTAGCACTGCCTCCTCTAGCTTCACATGTCTTCGTAGATTTTTTCATTTTTCCAAAGTATGTCGTCAGAAACATCAAGGGATAATATATAATACCAGTATAGTTTCCACTTCCTGTCAAAAGTATCCATTAGCGGTCTCACAGTGTCTGAATGTGCTTTTGCCTCTGCTAAATCTCATTCACTGTGTCCCACCAGTCCGTCCTGGTTGAAGGGCATTGTTTTAGCCACTTTCTAGTGATACAGTTCCTCGCTGCAGTGACCAGAAAATCAAATAGATATTTCTGTACTTCAGAAAGTTCATCGCACGGAAAGTTTTCAACCAAAGATTTTCTGGTAAATTGTGTATTTCTGTTATTTCTGTTCCCGACATCGCCTCATTATGCAGCAGCTCCTCTCAGTATTTTGGGAGTGGCTGCATTGAACAGCTGCTGTGCTGTCTCTTTTTTGCCATCACTTTTCTGTAGGCTTTCTGTTAGAATTACTTTCTGGTAGTTTGATTGATTCTCAAATTCAATAATTGCTGTTCCAGCTTGTTTCTTTGCCTGCTAATGCTCTAGTTCACCATATGTTAAGCACCCATGCCCATGGAGTGCTCAGCTTCCAGTTCGGACAGTAATGTGACGGCCAGTCCCACTGGGGACAGGGATTATCTACTTCACTGCTGCCTGGCCAAAAGTCTTACTCAACTTAGACCCCATACAGAAGAACTGCTCCTCTGAACCCGGTGCCGCATCTCCAGCTGTGTTTAAACAGAGTATAAGGAGACAGCACTCAGTCTCTAGCTGTTAAAATACAAAATAAAAGCACTTACCCACTTGAAATACTGAGGGTCCCTCTTTATTATGTGCAAACTGAGCGGTGATACAAAAAGTGGAACATTAAAAAAAATGCTATTTAGTATGGCTGCCAGCACCCCAACAGCCGATTGCATGTTTCGCTATGACCTTCATCAACTAACACAGTTCTATGAATTAGATCTTCTAGAGGATTCCAGGTATCATTCTTCTGGGGAAGCGTAAAATACAAATGTAAATGTTTCCATTGTCTCTCTGTGTGCATGCACGTATTGTATGTATGTATGTCTGATGCGTATGTACAGTATGTATTTCTGTCTGTTGTCAATCCATCTGGCACGCCACACGAATGCTGTTCTTGCAGAAGCAGAGCATGTATTTGTCAGTCATTAATTATGTTTATTGCACAAGTATTTGCCATTGAATGTTATTAAAGCTGTTGAACAAGCTTGTGGAAACACAATTACATGTTTGTCAGCACTCCAACAACATGGGAGCATGAAAACTGCAGTATAACAGAACAAAAACACTCAGTTCAAGATGTTGCATAGTTTGCACAAATAAAGCTGTTCTTTAGATACACTGGGGAAAAACGAAGGGTGAAAGGGCAGATTAGCAGGATTAAAACAGGGGAGGGATGGGCACAAGATCTGGGGGAGCAGGCTGAAGAACTAAATGAGTACTTCGCCTCAGTTTTCACCAAGGAAAATGGGGGTCTTCATCATACATGGGAGGAGGTGGTGAAACTGAGGGGGGGGGCCCTTGCCGATCAGCGGTTCTGGGGAGAGGATGGGCCATCGTGGCAGGAAGGGGGAAGGCAAGGCAGGGGGACGAGGTAGCGGAGGTGGAAATCACAGCAGAGAGAGTGAGGGAAGGCCTCAGGTCCCTTAAGACAGAGAAGGCACCGGGGCCAGATAAATTACATCCCAGAGTGCTGAAGGAGCTGGCGGATGTCCTGGTGAAACCTCTGGCGGAGCTTTTCAGCATCTCTCTGAGGACTGGGTGGCTGCCCCAGGACTGGAAGGTGGCGCATATAGTGCCTGTCCACAAGGGGGGATCAAGGGATGTGGCAGGGAACTACAGGCCCGTTAGCCTGACATCGGTGGTGGGCAAGGTGATGGAGGGCATTGTCAAGGAGAGGCTAGGGAGGGAGCTGGAAAAGTCAGGGTGCTTGGACATTAGACAGCATGGATTCGTCCCAGGGAAATTGCGTCAGACAAACCTTGTGGAGTTCCATGACTGGGTGACGAGAGCCTTGGACCTGGGTAGACTGGTGGACGTCCTCTATCTTGACTTCAGCAAGGCATTTGACTCTGTTCCTCACGTGGGCCTGTTGAATAAGCTGGGAGAAATGGGGGTGGGGAACCAGCTGATCAGATGGATAGGCAGTTGGCTCCAGGACCGGATGGCGGGATAGTCTCATCCCCAAGGAGGGTCATAAGGGGGTCCCTCAGGGATCAGTCCTTGGGCCCTACCTGTTCAATGCCTATGTCTCTGACATAAGGAAGGGTATCAGGAGTGAGATAGCTCACCCCCAAGCACAGTTTCTTGCCTGAGGCCATCATGAGTTGCACCCACAGTGGCTCGTGTATTTACCTGCTAATAGTGGTATGATCAGCACGAACTCCTGTGTAGCCTGCCCATCTCTCACACCATTCGCAGTGTGCTGACCAAGCTCAGTAACTTTCTGCCTGAGTGTGAATATAAAGCAGTTATTTGGTGCTTCTGCCATTCCCTGGCCTCTCTTAATTGGCCCCTAATGTCCTGGGGGGGGGCATTTCATCCTTTACCCTCTTTTTGTTTCCTGTGTATTACAGAAATGGGCTTATTATATTCCCCTTGATGCCTTGTGTAGTTCTGTCTTCCAGTCTTGAATCAGCCTGCCATAATCCAGGATCTGGGCACTAAGACATTCCCTTCCCCCCACCCCAAAGCAGCTGACCATTTGCTGGCTGTGGCTAAATTCAGTACCCCACTTCACCCCTGGCTTGTGAGAGCTGCAGCTGTTCATGTCATGGCTACTTACAAATTCCACATACCCCACCCCAGGTCATCATCATCCTCATCAGAGAACTTGGCGATAACCGATAACTTGTAACCAGAAGAGCAAGTCTGACTTTCTTATTAAAACCTGCCAGAATGTATTTTTTTTTTAATTATTTTTTATTTGGTAATTCGGAGAGACCTTTCAGTGTGAACTCTTTTACAAAGGTTCCACGTCAGAGTAGACATCAAGAAAAGTTACAATACAGTAGATAGGTTATCAATACAGGAACATTAGACAAATGAACAAATCAGTGCAGGAACAACATTAGGACACAGCAAATCAAAGGGTGGAGCAATTACAGTTGAAGGACAGTGCTGTGGCTAAATAATTGCTTTCTGTAAGACATATAAATTAACATTAGACATGTAGTGGTACAGTCAGACAATAAAGGTGAGAGTCTAGGTTCTGGATCATTGAGAGAAATGGGTGGGTGAAGATAGAAGGGGAGAGGGGGAAGCAGTGCTACGAGCCATGTCGATTTACGGGTGGCTTCATGTGGGGTTTTGGGTGGGGCGAAGCGGAGGGAGCATTGTCAGAGCATAATTGTAGTGCAGGGCCTGGTTAGAGCAGGGAGGTGCCAGGCAGGACAGGTTAACGTTAGGCAGACAAGGGGTGGAGGAGGTGAGAGGGAGGGACCTGGACTGCTAGTATGGAGCAGACCATGGCTTAAGCGGGGTGAGGTGAGGTTGATTTATGGCCTACTGAACGCTTTTATAAGGGCAAAATGTTCGTCTAACCTGCGAAAAACGCAGCTGTGACACACAAGAATGCCCACTCTGACCCACTGGGTGGTCAGGGTGGGCCATTCCAGTGGGTTGTGGCAGCTATTTTCATGGGTTGGGTGGTCATTCATTTGGGTTGGAGCACTCTAGGGAACATTGTTTAACCAGGAGTAACACACTAAGCTGAAGCTTGTTTCCAGATGCGACTTGAGAGCACAAGGAAGTTAAGTGACTTGCTCAGGATCACACAGTATGCACCTAGGCAGCTGTGGGATTCAAACCCAGGTCTCCAGAGCTGCAGCTCAGAGCCTTAACCCACTGCACTATACAGCCTCTTATGGCATCACTCTAGATGTCAGGATGGCCATTTCAGTGGATTGGGGACATTTTGGCTGGTTTCAGTAGGAAAACCAGACTAATGATCTGGTTTCTGGTTTAGTTTAGTTCTGGATCAATTCTGGGTTTTACCCATACCCCAGCAGCAGCAGGCAAAACTCCATTATGACTATTCACCTCCCTCTACTGTAATGGAAGCGGCGCATTGGTTTGGCCCTGCTTCAGATATGTGTTCCACTTGCGAGTTTCTTAGTATATCAAGACCCCCTCCATCTGATCAGATGCTCACTTGAATATTACTAATTGCCTATCCAATAAGCTGATGGTTTTTAAGCCTACATTTTTCTATAATGTTCTCCTTAGAGGAACTGGGCTTGCATCCCTGCTGTTCTTGTCTACTTGTCAGTCCTCAACTACTTTACAATTCTGCAGAATCCCTGGGCATACCATGTTATGCTGAAAGGGGAGGCAGGGTCTTGAAGTCGTCAGAAGAGAATGGTTATTATTCAGCCCTGTAATCAGCTTGACTAAACACGCTCTGATTTTACCCATCCTCTAGTTATAATATGCTGCGAAACTGTGGCAGTGTGGCCAAGCTGGTAGCACATCTGCCTCCAGGCCATGAGACTATGGGCTCTCGTCTCACACTGGGACTTTAGCCGATACCCTAAAATTGGTGGCACCTAAGTGACATACTAGGAGGATGCTGTACTGTCGAGGTGTGCCATCCTTCATATGAAATGTTAAACTGAAGTCCTTTCTGCCCCTCTGTGGTGGTCTAGGTGGTGTCTAGGCAGAAGTTAAAGTACCCAAGGCACTTTTTCCAAGAATCTGGGACCTTCCCCAGTTGGTGGCCTGCCCAAAATTCCCCTTCCAATAAAACTAGTTCAGGCAGTTGTCTAAGGCCGTGTATGGGTGCTGGTGTGGGAAATGGCAGCCACCACAGTTACTTCACTATCAGTTTCTCATTGCTTGTAAAGCTCTTTTGTACGCAATGTGTATGAAAAGTGCTACACTGCTAATTTTTCTTCTTAATTTTGAAATACATCATTTTCTCCTAGGGACAGGTTTATAGTTTTGAAAAAAACCAAAAGAATCACAGTGACATCAGCTATCAACTTTAAAAGTGGGCTATCAGGACTATAATTCTGATACCCATTAGGCACACTGAGTGATATCATTGGAACAATAGCAATGCCACTCCTCATGCCTTCAAGTCATACACACATATAGAGATAATTTGTAATGTTTAGTTGCTAGTAAAGTGGAATGCAATCAAGTAAATTGCATATTGCATGTTGTTTATTATCTCAGTTTGTAATAGCCCCCATTACCTTGTATCAGGGGAGTATACCTGAGGAGTGATGCAATTCAGCTGGCTAGGATCACAGTTTTCCCTTCGCTCTAATTTTAAATTTAGGTTTGATATGGTAATTTCAGCACAAGACATCCAGGCAGTAGGACCTCTGGTTTTGTTTCCTGTAGGGGTTGAATTGGGACTGCGGGTGGGTCTCTAAATGACCAAATGAGCTAAAGACTTGCCTGTACAGTCTCCTCCCAGCCAGCATTTAAACAATTAGATAAGTAATCAAGTGCAATGCCCAGATGTAGGTACATAGTTGTAGCTTTTTTTTGGCTTTGGGATAATTGGAACAGCACCCCACCCCATTACACCCCCAATTGATCTGTTGTCCATACTGTTTTGATCACCAGACCTGCTCTGCAGTCAGGTGCAGTACATGAATGGAATTCATAGTGGGAGGCCAGATCATTGCTGCTGTTAGGATCGACGTGATTGAAAGCACTGTCGGTCTAGCTGAAATTTGGATTGGATGCTTGCCATCAGGAATTATAACTGGGCTTGCAGAAAGGGCTAAATTGAGCAGAGATGGAGTGCTGGTGTTCATTGATTTTTTTTCCTGGCTGGGCAGGGCAGGCAGAGTTGTAACCTGGATGGCTGTGTCTCTTGCATGTGAATGAAGTAACTGTAACACAGTCACAGCTTCTGCTAACCCTGGGTTCAGACTTTGAATGCTCCATTCCAATGATATACTCCTGTAAGCCTTCATTATTTATTGGAGATCCCATAAAAAAACATTTAGAAACAAAAACCAAAAAAAATTGTTTCATAAATAAGAGTGTATAAAAATACTTTTAGGGTGATTTTTGTTTTTTAAATGTGGGACAAGGTTATAGCCAATTAGTGCAAACTGTGTCATTCTAATGCCCTACCTGAACTCTTGCATACATTTACCCACAGTTCCTCCAGAGACCCTGGAATTTTTTACCGCCACATATGTGTTTTTTTCTTAAGTTGAATGTGTAATTAGAGCTGGGGAAGTGACAAGATTATCATAATAAAAATTAATTTACGTCTGTGGCATGATGAAATGATGTCAGTATTCTGTTTTCTGCATGCTGCAAAATAAACAGCAGAAAATACATATAGGCCCAGATATTCAACGGGGTTGCGCATGGCACAACAGAGTTGCGCAGGCTCAACCCTGCATTGTGCCCTGGTAGGATATTGAAGAGGCTGCCTGATGCAGCGCAAATCCCGACGCACCGGGGCGCAATGTAAGTGTATGCGGCGCAGCTGCAGGGGGCATGCCCATGCATATGCGGCACATCCCGATATTCAGCCTAGGATATGCGGCGCATATGCTGGCACAACCCTGCATTGCGCTGCATAGGGGGCTCAAAGTTGAGCCCGTGAATCAGTGGAACAACTTCTGGCCACCCACAGGTGGGCTGCTGTAATGCAGGGTACAACACAACAACTGTCAGCCGTGGGTGGCCACCCGCCCACATAGAACATCGTCCACAAGCACTCACGTCTCCTGGTAGTCTAGTGGTATGCCCCTCCTTCCCGTTTCCTCGATAAATGTATTTAATTAATTACCTGGTGGTCCCACTGGTTACCCCCCGATTTCCCAATCACCAGTAAATGTCTATTCAATCCTTCCCTGGTAGTCTAGTGGAACCCCCACCTGATTTCCCGATGAATGTATATTAATTCCTTCCTGGTAGTCTAGTGGACCCCCTCCCTTCCGTTTTCCCTGATCGTGGTAAATCACCATCACAATAATTTCCTGGTGATCCAGTGGCACCCGACCCTCCACCCACACAGGACCCCTTGCCCACCCTGTCATTGGTGGCGGCTGCAATCCGCCTGCCGAATGACAGGTACAGTATGGGCTATAAGCCCACTGGTCCATTCGGGCGGGTGGCTGGTGGTATGCGGGTGGGCTGCAGCCTCCGGCCGATGATGGGGGACAGGGTGAGCAAAGGGTCCTGTGAGGGGTGGGGTGCCACTCTATCACCAGGGAATTACTGTATGATGATTTACTGCGATTGGGGAAATGGAAGGGGGGGGTCCACTAGACTATCAGGGAATGAATTCATATACATTCATCGGGGAATCGAGAGGGAGGGAGGTCCACTAGACTACCAGGATAGGAATTAATATACATTTATCAGGGAATCAGGAGGGAGGAGGGTCCACTAGACTACCAGGGAAGGAATTAATATACATTTATTGGGGAATCAGGAGGGAGGGGGGTACCACTAGACTACCAGGGAAGGATTTCATAGACATTTACCGGTGGTCGGGAATTGGGAGGAGGGGGGGGGTACCACTAGACTACCTGGTATTTGTTCTATGGTGATATACCGTGATCGCTGCTATGGGGTGGGGACTGCCCCGGGACCCCACTGTGCACACGTTAGTCTGTGCAGGGCACCAGGCGCAAGTCGTCGGGCTGCTCTGTCCAAGGCATTCAAATGGCCCCATTTGCACCTTGCATATATTATGGCCTCATTTTGCATGCCCTCTGCTGAACAGATGCGCCCACGCAACTGGCGCTTTGCGCTTGAAGATCCCTCATGCCCCTATCTGTGGCTTGTGTCAGTGTAGTGCCACTGCACCATGCACTGTCTGTGCCATATTCAACGGTGCTGCGCCATGGCGCATCATCGTTGAATATCTCCTGGTCCTGGCCCCAGCATATCCCAGTTGCGCTGTGCCCATGCTTGCTTCACTGCCAGGTGCAGTTTGAATATCCGGGCCACAGCATATGGTTCAGTGTGTTGTGAAGGGACATCCATATACTTCTAGATACTGTTGTATCACAGTAGTGATGTTAGAATGCTGTTGTTACCACAAGCTGTGTCACTACTGTGGTGCAATGGCATAGAATCCTGTGTCTATTAAGATTTCTCATAACAAGGATACCAGCAAGACTGAATACAAAACAAGTGAACTGTTTAAACACTGTTGTTTGAAGAGTTCGATTAAAGTCGTTACATCTGTATTTTTTTTGCAAATTACATTATTTCCCAGGGAGGCTAACTGCTTTATTTTCCCATGTAAGCAGTGCCAATCTGTGAGAATGATTTCCATGTAGACTGCTCCAATTCCCTGCAAAATACAGAAATCCCTGTGGATCAGGGAGCTAGCTGTATGACGTGATACACTAAATTGGGAATGGGCGTCACAAATGATGTCCTGTGGTGAAATGTCAGCATCATTTAGTGCACAGGGGGATGTAATATCTCACGATAACGTCACAAGTCATTGTATGTTATTGCAATTGTTAAATGGCTTGTTGTGGTTAACATAGAAACACAGAATTTGATGGCAGATAAGGACCGCTTGGCCCACCCAGTCTGCCCATTTCCCTACCTAATGGATAAGCTGCAGATCTTAGTTAACCAGCAGCCTACTTCTTTCTACCCCCAACCCCTAGAATTGCCTTATGGCTGTCCCATGCATGCTTGAATTCAACCACTGTTTTTGACTCCACAACCTTCTCCTGAAGGCCGTTCCATGCATCCACAACCCTCTCTGTGAAAAAATACTTCCTTACATTACCTCTGAGCCGCCCCCCCTCTATCTTTAAATTGTGCCCCCTTGTTCTTGCACACTTACATACTAACATACAAAAATTCCAGCAGAATAGGCCTAATGGTTTTTCGAGTCTGCTTGGTTTTCAGCACCCGCACTGAGGGACGATTTTGGTGTCCCCTCCCCCCCCTTGGGTTATACTGTTCCCAGTCCCAGATGTTCCACCTGTATTGGGCCTGGTCAGATTTACCCTCCCCGTACCTGTCCCATCTCCTCTTAAACCCATGCACAGTCTCCACCTCTGCCAGCTCCCTGGGCAGCACATTCCATGGCTCCACCACCCTTTCAGTGAAATAACACCTCCTCCTCCTCTCCCCT
Organism: Neoceratodus forsteri; assembly: GCA_016271365.2. Lineage (NCBI taxonomy): Eukaryota > Metazoa > Chordata > Ceratodontiformes > Ceratodontidae > Neoceratodus > Neoceratodus forsteri. The sequence continues at coordinate 1,229,782,284 of CM057453.1, read as the reverse complement.
CTGAGCCTGCCCCTTCCAGCTTACACCCATGACCTCTCATTGCCCCATCCTCCTTCCTTTGGAGCACCCTGACTGGGCCTCCCTTATCAATCGCTTTCATGTACTTAAAGACCTCTATCATGTCTCCCCTGTCCATTCTCTCCTCCAGGGTGTATATGTCGAGCTCCTTGAGCCTCTCCTCATAGGTCCTCTCCCCCAGGCCTCAGATCATTTTGGTTGCCCTCCTTTGGACCCTCTCTAGGAGTGTAATGTCCCTCTTTAAATGTGGTCAACTGCACACAGTACTCGAGGTGTGGCCTAACCAAGCAGTTGTACAGTGGGAAGATCACTTCCACCTTTCTGGAGGTAATCCCCCGGTGATGCATCCCAGTATCCTAATTGCCCTTGCTGCTGCCCTCCTACAGGTCTCTGAGTTGTTCATTTTGACATCTACCACTACCCCCAGGTCCCTCTCCCCCTCCGAGACTTGAATCGTGTCTCCTCCTAGGGTATACCCCTGGCCTGGATTTCTGACTCCCAGGTGCAGAACCGTGCACTTCTCTGCATTGAATTTTAGTTTCCATTTTCCTGACCACCTTTCCAGAGTCTCCAGGTCCTCCTGCAAGGCCACCCTCCCCCATCCCCGCCTCCTCGTCCACCACTGTACCCAGCTTTGAGTCATCTGCAAAGAGACTCATTTCACTTCTGATACCCTTCTTTATATCTGAGACATAGGCGTTGAACAGGAGTGGCCCCAGCACTGACCCCTTGGGCACCCCACTAGTAACCCACCTTGGGGATGAGACTAACTCTCCAACCACCACCTTCTGAGTACTCTCAGAGAGCCAATTTCCCATCCATCTTAACAACTGTCTCCCTAACCCCATTTCCTTCAGCTTATCCAGCAGGACACTGTGGGGTACCAAATCAAACACCTTGCTGAGGTCCAGAAAGAGGACGTCCACTGGCCTACCCTGGTCTAGGGCCCTCGTCACCCAGTCATAGAACTCAACAAGGTTTAACTGACACGATCTTCCCGGGACAAAGCCATGCTGCCTATCATCCAAATACCCAGTTTGCTCCAGATACCCCCCAGCCTTCCCTTGACAATACCCTCCATCACCTTGCTGACCACCGATGTCAAGCTAACGGGCCTGTAATTTCCCACCTCCTCTCTTGATCCCCCTTGTGGATTGGTACGACATGGGTCACCCTCCAGTCTTGGAGCACCCACCCAGTTCTCAGAGAGATGTTGAAAAGCTCCACTAGGGGGACTGCCAGGACATCCGCCAGATCCCTCAGCACCCTGGGATGTATCTCATCTGGCCCAGGTGCTTTCTCCATCCCTCACCTCTAGGCCACTAATCTGATCACTGTCCTCCAGGACCATGTCCAGTGTTCGGGCCTCCCTAGTTAGCTCACCCACCTGTTGTGTCAGAAATGCATCCTGGAAGACATCTAACAGCCTGTGCTCCTTGGCAACTGGTGACATCATAGTCCCCCAGTCTGTTCCTGGCATGTTGAGGTCCCCCATTACCACTACCCTTCCCTTTCCCAATCTATAGTGTCCCTCGAGATTTGCCACTAAACTTTCTTCCAGAACCTCTGCCAGTGCTATGGTGGTCTGTGTACCACTGCCTAATCCAATTAACAGAAGCACTCTGGATAAGGAGGGTCAATCCCAGTCCTTTCTCAGAAGAAAGGGTTCTGAAAGAACTCCTAAAACTGAAGGTGGACAAAGCAATGGGGCCTGACAGAATTCATCCCAGAATTCTAAAAGAATTAAGGGGAGAACTAGTGACACCACTGACTACCCTTTTTAACAGATCATGGGAGGATGGTGTGGTACCTGAGGACTGGAGGAAGGCGGATGTGATTCCCCTTCACAAAAGTGGGAACAAGACAGAGGCAGGAAACTACAGACCTGTCAGGTTTGACCTCTGTGGTAGGGAAAGTTATGGAATCACTTCTGAAGGAAAGAATTTTTGAGTACCTAGAGGCCAGTGGGGCACAGGACCCAAGGCAGCATTGGTTTACAGTGGGAAGGTCATATCAGATGAATCCAATTGATTTCTTTGATTGGGTGACCAAAGTAGTAGACCAGGGAGGGGCTGTGGACATGGCCTACCTAGACTTTAGCAAGGCATTTGACACAGTCCCACACAAAAGATTAATTTTAATTTAATTAGTTTTTGTTGACCAGGTAAGTGCACTAGACAAATCCTGCCTATTTTCAGACACGACCCGGGGGAGTGGGATACAGATGAATGCCAACTGACCTCAAACCAGATTAAGCTGTTAGTGGTATTTTTAGTAAATGAGGGAAATTTGGCCAGGATACAGGGAAATTCCCTACTCTTTTCGATAAGTGCCGTGGGATCTTTAACATCCACCTGAACTACCACCAGTCCAGGCAGATGGGACCTCGGTTTAACATCTCATCCGAAAGATGGCACCTCAGAAGTGCAGCACCCCTCTCATGCTGCACTACAGTGTCAGTACTGGGATATTAACCCAAGTGCCAGATTTGGGAACTGAACCCACAGCCCTCTGATCTCCCGGCCTCAGAGGCGAGTGTGCTACCTACTGAGCCACTGACACTGCTAATAATCAAATTAACCAGCCTGGGAGTGGGTCCCAGGGTGGTAGCCTGGGTAAAACATTGGCTGGACAACAGGACGCAGAAGGTAATTGTGAGTGGAGTCCACTCTGAAGAAAGAGGGGTTACTAGTGGGGTACCGCAGGGTTCAGTACTGGGTCCAGTCCTTTTTAATGTCTTTATAAGTGACATTGCAGAGGGACTGGAAGGAAAGTAGGCCTCTTTGCAGATGACCAGTGTTGGGTAAGTTACTTTTTCTATTACTTTCTATTACGTTTGGAAACTTGTTCCAGGAAGCTCTGTGTAGTCACTAGCAAGGATTTTGAAGTACTAGAAAGGTAATACACCTTACAATTATAGTTACTTACTTCTTTTTATACAAAAACAATATGAAAATAATAAATAACTATTACAGATTACATTTTTTGAAAGTAATAGGTTAGTTACTTTCAAATAAATGTAATCAGTTATAGTTATGTATTTCTTTTGTGCAAAAAGGCATAAGTAATTGTAACTGTAAGATGTATTACTTTTTCCAGTACTTCTCCATTCTTGCTAGTGACTGCACAGAGCTTTCTCCAACAAATTTCCAAAAGTAATAGAAAAAGTAACTTACCCAACACCGCAGATGACACACAGATCTGCAACAGGGTTGATGCACAAGGAGGCGTGGAAAGGATGAGAAGGGACTTGGCAAGGTTGGAGAAATGATCAGAAGTATGGCAGCTTAGATTCAATGCAAAGAAGTGCAAAATAATGCAGCTGGGAAACAAAAACCCTGGGCAAGATTACACAATGGGGGTAGTAACAACAACAAAAATGGAAAGGGGCCTGTGGGCAATCATATCAGATGGCCTTAAGGTTAGCAAGCAATGTGAGAAGGCAGTAGGGAGGGCTGGGGGTATACTAGTATGTATAGGGAGAGGCATCACCAGCAGAAAACAGGAAGTTGTTATCCCTCTGTACAGATAGTTGGTGAGACCCCATCTGGAGTGCTGCGTCCAGTTCTGGAGACCCCAACTCTGCAAGGACATAGACAGGATGGAGGCAGTCAAGAGGAGGGCAACTAAAATGGTGCAGGGTCTGCAAGAGAAGCCATATGAGAAGAGACTAAAGGAGCTTAACATGTATACCCTTGAGGAAAGGAGGGGACATGATAGAAACGTTTAAGTACCTCAGTGGAATCAACAAAGTCCAAGACGGTAGCATTTTTCAGAAAAAGAGATGTGTAAGAACAAGAGGACACAATTTGAAGATAGAGGGGGGATGGCTCAGGGACAATATGAGGAAGTATTTTTTCACAGAGAGGGTGGTGGACGCATGGAACAGCCTTCCTGAGGAGGTTGTGGGGTCTAAAACTGTGGGAGAATTCAAGAATGCATGGGACAGACATAAGGCAATTCTTGTGGGGGGTAGGAAGAAATAGGCTGTTGGTTAACTAGGAACTGCAGCGTATCCTGTAGGTAGGGAAACAGGCAGACTAGGTGGGCCAAGCAGTCCTTATCTGCCGTCAAAGTCTATGTTTCTGTGTTACCCCCCTGCGTCAGCAGGTGACCTAAATAGCCTCCACGTTCCCCCTCTGCCTCCTTTACCCCTCCAATACCCATGTTATTTCTGACTAATAGTGCTACACCACCTCCCTTCCCTTCCCTTAGCTTTTTTGAACATTGTATAACATGGTTAAGGACTAAAATGTACCCAGTCATACATTCTGTAAGGAATAAACACGTGGCAGACAGGAAATTATGGTAAAGTAATATATCGACTGCTGGGTATATATCCAGATACCGTTGACCTTGGGATTAAAACTACTAGGAGGTAAGGTACTATAAACCATAATTCCCTATCTGGAATGTGCTATTGTACTTATAAAATTGGAATTTAAGCCTATTTTCAATTATTTCATAGTGTTTGAATAGGAGTACCACTACTGTATGTCTTTAAGAACTCTTTCAATTGGAGCTGCCTTACACAATTAAATGATTTCTTGTCTTATGCCTGCATACAATCTGCTGCATTTTCCTGAGTTATTGGACTGGAAGGTATCTCAGATAAAATCATCAGACAGTACAGCAGTAGGGCAACACCTCATTACACTGGTGACCCATGCTTGCAAACATACTTGGGAGTATTAAGCATCCCAAGGAAAGCTCTTACTTGGGGTTGGGTGTCCCAAGGATAGCTCTCCTCACTTGGGGTTGGGCATCCCAAGGATAGCTTTCCTCACTTGGGGTTGGGCGTCCCATGGATAGCTCTCCTCACATGGGGTTGGGCATCCCAAGGAAAGCTCTTACTTGGGGTTGGATATCCCAAGGATTGTTCTCCTCACTTGGGGTCAGGTGTCCCAAGGATAGCTCTCTTCACTTGGGGTTGGGCATCCCAAGGGTAGCTCTCTTCACTTGGGGTTGGGCGTCCCAAGGGTAGCTCTCTTCACTTTGGGTTGGGCATCCCAAGGGCAGCTCTCGTCACTTGGGGTTGGGAGTCCCAGGGGTAGCTCTCCTCACTTGGGGTTGGGCATCCCAAGGGTTGCTCTCCTCACTTGGGGTTGGGCGTCCAAAGGGTAGCTCTTTTCCCTTGGGATTGGGTGTCCCAAGGGTAGTTCTTCTCCCTTGGGGTAGCGTCCCAAGGGTAGCTCTTCTCCCTTGGGGTTGGGCATCCCAAGGGCAGCTCTTCTCCCTTGGGGTTGGGCATTCCAAGAGTAGCTCTTCTCCCTTGGGATTGGGTGTCCCAAGGGTAGCTCTTCTCCCATGGGGTTGGGTGTCCCAAGGAAAGCTCTCACTTGGGGTTGGGTGTCCCAAGGATAACTCTCCTCACTTGAGGTCGAGTGTCCTAAGGGTAGCTTTCCTCACTTGGGTTTGGGCGTCCCAAGGGTAGCTCTCCTCACTTGGGGTTGGGCATCCCAAGCGTAGCTCTTCTCACTTGGGGTTGGGCATCGTAAGGGTAGCTCTTCTCCCTTAGGGTTGCGTGTCCCAAGGGTAGCTGTTTTCTCTTGGGGTTGGGTGTCCCAAGGATAGCTCTTCTTCCTTGGGGTTGGGTGTCCCAAGGGTAGCTCTCCTCACTTGGGGTCGGGCATCCTAAGGGTAGCTCTCCTCACTTGGGGTTGGGCATCCCATGGGTAGTTCTCCTCACTTGGGTTGGGCATCCCAAGGGTAGCTCTCCTCACTTGGGGTTGGGCATCCCAATGATAGCTCTCCTCACTTAGGGTTGGGTGTCCCAAGGATAACTGTCCTCACTCGGATTTGGGATCCCAAGGGTAGCTCTCCTCACTTGAGCTCGGGTGTCCCAAGGATAGCTCTCCTTACTTGGGGTTGGGCATCCCAAGGGTTGCTGTCCTCCCTTGGGGTTGGGAGGAGCCAGCTTCTTGCTATGTGTCTGCCACCTGGTGGAGGCCAGGTGGTAGCACCAGCGAGAGCAGCAACAGGGCAGAACTCTTGGCAGCTGCTAGCACACTGATTTGCACGGGCATGTGTGTCATTGCAGGCTGACTCCCTTGGGGAGGAATCATCAGGTAGAAGATGCCTCGGCCTATTCTGGCACTCCCGCAGGCAGTGTGTGGCTGACATGGCTGGCCATCCACTACGCTGTGGTCCTAGGCAAGTGATGGTTAGCCAGTATGTTCATCAGAAGGTTGGTGATGGGGATGCGGGTACGGCAGGAAGCAGGGGACATCAGTAGAAAGAAAATAAAAATACCAACCTCCATTTTGAACAGTTTGCTAAAGTTTATATTAGAACTGTAAACATAGCAGTGACATATGATTTGGACTGTTTTCTTAGGTTTTTGTTATTGTTTTGCAGTGCTGGGAAGTTGGGGGTTCTTCTGTGTGCACTGAAGTTGTATTTTTGACTCAGTTTGAGCATTTCAGGTTTAATGTTTCCTTTTTTTAATCACAGCTTTATTTAAAATTCATTATACAGTTAAAGATGTAAATTGGTGCAGGTCAGTGGTTTGGATGTTGACACTCTAGTACACTAACCATTTTAAACACTGTTCTGCAGCTGTACACTGGTACTGAAATGAACATTTTCAGGGATACCTTTCTAGCACTACAGAACTGTGCATTACCAATATTCTTATGGTTAGCAGTGGGTATACTCTACAGTGACACGTTTGTTTTGACCAGATCCTTCAGTTTAAACAAATTAGCAAATCTGTATGTAACAAACATTGAAAAGGAAAACTTGGTCAACTGATATAGTGTATGCCTGTCAGTTATTGAGTAGTTAATCAGTCATTAGTGCTGCCTGTGGTGATAGGGTGGGGTGAGGGGGAGCTCACTGACCAGTCTACCCCCTCAGCTACTGTACAGCTTTCAGTGGAGAGGTAGTCTGTCCAAACCTTACAGTTTCTCTCGTGAGGTGTAGTGCCACCATTATCCATTACATCTTACAGACAGGTTGTACCCTATCCTTCCATTCACCCAGCACTGGAACCACTGGAGCTAGCCAGTGTCCAGTGGCACCCTCAGAGCCCTCGTAGCTGCTAGGGATGACATTTCAGTGTTGGCTGAAAACAGGACATTCGTACAGTCCTCCTCCTCCTGATGAAAAACTCAAATACATAAATAAATATATATATGATCTTGGGTACGTTCAAAATTGTTTGTCCACGCAGACACCGACCTGCCACAGCCACCTGCCCTTGTGATGTCATCACTCATTTTATGTTGTTTTTTCCAAATAAAATAGCTATGTTATTCAAATAGAGCACTCCGTGCTCTCCTGGAATCAGCTCCCCTGCCCTAAAAGAAAACAACTTGTGGCACTTAATTGTTGAATACAAAATCACATTAATTACCTCATTTCAAAGCAATCTGAGTATTTTAATGGGAAGGTTAAGTTTCTTTTTAAAACTGTTAAAATCTACCAGGGGTAGATTTCTCCTGAACAGGTGCACCTATCCCTGGTTCCAGTACATGCGTTTTTAAGAATGACAGGAATTTTTTTTTTACGCAAGCACAGATTGGTATAATGGCTAGAGGACGCTCTGTGATCCTCTGTGACAGTACACATTAAGTTAAAGTACTGTTTATTTATTTTGAATTTTGGAAACCAAGAGAGGCACAAGAGCCAGAGCTCGTTTCCAGGTGCAACACGGGGAAGGCAAAGGGGAGGAATTACAGTAAAATTAAGGTGAAGAATGATACACACAAGTATCAAGTAGTTATTAACTAGCAATGAAAAACTGGTACAGCATGAGGTGGGTGCACATCTAAGTACAGCCAGGAACTGTGAAGTTTCAAGAAGCAGCAACTTAACTTCTATTAAGATAATTGGTTCAAAAGGAAGTAGAGTCACAACAGGTACTCTTGGCAGGTATATTTTTATTGTATGAAGGCGATTATTACATTGTCCCTGATTTGGTTAAATTTGTGTAGAACTGTTGTATGCAAACTGTCTGTGACACTAGGTTGTTATCTTATTTGGTGCTGACATGCAGTTTGATCCATTGTACATCATGCTTTTTCAAGGGTGGGGTTACCTTATTGGGTGGGGCAGGTGATGTGCTGCAAATCAGTTTTATTACACAGAAATGAAACAGATTTTTTTTTTTATGCCAGCTGCTTGGTAATGCTGATATAGATGTGTTTTATATACGTGTTGTATATGTGTTAGCATGGCCCAGTTGGTAGCACATCCACATATGGGCTAGAATGTTGTGGGTTCTAGTCCCACACCGGGATTGGGCTCAGAGCGAGTGCAGTATTTCAGGGATGCTTTAATGTTAGAGTTTGCTGTCCTTTGGATGAGACGTTAAACCAAGGTCTCGACCACCTTTTCTGGTTGTTGTTTGGTGTATGTCAAAAGATCCCATGGCACTTCTCAAAAAGAGCAAGGAATTTCTACAGTGTCCTTGACAAATTTCCCTGATCCTCTAAAAAATACCACTGATGGCTTAATCTGGTTCAATTTCTGTTGGTTTGCATCTGTATCCTTTCCCCCTAGCAGGGGTTGATGTTGGGGAGGGACCTAATGGAATGCAATCAGACATAAAAGGCCTATGGGGTCTGGATGAAGTATTTATTAAGTGGCTAAAAATCAGCAGTATTTTGTAATCTCCTGTCCTGGTCAATAAAAACTAAATAAACATTTATCCATGTACAGGACTTAAATCTCTTGCATTTCAGATTATGAGTGCGCAATTTTATAAAAGGGGCAGCATTTTCAACCTGTTATCCTTCAAACCCTTTCTAGTTTAAATAGCATATACGTAAGTAATAATACCCGACAGGGTGGGCGTTATTGGGATATAACGGACCACTCAGGGACGTAATGAGGCCCGACGCCGCAGGCAGAGGGCCTTATAGGCCCTGGAAGGTCCGTAATATCCCATAACGCCCACCCATGGAGGATATTATTACACTTAGAAAATAGGTGAACATTATATTTTGTTTATAATGAACTTTATAAAACAATAGTGTGAAATAGTAAGAAAAATGTACAGAAATGGTAGGTTCTGTAAAATAGTCCCTTTGGTGCCACTAGAGGGTGCTGATGCTTATGAAATTTTTTTCTATGTAGAGTTTAGTGTTTTGTTATTGTTGGTTTTCAGTACCCCCGCGTGAGTTTTGAGCTCCTTACAGATTATTTTGTTAAAAGAAAAATTATTTTGTTTGCAGAGTGTGAGCAGGGAGCAAGCGGGAGCGCTGACGCAAGACTGGTGTGATTGTACAGGTAATGTAGTACTCGAAACTGGTAGTAAGGAAAAAAAATATATTCTGATTCAGTTGGAAATTCTGCTTCTTCTATAGGGATGATTTGTGTGTGCTCAGGTGGCAGTTTTTTGTTTTTCGCATTAGTGATGTTTAGCGTCTGAACACGGCCACAGCAGGGACAGGAACGGGACAGAGCAGGGACAGGAGCGGGACTTTCCTGAAATCAGTCCTGGATTTGGAGTTGAGGTGCCGGTTAGCGTTATTTGCCAGAGCGGGGTGCCGAGTGGAGGATGTGAATGGTCGCAGCACTGCTGTTCTACTTACACTTGTAAAATAGAAAAAAAAGAAGAAAACTGGTGTTTTTTTTGGTTGGTAATTTTTTTTTTTTTTTAAATCGTCCTGTGACAGCAAGGGGAAGGGGCAGTTTTGAGGACTGACTTGTGGAGCCTCTGGATTATTGTCTTGTTAAGCGAGATGAAAACATTGAGAGGTATCGTCTTTCTGGTGGGCACAGGGATACCAGGTGGTAATGGGTGCTGCCAGGAGGAACTTGTTATTTGCAGGGCATTGTTAAGAAATAACGCCTGGGTGGCAGGCTGTTTCAGCCGATCAGGAATCGAGTTTTCATTTACCCATTTTCTAATGTAATATAAGCGTCTGTTGTGTAGGGATTTCCATACACTCAAAAACACAGTTGTACCATAGTAGTGATGTATCTACTGAGGTACAGCGACTTCTGTTTGCACTGCAATAGCTACATCGCAGAAGGAAGCATGAAGGGCATAGCATAATGGCCACAGCAAAGGGAAAGCGCAGAACTGCAGAGACCAGTGGGAGTTTGGGTGGCCTAGTAGGTCTGTCAAGGCATGTGAACTGTTGGGGTCAGTGACTAGCTATGGTGAGAAAGTGACAGTACTTATTAGGATAATGACTGCCACAAAATAAAAACAAACACAAAAATGCCTTTTTGTTTGTTTTTGGAATACGATTGCTTACCTTCTGTAGAATTTGTTCATCTAACTTGTTTGTGTTTTTACCTGTTTCCTTTTTCTTAGTAACAAACTGAATAACAGCTGTTGGTGTAATTATGTAAAATTTTTTTTTTTTCACTGTATCCTTCCTGAAATAGAGGAATGCTTGTTCACAGCCTGGTCTTTCTCAGTATAGCAGTCTCCCTCCATCGCATCATGAGTGGCTAGACTGTGTGGGACTGTTGTTAAGTTTCAGGAATGATTTTAGCTGAGAACAACTCATTTCCAGAAGCATGCTGGGGGAAGGATACAGAGGAAATGCAAACAATAATAGATAATAAATAGGCAAAACACAAATTAACCTGACCGGCACAGAGCCCGGTAGGAGTAGATCAAGGACTGTAAACTATCACGATTTGTGCGGTAACACTTAGGCCTTGCACAAAAACAGTTCTATAACATGGGCAGGGCCTAATATGGAGGTAAGCCAGGTTTCACTTCACAGCTGCAGGATTTGTTAATCGCCATGTAGTTCTGTTTTTTCATCCATTATGTATTTCTGGCAAAAAAAATAACATATAGTATACTCATTTTTATTGTCATTGTCTCTCATTCCTGAATAAAGGTACAGGATTTTGAAGTTTCTGAACGTTCCCTTTCCTGTGCTATGCACATCATTAAAAAATGAAATATCTTGGTGTGGGGTTGTGCTGTTTAGCATCAGAAACATGGTTATAATCATCCAGATACATCCACAGTATGACTCTAGTATGTACATTCAGAAGGTAACCTTGATGGAAGAGATTTTTTTTTAAACATGAGTGGTGGCCATCTTTAATGACTTTTAAGTCATTAATTACAAAGAATTTTACAATCAGTTTTTAAAGTATCTGAGGAAATTTAAAAGACTGATGATGAATCTAGGGATGTCAGAAATACATTTTTGTGGAAAAAAACAAAACTATGTGATGAAATGTTTTGCCAACTAACAAAATACTGCTGCTTTAATTAAGAAAAGAGAAGCAGAAACCAAACATACCGCTACATTTCAGCAAATTCTGCAGCAGGTAAGCAACCGTGTGGTGTAGTCTTTAAACTAGAGACGGGGCTGTCCCTTTAAGTCAAAACATCTGTGCTGTGTTCTGTACAGTAATTGCTGGTTCTAGTAGCTTTCATTCATCAAAATGGACACAGTTTTAAAAAAATATAGGACAATAAATCTTGTATCTGATGACACATGCCAATAATGAACATTATACAGTGGGTCTCTAAAATGTTGCAATCGTGACTGGCTGTCCGCATTAAGAGACCCGTACATTAATCTCTGTTACATTGTTATGTACAGCCTCATCACCATAGCACATGCATTTTTCCTGTCAGCGTTCCATCCTCTGGCAATGCTGATTGACTGCAGTGATGCATTTTGCTTCTGAACCAGCATTCCTAAACAATTGGTGGATGAACTGAACTCTCCTCTCAAGGAGGAAAACATAAAAAATGTCCACTTCTAGAACTTTTCTTTTGGAGTATTTTTGTGATAGAAATATGGAACTCCTACGAGTTAGATTAATATTCAGTAAATGACTCTGTAGGGGCAATATGGCACTCGTCTGTGACCCTAGCCTGCAGGCATGCTCTGTTGCTTAATTAATGATTCAAAAAATGTAGCTAGAATTATATCATAAATACACCAGTAATGGAAATGTGTGTGTGTGGGGGATAAATAGTGGCTGTGGATTGCTCCATTAACATGTATCCCATAAAATGCACAAAATCCAGTCTGTACTGCAGCATTTGTGGCAGACACATGCTCACTGGCTGCTGCACTAAAGCTGCGATTCCTGCTATAATGGGGTGGGTTTCCCTTGTGATTCTATAGGCTACCTGGTGATTTTAGACACACAACTAGAAAATCGCGGGGAGGGGACCCAGCTTCAACGTTTTATTTCACATGTCAAGCATACACCACAGGAGCTGCCTTGCTGCAACCGATTCTGACTTGTGGAACTATTTCTAAGCTTGGTGTATATTTCCAAGACAAAGTAAAGCATTTGGCTGGATCATTTCCTCTTGGCATTAAATAGACGCAGTCCGCTCACCTGGGCTTGAAAATACATTTTTTTCCTGTAACTGGAATTTGAAGCCTAATTAAACATAGGCATTTTTTTTTCAAAGATTATTTTCATGTACAGATGTACCAAAGAAAAAAAATCAGAAAAAAACCAAACAACTGTGAACTGTTATTTCTAGAGTGTTACCACTAAACTGCAGAAGTATGGTACCAGTATTATGCAGATAGTGAGGTCATCGTTTTTTAATAAGTAGCTTTATTTGCAAAGCAAATTCTAAACCGAACAAACAAATGGACATTTTTACATTTCACAGCAAGTCAAGCGTTTGTGCACGTATGGTGTGTTTATTCTTGCCTTTCATCTGGATTAATGGTTGTTTGGAGATCTGGCAAAGTTTTTATTTATTTACTTAAGTAGATGAGCTCACTGAATTAAGGTCCCTTTTACTACAGCATTCCAAGCACAGAGGAACTGCAGCACACTAGCAGAGATGTGGGATATGTAAGGCAGAATAGGACTATAGATTATCAAGAGCAAACACAGGGTAGGAATGCAGAGTATCTGGAGCAAACACAGGGTAGGAATACAGATTATCATGAGCAAAAACAGAGTAAAAATACAGAGCATCAGGAACAAACGGAGGGCAGGAATACAGAGTGTCAGGAGCAAACACATGGTAGGAATACAGAGTATTAAGAGCAAACACAGAGCAGGAATACAGAGTATTAGGGGAAAACCCAGGGCAGGAATACAGAGTATCAGGAGCATACACAGGGTAGGAATACAGAGTATCAGGACCAAACACAGGGCTGGAATACAGAGTATCAGGAGCAAACACAGGGTAGGAATACAGAGCATCAGGGGCAAACCCAGGGCAGGAGTACAGATTATTAGGAGCAAACACAGGGCAGGATTACAGAGTATCAGGAGCAAACACAGGGCAGGAATACAGAGTTTCAGGAGCAAACCCAGGGCAGGAATGCAGAGCATCAGGAGCAAACACAGGGTAGGAATGCAGAGCATCAGGGGAAAACCCAGGGCAGGAATACAGAGTATCAGGAGCAAACCCAGGGTAGGAATACAGAGTATCAGGAGCAAACCCAGGGTAGGAATACAGAGCATCAGGAGCAAACTCAGGGCAGGAATACAGAGTATCGGGGCAAACTCAGGGCAGGAATACAGAGTATCAGGAGCAAACACAGGGTAGGAATACAGAGTATCAGGAGCAAACCCAGGGCGGGAATACAGAGTATTGGGGCAAACTCAGGGCAGGAATACAGAGTATCAGGAGCAAACACAGGGTAGGAATACAGAGTATCAGGAGCAAACCCAGGGCGGGAATATAGAGTATCAGGGGCAAACACAGGGTAGAAATACAGAGTATCGGGGCAAACCCAGAGCAGGAATGTACAGCATCAGGAGCAAACACAGGGTAGCAATACAGAATAGCTTGGTATCATAATTTAGCAATGAGATAGGCCTGTATGCCACACAAACAGTAGGGTATGTCCCCGGCTTGGGGATAACTGTTATAGTAGCTTGATAACATGAGTCCGCTAAAGACCTCTGTTCAAAAGCTTCTTCTATCATCTCTTGGAGTGGGTCTAAAACAGAATCACCCAAAACCCGAGTAAAACTCCACTCCTAGGCCATCGGATCCAGCAGCTTTCCCTGTTTTTAGATTAGTTAGAGCAGCTGGTAGTTCCATTGTTCAAATGGGGGCTTCCAAACTTTCTGTCTGTGCCTCAGTAAGTTTTGGAAGTTTAATTTCCCCTAAAAAAACGGCCTTGTCCTCCCTCTCCCCCCATATAGAAAGCCTTTTAAAAGCATACAAATTGGGGCCTCATCTCCGTGCTAGCAGTATACATCTTCCCAAGCCATCCTTTAGGGCAGAGACCAAAGTAGTTGAGGTCCTGCCCTTTATTAACTGGGTAAGCAGGGGACTGGGCCTATTGCCCCACTCATAGATTCATTGTTTAGCGTAAAACAAGGCCGTAATGGCTCCATTTGTAAGGGCCAGGTCTCAGACTCTACTCTGTGGTATCTGTATATGCTTCCCTCTCCAACCCCTTTATTGTCTCTTCAAGTTTTTGTATCTTATCTTTCTTTTGTCTAGCTCGCTTGGTCATATAAGAAATATTCATACCCCTCATATATGCCTTCCTTGCCTCCCACAACAGCCATTTACTGGGAGCAGTGTTACTATTTGTGTTGATATAAAAATTCCATTGCTCCCGAAGAAGTTCCCTGCATTCTTCCTGAGCGACCATATATGATGGGAACTGCCATCAGCATGAAGCGCCATTCATATCTCTAGTCCTCATGGCCAAGAGCACCTTGGCATGATCGGAGACAGAGCTGGCAGAAATCTCAGCTCGCTGAACCCCGCCATACGTGGTCCTAGGCACCAATATGTAATCTATCTGTGATCAAGGTTTATGGAGGTTGGAGAAGAAAGTATATTCTCGCGATCCAGGATGGGCTTCCCTCCACGCATCCACTGCGTCAAATTCCAATAAGCCCATACCTCACCTCTTAACCCCCGGCCCCTGCATGCCTTCACCCTGAGATCAGTCTAAAAAGGCATTTAAAGTGCAACTGAAATCCCCTGCCAGCACCAGACCCAGAATTTGTTCCCTTTGTTGCAGAGCAAGCATTTTGTCAAAAAACAGAGGGTCATGTTGTGCAAGTGCACTCCACAAAATTCAGTCCTCTGTGGAGCAGAATAGCCATACCACTTCAGTGTCCATTGTATGACACAGCACAACATCAACTTACCCATCCCCTAACTAATTTAGCATGCTCCGCCTCAGTGATGTTCATCTCCTGCAACATAGCAACATCAACACCATATCTTTTAAGTTCACTGAGCACTTTTTTCCATTTCATCAGAGTAGATATCTCCTGAACCTTCCAGGAGCATATACTAATATTTGTCATTATAGGGACTGATATAATCTACTTGGTGTCAAAGGCATAACACATCCCCATCTAAGTTTAGACTTAGGTCAAGGCCCCCAAAGTACATCCCCCTTCTTTCCAGATTCCACCCCGTTCAGACAGTCTCCATGTGTCTGGGTCCAGCAGCACGTAACAACAAACAGACCAACAGTAAACAACAAATAACAATAATACCATGTAAGTAATATTTTTATAATAACCCTGTGAGTAATTATCCCCCCCCCCCAGCTAGATCTGCCATAATCCTGGGCAGTACCCCATTACATAGGGGTCCAATGCCTGGAGTAAGCAGCATCAAGTTTAAAAGGTCGGACCACCCAGCACATAGCATGTAACAGTACAGTCTCCCCTCTCCCCACATCCCTTTTACAATTACCAATGTTCAGACTAGTAATCGTTTTGTTCTGCTATCACCACAATTTCACCCACTTTCCATGTATTACCAGGAGATAGAATGAACACCTTCTGATGTTTCTATCTAGAAATTTGAGCAGTTACCCTGTTAGTATCCCCCCATGGGCCCCCATAATAGGTAGACCTCCAGGGGTGAGGGCCAAGGGAAACTGGGATGGTTGTCAAAAGGACCGTCACCCTCGATGGTCCAACATGTCCAGAAACCCCATCCCCTCAGATGGTACTCTGTATACTCAGAACCTCTAAACACTTCCCTTCCCCTAGTGGATCGACCCTCCCTCTCAAGTATAGACTTGCCGGCATCATCCAAGAAGCGGCAAATCTTACAAAAGAGGGAAAACTGAGAAATGGGGGAGAGCACAAGACCAGCCATCGAATGCCGTGTCACTGGGTTCTTAGCTCCCCAGCAAAGGCCCTATCTCTTGACCCAAGACATCCTGGGTTCTATAGATGTATGAAAACATATTTTACAGGGTGTCCCCCACCCACTGTGGTACTGGGGTTTAACCCCGTCCATCTATCTCTGGGGTGTGATTTAGTCAAAGTAACGTGAATGTGGGCCCAATTTGCAAAATCACTAAAGAAGTATATGCATGGCTCCCACTTTATTCCATGGGTAGCAGCATGAGCCAACCCCCAGTCCAAAACTTCCTTCCCCCTTCACACACCAAGGCTCAGGCAATCAGCCAGCGAACAATGTCAACAAGCATGCACTACTAATTTCCAAAAATGCAGAGAATATGTTTGTCATGGGCTTCAAAACCTATTGTTTGCTTGAGATCTAAAGTTCGGCATAGCCCCCACCAGCAGTAGATTTACATAGTCTCATATATAACCCCCATAGTTCTACCCCCCCCCAAAAAGCATCTGTTAGAAAAGGTCCATTTTAAGACTTCGCCTAATGCAATTCTATATTCTTCATAATCTTTATTACTCTCCGGAGAGGTTAGCCAAGTTTAGTAATGCAGTGCCTTCCTCCTGTACACGGTGTCAACAGGCGGAAGGTACATTGCTGCATATTTTTGGGGATTACCCCAAGGTGGCCATGTTATGAGCCTGTATCAAGCAAAAGGTGGACCCACTGCTAGGGTTAGAAGATTTATTTACAACAAAAATTTGTCTCTTAGGGGTCTTTACAGAGGTTGGTGTCCGTAATCGTAAATACCACATGACTCTCATATCCATGTCAGTCAAAAAACTTGTACTAAAACATTGGAAGGATGTTGACACAATCACTTATACCTAATAGTTGCTTGAGCTATTAGCCAACCTCAGAACAGAAAAGATGATTGCTAACCTTTACAATCAACTAGCCAGATTCGAGAAAATCTGGGGTCCCCTTTATTCTCTATATTCCCTGTAATTTGGTATTGGTGTTTATCAGAGTTGTTTTGATGCTTTATAGAGCTCTTACCATGCTGGGATTGGGGTGGGGGTGAGCGTATGGGGGTGGGGTGGGAGGATTGGATTGATTTGAGAGGAGGAAAGGTTTTAAAGTGTGGGGAAGAGGGGGGAGGATCCCTCATTTGTTATGATCATGACATGTACAACTATTACTGGTGTGAATCTGTTTCTGTATTGTAAAATCTTTAATAAACTTGTAATTTAAAAAAAGAAGAGGTCAATTTGATACTTGCGTAGCTTGTATGCCATTCAAGCTGAGGAGAGAAGGCCGAGAATCCGGTAAGTCCCACAGTCTGTTCTGCGTGGCCCTGATGTACTTGCCACCAAAAAAACATAATAGGCCACATTAATGTTGCACCTTGGCATAGCTTTTAATTTTATACCCCGGGATACTTCAACAAACCTTAGAGGTCCCAGGTCACTTCAGTTTGATGATCCTCTAAAAAGGAAGCCAATAAAAATGGAAAAAAATCTTGGGGGGGGAGACCAGGAAAGGAAAAAGGAAAGGTGCCACATCCTGCGAGAACCGGCACAGTCCAGTAGGATCCCCAGCATTTCAGTGGGTCAGAACCAGAACCAGCTGCTTTACATCCATTTTTCTGATCCCAGTCCTCCAAGAATCTCGCACTCCATCAACTTCATGAAGGGAACACTTGGCTCCTTACATCTGGATCCAGACAATGGCAAGGTCAGCAAAGACAAAGTCCAGTTTTCTTGCAAAAGCTCTCCTCTGTTTTTGCAGGTGTGGAAAAAAGTCCTAGTTAGTAAAAAGATGATGCCCTTCGAACAGCAGTTCTTTTTTATTCTGATAGGCCCTTAGAATTGCTTGCCTCTTGGGGAAATAATGCAGCCTAAATATGATTTGACAGGGCGGTTGGCCATCGTGTGGTCGGTGTGACAGGGCTGTGTGTGCCCATTCAATTTTTAACCCTGTACCTTGAATTTGCTTATCTAAGAGCTTTGGGAGAACCTCTGAGCAAAATTTGATTGCACCTTCTCTTCCTTCCCCTCTAGCAGTCCTCAGAGGCATAAACTGGAGTGGCGGTGATAATTTTCCTGATATTCTAACTGCTCAGTTAAGGCCACCAACTAATTCTCTAGACATGCCATATTTCTGGTAGGCCACCATGCCGATCCTCCAAATCTGAGATTCTCTGTTCAGCTTCATCAACTAATTTTGTTTGTCCTGCTGCTTGGCTTGCTAAATCTGTTACTTTTTCAGTCAGGACATCCAACTTTAGTTAGAGAGCTGCCAGAACTTGGTCCATAACCATGCACCCTAGGGCTGTCATCACGGCTGCTGAGAGTGTGATTGTGTCTGGGTCTACTCCCGGTAAGCTGCCCTGCTGTTTCTTATTCTGTTTGTTGTTATTCCTTTGCATTTTTGAGCTGGAATTTGGCAGATCTTCATCCATCAAATATTCAGATGTCATATATTGAGCAGAGGGTTGCATTATCAGGCTCAGACTAGTCAGATTAATTAGGATTTAAAATGCGGGACACAGAGCTCAGGGATCTTGCATCTGTACAGTTAGCTGCTCATTAGTATCCTCCACGAATACAGAATATCAGGGGCAAACACAGGGTAGGAATACAGAGTATAGCCCGGCCCAGTGGCACTGAGGGTTGAGGCGCTGGATGCCACACCTCGCTCCACACCGACGGCCTGGGTTCGGGAACGAGCCCAAGCCATCAGGGGAGGGAAAGGATCGAGCGTCCGAGGGACAGCTCCTCCTTTCCCAGGAGGAGTGGGACACATACCGCGCCTGTCTGGCCTCTGGTGAAGCTAGAGGCATGTAAGCGCCGAGCATATAGGGAATGCAGTGGGTGGCATTTACACGCCGACATTGGGGCGCACACCACACCCACAGAAAAAATGGAAAATACCCCTCAGCACTCCCGGTAGACGGAGCACCAGGCCCCGATCTCCAATGCCCCTACCTGACCCAGTACCAGCATCCCGACGAAAACAAGAAGGACTTCGTGGGTGGCCCGGCCCCATGCCCGCCTGGGGGATATAGCCACAGCTACATGGGGGATGGACTACACCAGGGCTCCAGGTAGGAGAGCAGAGACTAGAAGGCCACAGGTGTCTCTTGAAGAGTGGGAGCGCTCCGGGTAGGGGGAGAATAAAGAACAAGTTAAAAAAAAAAGAAATACAGAGTATCAGGAGCAAACACAGGGCAGGAATAAAGAGTATCAAAGGCAAACACAGGGTAGGAGTACACAGTACCAGGAGCAAACACAATAAGAAAAACAGAGTATCAGAAGCAAACACAGCTTAGGAATACAGAGTATCAGGAGCAAACACAGGGCTTGTATAAAAAGTATCAGGCACAAACCCAGGGTAGGAATACAGAGTACCAGGGTTAAACACAGGGTAGGAATTCAGAATATCAGGAGCCAACACAGGGCATGTGTACAGACTGTCAGGAGCAAACACAGGGTTGGAATACAGAGTACCAAGGTTAAACACAGGGTGGGAATTTAGAGAATCAGGAACAAACACAGGACATGTATTCAGACTGTCAGGAGAAAACACAGGGTAAGAATACAGAGTTATCAGGAGCAAGGAGTATTAGGACAAACACAGGGCATATATAGAGAGCATCAGGAGCAAACACAGGGTAGGAATATAGAGTATCAGGGCAAACACAGGGTAGGAATACAGAGTATCAGGTGTGCAAACAGGGTAAGAATACGACGTACCTGGAGCAAACACAGGGCATTGATATGAAGCATCAGGAGCAAACACAGGCTAGGAATACAGAGTAATGGGTACAAACACAGGGTAAGAATACAAAGTAACAGTAGCAGATATGGTCGGAATACAGAGTATCAGGGCAAACACGATAGAAATTCAGAGTATCAGGAGTAAACATAGGTTAAGAATGCAAAATATCTAGAGAAAACACAGGGCATTGATATGAAGTATCAGGAGCAAACACAGGGTAAGAATACAGAGTATCAGGTGCAGACACAGGGGAAGGATACGGTGTACCAGAAGGAAACACAGGGCATTAATATGAAGTAGCAGGAGCAAACGCAGGGTACAAATAAAGAGTACCAGGAGCAACCACAGGTAAGAATACAGAGTAGCAGGTGCAAAGACAGGGTAGGATTGTAGAGTATCATTCACAAACACATGGTAAGAGTATTTGGGCAAACACAGAGTAGGAGTGAGGGGTATCAGGGTCAAACACAGGGTAGGAACACAGAGTAGTATGAGCAAACACAGAAAAGCTAGCCTGCTGGCGCAGTGGTAGTGCTACTGCACGTGACACCGATGATGGCCTGGGATCGGGAACGAGTCCAAGTGGCCAGAGAGCTGGTCGGGAGGACCTGGTGAGCATCCTTGCAGAGGATGCTTCCACCTCTGGGAGGGAGGGGTTGATAGACTCCACTCTAGTATTGCCACCTTCATGACCATGGGTGGCAGTGCAAGCGGAGCCACGGAACGACGGGGGGATGCCGACAAGGTGCGACTAATGCACATGGCGCCTGCATGTCGTTGCATTCTTAACATCTCAGGAGTGCTGGGGCTAGAAAAATGAGAAAAACACCACAAGTCGCTGTAGGAAGATGTCCACCCCTAACCGCAGGCCCCCACCACTGACCAAGATGCTCCTCTCTAGGGAGCATTTATCAAGTCTCCAGGGGTACAGCCCTGCCTCTGAACTCCCCCACCCTGGGGGGGGGGGCAACCAAGGGTGTCTGCTGGAGATGGAGGCAAGTCCTGGAGAAGGCAGATGAGGGGGCTGGGTGTGTGGGCAAGACTGATGGGAGTCGACTTGTGTTGGGGAAAAAAGCGTAGCAACAAAAAAAAAAAAAACAATGGAGCAAATACAAGGCAGGTATAGAGTATCAGGAGCAAGCACATGGTAGGAATACAGAGTACCAGGAGTAAGCACAGGGAAGGAATACCGAGTACCAGGAGCAAGCACGGGGTAGGAATAAAACAGCTTAGGCATACAGACTACCAAGAGTGAATACAGGGTAGGAATACAGAGTACCAGGAGCAAACACAATAGGAATACAGAGTGTCAGGAGCAAACACAGGTTAGGAATACAGAGTATCAACATAGTATCAAAGGCAAATACAGGGCATGTATACAGAGCATCCGGAGGAAACACTGGGTATGAATACAGATTATCAGGAGCAAACATAGGGCAGGAATATATATATAATAACTGGTCAGCAATTTTTCCTATGGGCTGGACCAGTTGATCTTGCCGGTTGTTACGGCATTCACGTGCCATTTCAATCAAAGTATGCCACTCCCTCATTGGTGCTTGTCTTGCTTGTGGGCGGGCATAACAGTTTAAAAAACATGGCCTCTCCATCTCTCGCTCACTGCAGAGCCGCCACAAAATGAGCTTTCAGCATAGTTTTTTTTTTTTTATATCTGGTTGATCCTGCCTGAAAAAAATTGCTGTTCAGTGTATTATAAAAAATAAAAGATGGGAAAGGGGGTGCGATGAGGATTTTATGCACACCCTCGTTGTGGGATGCTTTGATAAACCCCTCAGGCTTCACCCGAGGGGTTTATGTAGCACCCACAACTTCGGTGCATTAAATTCTCATAGCACCCCTTCCCCATCCTTTATTCATTCTCTCTCTCTCTCTCTATATATCTCTCTCTATATATATATATATATATATATATATATATATATATATACACACACACACACACACACACACACACGAGTAGTTATCTATTCATTGATTTACGTTTTGGGTGAAGCTTCTGGTGGATGTCATCCACATGAACTGAGAAATCAAGGTGACAATCCAAAACAGACCCCGAGGTATTTAAAAGAGCCATCCTCAATCACAGCACCATCAAGGTAATGGAAGGCAGGGAGGGGGTAGAGCCTAGTAAGTCTCTGCTCTGTGCCATAAGTCATGGAGACAGTTGTTTTTTTTTCTTTTTCTTTTGCCTTTTTTTGTTGTTGTTTTTTGGCATTGAGGGACAGCTGGTTTGCCCAGTACCAGTGCTGGATGTTGTTGCAGTTCAGTTGAGACTGGACCATGAGGTCAGAGGCAGAAGAGCTGGAAGCATAGAAACCATGTCATCTGCATACTTGTGATCAGACACAGATGAGCAGGCAGAGGGAAAGTCATTAAGGAAAATGAAGAATAGAGTAGGGCCAAGAACAGAGACCCTTGGGGCACGCCAGAGCAGACAGTGAGTGGAGGGGATGCAGCATCACCAATTCAGACAGCTTGAGACCTTCCCTCAAGATAGGAACAGAACCACTCAACTGAGGAGGCAGGAGCAAACACAGGGCTTGTATAAAGAGTGTCGGGAGCAAACACAGGGTAGCAATACAGAGTATCTGGAGCAAATACAGGGCATGGATGTTGGGAATCGGAGATTAACACATGGTAGGAATGAGGGGGTATCTGCAGCAGACACTGGGGAGGAATACAGAGTATCAGAGGCAAACACAGGGCAGGAATGCAGAGTATCAAGGGCACACAACTGGGTAGGAATATAGAGTACCAGTGGCAAGCACAGGGTAGGAATGCAGAGTATCAGAAGCAAACACTGGGTAGTAATACTGACTATTGGGGTAAACATAAGGTTGGAATATAGAGTGGCAGGCGAACACAGGGAAGGAATAATGAGTAACTGGGCAAACACCAGGTAGGAATATAGCGTATTGAGGCAAACACAGAACAGGAATATAGAGTATCTGATCAAACACAAGGAAGGAAGGAATATATGGTATCGGGCAAACACAAGGTAGGAGTATGGAGGATCGGGGCAAACACAGGGTAGGAATACAGAGTATTGAGGCAAGCACAGGGTAGGAATATAAAATATCAGGGACAAATACAGGATAGGAACATAGAGGATTGGGGCAAACAGGGTAGAAATATAGAGTATCGAGGCAAGCACATGGTAAGAATGAGGCGTACTGGGGCAAACACTGGGTAGGAATATAGAGTATGAGGGGCAAACAGAGGGTAGGAATACAGAGTATTAGGGCAAACAGAGGGTAGGAATCTATAGTATCGGGGCAAACACAGCAAAGGAATGAGGGGTATCGGGCAAACACATAGTAGGATATAGAGTATCGGGCAAACAGAGGGTAGGAATACAGATTATTAGGGCAAATAGAGGGTAGGAATATATATGAGCAGCGTAATGCTTCTGTCCAGAATACTTGCTGTAAAGAAATACTCCCCCCGCCCACCTCCCCCTTTGAGGTTGTGACCTCTAGTGCATGTCTGCCCTATTATCTTAAAAATATTGGTGGTGTTTACCTGTTATGTCCTTGGATGGTCCAGTACCGCCCTTTGAGCGGTGTTACCCCTGAGGGTCTGATGGCGGTGCTGGACCTATCGAGTTGGCCTGTGGAGTACTTGGAACCAGATGCCTTAGTAGTGCACTATAATAATATGGTGCTGAAGGCTCTGGATTCCATAGCACCTGTCTGAGTTCGCCCCCTCTCCCTCCGCCTCCGGTCCCGATGGTTTGCTGGGACACTGAGGGAGTTGAGGAGAGTGGGGCGAAGATTGGAACACTGCTGGTAGAAATCTGGCCTAGAAAGTGACAGGCTTAGACTGATTTCCCATTATTCAGACTATCAATCAGAAATCTCCCGTAAGAAGGCAGAGTTCCTGTCCAGGGAGATTGCTGCATCAAGGAATTGACCAGCTCAGCTCTTCCTGACTGTGGATAGGCTGCGCAATCCAGCCTGTCTGCAGGGCCGGAGAGCTTTTTCACAATTGAAATGTGATGAGTTTGCTCGGTTCTTTGATGATAAGGTGTCAACGATCAGGTCAGATATCCGCAGAACGCATTCAGATGAGCATGGCAGAGATCGATGTGAGGTTACAGGCCCTCGGTCTGTCTGGGCAGACTTCGACCAGCCAGCAATCATGGATATCATGAGGATTGTCCAGGGCTTGCGGCCGACTTGCTGTAGTTTGGATCCTGGCCCCATACGTCTCTTTGTGGGTTGCGTGGATGTGATCGGACCAGTCTTTGCTGAGATAGTCTGGTGCTCATTGGACCAAAGGGTGTTTCCAGAGTCCCTGAAAGGGGCTGTTGTGACACCCCTTTTTGAAGAAATCTTCCCTTGACCCAGACTGTCTCGCTAACTACAGACTGATCTCTAACCTGCCCTTTTTGGGTAAGGTTATTGAGAAAGTAGTCGCGCTGCAGCTTGATGACTTTCTTACCACCCATGGAATCTATGATCCTCTTCAGTCCGGTTTCAGGAAGAGACATAGTACCAAGATGGCATTGGTTCGGGTACTTAATGATCTCCTAATTGTGAGAGATCAGAGGAGCCGTTCTATTCTGGTTCTCCTCGATCTCTCTGCTGCGTTTGACACCGTGGACCATGGTATACTGCTGGAGCGCCTGCGGCTGATCTGTGGACTGTCTGGGACAGTCCTCAGATGGTTTCATTCTTTCCTCATGGGCAGAACTCAGAGGGTAGTATCAGGTACTTTTTCCTCTGCTCCCTTTGCGCTGTCCTGTGGGGTGCCGCAGGGATCTGTGTTTTCTCCCATGTTGTTCATGGTGTATATGCTGCCGTTGGGAGACATTATGAGGCGTTATGGGCCGAGTTTTTACTGCTATGCAGATGACAGTCAGCCCTACATGTCCTTTGTACCCGTACAGAATGACGCACTCGCGGTCTTTAACAACTGCCTCACTGAGATTCAGGACTGGATGAGTGCTAACTGGTTGAGGCTGAATCCGGACAAGACTGAGGTGCTGGTGGTGGATCCTGGTCACCGTGCAGAGAAGTTGACTCCTGGGTCTCCCTTTGGCCTTGTCCTAGGGGGTAACCAGTTGAGACCTTCTGAACAGGTGCGGAATCTGGGCGTAATACTTGATTGTGAATTGACGCTTAAGACTCAGGTGTCAGTAGTTGTCAAGTCCTCTTTTTACCATCTGAGGAATATTGCCCAGATAAAGTACCTTGTTCCACATGATGACCTTAATGTGTTGGTTCACGCCTTTGTTTCTTCACGTCTATATTACTGTAATGCTCTATATCTAGGGTTGCCGGGGGTAGACCTCCGCCGCCTGCAGCTGGTACAGAACGCTGCAGCCAGATTGTTGACTGGGCTACCAAGAACTTGCCACGTCACACCTGTTCTGCGTGAACTGCACTGGCTGCCGTGTGTGGAGGATTACCTTCAAGGTCACATTGCTGACCTATAAGACCCTACATGGACTGGGACTGAGCTACTTGCAAGATCTCCTTCGCCCTACTGCCTACCTGCTCCAATCGACAAGGGATTGCTTGAGATTCCGGGTTCGTCTTCAATTTTCGGGGGCCAGAGCTTTTTCCTTTGTGGCCCCAACCCTGTGGAATTCTCTACCTCATCGGAATAGAGAGTGCCCATCCACAAAGTCATTTAAGGCTTCTTTGAAGAGCTTTCTGTTTGAATCGGCCTATGAATAAATCTATCTTGCTGTCTTTTTAATTGTTTCTATATTTTCATATTTTTATGTATTATTGATGTATGTTTTTGTTATGTATTTGCACTTTGGTATCTGAAAAGTGCAATATAAATAAACTGTGATTTGATTTGATTTGAATGTATTTTTACGTTTCTATAATGTCTCTTCTTTGCCTCTTTTCCTCCAGTAATTACGTGTTGAAGCTCTCCAGCCTCTCCTGTTGGCCATGGATTATTTTTGTTGCAGTTCTTTGCGATATCTTCCAGCCTCTTTTTATTCTTCTTCAGATGAGGGCTCCAAAACTGTATGGACAGTCCTCTGGGAGTGACTTTAGCTTTGATCTATATATTAGTAAGATCACTGTCTAATGTACCCCAGTATCCTGCTTCCCTGTTCATATGCTTTCACACGCCAAGATAAAGATGTCATACTGCTGGTTATTATTGCACCAAGATCTCTTTCTTCTATCGTGGGTTCTGTCTCGTGCCATTTATTCTGCGTTTGATTCTCAGGTTCCTGTTGCTAGGATGCATCACCTTGCATTAACAGTAACGCTCTATCGTACCTTAGAAATATCTCCTCAGTGGAGTTTTTTTTTTTAAGAAGTCTCTGGAAACCCATCTTTTTACTCTGGCTTTTAATGACTATGGTAAGAGTCTGGTTTTATTTGCTTTACTGCACATGGTCATTTTATTAAACTTTTATGGTTTCAATTTCTGTTATTCTGTTGGAATTTTATGTGTCATGCCTTTGCCCTAGGGGTAAGGTGCTTTAAAAATAAAAATGTATTTACTTACATTTTCTGGCATGGAACATTGATGTCCATGTTCCTCACCACTATTCCAAGCATTCCACAGCTCTCTTCGTGCTATTTATCCCCTCATCACTGTCTACTCACCGGCATAGCTTTGTGTCATCGGCAGATGGACTTTCTATACCTTACCATTTTATTTATTTATTTATTGAAGTGTTTCACAGGAAGGTTACACTGAGCAACAAAAGCTCATCTCATGGTACGTCCTGGGGGAAGGGGAGTGGGAACAATAAGTAATACACAGGATACATACATCCGGAAATAGCTTAGCAACATATAGACAGACAGTACAGGATTACCACCAACAATAGCTAATGACATTTCTAGACTAGGCTACATAGAGAGAGACTGGTGGGAGGTATAGTAATAAGGTACTCAGCAAGGGGGTGATACAGGAGTGGTGACAGAAAGTGCTAGCATGCCATGCAGTCCCACTCCCATGTCTCTTACACACATATTAAAGTACCAGTCCCTAGGCCCCTTGATAGGAATTCAGTGCCCCGGGGAAAGTTCAGACTCTGGGGCCCTTACGAGCTCTCAGCCCCTTTCCTGCAAACAGGATGCTGGGTTGCCTGGTCCCCTCTTGGTGCTGGGCCCCGGGAATAATCCCCTGCTCCCCCACCCTCTCAAGGGCCCTGCTGGTCCCAGTACCATCACCTGGAGCACCCTACCCGTCTTGGTGTGGTGCTGTGCTGTTTATTTACCATTAGAAACGAATTTGAGTGTTCTCCCGATTCAGCCACATCAGGAATTGTGTCTGTAAGTCAAAAAGTAACCACAGAAGCTGACCCAATAGCACTGAGGGTTGAGACGCTGGACACCACACCTCATACCACGCTGGCCACCCAGTTTGGGAATAGACCTGGGCCGTCTAGGGTTGGCAGGGGAGGGAGAGGATTGAGCATCCGGAGGACTGCTTTCCTGTCCTCTCCTGGGGTGGGTTGCGGAGAGTTTCTGGCTCTGTTGCGGTCTCTAGTGGAGACTGGAGGAAGCACAGTGAGAAGGGACATTATGGGGGGGGTGGGACGATGGCAGACTCTAGCGGCAGAGGAGTGGTGGAAGCTGCGCAGAAGTCACTGCACACCATGTTCCATGGAGGAAACATCCAAGAAAATCCCTGGTGGACTCGGGGAGATGATGGAGGCCCCAGGAGCCCAGGCCCACATTCCAAAGCTAGACCAGCCTTCCCCCTGGCTCCTACGCACCCCTCGATCCAGACCAGGACCATTCCTCTAATCAGAGACAGGCCACCAGGTAGGGTGATGCGGGCCCTCCCCAGGGGCGATCCGGGGGGCTGGACAGGTCCGTGGGTCCAGGGAGGGGGTGCTCAGCAATGTATCTCCTGGGGGAAAAGGTGCTTTCAGGCTGGGAATAGAGGTAGTGACTTTGTGGGCACTCCCGAGAGATACCCTGGTCCCCAGTGCACAAAGAGAATATACAAAAAAAAAGTAACCAACCACAGCAGAAGAGATTTACATATTTATTGACTTGTTAATTACAACACTTGCAATAAAATCTGTTTACCAGATATCTCAGAAAGCCAGCTCCATGGTGCAGGGCAGTAAGGGATCACTCTGCATGTAGCAGGAAATGTCAGGGAAGCCTCACAGTGGCCCTGAGGTGATGAGGAAGCATTATGGAATGATTAGGAAGCATTAGGAAGTAGCAGTATGCTGACTGCCTTTGGTACCTTGCCTGTAAATGATGCTGCCTTGTTCTGTTCTCAGTGTCAAGCCTTCGTTGCTATTAGTACATTTTTGTACACCACTGTGCCAAGCCACGCCTTTCTCACCTGTAATGACTATTCATAGGCTGCTAGTGTTGCTACACCTACGCCAAATTGTTGTATTGTGATTTGTCGTTGTTGTTTAAACTACCAGGTCCATCATGTAAATGAGCCCTGCTCAATGGTGTTCCACATGGCTAAATAAAGATATTGATTGATTCCTCCCAGGAGGGGAATATGGTGCACAGCCCCAGCAGCAGCTCCTAGTGGTGGTGTGGTAGTGGTGCATTTGATGGTATGGGTAACCACACATTGTCAGGCCCCCTGCACCTGAGGCCTGCCACAGCATACCCAGTCATGTGGAAGGCAAGGAGAACAGTAAAGAAAGCAGACCATATGGTAGGCTCCAAATAATTGCCTATACTCGTAGTCCCACATGACCTGACCCTGTAGTGCGCTGCACATGCTCCCCCAGCCTCATTCTCTTGTACAGAAAAAAAGGCACTTCCCACCCCTCCAGGGCAGTGTAGCCAGGCAAGACTCAGCCCTTGCATGACATCGCAAGGTTCCAAAATCTGTGGCAATTCCATCTCAATACAGGGCAGGCATAGTTAGTGATACCACTGGACTGCTGCTGACTACTGGTAAATCTAATACTTCATTAAAAAATAGCTTTTCATGGGCACCGGGTACTGTTCATAAATGTTCACCTTTAATTATGTCAGATCTAAAAAAAAAAAAATAATTGTTAAACGGACTCAAACTGGGAGGAAAAGGGCATCTTACAAGCCAGGAGAAAATGGGCTATCTAATTTGAAATAATAGAGAGGTACAAAATTGTTGTCATCTGGGCATCGCTGTAATGTGTCTTGAAGGCTGCTGACTCTCACAACTGCCACCTTTCGGCTAGACATACTAAAAACAATTTAATTATCAACTTAGCTTCCCTTGGCTGGACTCATGCCTAGGGTCGCACAGGGCTACAAGGATGAACCTTCTGAAGTGTACCAGCATCTGCTTTTTACTGGAATGACAGTTTCATCGTCAGTGGGTACTGCTAAAATTGATAAATCCACCTACATCTTTTAAAGGGACCCCCACTGTAATAGCTGCAGACGATCGACATGTTTGCAGCATTGGGCCTCAGTAGCTTGAAATGTAGTGCTGTGATCCAGCCTTTACACTTCTACTACTAAAATGTCTGCCTCATCTGTCAATCAATATAATCCATTAAGAGCCCAGATTTCCAAAATTAATTATATCAAACACCAATTATTTGTACTCCATTAGATGACTGTGTTTACCAGTGACGCTGTTTCTGGAGACACCTCCATGAGATAATCGGGGGCACACTAACAATTGACAAATCAATATTTTTCCTCACTATAGATTAACCCTCCCACTCAGCCCATTCGCTTGGGCTGGGCTGCTGGTGTCAAATGTCAGTTTCCGCTGGGATTTTCCTCATGTGATTGACTCTTCCATGCAAACAAACAGAACATTCTTTTCCCTCTTCTTCTGTAGACAGAAAGACTGTTAAAGACACACGCGCACACACACACACACGCACACACAGCCTTAGTTAGAGCAGTAGCTGGCAGTGGTGAAAATCAGCAGAGTCCCCAGAGCAAAGAACACTGAGGTCTCCTCAAAACCAGGAAGCTGCTTGTTTTGGAGCAGAATGATGCCTCTTGATTCTTCTAAACAGCGACCCAGTTTGCTCCATTACTGACATTCTCCAGCTCCTGTCTGTGTCAGTACAGATTAAGGTTATTCACGTAATTAACCACCTCTGCATACATTTTAAAAACCTTTTCCCGAACTGCCTTCATGCCAGTGTGATTATAAATGTATGAGCCACTTTGTGGCTATTCAGGTCAAATTATCTTTTAATGATTTTTTTTTCCTTGGTACAGAAAATTTCATGTGGTGAAGGTTTTTTTTCCTTTAACTTAAGGCTGATTTATGAGCTGTTAGCATCATAGTACACGAACAAGCTATTCCTGCTGTAAAACTTGCAAATTAGACATTTGCTTAATTACAGAAACGTCCTCTTAGGATGATGTTAGTACTGTAGTTGTATTTGTATTTGTGAGCTAAGAGATGGTTGTGGCCTGTGCCAGTGGTCACCACTGCATTTACTGTAGGCACAGAGCTGGAACTGTTATTGTTGATCAGATCTGAGTTTTATGTTGCAGGACATTAGTTAGGGCTTTCAGTAGCTTTTGTCTCATGAGGGTCTGGGACTCTCAGAATAGAAAATTGGGAAACCCAGACCAAATTCTGACAGTGTCCCTTTGGAGCCACTTTGGCGTGCCCTACTACAGTACAGTGTGGGTGGGCAACACACAGAGCTTGTGCATCCTGTGAAGCCCACAGTATGTGCCAGTGACCCTACACTCTGAAGGCTGCACATCCCAGTGGTCTGCTGGCGAAGCTAGGACTTGTTTCTGTGAAGAAGGGAAGAGAAAAGAGCAGGGGCCATAGTGAACTGTGTGATGAAGTGACAGAGAAATGTGCTGCCCTAACCTGAGACTACAAATGAAATATCTTTACAGGCCGGGCCCGCCTGCGCAGCGGTTGGATTTCTGCTTGCGACGCCAGTGAAACCGGGTTCGGGAACGAGCCCAGGGAGCTGGAGGGCCAGCCGGGGGAGAGGACTTGAGTGTCCTAGGGACCGCTCATCCTCTCCAGGGGATGCCAGAGCTTGGCTCTTGTCTGGCCCCGGGTGGAGACCCAAAGTACAGCAAGTCCGACGCTTAACAGAGGGGCGACGTGCCAGACATCGGCGCTTCAGCGCCTTGATGTCCGGGGACATGGCATGCCGAGAGAAAATGGGAAAAAAACGTGCAGCCTCCCAGTAGATGGAGCACCAGGCCCCGACCTTCAATGCCCCTACCAGGTCCGGAGACAGCATTCCGACGAAATATAGATGTCTCGGGGTGTAAAGCCCCCGCCCCGTACCCACCTGGGGGGTATAACCACGGCTCCATGGGGGACGGACTGCCACCAGGTAGGTGAGCGAGTGCTGAAAAGGCCGTAGGTGTCTCCCAAAGAGGGGAAGAGCTGCGAGGAGAGGGGAGTATTAAAAAAAAAAAGATCTTTACAAAGGTACTATAGCATATCAGACTGATCGGGTGGAGATAGGAGAGGGCATGATTCAGTCTGGTCAGAAATGTTGACAGGGCACTTGATGGGATCTGGAAGCTGAGGGTAAAGGAGGAGTTTTCAAAGCAGCATTTCCTTTGACTGAAAAAAAAAAAAAATTGGCCACGTCATAATGCTTTCCTGCACATGCCTTGATGCTGATCCCTGCCGCTAGTTTCCATGTCTGTGTATGTTGTGGCATATCTCATTTTATTTTGCAAGCCACCTCCCATGCCAGAACAACACCTATTGAGATTTGATTTTGTGTGTTCTAGCCTTACCACTCCCTCCTCGGCATCAAATAAAGATAGGGTGCGTTTTGTTGCTGTTGTTTGTTTACCCTCGATTCCCCAGCCAAGACACAGCACCTGATTTTCAGTGGAGTTGATCCATTTCCACAGATGGTGGACTGGAGCAGGAGAGGTTAACGTGGCATTCTCGAAATCACATAGTGAATATGTGGCTCTGGTGGCATCTGAAACTGCTCATCCAGTTCCATGGCCAGTAATAACCACTAGAACGCATTGCTTCCATTGCTCGTTGCTTACTGGTCACTAGAAGGATGATAGCCAACAAAGGACAGACAACTCACAAGATTGCAAAAGTGGAGGATGGTGGCAGATTTGCATTAAAATGAGAGCTTCCAGTTGTTTTTTAATTTTATTTATTTAAGTCGCAGAATTATAGTACCTTTGAGCTAGAGATTCATTTCCGAAGGTTCCACATCAAGAGTGTACAGGGAAAAATGGATAATACAACATCATATAATTATTCATAAAACGTCATACAACAATTCAAGTCAGGTGATACAGAGAGTACCGAGTCACATTTATACATCGTTATAGAGTTAACACTAACAAGAGTTTCCAAGCATGTTACAGAGTCAGTTACAACAGTGGCTCCTACAGATAAGTTTCAGGAGCATTAAAAGCAGTTGGGTAGGTAGGGGGTGTTGTTAGCAAGGTGACATTGTAGCGTCAAGCTCTGAATGCACGTGCATCAGAAGCAGACCATGTAGGAAGTAGCTATGTTGATGGCCAGAGCTAACAACAAGTATGCCAGCACAGAGAGAGAGAGAGCCAAGGCAGTCAATAATGTTTTTGTCACATAAATTAGCTTAGGGTAAGGGGGTGGAAAACTGAGTGGTGTTGGGGTAGGGGAAATTAGGAGGAATAGAAAAGGGTGGGTGGGGAGGTAGGAAGAGAAATTAGTGGAGAAAAAGGGGAGTAGCAGGGGAGAGGATAGAGAGGTGAAGAGAGGAAAGGGTGGAGGCAGGGCGGAAGTGGTGCTTGTGGGCAATTAGGTGAACTGACTCAACAGAGTACTATGAGTAATCACAGCTACTAAGTGCGAGGAAGTGCTGCCTGAGTTTGAGTTTGAAAGGGGCTGACTTGTGTTCAAACAGAATGTGGGTGGGTAAACCATTTAGCCAGGTAGGTGCCCTGAACATGAATGCCCATTACCATTGTTTTTTTTTTTAAACCCGACATTTAATGTTAGAGCAGCACTGAAATGGCAGAAGCCATCTTGCAAGAGAAACAGACGAAGTGCTGCATGACGTAAAATTGGAAAACCGGTGTAGGCACAGAAATGGGTGGTGTAACGTGTCTCTGCTACTTTTCATTGTGATTCTGCTCCATAGTGATGCCTGTAACATTAAGGCAACCATGCTGGGCTTGTTTCTGAGCATCTCGAAGAAACGGTGAAATGTACAATGGTGATAATCTGCCGTGTCTGCTGAGGCTGTAAGATAAAGCCAGTGTGATTAATTTTTATATGTAAAATGGGCTGGTGTGAGAGACTGAAGAAAGCACCAGGAAAAAATAGCCGTTAATATTTCTCATATCTCACAAATCCCCGAACAGCTCATTATATGTATTTTATTCATGCAGCAAGGGGTTTTAAACCTCAGAATATATGCATGGGAGTGTGCCTATATGTATGTATTTATAGAATAATGGAAGGGAAATCAAGCACAATAAGGCTGTTTCCATTGAGGGGCTCTGATGACATTAGACCTCAAGCTCGAGAGTTCTGTAATATTATCAGAACCCCAGACAGAAATGCAACAATTGTCTGTGACTCTGTACCTGGCTTTCCATCTGCTGTTCTTTGTACAGCGAATGGCTCCTACCAATTTTCAGAAAAACTGCAATGAATGTCTCCAGAAAACACACACTTTTCGGGGGGGGGGGGCGGTTCTGTATTTTGTCAGCTTCCAACTCACTAAGTTGAATCAGAGGCAGGAGGGCACAGAGCTGAGTGCACCAGCATTATGTTGTGAGTTTTTTTCTGTTTACTTTCCTCCCCGGGACACTGGGCTGTGTGGCGCACTTATGCAGTGGGCATGCATGCATGAAGTCTTTTTGTCTACCGTCCAATAGCCATCTTCTACTGGTCTACATCTCCTGGACACTTCTAGGTGGCACATGTGCAGTGGGGTGCATTTTCCCACCCACCTGAGAAGGAGAGCATCTGTGGGGATGCTCCGCCATCCCTCCAGCTGGCCCTACAGCTCATTCTCAAACCCGGATAGCCTATGTCGCTAGTGGCACCCCTTCAACTGTGCCAGTTTACAGAAGAAGAATTTCAACTGAACTGACAGAGTGAAGAAGTCACAACCTTGCAGGGAATCTGAAAATGAACCATTTCACCATTAGTATGTCACATGCTTTATAAAAGCCATTGGTTATGGAACAACCGGCTTCTAATACCATTTAAGTACTTGGTTTTTTTTTCTGTTGGCTAAAGTGCAGCCAGTCTGGCCACAGAATGTTTGTGTTCCATGGCCATCCAGGCAACCAGTCCACATGGCACCCTATTATAGAGTTAGTAAGGAGAAAAGGACAAAGGAGACTAGTCTTGTCAACACAGCCTAGATCCGGTGGCATCCCCTCTTATTTATACCAACCATTGAGGCCGTTATCTCGAAGAACTTTGTCTCCTGTTACTTGGGAGCATAGCCAGCTGGGATGTTGAGGTCTAATTAGTGTAACTCTGAATACTATGCTTTTTGTAAGATATTGTGTCTCTCAACAAATGTTGATAAAGTGGTGAAAGAATGATCATGCAGCCTTGAAGTTGAAAGATTACAACACTGGAGTAATAATACTGTGCAACAAAAACACCCCGACATTTCCCCCGTTTGATAGGACCCATTTTAGAACACTACACTAGTGCCAACTGTGATTAAATACCATGTAAAAAATCAGGCACAGTATGCTGTTGTCTGGGTTGTTGTATACATATATGTATGCCAACCATACCAAAACATACTCCATCGTATGTTTTTTTTTTTGTTAATTGTATATATGAGATATGCCATTGACTGGCTAAAAATATCACATAGTATTTAATAAAAAATAGCTTTTTAAAGTTGAATTCTGGACATGTTTTTTCTTTCCATTGTAAGCCAATTGGCCAGTTATGCCCTGTGTTCTGAATCCAGGTTCCAAGAGGAAATACCAAGTTCTAAGTGGAATAATAGAATGCACAGAAGAAATAAGTACAGCTGATTGATCTAGAGGCAGTTTCATCTGTGTCATTATCTGAGTGCAACATCATGGTCTGAAACTAATTTAAAAAAAAAAAGAATCTACATAAAAAGCCTCGGTTTTTTTTCCACAGGATACATTTAATAATGCCATCAAGGCTCTTCAGAGCATGTGTTATGCTAGTTAGCATCACTTGGGGCAGTTGGAGGCACTCGGCTGTGCCTTATGCCTCTCAGCACACCTGAGGCATGGCATCATACCAGCAGTACACATGCCCTGTTGTACCTTATTGCTTAAATAACACATACTCCAAGTGAAAATACTTATTTTTTTATTCAAACAGATTGAAACATACTAGCATTTACTTGCAAAATTGATCCACCGCTGGAGTGGTGTACAGGTTTTTAACATAGATGAATTCAGACTTTGCATACTGTTTTTATTTTTCCTCGCCAGAAGCCAAACAAAGGCTTTCGCTGTATAATAAAATGATGGAAGTCCCCATTACTTTCACATGCTTGCTCTGTGTTGACATTCTCTTTGACTTTTGAACTGCATAGCCAGGTTTCAGTTTTCTTTTCTCTTCGGTCAAAATGATTTTTTTAATTGAGTTTTCTTTATAACCAAAGACTTTTATATGATTCATAAATTGAAAGTGTAATCTTACAGGATGCAGCAAGAGGAGAGAAATAATGCTGTGTAAATACATGACTCAAACTTTTTGAATTCTGCCCAAATGTCAGCCCTGGGGAGCCTCCTTCAAAAGTGTGTAAATTCTATTGGGCACATAGGTGCCAGATTAAGATATGTTTTCAGTTGCCGCTCATGTAAATGAACACTATCAGTTCTTGTTTAGCCAGTTACACTTATGGCATCTTTCTTCATGGTGGTGTTATCTGGATAGGGAATGTTATATGTATGTTAATGTTATGTGGATAGGGAATGTTGTATGTTTGTTAATATGGGTGACGAGACTACTCTTGCTGTTGTAAGAGTCGTCTCACATGTATTTCATTTAATTTTTATTGGTTATACTGGAAAGGCATGTGAGCATTGCTGCCCATTTACACAAGCGTCCGGTTACATACAACAATCATGAAACATGACATAAGCTAAAGCATTTAACTTACAGTGAGGGTTAATACAATGAAGGGCAAACCATGAACTAGCCTTGGTGAATTAACAAATACAAGGTGACATTAAGCATTCAGTGAGGGTTTAACAATAATCTAATATAACAGTGGGAAACAAAAAATTGGAAGTGCTATCTAAAAACTAGCCTAGGTGGATTAACAATACAAGTGCTAGAAAGAGAGAGTGAGTTCCAGAAATGGAGGAGCAGAGGGTGAGGGGGAAAAGAGTGCAGAAGGGGAGCTAGATTAGGGCCGCAAGCAGGTGCAGATGAGGGAGAAATGTCTCCTGATATTGTGTTTGAAGGTATTGGTGGAGGGACAGAGTTTTAGTTCTGGAGGGAGAGAGTTGAAGAGCCTGGGTCCCATAAAGGAGAGTGTTTTCTGGCCTTGAGTGGTCCGGCGGAAAGTAACAATGAAAAAGAGAGTGGAGGACAGTCTAGTGGTCCTGGTGGTGGTGGCTGTTGGAAGAGAGAGGTGAGGCAGTCAAAGAGCAGTCTACGGGAGAGTTTGAAGAAGGTGGCCATCTTGTAGTTGAGGTACGCCTCAAGGGAGGGCTGACTGGTGAGCTTATAAAGGTCACAGTGGTGTGTGAGTTTAGGGAGACCAGAGGCAAAGCGGATAGCGTTGTGGTAGGAGCTTCAAAGTCTGGAGAAATTTTTAATGGAGAGGCGGGGGAAGGAGACAAGTGAACCATAGCCAAAGACAGGAAGGAGGAAGCTGGAGACTAAGAGGGATTTGGATTCCCTGTTAGGTAATGCTTGGTTCTGTAGAGGATACTGAGGTGTTGGTGGGCTTTTTTGATTATGAGGCTAGTGTGAGCATCGAAACTGAGGTGGCTATCCAGAAGTAAGCCAAGGTACTTGAATTCACTGACTCTTTCAGTGGCGTTCCCATGGTCATCATAGAGGGAGTGATAAAAAGCCAAAGGGTTTTCCGGGGCTGGAGAAAACCATGAACATAGTTTTTTTGGAGTTGCGTACAAGACCTGGACGTGAACCAGGTGTGAAGTCTTATGAAATGGAATTGGAGTTTGTTAATGAGAGCGTTGGGGGTTTTTGTCCTGACTGAAAAGGGCTGCATCATCAACATAGAATGTTAAGGTATGAGAACTGCAAAAAAAAGGTGAGCCATTCTGATACCCTAAGAATGTGAGACCACTCGCACAGCTGTAAGAGTGGTATTGTCGTGGGTTTTAATATATTATTGATTGAGCTTGATCAAAAATATATTGAATATTTAAAAAACCTTACCCAAACATGCCTGTTTCCGAGGCAGCTGCACGCGTGATACTCTTGACAGAATAAAAGTGTGTCACGGGCAGAGGAAAGGAGTAGTCTGATTGGTTGGGAGTGCTTCTTTGCTCTATAATATGAGCAAAAGTTGTCTGTAAAAAAGCAGCACCATCTAGTAGTAAAACTGTGAATAACTTGAGCAAGGCTGAGTAATTTTAACTGAATAAAGAAGCAGCCAATGGTGGTCCATGTGGCAGGAAGTATAACCTTCAAAGAAGCACCCTTGGCCCCAGCTAATGGAACTTTGTAGCTGAATGTTTAGAGTTGCTGCCTTCAGGACTCAGGGTCCTAGGTTTGATTTCCAATGAGGTCTGAAGGTGTGCCAGGTCGTGTAGCGGGAATTGACAGTGCAGCGGCGATGAGAATATGGGAAGCTTTGCCATTCAAAAAGGTGAAGTGGCAAGGTATATGAGAAACAAAAGTCTGTGCAAAGCAGTGCCATCTAACAGTGAGAGCTGTGAATAACAAGAAATGCTGCTGTGTAATTGCAGCTGTATAAGGAGCCCTCTAGTGGTGAGCCATGACATGTCAAGTTTGGCAGTCAAAGGAGCACTCCAGACTCGGAGGAAATGAGGTTGGCTGAATGGCTGGAGTTGTTGTTTTCGAGAATCTAGGTCCCAGCAAGGGTTGGAGGGGTATCTCCCCAGGTAAAGTGAACATTCATTACATTGTCAGAAGTACTGTATATTTTTTTCCAGTTGATCCTGGGGGCTAAAAATGACTGTGGTTAGCTGGTGCTACAGTTACCGTGGAAGCCAAAAAAATGTCCCTAGTGATTATCAGTTCCAGTTTTAAAATGACAGATTTATCTAGATGACTGTGCCCAGACTTAAGCTGTTCATTAGAGAAAAAATAGATAATGGCATTGTTATTACTGAAGGATTCCATGATGAATGCAAAGCAGCTCGACACAAAAAGTTATACTTAAACTGATGCTTCCTCTGTGGAGGAGAAATTGAGTTCTAATTGCAAATTGTACCATTTTAACTATAGGGCACCACAAATGCAACTTCTCTGCTCTTATTTTGAGGTTTTAAAAATGGATGCCAGAGAGTTGTTGAAAGCTGCTCAGGCCCCCTCCCCAGCCGCACATTCAGCTTTGCTGCTATATGTTGGAAAACGCTATCTTTAGCTAGCTAACATATGGGTCGACCCACAATGCAAGTGTTTAGTCTCCAGTGACTTATTATTATTATGACTGTTGCTACTACAGAAGTGTGAAATCTGCTTGTGTGTGACTGAGCCTGATGAAGCTCATTAAGCTTTGTTTATACTATGTACAGCAGCGTTTCCAGATGTAGCTTGTGAACTACCCTGTTGTAATCCTGCAAGTTACACTCCGTTTCGCCTTCCTCTTTCTGCAGGGAGTGAAGACTGCCACAGTCTGCATCCATGGTGGGAGGAGGAGTAAGACATGTCTTCAGCCTGCAGCAAGGTGCCTGTTGCGTAAAGGTAGGAAACAGTCATATGTTAAATAAGTCACACATAGAAAGTGTAACTGCAGCGTGTACACACTAGCATATTCCCTAGGGTTGTCAGTGCCCTGCTGTATGAGTTACTGAACCCTTTTTTTTTTTTTGTCTTCTGGCCATACCTCAGATTTCCTTGATTTTCAGGGATGCCTGTAATTTTGCTCCACAGACTGTCAGTTGTGTCACTTAAGTGCTGGGATGAAAAGCATTAAATATCAGTCATTAGCATCACAGACTATTTCTGTTTGAGAAAACACTGTTTACACTGAGTCACAGAGTGGTACAGCTTCTTGAGCTCAGTGATAGCTAGCTAGCTAGCTAACTAGATAGACAGACAGGTAAAAATAGGGACTGTGACATGGCCTGACTTGAAGATATCACATTTATCTTTCTGAGAAGCCAATTATATTATGATATCTCATGAGTGTGAAGCCAAGAGTGAGATATTGTAGTATCATTGGCCTCGAATGACAGTCAGTTTGCAAGAGAGCAACATTTGTGTGTGTGGTGATTAAGGACTGGGAGAGAGAGCATTAGTTGAATAGGGCCAGGTGTTGTGTCGGGCAGAGTAAGCTCCTGTACTGCAGAGTTAGCGAGGGGAGTAAAGAGCGTGAAAGGAAAAAAAAGTTACATTTTGTGAGGAGTCAAGATTTAAAATACTGTGAGAGTTCCAGTTTGCCTTGCAGCTGTGGGGGGTATTTGCAGTCATGAGAATGAAGATTAGGAGACACAGCAATAGGTGGAATTTGGCAAGGGGATGTATGTGGGAAAAAAAAAAACAGAGCCATGATTTTAAGAGAATTAAGTCACAAAAAGTGGTTATTTTAAAGTTTTCCTGTTGGGCAAAGCTATTTTGTTACAGAAGAATACTGAGGTGGTTGAGAGAGTACGGAGGGCACAAAGATAGCTGTGTTTTCATTTAGTCAGCAGGCCAAGGATTGGTTGAAAAAATAGTGAAGAGAGCAAGGGACTGCTAAGTGAAGCTGCCAAACAGAATTATGCTGCTATATGAAAATAAATTACGTTTCACATGTGAAACGCCATTTAATTTCACCTAGTGTTGTGGAGGGGAAAAATAAATTATTTATTTAGGGTGTTCTAATTACACATGCTGTGCATAAATGTATTTATAAAATGGGGTCTGATCAGTTCTGACTCCTCACTGGTCAGAACCCTGTCAAATAGTACTGTGTTAACACACGTGCACATACCCCAGCTCCCATAACCTGATAGGGGTGAGGTAATCAAGAGCACATCCTGTCGAGGTCAATATGTTTCATATGCTCAGTACATAAGCTCTGGGTCAGCGAGGTCATCCTGCAAATCAAAGAATCCTGCAACAGTACATCAAAAAAAAATCATGCAAACGACAAAAAAAAAATTTCATCTCTCCCCACTCATGGCAACATTCACTCAAGAATCAAAAACTGCAAATAAAATCCATCCAATAACTTTGAAAAAAAACATACTTCATACTCAAAAATCCAAACTCGAAAAATCATCAGTGCTGCTTGTAAAAGGAAAAAATATCTTAAACACCTAATGAAAACTGAAAATATATTCCAAAACGGTTCCACCAAGCTGGTTTGACTGAAAAATACTGATAGACAACATTGCAGCGACAGCCCCTACACAGACAGCCTACCAAACTGAAACACTAGAACAGCGACAAATACCACTAATGTAATGCTGACAAAACAAACACCACAGTTGATCTATAAATGCGGAGGGCTTTGCCCCCTACACCCCTATAAATTAATATAACACGCTCCACGACGGACATACCGTGGAGAAAAATGAACACAGCATTTCCTGCACTAGTAGCACCCCTCCTGATATTCCCCACGCCTAACCCGTCGAAGTCGGTGGCACAAACAGCTCGCTGACACTGCAGTCGCAGAACTTCAGTGGCTGTAATTGTGTCGCTGTTACACTATCGCTGTAGCAAATGGC
Source organism: Neoceratodus forsteri (assembly GCA_016271365.2). Classification (NCBI taxonomy): domain Eukaryota; kingdom Metazoa; phylum Chordata; order Ceratodontiformes; family Ceratodontidae; genus Neoceratodus; species Neoceratodus forsteri. Next base: position 1,229,741,760 of record CM057453.1, on the reverse strand, counting down.
ATACCTTCCAAAACTATGATTCAACACAACAGCAGAAACATAATATACATACAGCACTAAACCTTCTGCAAAACATCGAGAAACATTTCTTTAAAAGGTATTAAAATGTCCATTTACCTGTCTAAAAGCTAGTACATAAAATGTTCACTTACCTATCTGCAGTGCAGAAGCAAGTAGGAAGGTCTCAAACTCCATACTTCAAACTGCACTGCACTGTACATGAGTTACATCACACACAGCACCAATCAACAGCCCAGACATCAATATTAGACTGATAACACATAGAAATCGCAGGAAGCAGAACCCAGGCTCCCAGCTCAGCCTCACAGATCACGTGGAAAGCACAGGAAATTAAAACTCAGGATTGCTTACTTAAAGCAACAGGACCAGCTGTAACAATGCAGTCACCTACTCCCTGCAGTGCAGCTGCACTCAACTAGTGATGCGATCCTGTTGCAACTTAATCCCTGCTGCATGTCTAATTTATGCTAATGCCCTAAAGCTATTCATTTATAGATACAGCACCAAATTGCAACATTACTTCACCCCTAAAAAACTAACATTACTAAACATTTTCTAAGTGGAATAATTCAGTTTCTTCAGTGGGATGTTTGTCGATGTATCTCCTGGTCAGTGAAGTCTCTCACATCCCTTAGCACATTAATGTAATCCCCTATTAATGGGGGTTCCCAAAAGTCTTCCTTGGGTGTGCCTAAATGCCCACTGCCTGGTGGTGTTATGTGTTCTAACCATTTAAAAGTAATTGCATGCGAGTGCCCTATTAGCCTTTGTGCCTGTCTCTTTAAGAGCTGCCTGTCTCATAGTGTATAACTAATCTGCATAGGGGCTGGGTGTTCCTAAGCTCAAGTCCCACCTGGGCTGCCAGATAATTGCTCCATTCTGCCATCACTAATTGCGCAGAGGGAGCTACATAGAAACACAGAAACATAGAATTTGACGGCAGATAAGGACCGCTTGGCCCACCCAGTTTGCCCATTTCCCTACCTACTGGATAAGCTGCAGATCCTAGTTAACCAGCAGCCTACTTCTTCCTACCCCCACCCCCTAGAATGGCCTTATGACTGTCCCATGCATGCTTGAATTCCACTACTGTTTCTGACTCCACAACCTTCTCCGGAAGGCGCTCCATGCATCCACAACCCTCTGTGAAAAAGCTTCCTTACATTACCTCTGAGTCAGCCTCTATCTTCAAATTGTGCCCCTTGTTCTGGCACACCTCTTTTTGAAAGATGCTACCCTCTTGGACTTTGTTGATTCCCTTGAGGTACTTGAAAGTTTCTATCATGTTCCCCTCTCCCTCCTTTCCTCGAGGCTATACATATTAAGCTCCTTTAGTCTCTTTTCATATGTCTTCCGGTGCAGACCCTGCACCATTTTAGTTGCCCTCCTCTGGACAGCTTCCATCCTGTCTGTGTCTTTGCGGAGATTGGGTCTCCAGAACTGCATGCAGTACTCCAGATGGGGCCTGACCAGCTGTCTGTACAGAGGGATAATAACTTCCTGTTTTGTACTGGTGATGCCTCCCATGCATCCCAGTATCCCCCCAGCCCTCCTTGCTGCCCTCTCACATTGCTTGCACACCTTTAGGTCATCTGATATGACTACCCCAGGTCCCTTTCCATTTTGTTGTTGTTAGTATCTCACCCCCATTGTATACCTTCCCTGGGTTTTGTTTCCCAGGTGCATTACCTTGCACTTCTTAGCATTGAATCTAAGCTGCCATACATTTGACCATTCCACTAACCTTGCCAGTCCCTTCTCATCCTTTCCACCCCACCTTGTGCATCAACTCTGTTGCAGATCTTTGTGTCATCTGCAAAGAGACATACTTTTCCTTCCAGTGCTTGTGTCATGCATTATAAAGACATTGAAGAGGACCGGTCCTAATACTGAACTCTCATGGGTACCCTTACTAGTAACCCCTTTCTTCAGAGTGAATCCATTTACTATTACCTCTGTGTCCTATTCTCCAGCAAATTCTTTACCCAGGCTGTCATCCTGGGACCCACTCCCAGGCTGGCTAACTTGTATATTAATCTTTTGTGTGGCACTGTGTCAAATTCCTTGCTAAAAGTCTAGGTAGGCCATGTCCACAGCCCCTCCCTGATCTACTACTTTGGTCACCCAGTCAAAGAAATCTATCAGATTCGTCTGCCATGACCTTCCCACTGTGAATCCATGCTGCCTTGGGTCCTGTGCCCCTCTGGCATCTAGATACTCGACAATTCTTTCCTTCAGAAGTGATTCCATCATTTTCCCTATCACCGAGGTTAAACTAACAGGTCTGTAGTTTCCTGCTTCTGCCTTGCTCCCACTTTTGTGAAGGGGAATCACATCTGCCCTCCTCCAGTCCTCGGGTACCACCCCATCCTCCCATGATTTGTTAAAGAGGGTAGTCAGTGGTGTCACTAGTTCTACCCTTTAGTTCTTTAGAATTCTGGGATGAAGCCCATCAGGCCCCATTGCTTTGTCCACCTTCAGTTTTAAGAGTTCTTTCAGAACCCTTTCTTCTGTAAATGGCTGGTATCAACTTCTGTATCCAGAGTGTTTCTACTGTTTGTTTTAGGTACCTCCCTTCATTTGTAAATACTGAGCAAAATATTTGTTTAGTATCTCTGCCTTTTACAGTCTCCTCTGCCCACCCTCCCCCCTTTATTAAGCCTCACTATCCTCCCTTGGTTTTCTTCCTCCTGATGTACCTATAAAGGTTTTATCCCCTTTTAACTGAGTTGGCTATCTTTCTCGTGTTTGGGCCTTTGCTGTTCTGACTGCCTTCCCAGCTTCCTTTGCTTTAACTGATACAGTTCTCTGTCCTGCTCCTTCTGTGATTCCTTGTACTTCCTGAATGCTTTCTTTCTCTTGAACCTTCACTGCCACTTCCTTTGAGAACCATAGTGGTTTCTACATCGTTTTGTTTTGTTTATTTGCTTCACACAAAGGCTCATTACCTCTGTGAAGGCAGTTTTATTATTCCCATTGTTCTTCCACCCTCCTTCCTGCCCATTTGCTAGTGCATTCCTTAGGCACTCACCCATTTTGTAAAGTCAGCCCTCCTAAAGTACAGTACTTTTGCCTTTGTATGGCTTGACTCTATTGCTGTGTTTATTGTGAACCATACTGTTCGATGGTCGCTAGTTCCTCAGATGGCTACCCACTTTACATCTGTGATCCTCTCCATTTCCATTTGAGAGAACCAGGTCTCAAGATTGCCCTCTTGGTGGGCTCCATTACTAGTTGTTCGAGGCATGCCCCTGTAGGGCATCTAGAATAACCTCACTTTCAAGTGGCTGCTGCAACTGCACTCCAGTTAACATCTGGCATATTCAGATCACCCATCAGCAATATCTCCCTTTTCTGCCATTCTAAGTATACTTTCTATCATTTCCTTGTCCATTTCCTCCCCCTGAGAAGGGGGTCTGTATACAACCCCTGTGTGGATTGTGGTGCCATTGCCTGTCTCAAAATTTACCCACAGTGCTTCTTCTCCTCCTCCTCCCCCCTGTTTACCCTTTTGTTCTGTTGCTTTTATTCTTTCCCTTATGTAAAGAGCTACTCCTCCTCTTTTACCCTCCCTGTCCCTCCTGTAGATAGTGTATCCTGGTATGTTTACGCCCAGTCATGGTTTTGTGTACCATGTTTCTGTGACTGCCACGATATCCAGATGTTCCTCCTCCATCAAGGCCACTAATTCAGGAAGCTTGTTACCCAGACTACGGGCATTGGTACTCATTGCTCTCCATTTTTTGATGGCTTTACCTTCTGTTGCAGCATCCCCCCACTGACCTTTCTACCTCGGTCTTTGTCTCATTTAGTACTCTGTTTTGTGGGGAGAAGCTGGGATTTCCCTGCTGCTTATCAGTGCCTCCCTCTTTGACTAGTTTAATAGCTTGCCTGTTAAGAACTGTAATTGTTTGATGATTATCTGCTTTCTTAATAATGATATAGTAGTTAGTCTAACCTGCCTAATTTGCAGTATGGACTTTTCTGTTAATCACCACCATCTTGGTTCTGGACTGCCAGTATGCAACAATCAGTACCTTTGGGGGCCCTAAAATGGGCCTGCCCCCAGGGATCTTGTGGGAGTGAATCTCTGTAGGAATTGTAGTTTTCTCCCTTTGGCGCTTAAATGGACCTGGAGGGGGAGCCCTTGCTGTGACAGACTGATAGATCAACGAATCAAACCTTTTGGATCACTGGGAACATCCTGAGCTGCCTGCAGCAGCGAGTCAGTGTGAAGTAGGAGTTAAAAGTGAGAGGAGCTTGAGAGATTCGAGCAGCTGCTCCTGCGTAGTACGTAGGGGAAATCACTGGGAAGACTGTGACTGGCCTGCCTGCTTCCATCTTCCTAAGTGAAGAGAACAGAACCAGAATCAGAGTCTATCCGAACTTGTGTCTTTCTACCTAATTGTGACTAATTTCGCCTGAAGAGGGACCAAGGACTTGCTTTTGAGCGATCAGCTTGTCAGGACTTCCATCACGACTGCAGAGCATACAGTTTGTGCAGAAGACCCTGTGTATTGCATCCGAACTGTCATTCAAACTGTGGTACTTCCTTGCCTTTACTATAAGTGTGCTGAATGAGAATAGTGGGTCACGATTTGGTTCCCCACTGCTTGAATGTGTCACGCTTGCTGGAAGCAGTATCCAGTAACCCTGACCAGAGAGAATACGTTTCCTTCAACCTGTCTGGGCCTCAGCACCATGGCCATGATTGCTGCTCACTCTGCAGAGAACCACCCGACAAGAGACCTGCCTGGGAAATCGACTCCCTGCTCAACATCAACGAACTGGAGCAACACCACGGTGAATCATGTGGGCCCTGCTTCTCCTGGCAAACCAGCCCTTCATCCTGAGGTCTCCACTTTGTCCCTCCTGCAACCTGGTCTGGGTATCGTGAGTAAATTACAGGATAGCTCCCTGCAACTACCTCCTAATCAAAGTGCGTCATCTGATTTAATTGTTCTGATTGACTGTCATGAACTGAGCCCTCCGGCTCCGGAATACAAATATTGGGTTAAAGTGCATGTTGTGTTTTCTTCTTCCTAAGGGCCCCAACAACAGCTGCAATGCTGGCCTACTCCGGGCAACGCTTCAGGCTAGCCTGTAACTCCAACTGGGTATCCAGAGTGTGGGTGTAACTGTGATAGAGGGTCGCTTAGAGGCATGCATACTTAAACCTGATTTAATCAGTAATAGAATCAAGCACCAGATTACGCCCCCTTCCTTGTTCATGCCCACAAATAAATCAGATCTGAATCTTTTTGCACTTAAACTGTTTGTGGTGTACCTCTGTACAGACAGCATTGAAATACTGTTGGTTGTTGTGGTAAATCTTGTTTTACAGGGGGTCTCCAGGGCCGAGCCAACTGATCTAGCCCTGGCGGTAAGTGCAACAAGTGTGGGGTTAAATCTGTTGTCAGGTGCTAATTGTAGTTTGTGTATTCAGTGAACCATTTAGGCCACTAGAGGGAAAAGAGGGGGGTAACAGTGTCCCAGAGGGCTGTACCCATAGCAGCTATGCTACCATTGACCCTCTCCTCCGGGTGGAGGCACCTGTTCCTAGAACTCAGGCCCCTCACCCTGTTCTCAGTCACGCAGGCAAGGGTAGTATCCCTTGGGGTAGTGCCACCTAGGGGTTACATTAACATAGCATAATCCCCCTATGCCATGCCTTATTCTTTACTTCTGTCATGGCTGATCCCTCATTTCTGTAGGAATTGCCGGCAGATGTGACTCCATGTCTGATTCCCCCCAACCATGTAATTACTATCCCTATGAACATCTTAATTAATCATTAATGCCTGATGAACATATAACGCCCCAAAGTGGGGGGGCATACCTTAATTGCCTGTTTGTCTGCCTTAGCTCCTGTCATTGTAGCATCATCTGTGATGCTGCCGGGGTTTCTCTGAATGTTCCCTGTATACTGCCACAGCCCAGGGTCCAGAGATGTGCCCAAGAAGTCCCCGTAGCTCCCTCATTTAATTTCTGCCCTCCATGGGCTTTGGGAGTGATGCGGAGCCACTGGCTGAGTTCCCTTAAGCTTTACGGCTTGCCGGTGCCCGACTCCCAACTGCAATTGCAGTCAAGAAATGAATTCCCAGTGGTCCCGGCCTCGCCTGGGGCTGACTGGGGACCATCGTGGGATGCGAAAGGAGCCTATAAATATTTTAAATAAAGAGCGCCATGAAGTGCTCAAGTTTCGGGTTATGAATATTAAAAAGCGAGTCCATGAATATTAATGAGCTACCGGCTGCTGCCTAAGGACTAATAATTTTGGCAGCAGCGACAGCCCAAAGGCTCAAAATAAATGTAAACTGAGGGCAATATTTGAAAGGATAGTTAAGGGGCTACTGAGAAAAGGGGGAAATGATTAAATAAAGAACTGTTCATGGCTGCTTCAGATCTTTAAACCTTTGTACTTGGATAAATGCCTGTCTGCTGCTAAGGGGCACTTAATTTTGGCAGCAGCGACAGGCTAAGAACTGAAAGGAAATGTTTAAACTGGGCAGTACTCAGAAGGGAACAAAAGGAACTACTGAATAGTGGGTCAAGAAAGCAAATAAAGTAATTAACCTGGCTGCACCAGATCTTTGTCTTTGAAACTGTAATAGACTGCAGAGTTCAGCAGCCATTTTAGTGCAGCAACAGCCAATTGGAAAGCCAGGATTTCTAGCAAGGAGTGCTGGGACAATGCCAGAGACTTGTGGGGCTTTACCCAGTGCTTGTGGGGCAAAAGCAGGGACCTAATTCAGGCGCCAAAACAGGGAGCCTATTTTGCATTCAGTGAGGCTAATGAATATTCATTTTGTGGACTGACCAGCATTTTTAGCCAATTGCAGTGGGAGCAGCAAGTGGTCTCAGCCAATCAGGGGCCTCAGAAGGACTCCATAAAAGACAGTGCTTTTTCAGGCTGAGTAGTGTTCTAGTGGGAGCCCCCACTGGCGTGAGGGCTCAGGCCCTCTGTTCCAGAATATGCCTAGCGATCCAGTGCAAGCCCCTCCACAGGGGAGGGGGCTTTCTTCTGCCAGAAAGACAAGTGGCTGCAGGCAGCAAAAGTCGTTAGCCTGGGGCTTGCCAGAAATTGTTCTACATGGCTGGCCAGCACCTTTCCACGTTTTTGGAAAAGTGTGGGTGAACCTGAACCTTCAGCTGTGAGAGAACATGTTCTACCTCAGCAGTGAGTATGCTGAAGAAAGCCTGAAACCTTAAAGAAAAGAAAGCCATTTCTTCAAGTTATCTGAGTGAGTAAACTGCTTCTGACAAGTGCAAGTGTGAGAATTTTTTGAGGGGCAGTGAAACTCAAAAGTGTACTACTTATGACTATTTGTCTACACCCTGCGTTTCACCCAAAGCACAGGAAGGGTGGACATTTGCAAGTGACCACAGCAGTGTCCAGTTTAAGTACATAAATGTGTCTGATTTGATAAGTGCCTACAGGACTGGAAGGGGAATACTCAAAGGTTGGGGTTCCTCCTGACATTGCCTGGGAGGTCCAGTATTTGTCCGTTGAAGTTGCTAATGCCAGCACTGCCAAGACGAACTTGTGTAATGGTCATGACATCCAGTGGGAGCTGTGAACTCCAGCAAAGCCACAAGGGACTGAGACTTTGTGAGGCATGCTTGAGAGAAGCTGCAGTAACTGTTTTGAATTTCCAAGTCAAGATACAGTGTTGTGACAGAAAAAAGTTGTCTGATATGGACTGTGAGTAATCGCGTAACCCTAGCCTTAGGGAGAAAGCACCCATCCAAGTATCTGAAAGCTGAGAGGACCATGGTGGCCACGCTGGCCTGTGGTTGAAATGACTAAGATAAATGTGCCAATGAATAAATGTACTGAACGCAACGCATCCATTAGATTAGGCTTGGAACACAGCCTGGTAGTGTGCCACCTAGGGCGTTACCATATGCGTTTCCCCTGGGGGGTATAGCCCAGACATGGGGTTGAGACGTGTCAGCCCCGGTCCCAGCCTGGTCATCCAGTAAAGTGGTTTCAGCCAAGAAGGGGGCACTGCCTTCAGAAGTTAATATGTAGTCTTCCATCTGCACAGCTGTAAGATCTGGAGGTCAGTATAGGGGGCAGGCTATTAGCTTGCCTGCATCTTGACCTCAGGAGTTAGAGTCTGCCTGCTGAAAGCACTAATTTCTACTTTGTACAGACTAATCCTGACCTACCTATGATGGCTCCTAATCTGTTAGTATACAGGGTCCGGCCCTGTATCAAGAAAAGTTCTGAGTTGCCAAGTTCTGCAAGCTACATTTAGCGTGTGTTCAGGAGTACAATGTAAAGATATTCTTCTTGTTTCTGCAAGGGCCCCATCTAGCTGGCCACCAACAGCTGCACCAAACATCAGGCCTGCACCTCAAGAACTTTAGTTACTGGGTGCCCAGGTTAATGTGTGAGATCGCAGGGTCTTATACAGTGTGGGAACTGGTACCAGTGTGGGTATTTGCTGCTGCTTTCTAACAACTGTGTTAACTTTTTAAATGCAGCTAGCCAGATAGACAGCCAGGGAACTGACTACCTCAGAGGTTGGTGGGTGCTACTGAGATTGGTGCTTAAAGGTAAATTGCGAAATGGTCACTGTGATTTATGCCAATTTAAAACCCTAAAACCAGTTACCAGATCTATATGTAAATCTTGTAAATAGCTTGACCTCTACTCCAATTCACCCATCCTAGCCCTTCCCCAGGTAAATACATTGGTGTTGGTTTTTGCATAACCTTTGTGTCATGAAAATATTATTAGTAGTGAGTCAATAACTGAAAATGTTTGAGTTGTGAGGAAATGTTTGTTGGATCATGGTTGGAGTGGCATCAATGTAATGTGGGTGAGTACAGCATCCCAGAGGGTTGTACCAGGTATTATGCTAGCCCACTTAAAGGTAAACTCTGGGTGGAGGCACTGTGCAAATGTTATTCTTGAGAAAGAATCAGTTTAAAGTTAACCTAAGGACCCAGGCCCCTCAACCTGGTTTGGCCAGCCAGGCATGGGTAGTGTAGCCCTCAAATACATGGCGTCAGGGTTACAGACAAACTACAAAACACCTCATGGTCTGGAGCCTTGCTAACACGTGTGACAGCCACGTATTAACACATGCTGCAACCACCCTAAACAAATCACAACCTGTCACAGACACAGCCCCTAAAAACCAGCAGAAATACAAGCTACCTCCTGACATTGCCCTAACCTAAAATCCCTTCCTATTACTAACCCATCACTCTTAAGCCTCGCCCACAGAACAGCCATTCCCCTTGACGTTCTGGTGCTATTTCGCTAGTGTTTCCTCTGTGCTGCTGCCACCTTTGTACTGATGCCACCAATACCTAGCCACGCTGCCGCCACCTTTATATTACTGCTGCTGATACCCAGCCACACTGTGCCGCATTTATGCTGCTGCCGCCAGAACCCAGCTGCTCCAAATCACATTGACATAATGCTCCCAACCACAAACTCTCTACTGTTCCTGACCACACACTCCATGCGGCTGCAGACCAGAAATGCCATGCCACTCCCCAGCACCAACCTGAACATGCTGGGGATGGTCTGCTGCAGACACACCTCCATTTCTGGGAGTACCCTATACACTGTGTAACAGCTGAACAGACAAATAAATCTAATGCACTAGAAACACCACTACACCACTAAAAACACATTAGGAAAAAAAATGAAAAGGCAAAACCTGGAAATGATCACAAAAGAAATCTACACTAAAAATCACCATCCTTATGAAATAAAGACAGGATTTGACAAAGTTCCATATTCTTGTGAAATATCACCATCTGAGGGCCTAACAGCCTCATAAAGACATTCACCCCGGGCTTATTACGTTACAATTTCATTAGCCCTTTGATGGTAATATGTAAGCAATAAGACATGAGGGGATATGTGTTGTGCTGGCACAATGCATGCCCAGTGACGTCGTGAGAAGTCACTTCAGACCCTGAAGTTGGGTTGTGCTAGCACCACGCACACCCTGTTGCATCTTATTGCATTTGTAAAATGGGTTATCTGAGAACATTTAAAAACATAAAAAAAAATGTTTTTTTACACAGGTATTTTCTTTTAACTAGTAACTAGTAAAAAACAGTTCCTCTCTAGCTGTCAAGTATCAGTGTAACCACACATTCAACAGACCGAATGTTTGTTTACTTTGAAATTCAGGCATTCAGAACTTCTGCAGAATTCTACTGGCTAGATGTTCTCCTCTGCATACATACACACACACAATAGAAGACCTCAGTAAAGCCAAGGATTCAAAGGTATCTAGGGCAGAGCAAATAGCAAAGATTTCTCTGGTAGGCAATTAAGGATGGAGGGGGTCGGCCATGGCCAGAAAAGAAGCTCCCCCCAAAAAATAACTCTCAGTAGTACCTCATTTTAGTTTGTGTACGTGTATAAGGAGGAGAATATAAAGACAAAACATATTTGATTATTTGAATTGTTGATTTTATTTTGAGGAAATCTAATTATTAGGGTCTAGGTGTTTTTTTTTAGTGAGTAAAGGTGGCAGCCATATTTGTAATGGAAATCATAACTTTAAAAAAAGGCATTTATATTGTTAGTGTGCTGTGTCATGATTGCCAGCACTTTTTTACCCATGCATTGTGCTGTCAGTGCACATGCCCTAACTAATCATGATGCAGTATTTTCTCTACCCATTTTATAATTCCTTATATATGATATTTTGCCATCAGATATTTATTCTCATTCCCTCTCTCTCTCGCATTTACAAATAAAATGCATCTTTCTTGGTAATAAAACCACAGAAATTGGGAAATGTGTCATTAGGGTTTTGAACCCTAGTGTCCACCCCTCTTCCATCCCTTACCCTCGTGGTCCAAGGACTAGCTTCAGGCTTGGGGCCATGGCCCATAGTTTGTCTTGTGTGATGTTTGGCTTTATGCAGAGTATTTGAATCATAGCGGCGCATAGCCCCGGACCTTTAGTTTGTTTATTGCAGGGTGCTACAAGCTGTGTGTGAAGTGATGTACCTAAGGTACATGTCCCCCGATCTGTAGTTTGCTTATCGCAGGGTGCTACAAGCTGTGTGTGAAGCGATGTACCTAAGGTGCATGTCCCCAGATCTGTAGTTTACTTAGCGCAGGGTGCTACAAGCTGTGTGTGAAGCGATGTACCTAAGGTGCATGTCCCCAGATCTGTAGTTTACTTAGCGCAGGGTGCTACAAGCTGTGTGTGAAGCGATCTACCTAAGGTGCATATCCCCAGATCTGTAGTTTGTCTGTCACAGGGTGCTACAAGCTGTGTGTGAAGTGATGTACCTAAGGTGCATGTCCCCAGATCTGTAGTTTACTTAGCGCGGGGTGCTACAAGCTGTGTGTGAAGCAATGTACCTAAGGTGCATGTCCCCAGATCTGTAGTTTGCTTAGCGCATGAGGTGCTACAAGCTGTGTGTGAAGCGATGTACCTAAGGTGCATGTCCCCAGATCTGTAGTTTGCTTAGCGCAGGGTGCTACAAGCTGTGTGTGAAGCGATGTACCTAAGGTGCTTGTCCCCAGATCTGTAGTTTGTTTATCGCAGGGTGCTACAAGCTGTGTGTGAAGCGATGTACCTAAGGTGGATGTCCCCATATCTGTAGTTTGCTTATCGCAGGGCGCTACAAGCTGTGTGTGAAGTGATGTACCTAAGATGCATGTCCCCAGATCTGCAGTTTACTTAGCACAGGGTTCTACAAGCTGCGCGTAAAGCAATGTACCTAAGGTGCACGTCCCCAGATCTGCAGTTTGCTTAGCGCAGGGTGCTACAAGCTGTGTGTGAAGTGATGTACCTAAGGTGCATGTCCCCAGATCTGTAGCTTGCTTAGTGCAGAGTGCTACAAGCTGTGTGTGAAGCAATCTACCTAAGGTGCATATCCCCAGATCTGTAGTCTGTCTATCGCAGGGTGCTACAAGCTGTGTGTGAAGCAATCTACCTAAGGTGCATATCCCCAGATCTGTAGTTTGTCTATCGCAGGGTGCTACAAGCTGTGTGTGAAGTGATGTACCTAAGGTGCATGTCCCCAGATCTGTAGTTTACTTAGCGCAGGGTGCTACAAGCTGTGTGTGAAGCGATGTACCTAAGGTGCATGTCCCAGGATCTGTAGTTTGTTTATTGCAGGGTGCTACAAGCTGTGTGTGAAGCAATGTACCTAAGGTGCATGTCCCCAGATCTGTAGTTTACTTATCGCAGGGTGCTACAAGCTGGGTGTGAAGCGATGTACCTAAGGTGCATGTCCCCAGATCTGGAGTTTGCTTAGCGCAGGGTGCTACAAGCTGTGTGTGAAGCGATGTACCTAAGGTGCATGTCCCCAGATCTGTAGTTTGCTTATTGCAGGGTGCTACAAGCTGTGTGTGAAGCGATGTACCTAAGGTGCATGTCCCCAGATCTGTAGTTTGTTTATTGCAGGGTGCTACAAGCTGTGTGTGAAGCGATGTACCTAAGGTGCATGTCCCCAGATCTGTAGTTTACTTATTGCAGGGTGCTACAAGCTGTGTGTGAAGTGATGTACCTAAGGTGCATGTCCCCAGATCTGTAGTTTGTTTATCGCAGGGTGCTACAAGCTGTGTGTGAAGCGATGTACCTAAGGTGCATGTCCCCAGATCTGTAGTTTGCTTAGCGCAGGGTGCTACAAGCTGTGTGTGAAGCGATGTACCTAAGGTGCATGTCCCCAGATCTGTAGTTTGTTTATCGCAGGGTGCTACAAGCTGTGTGTGAAGCGATGTACCTAAGGTGCATGTCCCCCGATCTGTAGTTTACTTATTGCAGGGTGCTATAAGCTGCGTGTGAAGTGATGTACCTAAGGTGCACGTCCCCAGATCTGTAGTTTACTTATTGCAGGGTGCTAAAAGCTGTGTGTGAAGCGATGTACCTAAGGTGCATGTCCCCAGATCTGTAGTTTGTTTATCGCAGGGTGCTACAAGCTGTGTGTGAAGCGATGTACCTAAGGTGGATGTCCCCATATCTGTAGTTTGCTTATCGCAGGGTGCTACAAGCTGTGTGTGAAGTGATGTACCTAAGATGCATGTCCCCAGATCTGCAGTTTACTTAGCACAGGGTTCTACAAGCTGTGTGTGAAGTGATGTACCTAAGGTGCATGTCCCCAGATCTGTAGTTTGTTTAGTGCAGGGTGCTACAAGCTGTGTGTGAAGCAATCTACCTAAGGTGCATATCCCCAGATCTGTAGTTTGTCTATCGCAGGGTGCTACAAGCTGTGTGTGAAGTGATGTACCTAAGGTGCATGTCCCCAGATCTGTAGTTTACTTAGCGCAGGGTGCTACAAGCTGTGTGTGAAGCGATGTACCTAAGGTGCATGTCCCCAGATCTGTAGTTTGTTTATTGCAGGGTGCTACAAGCTGTGTGTGAAGCGATGTACCTAAGGTGCATGTCCCCAGATCTGGAGTTTACTTATCGCAGGGTGCTACAAGCTGGGTGTGAAGCGATGTACCTAAGGTGCATGTCCCCAGATCTGGAGTTTGCTTAGCGCAGGGTGCTACAAGCTGTGTGTGAAGCGATGTACCTAAGGTGCATGTCCTCAGATCTGTAGTTTGCTTATTGCAGGGTGCTACAAGCTGTGTGTGAAGCGATGTACCTAAGGTGCATGTCCCCAGATCTGTAGTTTGTTTATTGCAGGGTGCTACAAGCTGTGTGTGAAGCGATGTACCTAAGGTGCATCTCCCCAGATCTGTAGTTTGTTTATTGCAGGGTGCTACAAGCTGTGTGTGAAGCGATGTACCTAAGGTGCATGTCCCCAGATCTGTAGTTTACTTATTGCAGGGTGCTACAAGCTGTGTGTGAAGCGATGTACCTAAGGTGCATGTCCCCAGATCTGTAGTTTGTTTATTGCAGGGTGCTACAAGCTGTGTGTGAAGCGATGTACCTAAGGTGCATGTCCCCAGATCTGTAGTTTACTTAGCACAGGGTGCTACAAGCTGTGTGTGAAGCGATGTACCTAGGTGCATCTCCCCAGATCTGTAGTTTGTTTATCGCAGGGTGCTACAAGCTGTGTGTGAAGCGATGTACGTAAGGTGCATGTCCCCAGATCTGGAGTTTGTTTATCGCAGGGTGCTACAAGCTGTGTGTGAAGCGATGTACCTAAGGTGCATGTCCCCAGATCTGTAGTTTGCTTATCGCAGGGTGCTACAAGCTGTGTGTGAAGCGATGTACCTAAGGTGCATGTCCCCAGATCTGTAGTTTGCTTATCCAGGGTTGCTACAAGCTGTGTGTGAAGCGACGCACCTAAGGTGCATCTCCCCAGATCTGTAGTTTGCTTATCGCAGGGTGCTACAAGCTGTGTGTGAAGTGATGTACCTAAGGTGCATGTCCCCAGATCTGTAGTGTGTTTATCACAGGGTGCTACAAGCTGTGTGTGAAGTGATGTACCTAAGGTGCATCTCCCCAGATCTGTAGTTTGTTTATTGCAGGGTGCTACAAGCTGTGTGTGAAGCAATGTACCTAAGGTGCATGTCCCCAGATCTGTAGTTTACTTATCGCAGGGTGCTACAAGCTGGGTGTGAAGCGATGTACCTAAGGTGCATGTCCCGAGATCTGGAGTTTGCTTAGCGCAGGGTGCTACTAGCTGTGTGTGAAGCGATGTACTTAAGGTGCATGTCCCCAGATCTGTAGTTTGCTTATTGCAGGGTGCTACAATCTGTGTGTGAAGCGATGTACCTAAGGTGCATGTCCCCAGATCTGTAGTTTGTTTATTGCAGGGTGCTACAAGCTGTGTGTGAAGCGATGTACCTGAGGTGCATGTCCCCAGATCTGTAGTTTACTTATTGCAGGGTGCTACAAGCTGTGTGTGAAGTGATGTACCTAAGGTGCATGTCCCCAGATCTGTAGTTTGTTTATTGCAGGGTGCTACAAGCTGTGTATGAAGCGATGTACCTAAGGTGCATGTCCCCAGATCTGTAGTTTGCTTACGCAGGAGTGCTACAAGCTGTGTGTGAAGCGATGTACCTAGGTGCATCTCCCCAGATCTGTAGTTTGTTTATCTGAGGGTGCTACAAGCTGTGTGTGAGCGATGTACCTAAGGTGCATGTCCCAGATCTGTGAGTTTGTTTATCGCAGGGTGCTACAAGCTGTGTGTGAAGCGATGTACCTAAGGTGCATGTCCCCAGATCTGTGAGTTTGCTTATCGCAGGGTGCTACAAGCTGTGTGTGAAGCGATGTACCTAAGGTGCATGTCCCCAGATCTGTAGTTTGCTTAGTGCAGGGTGCTACAAGCTGTGTGTGAAGCGATGTACCTAAGGTGCATGTTCCCAGATCTGTAGTTTGTCTATCGCAGGGTGCTACAAGCTGTGTGTGAAGTGATGTACCTAAGGTGCATGTCCCCAGATCTGTAGTTTGCTTATCGCAGGGTGCTACAAGCTGTGTGTGAAGCGATGTACCTAAGGTGCATGTCCCCAGATCTGTAGTTTGCTTAGCGCAGGGTGCTACAAGCTGTGTGTGAAGCGATGTACCTAAGGTGCATGTTCCCAGATCTGTAGTTTGTCTATCGCAGGGTGCTACAAGCTGTGTGTGAAGTGATGTACCTAAGGTGCATGTCCCCAGATCTGTAGTTTACTTATTGCAGGGTGCTACAAGCTGTGTGTGAAGTGATGTACCTAAGGTGCATGTCCCCAGATCTGTAGTTTGTTTATTGCAGGGTGCTACAAGCTGTGTGTGAAGCGATGTACCTAAGGTGCATGTCCCCAGATCTGTAGTTTACTTATTGCAGGGTGCTACAAGCTGTGTGTGAAGTGATGTACCTAAGGTGCATGTCCCCAGATCTGTAGTTTGTTTATTGCAGGGTGCTACAAGCTGTGTGTGAAGCGATGTACCTAAGGTGCATGTCCCCAGATCTGTAGTTTACTTAGTGCAGGGTGCTACAAGCTGTGTGTGAAGCGATGTACCTAGGTGCATCTCCCCAGATCTGTAGTTTGTTTATCGCAGGGTGCTACAAGCTGTGTGTGAACCGATGTACCTAAGGTGCATGTCCCCAGATATGGAGTTTGTTTATCGCAGGGTGCTACAAGCTGTGTGTGAAGCGATGTACCTAAGGTGCATGTCCCCCGATCTGTAGTTTGCTTATCGCAGGATGGTACAAGCTGTGTGTGAAGCGATGTACCTAGGTGCATCTCCCCAGATCTGTAGTTTGTTTATTGCAGGGTGCTACAAGCTGTGTGTGAGCGATGTACCTAAGGTGCATCTCCCTGATCTGTAGTTTGTTTATCGTGGGTGCTACAAGCTGTGTGTGAAGCGATGTACCTAAGGTGCATGTCCCCAGATCTGTAGTTTGCTTATTGCAGGGTGCTACAAGCTGAGTGAAGATGAACCTAAGGTGCATGTCCCCAGATCTGTAGTTTGCTTAGCGCGGGGTGCTACAAGCTGTGTGTGAAGCGATGTACCTAAGGTGCATGTCCCCAGATCTGTAGTTTGCTTAGCGCAGGGTGCTACAAGCTGTGTGTGAAGCGATGTACCTAAGGTGCATGTTCCCAGATCTGTAGTTTGCTCTATTGAGGGTGCTACAAGCTGTGTGTGTGAAGTGATGTACCTAAGGTGCATGTCCCCAGATCTGTAGTTTACTTAGCGAGGGTGCTACAAGCTGTGTGTGAAGTGATGTACCTAAGGTGCATGTCCCCAGATCTGTAGTTTACTTATTGCAGGGTGCTACAAGCTGTGTGTGAAGTGATGTACCTAAGGTGCATGTCCCCAGATCTGTAGTTTGCTTGAGGTTGCTACAAGCTGTGTGTGAGTGATGTACCTAAGGTGCATGTCCCCAGATCTGTAGTTTGCTTATTGCAGGGTGCTACAAGCTGTGTGTGAAGCGATGTACCTAAGGTGCATCTCCCCAGATCTGTAGTTTGTTTATCGAGGGTGCTACAAGCTGTGTGTGAAGCGATGTACCTAAGGTGCATGTCCCCAGATCTGTAGGTTTGTTTATGCAGAGGTGCTACAAGCTGTGTGTGAGCGATGTACCTAAGGTGGATGTCCCCATATCTGTAGTTTGCTTATCGCAGGGTGCTACAAGCTGTGTGTGAAGTGATGTACCTAAGGTGCATGTCCCCAGATCTGTAGTTGGCTTATCACAGGATGCTACAAGCTGTGTGTGAAGCAATGTACCTAAGGTGCATGTCCCCAGATCTGTAGTTTGATTAGCGCAGGGTGCTACAAGCTGTGTGTGAATCGATGTACCTAAGGTGCATGTCCCCAGAGCTGTAGTTTACTTAGCGCAGGGTTCTACAAGCTGTGTGTGAAGTGATGTACCTAAGGTGCATGTCCCCAGATCTGTAGTTTGCTTAGTGCAGGGCGCTGCAAGCTGTACACAAAGCAGCCTGAGCATGGTGTATGTTCCCAGACCACTAACTTGCTTGGAGCAGGGCCTGCATCAGATCTGTACTGTATGGCACAAACCTATGCTTTGCTTTGTCTGGTGGCCTGCACGCCATATGGAAAGAGGCAGACCTGTGTTGCAGTGCTCGGTAACTACTGCTCGTGTCACATAAGGTGTTGCAGTTCCTGCAAGAAGCAGTGTACCCATGGTGCATAGCTTGGACCTGTTCCTTGATTGGGACATGAACCTGGTGGCCTTATACAAACAAACTGACCCATGTTGCATGGCCTCAGATCTATAGATTGCTTTCATAGAGTCCTAAGGGCTATGGGGAATACAGTATTTCTACAGAGATCAAAATAAACACTTTTGAAAAAAGATAGAGATCACACAATAAAACCCTAACTCAACGTTATACAAATCATTAAGTAAAGTAGAAGCAGTTTGCTCCCACCGGGGAAAAGGTGAGTTATGGTAGACTGGAACCTGTGATGCTACTAGTTCAAAATTCCAGCACAGCTAAATTCTTATGGCAAACATATGACAGAAATACCTTTGACTGGCTGGCCCACTACCCTTGAATCACTGGACAGGCCTCTCTGACATCACACCTTTGATCTCTGTGAACCACCTTTTTTTCCAGACTGGTCCAAACCTGATTTATTGTTCGCCTGGGCCTTGCATTGTTACCCTGGCCCTCTGGCACAGCTGTAAACATCTTACTCTGCCTTGGTCCTGTTTTTAATACAAAACATGTATTTTTTCCTATGGCAAGGACTCAGCCCTTTGACGTTTAGCCAAAACAAAGGGCCTTTATAGCACTGGAAAAGGACTGCTTACACAAAGGCCACTCCTAGCTGAGTGTCCTAAGGAATGAGCTACAGGGGAATGCAACTTTTAGTTTCCACCAGACCTCCCACCTTATCTGAAATACTTCATAGAGGCATAGATGATAATAAAAATAAACACAAAAAACACACAAAGAAAATACATTGCAAGTTGTTACAATATATTACAACTACTATCTTATATTTCTTCTCACAGGGCCTTGTGTGAAGCAGCATATACTTCATGCATGACGTCGTAGCTAGTGGGCCCTGCACGAGGCAGCAGACCCGTCGTGCAGAACCATAGGCCTGATCCATTGGTATACCATATCTGTTTCCTACTATTTGCCTCCATGTGGTTTTATGTGCTAGGTGTTTTAGTACTTCAAAGTTTTGCTTCGTGTGTAACCCCACTGCAAATGGGGGTTCCCAAAAGTCTTCCAGGAGCTTGCCTGAGTGCTCCAAGTCTGGGCGGTGTTCGGTGTCTGAGCTGTTTAAATGTGGTTCCGAGTGAGTGCTATTTGAGCCTCTACATACTGTTCTTTAAGAGCTGTCTGTTTGCAGACTTAATTAGTTTGTATTGAGGGACTGTGTATTTAATGCTCAAATCCCGCCCGAGCTGCTGCTAATTTGCTCCGTTTCTGCCGTCGCTACATGTGCAGAGGGAGCTTTGTTGAAAGATATAACTGTTTGCCAGAAATTGTTTAGAGCGACTAAGAAAATGTAGTTTGTGTAACCTGTCTTTATTTTAGCACGAACTGTTTCAGTGTAGCGCTTTCATTTTGGTCCTGAACTGCTGTGCTGATCCAATTGGGTTAAGGGAGCCCTAAAATGGAGCCTGTGGACGAATGAGAACTTGGACTCTTAATTTTGAGCCAGCCACAAGGGGATTGTATGGGCAGTGACTCTGGGAAATGTAGTTTTGACCTTGGCACCTTTTTCCACCAACAGAGGGAGTCTTATTGTGAGTGACAGCCGAACCAACCAACAGAATGATGTGGAGCTAAAGGAAATGCCCTGCTCAGTGACTGGAAAGATGAGATCAATTGTGACGGTGAAGAGAGAAGGAGCTCTGTGCTTCTGTAGTGTATAGTTTCACGCTGGAAGCACGTGTGAGGCCCTGAGATTCAGCCTGCAGCCGTTGTAAGCGTTAGTTTGGACTGAATCTGACTTGTGAGGAGAAAGAAGGAAGTCTGAAAGGTAGAAACTAGGCTAACCCTGTAGAAGACTGGAGAAATTGCTGAATTGTGCTCGATCGGTCAGGAACTGAAGCTGCTGTGTGTGCTCCCGGGTATTTTGCAGTAATTGCAATCGGGATCTAGGAGCAGCCTGCCTGGTATAGTACTTTCCTTTTACATATGAATGTGCGTAGTGCTTGTGGGGAATCGCTATTTCCAATCCCCTGTGCTGTGTGCTGTGTGTTGAAGCTGGAAGCAAACCCCAGCTTGTCTCGGACTAAATCCATTGGCTATCTACTGCAGTGGTGTCCAATCACAAGGACATCCACTATCCGTTTCTCAGCTTGGGTATTGTGAGTACAAATCAGGGTATTCCCCTGCAGCCTGTTTTCAATCACAAGTGTGTCATCTAATTATTGTTGTTTCACTTCTTCATGGACTGAGCCATCCAGCTCCGGATTACAATTGGGTGTTGTGCATATATTTTCTTCTACAGGGCCCTATCCATCTGCACCTGCCGGCCAACCCCGGGCAACAGACCTGGCTAGCCCCCAACCTGGGTACCCAGAGTGTGACTTTTCGGATCCTGTATGTGTGCACAGTACTGTGATTTAATTCAGTCAATTAACCTGATCTCCCCCTTCCGTGTTTTATTCCTCCTAAATAAACCAGATTTGATGTTGTTAAACTTTAAACTGTCTGAAGTGTCAGTACCTACATATCAAGCATTGTATTGGTTTGTGTATGTTGATTAACCTTATTTTACAGGGGGTCCCCAGAGACGACAGAATCAGTCTCGAGGGTAAGTGGTACTTTATGAATGAACAGTGTGTACATGTGGGGTATTGGGACTGTAACTTCTGTGCATTGTGTGAGCCACTAGAGGGAATAAAAGGGTGTCTCTGTGCCCCAGAGGGCTGTGACCAAGCTAGTCTAACACCCCCTCCCACTCCAGCACCCGTTATTGACCCTCTTTCTGTGGCTGAACCAATGCAGGCTCCTATTTCTGCACCTGCCATTAGTCACGACTCTTACCAAAGGTTGAGGATCTTCTCTGGCACCCTCCCCACCCCCCCCCAAGGGGAGGATGATTGGGACACCTGGATAGATTGTGTTGCCCCCCTGATACCTGAATGGAAGTGTGCGGAGGCTGAGAAATGAAAAAGAATCATAGAAAGTCTGAGGGGTCCTGTCCTAGAGGCCATTACATTTTTGAGGTCCACAAATCCTGATGCATCTGCCCAGAAGTACCTATCTGCACTTGAAGGCAATTTTGGGAGCATTGAGTCAGGGGATAGCTTGATGTGGATTTCAAGGTACAAAACCGTGGCCAGCGGAAAGTTTTTCTGCATATGTTACTCGTCTGGAAAGAGCTCTGCAGAAGGCTTACCGAAAAGGTGGGGTGGCCGCCAGTAACTTAAACCGTGTAAGATTGGAGCACCTACTACAACATGCAAAGCATTCTAAATTGCAGCTTCTTCAATTGAGGCTCCCAGACAGAAGGGGTAACCCACCAGACTATTGTGACTTAATAAAAAAACTTCGGGAGGTTGAAGATGAGGAGGGGGATTTTAATTCTGGGGTGAGCACAGCCCAAGTGATCACAGCATCGGAAGGTCTTTGTGAAGTGGGGACCAATGAGGGTGTGCCACCATAGGGTGAACTGCTGAGAGAATTCAGGGAAATAAAAAACAGTCTCTTTATGAAGGCTCCTCCTGCAAGTACAGGCCCCGACCCTCATCCGACTGCATCTGCTATGGGGGTGGGGGTACCCACCCATGCATCTCCTGCTGACAACAGCTCAAAACTCGATGTCTTGACCATGGAAGTGGGGAAATTGACGAGATGTCTCCAAATGCTTATCACGCCGCAGACAGAGATGGTACCAAGGTTTCCAGTTAGTAGTACCCCCGCCCTGGCTCCCAGTGTGACGCCTTGACCAGCTCAAACTCCAGAAAGTATGTTTTGCTATAATTGTGGGAAGGATGGGCACATGAAGAGAGAATGCCGGTCCCCAAAATACACAGACAGAGTTGCATATAGGCTACAAGGAGAGCTTCAGAGAACAACTCAGTGGTTAAGAGGTGCACAAAATGATCCCAGTGAGGGCCCCAAAAATGCTAACTCACGTCCCTTTGTGGCAAGGTCAGTTGCCCAGGTCCCCACTACCCCCTCTCCAGACTGGTCCAGAATAGAGGGTTCCTCCATGGAGACCACTGTAAAGGTGAATGGAGTGTCTACAAGAGCTGTATTAGACAGTGGCTCCCAAGTGACAATTATGTTCCAAGACTGGTATCAGAAGCATTTGTCTGATGTACCCTTATAACCGTTGGAGGGGCTGCATGTCTGGGGGTTAAGTGAGAAGGCCTACCCCTACTCTGGATATATCCGAATTTGGCTGTCTTTTCCCACCTCTGGCTGGAGTGGCCGAGCAAGTAGAGACCCTGGCCTTAGTGTGTCCCCCTACCGGACTGTATGTTGGGGTTCCTCTACTAATTGGGACTAATGCACATATGTTTGGATGGCTGGCACAGTTGTGTTATGAAAAACTGGGGTCCCGGACTGGTAGAGCTCTAAGAATTCTGGCCTTGATCCGGAAGGCCTACGATGCCCAGAGAGATGCTGACAAAGTGGAACCAGAGGAACCGGTTGGAGTTATCTGGAAAAAGGATCGCGAGTCTTTGATCCTGGCGCCAAATGCCTAGTGTACCTTACAGGGAGAGGTCCGTATCCGAAAGGATGTCAAGAATAAAATATTAATGTTGGATGCACCAGGCGATGGAAAATTGCCAGAAGGACTGCTGGTCAAGCCTAGCATTTTGCCTGCTAGAGCCCATGCTTATGCCAGAAGGGTAATGGTTCAAGTTCATAATGTGTCTGACAGAGAGATTCGATTAAATAGAGGTTGCACCCTGGCTGATGTGCATTGTGCAGACACTGCAGTGCTACCCAGCAGCAAGAGTTCGGGGAAGAATGACAGAGTAATGCCTGACTTGTTTGATTTCGTGACTCCCATTGCCAGCTGAATGGAAAGTGAGGGTCAGTGAGAAGCTTGCCCAGAGAGACCAGGTGTTTTCTTTAAAGGAATGGGGCGTAGGATGCATGCAAGCTGAGCACAATATCCGCTGCATGACTTAAAGACCATTTCGTGAGAGGTCTCAGGCCTGGCACCCAAGGACATAGATGATGTGAGACTGCATCTGCAGAGATGTTAGCTGCTGGTGTAATACAAGAACTAGAAGCTCCTTATGCTTCCCATTGTGGTAGTGAGGAAAAAGAATGGGACAGTAGGGATGTGTGTGGATTATCGCACCTTAAACCGGCGGACTATCCCTGATCAGTACACAATGCCCCACATTCAGGATGCTTTAGACTGCCTGAACGGTAGTAAGTGGTTCTCAGTGTTGGATCTTTGCAGTGGGTACTACCAGATCCTGATGGCCCCAGAAGACTTTGAAAAGACCGCCTTTATCTGTCCACTTGGTTTCTGTGAATTCATAAGGATGCTTCAAGGGATTTCAGGTGCTCCAGCCACTTTTCAACGACTGATGGAGCATGCAGTGGGGGACATGAACTTGTTAGAGTGCCTGGTAATCCTAGATGATGTTATTGTGTTTGGCAGCTCACTGGAGGAACATGAGAGCAGACTCTTAATTTTGAGCCAGCCACAAGGGGATTGTATGGGCAGTGACTCTGGGAAATGTAGTTTTGACCTTGGCGCCTTTTTCCACCAACAGAGGGAGTCTTATTGTGAGTGACAGTCGAACCAACCAACAGAATAATGTGGAGCTAAAGGAAATGCCCTGCTCTGTGACTGGAAAGATGAGATCAGTTGTGACAGTGAAGAGAGAAGGAGCGCTGTGCTTCTGCAGTGTGTAGTTTCACGCGGGAAGCGCGTGTGAGGCTCTGAGGTTCAGCCTGCAGCCGTTGTAAGCGCTAGTTCGGACTGAATCCAACTTGTGAGGAGAAAGAAGGAAGTCTGAAAGGTAGAAACCAGGATTACCCTGTAGAAGACTGGAGAAATTGCTGAATCGCGCTCGGTCTGTCAGGAACTGAAGCTGCTGTGTGTGCTCCCGGGTATTTTGCAGTAATTGTGACCGGGATCTAGGAGCAGCCTGCCTGGTATAGTACTTTCTTTTTACATATGACTGTGCATAGTGCTTGTGGGGAATCGCTATTTCCAATCCCTTGTGCTGTGTGCTGTATGTTGAAGCTGGTAGCAAACCTCAGCTTGTCTCGGACTAAATCCATTGGCTATCTACTGCAGTGGGGTCCAGTCACAAGGACCTTGTCTCCATGCCCTGTTGTTCTGGCAACCCAGAAGAACATCCACCATCCGGTTCTCAGCTTGGGTATTGTGAGTACAAATCAGGGTATTCCCCTGCAGCCTGTTTTCAATTACAAGTGTGTCATCTAATTATTGTTGTTTCACTTCTTCATGGAGTGAGCCATCCAGCTCCGGATTACAATTGGGTGTTGTGCATATATTTTCTTCTACAGGGCCCTGTCCATCTGCACCTGCCGGCAACGGACCTGGCTAGCCCCCCAACCTGGGTACCCAGAGTGTGACTTTTCAGACCCTGTATGTGTGCACAGTACTGTGATTTAATTCGGCCAATTAACCTAATCTCCCCCTCCTGTGCTTTATTCTCCCTAAATAAACCAGATTTGATGTTGTTAAACTGTCTGAAGTGTCAGTACCTACATGTCAAGCATTGTATTGGTTTGTGTATGTTGATGAACCTTATTTTACAGGGGGTTCCCAGAGACGAGCCTCAGAATCAGTCTCGAGGGTAAGTGGTACTTTATGAATGAACAGTGTGTACAATCAATCAATCAATCAATCAAGTCTTTATTTAACCAGGTGTTCATCGTTGAGCAGAAGCTCATTTGCAAGATGGACCTGGGTGAAGTATGAACAATTGTATATACAGGTCAACACAGGTATTTACAAGGCAATACAGATAATACTGTTTACAGAGAGGAAGAAAAAGAAGTTCATATGTACATAGAATTATAGATATTGTACAGATTACAGGGTATTTACATACATAGAAGTGTCTATAGGAAGATAAAGCAGGTTATCTAAGGTTGCAGGAGGAAGTAAAGCAGGTTATCTAAGGTTGCAAGAGGAAGTAACAGAAGAAAAAAAAATGTACATGTGGGGTATTGGGACTGTAACTTATGTGCATTGTGTGAGCCACTAGAGGGAATAAAAGGTGGTCTCAGTGTCCCAGAGGGCTGTAACCAAGCTAATCTATTTATTTCTTTAGTTTTTGTTGAACAGGTAAGTGCACTAGGCAGATTCTACCTATTTTCAGGCGCGACCCGGGGGAGGGAGATACAGATGAATGTCAGCTGACCTTGAACCAGATTAAGCTGTTGGTGGTATTTTTAATGAATGAGGGAAATTCGGCCAGGACACGGGGGAAACATCCCCTACTCTTTTCCAGAAGTGCCATGGGATCTTTAACATCCACCTGAACTACCACCAGGACAGGCAGATGGGACCTCGGTTTAACGTCTCATCCGAAAGACGGCACCTCAGGAGTGCAGCACCCCCCTCATGCTGCACTACAGTGTCAGTATTGGGATATTAACCCATGTGCCTGGTGTGGGGATAGAACCCACAGCCTTCTGATTTCCCGGCCTCAGAGGCGAGTGTGCTACCTGCTGAGCCACTGACACTGCTAATCACTACAAACCCTGACCTCTGGGTGGAGGCACCCACCATAGAACCTAGGCCCCTGAACCTGTCAGTAGTCAAGCAGGCAGGGGTAGTAGCCCTTGGGATAGCGCCACCTGGGGATTACACGTGTAGTAACTGTCATGTTTTAGTACATTACATTTTTTGTTTGGGTACAAGTTTAATGTTACAAAATAAATCAGCGTGTTGTTTCTTTGCCCGTGTTCTCTGCATGTTTTGGTAATCACAAAAGAATTTTTGAAAGTTAAAATAGACATTTTTTGTTTGTTTCATAGTGGTTTTTAGTATTCATGAAGAAATTTGTGAAGGAAAGGAAAGTCGTCTCCCCCCCCCCCAATGTGCTGAACAGATTTTTTGCATTATCTTTTGTGTGTGTGGGTCTTCGTGAATGCACGTGGCACATCATATCCATGTGCTGTCTTTGTACAATTGCAATCATTATATACTTTGTCCCTGCCTGCTCATCATTTACAAGTAGCACTTGACTAGAAAGGATTGCTTGCCTTTCCAATTAAGGCTGTGAAGGTTGTACTTCCTTAGTTGTAGTCCCACTCCTCGGAATACGCTGTCAGTGCTGCATGTCAGAAGTTATGTGGAAGATAGAGGGCGTATAATAAAAACACTGTAATAATAACCTAGATGATTAACATTGGTCGTCGCTTACCAAAACAAACCTCTTTAAGTCAAGATACCCATCCCCATCTGTTTGCATAAAGAGTAGTTTGTCTGTAGATGGGAACCTGTATGCTGTTAGATTGTGTGAGCAAAGTTCTGTGCTTCCATGAAGAGACCTACAAAGGTCCACTCATATAAAGTGCGTTGCAACTAAATATATTCCAGTTAGGAATATATATTCCAGTTAGTTTGTCCCCCTAGTTTTGCTTCAAGATGCTCTCAAGTTTCAGAGTGCCAGATCTGTTTGTATAGGGATATGGTAGCTCTTTTTCTTGTTTCATCTTTTAGCCCATCTCCCATTCCCTCCCAGAGCATATATATGAGTCAAAACGTTGTATGCTTAACCTTATTCAAAAATGTCTGCCTTGAGCTGAATAAGTTTTAATGCATTAAGTTGATGCTTTAGCCCCAAGGGGTAATGCGTAAAGATCTGTCCGGGCAGGTTAGATGGATGAACTTGAAGGAAGTCCAAAAGTAGCTGTGTGCTGCTCTTGAGTAACTGAAGAAAAACTAATTCAGATCACAGCACTAGGGCACAAAGTCACGATCTCTTGGTTTTAAACTAATAATTGAGGAGGATTTAGCATCCCAGAGGATACTGTCTCCCTCCAGAGAGGGAGAACTGCTGGCCCTGTTGTACCTCTGCCGCCTGGCTGTACTCCTCCAGAAAGGAAGAACTGCTGGCCCCGTTGTACCTCTGCCGCCTGGCTGTCCTCAGATGGCAGTGTAGCAGATGATGCTAGCTGGGAGGGAGGGAGGTCACCCACAGGTAGGGAGAGAAAGAAGGAGGCAAACCCAAGCATGAACATGGTTATGTCAAGATACTGGGGCGCTGAGCCACTGACTGTCTGCTGCACCCTGGAGTCCTGTATGCAGTGCTGGAGTCCCTCACTAAAGAAAGACAGAGTGGACACAGGGCAGAGGAGGGTAACCAGGATGATCCCGGGGCCAGTAGAAAGGACATACAAGAAAAGGTTGGCAGATCTAAACATGTACATGCACGAGGTGAGAAGGGAGAGAGGAGGCAGAACTGAAACACACAAATACCTCCACGGGATAAACCAGGTGGATGGCGGGGAAACTGATCAGAGTGAGTTAGAACACAAACACCAGGCGCAGCTCCGTGAAGCTGGAGGGGGGCAAGTTTAACAGAGATAACAGAAAGTACTTATGCATGGAGAGGGAGGCGGAGGGGTGGTACAGGCTACTGGAGGAAGTGGTCTGTGTGATGTTAGTGGGGGGAGGGGGGGTTGAGAGAGGGTGGAACAGGTACAAAGGCTTGGTAAACACCACACCAATACTAGGGCTCTGTTATTCCACATAAGCTGTCTCATTCATATTAGTTATGAATGGGCCGGTACAATGGACCAACAGGCCCTTTTATGAAGCTAGTCTGCGTTTCTAATGGGACTTAAAGGGGGCGTGCTAATGCAAAGTCCCTGCCATATGTGTGGAAGCCACGAGGTAAAGGGGACAGAGATGATGGAGTCAGGACCAGGAGATCTCCCAAAATGTGGAGGTGGCATCACTTGAGGCAGGAAGATAAAAACAAGTAAACAGTGGAGGAATGCAGTGTAGCAGCGTTCACAGATATCCCATCCTCCCTTCCCTAGCCACGGCAGATAAGTAATGACTCTGAGTGCATGCACATTTTTCAAGCAAGACCAGAGTTTATTTGTATGGATTATGATGAAATGGACTCCTGATCAGTTGTTACTTGCTCTTAGTCAGATGATTCGAACCCTCTGCTGTTTGAGGCATTGACAGAACACATTGACTGTGGCATGACTGTAACAATGATTTATGTTTGTGTACTTTCCTGCGCTGCTTTGTTTTGTATTTTACCTCAATGAAATAAATAAAACCCAAGAGCTGTGGGGTGTACGAGGAAATGAGAATCCAGCAGCGCTTAGAGTAAAGATCCACCACGCTTCCGTGGGCTAATTTTGGCTGCATGAAAATTATTGTAACGTATCATCTGATTAAGAGCCGACACTGAGAGAAGATCTAAATGGGTATGAGTTTGCATTCTGTGAGTGTGTGTAACAGTAATGAAAATACATAATATGTATACCCTTGAGGAAAGAAGGGAGAGGGGGGACATGATAGAAACTTTCAAGTACCTCAAAGGAATCAACAAAATCCAAGAGGGTAGCATCTTTCAGAAAAAGAGACTTGCAAGAACAAGGGGACACAATTTAAAGATAGAAGGAGGGCGGTTCAGGGGCAATGTGAGGAAGTATTATTTCACAGAGAGGTAGTGGATGCATGAACAGCCTTCCTGAGGAAGTTGTGGGGTCTAAAACTGTGGGAGAATTCAAGAATGCATGGGACAGACATAAGGCAATTCTTGTGGGGGGCAGGAAGATATAGGCTGTTGGTTAACTAGGATCTGCGGCCTATCCTGTAGGTAGGGTAATGGGCAGACTAGATGGGCCTAGCGGTCCTTATCTGCCGTCAAAGTCTATGTTTCTATGTTTCTAAACTGTTTGCCATTTCCAGAATATATATTGGTATGGAATTCAGGAGAGAAGCCCTTTTTTTTTTTTCTCATTCCCTGCTTACTTGGTGAAGAGTGTCCTTATTCATGTGTGTGTGTGTGTGGGGGTTGACCAGGCACAGTGCTGTTTCACACATCACACCCACTAACATCTGGGGGAAAAAAATCTTCTGATTAACCAAGGGGAAAAGAAAACGTGCCTCAGATGTTAATGGTAATAGTTGACTGCTTTTAAACATTACTATTAGTTTTAGGTAGCACTCTAGTTCTTTAACAGCATTTGACATCCTTTTTTTAACCTCATGATTTTGTGCTTTAGTTTGGGAATGTATTACTTTACAGAAACAGCTGTATTTAGGTGTATTTGCTACAGAAGGCTTCGCAAATAATTTTCTTGATTTAGTCACAGTCAGAACAAGGAGGATGCAAAACTGGTTCCGGCAGTTAGAGAGCAGAGAATGCATTACCCTGCAAATGCACCCGTGTTTTTTCATAGGAGTGGGGGAATGAGTAAGTATGTTACAATAGCCCATGAAAACAGCCGTGACCAGCGAGTTCCGGTCTGGGTGCTGCTGCAGGTTTTGTCTGCCACACCTGAGCCAGGCAGCTGATAATGCCTAGTTTGTTTATTTAGCATGGAAGCTGGCTGGATCCTGTTGCAGGGCAGCAGATGAAGTTCACCTGTCTCCTCATTTGCAAATCAGTTTACAAGTCAAATATGCATTCTCGCTTTCGCAGTACGTACACACAAAAAACAGATGGGGTGTTATATTTATCAAGTCTTGCAGTATCCCCAAAAAGTTATCAGGGAAGTTGATAGTGTGTTTTTTTTCACAGTGTATTTCTCCAGGACTGCTGAGATGAGATGTAACATCTCATTTTCAGTGGGGGTGGGGGGAGGTGGTGGTGAAATGTCTAACCTCGATCCAATTTTGACAGCTGGGGAGTCTAAAGAACAGGCAGGTCAAGTGACACTCAAGATCACAAGTGAGTACCTAGCTGTGGTGTGGTGTGAACTTGGAGTTTCTGGATGACAGCTCCACATGCTAACCATGAAGTTCCACAGCTTGCATAAAAATGATATATTCATATTTATTTATTGATGTACTTGTTTATTTATGTGTGTATTTATTTTTATAGGAACAGGTTTATTGAGCCAAGGCTCATTTACACTGAGGCCCTGGTGCCCAAAGCAAGTGGTTACCACAGATGTGCATATTTTAGGACAAGGCAAATTTTATTTTTATAGTGCCCAATCCCAGAGGCTCTGAGCAACTTATAGAATATATTACACAGACAGTAGAACAGGGTAGTTAATTCAGGATAAGACATACAGCAAATAAAATTTTAAAACATTCTAATAGCATTTCAGCAGTAGTAAAAATAGCAGGGCTATGTTTGATTGTATTATATAGTCTGAAGACAAACTCAAACTCAAACGGGTTGGTGTACAGTGATCACATAGCCGCTTGAGGGAAGGCCTGTGAAAACTGGTAGGTCTTAAGCCCCTTCTTAAAGGCCTCAACTGTTCGGGCTCCTCTGACACCAGCTGGAAACGAGTTTCATAGGGTAGGACTGGCAACACTGAAAGCGCAGTCACCGGAGTTTTAAGCATAACCCCCGGAATGTCGAGGAGCCCTCTAGTTGAGGACCGGAGGGAGAGGTTTGAGGTTGCAGGTGAAAGGAGCTCAGTCAGATAGCTAGGGCCCAGTCCATATAGGGCCTTATAGGTGAGCAAGTCCACCTTGAAGACAACCCTCCACTGGACTGGCAGCCAGTGCAGGGCTCACAGGATGGGGTCGCATGACTGGACCTGGGCAGGCCAGTCAGCAACCTCGCCACTGCATTCTGCATAAGCTGCAACTGGCGAAGGGTCCCTCCAATGACCCCGAGCTACAGAGAGTTGCAGTAATCAAGCCTCAAAGTAACAAATGCATGTACTAGCGTCGGTAGGTCTTTAGGCGGAACTAGGTGCTTAATCCTAGCAATGTTCTTTAAGTGGTAAAAAACACCCTTAACAACAGAAGACACCTGGACGTCAAGGATCAATCTGCTATCTAGGATTACGCCAAGATTTTGCACTCTGGTGGAGACCAACAGTGGTGTTGGTCCCAGGAACAAACCTGTGTCTGCCCCAGCTATGCCTCCATCACACCCTCAACCTGACTCAATCATCAGTACCTCCATCTTATCCAGGTTCAGCCGCAACCAGCTGGGGGACATCCAGTCTTTGATTTCAGCAAGGCAGCTGTTAAGAATGTCCATGGCATTGTGTGTTCCCGGGGCAAATAACAAATACTGCGGGGTATCATTCGCATAGCAGTGAAACCCCACACCATATTGTCGAATGAGCTCTCCCAAGGGTTGCATGTATACCTCGAATAACATTGGAGACAGGATCGAACCTTGAGGAATCCTGCATGACAGGAACTTCGGGGATGAGGAAAAATTCCCCATCGTCACCCGTTGCATCCTGCCAGAGAGGTAGGACTCAAACCAACAGATGACAGTGCCAGCGAGTGCACATAACTCTTGAAGGTGATCCAGAAGCACATTGTGATCCACAGTATTAAATGCTAGAGAGAGATCGAGCAGGACAAGAATTGACTTGTCCCCTCTATCTCTAGACCCAAGGAGGTCATTTTTTTTCCATTATGTATTTTATGTTTTATTTCCTGTTTTCACCCGGCCCCAGTCCTGGACGCATGCGTTCCAAGATGCCCTCCCGACTTGCTGCCCCCTCCTGCCTACGCTGCCATCAGACCTCCACCCAGTGGCAGTGGAACTATGGGGACAGCAACAACTACACCAGGAGAGGAGAGCTGCTGTTAGGCACTCGATCCTGCTCTGCCCCCCCCCGCACCCCAATGACCCGAGGTCATACCTGAACCTGGGTCGCTGGTGTGGCACATGGTGTGGTGTGGTGTTGTGTCCAGCGCCCCAACCCTCAGCACCACCAGGCAGAATTTACGGTGGTCATTTTGCACCCTAACTAGTGCCATTTCAATACTATGCCTCACCCAGAAACCCAACTGGAATGGCTCATAGATCTCAAAGGACACGAGGTGATCCTCAAGCTGTTGTGCCACTAGTTTCTCAACCACTTTGCTCAAAAATGGCAAGTTGGAGATTGGACAGTAATTCGCCAGGATGTCAGGGTCGAGAGATGGTTTCTTCAAGAGGGGTATTACTAGAGCCTTCTTCAAGGAGTCTGGAAAGACTCCCTCTAATATCGAGCCCCGGACAATCTCAGCGAACACCAGGCCAATGGTCTTAGTGCATCTCAACAAGAAACGGGGCCGGGTCCAGTTCACAGTAGGTGTGCTTCAGCTTTCATATCAACTCAGTGACCTTGGCCAGCTCTACTGGTTTAAACTCATCCCAGATGGATGGAGGGCATCTGCTCTTCACAGGTTGGTTACTGCGAGACAAAACTTATCTCACTGGCGGAATCCCGGACCGCCTAGAGGACACCCTGTCAGAGAAAAACAGAGCAAACTCCTCACACAGTGTGACTGAAGCAGCCTTCTACGGCTGCAGACAGATAGGATGTAAAAGTCTCTCTACAGTCCAAAAAAGCTAGGCTGGTCTGTTTTCCCCTGCAGCAATTGTAAAGAAAGATTGCATTATGGTGCATAGCCTAGTGAAATAATAATCAGTTACATTACAGTACATCTGATGCAAGGTTTAACAGTGTTTACCTAATGCAGCAAGGCCTGGGTTTGTGTCCTGTATACAAGAACCAAGTGGTTTAGATTAGCTGGACACAGTCAGAAGGTGCTGTTTTGCCTCAGATGTATAGAGGTTATGCAATAGACTGACACAAAATATGCAATTTATTGGTGTGCTGCTGAGTGCACGAGGAACAGACATGCCTTATCGAGCTCTGAAGAGACAAAACCTTAAAAACTTAATGTTTTACTAGAAACACCAATTTTCTCAACAAATTCTGCTTCTCTGGGTGATTAGTGACTCCTAAAATCAGGCACCACGGGCAAACCAAGATCTACTACATCAGCTAGCAAGTTTTTTTAAGCCAAAAGGCTTGCAACAGCAGGATAGTAGGCCAAGTCAGCTGACACAGACCCCCGGCTTGGGTGCGGGTACGTCTGCTGAAATCAGATTTCAACAACTTGCTGGACTGACTGATCAAGACCCGAATAAAACATTTGATTACTTCAGGTCGGCTCACTAGCGCAGTGGTAGCACTACCATTCGCGGTGCCAACAACACAGTGTTTGGGTTACGGGCATGCGGTTTCCCTCAGTCGCACATTGATTGTAAAATTACATTCTTCTGGATCACATCACTGTCAGAAACTGGAAGGGGATCCATCTGATGGCTCTGCTCTGATGTGCTGGGACCTGGGCTTAGGAGCAAATTTGAGAGCTGGCTGTGTGGCATGGCTAGTGCAACAGTGGTCTATGATGTTGGTTTGATAAGAATTTTGTCAACCAATGTTACGACGACAGATTTATGTCGACTGCAAATTGCAGTTGGCATAAATAAATCAGAACGCTATCTGTTTTTGAGGGGACTTTTGCCCCGACATCTAAGTGGAGGCGCCCCACACCCCCAGACTTTAGGATTATCAGCTCTGAGTCGGAGTTAAATTGAGGAAGGGTGCTATACCGGGAGAAAGCAGTGCCGGGGTCTAATGGGTATATTACAGCGGCAACATCGAAATGGCACTGTAATGTCATTTACTGTAAAATTGTTTGCTGTTCGGTCATCATACTGTGCAACAGCACTGCCAGTCAAGTTGCAAAAGGGCCCAGTTACAGTACTGCAGTGATGACTGTGCATATTGCTCCTACCAGAGGATGCCATCTGCATGCCTGCAAGGCTAATAGTCAGCTATGCTAGGTACTACCTCTGGAGTAGTTCAAGGGGATAGTGGAGTTTGCAGCAAAGAGACCATTATGGGCAGTATGCCCCAAAGCCTGATGAACTGGTAGACCATGGTGTAGAAGAAAAACCTACATAAACAAGCATTTGTCAATGCCGAATGTTTGTTTGCTAGCATTGGCATTGGTAGTGTAGGAGTTATAGAGCTGCATAATAGGAATGGCGGTGAAGTATTGAACTGAAGCCAACCCCATCACCACCCTGAAGACAGTGACAGGCATTGGGGTGTGCCTTTGGGTTGTCAGGCATAACGGCCATGCCATTTCACCACACCCTACCCTGCAGACACTGACAAGTGTCACGGTGTACCTTGGGGTCTTTGGCCCTTATGTTCACCCCATTCCATCAGGAAATATGGTGAGATGGATGCGGTATAGGAGAATGGGGTGAACTTTGGGGCCATAGAGTCCAAGGCACACCTTGATGCCTCTCAGTGGCTACAGGGTGTGGGTGGGGGTGGAATGGTATGAGCACTGCAGGCGACAATCCCAAGTCACAGCCCTGATGCCTGTCATTCTCTACAGGGTGGGGCGTTATGGTTGGATACCCTAACGCCTCGGGCATTCGTTGGTATTTTCACTCCAAAATTTCAACATGGTTTTTTTGTGACCCCCACCTCATGAACAGTGGCAATATCAGTTTGTCAGCCGAAAGCTGCTTATGCACAGCGACTACGGCATTTGTCACTACAGGAGCAAAAACACATTCCGAACAGGATGTGAAAAATGACAGCTGTACTGTTCATGGGGAGGTGTAACAAATGGCAATGTTGAAAATCTGCAGTGAAAATATAAAAAAAACTGGTGAAGTCAGGAGCATGCATACAAACTGCAACGCGCACCAGTAATGTAATACATTTGGGTATTTTTTACAGCAGATTGACAGTACAGGCATTTTGAGACCTCCAGTCATGAACAGTGTCACTGTGATTTTCTTTATCTGCCCCGAACAATGATTTCCCATAGCGACCACACATTTCTGTGCTGAAAGTGTGAAAACACATTTCGGGCATGTTGTGAAAAATGACAGCTGTACTGTTCATAAGGAAGTGTGGAAAAATGCCACTGGTGAAAATCTGGACTGAAAATATTACAAATTCATGAACTTAAGAGGGTGCGTGAAAACTTCTCAATGCTCACTCGTAACACAGTCATTTTATGGACTTCTGTCACCAAATTTTCAACATAACCATTTTAAGACCTCTGCTCATAACCAGTGTCACTGTGATTTTCTTAATCTGTCCCAAACATTGCTTGCGCACTCCGACTGCACCATTGTGTGCTACATA
Source organism: Neoceratodus forsteri (assembly GCA_016271365.2). Classification (NCBI taxonomy): domain Eukaryota; kingdom Metazoa; phylum Chordata; order Ceratodontiformes; family Ceratodontidae; genus Neoceratodus; species Neoceratodus forsteri. The sequence goes on along the minus strand of CM057453.1, from coordinate 1,229,707,344 downwards.
TGTGCAGAAACACATTTTGGGTGAGATGTGAAAAATGGCAGCTGTACTGCTCATAACAAAGTGTGGTAAAATGACAATGTTGAAAATCTGGCGTGCAAATATTAAAAATTTGCAAACGTGCGAGTGTGCGCAGGAACTGCGCAACGTGCACTCCTAAAACAGTCATTTTTGGGAGTGTTTTCACCAAATTTTCAACATAGCCATTTTAATACCTCTGCTCATGAACAGTGTCACTGCGATTTTCTTAATCTGTCCCAAAGATTGATTTCGCACATCGACTGTGCCATTGTGCGCTACATGCGCGGAAACACATTTTGGGAGAGATGTGAAAAATGACAGCTGTACTGCTCATAAGGAGGTGTGGTAAAATGGCAATGTTGAAAATCCAAGTCAAATATTAAAATTTGCTGAACTTACATGACGTCTGCGTAGGAACTGTGCAGCACCGCTCGTAAAACAGTCATTTTTAGGAATTTTTTCACCAAATTTGCAACATAGACTTTTTGAGAGCCCACCTTATGAACACTGGCACTATTGTTTCCTTACTCGATCCCAAAAGGTGATTTCGCGCAGTGAATGTGAAATCACCCTTCAGGCCCAGTTAACGCCATGACAGTTCAAGAATTCATAAGGAGGGTCCCAAAAACCCCATGTTGAAAATTTGGTGCTAAAATAAAAAAAAAATGCCTGAGATATGCATCAAAGTTGAGAAAACCCCTATTTATTACATTATACAGCTTACCAGCATTTCCTCAGCTCGTGGTCGGCTTTGAAGAGTGCAGTCGTGTTCCCGGTCCACCGAAGATCGTCGTGCCAGACTCCAGAGGTAAGTATGGGGTGAAGGGTGTGTGGGGAGGCAGGGGTGAGCAGTGGTGGAGTGCGGGTGGGGCAGGAGACTACGAGGAACCGTTTTCTTGTTTACAGGTTTTTGTCCAAGACGAGGAGGGACGTTTTCTATGCTGGGATGGGCTCCCAGCATGGCAGCTGGAAGGCTGTTTTGGGGGGGGCCTGGAGCTGAAGGGGAATTGGGCACCCCCATCGGCAATAAAAATTTTTGCCACGCTTCGGTGGGCTCCCAGCGTGGCAGCTAGAAGGCTGTTTTGGGGGGGCCTGGAACCAACGGGGGATTGGGCACCCCCGTCAGCAATATCAATTTTTGCCACACTGGGGTGGGCTCCCAGCGTGGTAACTGAAAAGCTTGTTTTTTGGGGCCAGCCATGAAACCGACAGGGGATTGGGCACCCCCGTCAGCCATACAGTGCGTGCATGGGGGGGGGCACATGAGCATGCAATATGCATGCATGCACGTGTGTGGGGAGGGGGGAGCGCTGCTCACTCAAGCAGTGCTCTCTCTTTCAACTGTATGGCACGGCATTTTGGATTGTCGCACTATGTTTCTTGCACATGTGTGCAAGCAAACATAAAAAGTACTAAAAACAAACAAAAAAAGCTGTCCAATTGGCATAGCAGTAGTGCTACCACTCATGACACTGGTAATCCAGGTTCAGAAATGAGTCCAGGCCGGGGAACTGGTGGGGGTGGAGGATTGAGTGTCTCAGAGCATGCTCTCCTCCAGGGAGAGGGAGCCTCATTCTCCACTACAGTGCTGCCACCTGGTTGTCCAAAGCACAACAACAGGCAGAGTGAGTGGTGGATGTCAGCCAGCCTCACGGTTGGCATGCTGTCACACCCCCCCCGCCCCCACTTGAGTCCTGTGTGTGCTGACATCCTGAAGGTGTACACACGCCACCCTAAAGACACTTGATATGTCAGGTTACAGCCCTTGTGTACACTTGTTCCTGTTGTGGACATAGCTAAGGCTTTGGGGCGGGCATGGCTGCCAGCTGCAGTGGTGTGCTGGCATGGAAACATGCTATGAGAGCTCCTGCAGGCAGTTGATGCTGGTGTGAAGGGGGCGCATAAAGAGTAAGTAACAAAAAAGAAGATCAAATAGAAGAAGTGGGAATTATATAGTAAATAAAAACAGAAAAGTCAGACTTTCCCCTTACAAATCACTGGTAAACGTAACTGTTTCACACAGTCATGATTTACAAAATGTTGATAGGGGCTGTGTGGGATGTCTGTTATTGTAAGAGTGTTTGCCTTCCTCTTGGCCAAACTTCACAATATGACACTGAGACCTGCATCCCTCACAGGCCTCATTAACTGATCGAAGACCTTGCAATTATCTACAAGTTGGCACTGCTTATAAATGTACAAGTTAGATATCTCAGCTGGGGAACCATTTAGAAGTTAGTCCCCCAGGTGGCTCGAGGAGACTAGACTGAGTGAGTTAGAAAGAGTTCAATAGAGGAGCACTAATGGTGTAAAGAAATTTGCTCTTCACAGCTCTGGCACATTTGGCTTTCATGATTATCTTGTGTCCCAAGAGATTTGTGTGTGTGTGTGTGCGTGCGTGTGATGGTGGTGGTAGTGGGGGGGGGGTATGCTTATTGTTTCAGTTTTACACAGAAAGTGAAAATTAAAGCTTGAGAAGAGGGAGACTGGTAGCTTAGAAAACCCGTATATCAACTGCTCATACTTCTCTACTGTCCTGCATTATGAGGGATATCCCTTATTTTACTCCTGAAAATTGCTTTCCCATCTAGAAAAGGATCTGCGTACATGGAGAAGGTGCTGTCTGGTATTGGAAAGCCATATTTTAAAGTAGAAACTGATGCTACTCTTGTTATTCTAAATCAAAATGAAACTCTAGGCAGATAAAAGCACTGTTTTCCCAGCATGTTCTTCACTTCTGTCTTCATGTTTGGGGATGCACCCCACACAGAAGACCAGTGTCCTGGATTTGCTCACGTTTTGAGTGCAACTCCCACTTTTCTGTGACAAAAGATTGAGAGGTATGACTATTGTGTTTAACTAAATCAAGGTCTGTAACATTAAATGTGTTTGTGCAGGGTTCATTGTATTGTATCTTGGGCCTTCTGAGGATCCAGCTGTTATTATTAATGAATCTCCCTCAAAATACAGAGAAATGAAGTGTCTGTCTGTATCTGTAAATGCCACATTTTTCATATATTATGGTATGCATTTTAAGCACAGCAGCCCAATAAAACCTGTTCAGTGGCATGTTGCTTGAAACTTCCTAGCCATTTGCTTTTGGCTACAACTCAGCTTACAGATAATTTTTTCAGTGGATTCCTGTAAAAATGATATGTTTGTTTTTTGTTGGGGGGGGGGGAGAGGGAGAGGGAGTCAGATTTATAGCATTATATTGTCGTATCTCAGTGCTAGGATCCAAGGTCCCAAATTATTTTTTTTTGTAAACTTTATTTAAGTTGGACTTATACAGACAGACAGACTTCACTTCTCCCTACACAGGAGAAATCCAATACTTACAGGTTTTACAGATTCCATTTACAGACCTTCCACGGCAGTACAATTATTAAAACAACAGTAAGGTGCAGTAAAAGTTACACTGATTGATCAAGTAGCTGCAGTAATCATTTTCCTTCCTCTTAGTTGTCCTACTCTACATTGTAATTAGTCAGCAGCTTGCTTCCTATGTATAACAGCATGGCCAGTTACCTGGCGAATTAGGTATGGAGCGTCAATAGCTCTGTCTTGTGGTTCAAGTTCAAAATGCTGGGAACCAGTCCTGTAGAAGGGCCTGGTCCACTGGGAGCCAGACTTCTTCATATTTATCCTTTTGTTCCCTAACTAGATATTGTGTTCTCTCCACTTTCATTACTTGCAATAGGGCTGAGATCCATGTTGCTATAGTAAGGGGCTGACTGAGTCTCCAGTGTAAAGCCAATTCCCTCATCCCTACCACTACCCCCAGTTTCCACAATTTATGACCCTTCAGTGACCTCCAGGTCCCCTGCATCGAGAGCCCTTGCCGTATTTCGACCGGGTCCACCCTTGGCAGGCACTTTAGAATTTTAGAGAGAATATCTACCACCCCTGTCCAGAACTTCTGGATTTTGGGACACTCCCAAACCATATAGTTAGAAGGTGCTTTCCTTTATAGAGCATTTATAACAGTAGGGAGAGTACTCTGGATCAATTTTATGAGCCAGTTTGGGGGTATGGTAATTTTGCATGAAGAAATTGTACTGAAGTATTCTCAGGCGGTTGTTAACCAAGCACTTTAAAATGTTTTGCAAATCATATTCCAGCACCCCCGAAGTGCGTCAGATAATATTCTGTTCCCAAGCTCTCTTGATTCTGTTCATGGGATCTGGGAGGCCACCTCCCAGCAACATTTTATAGCACCGTGTTAATGGTTTTAATCCCGGGGTGTTAGAGAACTTAAAGAAGAGCTCTTCTAGGGGTGTGCGCTGAGGGCTCCCAGTGTATGCCCCTGTGAATAGATCAGCATTTATTCTAGTCCTAATTCTAGCATAAAGGAAGTAGAATGCTGTGGTTATCCTGAACTCCTGCTTCAAGGCAGAGAACTGACGCACCTCCACCCCTTCCAGGAACTGCCTTAGCTTGAATAGACACCGAGATCTCCATTGCTTAAGGACTGTCTCTTCATGTCTAGAATTGGTGTCCTCTCCCCCAAGTACAGTCCCCAAGGTCATATCCAGGGAAAAGTATGGGGGTTTCCCCAATAAGTCATGGGCAGCTAACTACGCTTTCCAAGTTGCCCTGGAACAGGGGCTCATAGGCCCGGAAGGGGTCCTACCCCTCAGGGAGTCTACCAGCATGTCATGGTAGAGACTTATTCCTTGTGTGGTCCCCGTGCTCCTCCAGGATGGAGTCCCCCCCTTCACCTTCATGAGGTCCTGTATATGGGCTAGCTGTGCAGCCAGATAGTATATACGTATATTGGGTAATCCCAGCCCCCACATGTGTTCCGGAGCCCATAGAATATCTTTTCGAATTTTAGATTTTTTGCCTTGCCATAACAATTGAGTACAGGCTCCCTCTAGTGCCTGAATGTATTTCTTGGGGAGATGAATGGGGATAGATTGGAAGAGGTAGAGTGCTCTTGGCAATACATACATTTTAATCATGCTAACTCTTCCTAACAAGGTTAGAGGACGTGCTCTCCAATTTGTGCAATCCTTTTTAAGTTTTTTTTATCAGCGGGTTATAGTTAATTTGTATGAATTGGAATAATTTGCTAGGAAGGAAAATCCCCAGGTATTTTATTTGTTTGGTAGGGTGGACAGTAGTACCCGCAATCTTGATTGATGCCCTCTGTTTGTCTAATGGGAGCTACTCACTCTTGTCCCAGTTTATTTTATGTCCTGATAGTGGACCATAGCCTTCAAATATTTTACTCAGAGCCGGTAGGGCCTCCCCAGGGTCATCTAAAAATAGAAGAATGTCATCGACAAATAGGGATATAACCTGATTGGTTCCTTCCACCATACAGCCTCATATCGCAGGGTCTCCCCGAATAAGGGATGCCAGGGCCTCCATAGTCAGGATGTGGAGCAGGGGCGAGAGGGGGCAACCATGTCTGGTTCCTCTGGAGAACACAAATGGGGTGAAGGTTGTGTTATTAGTTAACACCTGGGCCTGGGGTGAGCATATAGGGCTTTGAGCCATGTGAGGAAGGGTTCTCCCAAGCCAAATTTGGGGAGTACTGCAAACATAAAGGACCATTCAAACCGGTCGAAAGCCTTTTCGGCATCCAGTGCAGTGCAAGGAGGCCCCGCTGTAGCCCCCCTGCTCCACTTATGGATTACATTTATTGATCTTCAGAGGTTGGGTTTGGCCTGCGATCCTTGACAACCCGGTCAATGTGCACTAAGATTGGGAGCACCCTCTCCAACCTACCCGCTAGGGTCTTAGCAAGTATTTTGTAATTTGCATTGAGGAGGGAGATTGGATGGTAGGAACCACATTTCATAGGGTCTTTCCCTGGTTTGGAGAGTACCACAATGGTTGCCAACCTCTGAGAGGGAAGGAGATTGCCCTCCTCCAGTGCAGCAAACAAGACCTCAGTTAATAAAGAACCCAGAGATTCCCATGTGTGACTATAAAATTCAGTGGGTATTCCATCTGGGCCTGGTGATTTTCCCTTGTTAATTTGCCACACGGGTGCTCTGACCTCCTCCAAAGTAATGGGCAAGTTCAAGTCATCCCTGAGGTCCCCTTCCAGTGTGGGTAGGCTCACACCCCCCGAGGAATTTCATAGGATCTCCTCCTAGGGGCACCTGAGAAGTATATAAAGTAGAGTAAAACTCCCAGAAGGTGTCATTGATCTCCTTCTGGTCTGAGGTGTAGGTACCATCTGAATTAGCCATCTTAAGGATAGCCCTTTCCACATTCATATGCTTGACCAGTCCCGCCAGCCACTTTTCCGCCTTGTCCCCTTCAAAGTGAGTGTAGGATTTAGGAAGTAGGAGATCTCTTTCCAGCTTCCTGGATTCTAACTGGTTTAGGGTGCCTTTTAGCGATTTAAGTTGTTTAACTCTGAGCGGATGGGGGTCTATCATAGCCTGCCTCTCTGTCACCCAGCTGTCCTACAAGAGAGCCCCTTCTTTTCTGGAATCTTGCCTTTTTTTATAGGCAGAGTAGGAGATTGTCTGTCCCCTAATGAAGGCTTTTAGGGCATCCTAAACATAGGTTATATGTGTCCCCTGCTCTGTATTTAGCTGGATAAAGAGCTTAATTTTCTCACTTATATGTCTTATATATTGCCCATCCAAAAGTATAATAGGATCCATTGTCCAGGAGTTCCCTACAGGTGCTTGCGTTCCAAATAACATGCACATCTTTAAAGGAGCATGGTCCGAGACCAATATGGGGCCATACTCAGCTTGCATAGCCTCTGTGATTAAGGGGGTGGACACACATATATAGTCAAGCCAGGTGTAAATTCGATGGGAGTGGGAATAAAATTAACATTCTTTATCCCCGGGGTGGGTGTGCTCCAGACTTCCACCAGTGCTCTCCCCTCTAACATCGCCCTCAAGGATGCAACACTCTTGGGGTATGTTTTTTTCTTTTGCCCTAAATGGTCTAGAGTAGGGTCCAAATAGGAGTTGAAACCCCCAGCACGGTATTGTCCAGAAAAGGGGCCAGGGTTTTTCCCAGGTGGGTAAAAAAATCTGGGGAGTCAAAGTTAGGGCCATAGATTGAAACCATGGTAAATAGTTTACCCTCATGTCAATTTCCGCTATTACATATCTTCTCTGGGGGTCGGCCACCCACTTGTGTACTTTGTGGGGGAGACCAGGTCTAATCCAAATGGCTACCCCCGAGCCCTTGATGTAATGGGTGCCACCAAGAGTACCCCTCCCCACGACTTGGCCAGTTTGCCCACCTCTTCTTTAGTAAGATGAATTTCCTGCAATAAGGCTACATCACCCCTCTCTTTCTTAATATGGGACCACACCCTCTTCCGTTTGACCACAGTTGTTAATCCATTGACATACCATGATATCACTGTTAATTCTGCCATTTTACTTGATTCACAATATGCTCAACTGCACCTGCTAGGTAAAACCTTAAATTACTTTATGTGAAGCCGAACCAAAGTCTGTACAGTCCATAACTTTTAACTATAACATACCCCCAGTGCACAACTTCTTCTTTTCCTCTTGTCCTCCACCCCTCCCCCTTTCCCTTTTCGCTTATACTACCCTTATGTTCTCTCTTAGTGTGTCTCCCCTCTTTTATGAAATAGTGCCTTCCAATCCTTCTTCCTGCATCCTCCTGCTTTACTTCCCCCTCTTGACCCCCCACTGTCCCCAGCTCTTCAATACCCCCAACCCCTCTTGCTTAAAGTCGCTCTTTTTGTCACCTTCTACTTTTTGTGGAGTGAGCTTCCCAATCCTCTATAACTATTCAGAAAGTCCTGGACTCATTAAGTCATCCTGCCATCTGTATAAACTGGCATAGGCAGGGGAGAGGCCCGCAGTCAGCAATCTCCGCTGGTTGTGGATGGCTGTATACTATAAAAGGTTCATGTTTCCCTGCATCCCCCAATTATTTTGTTACGGAGCAGTGCCAACGAGAGACCCACCCGTGCCCAGTGCGGCACAGATATCCCAAGTCTCCCTTGACTTTTATATGCTTTCTGCAGATTGTCTCCATAGCTCTACTGGTTACTTTATGATAGCCCCGTCATGTAAAGAGTATACTTGTGTCTGCGTTGGGATGCCTGGGGTAAAAGCATGTACCAGCCTGTCTCTCCCCCCCCCCCCACGGTGCACACATTTCTTTAACTTGCGCAGATCGCATTATTAATCTGCCCCTTGAACATTGCTCCCCCCCTCAACAAGTAGCAACATTTAGCTTCTGATAACAGACTAAACAGCCAAAGCTATCATAGGGGTTGTATAAACAAAGACAAGCCCCCCAACTATGGTGAATTTGAATTCAAACAAAAGTCAAACATCACCAGTAAGCCAGGAGCCCTTGCACTAGGGGACTCCTAAGTTCAGTGTTGAAGTGTCCCTCCTGGTGAAGAGGGTGGGTTAGTTCTGAGACCCTCACATGCTCTGATCTGATAGGCCTCCAAACCACTGAGTTACAGGCCGAGATGATCCCCTCCCGAAAACCCTCTCCCCTGGTGCCACAATTTCGATTCCTTCTGCTGGTTACCATAGGTCATTCTCCAGGCTTCTGCCCTCGTTTGACTCGCTCACAACTTCGCAGATCTTTTACATAGTTCATCACGGCCTCAGGGTCGGTAAAAGCCCTCTGCCTGGTCCCCGGATGTCTTACTATGAGTTGCGTAGGGTAAGCCATTGTGAAGGGACAGTTTAAGTCATGGAGCTTCTTTTTTACCCCCGCGAATGCTTGTTTCCGTATCTGTAGAGGTCTGGAGAAATCCGGGAATATGCTCACCCGGGCACCTTGCATCACTATAGGGTCGCTGTTTCGGGCTGCTGTTAAAATAGCTTGGCTGTCCTGGAACCAGAGGAATTTTACTAGCAGGTGTCTCGGCCTTTGTTCCGGAGATGATTTCTGCCCTGGGGAATGGTGAGCCCTTTGAATTTCTAATGTGATTTCCGGTGGAAGGGCTAGATGTTTTTTAAGCCACTCTCTCATGTAGGATAGGCAGTCTCTCCCCTCCAGGCCATCCGGAAGGCCCACTATCCCTGATGTTGCACCGTCTCTCTCTGTTTTCGTGATCATCCACGACTTGTTTAAGTAGCTCGATATCTTTAAGAGCAATTTGGAGATCAGCAGAGAGCTTGGTTGTGGTATCTTCCTGTGTGCTAATTCTGGATTCAGCTTCGGTTATCTGGGTTGCATGGGCTTTCACAGTCTGTGACGTTGCATTTACCATTTGCTGTAAATGTTGTATTTATGCTGTCATATTTTCAAATCCCGATTGCATTGTAGTGCTCAGATCGTATTTCAAATCTCTTATAAGTCTTTCTAAATTCTGATACCCGGTATCCATGTCTGTAAGTTCAGCACCTCCGTTGGTTTCCTGCAAGTCTTGGGCCTGGTTGGAGGAGTTCCCAGTCGGTTCAGCAGGCCTCGGAGAGACAGTCATGCTGGATTGCTGTTTAAATTTTAGTTTAGCCTGCTTTTTTACAGATTTAGGTTGAGGAGGCATTGGAGCAGTAAACTAGTGATTTTTAGCTAGATCTTGAGGCTGTAATGCGCAGGATGGAGCTGATTTCCATTGGATTGGGCTGGAGCTCTCCTAAAACACCTCCATCTTGCTCCTCAGCGAAGCCATGCCCCCCAGGTCCAAAATTTATGTTTATAAATCTGGGTGTCGGCCCCCCCTCGATCAGGCCATGCAATAGGGGACAGAGTATGGTAATATTGGAGAGTTAAGGCTATGAGATGAAAGAAACAAGAATTGCATATTAATTGAACCTTTCAAATGCTAAAGTACATAATCAGATATGGTTACCACGCTACACGGTTTACAACTTAATACACTCTTGTTGAAACTTACACTTTGATTTTTAGCTGTACTATCTATACCATTTGCTATACATAGAGTAGATATAGCCATAGTTATTCTTTGGCAGGTATGTATGTATGCGTATATTATACCAGCATGGTAGCACTCCTATAATTAGGATTGAGTGGGCACTTCATTGCTAATCCCTCGTTTTTGCACTTTAGTACTGTAGCCATGCCGAGATGGAATAGCCTGACATTTGGCATGTCCATCCTTGGTGCCACGTTTCCCAGATCCTGAAAGTTTGGTAGTTATTGGTTCAGTGCTTTAAAAGATGTAGAAAACTGAAAACATGAAAAAATAGCTTTTAAAAGACAGCTCTGAGTGCAGGCCTTTTATTGTTTAGGTTAGTTAGAGTTTGGCCCAAGGATGATTCTTTGATAGACGGCTTTGCTGAGGACTTTGTAGTTTTTAAATTATTACAGTAATAAAATGTACTTTTTGAACATGTCGAGTTCATTTTTTTCACACATTTTTCATAAGTAGTTTTTCATGATGAAGGTATTTTCTGTTTTTGTGAGGTAAAATCCATTTTTGTGAGATAAGACTTCCACATTCCTCAATATTAATAATTATGGAAGTGGGTTAAAGAAGGAAAACCTAAAGGAAAAACTGCATCAGAAAAAAAATATTCTTGGAATTGTAGTCCAAATTTGTGCGGATGACAGAGCAAGGTTGATTTTTTTTGGTGTACGTGGAGGACCAGGGACTCTCTTAATGCTACTACACAGCTCTGGAACAGTTGCATGCACTGTGCTGTATTACAGTTGCAGTAGTGATGTAGCATAAACAAACTAGCATGCTGCCCTTAAAAAAAAATTTGAGAGGTGTGGGAGGTGAAGCCCCCCTTCTTCTTAATAAATCCATCTATTTAGGCTTTTGTTATTCATCCCATCCCACCCCACCCATATTTTGTCAGTTGTACAGCTTCTCATGGAGCATTACACTAAGAAACTAGCATAGAGTTCAGAGGAGGGTCACCAAGATGGTGCATGGGCTAAGTGGGAAGCCATACGAAGAGAGGTTGAGGGTGTTGGATTTGTACCTGCTGGGGACCAGGAGTGAGAGGGGGGTATATGATAGAGACATTCAAGTGTGTGAAGGGGATTAATAAAGTGGGGGGGCTTATTCACAGGGAGAGTAGACGCTAGAACTGGAAGGCATGGGCTGAGGGTGGAGAGAGGAAGGTTTAGGGGAAACGTGAGGGGACATTACTTGACTGAAAGGGTGATAGTGCCCTGGAACAGTCTACTAGAGGAAGTAGTGGAGGTCAGAACCATGGAGGGATTCAAGAGGGCATGGGACAGTAAGTTTTGGTTTTGTAAAAAATTAATATTTTTTTAAATTAAAATAATGAAATTAGTGTGTTGTGAGTGACTCTAAAACCTTTGTTCGTAACTCGCCATTTTTCTGAGATACAACTTCTGCACTGACAGTTGGTCTCAAAAGGAAAACAATATATATAGATGACTTTGCAGGTATGTATACAAAGCATGCAGCTGGTCTGGGCCATTCTTTGTGGTGATGCAGCTGCTTTGGGAGTTTCCTGCAGACACACTCCCTAAGTTCAGTACAGCTCTGGTGCTATGCATGATATGATGCAGCTGCTTCATGAGTGGCCCACACGGCGCTTCACAAAGTCTGGTACAGGACCGAGGCAGTGTGTATGATGATGCAGTGTCTCCATGTGGGCCGCTCACACTGAGCCAAGGCTCTTTCCAAGGTGAGACCAGGGAAAAAACAGATTGGAAAGAGAAAATTTGGGGCTGGCAGTATAGACTAGAGATTAGAGTAGGGGCTGGGAGTATAGCCTAGCGGTTAGAGTAACAAGCTGTGAATAAGGTTGTTACATCCAGCAGACCTGGGTTTGATTCCCATAACCTCTAGTTGTGTACTGTGTGACTCTGAGCAAGTCACTTAGCCTCACCAGTGTTCACAGGTCACCCCCTAAAAACAGGCACTTTTGTCTAGTGGGCCTTACCCGGTTACCAAAGACTAAAACAAAGTAACATTCAAAGGTAAAATGCAGCCAACGTAAAAATCCAGTATAGAGGCATATCAAATGTGAATTACCAGTTTTATGGAGCAAACGTAAACTGGCTATATCAAAGGGAGTTCAAGAGTTAAATGTGAATTTACATAAGCAAAATAACAATGACGAAACTAAATATATAGAAAGATGAGGGTAATACTACGAGTACAATAAACTGATTAACAGGAAGAGGCAAAAAAATAAGAGAACGGAAGGAGAGCCAGGAAAAGACAGATGGTGACAAAGAAAAGGCAGAATGAGTAAATTAAGCAGAACGACTAAGTTAGGTAAGGGGCAAACAACTAACCAGTACCAGACAAGGGTGTAGCTACTAATACTCCAAGTAAGCCATGGCATACCAAGTTTAGTAGCAGGGGGTAGCAAACAAGCTGGCCAGCATTGCTCTGCCCTCTCTAGTCCATCGCATTAAAATTCCTTTGTTTGGCTTTGCAGGCTTTTTCTTTTCTCTTTCAGCTTTGTTTTTTTGGGGGAGGGGGGGGTGGCAGAGTGGACCGCGGATGTTGAAACTGAAGGTCTCAATTAGGTCCGCATGGTTCGCCTGCATAGTGATTGGCTGTGGCATCTGATAGGGGCTGTGGCAAGTCTTGGGCAGTGAGTTTAAATGTCCCAGCAAAGTTAGAAGCCATACTATTAGTTCAATTGTACTGGGAGTGAGAGAAGCAGCAGAAGAACTGAGGAGCAGCAGATGGAAGAACAGACTTAGAGCAAACTAAAAGAATGAAGACTGTGTGGCAAGTGGAGCAAATCAGCCTACCTGCAAGAGGGAGAGAGAAGAAATTTCTGCCGTGGTCTTGGACTCGTGGTGCAGTCAGTGGCATTTACCAGTGGGCGGCAAACACCACACTAGCAGCGCTGACAGACAGCAGGTCTAGTGTGGGAATCCTCTGATTGGAGTCAGGAACCTTGGACTCGAGTCATGGGGGGGGGGCAGGCATGAACAACAGTGGGGGATGGGGTGGCAGTGTGGCAGGTTGATGTACAAATCTGAAATGCCTGGCTACACCCCTGGTACCAGGCAAGAAAAACTAGGAGCACAAAGAAGTAAGAGATGATGTTTGAGACACAGAGAGAGAGAGAGAGAGAGAGAGAGAGAGAGAGACATAAGAAGGATACCAGAAAAGCGTAAGGGATAAGGAGTTCTAAATGGGTGGACGACAAGAAGAGAAAGTGGATTGCCCAGCAGCAGAGTTGAGCAGAAGTCTCTAAAGCAAAGTGCACAAGAAGAGGAGGGCTTGGGAGAGAGGAGAGAGAGTTACATTTAAGTAACTTTCAAACTGTTAAAGTTCTTCTATAAATCATGACATCACGCTTAGCGAGTCAGGATTGTTTATTTCTAAGCATTCTAGGTACTCTTATAACCATAAGAGGGTGTCTAATGCACATACCATATATACTCGCGGATACGCCGATCCACGTATAGGCCGACCCCCCAAATCACTACACACTAACGAGGAGTAACACAATGACCCACATATAAGCCGAAATAGAATTTATTCCAAAATGCAACATACAGTGACAAAAGTGCTTCAGTGCTTTATGGCTTCAGTGCAAGTGCAATCATATGGTAATCATTAGTTAGTGCAAGTTAATCGGTACATATTTACAGTTCGATCCAGTCTACCGTATTTCTTTCTTTCTGCATTCTCTCGCATTGTCTCACTCATCCTGTTCCTCCTCCTGATCAGATTCCGACATACCGAGAGGTTGAAGATTTTTGGACAGGAACTGATCAGTGAGGACGTCATCTGTGTAGTCATCAGGTTCCTCTTCCTGAGCATCTGCAGGAATGTTGCCTTCCTCGTCCTTGAACAGGGCATCATCTTCTGTCCCATCCATGCAGTTACTGATACCACACTTCAGGAATAATCTGTGGACCATGTCTACGGAGATAGAGTCCCAGGCATCGACGATCCAATGACACACTACATCCAGGGCTGGTCTTTTTAGATTACCAGCTTTGGTTACAGGCACAACCCCAGAATACATCCACTCACTCCAGTTATGCCTGATCCTGTCTTTAAAGGGTTTTTTAGGTAAACTTTCCCCCAGGTATTACACAGAGGTAAACTTTTGACTTTTTAACACATTTTTTAATTCTATCCATTAAATGTGCGCGTAACATGTCCCAGACAAGAAGTGAGCGCTTAGAGCGCAGTGCCCCCGGAAGTGTCTCCCAAACCCTCTGCATCCAAATCTGCACCAGTGCCTCAGTCATCCACCGTTTGGGGTGAGGGTATACCAGCACTCGAAGGGGGAAAGTCATTTGTTTAGGTAGTTTTTCTTTTAAATGCTACGAGTGGTTTTAACTTTGTACCATCAACTAAACAAGATAGGACAACTGTAAAATGTGTTTTCTCATGCCCTGTTGTACAAATCAGGACTGTCTTGCTCTCGCATAGAGTTTACAGTTCGGTTGCCAGGAAGGTCGAATGTCATGGGGGTCTCATCCATGTTTCCTATCTGTGACAACTCATACATGTACTGGTTTTGCAGTTTTAATAGAAACTGTTGAAAACTGTCAACCTTGTGCTCTAAATCTGGTGGTAGTCTCTGGGAAATTTTGGTGTGCTGTCTGAGGGTTAGCCCATGGCGCTCCATGAACCCCGAGCACCACCCAGCTGAAGCCAAAAATTACTCTGCACCTGCGGAGCTGTACTTGGGCTCCTTTGCCATCCTCAGTTCCTACATGCAGATGGCTAAGCAGATAATGATGTAGCCGCTCTGATGGCACTCGAGAACCCAGTTGTTTAGTTCGACCTCTAATGCACTGAAAGCAGGTCTGTCCCCACAGCAGGCTTTTTTGGAGTTTGGCATCTCTCTCAGTATCTCTTGCTGCTTATGCCAGTCCCGCACTTGCTTCTTGTTAATCATGAAGTGCCTGGCCACAGCGGAGTTATTAGAGGTCTCTGCAAATTCCGCCACACGCAGCTTAAAGGTTACATCATAACAGCTCCTTTTTCTCTTGTCACTAGTGCTCATTCTGACATCAGTAGTATGATTATGCTGGGTAATGTTACCAGGCACATACATTAACATACTGACATGGGGAGTGAGTAATGAGTGATTGTGAGCAGCTGCGAGTGCTGATTGCATTGTTAGCGAGTGGCACCAAGTGGCAGAGTGACCTGCATATAAGCCGAGACCCGCAATTTCAATGTTGGAATTTGATCCAAAAATCTTGGCTTACACGCTAGTATACAGTATACGGTAGTTCTAAAATTCTGAAGTTCTAAATTCAGCTAGCATAGTTCACTTCTCACAGAAGGGATTCTTTAATATTCTGTAGAGTAAAACATTTTGATTTTATATTCAAATTCCAGTTATTTTTTAACAAAATATTTACATGATTTGTAACATGTTTATTTGTACAGTGCCTGTGTCTCTTCTGATTATGAGAGTTTCTTCTTCAAGTCCTTTGTGTGCGAGAACTGCTCATCTTCACTTCATAGTTCTCTAACCCAAAGAACTCAAGCATGCACTCATGTAGCCATAACAGACTCGGCAACTGTATGTATAAACGTATATAAAAATAACTTTCTGATTACAGTCAGGTTTTGGAAGTAAAGGGGAACAGTCAGCACTAAGAGCCCCACGCCCAATTGTGGGTCTGGTCTTAATGTGCACTTTATGTGCAAAAAATAAAAGTATATATATATAGTGTATATGTATACACACATACATACTTACTGTTGATTACGGTATAGAAAATTGTATTAGAGTGATTCTGCTGACTTTCAAACTGACATTTGCTGGAACCAGAAATACCAGAATCCCTTGCAGCTGATATGATAGCTGGGCTGCAGCAGTGGAGGATTCAGTAAGCTGCAGTGCATGTTAGAGGTTTTAAAAGTGCAGATCAGATGTTTGCTTGTCCCGCTGTTCTCCGGAGACTAAGTACATCTTTTGTGAATGTACTTAAAGCAGCAGTGCAGCAACATTATGCAAAACTTCTGAGCCTGCCTTTTTTTCACTATAAAAGATTCCAGGCATCTTACAGTTTTATTTGGCGATACAGTTTTGTTATTCCACAATTTTGTAAATGTTTTCATTTATTTATTTTTTTCTCCAAAAAAAAAAAAGATGGCTGCCACATTTTGCATAGAAGAAGCATTATTGACCTGGAAAGGGCTAGGATCAAGAAAATAAAAACCTCATAGTGTACAGCATAGAAGGTACCTAGTCACCAACATTTGACAGGCATGCTAATGTTTTTATTAATTGTAAATAAAACTAGTGTTTTTTGGAAAAATATTTTCATTGCACTGCTACCTTAATAATAATAATACTAGTACCTAAAGTTTCTATAGTGCCTTAAAGTTATGCAATTCATCTTTAAGTGTGATGGGGCAGGACCGTAGTCACAAATAATAATAAACTCCCTTTTTCTAGTCATGCCCTTGTATATGGGCTATGTTTGACAGTAGTTTACTAGCTGTGGATTTTAAATTATCTGTTTGAAGAGTTGACAGATTTTATTTGGTTACAGCGGCTGTCTGGCATTAGTGCTACGCCAGACAATTGTGATTTAATCGGCATTGTGAAAGCTGCTGGCTGTTTGGTTCAGTATTCCACTGTGCTGATAGTAACCATACAAATATCCATTGGACGACGAGTAACAACATCATATTTTTGACATTTTG
This sequence comes from Neoceratodus forsteri, assembly GCA_016271365.2. Taxonomy (NCBI): domain Eukaryota; kingdom Metazoa; phylum Chordata; order Ceratodontiformes; family Ceratodontidae; genus Neoceratodus; species Neoceratodus forsteri. Next base: position 1,229,690,795 of record CM057453.1, on the reverse strand, counting down.
ATGTTACTAGCCAGGGTATCACTTTTATCTTGTAATTTTTACTCCCACTTCTGCTGTTGTGTGTGTGTGTGTGTGTGTGCGTGTGTGTGTTCTTTGCAAAAAAAACTGTGTTGATGCACCAGTCAGGGTTCAAATCAAAGCCACAAAAGTAGGGAAATATTCAATAATATCTTCCTTGGGGTTGTAAACCCTAATGCTCCCCCCTCCCCCCAGCCTGTTGTCTCCTGTCCAAAGCACAAGCTGCAGCTTCAAGCCAGCCCCTCATACTGACACATTCTCCGAAGGCAGAGTCCCACTGTAAGCTGCCAGTACAGTGTGTTGTAGCTTTCTTCATGTAGGGCCCTGCGGGTCCTGTGTGAAGAAAGGAGATAATGGCTTATCGTGTTTACTCAAGGAATGGGGCAGGCATTAGGGATGATAACCCTAAGAAAGACCCCACCACTAATTCACTAAGACTCCGGACACTCAAAACCAATGTTTTTTCCATTTGCTGCTTGAGTGGTAGGGGTTAGGAGTTAACCCTAACGTCTCAGTTCCCTGGTATTAACTTGAACCCTAATTGGTGCATTAACATGTTTTTTTGCAAACAATTTCCTTTCTTTTTTTTTAATTCAATGTTTTATTCAAAATACAAGTTTACATAACAAACAAGAGAGCAACAACAGACATAAACAGATAAACAGAGATAGAACTACTCATTACCCAACAGCTTCAGGCTACAAAGACATTACAGTGAAATGAATTTACTATTTGTGGGGTACAGTAAAAAATGCTTTTATCAATGCCTTTTCCCCAGTTTAAAACTGGTTGCCTAATTCCCCTTCCATATATTGTTACAATTCAATCTGAACAGTATAAATCATGGGTGAAAATCTGGCTCCTCTTCCATCTGATAAAGTACCTTATCTTCTCCAGAATTCCTCCTTCTTGGTTTGTGAATTCTAAATGGAAGCTGACAAAGTTTCCATATGGTATATATTGTTAACTACTTTGACCTAGTGTGCTTTCGTTCCGTGGAGGTGTTCTTTTTTTAACCACATTCTAGTAATCACCCTTGTGGCTGCTAACATGAGTATCAATAATAATTTCAGTACATGTCCCCAGATGCCACTAGGTAGAATTGAAAGGAGGACTAGGGTGGGTGTGAGTATGTCCTGGTCTGCAAACATTTTATTTAAAGTTATCTTTAATGTCTTGCCAGTACATTGCCAAGATGTGGTGTGTCCAGAAATGTGTGTATGATTAGCTTTTCCCTTCCCACACCCCTCCAACATTTACCCATTTGAGGGCCCATATATGAGGCCTGCACTGAATTTCCTTTCTTTTTGACACTGTAGAATCGTATCCTCACCTGCAGAAACATATACAGATGCATAGGGCCCAAGGGAAGAAAGGGAAGACTCTGTCTGCCTTCGTAAGTGCAGGGCCCTTGCAGGACCTGCACTTCTGTGCAGCAACAGATGCCAGAAATTCATGTGGCTGTCTCGTGGGCTGTGAAAGCACAGGGCCCTCTGTTCCCTGTGCTTCCATGTGGCCGCAGATACAGATGCACAGGTCAAAGAGTCCAGCTGACAGTCAATGCACAGGGCCCTCTTCTGCCCACAGGTGCAGAAGTGCAGGGCCCTATGTGAACAGAAGAGTTATCTTCGCTATATGGTACCTGGGCCTGTGCAGGCAACCTTGCAACTTACATTTACTGGCTGGGGGGGGGGTGTCGCATAACAACGCCATCCCCTGCCATCCCCTATCCTCACCCCATCCAGCTGGGTCATTAAGCTCATTCCCAAACTCAGCTCACCAGGGCGGCATACCCGCTGGGGTCGAGACTGGCATTACACACAAAATTTCTTAATAATTATAAATATTTTTTTTTATTTTGACTGCAAATTTTAAAGATAGTAGTTTAAAAACTCCCCTTATAATCATGACATGTGGCATTTATAGTATATTGGCTGAAACATCATTTCACACCAGAAGTGCGAAAGCACATTTCATCCAGGATTTAAAAAGTGACACCTTTCACATTTATGAGGTGAAGTGAAACACAAAATGGTTACATTTGAAGTCAAAGTATTAAAAATTAGCAAAGTTATGCATAAATGTTGAAATATTGCAATGTTCACTCATAACTTGGTCTTTTACCATATTTGTACACCACATTTTCAGCATAAACTTCTTATAACCCCACTCACGAACCTGGCAGATGCAAAGTTTCAAATACCCATCAAAATGTCATCCCACACCACATTTGACCAGGATTTGAAAAACAACAGCAGTCACGTTCATACTGAAGTTATTTAAGACAGTCAAGAAGGCGAATAACCCATGAAAGCTCTCCCCACAATTCAGTGGAGATAACAAAAGTCACCAATTGCTAAATATTTGTCACGCCTAACTTTAAAGATCAAAAAAGTTTCTGCCTGCACTATGCGCGCTGGCAATCTACTCCAAGATTCAATTGTCCTACATATAAAGTCATACTTTCTTGTGTTTGTTTTACACCTTTCTTCTACTATCTGTTTGTCATGCTTCCTGAAGTTATCAATTTCGTCTCTAAATTTTAGTCCCAGTTCCTCTCTTAATTCTCTTGTTTCACTAATTTGTAAAAGAACAACAAATATCTCCTATTACGTCTACATGCTAATGACCATAACCCCATAGCTTTTAGTCTGGCTTCATAAGGTTGTTGGTGGAACAGAGGCACACCCAGTCAGTTGTTCCACTCCACAATCCATACACCATTCTGGGGGAGCATAGCTCCCCTATGGATGCACCCACAGAGAAGACTGATGGCAACCGTCACAAGGGAGGCCCACAGGAAGGAGGCAGAGGACACCACAGGGAAAGAAAGCAGCTCCTGGTGGGGGACTCAATTATTAGGGGTATAGAACTGGGGGGAGCTGGGAAAACTGAAGTAAAGTGCCTGCCTGGTGCCATGGCTTGGAGGGACAGGAAGCGATCCTCAGGATCAAGAACAGCTGCAAGGAGTCTGAGCTGGACGTAATTGTCCACCTAGGGACAAATGACTTGGCTCATCATGAGATTAGAGCAGTGCAGGAGGACATTGCAGAGTTGGGAGGGGCCTAAGACAAGTAGCACACACAATATCCTTCTCAGAGGTGCTGCCTGTCAATGGCATGGGGAGGCGAGGGTAATTAGCACCATGCAGTTTAATGAATGGTTGAAAAATGGTGTGCGCACAGGGTTTGGCTTCATTGGGGACTGGGGTTCCACCTGGAGGACACCAGCCTATACTGGCAGGATGGTCTGCATCTGTCCAGGAAGGGAACAAGTTTTTGAGCAATTGGTTTAAATGCTTCATTGGGAAGCTTTAAACTAGTCAAAGGGAGGCACTGATAAGCAGCAGGAAAATCCCAGCCTCTCCTACAAAACAGGGTACTAAATGAGAAAAGATCGAGGTAGAAAGGTCAGTGGGGATGCTGCAACAGAAGGTAAAGCCATCAAAAATGGAGAGCAATGAGTACCAATGCCCGTAGTCTGGGTAACAAGCTTCCTGAATTAGTGGCCTTGATGGAGGAGGAACATCTGGATATCGTGGCAGTCACAGAAACATAGTACACACAAAACCATGACTGGGATGTAAACATACCAGGATACACTATCTACAGGAGGGACAGGGAGGGTAAAAGAGGAGGAGGAGTAGCTCTTTACATAAGGGAAGGAATAAAAGCAACAGAACAAAAGGGTAAACAGGGAGGAGAAGAAGCACTGTGGGTAAAGTTGGAGACAGGCAATGACACCACAATTCGTACAGGGGTTATATACAGACCACCTTCTCAGGGGGAGGAAATGGACAAGGAAATGATAGAAAGTATACTTAGAATGGCAGAAAAGGGGAGATATTGCTGATGGGTGATCTGAATATGCCAGATGTTAACTAGAGTGCAGTTGCAGCAGCCACTTCGAAGAGTGGAGTTATTCTAGATGCCCTACAGGGGGCATGCCTTAGACAACTAGTATTGGAGCCCACTCGAGAGGGAGCAATATTAGACCTGATTCTCTCAAATGGAGATGGAGAGGGATCACAGATGTAAAGTGGGTAGCCATCTGGGAACTAGCGACCATCGAACAGTATGTTCACAATAAACACAGCAATAGAGTCAAGCCATACAAAGGCAGAAGTACTGGACTTTAGGAGGGCTGACTTTGCCAAAATGGGTGAGTGCCTAAGGAATGCACTAGCAAATGGGCAGGAAGGAGGGGTGGAAGAACAATGGGGAATAATAAAAACTGCCATCACAGAGGTAACGAGCCTTTGTGTGAAGCAAATAAACAAAACAAAACGATGTAAGAAACCACTATGGTTCTCAAAGGAAGTGGCAGTGAAGGTTCAAGAGAAAAAGCATTCAGGAAGTACAAGGAATAGCAGAAGGAGCAGGACAGAGAACTGTATCAGTTAAAGCAAAGAAGGCTGGGAAGGCAGTCAGAACAGCAAAGGCCCAAACCGAGGAAAAGATAGCCAACTCAGTTAAGAAGGGATAAAACCTTTTATAGGTACATCAGGGAGTGAAGGAAGACCAAGGGAGGGATAGTGAGGCTTAATAAAGGGAGGGAGGGTGGGCAGAGGAGACTGTGAAAAGGCAGAGATACTAAACAAATATTTTGCTCAGTATTTACAAATGAAGAGGAGAGTACATAAAACAAACAGTAGAACCACTGTGGATACAGAAGTTGATACCAGCCCATTTATGGAAGAAAGGGTTCTGAAAGAACTCTTAAAACTGAAGGTGGACAAAGCAATGGGGCCTGACGAGTTCATCCCAGAATTCTAAAAGGAACTAAGGGTAGAACTAGTGACATCACTGACTACCCTTTTAACAAATCATGGGAGGATGGGGTGGTACCGAGGACTGGAGGAGGAAGATGTGATCCCCTTCACAAAAGTGGAGCAAGGCAGAAGCAGGAAACTACAGACCTGTTAGGTTTAACCTCAGTGATAGGAAAATGATGGAATCACTTCTGAAGGAAATAATTGTTGAGTATCTAGAGGCCAGAGGGCACAGGACCCTAGGCAGCATGGATTCACAGTGGGAAGGTCATGCCAGACGAATCTGATAGATTTCTTTGACTGGGTGACCAAAGTAGTAGATCAGGGAGGGCTGTGGACATGGCCTACCTAGACTTTAACAAGGCATTTGACACAGTCCCACACAAAAGATTAATATACAAGTTAGCCAGCCTGGGAGTGGGTCCCAAGATGACAACCTGGGTAAAGAACTGGCTGGAGAATAGGACACAGAGAGTAATAGTAAATGGAGTCCACTCAGAAGAAAGGAGGGTTACTAGTGGGGTACCGCAATGTTCAGTATTAGGACCGGTCCTCTTCAATGTCTTTATAAGCGACATTGCAGAGGGACTGGAAGGAAAAGTATGTCTCTTTGCAGATGACACAAAGATCTGCAACAGAGCTGATGCACAGGGTGGGGTGGAAACGATGAGAAGGGACTTGGCAAGGTTAGAGGAATGGTCAAATGTATGGCAGCTTAGATTCAATGCTAAGTGCAGGTAATGCACCTGGGAAACAAAACCCAGGGAAGAGTACACAATGGGGGTGAGATACTAACAACAACAAAAATGGAAAGAGACCTGGGGTAGTCATATCAGATGACCTAAAGGTGGGCAAGCAATGTGAGAGGGCAGCAAGGAGGGCTGGGGGATACTGGGATGCATAGGAGAGGCATCACCAGTAGAAAACAGGAAGTTATTATCCCTCTGTACAGACAGCTGGTGAGACCCCATCTGGAGTACTGTGTGCAGTTCTGGAGACCCAATCTCTGCAAAGACATAGACAGGGTGGAAGCTGCCCAGAGGAGGGCAACTAAAATGGTGCAGGGTCTGCACTGGAAGACATACGAAGAGAGACGAAAGGAGCTTAATATGTATAGCCTCGAGGAAAGGAGGGAGAGTGGGGACATGATAGAAACGTTCAAGTACCTCAAGGGAATCAACAAAGTCCAAGAGGGTAGCATCTTTCAAAAAAAGTGTGTAAGAACAAGAGGCACAATTTGAAGAAGATAGAGGCGGCTCAGAGGTAATTTAAGGAAGTATTTTTCTCAGAGAGGGTTGTGGATGCATGGAGCGGCCTTCGGAGAAGGTTCGTGAGTCAAAATCAGTGGTGGAATTCAAGCATGCATGGGACAGTCATAAGGCCATTCTAGGGGGTGGGGGTAGGAAGAAGTAGGCTGCTGGTTAACTAGGATCTGCAGCTTATCCAGTAGGTAGGGAAATGGGCAGACAGGGTGGGCCAAGCGTTCCTTATCTGCCGTCAAATTCTATGTTTCTATGTTTCCTATAACCTTATATCATTCTTGTTAGGGTTCTTTGCGGATGTCCCAACAAGACTTTATCCTTTTTCAAAAGGGGTCTCCAAATAGTAGAACAATAGTATAAAGTTGGCCTAACATAAGACTTAAACAATGGGATAAGCACCCCTGCATTTCTAGTATTGAAACTTCTTCTAATGCAGTTTACCAAATGCATAGTTTTATTTGCTATAACCTTACAATGGGTTCCACTTTTCATATCCTGTTGTATGTGTATACCCAAGTCCTCACAGTTTGAAGCCTTTAGTTTGGAACCCTGGATGTAATAATCCTTTTTTATAACTGCTTTTTATTCATGTTTTAACATTCATGGAATCACAGTACAATTACACAGGAATGTATTAATATGTGCAAGTCAGGACAATATTTAAAAAACATAGCTATCAGCGTGCCAAGGTGCACTGCTCGCTCAAGCGTGTCAATTTATACTGTGTGTGCCCTGGATGGTTGCAAGCAGGGCCCCGAGTTTTCCGCGATTCAGCGGATGCGGCAAACCGCGGAAATATCCGTGGAATTTGCCATCACCCGCGGAATTCGCGGCCGCCCGGAACAGCGTCCGCTTCATTTGCCGGCGAGTGCCCAATCCCTATCGGCTGAAACGCCCCAAGGTCCTTGTGCCACGCTGGAGCCACCCAGCGTGGTAAACGTCCAATATTTTTTTTGCCAACGGGTGCCCAATCCCTGTCGGCTGAACGCCCCCAAAGTCCCACAACGTCTTTTTTTTTTCCCTGTAAAACAAAACTGTCCCCGCAGCCAGCGTCTCCCAAGCCCCTCCCATCCGCACCACCACTGCGCACACAGCCTCCCACACCCCATACTTACCTCTGGACTCCTGGCGCGGCGATCTTGGTGGGACGGGGAACCGTCTGCACTCTTCAAAAGCGACATGAACTGAGGAAATGCCAGTAAGCTGTATCATGGGCTAGATAGGAGAGGTTCAACTTTATTGCATATCTCAGGCATTTTTGAGAATTTTGCGCAAATTTTCAACATGGGTTTTGGGACCCCTTCTCATGAATGATGTCACTGTCATGGCGTTGTTGGGCTCGAAGGGTGATTTACGGCGCAGTGACTGCGCAGTGACTGTGAAGTCACGGGACCGAATAGCAGCCATGACAGTGACATCATTCATGAGAAGGGACCAAACCCCTATGTTGAAAATCTGTTTAAAAGATTCAAAAGTGACTGCTTAATCGAGCGTCGTTCGCAGTTCCTCACGGACTTGTAAGTTCTGAAATTTCAATATTTTCATTCAGAGTTTCAACATTGCCATTTCACCACACTGTCTTATGAGTAGTACAGCTGTCATTTTCACATCTCACCCAAAATGTGTTTCCACCCTTAGCGCAGAATGGCGCAGTCGGTGTCTTGAAATCAATGTACAGGACAAATTAAGAAAATCACAGTGACACTGTTCATGAGCAGAGGTCTTGAAATGGCTATGTTGAAAATTTGGTGAAAAAATTCCAAAATTACTGTTTAACGAGCGCGGCGCTATGCAGTTCCTCACGCAGGCTCGTGACGCTCAGCGAAATTTCAATATTTTCCTCCAGAGTTTCAACATTGCCATTTCACCACACTGTCTTATGAGTAGTACAGCTGTCATTTTTCACATCTCACCCAAAATGTGTTTCCACCCTTGTAGCGCAGAATGGCGCAGTCGGTGTCTGAAATCAATGTTCGGACAGATTAATAAAATCACAGTGATACTGTTCATGAGCAGAGGTCTTAAACTGGCTATGTTGAAAATTTGGTGACAAACACCCATAAAATGACTGTGTTACTAGCGTGCATTGTGTCAGATATGAAAAAAAAAAAAAAAAGGAAAAAAATGAAGGTAAAAATGTGCATGAGAATTGCATGAAATTGGTGTTGAGTGCCGAGAAGTTCTGCGGCAAATGAGAACCCCACAGAACTTTGCTCCGATGTGCCGCAGAAAAATCGGGGCCCTGGTTGCAAGTATCCCAGTCGCACAAAAACCCCTGCAAATAATTTAACAGTCCCCTGCTATTTAAATTGGGAAATATCAAGGCACAGCAACCTAGTTCCCTTTTCAATGTTAAAAGCGCTAACCTAAAATAAGGGGTATTGTTGCCCTAGTGCAATTATCTCACTACAAGTCCTACTCTACGTCCGGTATTGAGCACTCCCCCACTACCTAAGCAAATAGTGGGTCAAGCCAGAGAACAAGCAAAAAATAAGCACCACACTGAGCTAAGTGAAACAGACAAGCAGCACTCTTTCCAGCAGCTATCCCCCTGTCTTACCGCTTTTGGCAGTCACACAGTTCAGACAGAAGTTGTTCAGGTGCCGCTGCTCGAGCGTGTCAGTTTATACTGTGTGTGCGCCAGAAGGTTGCTAGTGTCCCAGTCGCACAAAAACCCTTGCAGATAATTTAAGCAGTCCCCTAAGCTGGTGTGAAAATTTGTGACCAAAATATTAAAAGCTGGTGAAGTTACAAGTGAGCATAGAAAAATTTCAACATATGTTCATAATAACTCTGCTGTTTTTTTAATATTTTTACTGCAAATTGTCAACATAGCTTTCTTATGTCCCCACTTAATGAACAAGGGCAATGAACATTTTCATATCCCACCCAAAAGAAGATTTTGTACAGCAATGGAAAAATTGCCTTTCAAGCCAGATTTGCACAATTCCACTGCCTTTGGTCATGAGGTGAGGTCCCAAAAAGGCCATGTTGAGAATTTGGTGTCAAAATATTCAAAAATCATAAAGTTATGAAGAAACGTTCAAAGCCCATTGAAATACATTAATCTGGACTTTTTTTCTCATAATGCACTTACCAATTTCACCAGCAATCTCTTTTTCCTTTTGAAAGAAATGTAGGGTGCCCCACCCTGCCACCCCCTCCCCCTCCCCCCCAACCTGAATCGTGGGTGCCACGGGAGCCCATATGGCGACTGCCACAGCCCTCCTCACACCTGCTCGACTGGCCACCATATGCACATCCAGAAAGCAATGAAGAGACGGAGAGTGAGAGATGGAGACAGAGAGAGAGCAGGGGATCGCCGGCTCACTTGGCTTCAGAAATGAAGAAAGTCCCACTTTTCTCATACTAGGAATATGGGTGAACAGCTTCTCTGGCTAAGAGGGGCACTCAGGATTTTCGGGTGCTCAAAAACATTGTTTCCAAGGCAGTTTTAAAAAAAAACAACACCAGAATCTTGCTAAATGGGTTCTGCTTACCTAGGTTCAGGTGTTTGTTTTTTGAAACGAAATCGTTTTTATGTATTTTCATGGTTATTTCATTTTTATGTATTTTCAATATTTGCGAGTTAAAAAAAAAAACGCAGCAGGGTGGAATCTGTCATGATTAGTATTTTTTTCCACACAATTGGTATTTTTTCCCACACAAGAAAATCATGAAAATAAGCGCTAACAATCCTTTTTTTTACTGTTTACATTTGTTGGTTATAAAACATCCTTATAACTCCAAAACCGTATATTTTTTCATGAAATCTTCGGAAGGCACACCCTTTGCACAGGCCCCTTCAACCCTGAAAATTTCATGAAAAAGTTCCACACACCATCTAGGCTGTAGATGAGAGCAGAAAAAAACAAACCAAAACACAATGTTAAGTATAGGAAACCAGTTATTTTTTCTGTTTTTTGGCATTGCATATCTTGGAAACCAAACATGATGCTGTCACAAAACTCTTCACACCTTGAGACTCTGGCAGCCTGACCATGCCTGCCATATTTTGGTCTATTTTTGTCAAATGATGCCAAGGTTATTAGGGTGCAAATACTGGGGTTTAACATTAAACAACCTACTCAACCCTAACTACAGGGGTACTACCATGCCCCCATAGTGGGATATGCCATAGGTTGCATGAAAATAAATGATTTATTTTGAATGGCTGGTTGCGAACCCTATTGACCTTGCGAGTTGCAGGGCAGAGCTGCAAATAAAGCATTTATTTTCATGCAACCCATGACATGTGCCATTTATACAATGTCAAGTGAACTGACAGGTGGGGGGTTCTAATGTAGTACAGGCAGGCACTATCTGTGGAGTTTGTGCTGCAGTACTGGTGTAGATATAAAAATATTGATAAAATGGGTCAAGATGGCAGCCATAAATAATGCTGTCTGATGGTTCTATGTGATAATGGTGAAGGCCTAAAGGCGATCACCGTTATTACGCAGTCAAAGTGGCAAAAACATTTTTGGCACTTTGACACCCCAGCGCACAGGACAATGGTGCTGGGGACATATATTCAATGCTTTCTGTGGTGGGGGCTGCCTCCCCACCCCCATCTGAGGTCTTCGCCCCCCGTACCCTCCATACTAAAGTTGTCAACTCCAGGGAGTGCATGTCGGGCGTGTGTGTGAGTGTGTGTGAAAACTTGTAAAATTAAAGGTTTGGGCCAGGCGCTATAAAATCGCACCAGCTCCCGGACCCAAACCCGATACCTCACCCACCCCAACCACAGGCCAACCCCCAACACCATGACGCAGTTCAGCAACCCACAGCAGCAGCACCACTCCCTACAGCTCCTCTGCCTCCTCCCAGCTCATGCTCTCCCCCACATGCGTATATATAGCGACATCTTGTCGCCCATTTTGTCCAGCCCTGCATCTGGTCACCTTACCCTCCCATCGCTGTGAGGGATTTAGCGGGGAACCGAGTTGCAGTTATGGACAGCGCCCTCTCCCCATGCGCCTTCCTCACGGGATACCCTCTCTGATTGGACAAGCCAGGTTGCCTGCATTCTTTGGGGGGAAAAGTCACTCTGGTGTGTGCTGAGGAGTACTCCGGTGTCTGCCTCATGCTTTGGAAAACGTTGAAGGAGTGTCTAAATCCCCCATCGAACACATACTGTGTTGTGTGCTTTTGCATGCGCACATGCATGCGTAATGTACACACATATATATCCATACTTACGTACATTCCCTAGATCTCTTATGGTTATAAGATTTTTCTCTCTGAGTCATTTGGCTCAAAGATCAGAGAAGTAACCTTAAGCATTTCTGGCATCCAGAGGGCTCACAGAAAACTACTGTAACCGCAAGAGACTAAGTAACAGTCCTTATAAACATATTGTAAATCAGGACAAATGTTTTTTGTGAAATGGGGCTTCAATTTCAAATGAAATGTTTTTTTAACAGAAAACAGAGGCACACACACCTAGTGTAGAGAATGGAGTATATTCCTCTGATGTCTCTCTCCAGCTGTGTGTTCTGAATTCTCCTTGATATGTACCATAGTGAATATGTTAGGGTAGTGCTGGCATCAAAAGCACAGTATTTTTATTTATTTATTCATTTGTTAACTGGGTTGGTGCACTGATTGGAAGACCTTTTTCAGGCACGGCATGGGCCAGAGACTGGCACATACAATGGGCAGTGCAAACAGCAGGAATCATACAAGGATCTGAACAGGAAATCAAGTACAAGTCAGGCAGATAATACAGTAGTGGGGAGAATAAATACAGGTGAACAGCACCATGTCCATCTAACAAGGTGAGCATAATAAGATTTATATAACATACATGGATCAGTGCAATGTAGCTACATCATCTAACAATAGGTAGATAAACAATGGCTGACAGCAACGTCAGGTGGTACACAGAGTCCAAGAAGGATTGTTTTCAAGTAGGTACTTAGCCATTATTCAGAAGGAAAAAGGTGATCAGTGAGTCAGTAATCAGGGCAGACCAACGATGGGTCATGCAGAACTCGGCAGTAAGGGTGTCGGACAGAGAGGAGGGGGGATGGGTCACTTTGGAATAGTATTAGGTCATCAGCATAAAGGAGTGATTTACAGGAGAGGCCCTCCGATGGGAGCGAGTTAATGAAGAGGGAAAAGAGGAGGGGGCCAAGTACAGAGCCCTAGGGGCTCACACTGCAACAGGCAAAAGGGGGTAGGTGGCATCACCAAGGCAGACCATTTGGTTCCTACCAGAGAGGTAGTTAGTGAGCTTGGTGGTGGAGGCAGGATAGAAACCAAGGGTGTCAGGTTTTGCTATCAGGATGTTGTGCTTGACAAGGTCAAATGCCGTGGACAAATCGACTAACACTATACCAGCTAGCTTCCCATCATCCATATTCTTTACAATGTGAGCAGTGAAGAGGGCAAGGGCAGTGATAGTGCTATGCCCCTTCCTGAACTGTGCTTCTGTGTGCAAAGGAGATTCTATTTGGAGATATGTGCAGTTATTTGGAAGTTTACCACCTTTTCTAGGAGCTTTCCAAGATGAGGCAGTATGGAGACAGGACAGTAGTTGTCCATGAGACTAGGGTCACCCAATTTATGGATGGGGACAATCTTGGCCCGCTTTCAGGCGGGGGGACAGAGGCCGTAGTAAGTGAGAGGTTAAAAATATGGAATTACTGGCAATGTATCCCGTTGGATTGAAGCATGGCTTTTGGATAGGAAACAAAAAGTCAGTGTTAAAGGGACATATTCAAAATGGACAGATGTGACTAGTGGGGTGCCTCAGGGATCCATACTGGGGCCATGTCTTTTCAACGTTTACATTTCCTCAAAGAGTACTTCTACGGGCATATGGCTATCTAAGTTTGCCAATGATACAAGTATAGGGCACATTGTGGATACCCGGGAGAATGTAGACACTCTTCAAGTAGCCTTAACAGATGTGGAGACCTGGGCAACCGATAAGAAATTGACGTTCAATGTGGACAAGTACAGTGTAATGCATTTTGGAAATAAAATAAGCAGGACCACTCACTGGGTGGTCGGGTATTTAACAAAGTAGAGGATGAAAGAGACCTGGGTATCAGGGTAACTAAAGACCTTAGTTTCAAGTCGCAGTGTAATCAGATTATTAAAAAAGCTAGTAGTATATTACACTGCATTAGTAAACATATCAAGTGCAGGAACAAATACGTTTTGCTACCACTTTATACATCCCTGGTGTGACCGCATATGAAGTACTGTGCCCAGTTCTGCTCTCCCAGTGGTAGAGGGGAAATTCAAGCCCTGGAGAGGGTTCAGAGAAAGGCAACACGCAGGATCAGCGAGGCTCAGGGACTGGACTACCAGTCAAGACTTGCAGCCTTGGGGTTGTATTCATTGGAATTTAGATGTCTGAGGGGGGATGTGTCTGTTGTACAGAGCACTTGTTGACCTCCAATTGTGGGAACTCCTTGGATTAGAGTTTAAGGACAAGATTTGTAGTACCAGAACACTTCCCCTACAACTTGAGGTTGAAATATTTAAAGCCACCAAAAAGGATGCAATGGTTCTTCACTAGGGTAATAAAAATCTGGAACGAGTTGCCACTAGAAATAGTGGCCAGTGGTAGTATGCTCAGTTTCAAGGCACAACTTGATGCACACCTGATTAAAAATAATATTTTCGGGGTACCAGTGATAATTGTGAGCTATAATGGACCTAGATCTGTATAGAGCTCTGAATAACCTGTGATTAAAAATTAAGGTGAGTGAATAGGTAATGTCTTGAGCCACATGTATTAAGAAACGGGGATAGTCCATCACCACTAGCACTCCCTGTAGATGGTAGGCTGAGGAGGAACTTGAGTGTCCCAAGAGGGGAAATGTTCTTAAAATAAAAAGGGGGGGCTGCTGGAAGTAGAGGGTGGGGGTGTGGGCAACGGGGTGGAGGGGGGAGTTTAGCCAGGTAGCTGCTAAGCTTAGAGAAATGTGCTGTGAGGGCATCTGCAGTTTCAGCAGGGTCAGTCAGGGAGCCTTGTTGGGTATATAGTGGGGAAGGGGACTGCTTATTAGAGGGGGAGAGCAAGGCATTAATGTAGGACCAGAAGCGCTTGGGGTTACGTAGGTGTTTGGATTGCAGCGATTGGAAGTAGGCTGACTTCCTAGATTTAATGCTGCACTTGCAGAGATTTTGCATGCAACCGTAGTCATTCCAAAGGATTGGGGATGGGGCGGCTTTATAGGCAGCCCTCTTGGAGTCATGCTCCTTCATCAGCCTGAGGAGGTCCAATAAGAGTCACCGATTGTCACTTCATCACACTCTACGAGTAGTGAGCGGGAAATGTTTGTTTTGGATGAGTGAGAGGTCTGAGACAAAGATGTCTAGTGCTAGGTCAACGCTGGTGGCATTGTAGAGAATAGTCCAGTCAAGGGTTCTGAGGTCATTCAGTAAGTGAGTCATAGCTAGAAAAAACACAGAACATCAGATAGGTGGGTGGGGGGGGGTTGGTACGCCAGACACAGTAGATGGGGGAGTGGTCACTAATGGCGTCAGACAGTGTGCCAGCATGGGCTACTTTGTCAGCTCGAGTCCGTCAGGATCTGGTAAAGGGCTGTATGTTTGTTGATCCAATTGTTGAGGCATGTAGGGGATGTAATTAGCTGGGTGAGGTTATGTTGCTGTATAATGGAGTAGTGGTCAGAGAGGGGATTGGTGTCCCAGTTGATGTTAAAGTCACCTGCTAGAATGGTGTCTCTGGGGAGGGAGAAAGGGATAAGGATGTTCAGGAGTGCAGCAAGACCTGGGGCACCAGTCCTCGGTAGGTTATAGCAGCAACCAGCTAGCAGCTTCATGTTGGTAGCAACTGTTAGTTCAGCTTAGGGAGGCAGTATAGCGCAGTGGTTTAAGGCTCTGAGCTGCAAATCTGGTGACATCCAGCAGATCAGACCTGGGTTTGAATCCCATAGCTTCCACTTGCATACTGTGTGACCCTAAGCAAGTCACTTAACTTCCCTGTGCTCCCAGGTTGCGCCTGTAAAAAAGCTTTCAGCTTAGTGTGTCTCACCTGGTTAAATAACTAAACAAACAAACAAAAAAAAAGCTGCAAGCCACTCAGTAGGGAGGTCGCTGCTGGCCAAGAAGTGCGGCAGTAAAGGAGTTCCAATAGTACACGAATACACCACCACCACCACGGCAAGAGGTAGTACAATCACAGTGGAGGAAAGAGAAACCAGGTAGGGAGCAGCTGTGGTCAGGGGTGGAGTTTTTTAGCCAGGTTTCAGAGATGCCCAGTATGTGAGGTTTGTACAGGGAGACCCAGGCTTCCAGCACAGCCATTTTAGAAAGAAGGCTTCTCACATTTAGATGGGCAATTTTTAGGCTGTGCTTATTGACCCATAGAGGATGACTGTGGGATAGAGGAGTATTTAAGGGGGGTATAATAGCAGGGCCAGGGTTACTTTTAATGTCCCCGAGAGTAGGAGTCAGGTGGTGTGGAAATTGGATGGGAGGAGGACAGAGGGAGATGGGACCTGTAGGGAAAGGGAAGAGAGGTGTAGGAAGAGATGGTACCTGTCACTGAAGCTGAGGAAGGCGAGGGCAGCAGACGGAGAAGAGAGGAGCAGGCCGCATTCAGGACTAGGCAATATATGAGGTGGGTAAGGGGTTGGTTGGACCTGCTTTAGAGCAATTTGTTCCAAGGCTAAGGCCAATGCACCTAAATCAAAGGATAGGCCAAGTCCTATCCTGAGTTGCTTATATCATAGAGTCGTGGGTGTGGCAGGAGAGGAGGCACTCTTACAAACCTAGAAAATACATTTCTCTCTTTCAGGATGGAAAACAGAAGACAGTAGAGCTGCTGATTGCTTTAACTAATAATAATGTATTAATTGCAAAAAAAACCCTACATTAATATCAGTTTGGGTTTAAGCACAAAGCTTAAAAGTAGGGAAATGCAGTGTTAGGGTAGAAAGTCCCCTGAGCCTTGTTGAGTCTGTGGAGTTGCATTCCTTGGGGTTTGAACTGTCATGCCATGCAGTGTTGGCATTGCCCTAACTTTGACACTGTCTCTCCAGGTACAGAAAAGCAGTCACACAACAGTGCTTGGAGAGAGAATGCCAAAGTACACCCAAAACTAGGCCTAGTGAACCTAATTCTCTCTCCCCACCCTCTCATGCTCTCCTGGCTTGTGAATCAGTTTGGGACATGCAGGTAGTCTGGATGAAGTATAATACATAAAGTTGACTACTTTTACTTTCCTGTCTATTACTTTGTTATAAAATCCCAAGCAGCCTCATAGTTACTGAAGTCTTTATGAAAACTAGTTGCTTTTTTTCTGCCAAGTGTACTTTTTCATGCTTGTTACTAATTTAATATTAATAAATACCAAACTCCCCCAACCTGTCTTTATTAAAATGTGTCACCCAACAAAACAAATAGTTTCAATGTGTAATACCTTCCTAATTTAAAGAATTATAAATCTTCAACACCACCTCATTCAGGCATTGTGGAGATCTGTCCTGTCAGTGACAACCTCTGAGAATGATCAGAGGCCCTTGTGCTTGGGGTTTTGATAAGCTGAATCTTCCAGTTACTGAAGTGGGCGTAGAGCCAGATCATTAGTCTTGTTTTTCATTTTAAAAACTCAATGATTTACAATTGGTTTGTAATGTGTAGTTCTCGCACTTGTAGAACCCTTAAGAAGAACATATAATGCTACAGTCCCTTGTGCATAGAAATACTGGGTTAAAAGCTCGGGTGCCATATTCGATCACAATATTGTGGCACGAAGCAATAAAAATTACCACTTTGTGCCGCAGTTTGGGTCAGAGACCTTTCACTGCACCAATGCAGTGGTCAGCGCAACCAGCAGCAGAGAGAAGGGGGTGGGGCCCAGCATGCAGATGAACCACTGTGCTATCCCCAGCTGCATGCTGTCCCATGTACAGCCTGGTCACACACCACAGCGCCTGCCAGGATAAAGAAAACCAGCAAGGCGAGATTGGCGCTGTGTCAAGCCCAGACATCCCTGATGGCGCCATGTACGTGTTTACAAACATCTAGTGACTATCATCTTCATTGCAACTCAGTTGCTGGGTTGGCTCCTCCCTCCCCCCACTGATGACTCTGTTTATTACAACAACCTGGTCTTCAGGTTGTAAAAACACTTAAGCAGTAATTATGACTTTTTTGTGAATATTACTACGATTTGAATTCTGTTGGTGCCAGCTGTCAGTGTTTTGAATAGAAATGGAAAGTCACTTTTAACCGTTAATTATAACATTTTAAAAGCAATTAGCATACGGGATGATTAATATCAGCAAATATGTTCCTGTACAGCAGGTGCAGTGCTACGCAACACAATTCACAGTACACACCCTGTGTGTTTGGAGCCTTGCCTATTTTGGGGGCTCTTTCGGTAATTAACATGATATTTTATTAGATCTCTTATGTACGCATAAAGTATTTTGTATTCAAAAAGGAAAGAAATGTTTAAGGTTCAGTCACTCTCATTCTTTAAATCCTGCCTGTTAAATACACATTTTACTGCTTCTGAACTGTTTATAAACTTTCTGAGTTGGAGAATCATTACTAACATAATACAGAAAATTCCCTTTGTAGTTTTTGATCCAAATATGTGGCTGCCAAAGCAACATTATTATTCTATCTGCTAGTGTGTTCAAATTAGTATAAACAGCATAAGTGCTATCAGTAACCAGCAGAACTGTAAACGTTTCCACCTTTCTTTACTTTCTTATGTTAGTACTTTTCTGAAATGTTAAAGATGAGTACAGAAATATGCATCTTTCTGTTAAGAGCATGTGCCTTTTAATGTTATGCTTCTTGTCTTGGCGGCTGTTTTGTGTCAACGTTAAGCAAGGGATACCTCGGACTTCAAAAAGCACTTCAGGTAGTTAGGAGGTAAAGAATGAAGGGATGGGATTATAGATAGGGCTGTAATTTTTTCACGGTAAAAAGCTGCCAAATTCATGGCATATGCACAGTGGAAAATAAGCTATTTCATGGAACTTCACGCTAGTGGGATTGAACATGGGGAAATTCCTGCAATCACCCTGCCACATAAAACCAAATGTCTTAAACAATGAAAATAATCGTGGTTCCCCTTCTTCAAAACAGTCTCCTCCACTGACCCCAATCCTCAGTGTCTGTAACCATGCAGCGTAAGACCCAATGCCTTAATCAAAATAACCATGGTTCCCCTTCTGTTAGCACTGTGACTTGATAAAGACCAGCTACAATGAGCAAAGAGTCAGCTTACTGTTCCGACGACAGATCGTATCGGAGGCTAATGTTAGATCGTGTTGGAGGCTGCACGCCGTGTAGGCAAATTTCTACTAAGTTTTCTCCTCTGAGGACCCCATTTCCCAGTGTCCCTAACCGGTATCCCACGATGTGAAAACTTCTTCTCCGTGCGCATTTGTAGCTGCCACTGACTAGGACAGAAACTTTAATGTACAGCATTTTCACCCACACTCACCATGGTGAGTTTTTTTAATTTACTTTCTGTGCTTGCTCTGCTGATGTACCAGGTAAGAACACAGAGCTTGGGTAACTTGTTAATTTGAGACAGACAAATTAAAAACAGTTGTTTCTGTCTGTTAATTTTTACTGCAGCAGTTTCTGCAGAAAGTCATTGAGCTCTCGGCTGTTTTACTTTCTTGGGGGAATTTTACAGGGGACTGCCGATTTCATGACATTGGGCTAATTTCACAGGAATCGTGAAATCCGTGATCCCCGTGAAAAAATTACAGCCCTAATTATAGATGCTTTGATGATAATTTGTTTTGCATTTGTTTGTTTCCTTACTTGCTGTTTCATTTTCTTTTTATTTCGCCAACTACTGGTTAAAAAGAATCCAAATAGCCAGCCCGTCGGCACAGTGGTTGGATTTCTGCTTGTGACGCGAGGGACCTGGGTTTGGGAATGGACACAGGAGCTGGCAGGCCAGCTGGGCAGAGAAGGCTTGAGCATCTGTAGACTACTCGCCTTCTCTCGGGGGGGAGGGTGGAGTACAGATCCGGCGCTTGCTGACTCCTGACGGAGGCCGGGAGTACGGCAACGCGCTGGGTCCTGAATACCTAGAAGGGTCATGGTGAACATCGGTGTAAGCCTTGACCTTCATGGCACACCACGCCCCTTGGGAGCAAACAGAAAAAATGCTTCATGGCTGGCCAGATAATGGTCACCAGCCTCCGCTGCCACTGAGTTCCCGATGTGGCCCAAGTTCCACCTCAGCAGCACCTGGGGCGAAATTTAGAGTGTGCTGGCTGTCCTCCTCTGGTGCTTATCTCCCTCGGAGGGGAGGGACCCTTCCAGTGAAGGGGCACACCGGATTACCCCGGGGGGGGCTGCAATGTGGGATGGAGGTGACTGGCATTGGGGCAGGGGTGCCAGCGAGAGACCTAGGCAGCCCGAAAGAATGGCCAACCAGGAGCAGGGGAAAAAGCAAAAAAAAAAAAAAAAGAATCCAATGGAATCCTTGTAGAAAGCAGTCAGAAAGTCTTTACTGGCAAGGCTCATGGTGTATTTCAATGGAAAACTACAAATCTGTCTGCAGATTTTTTTATAGAGTCATGAAGCTTTCTTCCATTAGAAAATGATACATTTAATCAAAATATGAGATTTTCAATCATCTGTGAACTGTTGTTATGATTTAACAGATGATGTTTTCTTGCTAACCATATTTTGGTTTGGAAGAAGAGAACAGAAGAAAACTTCAGTTTAAAAAATTGTCAAATCCTACATACGGACCACATTATTACAAATGTATAAAGGCACAACTTGTTGCTTAATGAAG
The DNA here is from genome assembly GCA_016271365.2 of Neoceratodus forsteri. Classification (NCBI taxonomy): domain Eukaryota; kingdom Metazoa; phylum Chordata; order Ceratodontiformes; family Ceratodontidae; genus Neoceratodus; species Neoceratodus forsteri. The sequence goes on along the minus strand of CM057453.1, from coordinate 1,229,670,973 downwards.
CATCTATTTCATTTGAAACATAAAAGTAAATCTATAGTTTCTCAATGAAATATATTGGGTTCCTAAGTAACTGGGTTTTCTTACATCACAATGCCAGAATACGATTGAATTATTTTTGCCAGCATTTTAAAAAGCAAAGGTGAAAGCCTTCTTGCTACATGACACAAACAAATATTTTATTATGAAGTTGAAAGTAGTTACTGACACATTAAAACACAGCTGCTGCCTGACCATACTGAAGGGGCGTGGTCATTTTGCGAATTCTTTGCGTGATGCCCATAATCACTTGAGGAGATTATGACATCCTACGAAGAACAAGAAAAATGACCACAGTGCCTGTTCTTCACGAGCAGGCAGCAGTTAGTACGTATAAATTAAGAATTCAAAATATGACTACAGTACCCGATTTCTCACCTGCTCACTGTCCTGCTTCTGTCATTCTCCTTAGCAGATCCATCGTTACCCCACCTCTCACTGATCCAATAGCTTGCTCATTCACTTAATGACCAACAGGATAAAAAATAATTGTGGCAGATGCAGCGATAGCTGTAGCACTTATGACGCAGATGACTGTGCTTGAGAATGAGCCTGGGTCGTTGGAGGGCCTGCCAGGAGGAGGAGGAGGAGGAGGACCGAGCATCCCACAGGATGCACTCCTAGGAGGGAGCGGGATCACTTCCGTTGTGTGATCGCCACCTAGGTGACCGCGGTTGGTGGTGCAGACACAGGGAGTGCAGTTCCTGGGGTTGGAGACTGCTGACTGGATGGGTGGGAGTGCATGCCTCACATGCTCACATCTGTCAGCTGAAGCATCCCCAGACAGAAAATGGAAAACACAGCTTGCCTTATGACAGCTCTGAGTGGCCCACAGACCCCACACCCTGTTGATGAGGCTCACTCTGGGACCAGCACAGATGGATTTCTGAGGGAACTGCCCAGCCTGAAGACCTCCACCATGGAGAGCGGACAGCACGAAGCAACACTCCTGGAATAAGGGTAAGTCCTGGGTGATGGGGTTGCAGCTGCCCAGAAGCACTGAATAGGGCTGCCACTGGCTGAAGAGGAGCAGAAACAGAAAGTAAAATAAATAAATTGCTTGCCATTGCATTCAGCTGTGAGACCCACAGGCATGCAGAACAGCTGATGACACACTCAGGAAAATAAATACAGGGACTGAATTACTGCAATCTATCCTTGTATTTTACATTTTTCATAAACTATAAGGAAATAGTCAATGGGAGAAAAAAACAGGGATTCTAACCACATATTTTTTTTTTTTACTTTTTATTTATATCATGTTATACATAAGCATAAAACAAATGCATCCTGAAATAGTATATATGAAACAGTAGGAAAGCACATTACATTACTAAGGAGGATGAGTACCATTTCTGTTGGTACAGCATTAAGGGGTATAGAGAAATTGAGTTTAAGAACATCATGGTAAACTTAGACATTTCAGGACTATAATGTAGTCAATGCCCCATAGTTAAATCTGAATATAATAATAAGTACAATGTAACCGACTCAGTAGGTCATATAAGCAATACTAGCAATGCATGAATGAAGATCCCTCCTCCTAGAGCTCCCTGAAGCCCTTGCTAATTCAGCATGGTGTTTCCTATTATAAACATGAGCCTCCTCAAGAATTAATAGTGATAAAAGTTATAATATACAAAACAGTAGAAAGAACCTTCACGTTCAAAAAAGGCACACTGTGCTACGCATAGAGACCCGCTCACACCTGCATCACCAGTCACACTTCCCAAACGTGAAGGGGATCCTAAATTCAATAGAAGGTCTCTCAGGGCTTTTCAGTGTACTCAGGAAGCAAAACCAAACTGGCCCTTAGGCAAACAGCACCTAAGTCAATTGGAACAGGAACAGTAAACCAAAGTATTTATTTATCCCCCCTTGACCACCAGAAAAAAATGGAGAGGATTCAAAGGGGTAATCCAGACACCATCTTATTTTGGCTAGCTAATTCTACCTCGCATCATCCTGGGAACAAACAACACATTTACTGTAGGGAAAAAGTCCACTCTGTAGTAGTGAAGTCCAATAAGAAACGATGGAGAACTTTCCCCCAACCCTTCAAGCAAAAACTCATAATTAAATTAAAGTCCCAGTTATAATACGAAAAAAGCTAACCAGTCCAAGACAGAAATCTTTGCTCTTGGTGAGATCGATAGATTACAAGTTCAGTCCCATCCGATTCATCTTCCTCCTCGAGCCAATTGTCTTGATTCCTTCTCATGGCAATCCTCTCCACACAAGCACCTGCTTCTTTTGGATCAGTAAATCTGTATTGTCTACGGCCCTCCGTGAAGCATACATGGACTGGGAAGGCTAAGGAGTAAGTGATGCCCAAATCCCAAAGTCTTTGTTTAACTCCATCAGAAGCCTTGCGTCTGGTTCACGTGGCATAAGAGATGTCTAGAAAAGAGAATACGCTCCCTGTTGTGAAATACCATCCTTCTACTCCTTAAAGCACCCAATATTAGATCCCGCTCTTTGATGGTTGCCAAAGTAAGTAGGACAGTACTAGGATTATCCGAGTTGGTGCTGGGTCTTCGAATATAATATACAAAACAGTAGAAAGAACCTTCACGTTCAAAAAAGGCACACTGTGCTATCCCCTTCAGTTCCTTCTGGGAGACCCAAAATGTGGATATTAGCTGCACACACAGAATTTTCTAGTTGTTCCACTTGGCTCTGCAATGCTGCCTGTTCACTTAGCGAGGTGACTGTGGCCACGAGGGCCTTTCCTGCGGTTGCCTCTGCACTTTTTGAAATGTCCTCCACTGCATCAAGGCGGTTCTCAACAACTAAAAACCGATGAGAGAAGGCATCCAGCTTCTGTTCAGTTTGTTGGACAGTCTTTGTAAGAGCATTAATTGATTGCTGGAGGGAGATCATTGAGGCAGAATTTGGCTCCGTACTCGTGGATGGGGAAGAGCAGTCTGCATGGACTGGCTGTTTGGTAGCTGTAGCCCATGATTGAAAAAAATCTTGCTTATTCAGTTTAGTACGACCTATTGCCATTCAGTTTTAATACTTGGAGTTGTAGCAGATGATCCCTTATCAGATAAGATGCTTCTCCAACCAAATTTATTCAAGATTTGGTGTTTTTAAGCAGTGTAACAGACTTCAGTCATGAGCTCCAGAAGATAGCTGCAGCTGGCTGGGCTGCTAGCTCTGCCCCCCAACCCACCACCCCATTCTAACCACAGATTAATATGAAAGCAGAGAAATATGGACTGACAATGTGATTTTAAAAGAGCTGTGTCCATTTTTTGGACACAGCTACCAAAATTTGTCCTGGTAGTAAGACCACGAAAAGGGGGTCTTGCTCCCGGGACAGAATTCCATAGCTGCGTCTGAAAAACGGATGTAGTTACCATAGCTGTAGCAGAAATTGCCATAAACTGCGGGAATTGTCATGGATGCATAGCAAGCGATGTTTGCAAATACACCATGGGCATCCCAATGCATTTGCCTGAACGCAGCATGCATCTGCAGTACAGACAGGAGGGCTGCATCAACGGCTCACCAGATTTGCAACATGGGCTTTTTGGGACCTCTCCTTATGAACACTGTCACTGTGATTTTCTTAATCTATCCCAAACGTTGATTTCACACAGCAAACATGACATCGTGTGCCAGATGTGCGAAAACATATTTCGGGCAGGATGTGAAAAATGACAGTGGTACTGTTCATCAGCAGCACTGGAAAACTTGTAGTGTTGAAAATCTGGAGTAAAATTATGAAAAATTCTCGAAGTTATGAGCGTGCGTGGGAACTGTGCAATGCACGCTCGTAACACAGTCATTTTTTGGAATTTTTTCAGCAAATTTGCAACATAGGCTCTTGGAAGGACTGTGTAAGTTAGTAGGGAGAATTCCTCAATAGGAAAACTGAACACTGAGCATCTTATTTACATCAATGAAGATGGTGTTATACACCAATATACACTTCCCGCAGTGACACCCCTACAGTGACGTATGTCGCTGCTGACAACAGCAACCAGTCGCTATAGGGGATGCGCTCAGGACCTGGCAGCACTCTCCCCCGCCCTGCACCCCCTCTCCGAACTAACTCCAACTGGAAGTTAGAATCCTTTAGTATGGGGGGTGTGGGGGCAGAGCCCCCGCCTGAAGAAAAACACAGTCCCTGCTGTGCCTTGCGGCTCCCTGCTGACTGCAGCTACTTGATGGAGCAAGAGCCTGGCTCTGCAATGCCGGTCGACGAGTTGGTTGTCGACTCGGCATCGTATAGCCGTATACACCAATTACAAAAAGCAAGGCACTCTCTGTACCTTGTGAAACCAGCCAGGTAGTCAGAATGCTAAAAATATTTGGAAAAACAGCATTAGCTTTGTCTATAAACCCTCTTACAAAACACAAAAATAACAGTTGAGGCCTCTGAAATATAACAGCAGAGGCAGGATTTATTGGCAAGATATAAAAATAATAAAACACACATCTAACTTAATGAACATCAATTTGTGTGCCAACTACCCCATTCTAGCTTGCTATAGAAAACAGTACACAAGCAAGCCCAATGAGAGTACCCCAACGTTAGTTCAAAGGAACTGACATAGGATAACAGAAAGAAGAAAACAAAAGATGCTCACGCCCTGGAACTCCATAGGTGTAAGTCCCAGCCATCTCCCCTGTCAAGCTAACCAAATGCAGTAAATAACACAAAATTAGACTGAAGTCCCGGAATACCTCATTAGGCCAAATACGCTTCGGTCCCCAGCCTATTTGTCAGAATGTTCATGCACTCACTCTCGACAGGAGTCTTAGAACAGGTCCACTACTTCTGAATCAGTAAATAGATTGGATTTCCCCTGAAATGTATGGTGGAAGAGTCTAGCAGGGGGATAATAAGGGCCCAGCAGGTGTCTTGTATTAATGTGGTACGTCCTCCAGTGCAAGCCTGCAGGGCTAGTACATTAAACATTTACTGGCCTGATAACAAATATACCAGCATTTTGGCTGGGGAACTGTGCCAGTTTCATATCCTGAACATCGTTGAGAAGAAGCAGTGTCTCTGAAGGGGGAATGGTAGTGAATGGTAGCTTCAAAACTGCCATAAATAACACAGAACTTTCTAGAGGATAAAGGGGTAGTGAACAGGAACCTGAAAGGAATGCGTTTCACAATTTAAATTGGACTTATTTCAATGGGGGGGGGGGGTCAAACTTTTCCAAGCACTCAGAACACTTTTCCACTGGGCACTCCCACGTTGCATACTTAATGAGTCTTTGTGTATGTATACATACTGACAGTTTTAACTAAAAAAAGTGTGACATACAGCCTTTCTGAGTGATGGCTAACCATGCAGAAAATTGAGCCATCTCATGGCAAAAGCATAAATCTGAATGTGGGGTACAAGGATTCTCAGAGCCTGTCTCCAGTGCAGGATTGTTGATTCAATTGTGCTTGAATGAGGATGTGATGAATTGGAAAAGGGCCGCTGCTCCAGTCCTCCTTTCCTTAGTACTGCTTGATGAGAACGCATCTCCGCAACCCTGGCAGCCACAGTTAAAGTGACACATGCAAAGGCACTGAAGCATTCTGATGTGGGAAATGGCAAAAAAAAATGGAATAATTTGCATAACATGGCCCCAATTAATGTATTAAAAATTTACCAGTCGCTCTCAAATGTGAGTACTTAAGATTCTGAAAGCAGCTGCCACTCTACACAGGACTACAAAGCTGGAAAAAATGTACATCAGGCCCTTTGGATCTGTTATGGCCCGTATAACAGCTGTTGTTAGATTGGCCATAGCTACAGGGGGCTCTTAGGTGCCATCGGTATCTATTTTTAATAGTTTATTTACCCTGGATAGTCCAGCTGAAATGCAACATTTCCAGTGGGTTCTTGTTTCTTCCCATTTCGTCATCTGGGTGGACTGGAGCACTGGAAGGTTAAGTGATGTGCTCATGGTCACACGGTGAGCATTTGGCTGCAGATTGGGGTTTAACCCTGTGATCTTTTGTTTTACACACACAGGATCTGCTGTGTTCAGAGCAGCCCATGAGATGAATGACAAGATGATGTTCTTCTAAATGTAAGGAGGCACCTGGCCTGGTAGAGTCCTTGGTAGCAAGATACATGACACAGGTTCAAAGCTCGAGCCAGACTCAGGTGGAGTCACGGGGCACTGTGGTGGTAGAATACTTAGCCTCCAGAGTGGATTCCCAGTAGCCACTGCAACAGTGTTTCCTATAGAGACTGGCCTGGCATGACTCCCTGTGTGCTCTCAGGGTGTGTGGCTCTGGCAGGACTGGCTACTTTGGGAGGTGGTTCAGGCTTAGTGGAAAAACAGGGAAAATTGAGGACCAGGGCAATGGATGATGGTGGCCACACGCCCTTGTGCTATACCTCTCAACCTTTGGTCACTGACATTTGGAACACTGCCACTGAAAATGAGGGACAGTGTGGGACTCTGGCCCTCATAATTTGGGACAGATCATCAAATAAGGAGATAGAAGCTAAATCACTGTAGAAACCAGCACCTTACATTGCGCAAGGCTTAGTTTTGCTTTAACAAATTATAATATTATTTTTTACTGTAAAAAAACATTCTCATGTAGGGCAGAACCCGTTTAAGGGGGGAGAATGAGGGACAGTTGAGAGGTATGCTTACACCACCCTGTGACTCTCTGGATCCACCTCCGCCATTGCTGAAGCCTTGGAGCACACTTCCCTACTTGGTCTTGGAATGGGTCCCCTGTAATGGCATGGATGACATGGCTCTGGTTTGGGGGGCCCTGGGGAGGCAGGACAGGAGATTCTAGAGGTCAGTGGAGTGAGCCTGGCAGGCACTGGAACATAACTGATTGTGAAGGAATGAGGTTATAGAGGTCATGGGTACATGAAAAAAAAAGTAAGGATGCACTGGATGCTGTAATCATAGAATAAGCTTGTCTCTTCCTCCTTAGCTGGCAGCACTAGCTGCTAAAAGTTGATTTAATTAGATTTGCATCGGATTGGTGGCCACCTCGGGTGCTTATGTAAGCAGTATACTTGTTCTGTAAATCCTCTCTATTCCTTTTACACCAAGGTTTCTCTGTGCTGTAAAACAAGGGGAGTTCTGTGATCTGCAACTCATCTTATTGTGGTGTATTTTCATAAGCCCGGATACAGGTTCATCTTCGAGATGCATTGGTGTTAGGGAGAATCCTCTGCATCTGTTGTTTGTTTATGTGGTGCAGGCCCTGCTTTCCAAACCAGCTGACTGCAACAATCCCGTTGCAGTTTACCACAGTGTGCATCCAGCTGCAGTTTACCACAGTTTGCATCCAGCTGCAGTTTACCACAGTGTGCATCCAGTTGCAGTTTACCACAGTGTGCATCGAGCTGCAGTTTACAACAGTGTGCATCCATTAGTTTACCACAGTGTGCATCCAGCTGCAGTTTACCACAGTGTGCATCCAGTTGCAGTTTACCACAGTGTGCATCGAGCTGCAGTTTACCACAGTGTGCATCCAGCTGCAGTTTACCACAGTGTGCATCCAGTTGCAGTTTACCACAGTGTGCATCCAGCTGCAGTTTACCACAGTGTGCATCCAGCTGCAATTTACAACAGTGTGCATCCAGTTGCAGTTTACCACAGTGTGCATCCAGCTGCAGTTTACCACAGTGTGCATCCAGGTGTAGTTTATCACAGTGTGCATCGAGTTGCAGTTTACCACCGTGTGCATCCAGCTGCAGTTTACCGCAGTGTGCATCCAGGTGCAGCTGCATCTGCTGTTGGGGACTAAGTCATGCTAGATGAGTAACAAATCAGACTAGCCCAGGTTGCCCGATGATGCACTGGCAGCAAGTCGTGCTGCCGTGCATACGACCCAGATTCAGAGGCAAGGCCCAGACATCCACGACAGGGGCATCTGTGGTTTGTGGAATGCTGCAGATTGCAGTGCTTCTGCCAACCAAGGTAGGACAGTGACCCTGTGTGGCAGGCCAAAGAGGCTTGCCACCTTCAAGAAGCTGCAGTCTTGCCAAGAGGATAGGCATTGGCATTATACTGCACTAGAGGAGGTGGGAGGACACATAAGATAATGAGGAAGAAAATCATCCATGCGCTGTCTGAATGCAAAAGGAACTGTGCCAGTGGTTGTTGTGGCTTGGTGGTTGCCAGTGCTCCCCAGGAGGGGGATGATAAAGCTGGCATGGAAACAGTAATGATCGGGCAGACTTAGTCTTTGGCCCCCTTTGTCCAGTGATGAGTGCAGAGACTATCCTGGGCCTCTTGGCTCTGGCAGCAGAAAATTGCACCTGTGCCCACTGGTGATGGCATCACCTCTTTAAAAAATGGCCTAAATACATTGGTCTGTAGCTGTTATTAAAATATATAAAGGGGCTTAATCTGCTCATGTGTTTGTTTGAATACCCATACTCTCTTCACATCTGTCTGCCCATCTATCTATTTATCAATCCATCTATCCATCCGTCCTTATCTGCAACATGTCATCTCAGTGTAATGATGTCTCAATGCCATGGTCTGAAATTAAAACCACGGAAAAATCCTTTCCCCTCTCTTTTTAAATGGACATAACAGTGCATGTTTCCCAGCGAGCCATGCCATTTTTCTCCTTTGGGCAAATCCTTTCAGGAATTGTTCGGTCATTGCTCACTTGTGGGATCAGTTCCACATACCTCACTGTCAACCATGCTTGCTGTGTCCCCTCTGCCCCCCCCCCAATCCTCCATCATCGTGAGCATCTTTAGTGATTATTGCAGACACATTGCAGTGCATTGAGCATACTGTGAAAGGCATTGTAAGGACAACTAGCTTATGCTGTGTTTCAGATACTGCTATTTACATTACTCATTATTTATAATTGTGGATGTATTCTACCCTTGCTGTATTATAACCCCATCCTTACTTCTTTGGGCATGTCCACACACTGGTAACACCTGCAGGCAGATGCCAGTCAGCAGTGAGTGATATGAAGCAGCGCCCCACCCATAAGCCTTAACAGCACTGATTATTGATAATCTAACAGTGCTGCACAGTTTGCTTCAAGAGAATTCCGTACCTCCCACAAAACGGCTGGATGCCCCTTCTGCAGCAGAGTTTCCACTCCTTAGTGTGACATCAGTTTCTGATTCCCAGCACGCCAGTGGTGTCCACACATGTGCTTTTGTCCTCTGGATGCGGAGAATCAATATATCAGCATTTTCATAGCTGCTGCCTGCTGGCCTTTGCTGTGTTGTTTTCAGGTTCCCTGATCTAGACAGCACTGTGCATTTGCAGTGGTGTCTCCTAGATGCAGCGACCTGCACAAGTTTGTTTGTCACTGTGGTCCTTTGGAGCCCTGATTAAAAAACACATGCAACGTGCCAGGCATATTTGTACCTTAAAACAAGATGGGAGGGGAAGAGGGCAGCAGCAACTTCAGGACTTTTTTATTTTTTTGTGCCATTTTTCTGGTCAGTACCAGGCCTCCTTCTGCGAACCACAAGCTAGATGCCCGCCTGAGCATCCACTCTGTTTGAGTGACTTCCCACCTATACCATCATCCTAAGCTCCAGTACTACACATTGTTCAAATATACAAGAATTCGGATGGCTCGAAGATAAATTTTTGTAACACTGACGTGAGGTAATGTTTACAGATGCCAGTTTTTTTTCTGTGCATCTTACCACTGCCTGCCAGCATTTCGTTTTTTAAGAAGTTTTTTGAAATAGTTGTACCAATTAATGTGGAGGCTTAGAGTTACTGGAAAATATTTGAGCCTAGGTACCTTTTTACCAATTCATTTGAGCAGTGTTGACTGCACTTCACGTAGTTTCCCTTTCCCTGCTCCCTCCCCTTCCTTTCTTCCCTCTTCCCCCTATTTTCACCTCCAGTCTTTTCCTTTCTTATCCTCAACCCCCCTTTCTTTTTGCCCCTTCCCCTTTTCTCATTTTTATGTTTGTTTGTGCGCATGCGCAAGAAACATGTTGTGACAGCTTACTGGAGTAGCAGGTTGTGGAGGTGTGGCCGTGTTGTGGCCAATGCCGCCACTGCTTTTTGGGGCTTGTCTCTGAGGCACCAGTGAATGAGCACACAGTCTATGACAGCAGCTCAGAAGCGTGCCACCAACTTGAAAGAAATTCGCCACTGCAGTGAGGGAGCATGCCCTCATTGCAGGGTGTGCCTTGCCTGGTGTAACATTTCAATAAACATGGCGGCAGCTGTCGCCGTCCACCTCTCACAGTCCCGTGAAAGCTGATGGGGGTGCCCAAGCCCCATGTCAGCATGGCTTCTCCCCAGTTCATTTGCCGATGGGGAGCCCAATCCCCATCGGCATGATGTCCCTGTAGTTTAATTTGTCTCAGTGGCAAGTGCCTAATCCCTCGACATCATCATGCCCCCAAACACAGACCCATTTTCTTTTGCCGATGGGGTGCCCAATTCCTCGGCCCAGTCCCCTCAAAACACCCAGGTGGCACACTGGGGGCCCACCCCAGCATGCCAAATGTACCTGTAAAAAAGAAAACCTTCCTGCAATGTTTTTTTTTAAAATCTGTAAACAAGAAAACGGTCCCTCGTTGTCTGTGGTGCCCCCCTTCCCCAACCCGCACCCACCGTCTGCACACCCCACCTCCCCAAACCCCACCCCATACTTACCTCCAGAGGTCGGCGCCGCAGTCTTTGGTGGAGCGGGAACATGTCTGCACTCTTCAAAGCTGACTGCGAACTGAAGAAATGCTGGTAAGCTGTATAATGGGCAGACTGGATGGGCCTTGCAGTCCTTGTCTGCTGTCAACTTCTATGTAAATGCGAGTTTTCAGCTTAGGTTGATATCTTTGCCATTTTTTGACTTTTGGTGCCAAATTTTCAACATGGGGTTCTTGGGACCCCACCTCATAAACTCAGTCACTGTCATGTCATTGTTCGGTCCCGAAAGGTGATTTTGCGGTCACTGCATGGAATCACCTTCCAGGACAGATTAACAAAACAACAGTGTCACTGTTCATGAGGTGGGCTCCCAAAAGCCTATGTTGCAAATTTGCTGAAAAAATTTCAAAAAATGACTGTTACGAGCGTGCATTGCACAGTTCCCACGCACGCTCGTAACTGCGAGAATTTTTCATAATTTTACTCCAGATTTTCAACACTGCCATTTTTCCAGCGCTCCTTATGAACAGTACCACTGTCATTTTTCACATCCTGGCCGAAATATGTTTTCGCACATCTGGCACACAATGTCATGGTCGCTGTGTGAAATCACCGTTTGGGATAGATTAAGAAAATCACAGTGACAGTGTTCATAAGGAGAGGTCCCAAAAAGCCCATGTTGCAAATTTGGTGTACAAATTCAAAAAAATGACTGCATTACCAGCTATGTTGTGCAGTTTCTACACATGCTCGTAATTTCACAATTTTTTATATTTTTACTCCAGATTTTCAACATTGTCATTTTTGCACACCGCCTTATGAACAGTACAGCTGTCATTTTTCACATCCTACCCAAAACATGTTTTCACACCTGTGGCACACAATGGGCGTGGTCGCTGTGCTTGTGACTTCACCAGTTTTTTATATTTTCACTCCAGATTGTCAACATTATCATTTTTACACCTCCTCATGAACAGTACAGCTGTCATTTTTATATCCTGTTCAAAATATGTTTTCGCACCTGTGGCTCCAAATGGCACAGTCGCTGTGCAAAATCACCTTTCGGCTAATGAACTGATTGTGTCACTGTTCATGCGGTGGGGTCACAAAAAGCCCATGAGGAGTGAAAATACCAAGAAATGCCCAGGGCATTAGGATTTCCGACCATAATGCCCTATCTTGTAGGGACTGACAGATATCAGGGGTGTGACTTGGGATTGTCAACAGTAATGCTCACGCCATTCCAGCCCCACGCCCACCCTGCAGCCAGTGACAGGCATCAAGGTGTGCCTTAGACTCTTCAGCCCCAAAGTTCACTCCATTCTCCTATACTGCACCCATTTCAGTGTATTTCCTTATGGGATGGGGTGAGTGTAAAGCCCAAACACCCCAAGGCATAACTCAACACTTGTCGGTGTCTGCAGGGTAGGGTGAGGTGACATGGCATGAGCGTTATGGGCGACGACCCAAAGGCATACCCCAATGCCTATCCATCTCTGCAGGGTGGGAGTGGGGTTGGCATCAGTTCAATATTTCACTGCCATTCCTGTTCTGCATCTGTCTAACTCCTACACTTACTTCCAGCACTAATGCCAGCAAGCAAACATTCGGCATTGACAAATGCTTGTCTATGATTGAATTGTGTATTTCTTGTTAGCTCTGTCCTAACGTTTGTCATTTATAATGATATAGGCGGATTCATTGCTTTACCTTATTTTGTACACCATTTTGGTACTGGATGTTTGCACTTACATATTTCACGTAATGTGTTGTGGCTTTGTAGAATTATAGCACTTGTTTTTACCCAGTCCACTTTTTAATTAATTGCGAACTTGTTTAGGGATTACAAATGGTTTTAGCTATCTACTTAGAGCTGTTGTTTGCTTAAGCCTACTGCCTGAGTTAATTGAATTATTTTTAGCCTAAAATCACTGAACTGCAGTTGGCGAGTTACTTCTGCTCCTCAGAGCTATTTATATAGTCTTTATTTATTAATATTTTATTTATTTGTTTTGTACTTTGCATTGATTTGGTTGTTGTTCTTTTTGCATGGCACCCTGAGCCCCAGGGAAAGAGTACCTGAAAAATGAAATTGCCTTAGCTTGCCTGAAAGTAATCTGAAACATTATGATAACAATCCTTTAAGATCATGGTTTAAAATGCAAGGAACACCAAGAAATATCACCCCGTCAAAGCAATGTGCATGTGAAACATCGAAGTGTCTCTTTTCTGGTCACCGACAGGTATCTGTTGGTGATTTCAGCTTCTTCATAATTAATCAGTTGTTTTTCTGTAATGTTATTAAACCTTCCAGTCATATAATGTGCTTTCTGGTGCGCTGTGATGTTTGTGTTTTTCACCTATGCCTGAACCTGAGATAACTTACTGCTCCTCTCCACCACTGCTCAGGGCTCACCTCCATTGTTTGCACTTCTGTCTCTTTTCTGACGGTTGTGTCAGATGAGCTTTGCAGAGGGGAATGTTTTCAGATGACTTACTGCCCTCCATCCCAGTGGGCTAGATGAGCTCCTGTGGTCCAGGGGGACAGAGTGAGATGCCAAAGCAACATCTATTGGCATGGTGGCAGAGGCCACTTTCTCTACCTAGCCCTGCATGCACTTTTTCACAGCCCCAGCCCTTGTTGGGACACTGGGTTAATGATATCATTACAGTCCTCCAAGTACTGGCTGTCCCCTGTATCCTCCCTTCCTAGCCTCAAGCATCTTAAATGCTCTGACCTGGAGATTTTTGTCTTTTTAACAGTGGATTTGAGGGTACAAAATGGGGTCACTATTATGTGTCGGTGGCCGCTTTTTTAACTACTAGGTTGCCTGGATCGATCACTTCTGCTTTAGAATCCCTGGATCTCCAGCTAAAATGTTAACGAATCTTATGAAATTTATGGACGTTGGACATCTACAACAGTGCATCATGCTGCCATATGGGGGATGGTCGTTCACATGTGAGCCCAGGAAATTTCACTTTGGGGCCACTGGGGGTCGAGCTTGGCATGAAGGGGAGGCACTCATCTCCTGGAAAGGGAGCAGCAGAGTGCTCCACATTCATGCACCCCCTGCCAGTCGATCATAGAACTGTACTGGTGTCCAACGTGAGAAGAGCTTCGGCCCAGCCAGAGGAACAGTGCTGCAGCAGTGACCCCGATTTTCGGGATGGGGTGAAATGCAAAAACACTGGGGGTGAGGAGAAAAAAAATTAATCCATTAGCACAGTGGCAACATTACTGCTCACAACGACAAGACTGGTCAAGGGAATGAAAGGTGTACCACATGAGCAGAGAATGGAGAGACAGAACCTATACTCCCTAGAACTTTGCAGACTTAGGAGAGATCTGTGCTTAACTTTCAAGGTCTTTAAAGACAGGAATTTATGGGACAGCATGAGTGTACAGTTAAAAGACTCACCTCATGTTACCATAGGTCATAACTTGCAGTTGAAAGGTGACCTATATAAGACTAAACGGAGGGGTATATGGTGAACACAAAGAATAGTGAAAGTTTGGAACTAATTATCACAGAACATAGTGAATTGTAATAGTAAGGATGCCTTTAAAAGACACCTGGACAAATACCTTAGCAACTGTAGTAGAGAAGGGTATGACCAATGAGAAATGGCTAGCTCTTATGGGCAATTTGAATTATGGCTAGTAACATCCTTTGAATCCTATGAAAAACACTGGAGACCTAGGCTTAGGAACAAGCCTGGGTAATCAGAGGCTGTCCTAGGGGACAGAGGGAGGAGGAGGAGGAGGATTGAGCATCCCACATGACTCTATACTCCATGGAGGAAGGGCAGTGAACTCTGCTACTTCCACCCGGGTGACCATGGATGATGATACAAGCTGGAGCCACTTGGGGTGGGAAGGACGCCTCCTGACAACAGTGTGGACATGCATTGAGTGCCAGTCTTAACTGTCCCAGCTCAACAGGCATCCTTTAGGACAGGAAGGCAGAAAATGTAGAACCCAATCCGATACAGGATGAAGCCAGGATATCTATGCATGTTTTGCACCTCCGGATGTGCACCTTCCTCCATCGAGCAAGACTTCTGAAGGGGTTGGGGTTATCCTGACTGCCCAGCCATGGGGGTGTAGAAAGACATGGGTAGATACCCAAAGGTGGCAACTAATAGGGCTGGGGGGGGACTTGTAAAAGGGGTCCGGCCAGTGAGGAAGGGGGCCAAAACTGAAATAAAAATCAAGACCAGTTGATCTATGGGGGTTAAAAACAGCAGTTTTTACTAGAATTTGAGGGCTGAATCTATTTCTTCTTTATTTACAGTAACAGTGTGGATAAATGTTGAGTGCTGGGTGCATGGATAAGTAACACCAACTGGTAGAGTATGTGCACACCCGAATGCCTCTAACAATTGGTAATTTGAATCACGATTAGCAGTTAACCCACAGTCTCATACATTCAAAAGGGAGATGGATCCTGGGTGTGCAGCATTGTAATGGGAGCCATTTTCCTATTAGATTTTGCTGTTCATTGGAGGACCTCACCCTAGTTAAAAATTAATTATAGTACACTGCACCAGTAGCTCTGAATCACACTGCCATCTGGTGTGTGTTGGGCACAGACATCTTTTTCGGTAGGCCTCTCTGCTCAATCATCTCTAATGCTGCAATAATCAGGATATTGGCTTGTCATATCTGTTCTGCCCGGTCATTCTTAGTGATTTCCAAATGTGTTTTGTGCTTGCTTTTGGAATAGTGGAATTGCAAGTTGTGAGAATCACAAGACAGTATTGCCCCAACTCCTCCCCCTCTCGGTACTGTGCATTAAACTTGATTATATATATGCATAGTCAAAGTGTGTGTGAAGGAGTCAAAAGTGTATTTTATGTTGTAAGGCAGATAATGGGAAGATAATTTTCCTGGCTCAATGTTCCTTTATTTATGTGCAGAGATGTGTGGAAAAAGTTTTTTCTTTTGTTTTTCCAAGCGCATGAATGATGTACTTGGTGTGTGACAGAACCATCATCCACTGCATAAACAGACCAGTCAATAAGGAAGAACTGGCTGACAGATGCTGTGAAAATATTACAACACTTTTCTGATCATTTTGCCAGTCTGGCACATTCCACTTAAGGTGTGAAAAATTATTGTTTAAAAAAAAAATTAAAAAATATACAAGCGTATGTATGCACACACTAAAAGGATGAGACTTTTTGCATTAGTAATGAAAGATCAAACGTGTGCCACCCATGTCATGGAACTTGACAGATAAAATGTGGTTCCTTCCCACAATATTTTACATGTTGTCTCACCAAGAATGAATGAACAAAGTTAATCTTCACTACTGTTTTTATGTTGTTTTATTTTTGACTTGTTGGAAAACAAAATGTCCTCCCTACGCTGAACTGATGAGCAGGTTCTGAATGGCTTCCCTTTCATTTGTCTGAGCCAGCCCCCAGACCAAAGTAGAGGGGTTTTGTGGGTTGTGCTGTGGAGCTTCCCTGCTGCAGACTGAGCACAAAAAGGACCTGTCAAGTTCTCCCTGAAAAGCAGCTGAGAGAGCACTTTGAGACTACGCTAAAGGTGTTTAGTTGTCAGAGAAAAAATAATAATAAACTGAGACTACTCTAATTATAGGCTGCAGAAAGACACTCAGGCTGGCTGTTACCCTTCATCCCCTGTGATGAAGGGCCCATGAGTGTTCTGATCAAATGAATGTGTAAACCTTTATTTGTCAAGCAATCATGATGTTGCTTAGGTAGTTACAGGAGTGACCCTAGGGTACGTTCACAAGGGGATGTGGGGGTGAGATGATTTTCCTGTGAAATGTTTCCTACATGAGATGCCCTGGTGAAAGTCAGTTTATTTTTAATATTTTCCCCCAGTATTTTCTAACTATACAAGTGACAGAAACTAATGCTTATAGTATTGTCAAAAAGGAATCTGAACAAAGAGTCAAAGTAAGTTCCTGGTGCTTTGCATTGTGAGCTGCAGTAGTTTTCTTTTTTTTTGGGGGGGGGCCTGTTTTTGCATTTCGCTGCTTTGAAAATCTGACTGTTGTGATATTAAAGGCCATTTCAGTGGCACACTTCAGATCACATTTTGTAAATCAGTGGCTTGCGTAAAAAAGAAAGCATCAATAGCTTCCAAAGCAAGTGTTCCACAGAAGCTATTCTATTACTTTCCACTTCAGCAAGAGGAATTTTACTTATGGCAGACATGAATAAAGTAAAACAGCAGGGACCTTTTCAGATTGCTAAATTGCTGTTTTGCTTTTGCTGTTGTATAGTATGCCTTTTTTAGATGCCATCATGTGTAGTTTTGTAAACTTTTACAAAAGGGACAGTTTCTGTGGATTATTTTTCTGATAATTTGTTGATCTTAGTTGCTGAGTGAATATTGTGTACCATGTATGGTATGTTTGTAATGGACTTTCCCCCATAGAAGTGGTTAGCAGTTATTCGGTTATTTCCCTGTATATCTACCATTAAAATGATATACCATGGCAATTAAAAATATGTACCACAGCAATTAAAGATATATAACACAGCAATTAAAAGTATATACTAGAATAATTTAAAGTTTAAACTATGGCCATTAACCATTAAAAGTATACAACACAGTGATTAAAATCATATAACACAGCAATTAAATTATATACCAGAATATATATATATTTTTTTTACATTAATTTCTTTATCTTCTTTTCGCAGGTCTGGCCCCTTCATCCAGCCCCCCAGCCCGTCACCGTGGTGTTCACTGGTACTCACCTCTGGCTTAAGGTGCCAGCTGGCCGGGTGTGGCACCTGCGGAGGGCCGGGATCATCCTGCCGGTCCGTGGTGATTTTCTGCCTCCAATTTCTCCCGATCCCAGAGTGCAGGACTTGGCGTGCAATGATGCCAATGGCAGAGCCGCATGAGCTTCCACACGTGACATGCTGGGCGTCTACTTCATCTTCGCCCCCCACCTCTTGTGGAGTCAGTGTGCTAGCCTCCAGCTGCTGCTAGGGGCTAGGCAAGCACCGATCTCCAGTCCCACCCCTCCCCGGGAGAGGAGAGCTGTCCTCCGGATGCTCAGTCCTCTCCCTCCCCGGCCGACTCCTGAGTGAGTACCCGCTCACACCACGAACATGGGTTGCCGGCATGGCAGGAGGTAAGGCATGATGCCTCAGCCCTCCATGCCACTTGGCCTGCCCATATACCAGAATATTTTAAAGTATTTACCACAGCAATCAAACATATGTACCACAGCAATAAAAAGTATATACCACAACAATAATAAAGAAAAAATAAAAATCCCCATGGCAATTAAAAGTACTGTACCATGCAGTTAAACAAATTACTAAATAAATTAAGGTAGCAGAGCAAAAAAAGAAACTACACTTGACACAAACCTAAACTGCAATTAACTCACACCACCTAAATGCTGAACAACCTCTCACGATATGAAGAACCCCCCCAAAACAGAAGTACACACCCTACAACTTCAGCCCCTATAAATCTAGCACTAGCAAAGACATGCTGCAAAACTTGCCCTACCCTAAAAAGCCTGTCACAAACCAATTACTTCCCTCAGAGCTGTTCCTCACCTCTCTCATAAAATGCTCATGTTCCTAACGGTGCTCCAGGCTTTTCTTACCAGATCCTGTGCTCTGTGATGCTGCCTTGCCTCATACATGGCATACACATAGCATGTGGGCATTTTCTGTAAAAACAGCAATGGGCATGGGAGATAAGATTATTAAATCTCCGTACATATGGGCAGATTACAGGAAGAGGACCTGTGCGTCATAATCTCGCGTGGCTCCCAGTGAGATCTCGGGGGTTGAGCACCACGAACGTAGAAAATGCCAGCTGCAAGAGGACTATTCTCAGAATTTATGAGTGAAAAGGTATTTACACAGCTTAATACATATTGTGACTGCAGGGGGGCATTTAGGTCCTGAAGCCCCGATCTATGCAATGATTGCTGCATTATTGTTGCCCGTAGTACTCCTTTAAGCCCCCAGGTTCTAAAAGGGGTCTAATCTTTTTAGAACTTCTGAAAACCCTAGCCTTGGACCTTGCATTGACAGATCAGTGAAAACAGTTCAAATCAAAAAGAAGTTAAATGGGGCTAAAACTGCGTATGTCCCTGTCCAGAAAAATGTTATCCAATAAGGTTTCAATAGCAGCAGCTGTGATACGAAACTTTTTTTTTTTTTTTTTTGGGTAGCATTGATAAAAACATGCATTGCATGCTGCAAGTAACCTTGCAACTGTGCAACTACTTTTGGTTGAAATCAGATTCATATATTGCTTAATTATTTTGTGAAGCAATTGATGAAAATGGTATCTTTTTTAATTTTGCTGTGCTATACAACGTAAAATGGTTCATGTCCTTGACAGAATCCTACAGCATATGGGCTTGTGGGGCTGTAGACTGCCATCCGTGCCCATTTACCTCCTAGCTAGCCTTTTGTGAGTTTGAAACCAGTGCAGATGTCATGCATTAAAAGGAAGCAAATGACTTTTCAATCCTGACATCAGAAAATATTTTGACTTCATATGGTATGAAGTTTAAAAAAACATCTGTTTACTGTATCAAGATGCCATACCCATTATTCATGGTTTGTCTTTATTGGAGATAAAATCTGTAACGTTCTCAGTCAGACTTGGCCATTCATTTCAGAGTTGCTGTTTTTCCCTTATTTTTGTGGACTATGTCTATGCTTGGGTGGGGTGGGGTGGCTTTTGTGATCATTTGCAGAGATGCATGCCTACTTTAATTGACCTGTTGGGACCAGCAAGAAAGTGCTTCACTTTCCTATGTTCTGTTTTTGTTTTTAAGAAATGCTGAATGCTGTCGTCTACAAAGAAATGCATTGTATTTTCCCTGTGTGTTGAGAGCTCACCGACTGGATACAGGTAATACCCTTTACTTTTTGAATTTCAAATTTTTGTGGAAAGGAAACACCATTCTAACCAAATGTAGAAGACCATAGACAGGGCTTGTAGTTCTTTGCAGTACTTCACTCCTGATTTCTAGAACAGGGATCCAGGACTTCTATTTCTGCAGCACAAATGTAGTGTGGCAGCAGGCTACATGTGTGGCTTATCTGAAGAAGTGCTTATGTGAATGTAAGTTTGGTCTTCCTCTCTTTAGGTATTTCTGCCCTCACAGTAGAGGTTCCAAGAGAAGGTATCTTGATGCTTAAGGAAATGATCTGAGTATGAATAAATGCCTGAGGGAAGAAAAGAGAGCACCAGAAGAGATGGAGGGATGGATGGAGAGGTGAATTGAACTAAGGCAGGGAGATCTGGGCTTGCCTGCCTTTTATAGTGCTGGGAATGTTCTGCCTTGTGGTACAATCTGTGTGGCAAAATTGAGGTAGCCTAGTAGTAAGAGTAGCTCTGTCTTGGTACAGAATGATCATGTAGGTAAGGAGGAGATGAGAGAGAGAGAAAATCAGGGTGAGTTTGTTTTAGGATAATCTTCCTTCCATACATAGGGAGTATAATATGATGTCAAGGAACTCCAGAGTAGGAGGAGGACCTGTGGTTATATTAGTGATGAAAGGACTGTGATGTCAGCAGCTGGAGGTGTAGTCAGTGGACTGGCAAGCAGAAAATCATCCAGGAAATGGAGGATGAAAGGCCATTTGTAATTATTTAGGAGATTCCAACAGAGGAAAATGTATCAAAAAGTTCAGGGCTGCTTTTGCAACCAAATGTCTATCAAACAGCTAAATAATATTTCTAGGGACATGGATATGTTGTTCATCCACATTTATTGGCAGGTTCCTTGCCGCTTTAAATCTTGCCGGAAGGTCTTCAAGCTGGCTCCTCCCACCCACCCGGGTGGTAAAACTCTCGGCTCCGCCCCATGACGCCAGATCTTCCTTACCGCTTGGAAGCTCAGGTTCCCTCCTTAACGTGCTGCATTTAAGACTGGTTCCTAAATCTTGAAGTTGAGAATCAAAGTTTTTGCTAAAAGACAGTCTTCTTCTCCTCGCGGCTGCGATGGACAATCGACTCGGTTTCGAGTGCCCTTGCGGGCAGAAGATGTCTAGGACGGATCCGCACTCCACGTGCGTCTACTGCCTGGGCCTTGAGCACGACCCGCAGGCCTGCGACTTGTGCTCTTCCTTTTCGGCCTACGTCCTTGAAGACCGTGCTGCCCGATTACAACTGGGGCGACCCGAGAAAAGAATTCCACCGGTGAAATCTAAAGAGGCCCGATTGGCGGTGTCCGCGGCGGCGGGCTCGGCGGATCAGCTCGAGCAGATGATCGCCCTCGAAGAGGAGGCGGCGCGGGCCGCTTCTACCTCGGCTGCGGCATTTGTCCCGCTCTCTCTCGGTGCCTCGTACTCGGCTTCTTTTAAGGAGCTTTGTCTGACCCTCTCGACCAAAGGTGAGGGTCCAACTTCTTCGGGACCTTTTTCCAGGTCCAAAAAGAGCAAAGTAAGTCTCTCCGTCGGCGCTCTTGGGGCGGGAAAGATCCCCTCCCTTGTCGACAGTGAAACCCGGTCAACCTAGCTTCAGCCACTGGCTTCACGGTGTCCCCATCAGGCCAGTTGACCGAGACTCCGTCGACGGTCGAGATTTTCTCGACCCGCTAGGACGAAGTTGTCGGCTGGAAGCTGAGAATCTCCCTCGGTTCCCCGGTGGGAGTTGAGGATCCCGCCTGCTCGTCTGTGCCTCCAGTTCCAGAGCCTTGGTGGGATCGTCCGAGCCGAGGGTAGCGATTTCCGACACTTCTCCTCGCCTTCCTCGCCTAGTCGAGGCGCTCGGTCCGGACATCCTCGTGGTCCAACTGATCCCGCCGCCATAAGCGGTCTCCCGGTCTGGCTTTATGACAAGCAGCGCCGCCGCTCTTCTCGGACGAGGAGCTACGCAGTTGCGCCGGAGGTACGAGGAACTTATGTAACAGTTCCTTTGACCGGAATAAGCCGACCCAGTCGCCTTCCCCGCCATTAGTGGCTGTCACCGAGCAGCCAAACAACCCCTCGTTGTAGTTGAGGAGCCTGTTCTCAGACCGGTTGTTTGGCCAGTTCCAGCTGCCCCACCGATTCTGGTGGAACCTCCGCCTCCACAGCCATTAGTTGGGGCTCCGACCAAAAATTCTCAGTCGGCCTTGGGTTTGCCCCGTAGGCTGTCTGTCACCCTCACTCCCGATAAACCTCGGCAGGTGGAGGGTGGCTCAGGCCCGAGGCAGCTCTTCAAGGACTCTTCTGAGTCCGATGATGGTTCCTCCCTCTTCTCCAAGCGCATGGACTTGGAGTCCTCGGGAGGGCAGTCAATGGACGATAGCCCTTCGTCCTTCTTAGGGTTGCTTTGACTCATCTCGGAGTCCACCGGGATGAAGCTCGAACCCGTTTCTAAACGGGCCAGGTATCCCCTCACGGAGATTCTGGACCGAGGGGATTCTCCTACGGAGGCCTTTCCGGTGGCCGAAGCCATAGTGGGTCTGGCCTTGGAACTTTGGCAGCGTCCTGCTTCCTGCCCTGCGCCTTCGGCCAGGTTGGCCAGGAAGTATGCGGTCCCTACCGGTTCCCTGTCTGGTTTTGAGACCCCTCGGCCGAGGGGTTGGTTACCGACAGCGTTTTCGGCGTGCAGAGCGCCAAGGATGTGGACAAACCTCCCGACAAGGAATCCAAGAATTGGATTATGCGGGCGGAAAGTCTATACTGCGTCCTCTCTCGGCCTTCATCAGGCCAGTTAGGCCGTCCTCATGGCACATTTTCTCACGCCCTGTTGGGCTCCCTGGATGAGGTTGTCCCTCATCTTCCCTGAATCTGCAGACTACGGTCAGGCAGGTGCGGGACCAGGGCAGGGCGGTGGCCAAACAGCAGCTCCAGACTGCGTTAGACATCGGGGACTCATGTGCCAGGTCTGTGGCGGCCGCAGTGGCCATGCGTCGTCGGGCTTGGCTGAGGATATCCACCTTTACCTCGGATACCCAGCACAAGTTGGCGGATGTTCCCTTTTTGGGGACTGACCTCTTCGGCCCTGGGGTGGAAGGTCACCTGCAGAGGATCGAGAAGTCCAGTGCTACCTTGGACTCAGTCTCTTCCGCTCAGAAGGACAAAGGCCGCAAGCCACAGCCTAAGCCCTTTCGTCCTTCCGCGCCCGCGGCGCGCCCGGCCCAGCAACGTCAGGGCCAGCAGGCTCGACCTGGGTATCCCAAACCCAAGCCGTTGGCTTCGTCCAACAGGAAACAGGGAGGTAAAGGCCCGGGAGGTCCCTCAGCCGGTCCCTCCTCCAAGCCTGCCCAGTGACGGGCTGAGGGGTATCGCCCCCATCCCTGTCACCTCACCCCTGGTTCCCCCCGTGGGGGGACGGCTCAGACACTTCCTTTCCGCCTGGTCCGCTGTTACCACGGACAGGTGGGTACTGGAGGTGGTGGAAAAGGCCTACCTCTGGAATTCGAGCAGGCCCCGCCCTTCAGAGCCGTCGCACCTCGGAGGGCCTCGGGGTCCGCAGCCTCACTGGCGGCTCGCCGAGCCGACATCACTCTCCTCCTCCAAAAGGAGGTGATCAAGGAGGTGGAGGACCCCCCTTCAGACCCGGGGTTCGTGTCCAGGTATTTCCTGGTTCCGAAACGGATGGGCGGCTGGCGCCCCATTCTCGACCTATATGACCTGAACAAGTTCCTAAGGTCTCGAACCTTCAGGATGGTCACTCTGGCGCAGATAATACCATCTCTGGAACACGGGCGTGTGGTTCTGCTCTCTGGACCTACAGGCCAGCGTTCTTTCACGTCCCTATCCGTCCGTCACCGGAGATTCCTCCGCTTTGAGCGGAGGGATCCTCTTGAGTTCGAGCCATGCCCTTGACTTATCTCCAGCTCCCAGGGTCTTCACCAAATGCATGGCAGTGGTGACAGCATTCCTCTTTGGCGCCGAGGGTCGGTGTACCCTGCACTGGACGATTGGCTGATAGCAGCCTCCTCCAGATGGGAGGTGGGCCGGTCAGAGATCTAGCCCTCAGGTTTGCTCTCAAGTTGGCCTTCTCATCAACGAGGCCAAGTCGGAACTCGAGCCGAAGCAGGTGATCCTGTTCATCGGGGCAGAGCTCGACTCTCTTCGAGCCAGAACACGGCTCCCGGCAGACAAGGCCGAGGTTCTTACCTCCTTTGCCCAATCATTTCTGGTTGGGCAATCGCGCCCTGCCCGGGACTTCCTGCGCCTTCTGGGTCTCATGGCGGCCTGTACCAGCGTGGTCCGTTGGGCGCGCTGGCACATGCGCCCCCTTCAGTGGGGACTGGCCAGCCAGTGGTTACAACGCTACGATCCTTTGGACCAGCTAGTGATAGTGACCCAGGAGATGTGGAACGCTCTCCGGTGGTGGACCGTTCCATTCCATCTGCAGGAGGGCATCCCGTTTGTCCGCCCGAGCGACAGTCTCTCTATCGACCGATGCCTCTCTGATGGGTTTGGGTGCCCATCTGGGGAACACCAGTGCTGCAGCCTCTGGTCCCGTGGGAGTCCGATGCCACATCAACCTGCTGGAGCTCCGAGCGGTCCGCCTAGCTCTCACCGCCTTTGCTCCGTTTCTCCGGGGTCAAGTGGTCCGAGTCCAGACGGACAATACCACGACCATGTACTACCTGAACCGCCAGGGCGGGACGCACTCCATGCTTCTATGCAAGGAAGCTCTCTGCATTGGTCACTCGTGCGCAGCCTGGAGGCGGATCTCCTAGCCATTCATGTGGCAGGAGCCTCCAATGCGCTGAGCCGGATAGGGGCTGCATCTCACGAGTGGTCTCTCCTGCCGGAGGTAGTACAAGATCTGTTCTCCCACTGGGGCACACCTCAGGTGGACCTGTTTGCCTCCAGGGAGAACGCGAAGCTGAGGCTGTTTCATGCCCGGCCCCCTCAGCAGGGCTCGCTGCAGGGGGATGCCTTCGAGGCTGTGGACCCGGCCTCTTCTCGCCTTTCCCATTTCCCTTGATTCACAAGGTGCTTCTCAAAGCAAGGAGGGACAAGGCGCAGGTGATCCTGATAGCCCCAGACTGGCCCCGCCAGTTCTGGTACCCAGATCTCCTCAGCCTCAGCTCCAGGCTCCCGGGGCAGCTTCCAGCTCGCCCGGACCTGCTCTCAGTCAATCAGGGGAAGGTGTTCCATCTGGACCTTCAATCCCTGCACCTGACGGCCTGGTTCCTGAGTGGCTAGAGTTCCAGGCCTTGGGTCTTTCCGACGAGGTCCTCAATGTTGTTGAGTCGACCAGAAAATGCTACGCCTTCAAATGGAAGAGATTCTCCATTTGGTGTCAGGGCAAGGGCTTGGACCCTTCCTCCTGTTCGGTGGCAAGCATTTTGGACTGTTTATGGTCCCTTTCTAGTCAAGGGCTTAGGTCGACGACCCTAAAGGTGCACCTGGCAGCCATCTCTGCTTACAGGCGCGGGCCGAGGAGCAGTCAGTGGCACTGCGCAGGAAAAGGTGATGGGCGCTTTTTCAAAGGCCTTGATCACATTTCCCCTCCGGTGCGAGAACCTCCACCTCCGTGGGATTTACTGCTGGTACTGGCAAAGCTCATGGGCAAGCCATTCGAACCAATGCACAGGTGTGATCTCTCTCACCTGTCGTGGAAGACCGCCTTCTTGGTGGCTATCACGTCAGCCAGAAGGATGGGAGAGCTCCAGGCGCTTTGCATCGAGTCTCCTTACCTGGTCTTCCACAGGGACAAGGTTGTCCTGCGCCCCCAACCGAAATTCCTTCCGAAGGTGGTGTCGGAGTTTCACCTTAACCAGGTGCTGACTCTGCCGGTGTTCTACCCCAATCACACCTCGGAGGCCGAATATAGGCTCCATACTCTGGACCCTAGAAGGGCGCTCGCTTATTATAAGGAGCGCACGGCTGAAATTCGGGGAGAGGTTCGCCAGCTGTTTGTCACCTACGCTGAAGCCGCACCTGGCAGACTTGCAGCCAAGCGGACGATAGGCAGGTGGGTCACCTCCTGCATAGATTGCTGCTATAAGTTGGTGGGCATGGAGCCTCCCAGAGGGATAAGAGCTCATTCTACCCGTCATACTGCTGCATCGGTGGCTGCTTCCAGGGACATCCCTATCCAGGAAATCTGCAGGGCTGCTACCTGGAAGTCAGCACACACCTTTATTACCCATTACCACATTGACCTTGAGTCACTCCGGGATGCTGGTTTTGGGGCCTCGGTTCTCCAGTCTTTATTCCCTAAGTAGGGGGTGTGCGCCTTGCCTCCCTCCTCCCGGAGAACTGCTAGGAGTCTGCCAATAAGTGTGGATGAACAACATATCCATGTCCCTAGAAATACAGGTTACTCACCTGTAACAGGAGTTCTAGGAATGGTATATGTTGTTCATCTGACCCTGACCTCCCGGCAAGCGCACAACCCTGAGCTTCCAGCGGGCCAGATCTGGCGTCATGAGGCGGAGCCGAGAGTTTTACCACCCGGGTGGGTGGGAGGAGCCAGCTTGAAGACCTTCCGGCAAGATTTAAAGCGGCAAGGAACCTGCCAATAAGTGTGGATGAACAACATATACCATTCCTAGAACGCCTGTTACAGGTGAGTAACCTGTATTTCTTGTCGTAACAGATACCGTAGAGATGCCAGAAGGGGTAGTTTAAAGATGTCTGATACAGTCTCAGCCAGCCAGGCTCTTGAGCTATGGACTTAATACATTTGATGGCATCATCTATTTTAGAGTCATTCAGGGACAGCCAGCCCAGTGGCACTGAGGGTTGAGGTGCTGGACATCCACACCTCACGCCATGCCGGCGACCCAGGGGTCGAGAATGAGCTTGGGCCACTGGGGTTCAGCAGGAGAGAGAGAGGATTGAGCATCCGGAGGACTGCTCTCCTCTCTCGGGGAGGGAGGGCTTGCCGTCCCGCTCATTGATCTCCCTCTGGAAGTGGCCGGAGGGAGATACAGATTAGGAGGCACATTGCCGACGTACACATTGGTGGGGAAGGGGGGACTGGAGGAAAACAGGAGTTGGCAGGCTCCATGGTGGCTCTCCTGCACCTGACCTGGCTTCCCAATCTATGTAGGGGACGTCAGGTGGGGAATGGAGAGCCAGAGACTGAGTCCGCTCTGAGGGAGGGGCCAGAGCCACCTGACAGGCTTCCTTGTAGTATAAACAGATAATAGAAAAACAAAGAGTCTTCTTTTCTTCAGATGAGATTAAGGTGTAACTAGCCTTTTTGTTGTTACTGCAGTAAGTCTTTGCAGCAAAACTTTTTTTTTTTTGTTACATCCAGAGGCGGGTCTTGGGACTGGACATCCTTTGGGTTTATGGCTCGATGGTGTCCAGCTCATGACCTCAGACTGGGTGTGTAGCCTGGGTGTTATTTTTGATAGCAGTTTGTCTCGAAATCTCAGGTCTCTGCTGTCATTAAATCTTCCTTTTACCATCTAAGGAATATCGTCCGGGTGAAACACTTGGTTCCTCCGGCTGACCTTTCTACATTGGTCCAATGCCTTCATAACCACCTGCCTTGATTACTGCAATGCCCTCTACCTAGGGCTTTCTGTGGTTGATATCCGCCACTTGCAACTGGTGCAGAACGCGGCGGCCAGGATTCTGACTGGTACATTTAGGACCAGTCATATTACGCCTGTGCTGGTTGCCAGTACAGTGGCGAATCATCTTTAAGGTTGGCTTGCTGACCTATAAAGCCCTACACAAACAGGGACCCCGATATCTGCAAGAGCTCCTTACTCCCTACTGCCCCCACCGCTCACTCTGATCCGCTGATGAGGGATTGATAGAGATTGCCAGGGTTTATTTAAAAACATTGGGGGCACGTGCTTCTTCGTATGCTGCACCCACCTGTGGAATTCTCTACCTCGTCGGTTAAGAGAATGTCTTGCCGTCACAAGATTTAAATCTGATTTTAAGACTTATTTGTTTTATCAAGCTTTTTCTGTCTGATTTGAATTTATATTTGTTTATATTGTATTTTATTGTAAAACACCTTGATAACCTGAAAGACGCTTAAAAAATAAATTTTACCTTACCTTACCTTTACCTGTTTTCATTGTTTGCAACCATGTTTCACCCCCTTCCCCACCATCATTTGGTGTCAGCTTCCCTTGGGAGCTCTACCTTGGCTCCCTTCTGAAGGCTGATGGGTCGCTTTGCACTTCATCATTGACCGTTATGGCATGCCTGTCATTTTTGTCCAGTACTGAATCTGGGCTCCTATGCCATTTTCATACAGGACTTGAGGGTAGTGTTACTGCCTGCATGAGCTCCCATTGGTTATGTCCCATTATTGGATGCTGGGGGGGAGAAGGGAGGGACTGGCATTTGATGGTGTGAGCAGCAAGCAGCGTGATCAAGCTGTTGCTGACCTCCCTTCGCAGGGTACTTGCATGTCCCCCGGGGACTGGGCTCAGATTGCTGCCTTCCCGCCTAGGATCCCAGACTCAGGAACAGAACTAGAACATTGGCTCCTCAGGTAGCAAATGATGAAGCTAACCACTAGGCCATCTGTATTTTATAAACATCTACCATTTCTGCCATTATATGGCCAGAATCATGATTTTGGCAAATCAGTTATGATTGCCTGTATGCAGGAAAGATAATCTGTGTGCATAGAACTCTCACACTTTGTCCCCTGATAGTGCTATCATTGTGCAGCTTTTCTTGGTGGGGGCCATGGTGGAATAAAGACCTGGCCCATTGAAGGCCGGAGTATCTGAACTTTGTCACGTGGAAGCTCTCTCCATAGATTGGTATAGACATGGCCGGCAGGGTGGTAGGCGAGAATATTGCAATCTGCTGTGCTTTACCAAGGAAGGGCTTTGTTTGGGATAAATGAAGTTTAAATTGTATAAATAACAATTTAATAAAAATAAAAAAGTAAGGTTATGAACACACCATGCCCTATCTTGCAGTGCTTACTTTTCTTGTTTCTCTGCACCTAATAACATCAGCAGCAAAACCAAACATTTGATGGTGGAGGTTTTAGCTGGCTTAGCACTTGTGATTGCTATCAGAGGGCCTTTAACCTGTGCTTGTGTTTTCTGAGGGTGTTTGCTGAAAGAATGTAGCCTGACCAAATTGTTAGTTCAGCCACAGTGAAAGAAAAAGATGACTGTAGAGCTAAACAAAAAACAAAAACAAAGCATCAGATCTGCAGATTTGGGAGTACAGTTGCCATGGGAACCACAGCTTTAAGGACTAAGCCTGTACAGGTTAACAGTGAAGTTATGGAGGGTTATTTGTGCATAGTTCATGCACCATTTATCAGTCGTGTTTCTTGGGTTTCATGTACTTGATAGATGTGCAAGGGCGTGGGACAGCAGTTCATATGTGGGGGCCCATGTAGTGTACAAGGGAAACCATGTAGCTCCTCATCTAAGCTAAAGAAAAGTGTGTGTTTGTGGGGGGTGGATGGAACTGATTTTAGTCCAAAGTCTTGTAAATTGTAAAAACTGTCTGCAGCTTTACAATTGACACTTTACAACCGCAGCTTTAATGACTTCAGGGCTATTTGGCTTATCTAGGATTAGGTCCACTTGACATGGCTTTGGATTTATGTG
This sequence comes from Neoceratodus forsteri, assembly GCA_016271365.2. NCBI lineage: Eukaryota > Metazoa > Chordata > Ceratodontiformes > Ceratodontidae > Neoceratodus > Neoceratodus forsteri. The sequence continues at coordinate 1,229,641,863 of CM057453.1, read as the reverse complement.
AAGTCAGGATCTCAGAGGTGTCAGGTGGGTCCAACCCAAGATAAACACCCACACATACTGGAGGTAGTCCAGGTCAGTGCTGTTACCACTGGGGCCAAATCCTACAAACATATGTGTCTGCTTTGGTTCATTAAACCATTTGTTTGAACTGCGGCTGTGGGCCTACCTCTCAACCTCTTGCTTCATAAATCAGGGAAAAGGTTTAAAGAATCAGGGACAAAGGATCAAAATCAGGGACACATCTTAAGCAGTGGTTCTATCCACTCAGGAAGTTGATAGATTTAAAGGGCTTAGTGTAAAAAGCATTTTCTGAAGATGAACAAGTCTGCAGTTCTTATGTTTGGAATGAATTTTCTGCTTACTATTCAGTCACGGAAGCACCAATTTTAGAAGGGGCAGAGGACAAATTGAAGCAAAATGAGGAACGTCCTTGAAAATCAGAGCCACTAGAGAAGTACAGCTGTGGTTACTCTGATTGCTCAGAGTACAGCACCATGATCTGCTGACCCAAGCTGGGAGTTAGTGACTCAGGCTGTTAACAGGAGAAGGGCACACCTCAGAGCAGCATAAATTGGGCTCCCCAAGCCCTAAAGGCAGTATGGTGGTGTTCCCCAAACAATGCATTTTGATCAGAATGGATAAAAAAAGATACCTAGACATATAATTTTTTGCCAGAAGATCAGCATATATTGAAATGAAAGAACACAGATGACTGGATAGGATAGAAACACGTTGCTTCCTTAGTGGTGCTAACCGCTGGTCAAGTTGATTTATTTTATCGTACAATGCTGCTCTTCAGCTGAGGAATGTTATCCCACGATATGTACAGTTATCTCCATGGCTGTGCCGTACACTGGCTGTTGGGCTGAGGCCTGCATTTCTACGATGAGCACTGTTTGGTCCATATCACAGTAAAGTGGGCGTGGCCTTCACGTTCAGCTCTGAAGGCGTGCGATGCCAAAAAAAGAGTCAAGGATCCCACCGGAGCCCCTTTCCCCTGGCATCTACTCAAGGGATTGTATTCTGCAGAAATGGAAAAAAAAGGTTAGCCTGAGACCCGTGCAACATTTTAGCACACATTAATTGGCACTGCTAGCACAGCCATGCCACTGCTCATCCAAAGTAGCTACGTTAAGAGTGTTGCTTGCCTTCTGTCTAGTGTAACTGAGTTGCTGGTAAATAGAGACAAAAGACTGCCTTGATTTGCTAGGCGGATTTCACTTTAACTGCTAGTCAAGCCGGTGATGCATGCTGACCTTTGAACTTCACTCTTGTTAACATAGGTCTGCATCGCATGTAAAATATCCTCGTTGACATTAAGTTTATGTTATACGATACATTATTTTGCTTAATGTTGCCATTGAAATGTTTCACGAGGCATCTGTTCTGAATCTGAACTGTTATCAATATTTTGTTACTGTGTTGCATATCTTTTTGACTCTGGAGGCTGGGTGGCTAATAGATGATCCTCTCTTGTAGGCCTAATTCAAATCGCAGCTCAGAACACCAGTGAAAGGAATGTGGAGGTCTTAGTTCAGTTCTTAATACACATCAGTCGATGTTTCAAAACCACTATACAAAATTTGGCTCAGTTCAGGATGTTTGACAGCCTTTGCTGTGAGGCCAGGAACTGAATAAGGATGGAGTCTGAATTTCCCTCATACTCAAAGAGGATGCCCCTTCCTTCGGGGAAGTGGAACGCTGGTGAAATTGTGTGTGTTTGGGAGGGGGGAGGACTAGATAGTAAGTCTCAATCTTCACTATCAGCCAACCAACTCTCTATCTTGTTTTCAGACCCTTTCTCTTTCTCTCCCCCTCACTCTTATTCTCTTTCTCTTTCTCTTTGCGTTTCATCAGGCCTATATTTATTGCCAACAAAGTGTAGGGTTACCAGATTTTGGGATGCCAAAAAGAGGACACGTGGTCCCTTGCCCGATGAGCCTTTGTGCCCGACCCCAAGTAAATAGGTTTAAAGCCTCCACTGCCTTCACAGCTTATTTACAAGGAGGTTCGGGGTAGAACAGAGTAAAAAACAGTAATAATAAAGCAACAGGCTAGAGAAGGTACATGACGAATATTTGGCAGCTGGAAAAGAGGACATGTCCTGGTAAAAGAGGACGTCTGTTAAACCTACCAAAGCATTTGCCAGGGCAGTGTATATCCTAGTAAAATATTGTTTCAGTAAATACACTCTGCGCTGTTGTAATAACACTGTATGTAGGCGCTAAGCATTTCTCTTGTCGTTTGTCTCCTAAGCATGAGGTGTGTTTCAGAATTTATGGGCACAATTTATTTCATGCATCAGTTTCACGATGATGACAGCATAACTTGATAGTGTAGTCAATGATGTAGTCACAGGGTAGTTAGATTGTTATCACGTGTGTGTGTTGGAGGGCATATGTCATGCATGCCATAGCTTACAAGTTTATAATGCGGGGAGGGTGCATGCCATCCTGGGCCTTGGCATCGACCTGTGTTGCTCCCACTGCCCGATCCCCTTCCTTACTGATACAGAAATAGGACTGCTGTGTCCCCTTGGAATTGCACCTCATTCTAACTGCGTAAAACTGAGTATTGCAGACAATGTTTTGCTGTTACTATATGTTTCCTTAAGTACGACATGTAGCAAGCATGGGGCAGGGAAAGAAATGGCAACATATACATCTGTTGGTGTTGATGAGAGCTCTGGTGTACACACTGCATTTTCCTAGCTACACTCCTGACTGCCATCCTTAAGTATTCCGAGCATATTATGTATTTTATAATGGTGATGTCTGTTGTCTCTGTATTTATTTATGGATACATGTCTCAAATATGATACTTCTTTTCATTAATGACATCTTATTGTTCAAGTTCTTTTGCACCCATTTTATAGGCACTATAACACACCAGGGCATGCATTTGTAAATAAATAAATAAATAAACACATTTCCTGGTGATATTTAGGCACTCAGCTGCATCTTGTGCCCAATGGGGGATGTATGTTATATTTCATTATGACCACACACTGCAGCGTATGATATCACTTACATGTATAATGTTACAATACTGCAAGTAATTGCAACTCAAAATGAAATGTTCCCAGATTTATTACAGTTTGGAGACAGGGAAAGGAAAAGTAAATTACATGTTACAGCAGGGTTTTGGCCCAAACGTATGATCGCATTCCAGATGTTTAGGACAGCAACCTAGTTCACCATATCCTAGTCCTGCTGCTCGGGTAGTTGCAGCTTCTTTATTGGTTGGCAGTGACATCAAGGTTTCTAATTAATTTAAAAACCACAGGCTGCTGTGGAGAGAGAGAGAACAGTGTAATAACTGGGCCATGGGGCAGTGTAAAAGTGCATCAATTATGCAGGCAGTCAATCCTGTTTATTCCATTCCTGGAGATGGGCTAGCTGTCGGAGATTATCAGCCACACTGCTAATGCCCTTCAGAATTTACATGCATAAGTACTGCCCTTTAAAAATCTGCATGAAGATAAGGTGAGCATTTGGGAGGGAGCCGACAGTGGGACAAAAAAGAAAATGAGAGATGCCTTTTTTTTCTTAATACCTGTAAGTCCCTTCAATATGAAAGCAGAGATTATAAACAGCATTTGTGAAACCTCTGTAATGACCCGGTTCGCCAATGTGACTTTTCAGAGTAATGATTATGAATGAGAATTCTTTCTCTTCAAGGGTGTTGGAATGCATACACCATGCAAGCTATGGTGTACACATTCATTGTTGATGAGGCAGGACTTTTCCCTACCACAAGGGCACTATTTGCCTCAACTTCTGAAGTTATGATTTTTGTACTCTGTATAAACAAGACATATTGCAAATGCATACAACTGGGTGCAGCTTATGTTTTTTCCTATGTTTTGTACAATACTGGCATACAACAGTAGAGCTGCAAACTTTGTTACATATACAAAATGGGTTATTAGAGGCAGCATACAGAGTTATGGTGTACAAACTTTAATTTTCTGAGCTGTACCCCTATTTCTCTTAGCACTAGTGAGTATAAATTATAGTGAGAAGCAAATAATGTGATCTAACTGGAATTGAAGGTGGGTCCAGTAATACTGCCCTGGTGCTCTACCACTGCACTATCAGGCCTGCTGGTGCTATATTAGGTACAGATAAATAGAGAATAATACATAGGCGACTGATGTTATGAAGTTATTTTACACACCTCTGGTTTGTAAAATAAACGTCATAAGTACACAGTTGCATATGTTTTCTTTTTTTGTAATAGCTGGTGCAGGGACGTGAGCAAACTAATCATGTTTCCCAACAGGCAAAGTGCATCGCAAGCACTCCAAATACTGTAATAACTGGGTATGATGTCACACCTGGTTATTACGACATCTGATCACACTGATAGTTAGAAAGGAGGTCACCAGTTGTTATAGATCCATTCCTTATCATCTACAATGTAGCTACCTACTACAGGATTTGCAGTGTGAAAGAAAGTGATTATGGGAAGTTCAGGCTAGGCAGTCTGTCTGATAGCTAAGCTAGTAGAAGGGGAAATGGGGAAAGAGGAAATTGTTTAACCAGGAAAGGAACACTAGGCTGAAACTCGTTTCCAGATGTGGCCTGGGAGCACGAGGAAGTTAAGTGACTTGTTCAGGGTCACACAGTATGCAAGTGAGGGCTGTGGGATTCAAACCCAGGTCTCCAAGTTTGCAGCTTGGAGCCCTAAACCACTGTGCTAGTGGAACACCTGGGTACAGTACTGCAGGTCCTGGTTTCAGTTCCCGGTGTTATAACAAAAGTTATGACATTGGTTAGGTCACATTATTTACTTCTTGCTACAATTGGTGTATATTTTGTTTTTATTTTTATTCACTTTTTGAAAACCAGGACAAAATTATGAAGATTAATAATTATATTTTCAACCATTTCTCAGGCCAAGAGGTTACGGAAGTCAAGCTGTATAAACAGATACAGCAGCAGTGTCTCTCAAAAGCTCAGCAATAACCAATACTTTGCCAGCTATTATAAACCTTCTAAACTGTTTCTAGCTACAGAACTTGAAGTTAGAGAAAGTGAAGTTAGCCAGTTGGCCTGATAATTTCAGTTTGTAGAGCACCAAGGCAGTATTAATGTCAGTGGCTTAGTTAGAAGCATGCTTTTCTGTGGGACGGGAAGGCTGGAAAGCTGTGGGTTCTAGAACCACACTAGGTACTTAGGGTAATACCCACAACTGACACTGTAGTACAGCATTAGAGGGCTGCTGCACTGCTGAGGTGCCATCTGTCGGATGAGTTGTTAAACCGAGTTCCCTTCTGCCTATTCCTGGTCACTGTCCAGGTAGAAGGTAAAGATCCCGTAGCATTCATTGAAAAAAAGACTGGTAGTTTCCTCAGAGTCATAGCTAGCATTCCCCTTCCTGTTCAGTAAAACAAGTCAAAAACACCCCACCCCACCCCCATTATGCACCTGGAAACAAGGTATTGCAGCTCAGTGTGCCTTTACTGGTCAAAAATTACAAATAAAATAAATCATTCTTGAGAGGAAGGGGATGGCGGGCATTGAACTCCAGTAAGACGAAATCATTTCTTTGCCATTACAGTTTTTGTTGCTAAACAGTGACCAATACTGCCCCAGCAGTTCCTTAGACCAACCCATTGTATTGCATCTAAGTGAAAAAGCAGGAAGCAGGTAATGCACTTCGTTAAAACGTGATGTGGGGCAGGCTCTTCTAGCCCATTTGTTTGGATGAGTAGTAATTGATTCTCAGCTTCTGTTTTGAGCAGTGTCAGTTGCTCTTAAAGTAAAGAGATTTAACAGTGAATTCTGATGGAATGTTTTTATTTAAATTTCCCTCCTACTTTGTCACATATCAAATCCATTCTCTAAGGTGGTTTGTCACAGAAATGGCAGCCTTGCAAAAAGGAATACTAGCTGCAGGTGGGTTAAAAATTGGCTTAAAAATCTGGGCTGTTATTCTGCTAGAGTTGAGATCCTCAGCTTGACTCTCCCTTATGCTGGGAGAGTAGCAGAATACAGTTAATCACTGAGTACCCTATTAATCTTCTGTAGAATACTTTTCATGCCTAAGTTTCACAAAAAGCACAGTATCCATAAATTATTGATCCTGTCGGTGGTTTAGAGCATCATCCTATAGATGGCATGATGCAGTCATGTGAAACGACAGACTCCCAGATCCTTAATATGCTGCTGGCTGGGACAAAACACAAACTGTTGCCTCTTGGCTTGCAGTTTTTATAAAAACTAATGAGGAACATTAATGTGGAGAAGAAAAAAAAGGCAAATGGCACTGTCTCTGGGAATCCGGTGCACAAGATGTCCGGACGTTTGGCCTTGGCATTGTACCAGAGTCTGGCAGTGTCATCATGTTTGCTCTTCAATTATAGCTAGTAATGCTACCTAACAAGGATGGAGCTGGAGGCCCTTCTCATTTCAGTTCAAAATGTTACCAGAAAAGGCATACTTAGCTGGTAATGGTTTCCTAATATATTTTTGGGAAAGGGGAAATAAGGAATACGAATGCATGAAAAACATCATATATCATTACATAATGTATATAGTAATCTTCTTTGTGAAATAATGAACTTTTGGAAGGCTGAAGGTGCTTGTTATTCACAGGTCATTAGCAACCTGAAGCCAAGGTCCATATTGCTGTTAGAGACCTCCCGTAAAAGAAAATATTTTCTTTTTGGCATCAAAATCAGCTTTTTTAATGTTTAAAGATATTTGTTTCAGTGACAGCAGAGTTCTGTTTACACCAGAGGACTAAGGCAGTGAGAGTGTGTTTCCATTGGATGTAGGGTTCTGTTAACACTAGAAGTACCTCATAGTAAGATAAGGACCCGTGGGCACAGTGCTGTTCTCCGTGTTGAACATTCCCAGTATCATTTTAAAGTACCAGGGTCAGCCTGCTTGCTGAATGCTTGAGGAACTGCTTGTCATGCCAGTGAGTTGGAGTTTTGTCTCATGCCTTAGTCTTTACTGAGGTCCAGCAGGAGGCCACTTAGACATCCACTCAAAAGCACCCAACCTAGCCTTCATGGAGAGAGATGTATGCACTGCTCAGTTACTGGTTCCTAGTACTCCAGGGAAGGGGAAGGGGAATGAGCAATGGGCACCAAGCCTGAGTCAGAGGCTGTCACCTCTGTATGATGGCACATCTCGGTATGTGCACACTTTGGGGGCCTGGTTATTGTGGTTCTGCAGGGAAGGGAAAAAACTGGCAGAGGATATCAGCTGCTAGGATGACAGTGCTAGCAAACTGTGGTCCCATGACACTTGCCGAGCCCCTGTGCCAGATCTTTCCCTGGGGAAGGGACACCACTCCATCATCCCCACCATGTGGGGAGGATACCATGGAGGATCCTGGGGATGGCAGGTATCAACAGGGATGGATGGTGGCCAGATTTGGATGGGAGGCATTCAGCCATAAGAATACACACCCATTTAAAAAAAAAACTTTTTTGGGGGGGTCTAAACCAGTCCTCTAGGCAGTTCAGCCCCCGTCCCCGGACTGGAACTCGCTGCCCCTGGACTTACCTCAGATGGTGTTCCTCCCTTTGTTGCTTCCCAGGGCAGGGCTGCAGATTTGGCTTATTCCCGATGGCATTCAAGTCCAGTTCCCAGCAGATACCTCTGCTAGTGTTGCTCCCTGGCTTGCCCCCCAGGGGCGGGCCATTTCTGACAGCGTTAAAGCTTGGTCCCCATCTAAGTGCCACGGTCAGTGTTGGGGGCTTACGACAAGGCAGGGTGTTGTTCAGTGGGCCAGCATTTTTGGATGCTGTTTTTCCCAATAGGAGGCCTGGCTGATGTCTGGCACACCTCTGCATTAACGTGAGCTCTGGCTGCTGCTCCTTCATCCTCCGTTAGAGGTCAGTAAAGAACCGCACTCTTCCAAACCCTTCCCCCAACCCCCAGAGGAGGAGAGTAGTCTGTGGGACACTCAGTCCTCTTTCCCCAGCCAGCCCTCTGACTCCCTTGGTCCATTTCTGAACCTGAGGTGTTGGTGTTGCAAGTAGAGACACTACCGCTGCGCTGGCGGGCAGTAAAAAACACTGTTAAAAACAAATAAAAAACGCTGTTAAAAATAAATAAAAAACACTGTTAAAAAATAAATAAAAAACTGGAACACTTTTAAAAGAGAAACTGGATTGGTACAGTAGAAGCCGCTTAATTGGGACGGCCTGGTGGCAGCCCTTTCGTCCCAGTTAAGCAGCCATCTCTTTTGTCAGAAATACATTTCTATGGGGGACTGTGTCTGACATTAATGCCCTGGATTACTGCATCTGTGTCTAATATTAGTGCCCTTGAGTATCGCGTCCTCCACAGTACTGTTCTTTTAGTTTTATTTAGCTTTTACCTTACAGTGTACCTGGTGTTAGTAGATTGTGGTAGCGTGTCCGTATCAGCATGGAGAGAAGCCGTACAGAACTAGGTTCATGACGAAAAAGCCCACAGCAGATGCAACAATGGCAGCGATAGATGAACAGCTGACTGTGACTCCGTGAGGAACCAGAACTTTTGGGCAGCAGTTCGGGTAAATTTTACAAACAGATGCCCTGTTGCAGACATGTTAGGAATTGGGGGCATTTCTTTTTTTCTTTTTTCCTTTTCTTTTATTATTTTCCGCAGGTCCTCAGTCAGTCTCTCTCTGCCTGAGTCACGGCTCCAGCTCTCACCAACCTCAATTGCCGGCATTCTCACGTTCACCCCCGGCTTACCCCCCCCCCGGAGGGTGGGGCCATGGCACTGGTACCCTTAATTCCAGTGCCACGGAACCAGTAACTGTTTGGGAGTGCCTGCGATGGTGGCTAATTGAAGCCCGGGGAGGGCTTCTTGGAGACAGAGGACCTACCCCTCCGTTTTTCTATTTTTTCCTCCTGGGAGGCAGGGATGTGCGATGTCGCCGGCATCTGCCCCGCCTCCATTGCAATCAAGTGCCTGTAGCTGCATAACTCCCAGCCTCCACCAGGGGTCCATCTTGCAATGGGCACTACCCCACCCATAGGATGCTCTATCCTTCTCCTCTGGCCGGCCCTCCAGCAACACGAGTCTGTTCCCGAACCCGGGTTGCCGGCGTCGCAAGCAGAAATCCCACTACTTCACCGACGGGCCAGCATTGGAGGCATTTCTAGTGTTAGTCAATTGCAGCAGTGTGTCTGGATCAGCATGGAGAGGAGCAGTACAGCAAATAAATTAGTGCTGAAAAAGCTGTAAAAGACGAAGTTGGACTGACAGCCAGTGTAATTTCTCTAATCCTAAAGGCTTAACTGGAAAATAAAGAAGGCCAGTCATCATTACTCAGGGGTGGAGGGGGTTAGAAAAATGAGCGGAGGGAGGAGGGGGAGGGGCTCAACAGGATTAATGGTGAATGGCAGGAGGAAGAGATTCACACCTTAGGTGTGAAAAGAGAATTTAAGGTGATTAGAGGGCTTTAAGAGGGACATGTCTGGGCAAGATCAGGCTAGGTCATCCCAACCAGCTGGGAGCAGCAGAGATGTCCCCTTTAAGCAACTTTTACTGTCATAGAGTAACATAGCCACTTAATCGGCCCAGTTGGACATCACAAGAAAGTGGACATCCCATTTATCCACATCCCGATTAAGTGGCTTGTACTGTAATACAGATTTATATATAAGCAAAAAGGGAGTGCATTACTAAGGGATAACAGCCTGCCTCGGGTGGGTTGATGCATGAGGCAAAGTCAGGTACCTCCACCACCCGATAAGGGCCCTTATCCCACCTTGATGTGCCCCCTGGAGTGCCTTACCGCAATTATGAAATGGGTCCGTTTAAGTAAATAAGGTACTTTTCAAAAATAGTATCAGCGCTAGTAAATGTACTGAAAAAGCCAAAAATATTAAAACTGAAAAACAAAAACATAGAAACATAGAAACATAGAAGTTGACGGCAGATAAGGACCGCAAGGCCCATCCAGTCTGCCCATTTCTTTTTCTACCTTATAAATGTGCCATCGGCCTTTGCTATGTCAGTGACCTATCTATTCATAGTCATTTGTATTGCTCCCTTATGCCTATCCCATGCCTGTTTGAAGCCCTGCACTGTATTCATAGCCACTACTTCTTGTGGTAAGCCATTCCATGCATCTACCACCCTTTCTGTGAAAAAGAATTTCCTCACATTCCCCCTTAATCGGCCTCCCTCTAATCTCATGCTGTGTCCTCTTGTCCTGCTATTTTTTCTTATATTTAAACATGTTAGACTCTTTCACCTTGTTTATGCCCTTAAGGTGTTTAAATGTCTCGATCATATCACCTCTCTCCCTCCTTTGCTCAAGGGTATACATATTGAGCTCCGTTAATCTGTCCTCATATGTCTTCTGATGCAGTCCCTGCACCATTTTGGTTGCCCTTCTCTGGACTGCCTCAATTTGGTTAATGTCCTTGTGAAGGTGTGGCCTCCAATACTGCACCAGTATGGGGCCTAACCAATGTCTTGTACAGAGGATTATTACCTCCTCTTACGACTTGTGATACCTACTAATACACCCTAACACCCCCTAGCCCTTACCTACTGCTTTAGAGGTCTGCTTGGATGATTTCAGGTCTTCAGTGATGATGATGCCCAAGTCTCTTTCTTCCTTTGTGACTGCTAGCAACTCCCCTCCCAGCCTATAAGTGGCTTCAGGGTTTCTCTTCCCTATGTGCATGATTTTGCACTTCTTTGCATTAAATCCCAGTTGCCACTCTTCTGACCATTCTGCTAGTTTATCCAGATCTCTTCTCATTCTGCCCACCCCATCTGGATCATCTACTCTGTTGCAGATCTTGGTGTCATCTGCAAACAGACAAGCCTTACCCTCTAGTCCATCTGCTAGGTCACTAATGAAGATGTTGAATAGGACTGGCCCCAGGACTGATCCCTGAGGTACCCCACTTGTGACTTGCATCTCTTCTGACTGTATACCATTTACCACCACTCTCTGTTTCTGCCAGTCAACCAGTTTGCCACCCAGTTGACCAACTTCTGACCACGAGCCTACAAGCTTATTTATCAGTCTTCTATGTGGAACAGTGTCAAAAGCTTTGCTGAAGTCAAGGTAGGCGACATCAACTGCTCCCCTTGGTCCACCACTCTGGTTACCAGTCAAAGAAATCTATGAGATTAGTTTGACAGAACCTTCCTTTGTGAACCCATGCTGTCTTGGATCCTGTGCCCTATGGATTCCAGGTGTTGCACTATCCTTTCCATGAGGTGCTTCCATAATCTTGCCCACTACTGAGGTAAGACTGACCGGTCTGTAGTTCCCGCCTCCTCCCTGCTACCACTCTTGTGGGTGGGATCACATGAGCCCTTCTCCAGTGTTCTGGGACCTCTCCTGTGCTCAGAGACTCACTAAACAATTCTGCTAATGGCTCTGCTAGTTCCTCCTTTAGCTCCTTAAGTACCCTGGGATGTATGCCATCAGGTCCCATTGCCTTATCCACCCTGAGCTTAGCAAGCTCTTGTAGGACCCTTTCTTTTGTGAAGGGAGTAGTGCTCACCTCCCTCCCCCCTGTGTCCATGATGCTGAGCTGTGGGCCCTGCCCTACCTTCTCTTCAGTGAATACTGAGCAAAAGTATCTATTTAGGATAGATGCCTTTACAGGGTCCTCCTCCTCCATGCTCCTTTTCTCCATTAAGCAGCAATACCCCCTCTGGACTTTCTCCTTTCACTAATGTATCTATAGAAAGTCTTGTCACCTTCTTTTACTGTCTGTGCTAGTGTTTCCTCAGTTTGGGACTTTGCCTGCCTTACTGCCTTACCTGCTTCCCTTAGGGCAGTTTGGTATGCCCCCTATCTTCATCCGCTGTGTTCCCTTATATTTTCTGAAGGCCAGCCTTTTGGCTCTGACCTTTCTGCTACTGTATTTGAGAACCAAAGTGGTTTCCTTCTTCTTTTGCACTTCCTTTTCTGTCTAACACAATGGGATGTTGCTTCAAGTATTGTATCCTTAATGCTTGCCCACTTTGCCTGTACCTCCTCACCTGTGTTTCTTTTGCCAGGGCTAGCTTAACTCTGTTGGCCATCTTATCAAAGTCAGCTCCTCTGAAGTCCCATATTTTTGCCTTGGAATGGGATGATTTAGATGTAGTAGCCAAATTGAACCATACCATGTGATGGTCACTGGCCCCAGGTGACCTTCTACCTGGAGATCTGTGATCCCTTCTTTGTTAGTCAGTACTAGATCTAGGATAGCCCTGTCTCTTGTGGGTTGCTGTACCAGTTGTTTGAGGCCCTCCCCTGCAGGGAATCCACTATGAGTCTAGTTCTGGCAGATGTTCCTGCTGTATTGACCAATCTGTATCTGGCATGTTGAAGTCTCCATTATCAGAACCTCCCCTTTAGCTGTCATGTTTTGTATATCTTCTAACAGTAATGTGTCTATGTCCTCCCTCTGGTCTGGGGCCTGTAGACAACCCCAGTTCTTATGGCTGTCCCATTTCCTGTTTCCAGGGTGACCCACAGTTCTTCTGGCTCCTTCGTGTATTCTGAATTTCTGTAGCTTTGATATTTTCATTAACATACAGGCCCTCCTCCCTCCTTTTTGCACCTCGGTCTCTTCTGAACAATACACTGCCAGGTACTGAAGTCTCCCAAGTGTGGTTACTGGTAAACCACGTCTCACTAATTGCTACCATGTCCAGTTTAGCCTCTGACATTATTGCCTGCAGGTCTGGGATCTTATTTCCCAGGCTGTGAGCATTGTGTACATGATTTTCCATTGGCCAGATTTTGGTGTGTAGTTGTTGGGTGAGGTTTGGCATTACCCCTGTGCATCGTGTGGGAGACAAACCTTTTTCTTACCTGGTGATGCAAATGAGCAGCAAACACACTGAATTCCAGTTTGACCACTAGCTGAGGGGAGGGTGTTCTTCCCATTCAACGTATGGGTGCTGCACCCCTCTCCCCATTTGCTAGTTTAAATATTCTGCAAAGACGTCAAACTTCTGCCCCAATGCACTGACTCCTCTTTAGTCAGATGCAGTCCATCAAATTTAAAGAACTTTCGCTCCCAGAACTGTTGCCAGTTCCTACAAATCTGTGTCCTTTTCCTGGCACCAGTCCTTGAGCCACGTGTTTAGCTCCCCTATCTCCCCTTCTCTGACCTTCCGTCCATCTGCTCCCTTCTCCCAGACTGGCAGGATCTCAGAGAAGGAGATGCCAGACAAAATAGATGATAGTTTGTCACCCAGCCTAGTCAGGTGTTCCTTGGTCTCCACAACTGACCGGCTGGCGAGATCATTAGTCCCTATGTGTACTAGGACATCAATGTTTTCTCCTGCTTTGTGAACAATTTTAGCAATGCGGTCAGTGTCTCTCCATGCTGATGTACCTGGGAGACATCGGCCATCACCCTAGCTGGAGATGGGTATCAACTCCCGAATCATGGAGTCTCCTATGATCAGAAGTTTTTAGTTTCCTTTGTGCTTGTTTAGTTTTGGTTCCTGATTTGGGTGAGTATTGTTGTGCTAGCTCCTGTGCCGCAGTGTCCTGCTCTGCAGTGTCTTCTGCCTCTTTATTTGATTTCAGAGATAGAGGCAGATACCTGTTTGTAGTGTTTATATGGTTTTTGGAGGTAATGTGTTGGAGAGCAGAGAGTGATGGGGCACCTGATTTGCTCCTCCTAACCACCTGCCAACCTCCTGGACCAACTACCCTCTGCGGTTGAGGGTAACAAATCTGAATTGGACATTGCGTTTGCCGCCAACTTGGCAGTAGGTGGCACCAGTGCTGCATATAAGCAGCTGTTTATCAATGACTTGAGTAAGGGCAAAGGGAGGGCAGGCTGTGGCTTCAGGCCATGTTAGCGACAGTCAACATCCAGTTAGCTTGACAGCATGAGGTCAGGGTGAGGGTACAGCTGGCCATGGTTGCTGGCTGTTCAGGACGGTACCCACTGTCAGTTTTAAATGACAAATGACTCATCTCTTCAAAGAACAGTGAGTTTTGTTTGGTGCTGGGTTGTAGGACTGACAGCAAGTCCATTGTATATTTTGTTTAATTAGCACTAGAATTCTATGGTGCGAAATGTACAACAGCGAATGCCACTTCTTGGTTGGATTAAGGAGCTTTCTTAAATGTTTATTTCAACATTTGAAGCAGTACTAATGGCGGGATGGGAAACTGAAGCTGGAACAAGGGCAAATGGAGGGCTGGATCAAATATGGACCTGTATGGGGAAATACTCGAGAGCAGTACAGCCATGTTGTTTCAGTGCACTTTTCTTGAAGGAAGAGCTTAAAAGCGTAAGGGTATCTCTTATGTGCTAAGTTCTGATTGCTAGAAGCTTGTTTTATCTGGGCTGTTAAGCTGGGATACCTGCCCAGCTGAAAGTAGCTCTCGACCAGTCAGGAGCCAGCATTCTTTAAACACATTTTGTAATGCTGCCTCCATTGAGTAGTATGTTATGGGCACAGAGTAATGTTGGATTGGGTCAACATTACTGGACTGAAGTAGAATGCCTGGGAGAAATGGACAGATATCTTGTGCATTGGACTTCCAAACGTTTCTGTCAGTGGTGGATTTTTCCTCTCCACAATGCCAAGATCCTTTCATAGAGATAAATACAGACACCTAACTAAACGTCAAACTTTCTTTTCACTTTCACAAAATGTATGAGACAGCTGCCTTACTGTGAGGAAATTAACTTGATAAAACACTGGTATTTTACATCTTGTCTTTCCAGTTTTTGTCATATATTTACAATATATTATCTATGGAAAGAGACTGATGCTTTATGACAGAAAGAGAACTCCTAATAGAAGCTGCATAGAGACATTTAAATATAGAATTTGTTGGATGATTAGACCTCTTGGCCCAACTGGTCTGCCCCGATGGTCTCTTCCTTGTCTGTCTTTGCAAACCCTAACAGGTCTCTGACAACTCTTCCTCCTCCCTGCCTATTTGCTAATATTCCCCGACTGCATGTACACTTGAAGCTCCCTACAGTTTTCTTCACAACCACTTTCGCTAGCAGTTTTGTTCCAGGTCTACAACTCTTTCAGTGAAGTAGCACTGCCTCACGTTCCTCTTAAAGGTAACCTGTAAAATAAACACCATAGCCCGCTCCTGTCCCACATACCTTTCTATAGTGCTGAGGGAGTCCCTGGCTGCTACAGTCATTATTATCCAAATAAAATGTACATTTAAAAACTCTGTCAAAACATTTCAGACAATGTGGAAGTGCCTGTTGGGTCCTGATCAAGCTGGCACAAGTATTTATGGGTATTCCACCCAGTTAGTGACATATCAGACACCACTGCTGTGAATGGACGGCAGTGGCTGCAGTTTAATATTGTTTATTTTATTGCTTCTACAGGGGTCTTGATGTCTAAAATCATACAGACAGCAACACCTGGACAGGTCCTTGCTGTCTGTATGATTTTAGGCATCCAGACCCCTGTAGAAGCAATAAAATAAAGAATATTAACTCGCCACTGCTGTCCATTCACAGCAGTGGTGTTTGCTATGTTACTAACTGGTGGAATACTCAAAACTCGCTCACTAATCGACCTGCCAGGCACTTCTGCATTCGCCAAAAGTTTCGGTGGTGTTTTTAAATGTACATTTTATTCAGATAATAATCAAAGCAGCCACGGACTCTAGCAGCATTATAGGAGGATGTGTGAGATGGGAGCAGGCTACGGCATTTATTTTACAGGTCACCTTTAAACTCCCCCTCAGGATCATCACAGGCACTTGTCCTGGTTCTCTTTTTCATTTGAAACCCTTCCCCCTCCTGCACCCTGTTTACCATTGTCAGGTACTTGTACTCTCTATCATGAATGGTAGAGCAGTATCATATTGCATGGTGTAACACTCACAAATGTGAAACACTTCACTGCAAGGTAGCAAAAAAAAAAAATGCAAATGTCAGGTTGCTCTCACTAGGCGCAGTTATCAAGAAAACCTAAGGAGAGAAAACAAAACCTTTTCCATCAATCAGTGTTTGCATCTTGCAGTGCTAAGGTTGGTGCCACTCCTGGAATGTCTGCTCTGCTCATTCTGTGCTGATGAGGATGGTGAAACTGGGGATGGGGTATGCAGGGAAAGGATAAAGTAATTGAAATCCACTCCTGGGGGCATGTCTGCCTCTTGCAACTGGAGTTAATCGCAGGGAGAGAAGAAACAGAGAACAACAGCTTCTTGATGATGTGCGTTTTGAACCTGGAATACACTGCAAGATCTGTCCACTTTTGAATGTAAAGCAATAATCTCTTTTTCTTCCTTGCAAGATTTTTTTTTTACTTGTAAGTATGTTGTAATGTACTACAGAGCTCCTGCTCTATAATGACCCTGAGGTGTTCTTTATAAAGAGGGACCACTATATTTGTATTTGAATATAACGGAATGACACTTAGAAAAGAGATATATCTAAAGAAGGCTGTGAACAGCAGATAGCGGTTTCCAGATATATTCCGTGTTTTTAACTATTGGTCTCTATCAATGCCCCTCTTCAGAAACCTTTGCATTTTAAAAGCAGTGTTTTAAAAATCTTTCTTCAAAGAAGACTGGAAGCATGGGAGGCTGAGAGTAGAGCTGTGTATGGCCTACAGGTGTCAGACCTTTCATTTTATAGAATTTCCAACTTTCCACATGGTTTGTCCCGCATGATTCATCAATTAGCTTCCCGCTTTTGGTGTGATCTTTATACCGCTGAAGCCACTTGTATAAATGGCATTTAATGTCTAGCAGACATTCACTTATAAAATCCATATAATGCTTGAAGCTTAAAAGTGAACTTTTCTCTAAATTAATTGGGACCTTCTAATGGAGTGATAGTGAAATTGAAAGAATGGGATTAAGTAGACACAGTAAATTAATAGTACGAAAAAGAATACCATAATATAATTTGCACCTCTCCGTTTGTTATTTCCCAGTGATTGATATTTCTAGAATTTACAAGGAACCCTGCTGTGAGCAATTACACGGGATTATAGACTTCTTAACTATCTCATCACAGTTGCAGGCACAAACAGAAGCGGGAAGGGCAGCATGGAAATGCAGCCAATTGCAATCAGTCAGGCACTGCTTCGGACAGAGGGGTACTTTGTTGAATATTGCATATATATACTTAATTGTAGACTATAGCTTCATGTGTGGAGATAAATTACGTAAATTAAAGATGTTCTTATTCTCTTGGGTTTATAAATACCCTGATTAGTGCGAGTCTTGCTGCTACTGTAGTTAGATTACTGCACTCTTTTAAAGTGCATTTTAGGTACAATTTCTTGAAATGATTTTCAGTCACGGCTTTCACTGTAAACATTCTGCTTTGGTTTCTTATGCAGGAATTGTGACAGACGTTTCAGATTGCTAGTTTTGTGAGACTTACTTCACTGTGTAGTGTTCTCAGAATGCTGAAACAAAATTAAGTAATTAGGTGAAAGACTTGCTTTCCGGCTCATATAAGGCTGCATGTCACTGTATATCACAGGCTGTAAAACTGCAGAAAACCATTCCAATTTGGCACTGGATGCATAGTTGTTAATTCTTCACACAATTAACAGCAGGGTTTCGAGTTCTGCAAATGCTCGATCTTAGCTGCAAAACTTGGCTCTGCTACCTTCTAAGCAGTGTGCATGCCTTGCAGCTTGTCTCAGGACCACAGGAAATGGCTTTAATGGTGTAACATTCCTCGGAGCCCAGGATGCCATTGGGAAAACTTTAACAAGTGTAACATTTAGATGCAATTCAATTTGTATTTCATATTCCTTTTGCCTAGTGCTCATCCTGTTTCCTGATTACTAAGAGCATTGGCTTAAAACAGGTTATGTGCCCTCCTGACTCCATCTACTTAGGCTGCTTGTCTACACCTGTCATCACAAGTCTCTGTTCATGACATCCCAGTCCATAGCTGTGGAGATAATTATGATTATATAAACAGAGGAGGATGATGCTGGGTGCAGACAAGTGGCCATAGCAGATGGAGTCTAGTGCACACTGGGTCTGCTTTCAGGCATCTGTCTTCATTGTTAAAGAAAAGAGGGGAAGAATTCCAGAAGACAGGTTTCACATTATAAAAAATACTGTATCTGAGTTTGTTTCTGGGTGTGGTACTTCAGTGTTTGATAAGAAGGAGTTTTAGGGACCATTTTAAAGCTTTTTTCTTGACCCTTCAACATAGTTTATAGATTCTACAGTTATTTTTGCGCAGTCTACCCCCACATATGTATATTCATTGCAAAAAAACGTCATTAATGCATCAGTTAGGGTTGTTACTACAGTGACAAAAGCAGGGAAATGTGGTATTAGGGTTTCCAACCCTGACACCCCACCCCCACCCTACAGAGACTTACTGGTGTCGGGGGGGTGCCTTGGAGTTGTCAGCCCTAACACTCACCCCATTCCATAAGTAAATAAGCTGAGATGGGTACAGTATAGGAGAATGGGGTGAGCATTTGGGCTGCCAACTCCAAGGCACACCCTCGATGCCTGTCAGTCTCTGCAGAGTGGGGGTGGGGTATTAGGGTTAGAAACCCTAACACCACATTTCCCTGCTTTTGTCACTGTAGTACCAACCCCCGAGTGATGCATTAATGAAGTTTTTTTCCAATAAATTTCCTTACTTTTCCAGATCGCATAATCATATCCTTGTTTGTGTTTGGCCCTGAGTTCCCATCCTTCCATTGATGCATATATGTATGTAGTTGTAGAAGCACAGGGCCCTGCACTTCAATTTATAGAACAACAGTGACCAAATTGTCAGCATAGCCATCTTATTACTTCCCTCCATGTACCCCGGTAGAGAACATTTTCAAATCCACGTAAAAACGTAATTCTGCACAACTGCAACACCATTCCATGCCACAGGTGCGAAAACACATTTTGGGTAGGATTTGAAAACTGAAAGCTGTGATATACATTAGGTAGGGTAACAAGAAGACTGTGTTGAAAATCTGGGGTCAAAATATTTAACATTTCCGAAGTTATGAGCGGGCGTAGTGAAATTGCAACAAATGGTCATAACTTTGGCATTTTTTCATATATTAACCCCAGATTTTCAACATAGTCTTCTTATGAACCCGCCTCATAAACCCCATCGGTGAAAATGGTCAAATCCATGAAAAAATACCATTCCACGCCACAGGTGTGAAAACACATTTCGGACAGGATATGAAAAATGACAGTTCATGAGGTGGTGTGAAAAAATGGCTATGTTGAAAATCTGGAGTCAAAATATTGAAACTTACCAAAAGTTATGCAGGTGGATAGAAAAATTTCAAGAAATGCACATAACTCATCCATTTTTAGGAATTCTTTCACCAAATTTTCAACATGGGCTTTTTGGAACCCCACCTCATGAACCCTGGCACTGTCATTTCATTAATCGATCCCGAAAGTTGATTTCACACAGTGACCATGAAATCACCTTCTGGGCCCAATTAATGAAACAACAGTGACAGTGTTCATAAGGTGGGGTCCCAAAAAGCCCATGTTGAAAATTTGGTGAAAAAATACCTAAAAATGGCAAGGTTACGAACATAACTTCAAAACACCATTGAAATACATTATACGGCACTTACCTTCATTCCTCAGTTTATGGTTCGGCTTTGAAGAGGGAAGACATGTCCTGGTCCACAGAAGATGATAGCGGATGACCTCTGGAGGTAAGTATATGGTGGGGGTGCTCAGTGGGAGAGTTGAGATGGGGGAGGGAGACGGCGGGGATAACGAGGGACCGTTTTCTTTTATTCAGCTTGAAAAAAAAAGGATGTCGGGATAGCTTTCTTCTTTAAGGGTAAAACTGAAATACATATCTGGGGACACTGGGAGTGGCTCCCCAGTATCCCACAATGCTGGGGGGGGGGCTTCTGGTGCCAACATGGGTATTGGGCTGTCTGATGTTGGCAAATCGGGAGGGATATCTGACACTAGCGGTGGGCATCCCTGTGTCAGATTATATAAAAAAACAAAAAATAATGGGAATCGGAGGATGGGGGGTGCCACTAGACATCAGGGAAACATAAGGAGGCGGGTACCATTAGACAGCTGGGTAGTGGACAGTGATCCACGGGTGGGGGGTGCCGGGAAACAGCAGGTCACACACGAGAATGCAGTTGGCAGCATGAGTTCAAGCTATGGCTGCACAAGTCAAGAAAATCCTGCTGTTCTCATATAGAGAACGTGGGAGAAGAGGTCCTCTCACTAAGCTCAACAACCATGATTTTGAGTACCCAGAAAAGGTGTTTCTGGCCACTACTGTAAAAAACAAACATCTGAATGCAGCTAAATGAGTTCTGTTTAGCCAAGTTCTGATGTTTGTTTTTTCCATTACATTCATTTTTACATATTTTCTTTATTTTGTGTCTCTCACTAATGGGAAAACAAGATGGCGGACACAACAGAGCTCTGCAAAACTACAGTAGGCTGTATGTGACCCTACATGCGAAATGACAGTAGCTCTTTAGAATACAGCAGAGCTCTGAGAAAACAAACTAGGCTCTATGTGACCCTACATACAAAAATGCAGTACCAACTGCAAAAACAAAAGTATTTTCATGTGGAACATCTAACTTTTCCCATAGGAAATAATGTGAAAACTGAAAGCTGAATAACTTTTGAACAGATTAAGGTTTTTTCACCAAACCTTCAAAAGGCACATACGTGAGGCAAAGGCTTTCTACCCTTAGAATTTCAGATCACAACCTAAAACTATTTCTGAGATACAGGTGGACAAAGAAATGGCAAAAAACTGGTAAATTCAGGATTTTTGACACTCTGTATCTCAGAAACCACCCAACGGATTCACACGTAAATTGCCACATCAAGAGACATTCCAGTAGAGATTATGCTTGCCAAATTCCATGCAAATCTGTTGAATGTTTCCAAAGTTATTAAAGTTCACAAATTTGGCTTTAACATAGAAGTTTGCACTCAGCCCTATTTTCCACGCTAGTATAATACATATATATATATATATATTAAAAAAAATACAGTGCTGCATCTATTACTGTTGAAAGCATGCAGCATTTAAAGTAGCAGTGCAATGAAAAATGTTTTTCCAAAAAGTTAGTTTCAGCCGGCCCGGAGGCGCTGAGGGCTGAGGCACTGGACGCCTTACCTCGCGCCACGCCGGCAACCCGTTTTCGGGAATGGACATGGGGCACCAGGGGTTGGCAGGGAGGAGAAGGATCGAGCATCCCTAGGACTGCTCTCCTTCTCCAGGGAGGGGGGGGGATTGCAGGGCTCGGCGATTGCCTGCCACCTAGCAGAGGCTGGGAGGCAGCACGTCAGCACTGGAAGTAGGGCGAGAGTGCGGCAGGCGCTTGGCGGGATGTGCATGGGAGTGTGCGCACAGCTGCCGCTGGCTCGAGTACAGAGTAAATACAGAAATAGTGGAGTCCTCTGCAGATGATGACGGTCCCCTTCCATGAGGGCCCAGGAAGGCACCCCCTGAACGCTAATCCGGACCGGTGGGTGGAGTCGCTCCCCACCCCTTGCCACGAAGGGTAAGTCATGGGGTTTTGGGGAGGGTGTCTCATACCCAGTGCCTACATGGGGGGGGGGGGACGTCAGATGCAGGCAGAGGACTCCAGGGGAGAAAACAAGTAACTGCAAAAAAAAAAAAAAAGGTAGTTTCAGCTACAGTTAATAAAAAATATTACCATACCTATCATATGTACTTATAGGTTGGTTAACTAGGATCTGCAGCCTATGCATTAGGTAGGAAAATGGGCAGACTAGGTGGGCCAAGTGGTCCTTATCTGCCGTCAAATTATATGTTTCTATGTTTCCTGTGCTGCATACAGTGTTGTTGTTTTTTTGTTTTCTTGTTCCTAACCCCTGTACATCTGCAATGCTATTTCTGTGCAGAATGTAGCAGCCATCTTTTTTCTTGAAAAAAAAAAACTAAATTGAAACAATTAGTAATTTGGGTAAAATGTCCCTGAGACCATGGTGAATTTGTGATTTGATATTTCTTGGTGTTTGAATGACCTTGCAACACATGCGGGCATTACCTTAATTTCGGTGCCCTCTATCCAGGCATTACAGTGTCATTATTTTACTTTGTCTCGCAAGACCATGCTGAAATTAGAGTAATGCAAGCACTACATTGCATGATTGTTCAGACTCTAAGGAATGCCACGTAACAGATTTGCCAAGGGTCCCAGGACTTTTTAGCATGATTTTTCATTTCCCTACTTTTGATGCTATGCCCCAAATAGATGCATTAAGGTAGCATTTAGCAATTTATTTCCTTAGTTTTTGGAAATTATATAACAACTGATACATTTAGCTTTGCACCTTTTATTCATCCCATCATGAACAGTGCACTTGCTACAAACCACGTGCATCATCCCACACACTACGCTGGACCTGTGGTGGATTTTCAAGTGGCCCAGAAGTAGCAGCAGCACCACACAGATGTCACCCCAGACCTGTAGCGGACTTTGCTAGTGGCCCAGAAGCATATGCATCATCACACATGTTGTGCTGGACCTGAGGCAGACTTCAGCTGCATATTCACAGACAAAGCCACACAAAGCCATCTAGATTTTCTTCTTGCACCATTGTACTTCCTTTTCTGGCACTGATGTACTTTATTGTCTGGCACCACTGTACTTAATTGTTTTGCACTGTTGTACTTCTTTTTCTTGCACCTTTGTACTTCCTTTTCTTGCACTGTTGTATTTTATTTTCTTGCACTGTTGTACTTCATTTTCTTGCACCATTGTACTTCCTTTTTTGCACCATTGTGCTTCCTTTTCTTGCACCTTTGTACTTCATTTTCTTGCACCATTGTATTTCCTTTTCTTGTACTTTTGTAGTCCTTTTCTTGCACAGTTGTACTTTCTTTTCTTGCACCACTGTACTTCCTTTTCTTGCACTGTTGTATTTCCTTTGTTTGCACCATTGCACTTCTTTTCCTTGTACTGTTGTAGCTCCTTTTTTGCACCATTATACTTCCTTTTCTTGCACTGTTGTACTTCATTTTCTTGCACCATTGTACTTCCTTTTTTGCACCATTGTGCTTCCTTTTCTTGCACCTTTGTACTTTATTTTCTTGCACGATTGTACTTCCTTTTCTTGTACTTTTGTAGTCCTTTTCTTGCACAGTTGTACTTTCTTGTTTTGCACCACTGTACTTACTTTTCTTGCACTGTTGTACTTCCTTTATTTGTACCATTGTACTTCTTTTTCTTGCACTGTTGTACTTTATTTTCTTGCACTTGTGTACTTCCCTTTCTTGTACTGTTGTAGTTCCTTTTTTGCACCATTGTACTTCCTTTTCTTGCATCATTGTACTTTATTTTCTTGCAACGTTGTACTTCCTTTTCTTGTAGTGTTGTAGTCCTTTTCTTGCACAATTGTACTTTCTTTTCTTGCACCATTGTACTTTATTTCCTTGAACCATTGCATTTTTATTTGTGTTTCAATCACCTCTGTTCATCTTTCCATGGGCTGCACCTTGAAATGAAAGTAGGCACAGCATGCCTTTTCCAGTCACCTATTTGTAAATAAAATAATTACACATGTGAAAGGACATAGAAACATGGCAGGCCACATTTTCACAAACAAAACATTAGTCCTTTTTGCCATGCTGGGGATAAAACAAATGCTGGGCTGGTTTTCCATATTACCTGGCTATAAAAAGACGATGTTGGAATATGCTTGTGAAGATAGTGCCCACTCCTGCAGTTCTTAGTTAAATATTTAACTTTAGTTTGCTAATTTTTTAAAATGTTATCTTTCTTTCCTTGATCTGTCTAGCTCAGGGGTTGGGATGGTGTCAAGTGGCAACTTACAGCACAGAGTATCAATGAACTTTTAAACTGGATAGGGTTTGGTAAGATCTGCCTGGGAATTTGATGACGGGGCTGTCTTGCACCCATGGCACTGAAAGACTGACATGAATTGTATGGTCTTGTTCTGTACGATTTGAAAATCATCAAGGCCAAAGTCTGTACATCTGCCTCTTGTTCTGTGTGGAAGTGTTGCAGTGCTGTGCAGTCAAAGAAGTACTGGCAGTGCTGGCACAGTGGCAGTGCTGCCCCTTGTTGTGCCGGCTGCTCAGGTTCATGCCTCAAACCCTCATTGTCCGAGGGCCAGTGGAAGGAAGGAGTGCGTGCTCCTAAGGCTGCTGTCCTCCTCCTTCGGGGGCTGGTAGCTGGCAGGCTCTAGCGCAGTACAATCACCTGGCTGACCATGGATGACAGTGCATCTGGGTCTCTGTTATTTGGGGTGGGGCTCCCTGGTGGAACTCTCTCTGACTGTGCATCGAGGCGTATGTGTGTGTACGCTCTGGGAGAGTCCCCTCACTGAAGCCTACAAGAGGGAAAAACATGAGGAAAAACATTTTGTCAAGGAATGTGGTGGAAATGGGTTCCCTTGGAGCCAGCGTCTCCTACAAGTGAGTCTATAGTGCGGTTACTCCGGATAGCAGGCCCTCCCCTTGCCAGCACCATAACAGAGAGTAAGCCATGTTGTTGTCTGGGCTCAGATATGGTGGTGATTGGGGTGGAGGTAGCTCATGACGGTTTGGATTGGGAGCAGTACAAATCGCCATAGGTTTGTAAATACCGGATAAAAGAAGAGTGCTAGAAGTAAAACACTGTAGTGCTTATTTATGTGAGCAATGAGACATGGCAGGACTGCGTTTTTAGGCAGAAGGCTCAGGAGAGTGACTTTATACACAGCTGTGAAGTGGGTTTAGTGGCCTTAGTTATTTGTTCCTGAAATGTCTCATTGCACTTATAAAATAGCTTTAAAAAAACAGTAGTGGAGAACTTCATTTAAAAACTGTGTTTTTTTTTTTGTTTAAATAAATAGTTTTTTATTGAGTAAGATGTCCGGCCCCTGCCCTCTGCAGCTATAGTACAGTAGTGACACTGGTTGTAATGATCTTTAATCATTCAAATTCTTCTGTGGTAATCATCTTATACTAGATATTCTCTTCTGTCTGTTTTTTTTAATTAAAAATGAGCGTAAGCAGGGGTACAGAGCTAAGGCACATTTTTTTTCTTTGTTGTGCTGCAAAGACTGCTGGCATTTGATGGTCAGATATGTAGTTACACACTTGTTGACATTCATACACAAAAGCACAATACAAGAATAGTAATAGTAAAGAGATTATGAACTTGAAGGGCCATTAATGCAACTAAAATAAGGAAACGCTGACATGATCAAATTTTATGAGAACACTTACAAAATGGTCATAGTAAAACATTGTGTTTTGCGGGCACTGGGCAATATCTGTAAAATCTACCCCAACCGAAGTCTGTATATAATAATGCTGGCTGAGGTGTCTGCTAATAACTTGTATGATTTCAAAGTCTGTATCTCTTAAGTTATTGGTTAGACTTTTGAAAATTGGGCTCGCTGCTAGGACAGCCGGCTCCCACACACTGTAAAATGTCATGAAAGTCTGACCCCAAAAGCTCATAAGTGCTTATCTCTTGAAAAATACCTGTCATGAGTAACAACGTGCTGGATAAATGCTAGCACTCAACTGGCACAATACTAAATACTCACACACTTTTCCAGCTGAAGTGAAGCTCCTTGAATAGTAAGCCATTTATTGAAAGCATTCTAGTTGCATCTTTCTGGGCATTTAAAATTTTACAGAAACATGAGAAAGCACAAAAGCCCAAGTATGTTTATAAAGAGCTGAAAAAACCTACTATAGGTCTCTGTAAGATAATAATGGAAGAAAAGGCTGTTCCATCCAGTCTCACTGTTGGTGTATAGCTACCCCCCAACCCCACTCGACAAACTCAATTATCTTATTCCCAACAAGCTCAGCTAGCAGGATATTGACTTTGCACAGACCATACCAGATTTGACTAAGGGCAACTGCTTAAAGAAGAACTACAGTTAAAATTTGCAGATAAGTGTGCCCGTTCCTTTGTTAGTTGTTAAGAGTTTTTTTTTCTAAATTTGCCTGCTAGTTTTATGGCCACTGGGGATCTCCACGTTTGAAATGGGCAGTGTTGCCCAGTGATAATTTTCATATATGTTAAGATGTTAAAACTTCCTGGGCAGGATATTCGAATGGTGGGGCAAGGCTTGCGTCCCGCCCTGCGCTACGGGACTTAGACATTGGCGGTGCGCCAAACCCCATGGCCACAACTGCACCTAATTTTCCAATATCAGATGCAGTTGTGATAGTTTCCCGGCTTTCTCACAGCTTGAGCCACATATCTGGTGCAAAAACCCATACTTTGTCCCCCCAGGAGTGGCGACCACGAGACCACAAAGCTGTGGTCTAAGGTGCAGCGCTGGGCGCAAGGGATGAAAAATCCCAAACGCTGGCAAGTGAATGCTGCAAGCCCCATGTGCCATACGCTTGGCACACTGGGGGCTTGCGCATTATTGGACATTTGAAAATCCGTCCCCCTATGTCTTCTACAATTATAGAGGGGTCTTCTAGGTGGGTAGGAATGCCATCAGCTAGCTGTTCAGCTCAGTATTTGCATCTGGTACCACAGATATTCTGGGATTCGTTACAGATCAATAGGGGAATTATCCCCCTCCCAGCCAGGGTTGTCTCTGTCCACTCCTCCCAATCACAGCCTTTTCCCACCTACCTGCCCACTTCTCTGTTGTCCTGCAGTTTAAAAAAATATTCACCCCATATTCAAGCACCTGGCATTATGCAAGGAGCCATAAGTATCTTTTGAGTAGGATCTCCCTGCCTAGCCCAACGTGCCCTGTCCACAAAAATATAACAGTGTAGAAGGTGCTCCCTGCCTGACCCCAGTCCATGATTTGTGGGGAAGGCAGGGTGCAGTTTCTCTTAGCAGTGTTGCACTTGCTTTACTCCCTCTGCCACAACTGTGTGCCTGGTCGGCCACTCCAGTAGTGTAGTCTAGGTGAACAGAGAGGGCTTGCTGTGGTGGTGGTTGTGCACTAGTCAGGTTTTAGAGATACTAGTCCAGTCTCCCCTGAAATTATGGATTGGGGGCCAAAAGGAGGGGCACTTTTAAAATGATTGTTTTGGGGACTGAGGGGGTTGGGCTGCGGGGGGGGCTGCTTAATAGGCACTGTTGTGTAGTGATAGAAGTGGACATATGGGATGAAGATTTTTTATGGCTGCATGGGCAGAGCTTTGCAGGCGTTCTGCCATCATCATTTCTTCAGAACAGCACTGTGGAAGCACGTGACTGGACTGCTGTCCAAGGGGCTTCCACAGTGCTCTGGCACAGTTTCCAGTGGATGTGTTTTTATTTATTTATTACTTTTTTTGTGTGCCCCCGAGCTGTCAGTGTCCATCCTGGTCACGGACCCCCTCGCTTCCACCTCCACCTATTGCTTGCACTCCCCAGTCACCCCTGGCTTGCCCCCCAGAGGGTGGGGGTCTCGCGCTGTGGCCCTTTCAGCGCCGAGATGCTAGTAACTAGTTGGCAAGTCTGTGTCAGAGGCTAATCAAGGCCCAGGGGCAGGCCTTCATGGAGACGGCTGGGGACACAGTGGTTTTTCCCCCTGTAGGCAGGGGCAGCGGCGTGCAATGATGCCAGCATCCGCCCCGCCCCTGGTGGTCCTATTTGGCATCGGTGCGTAGTGGAACACCCGGCTTCTGCCGGGTGTCGACACTGTACCGAACACTCAGTATCCCATCCCCCTGGAGAAGGAAAGCAGTCCAGAGACGCTCGATCCTTCTCCCCCGGTTGTCCCTCTGACGACCCAGATCCACTCCCGAACCCGGGTCACCGGCGTTGCAAGCGGAATCCCTTCCGCTGCACCGACTGGCTGGCCTCCAGTGAATGTGTTTATGCAGCCCTTCCCCTTCCCGGTGCATAAACACACCCATTTCGCAGGGCACTTCTTTTTCTTCTACAGCTGCAGAATTGACGGCTACCATGCACAAGATGGCCACCGAGTCGGACTGTGCATGCGCAGCTCTGTTATCACCGCCATCTTGTGCACAGCGTACTCATAAAAGCTCTGCGCAGCCATATCGACTCTGACCACAACTTGTTTTTAAAGTTGTGTTACACAGGGAAGGAATAATCTGGGTGGGGAAAATGGTGGCCAGGTAGTCAATTTATTTTATATCAGCGCCCTTCCCCTGAGGCCCAGGGCACCTTATAATACAGTACAGGACTTAGTAAGGCATTCATTAAAAACAGATAATTCTTAACTAAAACAATTAAATACCAATAAAATAATTCCTAACTAAGTAATTAATTAAATACCAATGAAATCTTAGCTGATATAAACAGATAGTTTTAAAATTCATCAAATGCCTGTCTGAGCAGATGTGTCTTCAGACCCCCCCTTAAAGGCCATCACCAAGGGAATCCCTCTAAGGGCCCTCGGGAGCGAATTCCAGAACACCAGGCCAAACTACATCAAAGGCCCAGTCTCCCATCGTTTTCAGTCTCTACCCTCAGAACAGACAAGATGCCTACCTCAGTGGAATTTAGAGGAGTCGAGATGATGAGTGTTGGTGCAGGAACTCCATCAGGTAACCAGGTCCCTACCCCATGTAAGGCCTTAAAGGTCAACAGACAAACTTTGAAGGAGATATGCCACTTTACTGGCAGCCACTGCAGATCATGCAGCATCAAGGAGACATGACACGACCTCGGGAGGCTGTCAGTGGTCAGCATCCTGGTTGCTACATTCAGCACTAGCTGCTAGCACCGCAGCTTGCCTCCACTAACTCCGAGGTACAGGGGACTAGCCCTGGCTGTCTTGGAAGGGTTACAGGGTTTGATTAAAAAGAAAAAAGAACAAGATCCTGAGTAGCAATAATGAACAGCCCATTATTCCTGGTATTATTTAATTAATATTCATTACTCACATGGCCGTATATCTTCTTTAGGTGAAAAGACTTCAAAGCTGAGTTCTGGCATCCAAGGGACTCACAAGAAGTCACTTTTATAATTCAGCAACTACATACAGTCATAGGGCAAATCATGTCTAATGATGTTTAGGGTGTGGAGCCTTTTTTATACCTTCGTTGTTGCATTTCACACCAATATAATATGCTGAAAGTGTGTGTTCCTGACATGGAGTTATTCAAATGTTTTATCTAACAGAAAAACACACATACACACACAATCACACCCTTCCCAATGAGGAAAAATGAATATTCTAAGCTTAGAGTTTTAGAATGTTAAAGTTTCTTGCATGAGAGACCCTGTTAGTAAAATAAAAATGTACTGGATGTTTACAAGTCAGTAATCCAGGTCCATCTTGTAAATGAGCTTTCTCAATGATGTTCGCCTGGATAAATAAAGATTTTGATCGATTGATTGAATCCTGATTGTCTGAAAAAAAGAGCGTATGATTTGTAAATGAAGAATAAAAAGCTGTTGACACCTCAAAGAAAACTTTGAAAAACATAATGATTAATTACAATTCAGCTTACATTCCATATGTATTCCATAGATTTCTTCTCCCGGTCATTTCATACTGAGGAAATCTGAATGAATACATGATCTTTAGCCAGTAGTATAAGTTCATATATCTCGACAAATGTTAAATTTCAGCCAATCAGTGCGTGCCACGTCATTTGACAGGTGGGCATGTCCTAAAATGGACCAATCAGAATGGTCCCTTGTTAAACTGGAAGTCCCTCCCTAAAATGCACTAGCCCCGCCCACTTCTGGCGGAAGTGACGCAACCTCGAACCCGTGTCCCGCCCCTTGTGCAGGAGTAGCCAATAGAGTTCATTCTCCCTTATAGCTTACTCCCTAATTCAAGTCATAGTCCTCTGCTGTGACATCACAATCTGTTGCCATGGGAGTAGCTGTGATGTCACAAGCAGTGCATTATGAACCTGGGTAGGGAGAAGGCAACTTCAGGAGCAAAGATCCTGTTTTCTTGCAAATTACCTCAGTAATAAATAGTGGGGGAAGAGGTATACAGAACTAATATGAAATACAAGCCAAACTGTGTCTAAATATTATGTTCTGCTAAAATTGTCCTGAAGATGACAGCTGCTCTTTAAGGAACTTTGAGCAGTGACTGTGTCCATGTTTTGGTAATCTATCTGTCTAGTTAGTAGTAGTGGTCTGGTATGGGTCAGTTGTCAAAGCCACCCAAATTTGGTTGGTGTTGTGACATAAAATACGATTTGATAACCATCATCTGTTGTAAGAAAATGTCTACAGCAGAGGTAACACAAAAAGTGGAGGAAGTTTAAGGTTTCAGCATATCCTATGGACTGTCCAGGAAAATTTCCCTGACAGGTTTCTGTTTTTTTATAAACATAGAAGTTCGTATTCTGTTGATGCTGGGCACAGGAGACAGGAGCGTTTGATGCTGGGTAGCATGTCATTTCTACAGAGTTGGTGTGGTATGTATGTTTATATGCATAGTTCCGTTTTCTCTTATGATTGGGAGTGCTTTTTTGAGTTTTTTTGGGTGAGAGAACGGTGAACCAAAGTTGAACCGTATGTACAATCAATTGTACCATAAATTATGTCTAAAACATTTTCTTTTTAATGGAACTTCTTAAAAATGTTTTACTTTCTGTGTGATGCATGGACTACACTAACTAAAGTTAGAACTTCAGAATTTTAGAGCTACTTGCTAGTTATGAGTGTCTGGTATGTTTAGAATAGACAGTCCCAATTGGCTAAAACTGACATCAGGCTTTATAATGGGAGCTTAGAAATCTTTTATGACTTAGACTCACCTGTATTCTTGAAGTTAACTCCAGTATTATCATTGCCTCATTCTCTTGGCTTTGGACTCGCGTAGGGCACTCAAACAATAATAAGAAGTCCGTTTTCCTCTAATATGATGACTGATCATGGAGCTAATGACAAGCACCACAGAAACATTAAATGGGTCAAATAGGCCTGAAATTAATGTTTCATTTACTGTGTCACAACACCAACCAAAGTTGGGTGGCTTTGACAACTGACCCATACCAGACCACTACCACTAACTAGACAGATAGATTACCAAAACATGTGTACATTTACTGCGTAATTTACCATATCTCATTGTCTTGACAAAAAACATTATATTCAGTTATCGCCCTGAGCTATAATTACAGTGCTGTATGTTAAGCAGATATGACTTTTTCCAACAGTACCATGCAGTTTGCAGTGTATTTCACTGATCAATGCGATGCAGTGACAAAATGTCATATACCTTAGAAATGTCACTTGATGAGATATGCATTTCAGTAGCAACTAAATCCTCCCTACTTCTGTCCAACTGGCAACCACATCCCTCCTCCCCTACCTCTCTCTCTCTCTCTGCCTCTCTCTCTCTCTCTCTGTCTCTCCTACTCCCTTCTGTCGACTCTCAACATCTATTCCCTTCCCCAAACCCCTTCCCTCAAGGACTTTCCCTACTCTCTATCCCACTCCCTTCTGCTCACCCCCTTCCCCACCCCCGGGTCTAAATCTTCTACTCCCTTCCCAATCCCCCTTCCCTCTAGGACTTTCTCTCCCCTCCCACCTGCCTTTTCTTCACCCTTACCCCTCTTTGCTACTGTACGCTTCCCTCCCCCTCCCCACCCTTTCAAGCCCTGTGCTGGTGTACATAGCTGGTATATACATTTTTACTTGCTGCAGGGAATGGCCATAGGGTGTAGGGAGAAGCCAGAGAGGGGGAGGAGGACAGCAAGGTCAGCTCCCAAGGCGGGGGCTGACAAACGAGCAGACACGAAAGACCATTAGGCCTATTCTGCTGGCATTTTAGTATGTTACTATGTAATTGGGTCTGTTATTTAGTTATTTATGTCTTCTAGAAGAAGTATTTTATTTATCCAAATTATCGTACCTAGTTGTTACATATTTATGCAACAGGGGTCAGGATAAATACTGTAGAATAAAACCATTTATCTTCGCTACTATGGTAATAAATTTATTTATCCACATAGTAACTACATCATCACCCATTTATCCACACAGTAACTTCATCACTAGCTCATTTATCTACACAGTTCTCTTCAGAATTCATTTAGAATGTTCGGCCTCAGAACCAGTACTAACCATATTTAAATGTCAATAACTTAAAAACGAAAAGATAACATGGTACTGTGAGCACGAAAATTGTTCAGCACAAAATTATCTACAAAATGAATAATGTTTCATTTATATAAACCCTGTATATTGTATATGGTTAGCAAGAAAACAGAAGAAAATTTAATTTTTTGTTCACTTTTTTGACAAACAAATATAAATAACTTTAAAACAAAAAATGATAGCATGGTACTGTGAGCACGAAAAATGTTCGGCTCAAAAATATCTACAAAATGAGTGGTGTTTCATATATAGATACCATTTTTTTTTTATAATTAGCAAAAAAACAGCATGAAATTCTATTTTCTTTTCCCTTTTTTGACAAATTATTTACACCTACCAAAATCAAAATGTTCACACAACATCTAAACCTGTTGCATAAATGGAATATGCAGTGGTTCAGTGTGTGATAATGCATTATCTTGTACAGTTTCCAGTGACCTCGTAACTCTCACTCGTGCCTTCGGCACTCATTGAGGTGCCAGGGCCACTGGAAACTGTCTAGATAAATGCATTATCACACTGAACCTACATATCCCTTTTTTATCTAACTGTTGTATACAGTTTATGACTTGCTGCTTTCCTACTCTGTTGTAAATTCAAAGTGTACTCCCCTCCCCTGCAGGACGCATCTGGAAACGAGGTATTTTAGCTCAGTATGTCTTTCCTGGTGAAACTTTTCAAATAAATAAATAATACACATGCAGACTGGTAATGCCAAGATGCACCTTAAATATAATATTGATTATGTTTTACCACATAGCATTGCAGTACAGTGTGGCATGGTATTTATTGCACTGAACTGCAGTGCTATCAAATACACGTCTCAACATTTCAAAGCTGGCATGGAATGATTAAAAAATGATATATACATTTTAAAAATCTTAAGTACCAACTACAGAACTCCCAAGCTCAGGGTGGGTGAGGGGGTAGAAAGAATATGCCAGAGTCCACCTGTTGCCAGCATATTGTCATTATTCCTGACATTCAGTTGAAACCTCTGTTAACACCAGTTCTACTACTGATGCCACACACACTGGATTGCTGACATATCCCATTGCAAGAATGTTTCCCTTGTGCTGCTTACTCCTGGTGCGGTGAGTATGTTTTAGATTTTCAGGGGCTGCTGCTGTCTTGCCAGTGTATATCTGGGGCAAGAGGACACTCGACACTGCCAGTCGGGCAATTTGCTACGCCAGAGTTCTCTTGGATCCCCATGCTGAATATTGTGTATGTGAAAAACAGGCTGTAACAGAACCATCCAGATGGGAGATGCTGACACAGAGTAGTCCTCTGGTGTTGAAACACTGTAGTACAGGCGCTCTCCAGATATCAGATAAAGTCATGAGAAAGTGAAAAGCACAATTTGTCCTCCCATCTAAAAGGAACTTATTTTACCTGAATGATCACAGCCACTGCTCTTACCATAGGATTCATGGTCCACAGTTTGATTGCCAGCAAGGGCTCTCGGATCTATGTGATAACGGTGATCGCCATTAGGGCAGCGGCACATCGCCGAAAAAATATTTTGGTGATGTACTCCCTGGCGCACAGCAAAAACGGCACCAGGGAGTTGTATTTTTTCATTTTATGTGGGGGCTGTGCCCCCTGCTCCCCCCCATGTAAAGATTCTCAAATCCGGGAGGGTGCATGTCGGGGGGGGTGCAAACAAGGAACCCAGTGCCATTCCCACCACAGCCCTGTATCCACCCACCATGACACGGAAGCAGCTCGGCAGCTCACCACGACGCCACCCCCTACAACCCCTCCCCCCCCGTGCGCATAGGCATGTAGCGACAGGATGTCACTATATCGCGCACCCACCACCCCATCCGTCGCACAACCTTCCCAGTCACCCCAATGACAGGTGCTGCAATTGAGTCGCCCTTTCAGTAGGCGCCCAGTCGCGGTCGCCAAAGTTACAGGATACCAGGGCTCTCAGTGAGTCTGCCCATGACAAGAGACAGACAAAGCAGCAAAACATTGCTTTTTGGCCTCCATTCTTTTGAGAGTGTCCCTCCCAACTGGCTACATGCAGGTAATAATACCCTTTTGGGTGTAATGAGGCCTGACACCACAGGTGGCGGGTCTTACAGACCCTAGAAGGTCTGGTATTGTTCATACTGCCCATCCTGGAGGGTATTATTGTGCTTAGAAAATGGGTTACATGTATTTTTTTATTGTTTTTAAAAAAAATAAAATAATACGATGAATAAATGAGTAAAAATGAATTTTTAGTTGTTTTTATTGGTAAAGCAGTCCCTCTCCTGGTATATCTGCCAGTAAAGGGTGCTACAGTATTTTATGGCTATTTTTTGTTTTAATCTTGCCCCCTGCCAATGTCCGTTTTTCTCCGATTTAGGTTCCTCTTCAGTTGTCAACCCCCCCCCTTTGCTCTGTTTTAAGCTCTTACCTCTCCGTGATCCAAGTGGGGTCCATGCTCTGTTTATGTACCACTGACTCACCCCTCTGTGCCTTATTTGTGTACCACTGACTCACCTGTCTGTGCCTTGTTTGTGTACCACTGACTCACCTGTCTGTGCCCTGTTTGTGTACCACTGACTCACCTCTCTGTGCCCTGTTTGTGTACCACTGACTCATCCCTCTGTGCCCTGTTTGTGTACCACTGACTCACCTCTCTGTGCCCTGTTTGTGTACCACTGACTCACCTCTCTGTGCCCTGTTTGTGAACCACTGGCTTGAGGATGAGACCAGCAGTACTTTCTTTGTTTCCCTGCCTGCAGATGGAGGCACACTGTGGACTTGTGCAGAAGGGAGAGTGGGTTGGCGGCCGGAGGGAGAGTGTGCTGTGCTGCTTATTGAGCCAGCAGCATCAACAATGAAGTTACACAAAGTATTTATTCATTAAAAAAAACAATATTAAGAATTGCAATTGGTTCAGTGGAACGTGGGTGGATGAAAGGCGAGTTGGGTGTCTTATGGTAGCGCTGAGTACGCAATGTTCTAGTGCTAGTAGTTTGAAGTGAACGTTTTTTAAAAAGAGGGAGAATATAGTGACTTTGTATGTAAGTGTGTGGGAAATTCTTGATCTTATTGCCGTTTTCTGTGGCAGTTGGCACTTGCTTGCTGTTTGTAGTTGGTGGGGGGAGGCCACTATCTAAACGAGGGAAATAAAGATGGCTGACATTTAGGATTCAAATTCAGTTTGGCACAGTGATTTTTGTTGTGGTGTGGCATATTGGGCTGGCATGTCTCTCAGCCAGTCAGAGCGCTGCAAATCTTCAGCCCATTTTCTAATGTAAAAGCAGTCACACGGCTGTCTTAGGTGTATGGCACATTTTATCTGTCTGCATACACCTGTAACTATCTTGAAGGGAATGCAGAACTATCATGAGACAGACTTCTGAGTGATCAGAGGCTGTCTTTGTCCACATATGGTTTACTAACTGGTTCACAAGCAAACATGTGGGCTTTACTTTTTTGACAAGTTTCTGACAGTATAGAATGTAATGGAATAGAATTTGGTTTGACAAAGTACCATTCATGCACGAAGCATCCTAAGGCCCTGGAGAAGTATTCGATGTAGAGGGGCAGTGCAGTGACAGACTGTAGGCAGACACGGCAGCCATGCTACAGAGGCAGTATCTGAAGCACAGCTGGGCACAGCTGCAGAACATGACTTCCTGAGAGAAGGCATGTTGGACAGTACTCCAGGCTTGTCCTTCACTTTCTTTTTTTTTTTTTTTAATTATTAAGCATGCCATGAGGTCACTAACTTCAACGTGGAAAGTCATCCTAAATGGCCAGAAAGGACCAGGTTTAGCAAAGTACTGCATAGCCCCTTCAGCAGTGTGGGCCTCTTTTTACTGTACTGCTGTGCTAGAGTTGGGTATGTCTCGCCAGGCCTTGGTTTGCAGCAGGAAATAAAAATCATCTGGTCCAGTTGCAAGTGCCACTAATGGAGCCATATTGGACAAGCTATGTACATATATGTATAACACCACAACTGTAGTCCACAAGGTCGGGGGAGTCACATCCAGCATCAGTGGCTTGAACTCCTACTCACTGCAGTCACTGCAGTACAGGGAGATGCTTGGCTCCAATTGAGGCACTAAGGTCTCCCCTTGGTTATCTGTAGTGGCTGTCCAAGTAGAAGTGACCGATCGCCTGGCACTTCTGGGAAGAAGCAGGGAAGACTAGCCCTGCTGTCCTGAAAGCGTTTACTTCATTTCATTGTGTTAAAGGATAAAATCACTGAGTGAGGTGGTTTACAGTGGTGTCCTTGAAGATTTCTTGTGAGACATTTAAGTAAATGCATGCAAATACATCAGTGCGGTCAACAAATAGCAAACAGTTCATTAAGCAAAACAGTATATATAAATCACATACCGCAATACAGAAGTGGACAGTTTAGTTACACTGCAGTACCTAAGATTATTCTAGAGACTGGAAGGCACGCATTAAATCAGATAATCATCTCTAACTTAGATGGAAGCCTTGAAGAGAGCTTATGAAATTTGGGAAGTAAAGAATGCGCACCTGGAGTGCCCAGAGGCTCAGTGGAAGTGTGTTGTCCATCGGTGCTGGTGATCCTGTTTTGGGAGTGAGCCCGGGGAGCCAGGATCGGTATGACTAGGGCTGGGAAGTGCTGTTGAGCGCAGGATGAGCCAGTCTGAGGAGGGAGATGTCTAGGCTCTGGCATAGCAGTGGCTTGTTGTGGTGAGCCATGGTGCCTGTTGTGGGGGGTGGTGTCAGCCCATATCAGTGTTACAACTGAGGCCACCAGAGGGACCGCTTAGTGTCAAGGAAGGTGTGAGGATCTTGGAGGGCAGGGGAGAAAACACATGAAAATATAACAAAAAGATAAGTGTCTTGAGCCATCTACCTGAAGGTTGCCAGCTCTGTTTATTTATTTATTTTTTATTTATTATCACAGCTGCAAATATATATAGATCCCCACTAGCTTGATGGATGCTGGCAGATAACTGGGCTGGGGAGCTTGGAAGGGGCCAGAATAAAGGCAAGGTAATGGCTCAATGAGTGAAAAAGCTTGGCGAAAATAAGAAAAACTTGGCACCCCTTCTCATTAAGTCCAGTCCTGCTTATATAGAGACATTTTTCAACTCTTTGATAGTTTCTGTGTTTGTCTGCAATGCCGTCCCTCTGTTACCAGTAACTCATTGAACTGCTAAAGTGCATTTTGATACAGAGTCTCTGTATAAAACCAAATCGCTGGATGACAGGCCTGTGAACTGGGACATCTTAGGTCAGAATCCCAACAAGACCCTGACTTTCTGTGTGATCTTGTGTAAAATGCTTAACCTCCCTGTTTCAGTCCTTGCCTCCCAGTTGTAGTATTGGGCAGAAGCAGGACCCCACTGAACATAAATGCCTCATCTCAGCTGGTGTATTGTGGATATGTAATCGGCAGAATAAACAGTTCTATTCTACGAACATGCAAACATACAAATGTGCCAGCAGATAAAGGCTTTACAGTCTATCTCATCTGCTTGGTTGTGCAGCTCCCTATATATCTACAAAGGAAACTGCTCCCCCTTCCTTGTTTCCCTTTTGACCTCCCTCAACTTTGTCCTGTTCCCCTCCACTGGTCCCCCACCTTCTGCCTGCAACTTTCCCCCCTCACCCTGCCCCACCCTGTCTTAAAGCTGTCCACCGTTTTCAGGGATATCACCTCCTCTGACAGCTCATTTCCCCTGGCCACCACCCTCTCTGTGGTGAAAAAGTGCCTCTTCACCTCCCTCCTGAACCTTCCTCCCACAGACTTTAGGCTGTGTCCCCTAGTGGTCTTGTTCCCATTAAAGCTGAAGAGAGCCTCAGTGCTCACCCTTTAGGTACCTGGAGGTCTCAGTCATGTCTCTCCTCTCCCTTCTTTCCCAAAGAGAGTGTGTGTTAAGCTCCCTGTGCCTCTTCTCATAGGTGTTGCTCTGGTGGCCCTGGATCATCTTAGATGCCCTTCCCTGGACCTTCTCCAGCAAGTTTATATCCTTCTTAAGATACGGGCACCAAAACTGCATACTGTACTCCAGGTGTGGTCTTACCAGTGGCATGTACAGCAGCAGAATACCTCTGCCTTCCTGGTAGTAATTGCCCAACATCCAATTTGTTTTGGCTGCTGCTCTCTTGTAGTGTGCAGAGTATTTCAGGCCACTTGTGATTATTACTCCCGGGTTCCTTTCTTTCTCTGACCTGGCTACCTGCATGCTGCCAAACCAGTATTTGTTCCCCAGATTCTTCACCTCTAAGTGCATAACTTTACACTTTTTAGCATTGAACCCCAGCTGCCAAATGCCAGACCACTTTTCTAGCCCACCCAGGTCCTCCCTGAGTTTCTGTCTTCCCTCCTTCATGTCCGCCCTCCCACAGAGCTTGGTGTCATCCATGAACAGGCAGATGTTGTCCTTGATCTTATCCGTGGTGTCATTCTTTTTTTCACTTTGCTCTATGGCCAGGATGGTGCCCCATCTGCCCTAGCGTCATGTGTGTGGCCTCCATCTGTGGCGATACTGAGGTCCGCTCAACCCGGTGTTACTCTCTGGCTTACCCCCCAGGGTCAGGCCTCTGGGATCTCCCCATACCCCTTTGGATGCCATGTCTGGCATACTGGCAGGCAGCCCTGGGCCAGCTACATGGTGGTGGCGGCGCGAGGTAGGCAGCATCCAGCTCAATTGGCAGGTTTTGTTTTTTTTTGGAACTGTGGGCGGTGTGATATGCAGTGGCACTGTGGTGAGAACACGCTAGGTGCCCGGCTTGCCTCCCTGCTGCTAGCTGGGTCGCCGTTGACGGGATGTCCTGTGGTCACCCAGGAGCCCTGCAACAATGACCCAGCCCCCCTGGGGGTTGAGAGCGTGCAAAAAGTCACTCAATCCACTTCCCCCAGCCAACCCTCTAGCACCACTGGTCCATTCCTGAACCCAGGTCGCCAGCATTGAGAGTAGTATCTCTACCACTGCGCCAGCAGGCCAACCCTGTGATGTCACTTATGAAAATATTAAACAACACCAGACCGAGCACCAAGCCTTGTGGGACCCCCACTGGTCACAGGTCTCGATTATGAGAATTCTCACCTGAGTATCACTGTTTGGCTTCTGTCCTGCAACCAGCTTCTGACCCATGACATGAGCTTAGCCCCCACCCTTAGGTCCTCCCATTTCCTGACCAGTCTCCAATTCTATAATGAAAATGTTACTAAAGTTATGCAGTAAGATACATGGGCATGGAATCGCAACTCTGATAGTTGGAACATGAAGCCGAAGCTTGTTTCCAGGTGCAGCCTGGGGGAAGGGGAACAAGAGAAAATAGTAAATCAGTAATTAACATGGAAGCAGCATGATGCTACGGTCATTCAAACCATACACTCTGGCACCCAAATGCAATACAAGGGGAATGCTGTTCTGATGGGGTGTGCCATCCTTTGGATGAGACGTTAAACTGAGGTCCTTTCTGCCCATCTGTCTTAGTGGATGTCCAGAGAGAACCCAAGGCACTTTACACAAAGTAAGCGATTTTTCCTGGTGTCCAGGCCAACATTCCCCTTCACATAAAACCAGTTTCGTCAATGTCGAAGGCTGTGTGTGGATGTTAACGAGCTAAATGACTGCCACTACACATTTGCAGGCACTTAACTGCCAGACTGTCAGTGCTTGTAAAGGCACTGTGGGATACAATGTATATGAAAAACACTATATAAATGCAGATTATTATTCTTCAGTTCAGATGGTATCTATAGGTGTAACAGGATAATGGAGAACGTCTTTTTCTGGGCAATAATTATTGAAATACAGCACCAAAAGCAGCTGATAATTCTGACAAGAGACTGCACTCAGAATCGCCTGCCTCAGTAATTTGTTCTCTGACGGCATGCTCCTTTGTCATCTCCCCCCACCAACCCCTCCATGAGATCTTATATTTATCTCTGCCTTGTTCTTGAGCCAACAGGCTCTTTTCTACATGACAGAAGATAATAATGTAGAAAGAATGCATAGATCAAAGGGTATGGGGGCCACTAGGATTTTCTTTATGCAAGACTCCATATGTAGCATGCATATAAGCTTGGTAAAAAAGGATGTACAGATGATCGATATAGCTAAGGGAGTCAAGCATGCCAGTGAAAAATTGGGTGTTTGGTTCAAAGGCCAGCTCGTGTTTCATGTTTTGTCAGTCCTCAACTACATAAGAGAAATGACTCCTGACAGAGGGAATAGTAATGTGATATCCTAGTAAGCACTTTTAGCCCTTGACCACCCATTCCAGCAAGGGTGCCATTAGTTCACCAGGAATGTCACCCACCACCGCTTAAACAGAAAACTTGAAACTGGTAACAGCAGTCCTCACAGGCGAACTCTGCCTCATTATTACTGACAAAAATGGTGCTGATTCCTTCTGTAATGCAGAATTTAGTAATGTGTTTAATGTCTTTTTTTAATTTTAAAATATCTCCACCCCAACCCAAGTTATTTTCATGTGTATAATGCACTCATGTACTGTATGTAACTGCACAAGATAACAAGTTGAGCTTACAGGAAGGTCCTTGGAGGCCTATAATGAAATTAATGGGAAAAGCCTATAGAATTTGATTCTGTCTTTCATGGGAACCAGTTTATTTAAAAGGATAAACTTCCCCCTTTTAAAAAAATGATTTGCACAGGGTATCTCAGCTGAGCTGCAACATCTGATTTACTGGTGGGTTGACTGGAGCAAAGGGTGGTCAAGTGATAGTTTCATACTGACTCAGTGGCTGTGGTGGGATTTGAAACTAGGAGCACGAGGTTCATAGTAATGCGCTGTAACCACTGGACAGCAGTGCCTTGATGGGCGGGACTGACCATGTCCGTTTATAATACGGCAGGTGCTTTCTGGAGAAAAAACTGAATCTCTTGCCCTTTGGCTAGAAGATAGTAGAGTTCCTAGATAAGCAAGGGTTATAGGACAAAAGACAACACAGATTTATGAGAGGGCAGCCCTGTCAGGCAAATCTGGTAGACTTCTTTGATTCTGTTATCAGAATCAGCGGATGGGTTGGGAGACTGATATCCTTTACCTGGATTTTTAGCAAGGACTTCAACTCAATCCCTCGCAGGAGACTAACCAGGAAGGCAGAGGATCTGGAGATGGGGGAATACCTGACTAGATGGGTAAGAAACTGGCTATTTGGGAGCACTCAGAGGGTGGTCCTAAAAATGGCAAATTCTCTGAAGCCACAGGTGACATGAGTGGGGTCCCTCGGGGCGGAGGGGTCAGTTTTAGGACCCACACTCTTTAATATGTACAGTACATCAGTGATATAGGGGAGGAAGTAAAGGGAAGAATGTGCCTCTTCTTGGATGGTACTAAACTTTGCGGGAAAATGGATACTTCAAAAGGGATTACCAATATGAAAAATGATGTAATAGAAAAATGTATAATTAAATATTAAGTTAAAAAGCAGAACTAAAGCTGTTTCTTGTAAGACTGAATGCTGCAGCTGCCTGGATGGTGGGAGAAGCCGACGAGTGCCTGCTCTTTTCTTTCATGCAGCATTTCCTATGTTTCTGTGCCTAGAGCCAGCTGGTGTACACTGAGACCATGCATGTATGTGTAGACCCTCAAGAATTTTCAGCTGTCTGAGCTTGCTAGCTTAGTCCTTGGAGAGTCTCCCCTTTTTCTGCTGCTAACATGCGGTTGGAAATGAGTTAAGTCTTCTACACACCATTATCACCCGCTGGTGTTTCAGGAGGAATGGTAGTCAGATGACCCTTGTCACTTTAGAGTCATACGCCATATGGAAAGGCAGGGCTGATGTACTGTATACCACTGCCCTCCCCCAAAAGGCAGCACACCACAAAAAAAAAAACAGCTTGCATTATATATATCTTTATTCGTTGAGCAGACATAAATGCAGAGTGTGCATGTTGTTGCTCCTGAGCAGTGGAGGAAGTCAGGTTTCTTTGCGTGTGAGCTGTTTGTAGCCTGGGATGAGGCAGTGTGGTCCATCGTACCCATGTAAATATGATGCAGGCTCTTCGGTTGTCCCCTGGAGCATCCTTGCTCAGGTCAGTATTGTTGGGCACCGAAATGTTTCCTTGACACAGATTCCTCTGAGTCGGGGAAAGAATTGCGCTTGGATAGCTGTGGAGGTTTTAATTTTTTTTGGTTGGTGGGAGGTTGTAAATCATTGTATTTCCATTCATTTATTTAACCAGGATAAACTCCATTGTGCACAGCCCATTTTCAAGGAGGTCCTGGGTTCAAGCAAACTGTTCAGCAGAACTGATAATGCAAAAAAAGTACCTGCAGTGCAAAAAATATTGAACCTGTCGAAACTATCATTTGATACTGATGGACAGTGGAAATGAAGTTGTCATTTTACCGTTTGTGAACAGTAGTCATTTGCAAAGCACGATCTGGCTCAGTAGATAAACCTCTCTGAAGATCTTTTATTCCCCTCCTTTCCCCCGTAGTTGCTTTATGTTACATTAGCTGGTAATATAGACTGTTTTAAGGTCAGTTGCTGAAAGTCTGCGTGCAGTTCGGGGACAGTTCCATTTGTGCAGAATGAGCTCCTGCGCCAAACCATTTGGAATCCAACATTAGGCACTTCTGCGATCCCCAAGTGAAGTCCACGGGCAAAGGTGGAGTGTCACACTGCAAATCTGAGCCGCCTAATGACAGCAACACGCTAATAAGGGCCGACTTCTGCTGCTGTATGGCAACTCTGGGTTAAAGGTCGTCTTAGATTTTTTTAATATCTGTCACAGACCATAGATGAAAGACTTGTGAGGCTTCCTGGGTGCCAGCTCACTTTTA
This sequence comes from Neoceratodus forsteri, assembly GCA_016271365.2. Classification (NCBI taxonomy): domain Eukaryota; kingdom Metazoa; phylum Chordata; order Ceratodontiformes; family Ceratodontidae; genus Neoceratodus; species Neoceratodus forsteri. Next base: position 1,229,599,177 of record CM057453.1, on the reverse strand, counting down.
AATTTGGGAACCTGGGTCAGAGGTCACAGCATGGTTTTTGTAACCTTTTCAGAGAGTGGATGTGTATTTGTGCTTGATGTCTCTGGAGATACAAAATTACACAATAGAGTCATAGATCAGGAACGGCAGACCTCTAAAAAGAATAAAAACAAAATTGTTAGTGCCGATTTGGCATTTATTTGAATTTAATTGGGTTTTTCTTATGGGTTTTTACTGAGCCTGACTACATGTGTTTTCTCATGGGCCTTCACAGCAACAAAGCTGCCATTTTCCCTGTTAAAGTGGTCTGCTAGTTGATGCATTCTCTTCAGACATTACATTTGGGCACCCCAAACCAAAACCCTTTAAATTTCCTTGTCTCAAACTGCTTAGCAACCAAGTGATGTGGTACTGCAGTAGAAGTAGTGCTGATAAGAATATTAGACACGTTTTCCATTGTCTGCAAAAGTGCTGTTCTCAAAATCATTGTACCTGTGCCTTGCCTCACTGTTGTACAGAGTAACACATTTAATTGCCAAAAAACTCCTTTTACCTCGCTTCATATAAACAAAAGTGGGGCTGCTCCACAATGTAGGAGTTTCTTTTTTTTAAAACATTTTAATTTTTTGTGTTTTTCAAATGTACTGTACATTCAAGATAAGAAAAGAATATTGTACATTAGAATGCAAACTGTGTCTTATTATACAATACTGAATTAGAACTTAACAGTGCAGTTAAAGGGGACACGGTTGCATTAGTTAATTGTGTCATCTGCAACTATTCCTTCTTCACATAAAGCAGGTCAGAAATTATCCTTATTAAATGTAGCTTTTCAAATAATTATTAACTTCATTTTTCTGAGTTAATCTAAAGAAATTTAAAAAAGACAAGTAGAGCATCATTTAGGTAAGCATCACCTTTTAAGAAACTAATCTGCCAGCCCGGTGGCTTGGAGGGTAGAGGCGCTGGACGCCACACCTTGCACCACATTGGTTCTGGAGCAAGCTCGGGCCACCAGGGGTCGGTAGGAATGGGAGAGGATCGAACATCCGATGACAGCTCTCCTCTCCAGGGGATGGAGAGGCATGTCATCCCGCTCCTTGGCTGCCTCCTGGTGGAGGACGGAGGGCAGTGCCAGAGACAGGTAGACAAGTAGCGTGGTTTCGTGACATGTGCGCAGTTGTGGCTGTGAGGGTGGAGGGAACAAAAAAATGTGAAAGCCTACTTGCAGGCTCCATGGTGTCCCCTCCAGCATGCTGGCGCCACTGCCGCAGGTACAGCCTGTAATTGCCCACTCCTGATATGTGTATGGGGGGGAGGACGGCCCCCTCCCCTTCCACCCCACAACGGGGGGTAATCTGTGGGGGAAACAGGGCTCAGGGGTGCTGGGGAGGTGGTGACTGGGGACTGGAGGAGGACAGACATCGCCTGCAGGCCAAGGAGGATAAATAGAATATAATAAAAAAAAAAAGGAAAATAATCCAGGTCTTCATCCATAAACAGCCAGTTTTTAAAACAACTAAATCTCAGCCGTGAGGTTCAGAAAAGATGTCCACACACAGTTTTTCACAGAATGAGTGGCGGACAAGTGGCACTTGCCCCCCTCACGAAGAGTCATCTTGACAACCTGAAGCACCAGGATGCTATTGCTACACTCCCACTGTTTTGCAACGAACCTTGAGTTTTTTATGAAATATGCCAGCAGATTAGGCCAAGTGGTCTCTCAAGTCTGCTTGTGTGCTGCTTACATAACAGTTGCTGCAGCTCCCCCCCTCCTCTTATGCTCTCCACTCCCGAAGGTGTCCCTCCCCAATTCCAGTACCTTTATTTCTTCCCCCAACCTGTACCTTGCCCATGTACCTGTTCCATCCTTTCTTTAAGCTTCTCACTGATTCCAAAGAAATCAGATCCTCAGGTAACTCATTCCAGGGAGACACCACCCTTTCCATGAAGTAGTGCTTTCTCGTTCCCTTCTATACCTTGCTCCTACCAGCTTCAGGCTGTGCCCTCTCATGGACCCTCCCCCTTTAATTTGAACAACCACTCTGTATTTATCGTATTGATTCCTTTCAAGTATTTGAAGGTCTCTGTCATATCCCCTCTGTCCCTTCTATCCTCCAGTGCATTTATGTTCAGCTCCCTATGTCTTTCCTCATAGGACCTTCCCCCCATGCCTTGGACCATCTTAGATGCCCTCCTCTGAACTCGTTCCAGGAGCGTAACGTCCCTCTTTAAGTAAGGACGCCAGAACTGCACAGAGTACTCCAGGTGTGGTTTAACCAAGGAATTGTACAATGGCAGGATAACCTCCTTCCTCCTTGAAGTGATTCCCCTTGCAGTGCACCCCAGCATCCTGTTTGACTTTGCCGCCACTCTCCTGCACTACTCTGAGTGATTCATTTTGGCATCAGTCATCACTCCCAGATCCTTTTCCATCTTCCAATCCTTCAGCTGCCCCCCCCCCCCCGCAGGCAACTGTACTCTGGGTTCCTAGCCCCTAAATGCAGGATACTGCACTTTCTAGCATTAAACCCCAGATGCCGTGTGTGTGAGACCACCATGTCAGTGTTTCCAGGTCCTCTTGGATAGTCCTCCTTCCCTCTTTGCTGTCTACCACTGCTCTTAGTTTGGAGTCATCGAAAAACAAGCACTTTTTGCTCCTGACTCCCCCTGCAGTGTCTGCTATGAATGTGTTAAACAAGAGTGGACCCAGGATAGACCCTTGCAGAACCCCACTAATGACCCCTCTGGGTGCCAAAAGCTCCCCAACTACCACCACCCATTGCTGTCTATTACTCAGCCAATTCCCAATCCAATTTACCATCTTTACCCCCACCCCTAAGCTCGTCAGTTTACCTAATACCCTCTTATGTGGTACAGAGTCAAATGCCTTGCTGAGGTCCAGATACAGGACATCAACTGGACATCCACCATCGAGAAATCTTGTCACCCAGTCAAAAAATTCAACTAGATTCGTCTGACAAGATCTCCCCTTGACAAACCCATGTTGCTGGACATCATGCAGGCCATTTAACTCCAGGAATTCCACCAGGCTCTCCTTCATGATGGTCTCCATGAGTTTCCCCATTATCGAGGTCAGGCTGACTTCTCTTGTGGAGGGGCATAACGTGCGCCGTCCTCCAGTCTAGAGGTACACACCCTGATTTAAGGGAGGAATTGAATAATTCCGTCAGCAGTGTCATAATGACATCCGCCAGTTCCCTCAAGACTCTGGGGTGAATACTGTCTGGGCCTGGCAGTTCAAGATCATCTTTTCTATTTTACTGACTGACTGTGGCCTTTCTGAATTTTCTTCAACTTGGACTTTGCCTGCACCAGCTTAAGTGCTCTGTGCCTGTGGTTTGTTGTATGTTGTGAGAAGTGGAACAAGCTGCCAGAAAAAGTAGTAAGGGACAAATATGTAAGCAGTTTGAAGCAGGAATGGGACTGGCACATGGGCTTAGCCAGATTGGGAGGGGCAGGAAAATAAGGGGTGGGATGGTCACTAGGGCCAGTGCCGAGTAGTTTGGTAGGGTGGGCAGACTGGATTTCCTGGACGGTTTTTTTCTACTGTCAATACATATGTATGTCTGTAAGCTTACAAATATTTTTAAATCATTCTTTCTCCCTCAGATCGGCTCACAGTATGCTCAGTTTTCATTGCTGTAGCAACATATGCAGGTAGTAGTATCAACAGAAGGAGCCACTGACCAGTTACAACCAGTGATGTCACTGGTTGCCATTCCTATATTAGCACATTGGGGTGGGCTACATATAGAGCTGGTTTTACATGTTGTACAGTAGGCAGAGATGAGGAGAAAACTCAAATTACAAAATAATGGAGGAAAATTCTAATAGGGTTAAGATTTGGGATAAGGTCTTTCACAGTACGGCAAGCTCAAGTCTGGACAGGGCACTGATGAAAGGTAATTTCTAGATACTTTAGAACACCTGTGATCACAGAACAGCTCATCGAATCATATTTAGACAGGTTATTGTCATCAAAGTGACCAAATAGCCAGCCACTCTCATGTCTTCTGGGAGTGCCTGGTTATCTGTCCACTTTCGAATAAGTGCAAAAACTTGTTTCTGTTCTGCTGATGATTCTGTGCAGAATATTGTACTGGGGACTTATCCAACAGAGGTAAACAACAAAAGTGACAAATACCTATAGTTCAGTTTATTTTCTGTGCTCTTTAAAAAGATCATTATAAAAATGGATAAAATCATTAGAGGGCTGGCCGAGGCGAGGAAGATTGAGCATCCCATGGACTGCTATCCTCCGCCTCTGGAGGGAAGGGTGGGGAAGCACCCAGTGCGCGCCGACCCATGGTGAAGATCAGATGTCTGGCAGCCAATGCTAACACACACTGGAGGCATGGCAGACATTGGTGTTCACTCTCCTGATGTCATTGCACATCCCGCCTCCCAGACCAGAAGATCAGGAAAAACCTGCCACCATACATGATGCCATCTGACAGCTCATTTCAGGCTTGGTGCCGCTGACTGGGCTCTCTTCCTCATCGACTGACTACCCAAACTCCACCTGGGGGTTCTAGGTGGCCCTTTCCATGGGGGAAGGGTCATCTGTGGGGGAACATGTGAGGCACAAGTAAGTCCCAGGGATGACAGTTGATGGGGCTGGGTGAATGGCTGGACCAAAGGGGGCCAGTGGAGATGCGGGGAAAAAGGCAAATAAAAAAAAAAAATGAGTAAAATCAGTGCAGGTTCCCCACTGGGATCACATCATTATCTGATATAGTTTATACAAGCATAACAAGTAATTCATTTTATGCCAAAACAACAGAATGGCAGTACATATAGTTAAAACTGTATTTGTGCAAAGCAGCACTCATATTTCTGTTATGAATCAGTTACCTCATTGCAAGATATTTACTCTATGATTTATAGGTCTCCTCCTGATTTTCATAACTGCTAAAAAGAAATTTGCTGCTTTAGTTATCGTCCAGTCATCTTTTGTTAATACAATATTTAGTGCTTTTTCCTTAACAATTTCTAGGAGAGCATTCATATAGGAGCCAAGCCATTGCTGCCTAGCTTTATTATACTGTACCATGGATAAAGCCGTACGACATGTATATTGTCCTTCCTACCTCCCTCTCTACCAACCAAGGAACAAAGGAGTTGGAGTTTATTGAGGGGGTCATATTTTCTATATCTAGCTAGCAAAACGTTACTTTCAAATAATAGTATTAGTAACAATTTGATTCAAGTAACATGGATAAGGCAAGTCTCATTGAGTTTACACTCAGCTATAAGAGATGCCCTTTTGTATAATCTTGATTACAGGGAAGGAAGGTACGGTAACTCAAATCTTAACATTATACACGCTTTCCATAGTTGAACATTTTTCAAAGCATCGTGATAATATTTGTATCCAAAACAGCAGTAATTTATGGCCAGCTAGGGTGAAAATCTAGATTGTTATATACTTATAGCCCAGCAATTATTTTCTTTTGTTTAATATAATTTTTATATTTTAAGCTTAGGGCAATTCCTCCATCAACTTATCTGTGTACGACTTGCTAATTATACGAGTCTAGCTTAGGCACTGCTTCCCTTAGCCATTTAGAGTGAGTGCATCCTAGCTTTTCTTGTTGTTTTTTTTTCATTTTCCCAGCACAAATAGGGTATTCTAGTGTTTGTCATGCTTGTAATTTCAATCTAGTAATTGGATTTTCTAATATCCAGACTGGCCTCAAAGTTAGTCAGGCTTTAGTTGAGCAGTGGCCTTGATTTGTACAAACTGGGCATTTAGAATATCAAAAACTGTAATTTAAAAACAAGCCCCACTGAAGTTAATGAGGTCACACACTTTCCCCACTATCGAATCACAACATGGAGAGCATGGGGGCGTGTCTCTAAATAGGGAGTGTTGGGGCGCTGTGGATCCCAAGCATTATGGTTGCTTGCTGATAGTGCTCTGAAATACGACATTTGATTTTGCTAGAAAAACGCTGAATTTACTCTGACTTTTTGATTTAAAGTTACCATGAACTGTGTCTGAACCCTTTAGGCATCAGATGGGGACCCCTCATAAGGATCAGCAGCAGGGTGCTGGAGCCAAGTCCAAAAATGCCTCCATTGCACCCATCATGCTGTTGGTACAGGGCATCCCCCGATGAGTCGGGAGAAGAGACCCTGCAAAGCATTGGGGCGAAGACTAACAGACTTATCTCAACAGTAGCTGGCTTGTCAGGTACAGTTGATGGACTTACAGATTGTGTAGCCACTTTGGAAAATACCCAGGACTCAGTTTAAACTGTGACCGTGGAAGCAACCAAGTGCTCCCATGTTGCAATGGGAGTGGTCTCCTCTGTGATATGTGAAAGAACACACCTAAAGTCTCAGAGACTCTTGAAAATCAAATAACCAGCAATATTAGACTTATAGGGTGCCAGAAGATTGTGAAAGGGGCCATTTATTGATGGTTCTTCGGGAGTGGTGGGTGCAACAACTGGGTGAGGAGGTAGCACAAAAAGCCCAGCAGTTACAAAAGGTCTACAGGGTCACACCACAATGACGCCCTAACAGTACAGATGCCCCACATAACATAGTGATTGTTACTGATAGAATGGGCACCCAGGATTATTTGGTGGCAATGGCACAATAGAAGGGAACTCTCCTACAAGATGGGCAGCAAGTCAGATTATATCTGGATATATGTTTTGCTATGAAGCAAAATCGGAAGGAATTTGATGGGGTGAGGGCTATGCTTCAGGAAGCTCATATCTCCCCACGGCATGTTTTTTCCGGCAAGACTGCGATTTGCCCACCAAGGAAAAATGTATCTCTTTGCTGATCCATCAGATGTTCTAAAATGGAGCCAGAAACATGCTGCTTCAGCGCCTCGTGCTGCGGCTCACAAAGATCAGTCCTCCGAGGACGAAGTCACCCGAAATTTGTTGAGACTGCATAGTAGTTTCCTTGTGGATGGGTAATTTAACTGTCTCCAGGTAAGTCTGGACTTTATTTTGAAAATGGAACAGTATCTCTACTATCAGATCTGGAGCAGTCTTCCAGCCGAGCCAGGGGTTTCCGGCCTCTTGGTTCTTGCGGATATGGGTTCCGCTGTTTGTTCAGGGCAGCTTCTCTGCCAGATGTTTCAATATTCTAGCAGTTCAAAATAATGTTGGTTCTTTTTAATATTACACATGCTATATTTTTTCTTTTCTGTATTTGTATGATCAGTTTTGTTTTTTCATATAGCTTGTCTGTACTGAGCAGTCATTCGTCTCCCATTTTTACCACTATGAGAAGAAAGGTCAGCGGTAACATTTTAAATGAATGCTGTCAGCTGCACTGTTTCACTACTGTTTGCACATGGTACACATGATGGGGTAATGCTTGGTAGATAACTGGCTTCTTTTTTGCAGGTAAGAGACTTTTGGGACTTTTCATTTCTGACTTTGTATGTTAATAACCATGCAGCTACGAGTTCATGTTGCAGCTCATTTGCTTTTCATTATGGACGTTCCTAATGTCATCCCACATGGTTGTATCTATTAGCCTAGGTAGGATGGCTAATGTGAGTGTATTAAGATGAGTGGGGCCCTCAGTGTGATAACATTTCTTTTGTAATGTCCTTATTTTGTAATATATAACTGTATGTTATATTGTTAAAACAACAAACATAAAGTTTTAAAAAAAAGGAAGCAGAAGGGATCGGGCGTTCAGCTCCACAGAGCAAAAGTACGACCCCTTCCATCCCTAAAGACAGAAAATGTAAAAATGTTGTTAATATAGCCTGCAGCTTGGAGGGGCCCAAGGATCAGCCTGTGGCTGGGAGGGGAAGGGTGAATTTGAGACAGAGCACAAAAGGTGCCCTTTAAACATTCCTATAAAACATTAGAGTTGGGTACAGCCACTTAGCTGTCTGGAAACCCTGTGGATACTGCATAGTAACCACATAGGCCATCCTAGACATGCCTTTGGAGTGTGTGGAGCAGGGGGTTGCCTTTTTTAGATTTCTTTACACTAACCTGAAAAAACAAGCACAGAAACTTGACTGACAGCATTAATAAAAGAGGAGAAAAGCACTTTATGAGTGGGTTTACCTGATGCATAGAGAGCCAAAGATGGGCGTGTGATTATCGGACAGGAATCCACCCCCAACATATTATATAACTTAAATAATCCAGTAATTTCAAGTCAGATGACATGTTTAAAACTTTCCTTGTTTTCTGGTGGCATTTCAAATGATTTTGCCTGCTGTTCATTCTTTTATGGATAGATTACATGTCGCAGTAAACAAACTGACTTAGCAGGATGACCTGCTTCAAAGCTGTTGTGTGGTCTGAGCTATATAGGGATCTGAACATACTTGTTATTGTGTAAAAATATCACTTCCAAAAATAAGCACGGGTAATGCACTTCTTCTTGTGTAGTATTGTTATTACGTTTCCTCTTGTGAGCTTTAGATCGTATCTGTTTAAGTGTGTGGAGCCACTAATGGATTTCCTACTGTTTACATGTCGAACTGCCTTGCAACATTCGATCATGGTAGCCTGAAAGACCTTTGTTTGACAACAGCTGTGCACAGTTCAAGATAAGTCACTGTTGTACTTCTTAAATATGATAGCAAGCCCCGTTGTCCCGTAATGGCATAATTACACAGATAAAGAGCAGGGCAGGACTTTCAGAAGCCTCTGACGTGGGAGCAACTTGTAGTAATGTCCATATTACAAGCTGCCCTGGTATGTCTAGACTGACCTCTGTCTGACCGGAGTTATATTTAAAGGCTAGACATATGTAATTTCAACCTGCTTTATTCTAGTTTACAGCAAATTTTAGCCACAAATTGCTGAAACTAAATGTTAATTTTAGACAAAAGTTGGAGAGTCATTTATATCCAGACACAACTGTGTCCGAGATGTGAAAACTTTACCTATGCCCTAGCAATGAACATTGGGTGCAGGTGAAGTTTGCTCTTACATCCAAATGTGTGTAGAATAGAAATTGGATTCTTGACATAGACCCCCCCCCCAATCTCAACTTTAACATACAGGTTTCTAAACATAATATATTCATTTGGAGACCAAGGGTTAATCTGTATTCCACTGCCTTTCACCCATTGTGTGTCTGAGTGAGTCACTTAACCTCCCCGTGTTTTAACTAAGAAATATGGAACAGCAAGGTATTGGTAATCGTAAGATTAATCCTCCATAAAGTTGCAGTGTGGGACCTGACGTAGTGAGCAGACATCTCACTGGAGGAGGGGGTCTGTTCCAAGAATTGTCAATACCATGCAACACAAACTGGTCTCAGATCTGACTCCACTCACCCAAGCAAAATCAGCTTATATGCTTTTCTACTTGGGTGAGTGGAGTCAGACTTGAGAGCAGTTTGTGTTTTTTTTTTCCTTTTCTTTTTTTGTATTATATCGTTATTGATTTTGTAAGCAAAACTCACAGATCAATTATACATAGGTGGTTAACAGAGTATACAGAACATTTCTCCTCTTACAAAGGGTCAAGGTAGGACACCTTCTTATTTGGTATGCCATGGGGGTGGGGGGGAGTGCAATAAACAGAAATATGAGTCCAGAATAAATTGTCCGTATGCATGCAGCCATGGAAGAGTCCAGAGGAATCATTCTTTGTAAATAGGCATAGTCATGTCCTTTTTCACGTAGTGATCTCTCGGTCATAGCGAGTCCCTGTTATTTTCAAGTTTATGCATAATATAAATACAGTCCCCCAAGTCCCAGAAGGAATCCACCAACGATATACCCACACGTCTACTGTTGATGTTAACAAACACATTCAGGTTACAGAAACTTATGGCACAATATGTAAGTATATTTACCCTAAGATTAATAAAACATTCAACCAACAATAGAGAACGATCCCACACTACCTGCCAAGTTATACAGAATAATTTTAATAGAATGGCATGGAGATCAGGCATCAAGAAACCAAAAAGAGAACTAAGGACTTAAAGTTAGTCCAGGAAAACATGTAACTTGATCTAAAAGGTCCCATTCCCAAACCTTCCGCTCAATGAGGCAAATAATATGGCTTGTAATAGGTAACACAATTTAACGCCACAGGCCTAGTCAGTAACAAGCATACAAGGCCTTGGCTGTCTTACTGTTTTAGCCCACAGTCAGTTTGTAGATTAGTCCTCTTCCGATGAATTCTCCCCTTCTTCTCGATCCTCCAGCTCCTGTTCTATTTGGGTGATGAGCTTCTCTGCATCTTTTGCATCATTAAATAAGAATTGCTGCCCATTCCAGACCACTCGCAGATTTTCAGGCAATGGTAACTGGTGTTGTACCTTATGTTTTCTGAGACGACCCCTCAGGCCATCGAAGGCTCTCCTCCGTTGCCGAGTGCGATAGGACAGGTCTGGGAACAACATAATTGCAGCATCCCCATATCTCAATGATCTCCGTCTTCGGGCTATAGTAAGAGCGCGGTCACGATCCCGTACATCAGTGCGTATCAGCATGAGTGTCCGAGGGGTTGTAGGGTCCAGTGGGGCCCATCGGGGTGTAAATCTATATGCTGTTTCCAGAGAAAATGGAGGATCCTCCTCTGAGAGGCCCAGAAGTGCTGGCAAAAATGTCCTGGCAAACAACAAAGCATCTTCCCCCTTCAGCCGCCTCGGGTAGGCCCACTACCCAGAGATTTCTTTCCCTCATCTGGTTTTCCATGTTCTCTAAACACTGGTGCAGTTGCATGTTCTCCTTGATTAGTTTAGTGGTAGCCTCTGTGGTTTTAAATACTGAGGACTCCGATTGTTGCACCATGGTCTCGCAGTGGTCCATGCACGTTTCAAGGGCCGATACCCTGGGGGTAAGTGAATAAAATTTTTTATCGAGTTCTTGGACCGAATTTACCAATTTCTGCAGCATGGCATGAATTGCTGCAAGTGAGGCCTCTCCGGCAGCTGGTTCAGCGTGGTCTAAGGTCACGCCACTATGCACAGGTCGCTCATTGCGGGTCGCTCGCCTCGGGGTAAAAAAGTCAGTTGAGGAGGAATTATTTCCTTTGGATTTCCCCATCTTTACAGTCGACAAGGTCCTTGAATTTGTCTGATCACCTGTAGTTACAAAACCTGCGAGTATTTATTTATTAAAAGCTTGAAATAATAGTTTCCTTCAGGAGCTCGAGTTTTGAGCTGCTTCCATCTAGGCTGCTCAGCAGCACCCCCCGCAGTTTGTATTTTGTTGTAGGATTAACCCACACCGTTCAGCCTCAGGCAGTCATTTAGAATACGGTTTAGCACAGAACCTTTCGACTCATATATACGTTTTACTGCGAGGCTAAGTGAGTTCAAGCAGCCCCAAAGTGGTAAATCCCAAAGTGCCCCCAGTGCCATGTTGTGATTGTAACATGAACACCAGTTTTAAAAGTTTACTCCCGAGTCGTGAGGGCCCCTGAAGCTGCCCTCCCCCGATCCGCTCTTGGACCCCCCAGCAAGAAGCTCACCACTCCTGGAGGTCATGAGGGCCCCTGAAGCTGCCCTCCCCCAATCCACTCACAGACCCCCCAGCAAGAAGCTTACCATTCCAGGAGGTCGTGAGGGCCCCTGAATCTGCCCACCCTCAATCCACTCACGGACCTCCCAACAAGAAGCTTATCACTCCCAGAGGTTGTGAGGGCCCCGAAGCTGCCCTCCCCTGACCCGCTCATGGACCCCCCCAGCAAGAAACTCACTGCTCCCATAGGTCATGAGGGCCCTGAAGCTGTCCTCCCCTGATCCGCTTATGGACCTCCCAGCAAGAAGTAACGGCACTATGCCCGACGGTTACAGACGCTCACTCAGGGAAAGGATTTTGGCGCCAGTTTTTTCATTCAACCCAGGGACTGTTTGCAGACTTTAAGTCGTCATAGAACTGGAGATAGAATTGTGTAGCTATTTTTTCCTACTGTGCTACCTCTGTTTTCACTCTAAATTACTTGTTACCTTAAGGTCAGAAATGGTGTTAGAATTATGTAGCTATATTCCTTCCTGTTTTCAGACCAAATTCTTGTTACCTTAAGATCACTCCCCTACCTTGGGATTTACTGCCGATTTTCATTTGCTTTTACACGACCTCAGGAATTAACTCTCCTTTTTACTGAAGCACCTTTAAAATGTATTCTCTAGCTGGAATGAGCACAAATTAATTGTGGTACTGGTGTATTTTATTAATCATGCCCCATATAATCATTTAGCTTAGTTACAGCCCAGTACTGCAGTAGCATCAGGCTAGTTCTAATTGATTCAACTAATTCAACTTCATAGCACAAGGATGTTTTTTTAATTATTCATCTTAACCTCGGTGCTGGCGTTTTGTTTAGTAAGTTTCACTGTCACACTGCCTCCAGTGGCCCTTCTCAAATTAATTTAATTCAGTCCTTTCCCCTGTTAAGCCAGCCCCCTCTCCCTGCTATTTAATGTGCTCACCTTCTGCTCCTCTCTCCACAGCTAACCACTCCTGGAGGTCGTGAGGGTCCCTGAAGCTGCCCTCCCCGATCTGCTCTCGGACGCCCCAGCAGGAAGGCACATCACTACGCCCGACGGTTACAGATGCTCACACAGGGAAAGACTTGCCCTGCCAACACTGCATCAGCTACTCCACCACCCCATCACCACCCTTAGTGATCCACTTAGTATATAGTCCAGGTCACGTGACTTGTAAAATCTATCAGCCAGCTTTTTTCCAATTTCCAATTGTTTAACCAGGTGAGACTTTCCCCCTAGCAAGCTATCGTCCCCTACCGCTATTGGCTGCTATATTCTTATCACTTTTGACAAAGCTAGCCACTAGATGCAAACCATAATCTGCTAAGTCATGCTGCCTCTATCGTTAGTAATAATCACTTCTGTCCTACCCTCAACGTTACTACCCCCTGCCAGCTGCCCTAATGAGCAAATGGGCGAATTGGCATGTAGTTTCTTGCTTGCACTGAAGCCAAATCTTGTGACATCTTCCACTATGTCACCTACTGCACCTCACCTACCCACATGGATGGTCGATCATTCAGTACTCCCACCCAGGTTTCACACCAGGCTCATAGCTCTAAATTCTCCTGCCAAGCATCCCCTGGTGGTGTCTATACAGTCAACTTCCAGGAAACCTTGTTGGCCAACACCTTTCCCCAAGCTTTTATTAACATTACTACTCCTACTATCTGGCAACATCGAGCCTAACCCCTCCATCAATTTCCATGGGGCCTAAATGTAATACATCTTAATATATGCAGCCTGCTGCATAAACTAGCCTTTGCTGCAGCCAACTATTATCACTACGGCCAGACATCTTGATCATTTCTGAAACCTGGCTAAAGCCTCATACTAAGGACTCAGAAATCACTGTCCCAGGCTACACTGTTACCCGCCATGACCGCCCAGGCAATGAGAGAGGTGGTGGCATAGCTATGTACACCTCGTCCTCCTTCCAGTTCACCCTTGTAAATATTCCCCTACCTGTGCAGTCTATCAACGCCTTGCTGATCAAACTCTTCCCTTCCTCACTCCATCCCCATATTCATAGATGGGTCCTGCTGCCCCCCAAATTCCACCACACCCTCAATGCTAGATCACCTGGGCACCCTGAAAGCTTGTGCAGCAGTGGGTGAGCTCAATATCCTTGGCGACTTCAATCTAAATTGGCTCCCATGTGCCACCGCCAACTTTCATAACCAAGTGGCCACCCTAAACCTAGCACAACTGATCTCTGAGCCTCTGAACTCATCTGAACCCCAAATCGCAGAACCACTCCCTACTGGACTGGACCCTCACCTCGCACCAACACCGGATAACCGCCTCAGGCCTCCAACCTGACTCCCTAAGCGACCACCACATGATCTATGTGGTACATAAAATTTTCTGTCCAAAGGCTCCCCCTCCCAGAACCATTCTTACCTGGTCTTGCAATACCCTGGACCTTGCCTCACTCCTAAGTGACCTGGCAGCCACAGATTGGTCCTTGATCCTCTGGGCCACCTCCATTGACTCTGCCCTTGGATTTGCTTAGGGCCAAGTTCTTTGTCGTCTGAGACCAATATGCCCCACTCAGATGCACTCGCATAAGGGGTGCTCATCTGCCTTGGATCACAGATGACATCATGTCCCACATCAAAGCCAGGGACCAGGCATGGAAGTCATTCAAATCTGCCAACTCCCCTGAAGGGCATGCAAAATATCGCTCCTTACGCAACACCTGCACTAGGTTAATCTGTCAGGCCGAAGCAAACTATTTCAAAGCTACCTTCCATTCCAATCTAAATCACCTAGCAGAATTCTGGAAAGTGGTCAGATCACTCTTCTCCCCACTCTCCCAGCCTCCAACCCTGTTCTAAATGTAGGCAGTACCTCCATAATGGACCCACTTGAATCAGCATCCGCATTTAACTCGTTTTTCTTGGACTGCACCTCCTCTGTTATGTCCTCACTTCCTTCTTACCATCAAAACACCACCCCCTTTTCTGCTAACGCGAAGGCCCCATCTCCCACCCCCTCTTTCTCCTTTCACCAGGCCACCCCCTTAGAAGTTTACAACGCCATGTCTGCTCTCAACCGGTCTAAGGGCAAATGCTCCTCGGGGCTGGATGCCAAAGTGTTGTACCTGACTGCTCCTGCCATCACCTCCCCTTGACTGCTCTCTTCAACCTATCCTTCTCCCTAGCTTCTATACCTTCTGAATGGAAGCATGCAACAGTCATCCCACTTTCTAAGGGTGGTGATACCTTCGCCCCTGGAAACTACCACCCAATCTCTCTTCTCCCCATTCTGGCAAAACTCCAGGAGTACCTTGTGCTGGCACAACTTTCGGCATTTCTAAACTCCACCTCCTTCTTCTCTCTTTACTAGTCTGGCTTCAGGAAATCTCACTTCATGGTCACTTCCCTCCTATGGGTCACAGATTCCTTCCTTGCCAGTATGGACATAGGTCACATCACCTCGGCCATCTTCATTGACCTGGCCAAGGCTTTCAATACTGTCTCCCATACCCTCCTCTTAGACAAGCTCTCCCTTGCAGGGCTCTCTACTGAGGCTACCAGTTGGTTCCACTCTTACCTGGTAGGCAGATGCCAGTCTGTTAGGATTGGTAGCTCCACATCTACCCACCTTCCCAGTCACTACTGGTGCCCTCCAGGGCTCAGTCCTTGGCCCGCTCCTTTTCTCCATCATCCTAAATGACCTGCTTACTGCCTGCCCACATACATACATCCACATGTAAGCAGACAGTACGATTCTGTATACATCAGGCCTCTCCACTACTGATGTGGCGACCAGGCTTCAGCAGGACTTCAACGAAGTTCAGCTCTGGTTTCGCACTAATCATCTTTTTCTTAATGCCAAGAAGACTGTCTCCATGACCTTCGGCATGAGGCAGTGACTCTCTGGGCTCCCCACTTCCCCCTCCTTTCATACCCTGGATGGTGCTACTATGGATGCTTGCTTCTCCTTTAGATACCTCAGGGTCTGGCTCGACCAATGCCTCGACTTTTCTGTACATGTTGATGCCATCCACAAAAATCTTCACCCTAAACTGGATGCTCTATACCGCAACCATAGTTGCATCCTTCTGCCTGACCACCACTCACTTGTAGAGAAAATGATTCTCCCTATCTTTGACTATGGGGCTGTAGTGTGCAGTGACGCCCTAAAGTCCACCTTAGCCAGACTGGACACACTTTTCCATTCATTCTGCCGTATCACTCTTGATTACCCATCCTTCACACAAACCCCTCTCCCTTTAACGGTCACTCGACCACTCCTCACTGCATGATTGAAGACTGTCCCATTGTGTGAGTCTCACAGCCAAGTTCTGGTCCCAGTCTCTACCATCCTACCTCACCTCAGCCCTGTCAGCACAGACCAATCCAGTATACTGCCTTAGAAATTTTGAGACCCGTCTCATGGCAATACCGCGCATGTCCTCCTCTGTTGGTTAGGCTGCCTTTAGACATAGAATGCCTAAACTGTGGAACCCCCTTCCTGTTGACATCCAGCTCATGCCTACACCTCAGCAACTCGACCAACTCATCACGGTGCACTTCTCCTTCCCATGTGTCTGTGACGACTCTAAAATCATGTATGCCCAACTCTGCTGAATCCCATTCCACTCAAATGACTAATCCTGCATCCTACCATCTTACTGGAGGTCTAGTTGTTTATTGCTCACTCTGTCTCATTACCTTATCCGATGTGCATTCGTACTGTAGTAATGCTCTGTTCCTGGTATATGCACTTTTGTATTATCTAGTTCCAGTGTTAGTGTGTTGACTGTATTTGGATTTTTGTACTTCTACTGTCCTCATCCTCCAGGACACTCCTGGAATCGGGCAGTACTCTGGTCAGTGTGCCTTCCTGGTAAAACTTTTAATTAATTAATTAATTAATTAATTAAAGAGAGACAAAATGGAGAATTGTGACCTTGCTGAACAGACTGCAAGAACAATGCTAGATTCCAGACTCTTAGCCATTGTAGGGTTTACCAGTCTTGTGATCAAACTCCACTAATCATAGTAAAGGATCCTCCTACCAAATGTTATATTTTCTCTTTGTCTGCCTCTCTTTCCCTGCCTTTGTGCCCCCCCCCCACACACGCACAATTGACATACTATAGGTGTGTGTCTCTAAGCTCTGTCCTAGGCCACATTCTCTCCTCCACATTTCTTAATGACCTGCCCTCAGTCTGTAAGGTCTCCATATTCATATGTATGTCAGTGATACAGTTGTATATGCCACTGGTCCAGCTAGCCTCTCCCTTGAATCTGTTCTCCAGTCAAACTGATGCCATTCAGTGTGGGTTTTGCTCAAAGCAATTAACTCTGAATGCTAAGAAAACTGGACTCAAACTGAAGCTGGCAAACCTTACTTCTCGGTCGTAGTTTTAAGCCCTGTGATGGTTTCCCTTGGACCATGGCACATCCAGTTTCTCAGGGTCTAATTAGACCTGTATCTAGAATTCTCTATCCACCCCAATTCCATTGCCTCCTAGTGTCTCCCTGTGCCCAGCTCTGGATCCTGTTGAGAATTAGCTTCGCCGTATTCTGGTATTCCTTTTCTGAGAGTTCATGAATAAACTTTTTTACTGTTACTACTAATCTTGGTGCTTTCCACCATAACAAGGCATGCCTCCCAATTGCTGACAGATGTGAGATTGTCCCAAAATATGATTCTCCCTTTCTCTGAGTGTGGCAGCATTACATATTGTGCAACCTGAAGTCACTTTGCCCTGAGCTATTCACTTTGTAGACACCACTGTGATCTTTACTCTTCTCGAGGTGGCCCATCCCTAAAGAACTGCCTTCTCTTGCATTCTGCCCTACTGATCTTCAGGGTCTGATCTCCCTCCAGCTATCTCTCTTTTCACACCTTTCCTCACCCCTGCCTATGTTTTACTGTGACATTATAACCATTGCTCTTTCCTTAGTCATAGATGCCGCTTGTTGGTTGAACAAGGGACTTTATCTAGGAGACTCCCTGTCCTCTGGAACTCCCGCTTCTCCTTCAGTCCTCTCACTAACACTGGTCCCTAAAGAGGAAAACCTGGGATCTGCTTCATACTACCTATATCTTCTTCTTCCCTCCCTCTAAGTAGTCTGCCTGCCCAATGGTTTGCCATGCCTCCTATCTTGCCCATGTACCCTCCTAGTTGTCTATTTGGAGACGCCACCCCTTTCATTTGACCCTGATTTCCTCTTGCATGCTGCCCTGTCCGTGCCTTCTGTCCTGATCTTGGTATTTTACTGCAAACTTCATTTACTGCATGCTGCTGTTGTGCACATCTGTTTTCTGAATTGCTAGTTATGGACCACAACTTCACTGCTGACTACTCATTTATACCTACTGTTATTTATTCCTGTTTTCCCCATTTTGAGTCTTCTTTACCTCTTCTGTTTACAGCTGAAACAATAAAAGGAGTGCTGATTTTATTATTGCTCAGACCAGGTTTTCAGTACTGTCCTCTGTTGTTTATGAACACCCACTGTTTAAGATCCCTTTCCTTGTGACCATTACGAAGTAGTAATCAGTGTACACTACAGTACTTCATGACCTTATAGGACAGCAGGTGTACAGAAACAGCAGCGAATACCAACGAAACCCTGATTCGAATCATATTGAAAGGAGCACTCCTTTTATTATTTCAAATATGAAAAAAGTGCTAAAGCAGACTCAAACTGTGGAATAAAGTGCATCATACAAGTCAAGGGACAAGGGGCAATCTAAAATAGAATAAAAAGTACAGGTCAAAATGATCACTGCTGCCTTAAGCAGGAGAGAGAGAAGTTGAAGAGAACTCAGGAAATTTAAACATGGGGGAGAGAGGAGGGTTAGTACAAAGACGTTGAGTGTGAGTGAAGGTGGTTAGAGGAAGGCCAAGGCCACAGGCGTCTGGGTTCCACAGATACCAAAAAGTAACAAGAACCGTATCAAGGAGTAGCCTGTTTCCATGTGTGTCACCCAAAACAGGCTCAAGTTACAAAGGGTGAAAGCGGACACTCACTCAGAGTTATTTTTTTTTTCCCAAACACTATTTTATTGTTAACAGAGTATGTGGGTGACCTGCACAGACATTTCGGGGACGAACCAGTCAATTACTGTACCATGTGTAGATCATGCCTTGTGCCATGAGCCCTCTCAGATACACTCACTAGCATGGCACCTCTCCTCCGCTGTAACTAGTGAGCGTAAGTTAGAGGGATCATTACACTGAGAATGATGCACACGTGGGACAGAGCATGGTCCTTACGGAATGAAATGGGCAGAGAAGGGAGATTAACCTGCCCACCCTGAAGAAAGGGTTTGTCCCCGAAATGGTGAAAGATACTCTGGTAACAATAAAATACTGTTTTGAAAAAAATAAACTATGGGATAGTGGCTGCTTTCTTCTTATGTAATTCAGGGCAGGTTAAATGAAGGCTTAGGAAGTTTAAACATGGGAGGACGAGGGTAAGTACACACATGTTAAGTTGGATTATGGGAGGTTAAATTGAGCCCTGGAAGTTTAAACGTGGGGTGGTTAAAAAAGTGAAATTAAATTATATTTTTAAGGTCCCAAAGTAAAAGGTGTGGTGGAATTCAACTCTGTCATCTCCAGGTTATGTGATTTAACATTTAGGCTACCCTGTCTCACTCTGCGCTTGAACTGTCATTCAAGTGAGGGGTGTTAAACAGTTACTCTGCCCAGTTTGGTTTGAAACTAACCTGTGGTTAGGTTTAAAGTTTTTACTTTTAAAAATTAAAAATGATCTCCAAGATGGAATGATTCTTCTTTCAAACCTCTGACTTGCTGTTTTGATGAATGTGTGTGCAGCAGACAGATATAATTGCAGTGAATGATGAGGCGCAGTAATTGGTTGCATTCTCATTCTGCCTGGTGTTATTGACAGATTCTACAGCAGTGGGCTTGAAATAAAGGAAAAATGGAATTGTTTTCAGTGTCAGCAGCCAACACAATATCAGACTTTTCCCACAAAGGCATCTCTGCTTTAATAATCACACTGTCATCAGGCACAGTCAAGCCAGCATGTGCTTCAGCTCATTTCATTAGGAGGAGCTGTGCGATGGAATTAAAATGAGGGCCCCTCCGTCCACTTTCCAGCTGATCAAATGATATAACAGCAGGCTGGTCCAGTGGTTGGAGCACACACTTGTGCACCTGGATTAAGTCACTTGACACGATTGTATTTTAGTCTTCCCTGCTGAACAATTGCTGAAAAAGTGAGATCCCACTGAAAATAAGACATTGCAGTTTTGTTGAGCTAAGCTATTGTAATAAATGATAAATGATTGGCAACCATGGTGTACATATATGTATTATAAATGCCAGGAAAGTGCGGTGTAAGGAAGTATTATCATCTGAGGGGTGGCTAATGAGGTAGTAAACCACAAGGCTGAAGGCTGAGTGGCATTGTGACCTTATTAGCCCACAAGTTGGCATTATTTAATGAGTACACAGCACTTTCCAGGAGTTTGTTTTGTATAATGCACAAGTATGGATGAGACAAAGTTTGCAGTGCAGAAATATCTTTATTTCATGCATAATTATTTGAAAAATAATTTGTTAATCGATTGTTAATAAGTTGCTGATTGGTATAATTCATAGGCAGTTACCCAGCTGTCCATTTGTAAATGGTGTGTTACTGCGAGCCGTGGGTATGGCTGAGAATCTCAGTGGTGGCGGTGGTGGTGGTGGTGGTGGTGGGGGGGGGGGGGTCCAGTCATGCTTTGGTGCAAATAAAAGCTTTTAATCCTGCACTCTGGCTGGTGTAGGTACAGTTCTGTTTGTTTTTTGTTTTATGCTATTACTTGTGGCATTGCTGTGGCACTTTTGAGATAGGGGATGTGCTTCTCATTTTTTGTGCACTCATTTCTAAATGTTCTTAGAACTATTAAATGGGCTTTCTGGAATTTTCAGTGATTGGTCATGCTGTGCTCTGAATGGCTCATTTTGTAGCTATGCCAGTATTCCTTCCGTGCACCACCCAGCCCATATTCTCCAATGCAGGCTTTTTTCAATAGTTGATTGTAAATGTATCATATACACCCAGGAGAGCCAAATGGGAATTCAACATCTCATTTATGGTAGGGATTCTATTTCTTCTCTCTTTTGCAGTTGTCAAAGTGGCTTCAATTGTGTAAAATGTGTTGCTTTATTCAGAATGTGGTGACTGGGACAGGAGCGCAGTTTCAGGTGTGACCCGGGGAAGGGGATGTGGCAGGGAGTGAAACAGCAACTAACAAATAGTGACAAAATAATTGTATTCAGGTCAGGGCCTCCTGGTTCACAGTTCTCCACTTTTGAAATGGTACTCCACACTTTCTCTGAATGCCTTGCAAAGGGTGACCCTATACCTTTCCTTTAGTTAGTGCCCGTTTTTTTTGTGTGCGTCTCCCAATCACATTATCATACATGATCCAGACAGATGCATTGATACAACACTGTAGAATCTGTATGGTAGAGTTTATTCTTTCAAGTATCAAAACAGCATAACAAAACAAAATAAACCTAATAGAAATGGGTGCAGTGTTTCGAGCTTTATGCCTTGTCTTTTAACGGTAGGTAGTGGAGGAGAGGTATTGGATGTACAGTATATGAAAGGTGGGCTGCTACATATAGTTAGGCAGTTCTGTTGTACTGGCAAAGCATAGCCTCAATGGGTGTGACACACTAGTAAACTGTGTGCACCTCTACACCTTAGGGGGAGCAGCTGTTTTGCTGTGAAGCATCCCCCCACGTCCCAGAGGTAAGCCGATCTGCTGTTTCTCATGAGACGTCAACCAAGTGTTGTTTGTCAAGGTGTGCCACTACTGTGCTGCAGATGGGCAGAAGGGCTGCTGAATGCTGCTGGTGGAACGGTGGAACGAGTCAATTTCAGACACATTACGATGGGTATATTTAAAGTCATGTCGAAACGTTCTTTTTTTAGTCGCTTGTTTCACAGTCCAGGGCTATGCCCATTAGACTGCCTTCCTGTGTTAAAACGTAACATTTCAAACCCCTCAAATAAGCAAAGGTGCGGCAGTCTACTGGCACAGGTTGCCCCTCTTCCTGTCAAGGGGCCCTTTAAATGACAGAAGGGAAGGAGCTCACAGATGGGATTCACATTTTTTTTCTGTCTCATTCTGAAGTACATGGATACTAGTATAAGTGTTACTTGCAGAGGCAAAAATCATCCTTCCAGTCAGTCCTGGCACCAGGCAGCTGGAAGTACAACACACATACATACACACACACACACACACACACACACACACACACACACACACACACTCTTTCTGTCTCTCTCTCACACTCACTCACTCCAGGCAGGCCTTGATATGCTGATGATTCCCAGAAGCACAAATTTAAAGGTTAATTAGTGGTTCTGAAAAAGAAATATAAAGCAAGTGAGAGACAGAAAAATGTTTTGATGTATGCTGCAACCTAGCCAACTTTGCTTGTAATTCTATGTAGTTTTAATATAGATGCCCACACACACACACACACATTCTTGGTTGCATTCTCATTCTGCCTGGTGTTATTGACAGATTCTACAGCAGTGGGCTTGAAATAAAGGAAAAATGGAATTGTTTTCAGTGTCAGCAGCCAACACAATATCAGACTTTTCCCACAAAGGCATCTCTGCTTTAATAATCACACTGTCATCAGGCAACAGAGTGAGATTACCTAGAGTGGGACAGTATTGACACATCTGTATATCTACTTTGTGGTAAAAGACAGCTGAGAGGGTACAAAAGCATTTTTATCTCCTGCTCATTTTGCAGTATCTGCATTTTTATGTCCTGTTGCTGAACGGGGTTATGTGATACAAGATCAAAGAAATCGATTGCTGCTGCTCATATTATGATCATTGCACACAAATAATATGCCCCTTTTGTTCTCTGAGTGGCAGAAGCTGCAAGGCCTGCTCCTCCGTAAAACTCAAAAGGGTTGTTGTGTTTCTATAACCAACTCCCAAGCCTTCAGAGAATTTGCACAGTGCATCCCGATCTCGTACGCTGTCTCCAGGGGATTATGACATCATTAACATCTCTATTCTATATGTGATAGTGCAGCCTTTGCAGGCTTGTTTTTCAGATCAGATGCCTTCTCCCTGTTAGACGCTCTGCTTTTTTTTTTGTTTTGTGTCCTAGCTTGCCGCCATCTAGATCCTGGAAACAACCAAGGCGTATAATGTAATTTGGTGAATGCAGCGCAGCATTATTGAATAAAGGAATGAATTAAATGATCTTTTCGGTATATGGCCATTCAAATGTATAAGGCCTCTAACAAAACAATTTTAAACAAAATTTAAAGATTGCATTTAATAATTACAATGAAGAAAACTTATTACACCAAAAAGATGTGGAAGTCTAAAGGAAATTAATTTCTAGAGTTTCAAATAATGTAATTACCAGAAAGTAGTTTGTCTGTTGCTTCTACAAAGCAGTCTCCTTTCCCGAGCTATTCTTAATTCCCAGAAGTCCACTGAAACTCTTCAGTCTTCATTTTTCCTTTGTGCTAAAACTGTCAAAACAGAGCCTTGAATCTGGTGGTTTGCTGCTTTGCTCTGAATGATATGGCCACATCTTGTAAAGCAGAGCTGGGGACTGAACTGCATTTCCTTGGTAAGGTTTCCTACAGTAAATATATTAGTTATGGTGCTCTGATTACCTTTGTTTGCACCCAAACCCAAAATACCAGGAGTGGAGTCGGACAGGAAGGAGCCAGAGTATCCTTTGGATGTCCTTCTCACAGGGGAGTGGGTTGTGATGGATTGCTCCACAGTGACTCCTGGCAGCAACTTGCAGGTGGCACCCTAGGCTGCCTGGGTGACCATGCATGTCTTGCCCCTCTAAGCACATTGTAGTGCACGTGAACTAATGGAGTTGGGCAGGAGGAAGAGCAAGGAAAAATGTTTCAATCAGGTTTGCTAGATAACAGCCTTCAGGGCTCTTCTCCTATGCCACTGGTCCATACCTACACCAGCTTTTCTCTGGGCCAGTGCCCATCCAGAGCATTTGCGTACGCTTCTCTTGCCAAGGAGCCCCTACCCCCACCAAGCAGGCTTATGACCATGACCATGACCATGGAATAGCACCGGAGGACCCAAGGAAACTTGAGAGCAGATCAGAGTAGTGATAAATGTGTCGGAGTGTCCGCAGCAGCTGTCCCATTAGAGGCCCCAAAAAGTGGGGTCCATTGGGCAAGTGGGACAAATAAAAAATAATATAATCACAGTAGGTTACATTTTGCATAGACGTGTATTTCCAGCCTTGCCTCCTCATTTTCTGGACTGGCTACAAGCCAAATTTAGCTTCTTTACTTTTTGTTCTTCATCTTTCTTTTCTTTAGGTTTATTCTAGTCATTTTCATTACCTTGTTTGTAGCTTATTTTCAGGTATGTTTTGTGGAGCATTTGTTAAGGTCTGCCAATTTGTCAGCTATGCCATTAGCTTTGTCACAGAACCAGTCAACTGTGAGTAGTCGGCAGGTGCCCTGTGGGATAGCAAGGAAATTCCCCAGAGGGCAGGGCGGACCAGCTAGCTCCTGAGGAGCCAAGTCAGGAGTGATTTATGAAGGTCTGCCTTGCATGAGCTGGATATATTCTGTATCCCACAGGAATTATGATGTATTCTATTTATATCACATGCAGTTTCATGAACCGCAGCAAAGAAGTATGTGTTTCCTCAAATGTTTTTTGAGATCAGACTGCAGGTTGCAAGGCTTGTGTGAGTAGTGTTGTCATAATGCGGCTTACCGATGAAGCAACAAGTTGAGACGGGATCTGTGGGGGGTACTGTGTTTGTTTTGTGATGTGTTGGAGAACAACCAACTATTCTCATGTGGTATCACAGAGTTTGTATACTAACAAAAATCCTACACACTGTACATTGTAACCATTTCATTTCTTTGTTCAGGATGCAAGAAAAACATTCCTTGTAACTGATCCCCTGAGCAAGACTCCCTTGTACGTAACATTTTTGCAAATATTATTGTATCTTTTTAGGTACATTGCTGTGGGACTGCATTTTGATATAAGCAGTGTGGGGGGATCCTGATTCCAAGGTGCTTTGTGAGGCACTGACAGAAGTCAGTCATATGATGAATACCACAACACAGCCATATTTTTAGCAGCTTTCAGGGTTTGACAGATTTTAGAAGCAAATAAAAAAAAAACCAACACGAGGTGCATTTCTGCAGGATGTGCCAGTAGTGCCCCATCTGATATTAAAAAGAAAAAAAACATAAAGCACTGTATTTTATATTAGCATTTCTATTGACTGGTGTTTCTCCAGGCAGATCAACTTTCCTGAGCGTTAGGAGAAGTACCTGATTATCTCACAGACTTAACAAAACAGATACATCAATTCAGAGTAATTGCACAGATGTCCTGCCTTATTCAGGTCTGTTTTCTACAAATAGCTGGTGGAGAGGCAGCTGGGTTTGTGACCTGGATATCAGTTTTTTTTGTTTTCTATGCTTCCACTACCATAACTGGGGTCTGTTTCATTGCCATCAAGCCTTTCTCCACTCATGAAGCTGCTCAGAAGCTCCCATTGTCCACAGCAGGTGCATTGTCCTGGTTACACCCTGTCTGAAGTCCCAAGTTCACACCAACTTGTCGATTAAAAGGATTGTGACTCCCAGAGCAACCCTGACTGTGTGTGTGGAAGTGTGTGGGGGTGAGCAGACATCATCTTTCCAATCACAGACCATTTTCCTGGTTTCTGGCTTATCTACCTCCCACAGTGCCATCAGCAGGGCAGTCACTGGCTGATGCCCAGCTTAATCTCTGCCACACAGGAGATGCAGTCCATTCAGCTGTACGGCCATAGGTACAGTGTACTCAGGCATCATTTGGTGTTCCTTGTCAGAGGCGTCTTTTTCCTAGGCCCTTAGAAAGGCCTTGTTATTCCCCTCCTGAAGAAGCCAACTCTGGGCCTGGAGCTGTAGTGAACTACAGACCTGCCTTGAACCTCTCCTTTCTGGAGAAGGGGATTGAAAATGTTGTGGCAATGCAGATGGAAGTGCATCTCGAGAAATTAATTGATGAGCCATTTCAGCCTTGCCACAACATGGAGATCATGTCATCAAGGTGTTTAATGGCGTGCTTCTGACAAGGAATAGTGGTGAACAATCTATTTTCATTCTTTTCAATCTCTTCTCAGCATTTGACACTCTAGATCATGGGGTGTTGACGGAATGGAGGGGGGGTCACCGGGATAATGCTGAAGTGGATTGGTTCCACCCTGACCAGTAGATCACGGAAGGTTATGATGGGAACTTTCTTCTTTCACCCAGCTGTGATAGGCTGAGGGGTTCTGCAAGAGTCTGTTCTATCACCCATGTTATTTGCGGTGTATATGCTACTATTGGGATGGATCATCAGAAGGTATGGTGTGAGTTTTCACTACTATGCAGATGACACTCGACTGTATCTGTCTTATACGCTATACAGGCTGGGAACAGTCTTGTTATTGGAACGATTCCCCCAGGAGATTGCAAACTGGATGAACTGTAGCTGGATGAGCTTAAATCCAATTAAGACAGAGTTGTGCTTGTAGAACCAGGTCCCCATGGGTTGGTAGCTAGCCAAAATGCTGTGGTATTGCCATTGTTGAATGGCATGACTCTCTAGCTGGTACTATATACTGCAGCCAGCCTGATCACGGGATCATCAGCATATACAGAGCATATCACGCATGTACTGCGGCAGCTGCACTGGCTTCCTGTTAGGTGATGCACCACCTTCAAGATAGATTTGTTAACTGACAGAGCCCTGTTTTGATGGCTTGGGGCCTGACTAGCTAAATAGGTCTCTTAGTTTGGTAGTTCCCGATCGACTGCTCCACACAGAGTTTTTTGTTTGTTTGTTTGTTTTTTGACCATCCCTTGAACTCTCAGGAAAGAGAATGTGCTTGGTGATGACGCCGCTGAATTTTATAATACTCTGCTTTTCGAACCCAATAGCTCCCCTTAGTGGAAACCTTTAACAGAGGTTTGAAAAGTTATTTATTTTAGCCTTCAACTAAGCTTGGGCACTGTTTTTGGTGTTTTTTTGTTTTTGTTGCTGTTTTGTTGTTGTTGTTTTGTTTTTAGCATGAATGCCTTGCCTTGTCATTCTCCTTCTTCTGACCCCCTGGCAGTGCTAGTGGGCAGGCAGAGCCTGGTGCAGACATCCTCAGACTCCGTCAGTCAGCTTATCACAATGCCTTGGTGTTAGGATGTGAACCTGGGCCACCAGAGTGGCAAGCAGCAACTGAGCTACTGTGTTACCAGCTGGTCTGAGACCTAAGGTTCTTATGGTGAAATGAGTTTGGTTACAGTACAGAATATTATGGCGTGCAGTTTTGTAAATGAGACTTCTCTTGAAAGTTATCTTCTTCGTCCAAGGTCAGTGAATAGATAACATGCCTTGTTCACATTGACAGAAGCATTATCAGTGATGAAAGCTGTCACAGTGATTCCATCTGTGAGCTGTGCTCATTATAAAAATCTTAATTCCAGCTGACACCAAATTAAGACGGAGCACTGGTTTACTTCAATTTTCTAATTTATAGTCACTTTGTATTTATTTTTTCCCCCACTGCAAATCACATGATGGGATATTAAGCCATCCCCAGGCTTTCTGCCTGTCGAAATGGGTGAAGCCTTCTTCAGAATCCATTTCCCACAATCCTCTGCAGCTGTGGCAATGTCACCTTTTGTTATGCCTTCATGTGTCGCATCAGGTTTCCCTGCAGCGGGTGAGCTGGTGTCCTGCTGGCTAGGCAAATGTCTAAAGTGTTTTGTTTGTTGCTGGGTCTTGGTTAAATGAAATCATTTGACAGTGAAAAGTTTCAGTTGTCTAAACTGGCAGTTCTGCCAGTGGTCTGGGGAAAGTTATTTAAACAGCGGAGAGTTCGCATTGCCCATTTGTGCACCTTTTTGTGTTAGTGATTGTGAGCCTGCAGGTAGGGAAGGGTAGTGAACCATTTGTCTGTCTGGATTCTAACCGCTTTTGCATATCTTTGCTAAAGAAGTCCGACTGACATAAATTCAAAGGGACTGCATGGTATATGCTGCTACATTCTCACAGTCTTCCACAAGACCATTTTTTTGAAATTAGAATTATCTGGTCTTCATTGATATGATAAAAAAAAATCAAGCTTTAAAGCTTATTTCTAATTTTGCTCTGCTCCATCGTTTTGTTATGACGTCCCATAGCTGCGCAGAATTTCTACCAGTGAACTTATACTTTGAATAGGTAGACATTTTCTGTGTGTTCAGATCAGTTCAGTTTCGAACTGGAGATGGTCATAACCTTGTTTCTGAACCTTTGTTAAACACATAGTCATGCTAGAGACATACAAGTATCTTACAGGGAGGAACAGGGTGCAGAAATACACTATTTTTAAGTGAAAAAGATGTTCCAGGACTAGAGGGCATGGGATGAAGTTGGAGGGAGGACTATTCAGAGGAAACGCGAAGAGGAATTTCTTCACAGAACAGGTGGTGGACAAGTGGAACACCCTGCCAGAGGAAGTGGTGGGGGCTGAAACAATCACGGGATTTAAGAATGCATGGGATAGACATAAAGGAATTCTGGAGGTCAGGGTTAAGGGGCAACAGATTTCCAGGAAAACATAAAATAAACTCACAAGCTCAAATGGGCAGACTGGGTAGGCTGTAGGCCCTTATCTGCCGACACTGTCTATGTATCTATGTATCTACGTAGTCAGTATAAAATAAACAGGCCCATCTATTCTTATTACATCTTTTGCCTGTAAAACCACTGAAACTCCCTTCGTCAACCATAAAACTTCCTTTGGAGCTTTTGAACAGGCTAGCTTCTTGTTTTTCTGAACCAGTTCTCCTGTTCCTTATTTACCCTTAATAAGAGTGAACACATGCTAAAACACACACAGTGTGCGTATGCATACGTGCACGCACACACACCCACACACACAAACACCTGTGTGTTTATCAGTGAAATAATGGGCCAGTCAGTTGTAAAGTATTTAATAATAGCCCTTGATGGACAGGATGATTGGTAATGTACCACAAAGTGCATTTGAACATCAGGAGAGACAGTGTTACACAGGCTAAGGGGAATCTACATGGACACACACCCACATAGAAACACAGTTTGTCAGCAGATAAGGACCGCTTGTCCCACCAAGTCTGCTCATTTATCCCTGCCTGTACTATCACCGCAGACCCTGCCTGATCTCTAGCTACCACAAAGTGCACTTGAGCATCAGGAGAGACATAGGCTTAACCTAGAAATTGATTGATTGATTTGCATTTGCTACACACATACAGTAATCTCTGCTTTAATAACACTGCCTGTAGCCATGTTTGTCATTGGAAAACTGGATTAATTGAGGATGGCAAAGCCTTATATTGGATCCACATAGACATTGTACAGAGATAGTGCAGTACACCTGACAAAGAGGCCTTCATGACCTTATATGCGTGATGTCAGTGAATCGCAATCTCCAGCGAATCCATAGTATAATACTGGAACTCTAAACACAGGGAGACGTGCACCTTTTTATTGTTCTCAGCCAGGTTACCTGCTGAGGAAATTAAGAAAACCTATTCTCCTGCCGCAGACTTTGGAAGCCCTCTTTTAATACTGCTGAAATGCTTTTGACCTACTCTCAGATTAATAGCAGTCCCTGCTGTGAGGAACAGATATCAATTCCTGTATACCACACATAATGAGCTGTTCTTGGTGGCTCAGACCCAAATAATCAGGATCTGGCCCTGTTAGGTGGAGGGGACATTCATACTTCGGATTGAAAACACAAAGCAGCCTGTCTGCGTTCCCAGTGTAGCTAGTCTTGTGGCCACCCTCATGGCCCTGAGTAGTTCCCTTGGTCCGCCTGCATATTAAAATCCATATCTGGCATCTGGATCCATAGTATTAGATTGACAGGCTTTCCCCTTTTCCATCCTCTCTACCAGATGAGATAAAAAGACAAGTGCCAATGGTGACTGTTGTCTCCGTGGTGGTTTTGGATTTCTCCTGGCTTTTGGCCATCCATGTAGATACCATCCCCTCATCCAGCGTTTATTTGAAACACAAGCCGTTCCCCTCCACTGAAGTCTGATCCTTGATGGTGGGGTGGGGTAAGATAGGTAAATACCCACAAGCTCAATTTGATTCCCCATTCCCACCTGACAGTATCATTTTAAATATATATATATATATGCAGTATAGCGCAGTGGTCTAAGGCTCTGAGCTGCAAATCTGGTGACATCCAGCAGACCAGACCTGGGTTTGAATCCCACAGCTTCCACTTGCATACTGTGTGACCCTGAGTAAGTCACTTAACCTCCTTGTGCTCCCAGGTTGCTCCTGTAAAAAAGCTTTCAGCTTAGTGTGCTATACCTGGTTAAACAACTAAATTAAAAAAAAAATAAATAAATACCCCCCCCCCCAACTAAACCATCCAGTCAGACACCAGCACAGGGCCTCTATGGGCAAAAACAGAGTTAATTATAGTTGGTCCTTGATCTTCCATCCATGATGGGGGCAGGGCAATAGATAACATACTGGCAGCTCAGTTCAGTGCTCCCTACCTGCAGCATTACCTGTCGACTGACAGTGCTCTGAGACATGTGGGGGAGGGGGTCATCCAGATCTGCCAGTTGTCTCTGAGGCAGACTGTCATAAAGGATCACACAGGAGCTCTTTGATAAATCAAGGTCTGGCTGGATCTCAGATATGGGATTTTAATGGACAAGTGGACTGGGGAAAAGGTCTAAGGGGGGATAGCCGTGGGTCTATCCCTGGTCACCTAGGGGGATGTAAAGGTTTCTTTCTCCTATTTATGGCCCAAATAATGAGTACTGAGTAATGATGAAGAAAGAAAGAAAGAATTTCAAAGTCTGATTTTAATAGATTATTATTTACATTACCTTAAGCAGCCTAAAAGAGATGTAATTAAGGGTGGTATGCAGATGCTTACGCGAGCAGAAATTTACCATGTAAACATAAATTATATAGACAGCTGCAGTGAGTTTTGCAAACATATGGCAGAGATTTCTACCAATAGCTCTCCTGACAGAAGAACATTCTGTATAAGTTACTGTACTCGGCAGGGTATAAACGGCTCCTTTGCACTGGATTATTTGCATCCTGTATTCTACACCGAATTACTGGTTTGCGAAGGGTCCTTTGTCTGGCATTCATTTATAAGCCTGACCTCCAGTGCATACTTAATTGAAGGGGTTTGAAATTTACTCTTAAGAGGACTGAACCAAAAAATGAATCAGTTGGGAATTCTGCAGACTGATCTTTTCAGCTGCGAGGTAGCTGATCCGTGCTCTGGAGCATTTCTTTAACAGGGCTGGAGTTTTTTCTATGGACTAAGTCACAGTGGTTAGCTAATCAAAGCTTGGGTCTGATATTTAAAACATTTGCCCTTGGAATTTGGACTCCAACAAATAAAAAAAAAAGTTACTTGGCAGAACATAGTTGTCTGGTGTCCCTGGAGCCATTATCAGAATGTGTGGCTATTGTAAATGTTGTCCCTAGAAATTCAGGGCAAGCATTTTTCTCAAAGAAAAAAAAAATGAAAGTGTGCTTCAGCAAACAGACTGTATGTGCACATATTTTGGATCTGTAGCTCAGGGACAGAGCCAGCACACAAATTCCAGCACCGATTAGCTGATTGGCACTCAGTTTTGATGTGTATTTCTAACTCACTTAAAGTCTGATTAATCAGTATTAGTTTCTGAAATAAGTTAGAAAAAACCTAGCCCTGCTAGTAATTTTAATTGGGATTTGTGTTCCTTGTTCTTGGCAGATTGTTTTTTGGTTTTTGTTTTCTGTTAGTTAGTAACTGACGTGCTGTAGAGTGCACTTTATTATCCCAAGCTTATTGGAATCCGAGAACAAGTGGTGAACGCTGAAGCTGCAGCAACATTCGGGGTAACAGTAGTGTGTGTCTGTCACTGGCAAGTTGCCCCAGACAGAGTGCAGCAAATTACTGAACCTTGCAAGGCTTTAGCTTAGCGTTCTATAGCGTCTTTCTTAAACAAAGTATTTGAAAGTGGTCAGGAAGATACAATATGATTTGATTAATGAGACATGGATACACCACTGAGTAGCTCATTTACAGTGATTTCCATTTGCAGCCAGCAGGATCTGGTTACAGCTTGGAGAAGGTACAATTTATACATCATAACTTGAGTACAGGCACAGATTTTGGGTTGACCACTGGTAGTGCAGTGACTGAATGCGGGTATACAAGGTAGGTAGATAGATAAATAGAGTAGATATATATACAGTAAATAGTTACCGTAAATACTGTAAATAGGTTATTTAAAAACATATTCCCAGGGCTCAGGTTTGTAACAAAAATAATAACTACCACGACAGAGCAATTATTAGTTATTAACAATACATAAACAGAATAACTTGCACCCAGTAACAGTTTATCAGGCTAAAAAAGCCATGTTAGGCAGTCAGAAGGCAGCCAGCCATTAACTGTTGGACAAATCCCGTACACAGACTTGGACAACTGCAGTGCCTATGTCTGTTACAAGGGGTCTGGAATTATCTGTTGCAGTATTTAATGGTTAGGAAAAGCTAGGTGCCACTGTAAACCTACTTCAGAAGAGTGGTAACAGACTCCAGATCTGTTTTTGCCATCATTTTCCTACTTTTTATATTTAATGCTGTGTAACGTGTGCGAACCAGGAAATAAGCCTGTTGCACTGCGGCAGCCAGTGGAGTGACTACAGTGCTTAATGGGAAATAAAGTAGGAATACTGATGTAAATCCACACTAAATGGCTAGTAAAGCCCCATTTTAATGTTTACTGCAAAGCATGAGACCTTCAACAGTGTAGTACTGTTGTGTCAGTACTGAAAACAAGCCCATTCCCCAGGAGTAAAGCCCACAAGCTTCTGGCTCAGCAGCAAGGGGTCTACTAGGTAAGGCATAACAACATCCATCCATTCTGACTAGTTACAACCTTGAACAACCATATTCCAGTCTAGGTCTAATGAATTTTCACAGTTGGTGTTTCCCTGGTTTGCTTCCATCCCTGCCCCCCCCCCACACACACACACACACACACACACACACACACTGCCTTATTGGTTACTGCAGCAGCCAGATCTTTCTGCTAGCAGGGGGCATGCCAAAGCCAATGCTACTTTTAGTTGGTAGGGGAAGAGGAAGCAATGTGTACCCATCCTGGAGGTTTTGCCAATTAATTTTACATCTGAAATCTCTTTTGAGCCAAGTGGTGAGCAGGTCTTCCATCTGCCACCCAAGGTACATCACATTAGACAGCCTTAGCAACACCACCACACAAATCCACTGGAACATTGCCGGATATTAGGACATCTAGTCCCTAAGATGACAGCTGTAGATATCTTAACACCAGTTTTCACATGCTTAAGTGCAAAACTAGAGGGGGAGGGAATCCTCTGTAATTATACACATGTACCACCTCAGTATGTTCTTTGGTTGTAAAAGGTACACGTATGTAATGGGTATCGGGGCCCTGCTGAGGTACTGTTGCAGTTTGGCAGGCAGGAACGTCCTTCACTGTTCTCCCACATCCTTTCAGCTGGGGGAGGAGGGGCATCGGCATGAAGGTACACAGTAGTGAGGAACTGAATTCAAACAGTGACTGAAAATTATATGAGACCGTATGATTGACAGTCACAGATAAGATCATATAGTAATTCAGTTTTTAATCATCTGTCGACCCCCTAGAAGAAAGCCAAGATTTCTTTTGTATGAGCGTCATGCAGTTGTCTCAACAGGGTGCTCAAACATTTAATAACATGCAAATAGCATATTAAACTCACAAAAAGGAAATGTGAACAGCTTTTGTAAACAGGATTTTATTTTTGTTAATGACGGCAGAGATGATTTTTGTGGAGCGTGACCTTGTGTTAAAGGTGAACTTGCTAATAAAATGTCACACAAACCACAATGTTGAAATAAAAGTTTTTGTGTGGAATTTAGGGCTCAGCCATTCCATTTCCTGGGCAGAAGTGTAGCTGGTAAGCTGAGATAAAACCCTTGAAACTCTTTCCGAGATAACTGAGACATTACTCAAGTGGAATAAAAACCGCCGTGCTTGAGAGAGCTTGATTCTGGGCTGTCTATCCCTGTTGTATTTGTGGATAGATCCTAACTGATCTGCAGTCATTTTAAAAGGAACATTGCTGATTGGAGAAGGCAGGTGCAGAGGTAGTGGGGACCAAGGGTCTTTTATGGAAAAAGTAGAGAAGCAGTTCTGCCACATCAAATTAGGGTTACACTTGCCAGTCTCTGTAACGAGGGATGCTTGGACTTGTAACTACAGCTGTAATACATTCTGATTCAAATTCATTTCTGACTTTTAAAATAGAATGTCCCATTTTACTGAAGTCGTACTTAGGAATAAACGTACTATAGTTGATCTTCCATTGTTTCCATCAGTGCTTACATTAAAAATGCAGTTGATTGTTTATAATGACAAGTGAGCCCCAAAGTACAGGAGAGCAGCAAAGCACTGTACATGTAGTTCTACAGCCCTTCACAGACACACAGTGCATCTTTAAAGCCAGTTCAGGTGTACTTGATTAGGCAAACTGTAACTGGCGTAGCACCGTAAGTTCCTCTGCCTGTACTCAGTGCTGTAACTGACGCTCTGATTTACAAACAGGGTGGAATGCACCTATTTATTTCAAAACAAAAGACTGTAAAGCGTTCTTCAAACCTTTAGTTTCAGAATACTCCTACGGCTGTCAAGCAGATATGTTTTATGTCACAGACTAGAAGAAGATTCAGTGGCATGCTTGATTTGCAGTATGCAAGCTTATATAAAAATCAGTCCTTTCTTACTGTTGCCTCTTGTGGAGGCTCATTCTGCCATGCTTTTTCAGTTAGGCCGGAAAATTAGACACACTAAGCATGCCTCACACCAAGGAAGCTTCTAGATCATAAGCAGTGGTAATAATAGGGGACGGGTGGGCAGGGAGGAGCTGTGTGAAATCAGCTCTGGGTGTGAAATTAAAAGTTGGACTCCGTTTCAGGGGCAAACTGAGGGAAGTACTGCTGCTACGTAAAAAGACACCTGTAAAAGCATAAAGTGGGCCAAATGTGTAAATGTGTAGCATATATAATGTGTAAACCTGTCCCCGACACCCATCATATATGTTTGATCCTACATCAAAGGTGGTGGTGGTGGGTGTTCCCCAGTAAATTCTTTCCAACAAGGATCATAATTACCAGAGAAAATGACCAAGGTTTTACAGCAGTCTTAATGCAGAGTGAACATTGAGGAACAAAATGTGAAACATCACTGACGAATTCCAGTACCACTCTCAAATGGGTGTAACTCATATGCAACAGCAAAACAAGTCTCAAAGTCCATTTACTGTATAACAGCACGTGAGTCTTCAAACTCTCTTAAACCAGATAACCAGTTGTACTTGCACAGCTAGCTAAAATGACTACAGAATGTATCAATGTTTCAACAAAAATTCTTCCTCCCGATGTTGCATACTAACTCACTCCTCAGAAATCTCAGGTACAGAGAGAGAAGGAAGGAAGGAATGGCTTTGTGGGGATACAACGTGTTAGGGCTTCAGTTAGCAACACCTTACCTCTGTGATTTGTATGCCTCTTTCCCCGTATAAAATAATGGGAAAACCAGAATGCAAAACTCCATAAAGTAGTGTTGCTGGATGGATAAAGTGCTTTATGCTGATCATTAGGGATGGTCTGGAAAAAAGAGAATTTCAATAACAAAAACTATGTAAAACAACAAAGGGGAATCTCAATAATAAAAATTTAAAACAACAAAAGCTTTTAGAGAAGCAAAACTGTCACAAAATCTCATAGTGCCGGGCCATCAGTGCAGTGGTATGGATACAACTTGCAGCACCATCGACCCAGGTTTGGGAGCGAGGCAAAGTCAGCATAGGCTGGTCAGGAGAGGAGGATCAAGGATTCCAGAGGACACTGTGGTCCGGGGAGGAGAGCTGCCAGCTCCTGTGTAAGACTGCCAGCTGGGTGACCACAGGTGGTGGTGCAGTCAAAGCTGTGGTGGAGAGGGACAGGCCGCAGCAGGTGCCATGCCATGCACATATGTGCTCAAGCTTGTGCTCCTGCATGCTGGCATTCTGTGGATGGGAAAACCAGAACAAGGAAAAACAACCCGCATGACAGGACGAACTGCTGACCCTGTGCAGGCCTTGCACTGGTGCCCAGCTGGACTGGTTCACAGTGGGTTGAGTAAGTTACCTGTTACCTACCACCCCCGCCATTGGGGGTAAGCCATGGGAGAACTCCAGCAGGTAAGACCAGGAGAAGGTGGTGACGGGGCTAGCGGGATCGGTCTGAAGAGTATCAGCTGTTCAGGGGGGAATAAAAGTGAATAACAAAAAAAACAAAAACCTGTTAAGCATCCAGTCAGGTCACCCATAGGCTTCTAACATTATTTTTTTAAAGTTTCCATACATCTGTTTTTAACTTTGTATGACCTCAATAAGTGCTGACAGACTGCAACATAACAGCGGGGAAATGTGAGCTTTTGAGAACAACACTCCAAAATTTTGCAGAAAGTTGCTCGAAGGAAATCAACACAGAAGAAAGGCTGCATCTCGGTTACCTAGAATAAGCAATCTACATTTATTAATTTGTATTTATTTAACTACTGGTGATTGGGAAAGGCACACTGACCTGAGGCTCATTTCCAGGTGCAACCCAAGGGAATGGTACTGAGGTAAAAGAACCGATGGTATGTAACAGCACAGAGATCATATAGTGTAGCTGGTAAACAGTGTAAGACTGCACAAAACAGATATGATACAATATGTTATAAGCAAAAATGTGCGATATATGCAGAGGCGTGCAGAGTGACCAATGGAAAACAAGGGTGGCATAATTAGATGGGGTTAAACTAGTAGGGTTAACAGTGTGACACACAGACTAAAGCGATATAGGTATGCCTAAAACGAGAGGGTAGTGAGAAGGGCCTGAACAAATGAAACTGCACAGAGACGAAATACCTATGCACAATTAGAGCAATACAGCAGAAAATAATAGAAATCCTGTAACAACACAGGACTAAACATGCATTCAGGACAGACATATCTATACCATAAGCCAGTATACTTGCAATTGGCAACCCTTTTTCCCCAGTAAGTAAACCTGGGCAGTACTAGGACCAGATCAAATGAGAACGGGTGGGGAAGAGAGGTGGGGTGGGGTCATGGAACCACCTTCCTGAGGAGGTTGTGGGGTCTAAAACTCTGGGAGAATTCAAGAATGCATGGGACAGACATAAGGCAATTCTTGTGGGGGTAGGAATAAATAGGCTGTTGGTTAAGTAGGATCTGCAGCTTATCCAGTAGGTAGGGAAATGGACAGACTAGGTAGGCCAAGCAGTCCTTTTCTGCCATCAAAGTCTATGTTTCTATGTAAGGGGCTCAGTACTTAGGCAGGCAAAGTTAGGTCCCAGCTGTTGGACATGCCTTGATGTGGTGCTAGGATTGGCCATATAGTTCAGTTGGAACCATGGGAAGCAAAGGCTTTTGCAAGTGCCTCGAAAACAGTTTGTTAACGTTTAAAATACTTGCCCAGGGGGGAATGATGAGCTGTGAACACCTCGTTCCCAGGTGCATCTTGGGGAAGTGGAGCTGGATACATACTTAAAAGAAATACATAAGACACAAAAGCATAGCATTGCAGGTAAATCCATATATTACATGTATACAAATTCAGTCCACTACCAGTTGCAAAGAACCAGAGAAATATTTGCATGTAGTTCAGCAAGCCACCCACAGGTGGGCAAGCTATAAGTAGTGGGCTTGAACCTGGAGATGATACCAAACTTGGGAAAGTAGGGAGGTTTTTGGGGGGAGGTAGGAGGACAAGATGAGGGAGGAGATAAACTCACAGGCATGAGTGGGGTAGAGAAAATGAAAGTAAAGGACGTGGCAAGAGTGTGTGTAGGGGGTATTAGACAAGAATGTGGCTTTAGCAACCGCTTACAGTTCTGTGATAAAAATACTGGTGCATGCCAAGAGCATGCATACCATGATACCATACGAATAAGGCATTTTATAAAAGAATCATTTCCACCTTATCCTGATTAGGGTTTCGCTGTACATCGTGGGTAGAAATCCTCTCAAAACAACAATTACGATCACTGACTGGTTTGAAATTGGCATCAGTTTTATATTTCCACTGTCCACAAGGACTCAACACACAGAAATTATTACAGTGTTGTAGCAAAAAGGGCGTGGGGTGCAGCCGCTTTTCATTGTCCTTTGATAATTCCACGTCTGATGCCTTGGGGTGGCTGAAAAAGTAATCTCCAAAATACATCAGTCTGCCTAAACATCAGCAGATCAACTCTTCGGGGCATCGACAACATCCATGCTGTGTGACACTGAATCCTTTCTTCCTTGAAGTCAATACTCATTCACAGTCCCGGTCTCAATACACCACATGGGACTCTGTTAGAGACGCATCACTCTGCCATCTGAACTCAGAAAATAATCCCTCAAATTAAAAACAAAGCCAGGCCATTAGTGAACCTCCTGAGTGCGTCCCACATGTGTCTGTCATTAATCATGTTCATGTCATTGCCAAGTGACTTAACTGTCCATATTATGATGTCACAGAATGTTTCTTTAAGGGAAAAAAGATGCAGGAAATCCCTGTTAATTACTTAGGGATTAGCCATCCCAAAATGCTGCAGAATATTTAGTGTCCAGGGCTCTGAGTTCAAGTCTGCTCCTAAAGGCATGCATTTACTTGAAACCTTTGAAATGTCTCTAATTCCCATGGCTTTTCTCATGCTTTTACATACATTTGCAACTTTGGGGCCTAAACCTAGCTATAGAAAAATAATAGCGTATTTGTTACAGCTTAATTACCCGGGATTGCATAGATTATATGTAACATCTCCTTCCTAATGGGGTCCTGCTTCTACCCATTTCAGCAGCTGTATAGACTAGAACACTGGGAGGATAAGTAACTTGCCCAAGGTCACACAGAGAGTATTTGGTTCTAACGGGGTTTGAACTTGTGTTCTGCATGTTCTCAAGCCACTACTGTAAACACTAGACCACAGTGCATCCAGTATTTATAGGTGTAACCCCCAGGTGGCGCTATCCCAAGGGATACTACCCCTGACTGCTTGACTACTGACAGGTTGAGGGGCCTAGGTTCTATGGCGGGTGCCTCCACCCAGAGGTCAGGGTTTGTAGTGGTTAGACTAGCTTGGTCACAGCCCTCTGGGATACTGAGACCCCCTTTTATTCCCTCTAGTGGCTCACACAATGCACAAAAGTTACAGTCTCAATACCCCACATGTACACACTGTTCATTCATAAAGTACCACTTACCCTTGAGACTGATTCTGAGGTTCGTCTCTGGGGACCCCCTGTAAAATAAGGTTAATCAGCATACACAAACCAATACAATGCTTGATATGTAGGTACTGACAGTTCAGACAGTTTAAAGTTTAACAACATCAAATCTGGTTTATTTACGGGGAATAAAACACGGGAGGGGGAGATCTGGTTAATTGGCAGAATTAAATCACAGTACTGTGCACACTTACAGGGTCTGAAAAGTCATACTCTGGGTACCCAGGTTGGGGGGGGGGGCTAGCCAGGTCCATTGCCTGGGGTTGGCCGGCAGGTGCAGATGGACAGGGCCCTGTAGAAGAAAATACTTGCACAACACCCAATTGTAATCCGGAGCCGGATGGCTCAGTCCATGAAGAAGTGAAACAACAATAATTAGATGACACACTTGTAATTGATAACAGGCTGCAGGGGAATACCCTGATTTGTACTCACAATACCCAAGCTGAGAACCAGATGGTGGATATTCTTCTGGGTTGCCAGAACAACAGGGCATGGAGACAAGGTCCTTGTGACTGGACCCCACTGCAGTAGATAGCAAACGGATTTAGTCCGAGACAAGCTGGGGTTTACTTCCAGCTTCAACACATAGCACAGGGGATGGGAAATAGTGATTCCCCGCAAGCACTGCGTACATTCATATGTAAAAGAAAAGTACTATACCAGGCAGGCTGCTCCTAGATCCCGATCGCTATTACTGCAAAATACCCGGGAGCACACACAGCAGCTTCAGTTCCTGATAGACCGAGCGCAATTCAGCAGTTTCTCCAGTCTTCTACAGGGTTAGCCTGGTTTCTACCTTTCAGACTTCCTTCTTTTTCCTCACAAGTCAGATTCAGTCCAGACTGGCACTCACAAAGGCTGCAGACCGAAACTCAGGGCCTCACACATGCTTCCTGTGCGAAATTATATACCGCAGAAGCACAGAGCTCCTTCTCTCTTCACAGTCACAACTGATCTAATCTTTCCAGTCACAGAGCAGGGCATTTCCTTTGGCTCCACACCATTCTGTTGGCTGGTTCGGCTGTCACTCACAATAAGACTCCCTCTGTTAGTGGAAAAAGGCGCCAAGGTTAAAACTACATTTCCCAGAGTCACTGCCCATACAATCCCCTTATGGCTGGCTCAACATTGAGAGTCCAAGCTCCGATTCGTCCACAGGCTCCATTTTAGGGTCTCCCTATCATCCTGATTGGTCCAAGTCAGCTATTCAGGACCAAAATGAAAAAACTACATTGAAACAGTTCGTGCTGAAATGAAGACAGGTTAGACAAACTGCATTTTCTGTCACTCTAAATGATTTCCGGCAAACAGTTATATCTTTCAACAAGGCTCCCTCTGCACATGTAGCAACGGCAGAAACGGAGCGAATTGACAGCAGGCTGGATGGGATTCGGGCATTAGAACACACAGTCCCCCCATACAAACTAATTAAGTTTGCAAGCAGACAGCTCTTAAAGAGACAGTACGTGGAGGCTCAAATAGCACTCACTCGGAACCACATTTAAACAGCTCAGACACCGAACACCACCCAGACTTGGAGCATTCAGGCAAGCTCCTGGAAGACCTTTGGGAACCCCCATTTGCAGGGGGGTTACATAGGTTATTCCTATTACCAGAAAAAAAAAGGTTCCTTGGACTGAGTTGATAATGCAAGCTGTGAACAGTAGATGTTACAGAGCCCTGATATACTACTTCAGGACACTGCTCCGCATTTTCTTCTGCCACCACAGTTTTGACATGCTGCAGTTTAAGCATAGGTCACTGGAAAGGAAGACACTGTTTCCTCACCTCTACTTCAAAGCCTTTGTTCTTTTGTTGTGACAGTTCTCTTTGTTAATCCCGCTCACCTCAAGTCGATTATGTCATTCTGAACAATGGTTTCCTTGTAGAACAGCGCGACAGGGACGTTTTGTAGCACAGTCTGGTGCACCTTGGGCACTTGTTCCTTACTGGTGGAGAATAAGAGGCATGAAGTGGGTTATGCACAAACACAGTTTTAGTGACAGCTGAATTTTAATGAACCTCAACATATGGTTTGACAAAACTTGTTAACTGCCCTGGAACATTTTTTTTTATCTTGTGTTCTGCAGATTTGCAAGAATTAAATAATGCTGTTTGGAAAATGGGAGACAAGGAATGAGCTTTTTCGATTCTCCCCCTTTCTGAATTCATGCATGGAGCTTCCCTGGCTATGAAAAGAATGATTTAAACATTCGATTGGCATTTTGCTACCTGTGTCAATAGCTGCGCCAGCGCTATGGTATTTAAGGAGATCTTTGCATTAAAGGTCACGTTCCCACAGAGAAGCAGTAAAATATAGTCATTACATTTCATTGGTCTGCTGTATTAGTGAATTTATTGTTGGGATTGCTGCGTGATGGAAGACTGACTCTCTTTCTCTCGCTGATTCAAGAGTGTACTTGACCTTGAATAATGAGCAATTCATAGAGGGGTCGGTCAGCTCTCTTCCAATATGACTGAGATAGGAAGTATTGCTAGTGTTCAGTTTTCATACAAATGTAAACAACAGTGGGGGTGTGATGATTTGCTTGAGACGGGACTCCACTGGATTTGATAGATGACAATAAGGCAGTAACTAGACCACTCAAGATTAAAAGGGGTTGGGGGGGCTGCTCTGCTCACCATGGTCAGTTTTCCAGCACACAGGTGCTAGCATGAGGGCCAAGACCTGATTGTGTGAGTCACTGATCTTGGTTCATTCCCTGGCCTTAATATGCTGAGGTAATATGTTTGTTCTCCAGGGAGAGGGACTGGCATCTGTCCCCAGTAGCTGCAATAGTTTACTGAAGCCTTGGCATTGATCTTGGAGGAGGCCATTTATCCATGCCCCTTGTGGGCCAGGTGTGGCACCATGTTGTGGCGGGAATGAATGTGAGTGCTGTACAAGTGACTGGCACGTGAAAGACAGTCTGCAAATAGCAGCTGCATCTAGATGTGACATGAGCTGCTGTAGTAACCCAAACCTTCAGTAGTACTGAGCCGTGAGCAGTAGTAGCATAGGCTTCCTCTGGTGGGGAGAGACTAGTAAAGGAAAGTCAGAGGAGCACTCTCACCAACCAGCTAATGGCAGTGCCCTTTAGCTAAATGTTGAGAGCTGCTGCCTGTGGGCCCTATGTCCCAAGGGCAGTTCCATCACAGGGACTCTTGATGAGTCTTTCAAGTGGAAGGGCGGACATAACCTTGGGGGTGGGGGCTGAAGGAGATGAACAGGGGAAGCACAAACAAAAATCAGTACAGTTCATGGGCTTGGGATGTTTGGCATGTTGGCTAATTTACTAGCCTCAGTCTTTGTTCCAAGGATCTGGGTTCCAATCTGGGGAAATTCTCAGCCTACTAAAAACAAACAGAGGAGCACAAGCTAGGAGGAGGGTGGGTGGGGCTGTGCAGTGTTTGCCTGCACTCTGCCTGACCTGTGGATGCTGTTATTCTGTGTAGCATCAATCCTCTCACCTTTCACCCACACTACAAATCCTGTCAGAGAGGTTTAGGAAAAAAGTGAAAAACAAATATATTTTGCTAGTAAAGGGGTTTTGTTTTAAAATTGAATGGTATAATTAAGTGGACTGCCCCTGGAGAGCATGCACAAATTAAACAAGACAACATGTCTGTAGAGAATATGGGATTCTACTCCAGTGTGCAGAGGCATGAAGTTCTGAATTTGATAGCTAACATACTACAATATTATAGTAACCACAGGAGGTGGGGGGGGGGGGGCTCTAACCATGCAAAATCTGCTGGTCCCACCCATGCAGCATCTGCTGTAGAATGTTCCTCTTTCAGTGTAATATGGTATGCTGGCAGTATAGCTTAGTGGTTAGAGTAA
Source organism: Neoceratodus forsteri (assembly GCA_016271365.2). NCBI lineage: Eukaryota > Metazoa > Chordata > Ceratodontiformes > Ceratodontidae > Neoceratodus > Neoceratodus forsteri. The sequence goes on along the minus strand of CM057453.1, from coordinate 1,229,556,512 downwards.
GGAGCTTGGTACATTCAGCTGATGAGGGTTTGATTTCCACAACCTCCACTTGAATATTGCGTGACTCTGAGTAACTCACTTAACCACCCCAGTGCTCCTAGGTCGCCCCTGAAAACAGGCACTTGTGCCTAGTGGGCCTTACCAGGTTACCAAAAGAATAAAATAAATAAAGTTCCAAAGCCAGCCCAGTGGCATGGAGGGCTGAGGCATCACCGCCTTGCCTCCTGCCATGCTGGCGACCCATGTTCACGGTGCAAGCGGGTTGCTGGGGGTTGGCCAGGGAGGGAGAGGATTGAGCATCTGGAGGACAGCTCTCCTGTCCCGGGGGAGGGTGGGGACATGGACTGGCACTTGCCTGATCCCTAGTGGCAGGTGGGGGGGCTGGCATGCCAGGTCCCATAACGTAGGGGCAGAGGAGGAGCAGCTGACCGATGTACAGCATGCAGACGCATGCTTGGAGGCATTGCACGCTCACTGCCACACAGGAAAATCAGAAAAAATGTTTCCCACCACAGCAGGATAACGATAGTACCCCCCGCAGTGCCGCCCCAAGAGGACACCTCCTGAGCTGGATCTGTGCCGCTGGGTCGAGTAGCGCCCCACCCCCTGCCATGAAGGGTAAGTCATGGGGGCAATAGGGGAGGGGGTCTGATGCTTGGGGATGGCACGGGGGTGATGTCAGAGATAGCCGACGGAACCGGGGAGAAACAGCAACCTAAAAAAAAAGGTCCAAACAGGACACAGCGCTACCGTAGTAGTAAGGTTTGTCAGCACTCCAAGACGCACTGTCAGAAGTCCATTAATCCAATGTGCATCATAGATGAGCAGGCAGACTTAAGTTTTGAATGAAATAGCTTTACTTTTTTTAAATACATATAGCAGTCAAGGAGGTACCTTTGCTCTGGTATCCAATTAATTACAGTCACGGAGCATATGTTAAAAGTGGTAGGAAAAAAATCCAAATCCAAATTTCTTCAACAAAACTGCCATCTCTCTGTTGTACCTGTGCACACCTGAGCAACCCATGACCTACGTTCTAGGAGGAGGTATGGTCAAGTACATTCTTAAATACCTAGTTAAAGGTACAGTATATCTTTAAAGTGTAATACTGACTAGTATGAAAAAGAGTGCCTGGCTAAACAGATGTAAACGAACATGCAAAGATCCATAACCTTAATAAATACATGCTAATATAGAAAAAGCAGATTTTATAAATACCCAAATACCACAATAAACAGCACTCTACTATAATATATATGTGTAAAATATCAGAAAAATAGAACATACAAATAACACACACAGCAATTATTAAAACTCCATATAGTCAGAGAGCACCTATGTATTATAAAAGTTCACAGAGAATGTAATGGCACTATGTCATTCAGTCCGATTGGTGTAAGTGTTTCTAAAGTATTAATCCAATACGCTTCACGCTTCAGGAGTTTTTGTTTTAGACCGCCCCCCTCTGCAGTCTAGTTGTACTTTTTCAATTCCCAGATGTCTTAGAGCAGCAGCCGATCCATGTCTAGCTTCAGCAAAATGCTTTGACATAGCACAAGTTTCGTTGCCAATCTGTATGGCTGTTTTATGCTCAGCAATCCGAAGTTTCAATGCACGTTTAGTCTGGCCAATGTACATAAGCCCACAGGGACAGTAAAGTGCATAAATGACCCCCTTCAGTACTGCAGTTTATAAATTGATTGATTTGAAATTGTTTGCCACTTCTACAGTGTGCAAAAGAGTTAGAATTAATCATACTGTTACAATGAATGCAGTGACCGCATTTTGCTTGCCAGGCGGTGGTTTTGGCAGCCACTGTTTCAGATTTATTTCTTTGGGCAAGATTATGCATACAGTGACTCTCAGGATCTCCCTAAAAACACAAACTTAACACCATATCACTGTGTGTGTGTGTGGGTGTGGGGGGGGGGCGTATTTGGAACTAGGCATTACCTCTACTACACACATTCTGCTCAGCAGCACAGCACTATTTTTTCTGGTGCAGCAATACATTCAACGCAAATTATTTAAAATGCCCCCCAAAAAAACAAAAACAGGAGCATTGTATAATCACTATAAACCACACCAGGCGTGGGTAAGTCCACGCATAACTCACACCCTGGAGTGGTTTACTGCTTAAGTAAGTCAACCCTTGTTTAATAGGTTTTAAGGATGCACAGAATACCACTGCACTCGGACCTTAAAAAATCACAGGTGCCAAGAGCAATTCAAAAGTAGCTGAATTTATTAGGCAAATTTGGCACAGTTGATCACAGCAGAGTAAAACACAAATTAGCTTCCCAGCGTTTCGACTTAAGAGTGAGTCTTCCTCGGGGTGGAGCTGCTTGCATCAGAAAGACTTAAATACGCACGATAGAGTTTAACCTGTTCACCCAGAAAAACGTATAAAACAGACTAAATAATCCAACCTCAATTGAAACGGGGTGGGAAAACATAACTCACATTTAGAAACTTGAGGATTAGAAGAGACTTGATTTTAAAAAAACAAACAAATTTTTGTTATAAAACTTGCAGATTTTCCACCCTATACTTGCATAAAGGCTGATTTTAGCCGAGTATCCCAAGTCATCATAGCCATATCACACATCCCAAAACTAACACCTAGAAGTTCTATAGATTCCCTTCGATAGGTATCTGAGCAATATTACCCTTCCAACCTTGATACTTCCCTAATCCAATTCCTTTACTTTTAGATACGTTTCTCACAGATCCGGATGCCACAGAAAAAGCTCTCAAAATCATCTCCACTTGAGGTCCTTCAGTCAGATTGGGTAAAAAAAATGCTAAAATCATTAGCATAAGTCATGTTACCTCTAAGAAGTGTAATCGCCTGCATCCCTTTCCCACTTGTAAATTCCTTAACAAGGGATCTATCCACAAAATGTAAAGGAGGGGACAACTCTGCCTAACACCTCTGCTAACCTGTAACGCAGAGGCTTTCCAACCATTAATTGGGAGTACACTGTAGTATTATGGTAATAAAATTTTCAACCATTCTATGAACTCTGTAGGTATATCCTATATCTGTAGGACTTTAATCAGAAAAACATGAGAAAGCTTACCAAAAGCTGTTTCTTTGTCTAGGGACAAGACAAAACCATCCAAACTTCTCTTATTTCCCCATTCAGAGACCTCCCTGAAAGTAGCCAAATAATCTTGAATTCTCCCAGGGATGGAATATGAGTGTTATGGTGATATGACGTAGTCTGCCACTTTTTCCAATCTTTTCTAGACTTTTTGACAAACTCGTAAAATCAATATTCAGAAGGCTGATAGGCTGCCAGGTTTGTAAAAGGCATCTCTCCCCTTTTATACAACAAAATTAAGTGTGCAGATGTCATAGAAGATGGCAAAGAATGTTTTTCCAGGCTCTCATTATACAGATCCACCTGGGCAGGACCCAGTTGTACCAAAAAGGTTTTATAAAATTTGGCTGAGAGGCCATTACAACCCGGGACAGTACTCCAATGTAAAGACTTTAAAGCACTTGTTACTTCACCTAAGGTGAATCATGGCTGTTTGTACTGAAAGGGGAAGGTCAGGCAAGTCTAAATATTCCAAAAAGAATGCGGGTTGGACTTCTGGGGAATTGCTTAACATATCGGACACATATCATTCCGTAATAGACATCAGGCTATATTTATCTGAATGGAGAATACCATCCGGGTCCATGAGGGCAGAAAACCGCCTATCGCCCAATCCTACGGTTACAAATCTTAAATATATTAAAAGATAGCTTTGAACCCAGGGTCCCAAAATTGCTGTTCTTTTGCCAGTGATACAGCTCGATCATATTGTATCTCTTTCATCTGTATCTTGATTCTGTCTGTATCTTGAGTATACATATCTGATCCGTAAAAGATCCAGGTTGCTATTGGAACCTAGCTATTCATTTTTGTAAATATTATCTAAGAGCCAGGTATTTCCTGTATACAACTTTAGATTTGGTAGCAGCCATTTTCTGGAAAATCCTTTTAAAATCTGCCTTAGAATCTTTCACCAAAGTGCCAAGGAGTCATATGCACAATGGACAGACTGGCGGAATTCTCATAAGGACTGCCATTTTGCTTTAATTGCTTCCTCTGCTAATAAGGCTGTATTTAATCCCCATACTCCTTTCCCCATAATAGGAAAGGAATTAGAGGAACAGGTGCAGGCCAATGCCAAATAATCTGATGATTCAACTTCTATGTCCTTTGTCCTGTTTATCTGGATGGAAGTGGAGGAAAAAATAAAATCAATTCTAGAGGAAAGTGTTCCAGGAAAGTAGGTATTGCTCCCCTGCTGGTGCAAAGAGCGTCAGGCATCTTTAACATTTGCTGTGGCCAACATATCAGATAAAAAAGAAGGCTCACAAAAGCCCTTCTTACGCCAAGTCAGTTGTGTAACCGGTATCTTGGGACAATTGAAATCACTCCCAAACACTATCAATTTAGACATAGTCAGGAAAGGTTGTGTTTCTTTAAAGAGAGCAATTCATGAGGCCTTAGTTTGTGGGCTGTGTATGCAAATAAAGTGGTATTGAAAATTACCCCTAGCAGCATTGAGAATTAGAAGTCTCCCTGGATGAACATCTATCAGTCTTATCAAATGCCAGTCATAACCTCAAAAAAGTACACCCACCCCACCATCACTTGTATCGTCATCTGTGGTCTAGAAGGAAGCTCCCGCAGTCCATAGTGACCAGACTCTAGAGAGTTCATGCCAAGCTTATAGTCATGTATATTGTGCAAAATACACATCCCCTTGTAATAGACTTCAGGTAAAAAGAGTAGTAGTGCAATTTTTCTGGGTCTTCAGGCTGTTAACATTTAAGGTAACAGCCATGAAATGAAACATTAACAAAAAAGATAATAATAGAATTGACATCTGCTTCATCAGAGAGACAACCCCCTCACCCTCAATGACTGGGATCTTGCCCTCCATCTCCTTTTTTTTCCCAATAGATGCTTCAGACTGGGAGTCATCAGAGGAAGAATCACGTAGGGATGGAATAAAAGAAACATCTGAATCCGCATCCTGTTCCTCTGTATCACCCCACCTTTTTTTCTGTTGTACTGTTGTAATACTTGGAAGGGAACCTGTTTGTCACTAGGATCTTATTGGGTGCAGCCTATTTTGTTTCTAATTGTGGCCTCTTTTTTTCTTCACTGCTGATTGCATCTCGCTGATCTCTGAAAAAAGTGGAATAGATGCAGACTGAAGAATTCGAAGGGGATGATATCTGGTGTCTCAGAAGAGGTTCCATGTCAGGTCTGCAAAGACACAATGGCGACCGTGAAAACAGCAAGTGTTTCACAGCGACCAGAGATAGGGCAACAGGTGTATTTCCAGTGGGCTATGACCCACACACCCTTCATTGCAGGGGGCTTTGTCCCCCGCACTCCCCTTTCTATTGATACTAACTCTGAGGTTGTAGCAACTTGGGGGGGGGATACGAATATCGCCCTCTTTCTGGTCGCCGTGAAACACTTGCTGTTTTCACGGTTGCTGTTTTGTCTTCACCCACATCACGGGCTACCTTCAGAAGAGAGTTCCATAGGTGTAACTGATATGTGCTGATCTGGAGCTGGGGTTGCTCCTTGTTCTGGATGAGGGAGCAAGTCACTGCCACCTGAAGGGTCTGGGGTCTCATTTTCAAGGTCAGTGGGAGGTTGGAGGGCTGAGTTTGGTACAGTTTCCCCCTGAATTGAATGGGACTCAACCACAGCTGTGGTGAGAGGATGATTAGAAAGCCTGTCCATCTCTTCATTTGCTTTTTTTGCGGACCTTGACTGCTGTGCTTTGCCGATGAGATGGTCCTGATCTAGACCATCATCTTAGTTGTGCGAGGTCCAGGGCAGTTTTTATAGGACTGGCCCTTCTCTTCATAAATATTACAGCAGAACAAGTTTGGACAAACTGTGCTACTGTGGCCATACTCCATACGTAGCCCCCACCACTGCTGGTCACAGGTACTGCTGTAGTGGTTTAATGAGCCACACTTACAGCATGATCGATGTTGGCCCCTATAGAAACAGCCCTCTATCCTTTGCTCAAGGGAAACTGCTGGGAAAGTGGATTTAATGGTTACCCCCGTGCTTAAGTGCTACCCTAAATCTCCAACCTCCAGTCCATATTCTTCCTTTATCCAGAACTGCAGAACATCTCACTCTTCACATTTTGTATGTAACCAAAACAAAATGTCCATAACAGTGACTCCTTCGATACAGAAAGTGTAGTCACTACTTTAACTGCAGGCTTGGTAAGTGGTATGATCACACAAACAATGACTATAGTAATGCGTGTAGGGACTCCCTATTAGCTGATGCATGTTTGCACGTCATGCATGTCCGTGCAGGGCTGGTATTAAGGAGAGACAGACTAGGCAGCAGCCTAAGGGTTCTAATTGTGAGGGTACACCAAATCTACCTGTTTACTGGGCAGGCAGTAACCACCAAAAGGGATGGACCTGGGTGGGGAGGGGGCACTGATACCAAGTTTGCTTATGAGCAGTTAGGGACCTAAGGCCAGCCCTGTGTCCGTATCTGTTTAGAAGCATGGCTGGTGGGGCGGGGGCATGGAGGATCAGGAGCCCTTCCAACCTTGAGTTGCAATGCTGCTGTGTTCCGGCCACATATTTGTGGTATGTGGGATATTTCTTTATTTATTGATTCCAACTGGAGCCCGAATGAAAAAGGCAATTCACAGTAAACAAATGGAGTTAGGCATCACAGTCTACGAAAAATGAGACCTGTTGCGATGGGTTCCACTTATTAAAAGTTACGTGTAGCTGCATCTTCCCCACAAGCCCCAGTTTGACGGAATTATTTTTTATGAACCATTCATTGCAGCAGTTTCTATGTCTTCTAAATCAGCTACAGTCACTAGCTAAAGTTTTTCTACCCCTTCCTTTCTCCAGTTTCAGAAAATGATACTGAAAGTAATGAGATTAAAATGAAACCTGGTCAGAGATTTTACCTGGTACAAAACAAAAGTGACTGCTGCCTGATGAAACTCGGACGTGAGTCCCAAAAGGTTTTTGGTAGTGTAGTGGGTTGTGTAAACCTATTACTGCCTATGGCAAATTGCAGCTTGCTGGGAGAGTCTCGTAAAACATATTTGTGAGCTCTGGAGAGGTTAAAACAAAAATGCATCTTAAATAACTGGATGGTGGGAGGGTGAGGGTCTAAGGCTCTACAGTAGTTGGATCATATACTGAAAGCTGCTTGGTTCATACAGGTCTGACGTTATATGCCTGTGGTTGACTGGGATTTACAGTATTTGTTTCACAGGACCTATAGACACGGTGGCATATTTATAATGCTAATACAGCAGTGCTGGCTTGTTCATAGGCAGTTATTTTTCTTGACGTCTGGGGTTGATAAGAAAGACATTGTGCATAATCCACATCTCCTTCCTCCCTGTCAATAGGACCGTATTATACACAATGACCTTCCAGCTGGAGAGAGAATTCACTACTCTGCCACTTGCAACATCAGTGCTGCTCATGCATCCCAATAGAGTGGGGACTGGCTGCTGAGGTGGTGCATGGTTATAGCGCTCTCTTATAGTGCTTCAACGTGCTGCCTTTGCTAAGCATCCTTGACTGCAGCATCCTGATGCTGGGAGTCAGATCCGTAATGCAAACCTTGTTCTGCTTTCTGAAAACTAGTGATTTGTGTTCATGTTTTTTTGTATATTTCCTTACGTACACCTTTTGTGTCCTTGATGATGGTCCTTACTGTTGATTATGTTTTCAGATCTGTTTACGTGACATCACATTACATTGGTTAAAGCTTTATGCACTGGAGAAGCTCCCACAAGGTCTGGGATCAGGGTCTTTGCATACTGATTATCTTAGTCATGAGAAAACAGATTCTGTAGATGTTAAATACAGCAGAGAAAAAAAAGATATATATATATTGCAAAAAAAATTCATTAATGCATCAGTTAGGGTTGCTGCGACAAAAGTAGGGAAATGTGGCATTAGGGTTTCCAACCCTAACGCCGACCCCCACCCTGCAGGCATCAAAAGGCGTGGGGTGTGCCTAGCGGTTGTCAACCCTACTGCTCACCCCATTCCATGAGTAAGTAATCTGAGATGGGAACAGTATATAAGAAGGGGGTGAGCATTAGGGTTGACAACCACTATGCACACCCCACACCTGTTTCTGCCTGAAGGGGTGGGGTGGGGAGTTAGGATTGGAAACCCTAATGCCACATTTGTTAGGATTGGAAACCCTAATGCCACATTTCTCTACTTTTGTCATGGCAGCCCTAACTGATGCATTAATTACATTTTTTTTGCAATGAATTTCATGACTTTTTCAGACAATTTAGTTGTATCCTTATTTGCCGGTGGGAGCGCAGAGCCCTTTGAGCCTTGCATTCCCACTCTCTATAATTGTCCTTCTTTGACTGTGGGAGCATAGGGCCCTTCAGGCCCTATGCTCCCACCCTCCAGAATTGTCCTTCTTTGGCCTTAGGATTGCAGGCCCAAAGAGCCCTGCGCTCCCACCCACTGTAATTGTTTCCTTATTCGAGTGCTGGAGCACAGGGGCTCTCCAGGCCTTGTGCTCCCAGCCATTCATAATGTTTGTGCCCTGCACTTCCATGCCTCCTTAGATACATATATATATATATATATATATATATGTGTGTCGGATGCACATAACTGTACAATTGTTACATATTTTTACCCCACATTGTCAACATACACTTCTTATGAAATTTGCAAATCATGACCAAAAGGTCATTTCGTCAGTGGACTATGCAGTCACCTTTTGGGCTAGATTTGCATAATTCCACCAATATTGCTCATAATGTGGGGTCTGAAAAAGGCCACTGAAAATTTGATATAAAAACATACAAAAATGGCAAAGCTATACAATAAAGTTAATGAAACCTTTTTCTTGATAGGATCCTTTTCCATGAGATTGAAAAAGGATCCTTTCTCCTGAAAAAGGATTAAAAAAAGACCTAAGTCCCAATTCCTTTTTCACGAGTACGAAAAAGGATCATGAAAAAGGATTCTATCTTTCAAAAAAGGATTGAAAAAAAAAAAACGAAGTCCCAAATTCTCTTTCGCAAGATAGGATACTTTTTGCAGTCCTTTTTCATACTCATACTCTTAAGGATTTCATTTTGCAATAAAGGATTAAAAAAAAACACTATGTCCAAATCCTCCACTACCCCGAGTAGCAATCCTTTGTTGTGAGAACTAAAAAGGACTCATGAAAAAGAAATTAGCGAGTTGCGAAGAAGGATTTAAAATGGAAAACAAAAATGGCATGCAGGGTAGTTTTTCGGCCAGATAACTTCAGAATCCACCTAGCAGAGTCACGATGAACAAGATACATGTGTTGGTGTCTGAGGTTCACTTCATTTTTGTAGGGTGTCAAATTTTTTGGGGGGGAAAAACTGAAAACAAGATGGCTCACTAAAAAAATAAATTTTTTCTTGCAAAAAAGGATTGGCCCCTCAGGAAAAATAATCTTTTTTCGTGAGACCAAATTCCTTTTTTGTTTCAGGAATCTATCCTGGAGAGTGAAATTCTCATTAAAATTAATTGGAACTTAAAAATTTAATAACTTTGGAACAGATTAATATTTTTCACCAAACAAACACAGGGCAGTTCTGTGACCCATGCACTTTGCACTATAGAAATTCCACACCAAATTTCCACATCGTCTGGGTGCAAGGAAATGAGAAAAAAACTGTGAAAAAGGACAAATTTAAAGTTTTTGCACTATCAGGGTCTCAGAATCCGCACATCCAACCAGAATGAAACTTGGCACGTCAAGAGATATACCCCCACGAGACAGCACATGCCAACATTTGTGCAAATCTGTTGAACGGTTGCAAAGTTATTAAAGTGCAAAATTTGAGATTTAACATTAAAGTGCCTACTCAACCCTTAGTATGGGGGCGCGACCACACCCCTATAATTATAGTGGTGCGGTAGCGCCACTGTTGTTAGGGTTGAGCAGGGGTTTCAATGTTAAACCTCAAACTTTGCACTGCAATAACTTTGCAACCATTAAATGGATTTGCACAAACTTTTCGCATGCGCATCTTGTGTGTGGTAGATCGCTTGACATGCTAAGTTTTGTTTCGATCGTATTTGCAGATTCCAAGCTGTGCATAATGCTAAAACTTTTTTTTGCGCTTTTTGTTTTGTCATTTTGCTGCGCCCAGACAGGTTGGAATTTTGGTTTGATATTTTCAGAATAGAAAGGGCTTGCCTCAGAGAAGTGCCTTTCACTTGTTTAGTGACAAAATATTAATTCTTTCCAAAGTTATTTAATTCAAAGTTTTGAGTTCTGAGCATGCTCAGTTCAGACGTTTGAATTGCTCCCTAGAATGGCAAAGCAATTTGGTCTCATGAAAAATTATTCTTTGTTGTGGGGGGCCAATCATTTTTGTGAGGAAAAAAATCCCTTTTTCGTGAGATGCCATATTTGTACTTTAATATCTTTGCAACCATACAACAGATTTGCACGAAATGTTGCATGCATGGTTTCAGAGGGCAGATCTCTTGAATTTCCAAGTTTCCTTCCAGCCACATGTTTGGATTTTGAGATCTGGACAGCAAAAAAAGCTTCAAAATCGCCATTTTGTTTTGCTGTTTTTGTTTTTGTCATCTAGCGTCCAGACGGTTTGGAATTTGGTCTGAAATTTTCAGAGTAGAAAGGGTTTGGCCACAGATGTGCCTTTTGCTGGTTTGGTGAGGAAATATTAACCTATTGCTAAATTATAAGGATTTGCAGTTTCGGTTCTAAGCATGCTCAATAGGGTCTTTTGGATAGACGTTTGATGCCCTACTGAGCATGCTCAGAACCAGAATTTCAAATGCTTATAACTAGGGAACAGATTCATATTTTTTCACCAAACCAATGAAAGGCACCATTCTGTGGCATACCCTTTCTACCCTGAAAACTTCAGGCCAAAATTCCAAACTGTCTGGGCAGTAGGTGATGGCAAATAATAGGCACACTTCTGTTTTCCTAAAAATGCACTATCCGAATCTTGGAATCCTCACATCTGACTGGAATGAAACTTGGTAAATCAAGACACCTTGCCCTCCACACTGTCAATGCAAAATTTAGTGCAATTCTGTTGAACGGGGACAAAGCTATTAATATATTTATGTACAGTGTATCTATATTCACTGCAAAAAACTTTGTTAATGCACCAGTTAGGATTAAAGCCACAAAAGTAGGGAAATGTGGTGTTAGGGTTTCCAACCCTAACAGCCCATTCCCACCCTGCAGGCAGCAACAGGAGAAATCATTACAGTTTGCCCTGTCCTGCATATTCACAAATCAGGTGTGGGGTGTGCCTCGCGGTTGTCAGCCCTAATGCTCACCCCATTCCATCATTAAAGAAGCTGAGATGTGTGGAGTATGTGAGAATGTGATGAGCATTAGGGCTGTCAACCTCGAGGCACACCCCACACCTGATTTGTGAAGATGCTGGAGAGGGCAAACTGTAATGATTTTTCCTGTTGCTGCCTTCAGAGTGGAATGGGGTGTTAGGGTTGGAAACCCCAACACCACATTTCTACTTCTGTGGCTTTAACCCCAACTAGTGCATTAATGAAGTTTTTGCAATGAAAAAAAAAATTATATATATATGTATGTGTGTGTATATATATATATATATATATATATACATATTTTTTTTAAGAAATCTTTATGCACCTTCCAGCCAACAGTCTCCATCAACCTCGACCTCCCAGCTGTATTACCTACCTTTCTTGGGATTTTCCTGTTACCTTGAGAGAGCCCCTCTGATACACCACCCAGAGTGGAAGTGCGGGGGTGGGGGGACCCCTTATTAGGGATCAAATCCAGCACTGAGGTCCAGGGCCCAGTCTGCTGTGCCCTTTAGGCCCATCCAGTCTGTCCCTTGTCCCTGCCTATTCTATCACCACAGACCCTAGTTGGTCATACAGTAGGTGTCACTTCCTCCACATTCCTCCAAGTAATATGTTCCTGTGCCTATCCCATGTATGCTTGAAACTCCCCACAGTTTTTGCCTCCACTACCTCCTCTAGCAGGCTCTTCTAGTCATCCACCACCTTTTCTGTGAAGTAGTACTTCCGCACATGTCTCTTAAACTTCCTCCTTTTTAGCTTTGTTGCATGTCCTCTTGTTCTGGTGCCTGCCTTTCTCTGAAACAGACTCTCCACTTGCACCTTGTTCACTCCTGTGAGGTACTTAAATGTTTCAATCAGGTCCCCTCTTTGCACTCCTCTTTTCCAGGGGTACTTGTTGAGTTCCTGCAGCATTTCTTCATATGGCTTCTCATACAACCCCCTTATGATTGTGGTTGCCCTCCTGCATGCCACATCCATCCTTTCAGTGTCCTGGCGGAAGTGTGGCCTCCTGAATTGGACAGTACTCCAGGTGGGACCTCATCAGTAAGTGATACAGTGGCAGCACCACTTTTTTCCTCCTTCTAGAAATCCCTCTCCCACTGCACCCCAGCATCCTGCTAGCCTTTCCCACTGCTTTGTCACACTGCCCAGTTGCCTTGAGGTCATCAGATGTGATGACCCCTGGGTCTCTTTCTTGCTTGGTGACAGTAAGTTCCACTCCTCCTTCTTATACACACAGCCCCTGGGTTTGACAGCCTTAAATGCATAACCTTTCACTTTTTGGCACTGAAACCCAGCTACCACCCCCTGGATCATTCCTATAGTTTCCTCAAATCCTTTGGCATTCTCTGCACCCCTTTCTGAGTGCCAACTCTGTTGCAGATTTTTGTTTCATCTGCAGATACATCCATCTTACCCTCAAGCTCCTCTGCAATGTCACTCATGAAGACATTGATGAGGACTGGTCCCAGCACCAGATTCTGGGCTGTAAACATGCAGCAGCACATGCAACGGGTATGTGCACCACAAGGCCCAGTGCGTCTCTCCACCTGCCATTGTCGACTGAGTCGTGCCACTCTGGCATGTGTAGGTGGTGCTCCTGCAGTGTGAAACTGATGGCTTCCCTCCTGAAGGAGAAGAGGGCCTCTGGGATGCTCAGTCCTCCTCCCACTGACTGGCCCCCAGTGACCTAGGCTTGTTCCTGAACACAGTTCACTGGCCTTGTGTGCAGTAACCCTACTGCTGCACCAATGGATCGGTCCCAAGTACAGCAGAGAATATTGATGGAAACCTGGGGGGGTCCTATATTTAGCTCTCCTTTATTTCCAGTCTGAAAACTACTAAAGTTGACCCAAATAGAGAAACACATACATGGCTATATAGAAGGTGACGACAGAAACACACTTGAAGTCCTTCCACGGTTTACCCTTAAACTACTCACTGGAGAAGCAGGGGCTTCATTTTGTACTTTAAGAAGTCCTTTGACACCATGGCATATGAAAAGCTTCCATGCAAAGTCCACCTGTGTAGTGTACTTCACATATGGCATATACCGGGTTCTGGACCCTCCCAGGAAATATACTCCCATGCAGCAGCATTGGCATATTCCAGACCACTGATGCTTCTCTTCCATTCCAGGAACCTTTCTCTTCACAAGACCATCACAAGGAACATTCCTGTTATGCAAACTGGCACAAATATCCAAGCATCCAACTCCTTTACAGAGCCACCCATTACCTCATGCAAACAGATCACACAACCCTCGAAATCTCCTGGCACATAGCTGCCTCCACGTACCCTAACTACTCCATCCTACCAGGTACCAAGACTTGTAACAGAATCCACTGTTACCCCTTTAGATTATGTCTGGCGTCACTGAAATGCAAGGTCCTACAGGTGTTTTCCCCATTACCAAGGAGTTCTCATGCATATCCAGGATATGATGTGTACTATATTATTTTCAGGAAGTGTGCAGCTATGTCATCACAGAGACTGGCAGATGCCTGACTGACTGCTTTAGAGAACACTACAGAGCTGTCAGGAATGGAGGCCCATATTAATCCATTGTGTCGTATTTTACATGTAGTAACCATAATAGCATGTGGCTTCAGAAACTAAAACTGATCCATTTGAACACTGCTGTTCTGCAGCTGTCTCACTCATCTCTTTTAAACCTAGCAATTAAAAAAGGAGGCCGTCCCGCCGGCGCAGAGGAAAGATTCACTGCTGCGATGCCAGTGACCCAGGTTCGGGAATGGACACGGGCATCCGAGGGCCGGCTGGGGGAGAGAAGGCTTGAGCATCTGATGACTACTCACTTTCTCTCTGGGGGAGGGTGGAGTTGAGGCCTGGCGCCTGCTGACTCCTTGTGGAGGCTGGGAGAACAGCAGTCTATCGGGGTCCCACTGCCTAGGGTGGCATGACAGACATTGGCATCTGTCTTGACATCCTGCACATCACACTTCCACGGGAGAAAAACGGAGGAAAAATGGTACACTGGCCGGTTGGTTGATGGCCTCCTGGACCCTCGTTGCCAGAGCTCCTGGACCACTAACTGCCACCCCAGCATCACCCAGGACCACTGGCAGACCGGTAAGGCTAATTGCCTTTGCAGGAAGATGACTCACCTGATGCAGGAATACATTTGGGTACCCTGGGTGGCTGCAATGTGGGGCGGTGGGTAGAAGGGAGTAGCCCCAGGACGAGCAGTCCTTGAGAGACCTGAAGGAGTGATTGGCTGATGTGCGGGTGGAGGAGCATAAAAAAAAGAGAGAAATGGGAAATATGGCCACTCTTTTTTTTTTTGTTTTGTTACACATCCTTGCTGTGTGATGCCTTCGCTGTTATAATTTAAGTGGCATGGCACACTATGGGGGTGTTAAAAAAACACCTCATTACACAATACTTCCCATGTATGATTCTGTATGTTATGTTGCTATGCCAGTAATATCATTTTGTTCAAATGTGTCCTATATTTTCCACATGTACAACCACTGTTAGCAGCTTCTCTGCTTCTTATGTTCAAGCAGTTGGAATTTTCTTTGGAATTTAACTTAGGGTCACTTGTCTCCCAAGCTGCATATTTCTTAAACGAGCATGATATAGCATGGCTTGCAAGTAAAGACACAGTTTACTGGGGGATGAGGGCGAGGGTGTTTGCCTGCAGTCTAAATGCCATCATATGCAGGGAATAATAATCTTCTGCTTCATTTACAAAGATAGTGCATGCATACTGTATCAGTCTGTTCTGTTTTGGCAGTGTATTTAATGTTCTCTTAGGGACCTGAACTGTGCTTGCAAATAGGCAATCAGTGTTCCCTATTCATTATTTTAGCACGTGGGCCACCACCCTCTATATATATATATATAAATTTTTTTTTTTTACCACCACCTTATATTTGTAGCCATTGGCCTAATTTTTTGTTCTAAAATCCTCCAAAATTGCCTTTTACTGTCATCCTTTTTCTGAATTACTACCCTGGTTTTGATACCAGCATTCTAACCCTTACTTAAAACCACTTACATACGTGTACAGTGTATAGGAGGCCCAAGGAATAATGCACCTTTGGCCCTGATCACCACAACCACCGCTCTATATTTGCAGGCTTTGGGGAACCCTGGCAATGTATGTCTAGTGCACACCCACCAGGTTAACAAAAACTAAGAAACAAACACCAAGAGAGGTCCATGGATGACAGGGTGTGTGGGCATTCTATAATAACTGCATGCCTTTGGTGGGCTGTGGATGACAGGTGCAGTCGTAGGCTTTCAGCCACCTAGGAAGTGAGATAATTACTGAACAGCTCACCCTCTGGTGTGTGCATATGTATAAAAAGCTCAAACATGTTATAGATGGAGATATACTATAGTAGCCGTATTATATCCTTTTGTCTAACAGCTGATTGCTACTCAGCCTTGGGGAACTGTATTGCTGTGTCAGATTTGCAGCTACAAGTTCCAGGCCCAGTTTTGACTAAAGAATGGGAAAAAAAGAATGCAAACTAATCCTGATGGCACAGTAGGTTTCTGTAGCACAAGACAAATGAGTTGCATACTAGATGGAGACAGTACGTTTCCTGTCCCCCAGACCTACCTATTTATATTCAACCTAAGTGTTACAAGCTTCTCTTGCATAACCCCGTTCTCAGTATTGCTGGTTTCCTGTGAACATTTATGTTGAAAAATTGGATGCTACTGTCGAGGGACATTGGATTGAAGCAGTGCTTCTTTCTGCTGCTCCACTCAAAAAGAGAAAATGAAAATACTGGGGAGATGCAACAGTGAGTTTTTTGAAAGGGCTTGCAGACAGAGATGTATTCTGTGTTGGAAAAATTCTGCTTGATTTGCAGTGGTCTTAGGATATGCTGTTTGACTTCAAGTGGCTGTTTAGTGCTCTACAAGGGGAGGGTGCAGCAGGGGTGGAGTAGGCCTGGGCCAGATGTTCGGCCTTTTATTGAAAGCTGCAGCCAGTCCCAGAGTACATCCCCTTCTCAGGGATCGTGGGATGCGTCAGTCCACATAAGTACTGCCATTTCCCTGAAGGCACAGCTGCATTTTGTTTTGTTACTAATGTGAACTGTGGCATGGAGGAGGGCTGAAGTCCATAGCAGGTGAGCACACATGCCTCAGCTGGATGGCTTTCTGGGATGGGTGAGCACATCTTTTAAGGCACCGCTGTATCTGCTGTAACAAACTCTTTCCATCCAGACACTGGGATTGTAGAGTGCAAAAGGCATCATGCATGCTGTACTTTGCCCGCCCATCTGTGACACACCCACTCCCTGCCCCAAGCTCCAGCTTTCTGTAAGGGTTCACCTGCTGTGGGGCATTGGGGCAGCACAGCAGGGCAGAGGAGATAATGCATCCGTGGGTGTCCAGTAGATATCTGGGATACACAGAAACTGACTCTGTGTGGCATATATCATGGTCTGGATGCAGATTGCAGTGAAATGTACACCATGTGGGACCAAGATTCCTCTGGGGATCCAGCCCCTGTGAGGGCGCTTTGATATTCATAAAATAAAGGGTTTTATATCTCAGAGTTAAAAATAAATAATAAACAAATGCCAGGCTCTAGAAGTGTGCAGTGCTGCAGGGCCGCAATGACCAAAACAAGACCGTCATCGACAGTCACTAAAATCGACACTGGAAGGGTTCAGTCGCACCAATAACTTGGAAAAAAGTCGTACACAGCAAAGATTTGTGTCTATCTAATAACTTGAAAAAAGTCACATGCTGAGGGTGACTGGGTGTTGGGTGAGGTTCTTGGCCCTCAGGGAGGGAGCGCATGATCCACCTGGCATTTGCTCACTGTGGCGGACTGAGGCTACACCCTCAGCTGTGACTTGATGGACCACTTTTCTGTCTCCTTATTTCCTAGCTACCAAAACTTCTGTTAAGCAACAGTTTAACGCTTTTCTCTTTGCTTTTCTTCTTTTGCCCCCCTACCCTAGGTTGGCCACCTAGCGTAACACTTTACTATCCCTACTAAACTTCCTGCTAGTTCTCTCTTTTCATTCTTTTTCCATTTCCATCCATCTAGTCCCTGGAATGATGCCAAACACCCGAAGAGGTTTTGTGTAAAGTGCATAAGTGCATTTTGTGTACAAAAAAACATGAAGGCTATTTTAAAGAGGAATACGTACAGTTAATAAAGCCTTTTTAAATAAAAGGATTCAGAAGTCATATAAAACAATAATAATTTCCGGATTAGTACAGTTATACAAAATCCTAAAGATATTTTCATAAATTCACATTATAAACCTGTTACTGTATGAAGCTAAACAAAAAAACGGTGGTATGCTTTATAAAAATGCTTAGTCATTATGAATCAGAGATACAGAGAATCAATATCTGTGGAGATATACACTGTACCTTTAATTGAACCAGGAAGTCCCCTGGAACAAACAAACTCCCTTGGTTTTAAAACGGCATATCCAGACATGAAACAGCTTGTTCAGACATGAAAATAGAAAGGGCTTAGTCAGGTGACCCCACCAAAAATATATAAAACCTCTTCACTGAGTTCACTTCAGTGTAGTCCAGTTGAGTTCAGCCCTGAGAGAGAGGAGAGAGGAGAGAGGTTCTATTGCTACTGTAGACAAGCTCCTGAATGCAGATTAAAAGGGTCTTAGAAGCTGTAAGATCCAGGACTGTATTATGTGATAAACTACTGATGTTAAGTAGTGATTTTCTTTGCAATTTTTATGTTTTCTTTTATTATTTTTTGAACTTTTGAAAAATAAATATCACACCACTGTGTGTTTTAAACCTGTAAATTTGCCTTGTCTAAAGTTTATTCCCACATGCTGTGACACTCACCAAGCTGATGGCCAACCCAGGCACAGCAGTGGCATCTGCTGTGAAGGCAGCCACCCGCCCTCCTGCTCGCCCTCCAGACCAGAGGAAGGGTGCTGCCATGTCAACCCCTTTGACAGGGTGGGGGATGGTGGGAAAAATGGGGATAAAAAAATGAAAAAGTTGTCAGTTAACAAATATTATTTTTTGTTTAGCATATCTTGACAGCAAGGGCAGGGATTCCTTTCGCTGTCTCTACTAACTATAAGCCTAGCCTTGTCACTGCCTGTCCATTGTCTCTTTCTTATGGCAGGCAACACCCATAACCTGAAGCTTGCCATTTTGCATGAGGGCCTGACAGGCATCTCCTTTAACACTGGCCAGGGCCTGGATTATTACTCGGAGCAAAGCCGGCTGACCAAAAATGAACAGACAGTGCAGCTCATTGGGATGAGGGGTGTGGAGGGTGGGCTTCTGCTTACCCCAAGTTCTGCCATATCTTCCTCTGATTTTCTCTCCTTCCACTGTGTCATTGGGTGAATGCATCTGCATGTTGTTCCAGACTTTCATGTGCTTCCCATGCTATTGGGACGAATGCATCTGAACAGTGTTCCTAATGTGCAGGTCACCCCTTCCCCCCATGCCAGTGGATGGACGCATCTGCACATAACTCCTGGTGCCCTTCCCATACCATCAGGTGGCTGCATCTGCACATTGTTTCTGGTGCCCCCCCCCGGTACCATCATTTGGATGCATTTGCACGTTGTTCCTGATGTGCAGGTGCCTCTCCCCCATAACACTGGATGCAGCTATCAGGTAGTAGCTGTTTCCTCCAACCAGTCATGCCTCAGAGATAGCCATGCTGTTTTTTTATGTAATATTACAGACAGGAACTAATCTTGGTTTGAACAGAGGTAGCTCAGGCTGCCTGCTGCTAGGCTCTGTAACACAACCTCTGCACCACATGAGCTGCATTTCACTGCAGTGGGCTCAAGCAGCACTTTGTTGTAGAAAACTATGTTACCAAAACTAAAATATCTCAGAATGATAGGAAACAATATCACCACCTAAAAACTGCAATAAGTGGTCTTAGTTCTAATTATTTAGAGAAAAGAAGTCTGTTGCGATGCTCAAGGTTATATACTATATTGAGAAAAATCATGTTTCAGTATGACATGGCCCACGTTGGGCTTCTTAAAAGGTGGCAAGCCTACTGCATGTTGTTCCTGATGTGCCAGTACCATGCCTCTAACCCCAAACCATCTGGTAATTGCATCTGCATGTTGTTGCTGACAGAAACATAAGGGCATAGAAAATGTCAGCAGATAAGGACCGCTGGGCCCACCCTGCCTGCCCATTTTTCTTAACCTTCATTTTTTGCTGCAGACCAGACTTGATCTACAGCTCCATCTCTTCCCCACTGATGTGCAGGTATCATCTCCCCACCGCCCAAGCCATCAGGTAGTTGCATCTGCATGCTGATCCTAACATGCAGGCACCATCCTCCCAAGCCATCAGGTAGTTGCATCTGCACGTTGATCCTGACATGCAGGTACCATCCCCCCAAGCCATCAGGCAGTTGCATCTGCATATTGATCCTGACATGCAGGTACCATCCCCTCAAGCAATCAGGTAGTTGTATCTGTACATTGATCCTGATGCGCAGGTACCATACCCCCCCAAGCCATCAGTTAGTTGCATCTGCATATTGTTCCTGATGCGAAGGTACCATCATCCACTCCCAAGCCATCAGGCAGTTGCATCTGCATGTTGATCCTGACATGCAGATACCACCCCCCCCCCCAAGCAATCAGGTAGCTGCATCTGTATGTTGATCTTGATGCACAGGTACCATCCCCTACCTCGCAAGCCATCGGGTAGTTGCATCTGCACATTGTTCCTGATGTGAAGGTACCATCATCCACTCCCACACCATCAGGTAGTTGCATCTGCATATTGTTCCTGATGTGCATGTACCATCCCCCACCTCGCAAGCTATCAGGTAGTTGCATCTGCACGTTGTTACTGATGTGCGGGTACCATCCTTCCACTCCTCCAAGCCATCAGATAGTTGCATCTGCGGGTTGTTCTTGATGTGCAAGTGCTGACTTCGCTCCTACTGCCTGCTGACAGCCCTAGCCCTCTGGACTACCATGTGACAGTCGGGGTGCAGGATCTACCATCCTCCCTACCTGGATTAGGTGAGCATCTGTACAGAAACTCAGTTTTGTTTTGCCTGTCCGCTACCAGTATCCTAGACTCGGGGCTCAACCCTGGATCACCAGCACGTCAGATTACTGCATGCTGCCTGGTTCTTAAAAGCACTATTTTTCAAGGGTTAGCCTTTGACCATAGATGGAATGTTTTTTAATTAAGAAGAAACTCATGAGTATGAACAATCCCTTTGAAAGTTTCAATTGTTTTAGTGTCCAGCAGAATTTATTTAACTACCCCAGCCCAGCCGTAAAAAACTGATATTTACGGGTTACTTTTTAATTAGAAATAATGTCTTGTAGAATTACAGTGATGAATCATTTTGTCAATATATTGAATGCTGTAACCCTCATGAAAAATGGCTCAATTGACAGTTGCCAGAGTAGCCTAACCCAGCAATTTGTGTTTCAGAGAAGACTATACTCCTTAATTCCGATGAGAAAAAATTACACGAGGAGGTTCCCCCCAACTACACTAAAGCAGATTAAGGGCCACAAGGTCAGACAAATGATGTCTCATCAGAAAACAAGCCTCCATACTGAAAGTTAATTCTGCCCCCGAGAAAAGAAATAAATGACTTGCTTAAAGGCAACTCATCCCTTTGCTTTAAAGAAGGCAACAATGTCTTTTTTATTCTAAGAATTTGGGGGGCGTTTGGGATGTACTGAAAAGGACATGATTAAACCTAAAGAAGGGAGCACTGTTTGTCATTTGACACACTGTGACATTTTTATTTTACAGCACATAGCTGCAGGTTCAGCATTTGAAAAGAAAAGGAGGTTGTGTAGTTGTATGGTGGGGGGGTAATGATTCCCCCTTAAAAGCTGTTTTTGACTGTGTAGAGCTGAAAAAGATTGGGGGGGGGGCGGTATACTATGCAGATTCTCTCTCTGTCTGGAAAGAGACTGGTAGTATAGCCAAGAGTTAGAGTAATGACCTGTAAATGAGCTTGATACATCCAGCAGACCTGGGTTTGTTTCCCCACAATCTCCACTTGCATACTGTGTGACTCTGAGCAAGTCACTTAACCACCCGGTGCTCCAGGGTTGCCCCTGAAAACAGGCACTTGTGCCAAGCGGGCCTTACTCAATTTCTAAAGAATACAAAAACCAAAACATGCAGGCGGAAACTAACAGCAACTATGACAGATTCTTAAAAAAAACCCTGTTGAGCGTTCATCACATGGTGGGGGGGGGGGGGGCAGAACTCTGTCC
This sequence comes from Neoceratodus forsteri, assembly GCA_016271365.2. NCBI lineage: Eukaryota > Metazoa > Chordata > Ceratodontiformes > Ceratodontidae > Neoceratodus > Neoceratodus forsteri. Next base: position 1,229,534,903 of record CM057453.1, on the reverse strand, counting down.
CTGAAACTGCAGAGAAAAAGAGGCAAAATGCGGGGCTCTATCATCAAATCATGGAGAAGCTTGGCCCCATTCTCAGTTGTAATCGTTGGCACTACGTTTTTGTAGTGACCACTTAGCACCACTGCTGCTGTTGTGACCTCTAAAGCTGTGCTTAATGGGGCTACATGCACTTCCCAGGTGCTCCCAGAAGGCACTGTCAGTGCCAGGTAGGGGGCAGAGGCTGCAGTGCAAATGAACCAGAGTTATATGGCGTGGCAAACCTTGCAAGCCCAGTCGCAGGCACTTGTGCCTCCTGTGGTTACCATTCACTAAAGGCAGGTGGGTGATGGGGGAGATGTCACTGAGACCAGCTATAGATTGTCAGAGGATGTAGCAAGCTCTTGAGTGGAGCATGACCAGGCCACCCGTTGAGATTGTCCAGTAGAGGGGAATCACTTGGACCACAACAGCAAGCCACATTAGTAAGAGTATATCCCCTGTACTTAAAATGTGACTATCCATGGGGGGGGGGCCTCGGATACTGGAACATCAGGGCTGAAGTAACTTGGTTGGGAAAGGGCAAATGCATCCAGGCGGAAAGCCTTTGTCCACAAAGATGTGACCTGGGATGATAACGTGCTGTAACCTGGTTGCAGGTGCATGCCGGTCCATTTGCTGGATCAGTCACATTTGCACACATTAACGTGTGGGCCAGACATCTGCATCCCATCATTGTGGGGAAATCATCCCCTGATGACGTGTACCTTCATTTGTGTATGGCACCATTGGGTAGTGGTGCAACAGTGTGTTCAAAAAGCAACAGGATAGTTACTGAGAATCTTGTGCAGAGTCTCCGAACCCTGTGTAATTATTAGTCTAATTATTCATGAGGCCAGCATGTGCTCTAACTGGCTGCTGTACTGGGCTGTAGTGCCTTAGGAATCCATGGTACAATTAATAGTGGCACAGGTATATGTAGAGTTTATTTCTAATATGCCATTTTTATAACAAATAGATTAGATTTAAAAGGGCAATAATGCCATTAGACCCAGGTATTTCTATGGACTTAAATGTCCTTGCTTGGGCCTTAGGCCATAAACCCCCCTCAATGGCTGGGCATTAATCCCTAGGAAATGCCTTGTTACTTGGGCATTATTGCTTAAATAAGTGATGGGAAGGGGTGCTAGATATCCATGCACCTAAGCAGACATGTATAGCAGAGGCTTCTCTACCAGGAACTTTGAAAGTGCAAAAAAAAAAAAAAAAACACTTTTTTGTTCCCTTGAAAATAATAATTTACTTTGGCTGCTTGTTGCACTGTAAGTGTTCGGGTCACCAGTGGCCACCAGAACAGGTGTAACAGGAGAAGAAAGGCAGAGCAGCTGCAACCCAGTGGTGTGAGGAGAAGAGCCTAGATCAGGTTGAAAGATGCAGGAAACAGAGGGGCCCTGGCAATCTGTGCTGCCAACGATGAAAACTATGGATGCCAAAATTAAAATGATATTGGGCCAGCTAGTAGCACAGCATGCTAAATTAGATGTAGTTGCAGAAACAGCCAATTCAGTGGATGATTGCTCTTCCCAGGCGATGATGGACATAACTAAGCTAATTATCCAAGAATATAGGGCTTACATTACTGCCTGGAAGCCCTAGAGAAACAGCAATGGCAGGTGAACATCAGAACTGTTCTTCTTGCAAAGGGAGGGGCCTAAAATCACTGCTTATTTATTGACCGTGCAGGTGAAGGGCTTGACAGTATGGGACAACAGTCTGATATTTGGCATAAAGAGAGCATACTGGGTAAATTTAAGGGCTACTCAAAACCCACCATTACTCTCCCCATATGGTCTAGATGGTGTTGGACTGTATAGACTCAAGGGATGACCTTTTGCGGCTGGCTCCTGGTAGTCACCCAATGCAGCATGATAAGAATACAGTCCATATATTCTCTGACAAGTCCTTTATTATCTTGTCCTGCCACAAACAGTTTGATGTAGTGTGACAGAAGCTATAAATGTAGGGGATAGTGCACTCACCTTTGATGCCAGCAAGGCTCAGGATAATGTACGGTGGAAAATCGTACCATTACACTGACATGAAGGAAGCTGGCAAATAGGTTGCTATGTGGGAGATGACATTTAATTGCCTTGAGATTGAACAATTGGGAGGAGGGAGACTGAACTTTTGGTCTCATATAAGTTTGAGCTGGGGTAGTGACACTATGTGAAATGCAAGCGCAGCACGGTACCTGTAATTGTAAGTTTATACCCCTGAATTTATTTTGTAGGCATGTTCCTAAATATGAAGATAAGCGTCTGTGTTTATGCAATGTTTAATACAGTGTGAAGGCACTACATCAGAAATGGGGGCCTTAACTTGGAATGACAGTAGCCAGCTTTTTCATAAACATCACTGTATGATCATTTCTAAAATGGTGTCCTCCATCTGGTCGACCACGGTTTCTTCATGGGTTCAGTGTGGATGCCGGATCCTTGTTTGCATATAGACTCTTTTTTTTTTTTTTTTAAAGTTATTATTATGCAGTTGCCTTCAGAAGGAGTTTGTTCGCTGCTTAGGACTGGAAATGTTTGGTAACTATAAGTTCTCCAAGTGCTGCTACTGTATAACTGTTCAAGTTTCCTATGCAGAATGTGTTATTCCACCTGGTTTTCAGGTTGCATGGGTGAGTGTTGTGTATGCAGTATGCAGTTTGGTGGGGGTGAGGAGACACTCCGATATCGAGACTTATTTGTCTCTGAAGATACTGGGTTTTTATGAGGCACAGCGGCAGAAAGAATTAGCATCACCTAATGTCACAAAGTTGCTTCAGTGCCCTGTAGCTGTGTGGTTGGTTGCATATTAAGCTAAACAAGTGGTAAAGATAGTTTTTATATCTCCCATGAAGTTTTTGCAGAATGTAAGAGTACCTAAACTGGTACTATGTGTCTGCACAATCTCTGTGATGTTTGTACTTTAACGTTGATGTCTCACATGAGAAATTCTATGCATTTGTTTAATTTAAAACAGCAAAAAAATAGTAATTTAAAAAACATGATTTCTTGTTAATGAAATGCGACACTGATGAAATAGCAATGTGGAATATACATTTCTGCATTGCCATGAACAGTATTGGGTAGCATGTCTCTGTTAGATGGAGGGCTTCTCAATGGTAAAATGAGGGCTATCAGTCCTAATTAGGTAGAGAAGAGCTGTATTGATTTCAAAGAGGTTCTGTGGAAACAATTCACAATATGAAGTCCTTTTTTATTTGATTGTAGAGATTTTCTTCCCAATCTTGTTCATCTCACAAAGATATACCCTGATCCGAGGGATACACCCTCTTCAGCCCGTCAGCCCCCATCCTAAGGGGTCTTGTACCTAAATCCCAATGGCTCCCCTTGTATGGCAGGAGCCTGGGGGTGTCCTTCCACCGCCCCCCCCCCGAGGCTGTCCACTATAAATATCCAGTGATGGCAGGCATGGGGAGCCAGGAATCAAGGCCATCATATCGATGGCACTCTTTTTTGTGTGTTTGTGTGTTTCCCCTCCTCCCCTTGCCATGAGCGGATCTCTGCAGTGCCTCAGCTGCACAGAGCAATGTCCAGGGGAGGAAACAAACTCCACTGTCAAACTGCAGGGGTCGCTGCAGCACTGATTGCCCAGCGCCTGCCTCCTGAGCCCACAGCGCACTGCCGAGCAGCAGCCGCTGCAGTGAAGCCCACTTCCTGATGTGGTGTCCCGAGCTCACTCCCGAATTTGGGTTGCCTGCACGTCAGCACTGCCATCGGGGAGGCAGGAAGTCCGTTGTTGACTTGCACATTATTACAAAATCCAGCATTACAGTCAGTTTCAATATTTTTGATATGTGGACCATACAGTACCAGGATAAACTCGAAACATCGTATTCTTGAGTGCAAATGGTGGCATAGCAAAACAGGGGGCATACCGCTTCCCTATTGTGCTACCACCCTTTTGCTCCATATGCAGAAGATCTAGCTTGCTATGTTTAGTCACGGTCAGATTAGTTTGACAAATGCCACAGTTTGCACCCACTACTTTTCTTTGTTAGTGATTCATACCAAGTCTAGCATGGCATAGCACCAGCAGTCCCATTCATACATGTCCTGTCTTGACCCCCCCCGCCACTCCCCTCCCATTACCTACTGGGGCAGCTGTTTAATAATTTCTTTGGGCCAGTGCCTGTGTCCCTGGTAGTCCCATCTGCTCTGCAGACTGATCATGCTCTCTGATGTCCAGTGGTCCCACCCCTCCCTATCACTGGCCCTCAACAACAGCCTGATCACTGAATGTTCCACAAAACCTCTTTCCCTTCCTCACTGCAGGGTTACTGTCTCAGCACTGCACCCCCCAACCATGTACCTATAGAAGTTCTACACTGGGCGGAGGTGGTGTTGAAGAGGGTTGACAGGGTTTGCGAGGGCTGCTATGCTTTATGAATGCCCCTGTGGGCTATTTACGTGGCAGCCCCCTCCTTCTTCCCCAAGCAATCACATAAGTGATAACACATGATAGGAGGTTCAGTTAGAAGGGAATAATGCACACCTCGAGTGGTTGTTAGGTATGACGCATATGCGATTGCCACAACCATCGGAGAAGTGCATTATTCTGTTATGACCGCACATCATAACATGGATGTTTATTTGTTAAAAAATATATAAAATGGCAAGAAAAAAATTTAGTAGTTTCATTGGCCGAGAGACTTCAGCTGACTGTACATTAAATCTCTATAAACAAACGGTCACGGTCAGCTCCTGAATCTCCTCTCACCACCACCACCCGCCCGCCCCGAAACCAACTTACTGAACAATATCACTAAGCCTCCAGATAGAAACCCAGTAGCCAACATCTTGAAAATCTTACCCTTTACTACACTGACATTTAAATATTAATCATAAACTGGTAACAGTCTTTATAAAAAATAAAAATGACACTAGCACACTCACAGCACATGGCAAAACATGTTTAGCAACTTAAATAAAACAGTTTACATGCCAGTTGCAGTTCCACTGCTAACATGCCACATAGAGACTATTGCTTCCTTTTTTTTTTTTCGTATGTAATTTCTGGGTTTTTATGGTTTTCCCAACCTACACCCATCGCTGTCTCAAAGTAGGCAGTGCATCTGGAGGCATGTGACACACTAGTTTGGGATGCCCCTTCCTTCCAGTTGCACCACTGACCACCTGCGCCGGCACCGAACCTCCAGTTGGGGATGGCAAGACTACAGGCAGGCGACCCCACACTTACCCGGGAGAGGAGAGCCAATGCTCAATCCTGCCCCCCATGCCGGCACCCTGGTGACCCGAGGTCGTTCCCGAACCTGGGTCACTGGTGTAGCATGAGGTGTGACATCCAGCGCCTTACAACCCATGTCAACGCTTACTAAAAGAGAAGCTTATCCCCTCTCCAATACACAAAACAAACTCATACTTGCATTTTTGGTTCATCACTTCTTCCCCTCTGATGCCTGTAGTTGAGGGAATGAGGTTGAAAACAGAGGAATTCTGAGATGAAACCTGCAGAGAGGGAGGTGGGAGCGGAGTGTCTCAGAGAGGGAAACCTGTGGAGCTGGAGCGGGGGTGGAGCAATCCAAATATTGATGATGCTGCAGCTGCAAGAAACCGTGATGCTCCAAACTCCTGGCTCCATTTCTAGAGCATGTGGGACTGGAACAGCAACTTTCCGATCCTCCTGCTGTTGGGGGTCCAACTATAGCTACACCTCCTGCTGCAAGTGTGGACAGAGGCTACTCCTGTGCTCCCCGACCCCAGCTGACACTCACAAAGGCCATTAGTTATGGCCTTTACTTAATTGTATTGTAAGCTGGACAGGAGTCAGCTGAACAAGAGCTAAAGCTCCGACTCTAGCTGTGACTCCTACTGTGAACACTGACCACGGCTACTCCTGTGTTCCCCAAACCCAGCTAACAATTGCAGTGGCCGTTAGTTATGATGTTTACTTAATTAAATTGTAAGCTGGACTGGAGTTGGCAAAACAAGAACAAAAGCTGAATTACTGAGCAGCTCAAAAAATGACATGAAAACAAAGTGAACCAAAACTGATCCACATAAAGAGTTCAGAGGGGGCTCACAGTGCCACCTGTTGGCATAATGCCATACATGTATGGAAAAGGCACTATATATAAATCACTTTTTTTCTTTACAGATGTATTAATAACAGATGTTTTTTCTGACTGGATAAAAAAATCTTTTAATTTTTTTCAAGTCCTTTTTGACACTAAAGAGCTGTTTCATAAGTCTGATAAGCCACTCCAAGATTTGGTTTAAATGATTTTAATGCACTTCCAGGGGGTATAAGGACATTCAGTCTTCGGCCCCATGCTGTACTGCACCAGTGGGATGTGAATTAAAATCCTTTACTGCACACCCTGTCGTGGCTTATTACTTAGATGTAGTTCAGGTGAGGAGTGCAGCTGACAGAAAGTAATCAGCTGTCATGTGACATGCTTCAACCAGTAGGGTTACAGAATTTTCATGGCCAATTTTTAAAAACTGTTTTGTGATCATTCTATGAAAGACTGTGACTTCTTTTAAGCACAGGTGTTGATAAGTGGTTGCTGTGGCCACCAAGTGCTAGAAATTATGACTGAGAATAGAGCCCAAGGTTGCCCATATGCTGCCAAAATGTTTTCCAGTTTCAGGTTTTGCATTTGGATCCATAAAAGGAAAGAAGGGTGGATTAAACATATTATCTGGGGGCATCTTATTCAAAAACCTTTCCTTCCTTTCCAGAACTTTATTTGACTAGTAATAGGTGAGCATTTCCCTGAGATCAGATGTGTTAGACATATAGTAACTGTGATCGCGGCAACTGCTGAAGGGAGAATTGAGAGGTAAATACAAACCACCATCATTGAACACAGTCATGTTTTTCAGGGTTTTTAATTATTAATTTATTGTGGAATAAAACTGAGAGCACTGTTTTCCTAAGATGAGAGAGAATGAAGACCCAGATGTTGTGCAGTGTTAGTATTGCTATGGCCCATGCCTTGGGCCTCAAACCTGCTTCAGGCATGCTGGCAACTGTGATCCTAGCTGTCTGTCATTTTAAAAAGCATGAGAGAGTATCTTACCTTTTATTTCTACTGTAACTCATCTGTTTAGGAATTTTTTTTTTTAACCAGGAGAGACACTCTAAGCTGAAAGCTTGTTTACAGGTGCAACCTGGATTGTACAGTGTTGTGGTAAAGGGACACTAGTCAAAATCTAAAGGGAATCACAAGATTGTTTTGAGTCAGCTTGTCATTCACATTGCAGTTTTACCTTGCTTCATGCTTGCTTCAGGCAGTGAAGCGACTGATAAAAAAAGAAAGGCCATTGCAGAATGCCATATCTTTTCAGGCAGCGCTGACAGCACACCTTTCGTTATGAAAGACTCTCAAGTTACCTAAAGACAAAGTAATCATTCTGTAGTCAGATATTACAGATAGTGACAGATGGATACCGGGCATCAAGTGCCTTGCAGATGTTTGTGACTTTTCCCTTTAGCTGGTATGCCCTGGTTTTGAGACTGACACGGATCATGATAGTATTGGCATGTTGGTGATAGTCATCACGTTCAGATTCAAGGAGTTCAGTATTTGCTTTTGAAGCAGACAAGTATGAAATTGTGCAGGCTGTGAAGCACCCTTTACTAAGTGAACTGGATCGGAGGGCCAAGGAAACGCACTGTGTTTTTATTGCGTGTGCCCTTCATAGAACATTTCACTTTTCCACATGACTTGGAACAGCACTGGAACATGCTGAATGACGAATTTAGGGATTTACATTGGCAACAGGCACAGTATGACATGTTGGCCTTTTCCTTTGGATGGTACTGTGTGATGAACCTTTGGGCATTTTTCAAGTAAATAACAATTACAGTTCCTTGCCACACGATAATCCCATCACAGCATCAGTAGTACGAGTCAGTTAGTCTTCAACATCAGCACAGCATGCTTTACAGTAAGCAGTAGGTACCAGGAACTTACAGCATGACAAAAAAAAATGCCGTCTTGGTCTTGCTCTGCTCATCTGCATAGAGTTAAGAGGGATACCGTTAGAAGAACTGCTATTTGATTTATTTTTCATTGAAGTAGGAACTGGTCCATTCTTTTGCTTGTGTGCTAGAAAGAAGAGCAGTTGCAATGTTTTGTGCAGAATAGAAATCAGAGGAATTTGCTCCGATTTCATGAATAGATTTTACATTATTTTTTCCTCCTTCCATCCTGGCTGAACCACATCATTCTGACTGCCTTAGCCTGTCACCCTGACTTCTCCCTGGACTTACCTCACCACACACTTGTTCCCCAAGGGATTATCCTGCCTTCTGATGGGGTTGGTGGGGATCACTACATTGGCCAAGGCACATACCCAGTCTGTTGGTTGTCTGGTGTGGGTCCTCTGGGCAGTGCGAGTCATTCTGTCAGCTGGCAGCATTTCTGCTGGGTTTTCTCCCCTTCCTGGAGGTCATCTGACATGCGGTGTCATGAGCAGATGTCATAAACATGCCCAACACACTCATATCTGCCTCTGGCCCTCTGAGAGGTGGCCACATGCTACACCACATAACCTGTGACCCAGTGGTACAGTGTCAGTGAATTGCACTGCCTCCCTGGGAGACTGGGGCTTGTGTGCAAGCCCCAAAATCCCACACTGGGCACCAGTGTGTTGCAGTGAAAAGACATGTAGCTCCTTGGGTATGAGGGAGGGAGTGGGCCACTCAGTATTCTTGCTCCCCCTGCTGTCCAACCAGGAAGTGGCACTGGTGTAGACTGAATTATCTCAACCTTTCAGCTGAAGGAAAGGGGCAGCAATCAGGCGACCCTGATTGTTAAGATAATTGACAGGTAACCATGGGGGAAAATCTGAAAAAAATAATTTTTACGAAGTCTTCAAACTAGACTGTCCTGATGGCTCACCAGCAGTTCAGCTGACCTGAGTTCAGGGATGGATGGAGGACGGTGCATTGGGAGGCAGTCCAGACTGCAGCAGCTACCGCTTGGCAGTGAGCTCCACTTGACGAGGGATGGTGTTGGACTTCAGTTCTATAGGGACTCCTGAGGTGGGCAGGAGAGCTTGTTTCTCCACAGGATGAACTGTTTCATGCCGTGAGGCCAGGATGCCCAGAAGGCCAGTAGGAGGAGGCTGGAACACCCCATAGGACAGTGCCCTCCTCTGGTGCTCTACTACCACGTGGGTGACCACAGGTGGTAGTAGTACAACTGGAAGCAAGGCTGTGGGAATAGAGGATGCACATCTGGCTTGGTGGTGCCACAGAAAATTAACCCTTTGGGAGGGACCACCATGGGGGAACAAACAAAAGGGAAGTTTAGTTATGTGAACTTAACTAGCCCTGACCCCACTTTCATCAAGGACACCTTCCTCTGCTGGTCTCTGGCATCTCTACCACACCAGCTGCTGGATTAGATTGAGGGGGTGGTCCCTGCTGTGGAGCTGTAGGCAGACTCCACTTTGGGGGGGGGGGAGTGAGTGTAGCACCCTTGGATCCCTGGAGGATCAGGATGGAGTGACTCCTGGGATGGAAAGAGGCATGGCCAGGATGGAAGGAGGGCTTAATGAGAAGGATGAGGGGAATAAAGAGTTAAACAAATAAGAACAGCCATGTGTAAATGCACAATCCTCGCCATTTTGCCTTGCGGACATGGTTTTGCAAACACTCTTCTTTCCTTGATGGAAGTATTTGCTATTATAAATCGTTGTTTATCCAGGTAAGGGGCACATGGAGATTAGAATCTTTTTGCAGGATTGATCTGGTCGAGAAATTACCTTACAAATAATTTAATCTAGGAACACACATGACAATCAAACAAGGGCAAGCGAGAATGAAATCAATTAAGTTACAAGCAGTAAGAGTAACAGGCATTAGAGCACTATTGTTCCTTCTTGGCATGTGTCATCAGACACAGTGTTTCTGTTTTCTGGTCTGAAATCAGTTTACATTTCTTAAATAACCATGATAAAAGGAAAATACAGATTTTTGGCCCTGCCCTGTTGATAGGTCTTATTTAAATGTTTTTTTTAATTCTATACATGTCCCTTTTACCTTGTTTTACCACTTAAGACTCTCCTGTATTCCAAAGCACATCCTTAAGGAACAAACTTAATAACTCTCGGTGTGGGTGTTGGGGGCGGGGGGCATCCTTCTGTTGCCTCACAATGAGAGGCAGTAGAGTGCAGTGGGTTAAGGCTCTGAGCTGCAGATCTGGAGACCTGGGTTTGAATCCCACAGCCGCCTAGGTGCATACTGTGTGATCCTGAGCAAGTCACTTAACTTCCTTGCGCTCCCAGGTCACATCCGGAAACAAGCTTCAGCTTAGTGTGCTACTCCTGGTTAAACAATGTTCTCTTTCCCTTCCCAATGTGGCCAGTATCTCCCTCTGATAAATTTTGTGTACCTGGTCTCACCGTTCTTCCCTAGTTGTAGGGACTTATTTCTAACTACAGAGGACCAAATAGCTATTTCTGTACTTTAAACAGTCCATTGTAGGGAAAGGCTTTCAGCAGAAAACTCTGGTAATTTCCAAACAGATTTTCTCCAGAAACTTGAGGTTGTGCTGTGATGTACTTTATTCCAAATCCATTTCATAATGCTGCTGAGCTCTGGAAAAAGTTTGGATCCCACCCTTCATTTGGCAGTGTCTAAGTAAGCAATAAGACACAACAGGATGTTGCCTGTTCTGATTCAAGGAGCATAGTAAGGCACGGGGCCACAGATTGAGTGTCTTCTGCCCCTGGAAGTGCAGTAAAACTAATGTATCAGGTGTCTTCTTGCACTTATAAAACCCCTCAGAAGGCACATTTTAAAAAGTGTACACTCTAAAAGTTTACAAAACCCAAAAAATATAATAAAATATTGCTATAAAATGTAAAGTAGTACCTCCACAGATGATTTCCACCTGTTAGTCATCTGTCTTTCTACAGTACCTATGCCATTGAGTACAGGAATTCAGGATGCTGCAGTATTCCAGTGGTAGAATGCTTACTCACACCCCCACACACAAACACAGAATACATGAATTCGGAATTCTGTGGAATTACACACACACACACACACACACACACGCCTCAAATGAAGCCAGAGCCTCAGTTCTATCTCTGGCAGGATAAGCAGCAGAGTTCTCTGGCAAGCTGGTAAGGGTAGGAGGGGAATTTTTCATGGCCATGAAAGAAACACCAGAAATGAAAATTCCCCTTGAAACAGCTCCAGGCACAGGCTCAAAATGTTGGGGAGTTTGTCACCACTTGCACTGCATGCACTATTTTGCACAGATGGATTTTGCACATCATCTTGAATAAATAGAAGCCTTTTTTACTGCGTCGATGCATTGGATTATCTTTTGATGTGGCTGTAGAGAGTGAGTGTGTTACGCTATTTTTGTTTGAATTGTTTGCTCTTTGCTATAAGCACCCCTGCTCACCTTTTCAGCGGCATTTCTACTTACGTGTGTGTGAGCTGCCCAAATTCCAAATCACAGTGCTGAACTTTTCCAACCTGGGCAGAGTGTGGAGTTAAGATATGGGTGTTAGAATTTGTTTAGCCAGTCATCAAGCAGGAAATTTCCAACCTATCCTGTAGTCGTAAGCACCGGACATTGCGTCAAAGTGAAAGAGTTTGCGTTACAAAGATGGAAAAATGAAACATGCCGATTTGTTCTCATTCAGGAAAAGTTCACGGGTTGATCTTGATATAGTTTAGCTCTGAGATAAACTACAACATACAGTTCTAAAATGAGACTTACTACCTATGTGAAAATTAGAAACACCCACAAGGGTAACAAAAAAGCTTGTAGAGATGGAGCAAGAATAGAAACATAGAAACGTAGACAGTGATGGTAGAAAAAGACCAAAGGTCCATCATAGTCTGCCCAGGGATCTGTTGTTCATAAAGGACTGTATCCATCTCAGTCCACCCCCTGCCCCCCACCACTGCCACTGCCACTGCCACTGACCTGAGCATCCACCAGACCGTTCACTCTCTGTCAGCCATGCTTGACACCATTTATGGTCTTGGCACCACCACTTCTGCTGGCACACAGTTCCATGGCTCCACAACCCTTTCCATAAAATAGAACTTCCTCACATCTCTCTTAAACCTTCCGCCCTCCAGTTTCCAGTCGTGACCTCAGATTATTGACTCTGTACTCCTTCTGAATAGTTCCCTGCAGTTCACCTTGTTTATTCCCTTCAGTAACATGAAAGTCTCTATCATAGCCCCCTCTCTTGCCTGGGTCTCCAGCGAATACATGTTCAGTGCCTTGAGACAATCTTCATAAGATCTACCCTGCTGGCTCTGATTTGTCTTGGCCACCCTGCATTGCACCATCTCCAGCCTGTTCCTGTCCTTCCTTAGGTGAGGACTCCAGAACTGAGTACAGTATTCCAAGTGTGGCCTCACCAGTGACCTATATAGAGCTAATAGTACCTCCTTTTTCCTGATTCAGTACCCCTTTCAGTACACTCCAGCATCCTACTAGCCTTACTATGGGCCTTGTTATACTGACTTGACTGTTTGAGGGAGTCACTAATGATGACTTCTAGGTTTCTTCCCTCTGCCATAGTGCTCGGTTTAACCCCTCCCATCCAGTACTCTGTCCCGGGTTTTTTTTCCTCTAGGTGCATAACCTTGCATTTTTTGGCATTGAATTTCAACTGCCAAATCTTAGACTAGCTCTCTTGTGAGGCCCCACCTGGAGTACAGTGTACAGTTCTGGAGACCATACCTATGTAAGGACATAGACAGGGTAGAGAAGGTTCAGAGGAGGGCAACAAAGATGGTGCATGGATTGCATCACAAGTCCTATGAAGACAGGTTGAAGGAACTGAACATGTACTCCCTGGGGAGAGGAGGGAGAGAGGGATATGATAGAGACATACAAGTATCTTACAGGGAGGAACAAGGTGCAGGAAAACACTATTTTAAGCGAAAAAGATGTTCCAGGACTAGAGGCATGGGATGAAGTTGGAGGAGGGGCGATTCAGAGGAAACATGAGAAAGAATTTCTTCACAGAGCGGGTGGTGGACAAGTGGAACACCCTCCCAGAGGAAGTGGTGGGGGCTGAAACAATCACGGGATTTAAGAATGCATGGGATAGACATAAAGGAATTCTGGAGGTCAGGGGTAAGGGGCAACAGACTTCTAGGAAAACAAACTGAACTTACAAGCTCAAATGGGCAGACTGGGTGGGCCATAGGCCCTTATCTGCCGACACTGTCTATGTATCTATGTATCTTGTCTTTGTAGATCCCTCTGCAGCTCCCTGATCCCTTTGTCGCTGTTTGTCTTACTACAGAGTTTTGAGTCATCTGCAAAGAGACACAGCCTCCCCCAGATGTCCTCTCCAATGTCGCTGATAAACATATTGAAGAGAACTGGACATAGGACAGATCCCTGTGGCACCTCACTTGTGCTCTCCATCTTTTCCAGTTTGACCCTGTTTACCACCACCCTCTGCTGTCTCTCCTCAACTAGTTTCCTACCTAACTATGTCCCTAGCTGTGCCCAGGCCCTCCAGTTTCTTCAACAAAATTCAGTGTGGCACAGAGTCAAAAGCCTTGCTGAAATCGAAGTAGAGTACATCCACAACATGGCCCTTATTTACTACCTTTATTACCCAGTCAAAGAAAACTATTAGGTTGTTCTGGCAAGACCTCCCTACCACAAACTCATACTGTTTACAATCTTGTAGACCTTTGCTCTCTAGGTAGTCCACATGGTCCTCTTTGAGCAGTGACTCCATCAGTTTACCCACTACAGAGATTACACTGACAGGTCTGTAATTCACCAGTTGCTCCTCGTCCCCCTACACTCCTTGTGTTGTGGGATTATGTCCATTACCCTCCAGTCTTTTGGAACTACCCCTGTCTGATTTGGGCTATTAAATAGCCCTACTATGGGTTCAGCCAATCCTACAGACAATTCCTTGTGCATCCTTTGGTGCCTTCCATCTGGCCCTGGGGCGTTACCTATCTTTAGGAGGCTTCAACCCCCCTTCTGGATTCTTTCTCTGGTAAATATTGGTGGTCTCATTTCAGGAATATTCCTGAGAGTCCCCTTGATTCCACTTTCAGACAGTGGCTCACTGTCTTCTTTTATAAAGACACAGCAGAAGTAATGAGGCTTCTGGCATAGCAGACAGAAGCCCTTTAACTCCTTCAGGTTCACTTTTTTAGGAAAATGGCTACCTCCAGGCTAGAGAAAGAGCAGTGAGGTCTGTCCTGGAGCTGTGTAGGGGAGCTACTTTTGCTTCTGCTCATGCCTTTTAAACACTTTATAGATCGGATGCACTCCTTTATGGTTTTTTTGTAGCTTTTGGTAGGTGAATCCTGCAGACTTATGTATACCATTAAGACTCATCCCATTTATACTACTTCACATATTCTGCTGTTAAGAATTGCAAGAGGTACAGCTGATTGGCATTACTTATTGTAACTTCTGTTATCACTACTTACAGTAGTATTGAGCACCTTGCTTTCGCTGTCAGTACAAAACCTTTTTGTGGGTGGGGGCCATAGGTAAGTACTTTTTTTTTTTTTTTTTTTAGAAAGTGGAATGGTGAATAATTTCCTTTGAGGCAAAATGAAGAACATTTGGAGGGTATTAGGGGGCGTTATCCTGGGAAAGAATTCAGGCGGAAGAATTAAGATTGTGGTGGTCTCAAGTTCAAACTTTAGTTATCTTGGTCAGCACTTCCTGAAGGGTGACTCAACTAAGTAGTCTGAATTGCTGCTGCTTATCTGCCCCTCCCAGACCTACTTGAAAACTAGGTACTAGCCTAAATGTGGATATCCTGGTGTGCCAACGTTCTGAATCAATAAATTGTGATCAGAGACTAGAAGAAACAAAATTTAATAGTAAGCAAATCATTTTGTGTGGCTCCAAACATTCATGCAGTCATCAACATGCTTCAGTCATTTTGCTTGCTGAATAGGGCACATTTTCTTTTACTGTAGTTAAAGCAAATCAAGAAGCTGCTTTTACTAAGTCTGCCTCGCTCTGTGGGTCACTTTAATTCCAAGCCAGACAGGCACTGAGATTCAAAGTGATTAAATGGTTAATCATTCACAAGAGAACAAAAACTTGCAATGTATTTCATGTTGCACCAGCGTGAACTATTGTCACACCTAGTTCTTAAGGAGCATGTTAATAAATAACACATTGCTAATGGGTACTTTTTTGGTCATGGAGGAAAGGTAGAAAGTCTGTTAAGTTTTTTACCTGCGCCCATACCTCTCAACCGTCCCTGATTTTCAGGGACGTCCATGATTTTGCCTCAAAATGTTACTCTGTCCCTCCTAAAAATTGTGTTTCTGTGACCTGACAGTGGGGGTTGTAAGCACAAAATAATGTCAAACATTAAAGTTACAGACTTGTTCTTCCTTAGAAAATGCATTTTACACTAAGCCCCTTATTCTACCAGCTTCCTGAGTGGATATCACCAATTTTGAAGATGTATCCCTGATTTTGGTCCTTTGTCCCTGATTTTTTTAAGCTTTGTCCCTGATTTATGAGGCAGGAGGTTGAGAGGTATGCCTGCGCCTGGTACTGTAGTTGTTTTCTTGCCCTTTTCTAGTTTCAGGGACCTTGAGAATAATCATGCTAGTGGATTAAGTTCAAAAGAAAAGCTTCAAGTCAAGAGAGAATTATTCAAACTACTACATGTCCTTTTCTCAAAATACTGATTTTGTTTGAAAAAAGAAAGCCTGGAGTGACACTCAATTTGAAGTGTTCAGAAATCATCAATCAGTTAGTACAAGGCTTAGCAAAGAAACCTTTAGCAAGGTGTACAGTACTTAATTTTCATTTTGGTCCTCTGAGATTTCCTGTCTCTTTATTGGGATTCTAAATGGCTATGACTTGCTGCCACTGAAGCGTTGTTGCTTTTCTGATTTTATACTGAAACCATGGCAAGTTTAGATTGAAATCCCAAGTCGTGTGCCATCCTTGAGCAAGCAATCAGAAAGTCATTGCACAGATAGTTTTTCTGCCAAAGCGAACAGAATCTGACCCTTGGTATGATGTTTCACCAGTTCTGTTTGTTGTAGCTCACACAACAGTGTAACAAGCCTAGTATGTTCCGACAAGACATTTCAACACAGATTAGTGTTCATTCGACAACGTTAATTGTCAGACTGTCAGTGATGAGTGAATTTGCAAGGCAGACATGAATGAATCACCACTGATTGCCCTTGCACCTGTACAAACAGACCCCCAACCAGTTCCGTGGTCTGTATTTTTCTTAATAGTTAATTAGGTACTTTGGAAGGGGGTGAAGTCTTCTGTCAGTTGTCATGTAGAGCCAGTGTTTTGTATTTAAAGTGAAGGGTAGCTTGTAGGACTAAAACAGACTGAATTAGTGTAAATTATGTAAAGTGTTGGCTTGATATTTTCACTTTATTCTGAATATCCTGGTTAAACCAACAACCATCTTTACATATGATTTCTCTAATGCACTACTATAATGAGACCTCTGAAGAGAAAAGCTCCCGTGCTTAGAAAAAGAAAATTGTTACAATGTCTGACGAATTGGTCAATTGTGGCTCCAGAGGAAGTGCCGAGTTTAGCAAAGACTTTGTCCTGTACTTGAGCAATCTTTACAAGGTCTCTAATAAAAATCTTCACAAATTGAATTGATATTTAAATATTTACGGTTCGGAGAGGAACTGGCAAAGGATAATGACTCGGTCTACTTCCATATTTCTGTAATCACGGCGGGAAATGAATGGGCACTGATCCAGATGAATAAGATAACAAGGACAGAGGGGTTGAACAACTTTGTCATTGGCTGACTAATAATAGTGCCACTCAGGCAAGGACAAGGGGGATGCATTTCAAAGATGGAGACCCATGGTGCGCTAACTCTGTATTTATTTGAGAAAGAGTTTGTATTAATTATTGATAGCAGATTTTTTATAATCACAGCTGTTAGCAGCTTTTTCCAAATTACAATTTATTTACTCAAATAGTCTCAGTTGAGAGGCAGAGTATTATTTATTTTTTGCTGGATCTTGTTTTTACCCAGTTTTGCAGCTTTGAGGACTAAAGCACAGGGAGGTTAAATGACTTGCTCAAGGTCACACAATGAGCCACTGGCTGTGTATTTAGCCTTGCAAACTCCTGGTTCACACTAACCTTTTCTCTTAAATCTAAGCCACGTTGACTCTGTTTCTTAATATTGGGCCCAGTTAAGGTTCTGTACCTACAAACAGGATTTGTTTTCAAACATTTTTTGCCATAGGCACAGAATGGGAGAAATCCTTTTGGAAACAGGGCACAAGGTCTTTAAGAGGCTATCAAAACAGATATGCTGCCTGCACACTTAACTGTCCAGGAAGGTCAAAATGTTGCTGATAAGGTAAGCAGCTGATTTACTGACAGCAGAGTAAGAAGCTACAACCTGATAGCTGTTAGCATTTTACAGGCATCAGTAGGGTTGTACATTGATATATGCTTAATAATTTTTATTGCTCTCTAGGTAATGGGTAATGGCCTCCGTAGTCACTAATGATGACACCAAATACTACTTGCCTGATGACTTGAACGACATTTTAAATGCGACTCCTTCCCTGTAAGAACACTGTATTAGGGCACTTGATTATGCTGGACTCCGACTGGCATGCTGCTGCGTGTATTTGTTACACATTCCTTTGCAGACTGTCATAAAATTAAGAATTATGAGCCATTTATGGTAATGTCTTAGTTAATTTAGCATTTGGTGTACAGGTAATATTTTGCTATGTATTTTTTATTTAAAATTTTTTGTTGACGGGGTAGAAAAAGCACTGGGCCACACTGCCCTTTTACAGGCTTGACCCAGATACAGACGCAGTACCAAGCATTACAGTGACATGCCTTGCTTACAAACCAGTGGGGTGGTCAGGTTTTAAAACGAGGATAAGCAGTAGTTGATTTCTCTGGGCTACTTGGTATCAATGATACAGGTTATTGACCTACACTCCATTTATGCCTCTGGTTTTGCTTTTTTTGTTCTTCTGTTTTTCACGTACTAGGTGGCAAACAATAGTGTCTACCTCTTGTGGTCTTGCATACTCTTTTATGCAGATTTTAAAGGTTCTTGTTGCATTTTGTGTGTGAATTGGTTATTATGAGGTCTGAGTGGCGACATGTCAAACAGAATGCAGTACCAGTTAAATCCTTTTCTAGTCAGTTTACCTCCCCCCCAACTCATGCAGATTTATTTATTGTTTTTATTTGGTATACTTATATCCCCAAGGGACCAGCCCCCATCGGCTGTACCCCATGCCCCGGCCCGTCATCCACCTGCCTGGGTCTTACCCATTCCAGAGTTACGCCCTGGATTGCCCTTCCTCCTGCCAGATGATGGGATATGGCTTCAGTGGTGCGGGACCTGTGTTGCAAGGCAGGCAGCATCCTGCATGGCCCAAGTTTTTTCATTTTCGCTCAGGAGATGGGATGTGCAGTGATGTCAGGAGCATGTACACTGACGTCAGCCCAGCCTCCAGCAACAGCTTTTTTAATTCATAATGAATAAATAGTTTGCTGCTTTAACCTGGAGTCGGTGCAATTTGTGGTGGTGAGTACCCGAGTGAGAGCTCCATCCTGCTTCCAGCAACTGTATACACTGGCTGACAGATCCCTGGCCTCCACCAAGGGTCTGCAAGCACCGGGAGCTTCCCCACCCTCCACGGGATGCTCAGTCCTCCTCCCCTCGGTTGGCCCTCCGATGTGTAGGCTCACTTTCGAACCCGGGTCATCAGCGTCCGAGGTGCTACCACTGCGCCAGTGATCCAGCCAAACACATACAGATTTGCACACCCATGATGTTTTGTACTAGGTTTAAGGCTTTTGATTGTATGTGTATTTATATAAACCACACAAATTAGAAAGTATTTGCCTTCTTGTATCATTTTTGCACCCTACAATACATAGTCTTCTTTTTTAATCAGCATTTAAATTATTTCACCTAGCCACTGCAACAGTAAAAAGAGGAGTTCAGATGTTTTGACTCTCGGACAGTTGAAACAATAGCAGTTGCCCATTGTTAGGGGATTTGCAGTGTGGTGAAGAGAAGTTGTTGGCAGTTGGGGAGCAGGTGTTCATGAAACTCTAACCCTGGGGTTCCAGATGCTGTTTACCTCTTTTTTACCATTATCAGATTTGACCCTGTAAGTTGTTGTTTTTATTTTATTTTATTTAAAAGTTATATAAAAATAACAACAATAACAGTACAACTGAACAACACAATACAGGTAAAACGAGCAATATCCCCCCTCCCACCCTTATGCAGGGAGTAGAGTACAGTAGATATATCAGAGACACACATGCCAGAACCACAGTCAGTTCTGGCATGTGTGTCTCTGATATATCCACAAGGGCAGTTCAATGACAGATATGATCCCTTTACAGTATTCTCAAGTAAACACAAAGAAAGAAAACAAAAGGGCTGTGATTGAAGTCGAAGGTGTGGATTTAGGGAATACTAATGTGTCCTTTCTGTGTGCATAGCTGGCTATGGTGTGGACTGCATAGTGACATGTTCCTTGACATTTCTCTGTACAGGCGGTACTTTAATTAACTACTGGTATTGCCTGGGCTGAAAAAATAGTGTAGAATTTATATTTATGTAGTATTATTCATGCATTGCATCCCAAAGTGTTTTGCAAGTACTTTATTTACACAGGATAGCATAGCTGAGATGTGACATCTCATTTCCAGTGTGGTCCTGATTCTGCATTGGACAGCTTGACACCTCTATCATTTCTACTTTGACTTCTTCTCTAGCTACTTTCTCTCCCTGCCACAGCCAAGCCATCAGACTGGCAACGTCCCCACCTCATCCACTACTAGCCCGTGTCCGGCTTCATTTATTGAATTTCCCCATGGCAGGGTCCATGAGGGTTTGGGCCCTCTCCCCAACCTAGAGAAAATTCATCTTGTTGACTCGGGGATCCACGGCAGAAGGGCCTTAGACAACCCTCTCATCATTTGAGGTAGTGACAGGCTTTTTACTCATATTCTTTCCTCTTGTCCTTTAACCTGCCTACCTCCTTGGCACCATGCGCAGTTGGAGGCCTCCTGTATACAGAGCAACAGCAAGCAAACACCTAACCGGCACGAGGGAGCAATCTTCTGGGCAACTGTGGGGGCCACTGTGATGCTGTTGTTCCTGATTTAGGATTCAGAGGTATAGCTCTACCCAGAGAACGGGGCAAAGGCAGTTCCTGCTATAGGAGACAGCTCTAACAGAGTGGAGGGGGAAAGAGTCTAGACTGGTTGTGCTCCAAGGGAGAGATGCTAGAGGCTGCAGATTTGAAGTGTAAATAAACAAAAAATAGTTTATTTTGAAATTGTTTCAACTGCGTTTGAGTGTTCTCGATGCTGCACCAACTAGAGGCCAGTACTCAGCCTGCTTACACATTCAAGTGTGAGTTGGGACATGTTCCCATAGGTAGAGCTCTTCTCAGCCAGGCCCGTCTTCTGCAGGGACCTGAATGTGCTCCCCAACACTGGTCATCGGCATGTGAATGTGACATACTACACCTTGTGGTCCCTGCTGCTTGTCTGCCACATGGAGGTGTCCAGGTGGGCATCACAAGTGACCACATGTAGAGGGGAAGGAAGGGACCCCATGTTCAGGGCACCAGGGGCATGTCCATGGAAGTGGAGCACACAGATTGTGCCAATCACATATTTGTGGGCCCAGGGGCAAAAATCGGCAGGACAAAACCCTACAGCAGGATGACACCCAACCCCTTGCAGGCCCCACACTGGCGACCTGGTATTCTTCACAGGTCTTGTGACAGGGGACGCCAAGGAAAGACAGGTCCAAGATAGGCCAGGTGACAAGACTTGGGGGGCGGGGTCAGTCACAGTGTGGCTGACGGTGCAGACCTGAAGGATAAAAACCTATATATATATATATATATATATATATATATATATATATATATAAAAACAAATGCGACAAGATTGCACAGGAGATGGGCCCAGTGGCAGAGAGGGCTGAGGTGCTGGGTTCCTCAGCTCTTGGCGCACAGGAGACCTGGGTTCGGAAATGGATGCAGGTTTCCTGATAGCTGGCTGGGAAGGGAGGATTAAGCATACCAAGGACTGTTCCCCTCCCTTCAGAGAGGAGGTAAGTACATCCTGTTGGGCGGCAGCTACCTGGAGGATATGGGTAACAGCACAACAGGACGCCAGGGATTGGGTCCCCACCCACTTGATGCATGGAGGATCTGGGTGGCAGCACAACGGGACGCCAGAGAATGGATCCCCACCCACTTGATTCATAGAGGATATGGGTGGCAGCACAGTGGGATGCCAGGGAATGGGTCCTCACCCGCGTGATGCAAGAAGGATCTGAGTAGCATCACAGTGGGATGATGTATGGAGGATCTGGGTGGCAGTGCAGTGGGATGCCAGGGAATGGGTCCCTACCCGCTTGATGCATGGAGGATCTAGGTGGCAGTGGAGTGGGATGCCAGGGAATGCCCACTTAACGCATGGAGTATCTGGGTGGCAGTGCAGTGGGATGACAGGGAATGGGTCCTCATCTGCTTAACACATGGAGGATCTGTGTGGCAGCACACTGGGTGGCAGGGAATGGGTCCCCACCCACTTGATGCATGGAGGATCTGGGTGGCAGTGCAGTGGGAAGCCAGGGAATGGGTCCCCACCCGCTTGATGCATGGAGGATGTAGGTGGCAGTGGAGTGGAATGCCAAGGAATGGGTCCCCATCCGCTTGATGCATGGAGAATCTGGGTGGCAGTGCAGTGCACTGAGATACCAGGGAATGGGTCCCCATGCACTTAACACTTGGAGGATCTGGGTGGCAGTGCAGTGGGATGCCAGGGAATGGGTCCCCACCTGCTTGACGCATAGAGGTGTCTCCGCGGAAGTAGAACTTGCACCATTTCACTGCATGCTGTAGTGGGCCCCGTGGGGAAACCAGAGGAAAATTCCCAGCTACGGCCAGATGAGTGCCTGGTGTCCCACAGCAGTGACTGGGCATCTCCAAGGTCCTGTGGCAGAAGATTGCACAAGAAATCTCACCCGACCTGCACACATCATTAGTTACTCCAAATATTACCTGAAGGGTTAAGATTGTAGATTTGTTTGCCTGTTTGCATGGTAGCAGGAATGAAAGAATACTGCTTACCTCTTATACTTCCTCTTGTGGGGTGGGTGGGGGGACTTGTGGAATAAATGTTTGACAAGGCTGCAGTCTTTCACCAGTGGAGAAATGGGTTTGCATTTTGTAGTGGATTGCAAATGAAACAAGGCTGGCAACCTCAGCTGTTTTCCAAGCAGGATCTAGTCCACACATTGTAAGCCCTGACATACTAGCAGAGTTTGGCATTGTTTGCAAACCCAGCTCAGAAAGCCTTGTAGTGTACATCTTTTATTTGGAAGATTCACGTGGGCTACTCATAACAGGGCATGGGGATGGTGGTGCATGTCCTACTGCTATAAATAAGAAACATTCAAGTGTGCGTGCAAGTGTCAAATCATGGCACTTCTTTTACCCTTCTGCAGTTTACTTTTTTACATAACTGGTTTAGACACACAGTGTAATAGGGCTATACCTTCATCAGATGGTGTTGCTGGGAAAAAAATAGCTTTGACTGTGCTTATGAAGGAGTGTGAACCAGCACATGGGGGAGGGGACAGGAAGCCGCGGCCTCATAGTAACTGTTACAACAGATAAAAATGGGCAGTTCAGAGTCTTTAATTGTTCAGCACCATCTGCTGACTTGAGGGAATAGTCAGCCATGTGACAGCTACTAGCAGCCGCCATATGGTTATGGAAGAGCACTGACAGTGTGACAAGGAAAATGAGGCACAGTATGGAACTAACACCATGGCCAAGGTGGGGAGAGGAAGACAGGAGAGAAGAAGAGAGCAGGGTTGATGGGAGGGGCTCAGAATATTCCATTGTTCAATAGGGCGAGGAATGACAGCTTTGGAGAGCAGTCAGCCTTTCCTTGCAAGCCAGATGCCAGTGATTTTTAACCTGCTCTTGTTCAAGCTTGACAGAAAAGGTGAAAACGCAGTTTCTGTTCCATCCTTGCTCTGAAGTCTTTCCGCAGCAGCAGCCACCGTCTATTATGCTAGTGCACTTGGGAACCAGCTGCGGTGCAAGGTGCAGTGCAGGAGATGTTTCAACAGAGACTGCTCCAGTCGGGCTGCTTCGTATCTGAGGCATTGCTGCGGCCCCAGTTCTGCTGCTGCTTTCTAGTTGAACACACTGAATGACCTTACTTCATGAATTATAACACACACCTGTTACCTGTTCTAGAACAGCTTGTAAAATCAGTCTGTAGTTCACATCACATGTCTCTATCAGTACTTAAAATCTGGCACAGCTGGCCTTCTTTGCAGGCTGGGTGAAGGAATGTAAGACTCGGCTGTGCTCCTTGTGCTACCTGCAGTTCTCTTACTACTCTTAGTGTAGAAGGGCTGTGGCCCAAGCAAATAAAATGTTGGGGTGCATAGCCAGGGGGATAAGCTCAAGGAGTTGAGGGGTGCACCTTAGACTGTACAATTGCCTGGTTAGACCACATCTTGACTACTGCGTGCAGTTTTGGCATCCCTACTTAAAGAGGGACATTGCTCTGCTGGAGAGGGTACAGAGGAGGGCATCCAGGGTGCTACTGGGGCTAGGGGAAAGGTTCTATGAGGAGAGATTGGAGGAGCTCAACCTATACACACAGGAGGAGAGAAGGAACAGGGGGGATATGATAGAGGTCTTCAGATATCGAAAAGGAATGAAAAGGGTAAGCCTTGAGCGGGTGCTTCAGCTGAGGGAGGTAGGGGCCACCAGGGGTCACTCAGTGAAGCTGGATGAGGGGGGAGGCTGAGCGGGAAACAAGGAGATGCTACTTCACTGAGAAGGTGATGGAGCCCTGGAATGTGCTGCCTGGAGAGTTAGTGGCTGCTACAACTGTGGAGGGATTCAAGAAAGTCTGGGATATGTATAGGGGGAGAGTGCATCCCAGAGCCCCGCTGGGGAATAGGGGACTTTGTAGGGAGGAAGGGGGGGCTAAAAACAGTGCCCTGGGAAGGCACTGATCATAGAGCAGACTCGATAGACCATAGGGCCTAATCTGCTGGCTTCTTAGTTAGTATGTTATTACCTCAAGTCTTGTCTCAGTACTGCACCAGATTTTTATGTTGCCTCTTCTGACAGTACCAATTGACATTATATACCTTGATATTGCTTCTTTGCATTCCTGTTATCTGTTCCTATTGTTATCTTATGTACTGTAATTTACCTGTTTGTATTATCCTATTGTAACCTCCCTGGTCATACCGGAAAATAGGCATGTAAATGTCTAGTGTGCTTTCCTGGTCAATAACAACTACAGAAAGATTTGTCTAATTTTTGCTAATGTAAATTTGTCAGTCGGTGTTGGGGTGGATATTATTTTATGGTAAGTCATCTATAGATATTTTAAAAAAGAGAGAGAACGTTAAGCCATCTATAGATATTTAAAAAAAAGAGAATATTTTATTTTTCTGAAACTTGTAGTCCACTGTGATTTCACATTCCATTTAATATCGTGGGTAGCACGTTATACCAGTTTGTGGAACTGGAATTGTCTTCTGAGCATCCGCAAACAAAAGGAAAACCACCTCAAAATTGTTTTCATTTTCTGACTCTCTCAGCAGTTTTTGATCACTTTTTCAGGATGGTTATTAAGATGAAAGGGGAGCAGACAATCTTACCTTTCCCCTTCCTTGCTCTAAAGAACTGTCTTTGGGCTGCTGATTTTACGTTTTCAAAATCAGCAGTTCTGTTCTACAAAATCTTAAAGTCATTTTTTCCATTTTTCCACAAAACTGAATGCAAAGCAATATGTTTTGCACAAAAAATGGAGCACAAAATGGGCTTGCACAGATTTTGTTCCAAATGTTGTAAATATGGTGCCAACACATTTTTTTTAATATAAAAAATGTATTTAAAGTGGTGTTTAAACATGGCCAATTGAATGTGTAATTCTGGTTTTTCTGTTTTCGTGGAAAAAAAAGGTAGCCCTAGCCGTAGTGCTGATTGATCTTGCAGATTTTGACGGGTTAGGCTGAGGCATGACAGTGCAGAAATAACATGTCAGTCAAACATAATCCAGAATAAGTCAAAAAGTGTTCATACCTTTATTAAACTGACAAACCTAAAACAAACATTAAGAAGAGTAGAACAGAAGGAATGCAGTGTGCCCCAAGCTTTTGTAGTTTCATGGGCAGTGATGATTTCAGCAACTCTTTCTGATGCCTGCTGCGTGGCCGCCCATGTGAAATCTACCTTCTTGTGTTGAAGATGAGGTGGGGATCAGCCTTGTGCTTATACTTTCAGTATTGATGTTATTTCTTATTGCTGCTTGGTGAGGCACTGCAGCAATTTTCCCTTCATGAGCCGCCCTGATTCTGTTTCTTGTCACCCTTACTGAAAGACCGTATTACATACCTACTAGGAGTAACGTAGCATGGTATAGATAGAAGGTACTTGGGGTCCATCTTACCTATCCCTACTGTCACATGGCAGTGATTATATATGTTTATATGTACAGCTGACATAAATGCAACCATGGTTGTGACTTATGACAGTACCTACCGTTCATGAATAAAAAGCAAAACAAAAGGAGCTGTCCAGTAGTGCTATCATTTAAACTTTTTATAAAATGAAATCTTACTGTGTATTGCTTGAAAACTCATTTTTCTAGGGATGTGGATACGGTGTTCTATTCACACTCAGGCAGTGTTCCTTTCCCTTTTAGACTCCACCGGAATGTCTTCAGCTGGCTTCTCCCACCCACTTGGGTGATAACTCCCCTAGCACTGCCCCGTGATGTCAGATCTTCCAGTCCGCTGGAAGAAGAAGGTTCCCTCCTTAACGCTGTCATGCTGAGAAGGCCCTTTGCTTATTAAAACTTCTAGTTTCTCGAATAAACTTATCTTCAGGCTTCTCTGTTTATCTCCAGTATGGATGATGCAAAGCCTGTGCCAGGATTCCAAAAATATGCCTGTGGGCAGAAGATGTCCAGGACGGATCTGCACACCATCTGCGTCTACTGCCTGGGACATGAGCATGATCTCCAGGCATGCGGCATTTGCCGCACTTTTCACCCATCTACCAAAGAAGACCGGTGTGCCTGTCTTCTTTGGGTTGTCTGGATGACCAGGATCTGCTGGTAAAATCTAAGGACACCTATCATGTGATCTCCACGGCTGCATGGTCTGCCGAACAACTTGTGGCGTTCGAGGAAGCCATGGCCCAGGCTGCAGCTCAGGCTTCCTAGGCTACGGCCTTTTTGCCACTCGCCTTGGGCGCTTTCTTCACGGGGGCATTCGAAATCTAAATCTAAAAAAGAGACCAAGAAATGGTCTTGTCGTTGATCATGGCATCAGGAGCGCTCTCAGGCCTCTGATTCCTGTGCTTCTCCAGAGGTTCAGACTTCAGTCGATCCCTTGGCCCAGGCAGCTGGCTCCACAGTTTCCCCGGTAGGCCAGCTGGCTGAGATGCAGGTCAATCCTCTGGCCGAGATTTTTCTTGTACCAGTTAACCTGTTGTCACCAGAAGTGGCTGACACCTCCTTGTCTAGGATACCTGTCACCTCTCAAGGAGGGATGGACCAGTCTGCTGATCTGCAGCCTCTCACCCAGGAGCTCCGGGGCCCAGAGGAGACCTGGCTCTTGCTGGCCCCATCTGTGACCCAACATTGACGGCCCCAGTGGTCGAGGTCATGATCCAGCTGTTGCAGTCCTGAGTCCAGCACCATATGTCAACATTGACGCTCATGCTCCCGCCACTCGGGCAAGTGGTGTCACCGCTATTCCTCATTCTCTTCATCCTCCTCCTCAGGTGAGGAGAGGCTTCAGTGCAAGTTGCGTCAGCGCTACGAGGACTTGATGCGGTAGCAGCTCATTTTCACTGGGATGAAGCCTGTTCTGGCTTTGACCTTGGCCATTACATGGCTTTTGCCACAGAAGCTACAGCCTTTTCTGCCTTGGCAGGAGCTGACCCATCAGGTCAGCTCCTACCAAGGCAGAGAAGGCTGCGGCCTCCTCCTGGCTATGGTCTTCCCCTGGCTTCTTCACCAATTCTGGTGGAGCCACCACTGAAACAGCTGAAGTCCGGCACTCCGACTAAAGAGGCCTGCCTGGCCTCGGGTCTTCCCCATCGGCTGACGATCACCGTTACCCCTGACCGTCCCCTGGAGGATCAGTGGATACTGTGGCGGTCGACCACTTTTCAATGAATTCTCGGAATTGGAGGGTTCCTCCTTGCACTCTTGTCCGGTGGACTTAGAGTTGGCTGAGGATCTGTCGATGGAGCAGGGCCCCACTTCCTTTATGGGTCTTCTCGGTCTCATCTTGGAATCTGTGTGTCTCCTGATGGAGCCCGTTCAGAAGTGGGCTCGGTACCCGCTCACTGAGATCACTTGCCAGGGTGACTCCCCTGGGGAAGCCTTCCCAGTGGCAGAGGTCATTCTTGGGCCTGCTTTGGAGCTGTGGCAGAACCCAGCCTCTTGCCCTGCACCATCAGCCCAGATGGCTCGCAAATATGCGGGCCCTACCAGTTCCCTTTCAGGGTTCACACAGCACCCCTCTGCTGAGGGTCTCATGGCTGACTCTGTTCAGGTGCACGGGCAACATGGGGGATTTGACAAACCGCCTAATAAGGAGTCCAAGAAATTGGACCATATGGCCAAAAAGGTTTATGCTGCCTCCTCTTTCAGCATATGGCAAGCATGTTCAGCCCTTTTGATGGCCCACTTCTCTCATGCTCTCCTGGGCATGCTTGATGAGTTGCTTTCTCACCTCCCGGTGGACTTGCATACCACTGTCAAACAGGTCTGGGATCAAGGCCGAGCAGTAGCCAATCAACAGCTCCAGACTGCCATGGACATTGGCGACTCTTGCGCTCAGTCCTTGGTGGCCACAGTGGCTGTGCACCACAGAGCCTGGCTGAGGATCTCACCCTTTATGGCAGGTACCCAGCACAAGCTGGAAGATTCCCCCTTCCTGGGTACCAACTTATTTGGGACTGGGGTCAAAGGGCACCTCACCTGCATTGAGAAGTCCAGTAACACCTTGGATCCAGTGACATCCACCCAGAGGGATTCCAAGGGTTCTAAGCAGCAGAAGAAAAAGCCCTTTCAGCCCCTCTCTGCCTCTGTAGCCAAACCGGTTCAGCCTCAGGCAGGACAGCAGGCTCAGGCCTGGCGACCTTGAATGAAGTATGTGGCCATGGTTGTCCGTAAGCCTGGAGGCAGAGACCCCGGTGAATCCTCAGCCAGGCCCTCTGCTGCCTCCAAGCCTGCACAGTGTCGGGATGAGGGGTGCCTCCCTCATGCCCGTCATGGCTCCTCTAGATCCTCTCATGGGGGGGGCAGCTTCACCACTTTGTTTCTGCCTGATCCACTGTCACCATAGACAGGTGGGTTCTCGAAGTGGTCAGTCAGGGTCTGCCTCTAGAATTTGAAGCTTACCCGCCTTGCCGAGCCTCTGCCGCATGGGAGGACATCATGCCTGTGGACATCCTGTCGGCCCTTTGGGATGACATTTCCCAGCTTCTCCGCAAGGGTGTTGTGACTCCTGTCTTGGACACTCCTGAACACCCAGAGTTTGTCTCCAGGTACTTACTGGTGTGAAAACAAATGTGGGGTTGGCGCCCCATTGTAGATCTGCATGACCTGAACAAGTTTCTCAGGCCATGCACCTTCTGGATGGTCACTCTGTCTCAGATCATACCATCTCTCATGCGAAACATGTGGTTTTGCTGTATGGCTCTCCAGGACATGTTCTTTCATGTCCCTGTGTGTCCGTCCCACTGGTGGTTCCTCCTGTTCTGTGCAGATGGGATCCTGTATGAGTTCCGGGCCATGCCACTCAGCCTCTCTTCAGCTCCAAGGATCTTCACCAAATGCATAGCAGTGGTGGCATCTTACCTGAGGTGCTGAGGGGTCCAGGTTTACCTCTACCTGGATGACTGGCCAATTGCGGGTCCCTCCAGACAGGTGGAGTGGTCCAGGGATCTGGCCCTTCAGGCCTGTGTTTCTCTTGGCATCCTGGTCAGTGAGGCCAAGTCGGAACTTGTACCCTCACAGGTGATCCAGATCCAGTTCATCGGGTTGGAGCTTGACTCTTGCAGAGCCAGGGCTCGGCTTCTGGTGGAGAGGGCGGAGGCTCTCTCCTCCTTTGCCCAATCATTTCATCTTGGGCAGTTGCACCCTGCTCGGGATTTCCTGCATCTCCTGGGAACATGGTGGCATGCACCACAGTGGTGGCAGCATGCACCAGCGTGGTCTGTTGGGCCTGCTGGAGAATGTGCTCTCTGCAATGGAATCTGGCCCTCCAGTGGTCTCAGCACAAGGGTCACTTTGACCAGCCGGTCACTGTGACCCAGCTGATGTGGGACGCCCTCCAGTGGTGGCTGGTCCTGGAACATCTACAGGAAGGTATCCTATTTGTTCACCCAGAGCCGATGGTCATCCTGACGACTGATGCCTACTTGATGGGCTGGGGTGCCCACCTAGGGGACCACAGAGTCCACAGGCTGTGGACCCCTGAGGAGTCCCGAAGCCACATCCATCCAGACCTTCAATCGATGCACCTGGTTCATGAGCAGCTTGTGTTCCAGGTTCTGGGTCTCTCTGAAGATGTCCTCAATGTGGTTGAGGCTTCTCTGAAGGAGTTGACCCGAAAATGCAATGCCTTCAAATGGAAGAGGTTCTTCATCTGGTGCCAGGGCAAGGGGTTAGACCCCTTAGCTTGTTTGGTGGCAAGCATTCTCGACTACCTTTGGTCCCTTTCTTATTCGGGCCTTCGGTTGACAACCCTTAAGGTGCACCTGGTAGCCATCTCTGCTTACCGGGCATGGGCTGGTATGCAGTTGGTGGCACAGGAGAAGGTGGTCTGGCCCCCTTTCAAAAGCCTTGACCACATTTACCCTCCAGTACGTGAACCACCACAACCTTGGGACTTGTTGATGGTATTGGCAAAGCTCATGGGCAATCCATTCGGACCAATGCACAGATGTGAAATGTCACATCTGTCGTGGAAGACCCCCTACCAGGTGGCTATCACGTCAGCCAAAAGGATCAGTGAACTCCAGGCACTCTCAGTCAAGTTTCCTTACCTGGTCTTCTACAGGGACAAGGTTGTCCTTTGCTCCAACCCAAAGTGCCTCCCAAAGGTTGTGTCAGACTTTCTCCTTAATCATGTGATTTATCTCCCAGCATACTTCATCAACCATGCCTTGGAGGCTGAGCACAGGCTCCATATGTTGGACCTACAGTGAGCGCTAACCTACTATGAGGAGTGCATGGCTGGATTTCAGGGAGAGGTTCGCCAGCTATTTGTCACCTATGCTAAAGCCGCACATGGCAGACTGGCAGCTAAGTGGACGACTGGCAGGTGGATTGTTTCCTGCATTGACCTCTACTACAGGTTGATGGGTAGGAAGCCTCCCATAGGGCTAAGGGCTCATTCCACCCGCCATACCACTGCCATGGTGGCTGCTTCCAAGGACTTCCCTATCCAGGAAGTCTGCAGGGCTGCTACCTGGATGTCCCCATGCACCTTCATTTCCCACTACCTCATCGACCTTGAGTTATGCCAGGATGCTGGTTTTGGGGCCTCAGTTCTCCAATCACTGTTCCCTAATAGGGGGTGTGTGCCTTGCCCCCTTCTCCCGGAGAACTGCTAGGAGTCTGCCTGAAGTGTGGATAGAACACCATAACCACATCCCTAGAAAAACTGGTTACTCACCTGTAACAGTAGTTCTGGGAGTGGTATATGGTGTTCATCCACACTGACCCAGTCAACCTCCCCCTGGTGCGGTCTTGCTTTCAGCGGGCAAGATTTGACATCACAGGATGGTGCTAGGGGAGTTACCACCTGGGTGGGTGGGAGGAGCTAGCTTGAAGACATTCCAGTGGAGTCTTAAAGGGAAAGGAACACTGTCTGAAGTGTGGAGGAACATAATATACCACTCCTAGAAGTACTGTTACAGGTGAGTAACCTGTTTTTCCCCATACTGTATGTTGCTCATGAGGTTACTTACAGTGTTACTTTACTTGTTTGCTTCTGTGTAAGTCACATAAGTTTGATATAAGTAGTGTTTAGGTAATTAAATTAAATAAAAATGTAATCCTAAAAAAGTGATCTAACAAATCCTACTTTCTGGGTGATTCAAAACTGGTGCCATGGGGCTGAGATAACATCCCCTACTCCTAAAAACACAAAAATAACGCAAAGCATATGCAAGCGGCATCAATGCAAAATGTTACAAGGAAATTTCAAGGGTAAGTGCTGAATTCTTGCACACTTTGCATCATTCAGACATAATGCTTGCATTTTTTTTTCATTTGCATGGCAAGACAGCTAAAAAAGAAATCCATGCAAGGATTACACCTGAAGAATGTGAGGTGCCTCACAGTTTTACTCTTATCCTTGAATTTCCCTTGCAGAACCAGTCTGCTAAACTTGCAGTTGTGGTTTGCATGATCCTCTTTTCAGTTTTTTTTCTTCCCTTTTTCAGAAAGGGGTAATTTATTGCCTTCCCCATAGAGATAGCAAACTATGCAGTCTAATTTTCTTAGTAAAGTTAAAACTACTAGTCCCTAGGATGTTTGAAGTTCCCTGGCTGTCACTCAGGTCCAATACACCTTAACTTGTGTTGCCGTACTCATAGGCCACGTTAGGCACAAGCAAACCAAGCGGTTGCTTGGGGTGCCAGTAAAGAAGCGCTGCAGTAAAGTACAAAGTATAAGCAGAGATCAGCTTGAATTTTTTTTTTTTTTTTTATTTATTGGATTTTGGTAACCAGGTAGGCTCACTGAAATAAGCTGTCCCTTTTTCAGGAGTGGCATGGTGGTATTAATCACTTGAAATACCCAGACATTCTACATATAGATATTACATACATATAGTGTATATGTAAATTACAGATGCAGCAAATACAATGTATTTTCATTGCAAAAACATGTGCAACTGGTCCGGAAGATACAGTCAAATACTTATAGGCACTTTGTACTATTAGAACTTGGACATAGTACAGAGACAAATTCAGTGTGACGGAGCAACAAATTAGCTGGCTGAAGCAGGTGCAGGGTCTGTTTGCAAACAGATACTCCTTCATGGCCGATTTAAAGGATACAAGAGTCTGGTAAATGCAGAAATTGTTAACACAAAAAACAAAATTGTTGTTCTTACCCTTGTATTCATAAAAAAGTTTTACTACTGTGTGTGTTGGGTGGGGCAGAAGGGAAGAGAGGGGTGGTGGAAGCAGTGAAGGGTGCACAAGTGTTTCTTCTTGTAGTGCCATGAGGTCTAAAACCGGTCCTGGCCTTACTGTAGTTTAACTCACAGTCTCTTGTTCCTTGTTGGTCCTGAGATCCTCTACTTGCCCCCCAACCCCAATCTGCATGAGGTATTTTTAGATGCTCTGTTCCCCCACATAGGAGGACAGGCAGGTGAGTAAGTGATCACATACAGAACATGACCTGTGCTGGTTTTTTGAGTTGCATAATGTAAGTTAATATTGCCTCTGAGGGGTGTTACCTGTCTTATAAGAATCTCTGAGTGTCAGGTTTGGGCAAGAGGACCTTGAAGCTGATTGATTCTGTCTGCCCAGACCTCACAAGAGGAGTCTTTTATACCATAAGAGACACCTCTCAGAGGCCCTCTTAACTTATTATGTATTTTATTTATTTGTTAACCAAGTGGATCCTAGGGACTGTTTTTAGGGACAACCCAGGCCATAAAGATGGCACAAACAAGGTAAAAAGGAAAACCAGTACAAAAGATACAGAGTACAGCAAATAGTTGCATTACATGGAACATTAAGTAATTTGTAGTAAATGGTACTGTACAGAATTGTACTGTACATGTACTGTGTTATACTAGTTTTTGTACTGTAACTTGATGTGCCACATTGTCCTACCAGGTCCTCTTTGTAAATGAGTGTGCTCAATTGGGGTTTTTCCTGCAAATAAACTTAAACTTGAATTTTCTTTTTTGTCAACTCTTTTTTTCACTGCTCACTCGGAACTCTCTCTGGCGACCCACACTCTCCGCCACCACGCTACCACCCACCTGAAGCCCCTTCCCCACTGGGAAGTTGGGGACAGACACTCCCCCACTTACCTGATCTGGCCCCTCTTCACCAGAACAGAGGCGGAGCAGGGGGAACGGGAGAGCCAGTGGGTAGGAGCCCGGCATTGGGTGTGTGGTGGTGTGGCACTGATCTGCGCTGTCGCCTATCTGAGGAGCAGGGTTTTTCCTTAGTGTACGTTGCCCCTGGAGCGTGGACATACAATGGCGTCTGTGCACCAAACATGTCGCTGCCTGCCTCCGCTCCACCCCTAAGTGTGGCATCGCTAACTGCAGTGCCCCCAAGCTCCACTGGGGGCCACTGGTGTGTGATGCAAAGCCCGCTAGCCACCCCAGGAGTTGGGAGCAGTCCTCTGTACGCACAATCCTCTCCCTCCCCAGTCGACCCCTGGTGTCCTGCATTTGTTCCCGAACCCAGGTCACCAGCATGGCGCGAGGTGTGGCGTCCAGTGCCTCAATCCTCAGCACCACCAAGCCGGTCACTTAAACTTGATCTTGAATTGAACAAGTTGGGTATAAGTGGACCACAGTGTAAGTAACTAAAGTGCATGGAGATATGTGGCAACACAGTGCCCAGACATATATCATTACTGTAACAACCATTTCCAGAGTCATTATGGCACTGCAGATTTCCTGTAAGATGAGGGGGGGCAAGAAGATGCTTTCACCCTTGGACAGGGTTTATCATCTGGGGAGGCATTTACGGGTGATATTAGCAGTGAGAGATGTCTTGTAGTGGGATTTAAATATGGAGTGTGATCCCTGGGTCTGTAGTGGAGCAGACAGGCTGTTGAAAAGATTTGGAATAACTGAGGAGAAGGCCTTCTGGTCCATATACATGGCGACTTTGGGGGTTGTATACAGACCCCCTTCTCAGGGGGAGGAAATGGACAAGGAAATGATAGAAAGTATACTTAGTATGGCAGAAAAAGGGGAGATATTGCTGATGGGTGATCTGAATATGCCAGATGTTAACTGGAGTGCAGTTGCAGCAGCCACTTCTAAGAGTGGAGTTATTCTAGGTGCCCTACAGGGGGCATGCCTTAGACAACTAGTATTGGAGCCCACTCGAGAGGGAACAATCTTAGACCTGGTTCTCTCAAATGGAGATGAATAGAGGATCACAGATGTAGAAGTGGGTAGCCATCTGGGAAATAGCGACCATCGAACAGTATGGTTCACAATAAACACAGCAATAGAGTCAAGCCATACAAAGACAAAGGTACTGGATTTTAGGAGGCTGACTTTGTCAAAATGGGTGAGTGCCTAAGGAATGCACTAACAAATGGGCAGGAAGGAGGGTGGAAGAACAATGGGAATAATAAAGCTGCCATCACAGAGGTAACAAGCCTTTGTGTAAAGCAAATAAACAAAACGAACGAGGTAAGAAACCACTATGGTTCTCAAAGGAAGTGGCAGTGAAGGTTCAAGAGAAAAGAAAGCATTCAGGAAGTACAAGGAATCACAGAAGGAACAGGACAGAGAACTGTATCAGTTAAAGCAAAAGGAAGCTGGGAAGGCAGTCAGAACAGCAAAGGCCCAAACCGAGGAAAGATAGCCAACTCAGTTAAGCAGGGGATAAAACCTTTATAGGTACATCAGGAGCAAGGAAGACCAAGGGAGGGATAGTGAGGCTTAATAAAGGAGGGAGGGTGGGCAGAGGGTGACTGTGAAAGGCAGAGATACTAAACAAATATTTTGCTCAGTATTTACAAAGAAAGAGGGGGTACCTAAAACAAACAGTAGAAACACTCTGGATACAGAAGTTGATACCAGCCCATTTACAGAAGAAAGGGTTCTGAAAGAACTCTTAAAACTGAAGGTGGACAAAGCAATGGGGCCTGATGGGATTCATCCCAGAATTCTAAAAGAACTAAGGGTAGAACTAGTGATACCACTGACTACCCTCTTTAACAAATTGTGGGAGGATGGGTGGTACCCGAGGACTGGAGGAGGCAGATGTGATTCTCTTCACAAAGTGGGAGCAAGGCAGAAGCAGGAAACTACAGACCTGTTAGTTTAACCTCAGTGGTAGGGAAAATGATGGAATCACTTCTGAAGGAAAGAATTGTCGAGTATCTAGAGGCCAGAGGGCACAGGACCCAAGGCAGCATGGATTCACAGCGGAAGGTCATGCCAGACAAATCTGATAGATTTCTTTGACTGGG
Source organism: Neoceratodus forsteri (assembly GCA_016271365.2). Taxonomy (NCBI): domain Eukaryota; kingdom Metazoa; phylum Chordata; order Ceratodontiformes; family Ceratodontidae; genus Neoceratodus; species Neoceratodus forsteri. The sequence continues at coordinate 1,229,499,616 of CM057453.1, read as the reverse complement.
TGACCAAGTAGTTGATCAGGAGGGCTGTGGACATGGCCTCACCTAGACTTTAGCAAGGCATTTGACACAGTCCCACACAAAAGATTAATATACAAGTTAGCCAGCCTGGGAGTGGGTCCCAAGATGACAGCCTGGGTAAAGAATTGGCTGGAGAATAGGTCACAGAGAGAAGTACAGTGTTTATTCCACCAGGCTAGTACTGAGGTTCAGAGATCTGTCCTCTCACTGTCTTGTAGGCTACATTGCAGGACTAAGAAAAGTATGTCTCTTTGCAGATGACACAGATCTGTTAGCGAGTTGATGTACAAGGTGGAGTGGAAAGGATGAGAGGACTTGGCAAGGTTAGAGGGATGGTCAATGTATGGCAGCTTAGATTCAATGCTAAGAAGTGCAAGGTAATGCACCTGGAACACAAAACCCAGGGAAAGTACACAATGGGGGGTGAGCTACTAACAACAACAAAAATGGAAAGGGACCTGGGGGTAGTCATATCAGATGACCTAAAGGTGGGCAAGCAATGTGAGAGGGCAGCAAGGAGGGCTGGGGGGATACTGGGATGCATAGGAAGAGGCATCACCAGTAGAAAACAGGAAGTTATTATCCCTCTGTACAGACAGCTAGTACCCCATCTGGAGTACTGCGTGCAGTTCTGGAGACCCAATCTCCGCAAAGACATAGACAGGATGGAAGCTGTCCAGAGGAGGGCAACTAAAATGGTGCAGGGTCTGCACCGGAAGACATATGAAGAGAGACTTAAGGAGCTTAATATGTATAGCCTCAAGGAAAGGAGGAGAGGGAGACATGATAGAAACTTTCTCAAGTACCTCAAGGAATCAACAAAGTCCAAGAGGGTAGCATCTTTCAAAAAAAGAGGTGTGCAAGAACAAGGGGCACAATTTGAAGATAGAAGGGGGGGCTCAGAGGTAATTTAAGGAGTATTTTTCACAGAGAGGGTTGTGGATGTATGGAGCGGCCTTCAGAGGAGGTTGTGGAGTCAAAACAGTGGTGGAATTCAAGCATGCATGGGACAGTCATAAGGCAATTCTAGGGGGTGGGGGTAGGAAGAAGTAGGCTGCTGGTTAACTAGGACCTGCAGCTTATCCATCAGGTAGGGAAATGGGCAGACTGGGTGGGCCAAGCGGTCCTTATCTGCCGTCAAATTCTATGTTTCTATGTTTCTATGACTTGTGGGCACTCTAATAGTAGGCTGGAGGAGATCTGGAGGCCTCAGTGGCAGGGCTTTGGCCTGAGTTGGGGGAGAAGGGAGACACCTCTTTTTCTCTAATGGATTTCTCAACTAGGCTGCCTAGGCGGTAGTCCCAGTGGGCCATGGGGGGAGCCATGGTAGGGCCTGGTACAGGGAACAGTGATGCATGGAGCAAGGTGTCATCAAGGCAGACCTACAGATGCTGTTGTAGGTTGTGTTTAGTCTGGACAGGTAGGAGGATGAGGTCTGTGTGTAGATGGAAGAGCAGTAGCACAGTAGGGGTAGTAAGGTGCCCTGAGCAATGGCGAGTCTGACTTGGGGGAGTCATAAAATCCCTGGCTCACAGTTCTCAACTAACTCCTAGTGTCTGGGTCTTATACCAGACGGTGAGTCTGATGTGGTCAGGGAAGTCAGAACAGGGTCGAGGGTGACTCCTAGATATTTGAAGGAAGTCACAAACTCAAGGGGTGAGATGCCAGGGGATAGGATGTGAAGAGAGGTAGTATCACCAGCTCACATAGCTAGTCTGGGTTTCAAACTGAACAGCACGGCCTTAGTCTCTCAGGCATTTACCAAAAATATGTTGGCAAGGTACCATTGTTGGGTGGTACCAAAGTTTCCCATGTGTGGATGAAAGTTTGGCCATGGTCTTTGCACTGTGACAGAGGATAAGGTCATCAGCATACAGTAGCCAATTGAATGTAATACTGTCCTTGGGAAGGGAGTTGACAAACAATGGAACAAGAAGAGTCCAAGTATGGATCCTTGCGGGACCCCAGTATGGACCTCCCGAGCACTGAGACCCCCACCCCCCCCATGTAGAGCCGCCCATGATCGCTCAGAGAAGTAGTCATGAAATCAAGCTGCGAACGTGGCGGAGCACCCAGTACTGCTGAGCTTACTTAGCAGGATGTTGTGGTCCACCAGATCAAAGGCCTTGATGAGATCCACAAAGATGGCACCAGTGAGTTTGCCTTCATCTCTGCCTCTGAAAACTTTATTGGTGAAGCAAGCCAGAGCAGTGGTGGTGCTATAAATCACTCAAGTTTAGCTTGAATGATTTATAATACATTTATAGTCTATTTTTTTTTTTTTATTTTATTATGCGATCCTCCCCTGGCGCTGAAGTGAAGCACTCCCTCCAAACGCGTCCGTACAAGAGCACACTGTTCACAGGATAAGCAGTACAGTAGCTCTGTGTGCTAATTGGCTGAACTCATGTTAGTGATCTATAATGAGAATGCAATGCAGGGCTGAACAGGGGACAAATATCAGAGCCTGGGAAACTGATGGACAACTCGAGTTGATTGCTGAACTTACTTTGAGCTATTCAAGATGCATGCCTTATGTGAAGGGACAACATGTTCACATTTCTCTTCCTGGCTAGTCAGCCTACCATTTTAGTAGCACATCATAACTTTTATTTGACCCCAGGGGGATTTTGCAGAGAATTTGAAAAGTTCATTTGGAAGTAAAACCTGTGATATCCAAAGCTGCCATGAAACAAACAAATCAGTGCAGTCTCTTGTAGTCTGACAGCAGACTGAATTAACGTGAGTAAATGACAGAAATGCAGGAAGACAGCTGAGCTCACGTTTTGGGCATGGTGGTATCCCAAGCAGTATTTTAGTAGGTCCTGTACCTTGCCTGTGCGTATTACCTGATGCACTGCCTTTCATATAAAAAAAGCAAGCTAAAAGCAGGTTGTATAATGTAGCAGGTCTGCGATTATAAGTTGTCTGTCTGGGTTCAGAGGAAGAGAAGAACAGGGACAAATGAAGAAAACCCAACTAGAAATGAAAACGTTATTTTTTCTAGTATACGCAAAAGAAAGTATCAGTTTGCAAGATCTGTTTCTGTCAAGCTGTATCAATCCAAGCCCATTCTGTGGATTTCAAAGGTGCATTAATTGATGAAAAAATTTAATTGGATGGAGGGTAAACCTCTGTAACTCAGTATAGCAGAGAGCCAAAGACAATGTCTGTGTGGCAAAATTGAGTATGATGGATGGAGGAGCCAGAATTGTGTAAAGTCAGAAGGCATATTTTGAGGATGTTACAGTCAGTGGGCAATGACGTCACTTATGGGAAAGTGCTACCTGAACTTCATGTGAATCAAGATGACAAGTATTCTGTTTAGTTTATTTATGGAAACTACCCAGACAGGTGATTGTGCCAAAGATTATCTATACTGATTTTATCAGCCCCAGTTACTGGGCACTTTTTGAGACAAGAACGTTCTTTGTCCTGGGCACTGATGCAGAGATAACCGAACTTCTGGCAGGGATGGCCACAGTGCCACTACATGCTGCCTCATCGGTGGCATCCTGATAGAATCCTGGGACCTTGAAGGCTAGCTAAACAGCTGTTAGCTCTCTCAGATTTCCTCCTCCCACCCCCACTATCCCAAGTGCCATTGGGATTGTTGAGAATGACCTCTTTCTTTCACACAAGGCACAGTTCTCTACCTCTCTGCAAGACAGTGTGTGTCTGAAAGAGTCAATCCAGCTGAGGCTTTACCCAGGTTCTGTTTGCATTTCTAAGGGCCAGGTACAAACTCTCCTGGAACTCAAGGCTGTCGGTAGAGTTATATGCTAGTTTCCCCAGCAAGAGGTAGGGAATTTTTAAAGGCAGTCTCTTATTAACACTGCATAAAAAGACGTCTGTGTCGGAATCTAAGATGCCTTTTCATGCATAAATCCCTTGTACAGTAGCACTGATAAAAGGCTAGTTTTTGCTACTTCACTGACGTTCTTATCTGTAGAGAACTGTGCACAAGATATTTTGCGGCATCATGTTAAATAATTTCTACCTACTCATATAAATAAAATAGTGAGTGTATTGGTTCGCTTCATCACTCGATAAGAAAAAGAATGTGAGGACACTGTTTTAAAAAAGCATCTGCAGTATTGATTTTTACCAGCAAACTTTGAATGAAAACTTCACTTTTGGGGTGAAGTGTGACAAAGCACCTTTGGTTTACAGATATGGATAACATAATTGCATTTGCATGGTAATTAACAGATTAATACAGTCAGGACCTAATTCTCAGTCCTTACCAGGCAGCGCAAAATTATACTTTTTGCCAGCGCTGGTAAGCTGCCACCCTAAAGCGCCATACTCGAAAGTCAGCGCATGTTGCAGTGAGATAGTGAATGCATTTTCCTAGTGGAAAGGCAGAATGCAGATTTCCAGTTCAGATGTTGGTGTGCGTAAACTGGGTTTGCACCCACTGACATGCCAGCATTCCCTAGCAACCATGGTGCAACACAGCATTATGCCAGGTGCATGGTGCAGTGCCTCGCTAAGCTGTGGTTGGTGCCAGGTAAATGAGCATCCGGCCATTGAAAAAAAACATACAAAACAGTTTTTTTATATAAACTTTTCATCAGGTTACAGTCAAATATAAACTGGGGTTTAATTTGTGACCAACATTAACTAGCATTTTTTTCCAGACCCCTTCAATCATGGTCTCCCTTTTCTGGGGAAAAAAGGATGCTGAACGGACACAAACAGATGAGTGCCTTTTTTCCCTTTCACTTCCTCCCTAATTCTCACATTACCAGTATCACATAATGTTTTGTTAACTTTATTTAAACTGCCGTCTTAATTAAGAAGCGAGAAGTATAAATTTGCATTGCAATCCAGCAGCACAGCTGTAACCCTATCACTTGTCATTTTCATCCAGATTTCTGTTGATCGGAAGCACTTTGCTGCTAACTGACTGATAGTAACATTTAACGCGATTACTGACGTTTTCAATCATGTCAGCGAGCTGGGAACGGGGGAAAAAAAATGAAAACAAAAACTTGCAGCTAGAGCCGATGTTGCTTTTCTGTCTAATCTCATTGGTCTTTGAAATGGTTTATCATGTACTTGGCTGCTGAGGAAAAAACAAAGGCAGGCCACAAACAGGCTATGCAACTCGCCCTGCATCCCAAGGCCCTTGCTTTCATTATTATTCACTGGAAGCTGTCTATTGGCACAAGGACAAATTCCGCTGTAAATTATGCTTGATTTACATGAGGATCTCGTTAATTCTGGAATGCCAGATTTTTGTCTGTTTCATGTTTATGGGTTGCTTCAGGTTTTAAGAAACAGCTCAGATACGTTATTCCCTAGTCCTCTGTCTGATGACGCTTAGCTTCAGATGGAAGACACAAACCTGCTGAAAGTGAGTAGGTTTGTGCAAGGTGGTTTTGCTTTCAAGACAACAGTTTGCAGACGTAACAAATAAAATTAGGAAAATGAAGGCACTCTAGGTTATTACTATAATTGAACTGGCGTGTCTGAGGCTTATACTGTGAATGCCGAAGCGGGTGCTGACATCCTCATTATTGGAAGTGGTCGTGTACTGAAATGACTTGTTAGTGCTGTACATTTCCTCCCCTATCTTGTCTTATTAATTAAGACAGAAGGTCTTATTGTGGTATATTTAAGAACATCTGACTCAAAGATGGGGACTGGAAATTGGGTATTGTTTCAGTGCTGCAGAATTGCAGAAACCTCTTTCCAGTGAGCAGGTATTGCTGAATGGTGTGGCATTTTATGTGGGCAGAACAAAACAAATGCAGCCTGTGTCACCCATATCACATAAAAGCATTGCATTCAGTATTCACAAAATGTTAGGATGAAGAAAAGGCTGTTTTGGCAATAAAAGCCTCTCCCGAGAAAAATGCACAGAAGCAAGCTCAACTCTTCTAGCAGTAGTAGTAAAAATTTTATTCATAGAATATATGAACAAGGATAAAACACTGAGTAAAACTCATTTTCATGGAGGTCCCTCAATTATACATTTCATATTACACATAAATAACATTAAAATAGCATACAGGCAACAATGTCAGGATATAAACAATTACTACAAAGACAGTCAGAACCATATACAGCCTATACATATGGAGGTTCCTTAATTGTACTAATTGTGCATATAAACAGCATACCAGAAACACTACATTTAAACATGGAAACAATGGCTCATGATATTCGGATACCCCAGGTTATATGATTGAAAATATTTGGGCCTGTGTTCTCCCTTTTAAGCAACATAGTTTAGGAGCTTTAGTTAAGCTGATGAACCATTTTTTTATGGATCATAAGTGAGTTGGTACGTACAGCCCTCGTAGTTGTAGAGGCAATGTTTCCATATATTCTGGCCCCTGTAGAAAACAGAGGACCTGCCTATCACCAAATTACACTTTGGGATGGTAAATTCAAATCCCCCTGAGGATCTCAAACCCTCCCTCAGTTCCCTACACCCAGAGTTATCCAATACATATATGGGAAGTTTCTCCTTCCTAATTTTAACCATAAAGGTTATTAAGGTCTAATTCCTTCTTTCTTCCAGGCTCCACCAGTCTAACATTTTATACATGTCACAATGATGCATCCTCCTGGGGGCATCGAGGACGAAGTGGGCAAGTCCGTTGTACATAACATCGAGCCTTGCCAGCTCCATCCCCGAGGCCTCCGCATACACTAAATCGCCACAGTCTAGGACTGGCAAAATCATAGCATCCACCATCCTACGCCAGACATCAGAAGTCGTGTAATGTTTCATTCTGTACAGCATGCCCAATTGTTTCCTACTTAGGTCTGCTACTAGTTTATCAACATGGACATCCCACCTTAATTTGTGGTCTAAACAGACCCCTAAATACTTGTAGTACGTAACCTACTGAACTTTCTCCTCATTCAGGGAATTTGCCTCCAGAGATGGGCAGGCCCGTTACTACCATGGAAGAGCACTACCCGAGTTTTCTTAACATTTAATATTAGCTTGTGTGTCTCTAAGAAAGTTTGAAACAGAGAGCGAGCATTCCGTAATGTTATGGATATGTTTTCCACTGACTCCCCCTCAACATAAATAAGGGTGTCATCAGCATAAATATGATACCTGATCTCAGGATTACTGAACTGTATGTTATTCACATAAATACTGAAGAGAAGGGCTTGGAAGTGTGCTGCGGTTTCAGAGTGCTTGCATTGGGCATTGGTGCCATAGCAGCTCCAGTAGTGGGCTGAGTGAGATTGCTCCCATCTGCAGGACATATGTTGTATGCAGCTGAGCCTACCAAGAAGATTTGGTCCATGCCAGGAGATGAGGGTGGGAATGAGAAGGGATGGAGAGAGAGACATACACCATCAACATGACTGCTTGAGCTCTTGTAACTACTCACGTCTCTGTCACCAGTTGGCCCATCGCTGGATCCTAGTCCACATATGGACTACATTGGCAGAGGGGGTGCTGGACCACCCTCCTCCAGAGCCCTTGTCGTGGTGGGAAGGCCATGGGGGAAGTTGGACCCTAGGCAGTGGAGACCAGAGGATGATGGGGACTATAGCCCTGGTTAGGGAATATCCCTAAGGGACAAGCATAAGCCGGAATAAAAGCTGTACAGCAAAAGAAAAAAAAAATCTCTAACCGCTCATCATCTTTGATGGTGCAGTCGGAGGGAATTCCACATTGGGGGGAGGGAGACACAATTTTTAACCAAGCCTTTTAAGACCTGTCTCACTTGAACCTGTAAGTAGTCTTTGAAGTCTTAAATTCCAGAATATGCTGTACGCAGAATGCTTCTATACAGGCTTTTCCTGTTTCCTCCACGTAAGAAATCTTGTGTAATCTTCCATCTAGAAATCAAGTTAAAAGCTTGCACTGTGGCTGTATGTAAAAGAGTTTCTGCTGATAACCAAAATATCCCTTATATACTCCATTTCCTGTGTACCGGCTCCATCACATGTGTAAACAATGAAGTTCAAAGATTGGATCTTTGCTGCAGCTATGGGCTGATATTGTCAAAAATATGCAGTGTAAGAAAGCGACCAGATGTACCGTCCCCAACCTCCCTGTTTTGTTTTCTGGGCAGTTAGCATGGTCCTTGATTGCATAGCCTACTTTCGGTTACTTCAGTTTCTGTTACTTCTAGAGGGGGGATAAACATAAGGAAGATTTAGGCAAAAAGGCAGCAGGTGCATCTTAGTCACGTGAATCTGTCTTGCTTTTGAAAGTTTCCTTGAATTCCGACGAAGCACTTTCTGAGCACAGTAGTCCGACTTCTTCTCCCAGTTACATGGGGCCATCTCCCCAATTCCAAATTATACCCTCAGTATCTTTACTGTATTTCTCCCTCCTGTCTCTTGCACATCTACTGGTCTGCTTGAGCCTGTGTTTAAGACCTGCCTCCTCTGTTCCTGCAGTCTCATCTATTGGTGGCTTATCCTGGCTTCCTCTTCCTCCAACACAACCAGCAGATGCTGGCACCATTCCTCCATTTTCCATGCCAGCATGGACTCCTCTTGATTCAGCCAGGTGAGTTCATCTGCATCAGAGACCACTAGTGTCAGTTCCCAACTCTCCAGACCTGTGACTGTTGTTTGTATTTATGTCCCTCAGGCTGGCTATACACTGCCCTTGACTGAGGCTCCATCCTTTTTTCCGCAATCAGATCAATACTGGTTTCAGTCTCTGCTTCTGGCAGGACACCTGCATGTGCCATACGCATGGTCTCGACCTCCTCTTCCTCCTCCATATTGCCCCGAAGTGGTACATGACCTCTACCCTCAAGGGAAGGATATTTTTCCCTGATGTCCTGGCTAATATTGCCCGTCTCTAAAACAGGTCTGTGTAACCCACTATGTAGGACGCACCTGAAATCAAGCTTCATGACTTAATGTGAATTTCCTGTTAAAATATGAGATGTAAAAGCCAATGTATGCCGCTTCCTCTCTGTGCGGGAGGGAACACGGAAAAAGGCTGCCGACCGGTAGGATGATACAGGTCCTCCGCAGGCTCCACACCCAGCTAGCTGGGCATGTCTGGCGAATCTGGATCCTGTTCCCTGTGGTGCTTTAGGGGAGCCCTGCCAACCCTGCTGGGGGGGAGCCCTAGAGGAAGAGCCAGATGGGGTAAGTCCCAGTAGATGCTGGGGTGATAGTGCTGGGGGAACTGGTGGATGGGGGCCAGTCAGCCAAGGGAACATAAAGAAATAAACAACAACAAAAAATGATACAATCATAGTTCATTTTTAACATTTATTTGCCCAGAATAACCCATCTGAGATTCAGCATCTGGTTTCTGGTGGGATCCAGATCTAAGAAACAATGCACACTAGAAATGGCAACCAAAATGGCGTCTACCATTAGCAAGCTACACAGATTCCAACAAGTGGGATACTGCCATACAGTTGAAGGTTTATTGGAATGGAACAGCACAGAGACAGGAACACAGTACCACTGGCTAGATGTCCAGGCACGTCACTCAGTGTAGCTTTGTCAGGGGGTCCTGCTTCTGCCCATTGCTGCAGCTGGGAGGACTGGAGCACTGCAAGCATAAGTTACTTGCCCAAGGTCATGTAATGAGTGTTTTGACTCTGTTGGGGTTTGACCCTGCGATCTCTTGGTTCTCATGCGGTGCTCTAACAGATCATACGGCCTCTGCGCTTGGTGGTACATCTCTTAGGTCTGAAAGACTGTCATCTCATGTGTTCTTATGGTGCCAAAACAACAAAAGGAACCTTAGTAATGCAAGAGGAGGCACTCTTATGGCTGTAAGGGACACTCCTGGTGTATCATTTAATACCATCTCATTACTTTTGGAAATTAGAGATGGGTTGAAAATACAGAATTTCTGTCAAGCTGAAAATCTGACACAGCCTAGAAATAGTCAGAGCTTTTCCAGCGCTCTCAGAGTAGGACAGTGGCCATTTTTACTTGTGTATTATACATCACGACATCATTTGCTTCCCAGTTCTCTCACTCAAAGAACTAGAGATAAACATAAGAGACACAGGAACTGTACATGTAAACCTATAAGAAATATTCACCTCTCTTTTGAATGGAAACAGGTATTGCTCCCATGCTAGAGTGGTAGGTTGCGTCCAATATGGCACTTGCCAGGCTGCACAACCTGGCTGATCTGAGCTGGCACGGTACCCAGTAAATATCTGTTTAGTCTTTTGTTCTGGGTCATAGCTGCTGCTCATTCCATCTGGTAGAGTTCCGCCTTCTATGTTTTGAAGCATTCCTTTTGGAATGAGGAGTGTACAGTTTAACATGTCAGCTGCACAAGAGAACTGCTTGGTATCACAAAGTCATTCGCTGAGCTGCATATCTCGCCATTTAATACACTCGTAGTTGTTTTACAGAATTTGGGATGGAACTTTTTTTTGGGGGGGGTGCTTTGTTTCTGGGGCTTTGAAGTTACTAAGTAGCTAGGGTTTAATTCTTCTCCCTTTTTGTTTAGTGCAGTTCCCTTTATTGAGGCGTTGTATCTAGTTGCAATCAGTATGCCTCTTCCTTTGTGAAATGTTGAATTGTGGATGGAATGAAAGTCAACTCATTTGTATATGGTTAGGATCAGCTTTCGGGTTTTTTCTCATTGCTAGGGTGGGTGTCGACTGAGGTAGTTTTTTTCAGAATTTAACACTGGAATTCCCAAATGACATGAGACTGGCACCACTATGAGACGGACAGCCTGGCTGTACAGCCTGAAGCAACCAGTATCCCAGTTTCAGATTTAGAGTCTTGTTATTTCTGGTGAAAGGTGGAACGCAGAGAAAACTATGATTATGTGCAGCACAGATAATCTGATTCATTGGTCCCAAGGCTCACCTAGTGTTGCAGTAGACTCTAACATTCCAGAACCATTACTTCTTTGTGGTAAGCAGACAGTAAAATTGTCGATCCTACCCATCCCTGTCAAACCAGGGGGGGAAAAAGGAAGACAAGCCTACAAGTTCACGTACACCTTTAATCATAGTCAGCTTTTGCAAACTCAATTAACAAACACAAGCTCTGTTTCATTGATTATTTAGCAGGGATTGGATAGTCTGTTGCAGGCAGCATAGACTGCTGCTAGGCACTGGTTTATAACTGCAATTTGGAGGGAGCTGGTCTGGCAATTGGAACCACAACTGGTTGAACATTATGCTGGAGATAGACCAGTTGCCAGCCAGTGTTGTCAAACAGATTTGATATGGCATTCTCCAGGCTGGAGAAAAAAAAAAAAACTTATTGTTGGGGAAAAATTCCAATTTTATTTTTGTGAGGTTGCAGCAAACGGTGATGGTACTCCCACAGAGACCAGATTGTCTGAAAAGATAACAAATGACAACTGTGGGTGGGCAAGCTGCCAGGTTCTGAGTGTGCTACTGTACAAGAGATTGACAACAGAACAGGTTAGTGTGCAATCCTGTCAGTCTCTTGTGCATACAAAGTTAGGCTTTCCAGACAACAAAACTAGTTAAGAAGTATACACCATCATTTTGCAGGAGCACTAGTATATTCTGACATCTTTCTTTGTGGTTGATTTAGTTTTCCCAGTTATTCAACACAGTACGGATAAGACACAATGACTCATATAAATATCAGTATATCATAAAATGCTGTTAGAAACAAAAAAACCTAGATTATCGAGGACAGAAAAAACACTGTATGAGTCCATACAGTCTGCTTTGATGTCCTACTTTAAAATGACTCTGCCCTTCCAGAGCTGTCCCTGCCTCCTGCCTCCCCCTTGTTCCTAATAACCCCCCCCCCCTTGAAGATGTCTCTTTTTGTTACTAACCCTGTTATAGTCTCGGCATAGATCACATTGCTGGGTAGACAGTTCAAACCATCCACCAACTGCTCTTTGAAAAAAAATCCCTTCCGATGTTTGTTTTTAGTTTGCCCCCTTCCAGACAGGGGCACTCTATGGTGGATATGGGGGGGTGCTAATGACCCCATAAAATTCTGTTTTTTCATTAAATTAGTTGATTATTCTTGACCAATATTGACTTTTTTATGAATCCCCCCCCCCCTTTAGTGTAGAGTGTCCCCTGCTTCCAGATTGACTTTGTGCCCCCTGGTAGCATTCATTTATATATATATATATATATATATATATATACACACACACACATATAGACACACACACTATAGTAACATGTTATTAACACCTTAATAACACATCACTACCCAACACACTACAAATCATCCCAATAACACATGAAACAAGCTCATTAATAACATAAATAACAAGCCCCTTAATAACACATGTAACAGCTACCCCAACAACACTGTGGTAAAACACAGGACACAGTAAAACTTATCCAACCTAATGCATAGCATAAAATAAAAGATGGCAAAGTCCGGCATACTTGTGAAATAATACCATCTTGGTGTCGAACAAGCTCCTGAAGGCCACTCACCCTTCGAGCTCATGGCTTTATGGCTTCTTAGACCCTTCAGTGGTATTATTTCCTTTGATACCACACATTGGCATCATTTAGTCTATATACGTGTATATATATAATAGATATATGGTATATATGGGCTGGCTTAAGATATCATTATCTTCAGAAAAGGGTATCGGTCTGTTGGTATCTCACGAGTGTGGAAACAACAAGTGAGATAGCAGTAGACCAATGCCCTCAAATGGAGATAATAATATGTTTTGTCAGCCTATGTCAGATTTGATTTATGCAACAGGTGTTTCAGTGGTTTTGTGATAGAAATATTAAAAAGCTAGAAAACGGGAAGAACAATATAAACTGTAAACTGAACCCCTCTGTTCAGTGGCTGAACATAAAAGTAGAAGATCTGCCCACTAAATACTGAAAACAAAAAATTAAATGGCATCTCACGTGTGAGAATAAATATCTGAGCATGCTCAGTGTGGTCAAATGAGTGAAATACGTTTTGGAGCATGTTCAGTGATCAACTTAAAATAACATGTTTATCTTAGCAATTTTATTTTCACACCTGTGTACCATATTTAGATGCGCACACACACACACACATATACATATATGCACACACACACACACACTCTACCCCTGTCTCTCTGAATGATTGCAGTGGAACAGCATCGGTTGCACTTAAAGATACCAGCTAGGGACTTGCCCCTGCTATAAACATTGGGAGAGATGAAGAAGGACCATTTCAGGTCTCTCTGAAGACTATTCCAGCTGTCAGCAGTATCAGATTCAAACAGATATCTCTGAAAGATAGCAAAGACCTTAGACACAGCAAGTCTGATGACCATGTTGGATCTCTGATGGTAGCTGCTTGAGGGAAGGGTGTAGTAAGTTCCTGCAGATAAAGATTTGCATTACCAGTTAGATCTTTGTCAGTAAACATGTACAGTACCAGTGCATGAACCGCCTGATCTTTATGGAGGACGATTCTGCCACATTCTGTAAATCACAGTGACGCAATGCAAGATAGTGTACCAGTAACAAATTTAATTACTAAGTAATACAAAGGGGTCCATTTTGTTTTGGAGGTTCTTTTATAGGTTACATAGCCAGAGGCTTGGTGGAGGAAGCTGAGTCTCTATCATGGATGTTGTAACTTGCTACCACCAGGCTGGCTGTGCCAGGCTTCAGATGTTATTTTTTTAACTCTATGGAAGGTATGTATGGTATGTCATTTTATGTTTCTGTAGGACTAATAGTATATAATGTGATCTGACCTGACTCGCTGGGACTGGCATTACAACAGCATCCTATAGGGTGCTCCTCTCTGGGGTGGGATGGTTACACTCTGCTATAATACTGCCATCTGGTTAACCACATGTGGCAGTGCAGCTGATTGGCGCAAAGTAAAAGGGGATGATACACATGAAGAGTGTCAGGCAAGTCACTGTCTGGATTAATGTGTCCTGTGGGGGAGGACCCCGGGGGGGGGGGACAGGAAACTGGTCTCACCCAGCAGATGGTGCTGTCACGTCCCTATCAGGCCCTGTAGAGGGCGGTTAGACCCCTTTGACTCCTCCTTCCATCCTGATCCGGACTCAGCCATTAAGATATGTGGCCAGAATGCGTAAGGCAAGTCCTGATCAGCACGGGAGGCCTCACGTGGGCTGGACTATGCCCAGGGGCTTGTAGAAAGTGACAGAAGTTGTGGGGGGGGGGGTTCTGGTGGCGGTGGTGGTGGTGTCTCCAGTGGCGATGCCAGTTAAATGTGAACAGACTGCAGGAAGTCCAGGTGCGGGTATGGCAGAAGGGAGGAACAGTAGTATGCCTACATGTTAGAAGTCCCATAATGAGCAGGTAGGAACATTATAGGACAGTGACTAGACACCACTGAGCTAAAACAAGGTTATGTGATTCAGCATCATGAGAAAAACTACAGTGCTGAGGTGACTGAGGTAAAATGCTTTTGCCCTGTCAGATCAAAATGGAAAACTAACAGTGACAGATATTTTGTAGTGATACTTGCTAAACAGCAATCTATTCAGCTGTGCAACACGGCATTTTGCTGACACAGTATTGCAGTATGAAAGAAACAAAAGGCCGTTTTCCTCCTTGCTGAAGGTGAGTCAGGTTTTTCCTAATTCAAGTCCTAAATCATATTTTAAATTCCATTTAAGACCCCTAATGGCATCTAAATGTCCAACTGAACCTTGCTGTAGGGATAGCGATAAAGCAGTGAGGCCCACTGTTTGACACAATAGTTTTTTTGTCTTGCTGCTTAGAACCTGTTATTGAGCTTTGGTGATCTCTAGCACCCCACAGACTAGTCTCTCTCTCTCTCTCTCTCTCTCTCTCTCTCTCTCTCTCTCGCTCTCTCCTCGGCAAGCGTGTCAAGAAGCATCCTCAGCAATGACAAATCCATTGTGGTGCGAGCTCTGAAGCAGAACTGGGTTAATTACAAGAGAAACAGAGACGGGGAAATCATGGTAGTGCTGTCCCCCCTGAGGGGAAAAAGTGACAAGTGGTATGTAAGTCCCAGGATACGGAAACTGTAGTGACTTAGTAAGGTAGCAACTCTCTCCGTGTCAGATGGGGAATGAGAAGCAGGGAATAATGAGGGGGCACTCATCCATCTCAACCTTTCATTATCCAAATGGTGAAACATTAGGCTCTATTCATAAGACATAACAAAAATCTGTTGTGAACATGTTAAACTGCAAAAGAGAATCATGAAGATAGAAGCTGAGAATGCTGTGGAAATGTGTGCTAGCATTCACAAAGCTTGCAGTGTCTTTTAGCAATATAGAGCACTGTGAATTTCTACTTTAAAGTGTGGCATGTCAGATAGCGCCTCTCCATGTGATACAGAGGGTTTCTGAGGGGTAAAAATGAGGGAGTGGCCCACGTGATGTGCAGCTGTTGGAGCAATATATTGTAGGATGACGCTTGGTACAGTGATTTGCTTTCCAGAGGAGGTGAGACAAAATCTGGTGTGCTCCAGTTTAGCCAGGTATAAAACCTCTAGAGGCTGTGTTGGACACAAGCAAACCAAGGGACTCCTTGGGGCACTAGCGCCAAAGGGGTGCACTAAAGTAGAAAGTAAAAGCAGTGATCAGCTTGAAATAAAAGAAGATCAATATAAAAAAAAAATTGTTATTGTCTCCCTTATCTTCTGAGAATGATTGCCACTTGTGGTAGTGGGAGCAGTGAAGGAGGACACCACACGTGTTTTTGCTTGGGGCATCATTAGGTCTAAGACCAGGCCTGGAAAGCTGGTGGAAGCAGGACTCCACCATGAGGGAGATCTTGCATCTCAGTTGAGCTTCCCTGTCATAACCATACAAAAACCTACAAAGGGGTGACCAGTCACAAGACTGCACGCACATAGTCATGTATTGCAAATGGCTGAGTAGGTGGAGACTGTAGGGCTTTATCTCAGGAGAAATCCCTTATGGATTTTACAGTTCTAAAGTGTGTGACTAAGGTAAAATCGTTGTAAAATGACTAATATGGCGAGTATAATATGTGGGTGAACAATAATTTGCCTATACAAAGTGTTCTTGTGTGGGGGGAGATGATGATCTGCAATTTCACAGATCATAAGTCAGACTGAGAAATTGTAATTGTTCTCATGTCAAACCACAAGACTGTTCACAGTTTCAATGACAGACTTGTTGAATTCACAGTTCTGCTGCCAGTTTTTGCAGTTAGTAATGTACCATAAGGCTTTTACTAGTAGTATTCGAGACTTGTTCATCCTTCTTTTCTGACAGTTACACAAGCAGAGGCGGTTCAGGTGGCTTTAGTGGGGGCAAATTTATTAAAAGGGCTGGGTGTCAGGGCGTCTAGGCCCCCAGAAAATGTTTCAATTTTTGCAGTAATTCTGTGGCTTTTTGATGGCACATGGTGTTCATTTCATTAAAATAACTCATGTCATGAGTACAATTTATTCTTGATTAATCAGATTAAATTCATTACCTTGAGTAGGACATGAGTGGTGCTGCTCAACCATCATATCTGGATGCCTGATTGGTGGTGTTCGTGAGTAGTGACATTGTACCCTGATGTCTGGATGCAGCAGCACCAGTGACGCACACTAAGTGTCCTGACATCACAGTCGACCGGCACCACTCATGGCATCCCCCCCTCAAATCAAGCATAAGGATATCCCAGAACACTGTCACCACTTAATCACACCACATCCTGACAAAAAGGCTAGTGGTTGCAAAACTTAACTCCGATGCCTGCACAGTAGCATCCAAGCTATCACACCCTGTGACCCTCTGTATCATTTACCCACTGTCCCCCAAAACACACAGGACAACCCAATCTAAAATGCACACACTGTGTCTCATCCACTGCACAGAAGCTCCACAGGCTAGCACATACTGTACCCATATGGATCATTCCCCTTTCCCCCCAAATACACAGAAGCCCCCATTTAATACAAATGAATGATGTGCCCCTCCATTACCCCCAGTACACACAATGTGCACCTCAGGGTTCCCAGACCTCTAACACAGTGTCCCTAAACCCTCAACCATCACACACACACATGGCCCCAAATTTTATGAACTTCATTATCCATGTCAATCAACACTACACCCCCCACCCCACCCAAAACCCTTGTCTGTGACTATGTTCAGTTTCTCTGCTGGGAAGGGCTTCACTACTACTACTACTGCTTATAATAATAATTATACTACCACCTTTTCTACTATTAATACCATTACCACCACTACTACTAGTACTAATACTAATACTACAACCACCACCTCACAGGCTGTAGTGGAGCCAGGTTTGAGAGCAAGGGGAAAGGTCACTTCACCATCTGACTCTTCCCCCAATGTACAGGACCCTCCTCCCAAAGCCAGCACACACAAACATACACCATGCCACTCCACATCCCCCAAATACACAAAGCAGACCCATCAGGTTTCTCAGACCTAACACACACAGTGCAGATTTGTGCATCGTAACATGCACTGTTATGAGATTACACCTTGTAAGTGTGCAGGGCAACAAGTCAAATTCATTTTGTCTAGAATGCAACTCACAGTGCCCAGGCTGTTCAATTCTTCGAGATATGGGGAACCCCATCCCCCTTAGACACCAAACAAAGAACAATGTTTTGCTATCAGTCGATGAGTACAGTTATTAATGTACTTTTTTTATTTTCCATGTTGGGGATTTTCCCTTAGTTTTCTGCATTTAGCACCATTTCTTTTCTATTGTCCACAGCATACAACTGGTCTTCTAATCTGTGGATGAAAAAAAATGCCCTATTCAGTCAGGTGTCACAAATAAATGCACAGATACTCCTCCTGTGATGACTGACACTCATTACATTGAGCCTCACTGGTGAAAAAAAAAGTAAGCCTTAGTCACAGCCAAAAAGTCTAACCACAAATATGTGGTCAGTATAGCAACCTGGAAAGAGCAGACCGTCCTCATTTTTTTACTTTGATGTAGGCCATGATAATTGGCAAAAACAAGTAAGTTGCACTATGAGTCACAGCTAAAGTCTAACCTCAAATGTATGGTGGCATGGTGTTCAGTGTAGCAGGACAGTCCTCATGTTTTTTTTTACTTTTACTACCTACCTTTGGACTCCTGGTCTTAAACATTAATTTTTGGCACCACAGGTAGGGTCAAGACTCACTCCTACCAAAAACCGATTGGCTGTGAGCATAGCGCAATCTGAGGTGGGCAGACTAAACTTTGACCTGTCACCTCTCCAAGCACAATCTAAGAGGCAGCAAGCGTGAAGCCCAGAAGTGCATCTCCACGCCACTGCACATGAGCTAGCCTGTGAACAAGCACCGATGCTGTCAGTCCCTGGATCTGCCCCTTAGTGTCCAAACTACCTCTGGTAAAGAGTGCCCCAGTAAAGAGTCAGTTCCCTGAATTCATTACTTTACAAAAAAAAACTTCTGGGAAGAGCGGAACTTGTTCTGCCGTGTGTGTGTGTGTGTGTGTGTGTGTGCGCTTGTCCGTATGGACCTGACTGTTCTGCAGCCATGTACTAATTTAGAACGGACACTGCTGCACAATCTGTAAATGTATTTAAAGGAAAACTGGCACCCCCCAAAGTGGAGGACCAAAATACATGTGGCCCCTTAGCAAAAATGTAGGGCGCAGCCTGAATCCCCAGCGTATTGCTTCGCCCTGTACACAAGCCATATACTAATGGCTGTGATGCCCCTTCAGTGCTACAGCTGCATTAATGACAGCATCATCACCCCAGCTGTAGAGGTTGTACAGGCAGCTGGTACAAGAGGGAGTCTCAATGCTGCAACGGGATCCAGAGGACCAGCAGAGCACAGAATTATGCAGCCAGTCAGGTTCTAGTTCAGATGGATGTAGACTAGGGAGGTTGTTTCTGCTGGTTGCCAGGGATTAATAAGAGTAGTGTGGTGAAGGTGTGGGGGGAGGGCATTGGACTACGAGCACTAAGGCAAGTTAGCAGGATTGATTGATTGAAAGATACATTGAGAGTCCAAAGACATTTCAATTAATATAATGAAATGAATGAAAAGCGCATACAGAAGTATACACTACATAAAACGCAGACTCTAGCAAGCTTTTAGAATTAAAATGCAAGTGTTAACAGCAGTAGCATTCTTATATGATTTCTTTTGTTGGAGTACGAACTTCAAAAAATACCCCCGTCTTAAAATTCTCTGATCTTCAGAGTTAGCAAGTAAAATCACTACAACATGCTTAACCAAGTTGCACTGTACTACAGAAAATCCTACCTGCAACTCAGATAGCCGTGTGGCTATCCTCAAGGTTATTATGCTGCTGTATGACTACACAGACATAGTTTATAGTGTGCCCCCCTCCCCCCAAATTCCCACACGAAATCGACACCCTCCTCCACTCTTTAGGCCACTTTGCCTTAAACGTTACTTCTCTTACCCAACACTGCTCTCTACTGTAATCTCACTCTTGCCTCCCTGAATGTGGTCATCTCATCTTCACTGCTCCTATTTTCTGGCAAAATATTGGCACACTTCCTTGAACCCTTATTCCTCTTGTCCATCATCACTCCCGCTGCCCCACCCTTTTACTCCCTCCATTTGTGTGATCCTTGCTCCCCTGTCACAAAACCTCTGCAGAGCAGGCAGCTTTCTCAGTTCACCTCCCTAAGCTTTGGAATGCCCTCCTTCCCTCTATCTGTCAAACTCCCCTCCTTTCTCTTAAGTCACTTCTTTCTCCACCTCTCTGTCTCATAAGGACAGAGTAATGTATCCTACACTTTGTTTTGTCTACCTGCTGCTCCCTCTGCCAGCTTGTCTTTTCACTTCCTACCTGCCTTTTGCGTTACTTGTGTTCTTGTGTCCCCCACTGAGGTTTGCACATTACTTATGCCTCATGTATTTGCACATTTTTTCCACTGGGTTTTGATTCATTCTGTATTTTGCTGGTTCATTGTTGCTTGTTTTTTATTATATTCATTTTTGATTTGATGCAGTCTTGTTTTCACTGTTTCCTACCCTTCTCCACTCCAGGTTGGACCAGGAAATGAGCACCCCCTGTGTGTCTTCCCCCATCACCAAATTTTACATAGAGCCATCTGATGGCTGATGTGCTGCTGTTCTAGTAACCTACGTTCAGGGTCAGACTTGGGGAGCTGGCTTGGTGTCCTTGAGTAGGCTTGTAGGCACTGCTGCATGGCAGTGCTACCAGCCAGGGAGGAGTGGTGCCAGGTTCTGGTACCACAGTGACACCTTTGGAGGGACAGGGAGCTGGCTTCCCCGCAGGATGCTGTCTGTGTGTACGTATAGGGTAAACTGCATTTGCTACCAGGTGCCGCGGTAAGTGGAGGAAAAAAAATAGTCAGGCTTTATCTAGATGATAGCCAAAGCTGATACATTCAGGCTTCAACCCGTAAATCCCCCGACCTGTCCTGGATCCTGACTGAGTCACTAAAGGGATATCCCCGAAGACCCCTGCCACAGAGGAGAGCCATGAGAGTTGGTTGCAGCAGTAAGGACAGTGATGGATGGGGCCAGATGGCCACCAGAAAACAGAAGGATGGTGACATAGGCCTAAGAGCAGAGAAAACCTGTTGTACATAGACAGACACACAGATTATATATATATATATATAGATAGATATATAAAATGACTTGCCCAGCGAAGTGAGACCCAGATAAGTGGGTGGGTGAATAACAGGTTTGCAAAGGTCTGTGGAGCCCTGCCTGACTCCACATACTCACAGCAAGGCATAGTGCCATGACACTGGTGTTATGCCTTGCTGTGACTCTGTGGGTGTTGCAAATCAGAATGTTAGTGGATGCAAATGTAACCCAAACCATTAACCTCTGGACAACTGATTTACAAGTGGGCTAGTTGCAAGGAGAGAGGGATTCCCCCCTTCCCCATGAAGAATAGATTCTTTGGTACAGTATAAAAAGCACATGGGTGGCAGCACAAGGGGACAAACATTTCTCCCCCTTTTTGTACCATCCCTTATTACGACTGAAAATGGGGCCCCTGTACAGGAGTCAAACAGTCTTTCTTGCATGGTGCTTTCAGTGGCAGTGTTCTAATGTTTTATTGATGAGACACAGGAATCCCCAAATAAAACAGTAATAAAATTATGCTTTGAAGATAGACTTATAAACTGGCTTACTGTATGTTGAATGGGAACCAAAGAACATAAACACGAGACAAAGAATGTAATGGTTTAAGAGATTGTTGACTAGACTAGGACAGGAAATGAAACTGTAGTCTCTAATCGCTCAGACTGCTGCAGAGTAGACATGGCAGAGGGCACTTTGTATATCATGATTTGTTTGGAAATCGTCATTGGAAAACAGTTTGAATGGAATTTAGTTGGCAGCCTCCCAAGTCCATAGGAGCAACCACTGAGGAGGAGGATGGGGGAAGAATGCCCCACACAACTGTTTATTAGAAACCTACCTTTCAAATCTTGCAGTAGCTCTTCAGACACCCTCAACCTTTTATTTATTTATTTATTTCTATATTGTATTTATGTCCCTGGGAGCTGGCAGGCAGCTCCAGGCCTCCCTCGGAGGGCTCGCATCTGTCCTGACCCGTGACCTCATCACTGGGACCATGGTCAGAGCTTCACGAAGCCTGCCAGCTCCATTTTTCAAATTTTCACCCCCCCCGTGCCACAGCTGTGCGTACACATGTGGAGGCACACGCACACTGCGGTTCCATAGCGCCCTTCCCGCATTCCTTCCACCCATCTGTACTACCCTCAGACCTCCACCTGGGGGCAGTGGAACCCACTGGGGGTGACAAACTCCCTCCCCAGGAGAGGAGAAATGCCGAGTGACTGCTCAGTCCTGCTCCTGCCCTCCCCTCCCCAGTCAACCTCCAATGACCCAGGCCCATTCCCAAATCTGGGTCGCCGGTGTAGCATGAGATGTAGCGCCAGCTACTCGACCCTCAGCACCACTGGGCCGGCCCCCTCAACCTTTTGTGTAGCTGCACCTCTCAGGCTCCCTAAACTTTTTAGGTAGCTACACTGCTCAGGTTCCCTCAACCTTTTATGTAGTTGCAGCTCTCATGTTCCCTCAACGTTTTAGGTAGCTGCACCTCTCAGGTTCCCTCACCTTTTATGTAGTTGCACCTCACAGGTTCCCTCAATAGCTGCATCTCTTAGGCTCTCTCAGCTTTTTAGGTGGCTGCACCTCTGATACCAAGATAAGAACTACTGTACATTCACAAACTGCAGTTACCAGTTCTTATTTGGGGGGCCCTATTATAGGTTCTTGGAGCTCGGAGAGTTCTAGGAAAACACTGTTTACTCGCCGGAACTTTCCTGCTGCTCCCTATGCTCCCAATTAGTGGTTCTGTTTAAAAAAAAAAAATTCTAACTTCACTTAGGTAGTGATATTTAACTTTCAATCAGTGCCTGCAAACTTCCATTTACTAATGCTACTGGCCGGTGTCTCATGGGAGTCGGTCTCTCCCTCACCCAAGATATGCTGATGTGCCCCTGCCAGCCAATGCTCTGAGTCGTTGGGGACACATTAGCATATCCCGGGCAAGGGAGTGAGCAACGCCCACATCATGGCTGCGGGCAGTGGCCCGCATTAGTAAATGGAAGTTAATTGTGAGCACTCATTAAAAGTTAAATATCTCTACTTAAGTGAAGTTAAAAATGATTTTATTTTGTCATACAGAACCACTAATTGGGGGCATAGGCCACGGCAGGAGAGCAGCGGTGGCTAAGAGGTGTTTTCCTTTAAATAAAATGCCAGGATAGAATGCTTTTGCCTGCTAGCCTTACGTTGAAGTTGGTCAGTCGCTGGTTATGGTTGAACTTCTGAATCATAAGTTTAGCAAATTCTTACGGACATCAACTGCAGGGATATGTCCAAAGTATTATCTCTGTTTTCTAATATTTTGTAAAATGAGGCTGGGAGAACAGTGGCTCATGTCATAGTGGGGGACTTAAGCTCCTTAGGCTGAGAAATGAGCAGAGCTCAGCATGGTACATTGGTGGGCAATCAAAGACCAAATATGATTATTTTATCTAGCCCAACTGGTAACAAATGAAGAGAGTTATACACTCCACATTAACAATGATTTTCTCACAGTGATGGCTAGCAGTTCCAGTTTCAAAGTTTATTTTTCAGTCTAATTAGACCATTACAAAGCATTCTAGAAATACAAATACAGTAGTGTGTGCAACCCCCAGGGGGCGCTACCCTTAGGGCTACTACCCCTGCCTGCCTCCAATTTGAGACAGGGTAAGGGGCCCAGATCCGTTGACGGGCGCCTCCACCCAGAGGTCGGGGTTAATACGGTCGAGACTGCCTTGGTTACAGCCCTCTGGGTTACTGCAACCCCCCCTTTTGTCCCACTAGTGGCTCACACTGGGTACCAACAATTCTTTTCACCAGTACACTTATCCCCTTGGTAGTATCTCTCAGCTCACTCTGGGGACCCCCTGTAAAGTAAGGTACAGTTATATCACAGTCACTATACAGCAGTTTATCAGGGATGCACAAACCAGCCAGGGTGTAGTTGCAACACAACAATCTGATTTATTAAAGTGGCAGATAACAAGGAAAGGGGGAAAATCAAGTTAATTGGCTTATACTATAATTATCTACCTAGGGCTCTGTGCACAGGCCTAACCCTAAGATTTGCTGTCCCTGGATACCCAAGCCCTAACGGCTAGTCCAAACGTGGCAGCTGGTTGGGGCCCTTAACACAGATAACTGTTATAATCCTGAGCAATTCAGCATGGGAAGAGAGTTTAATTAGGCAGTCAGCAGTATAACAATACAACTGGACACCACTGTTTGCACACTTGGCAGGGAGCTACCCTGATTCAGTACTCACAACTCCAGCAAGTAACAATTCCTTCAACACTGGCAGGGCTAAGCCTGAATTTCACCAGCCTCCTCACACATTTATATGGCAAACAACAGAGGGGTACCATACCAGGCAGCTGCTTTCAGGCCCCACACGAACTTGCAGCAGAACTCAGGCAGCAAACGGCAGCTTCAACATCACGGGTGGACCGAGCGCGATTCAGCAGATTCTCCAGTCCTCTCAGGTTGAGCCTGGTAGGTAGCTGGGCTGGCACCAGCCTCCTCTGACCGCACGCTGGCAGATTTAGTCGGACTCACTTGAAAGGGCAAAAATGGCCGCCTTAGACCTTCACGCGCTTCCCACGCGAACACTCACACACACCGCAGAAGCACAAAGCTCCTTTCTTCTCCTCAGCCACAAAGCATCTGACCTTGGCAGCATTGAGCACTCCTTACAGATCGGGCGCTACCCGTTTCCATTGGCTGGCTGAACATGCCAGTCATTTCCTCCTGCTCTCAGCGGTGCGAAAAAGCGCCATAGCCCATAATACCTTTCCCCAAAATACAGCCAGTCCCTCCATTGGTTAGCCAACTCTGTAGGATCCCGAGGTACTGATTGGTCCAATTCAGCAGTTCTGGACCAAAATGGAGGAGACAGTCAAAACAGTCTTTACTGCAAAGGAAGGCAGGTTAGAACAACTACATTATCATTATTATTTCACGTTATTTCCAGCAAACAATCACATCCTCCAGCAGAGCTCCCTCTGCACCACTAGCGATGGCAGAAGGGAGCTATTTTTCAGTGTCCCGGGCGGGACTCGGGCATACAACCACATAGCCCCCTGCCATTTCAGTTAATTATGACTGCAACAGGCAGCCCTTAAAGAGACAGCATACGGAGGCTTTAAAAGCGCTCACTGGTAACAACATTTAAGCGGCTTTAACACGGAACACCAACCAGGCACGGAGCACTTACCCAAGCTCCGGGAAAACTTTTAGGAACCCCCATTTGTAGGGGGGTTACACCCTTCCTGGCCTGGGAAAGCTTGACGTCCGCGTCAAGTAATTACCCTTAAATCACATTTAGGCAGACAGCTCGGTTAACACGATATCACTCTTTGCATTACATACCTGAATATTACATTCACATTGTATTATGGTTTATACAACATTATACACATAAACTCTTGTTCCCCTTTAACTCAGGTCATTAGTTTTTTGGTTTTCATGACCCCGAGACTGGGGAACCCCTCCTTTTCAGTTACTGGCGGGTCACCTGAAGCCGGGGCACCACACTCAAAGGGCAATACTAACAGTCTGGAGTTATCCCCCAAGGCTAACTTAGGCAAGGAACGCGGGGACACATACACCCCTTTGTGGACCACATTTAAAGGCAAGTCCACCGGCTGACCCAGAGACTCATAACTCAACTTTATTACCGGCCGTATGTCTCGGCCAGAGCACCTAGGGGTCTCAGAAGACCCTAAAACAGGCCCTGATTCCACTTCAGTCTCATTGACATTAGCAACGGGAATCTCTACAGGGGAAAAGGGCTCAACACTCATAGTACTATTGGGGGCCTGACCATCTACTGCCGGACCCACCCCACTGGACTCAGCCGGGGGCTGTCTAGGTACAGATGAAGAACCATCAGGTCATTCAAAATATTCTTCTGGTTCTGGCATATCACTGGTTTGTTCCCGCATCTCATTCTCTTCTTCTGACAAGTCAGATAATTCAGCCAGGCCAGACAGTTCAGCCATGCTCAAGGATCCCACCCCCTGGGCGTGGCTGCTTCCCGATTCAAGTCTGGAAACATGGGTTCTGAAGACAAAGCTGGGGGCTCAGACAGTCCAGAAGGCCCAACCTCATCTCCAGAGTTAACAAGGGGATTGCCCCGAAATAACTGACTCAATTCATAAGAGGGATAGTATTAAATATCATCTTCGTCGTCTTCTGACACCAATGGCTGATCATTTCCTTTTGCAAACTTTGGGCAAGGCCCTTTTGGTTGGCCTGCTGAAGAATCAACGGGTTTGGTGCTTTTCCTGGCAGCAGATCTAGTCACAGGCCTGGGGGGGGTGGCATTTGGGGATTCAACTTCAATCAGTATTTGCCCGATTGGCAGCAGATGATTTCTGTGTATGGTTTTCACATCTTTGGAATTGTTTTCAGGCCGCACTTTATATACAGGTAAATCTGTCAATTTCCCCACAACAATGTGGGGGAGGTGATGCCATCTGTCAGCAATGTTATGTTTCCCATGCAGTCCCAGATTCCTCAGTAACACTCTGTCCCCTTCTTTTAGCTCCACTGTTTTTACTTTCTTATCGTATCTTTCCTTGTTGGCCAGGTTCCGTTTAGCCGCCATGGTCTGGGCCAATTGGTAGGCATGGTTCAATTGGGCCTTTAATTTCTGTACATACTGTAGATGGTTCTCTGCTTGCACCCCATCAGGGGAAACCCCAAAACACACATCTACTGGCAGTCTAGCCTCTCTCCCAAACATCAGTCGGTATGGGGAAAATCCTGTGGCGTCACTTTTTGTACAATTATAAGCGTGAACTAGGGTGCTAATCTGCTGGCTCCATCTCGGTTTGTCTTTCGGTTGCAATGTGCCCAACATGTCCAGCAATGTACGGTTAAACCTTTCAGGCTGAGGATCTCCCTGAGGATGGTAGGGGGTGGTTCTTGACTTCGTGCCCCCACAAAACAGCATCTCTTTAATCAAGCGGCTCTCAAAATCCCTTCTCTGGTCGGAATGGATCCGCTGCGGGGCCCCATAGTGGACAAAAAAGTTTTCAACAAGTATCTTAGCCACCGTGGTTGCTTTCTGATCCTTAGTAGGGAAAGCCTGTGGATACCGGGTAAAATGATCAGTGACCACCAATATGTTACTGACACTTTTCAGATTGGGTTCTAGACTCAAGAAATCAATACAGACCAGTTCCATAGGGGCACTAGTGGTAATATTGACCAAGGGAGCAGCTCTCTGGGGTAAAGCTTTCCTTTGCAAACAGCGGCTACAGTTCTTGACATATTGCTCTACATCCATACTCATTTTCGGCCAGTAAAATCGAGCCCGTACTAGATCAAATGTTCGGTCTATGCCGAGATGCCCCATTTGATTATGCAAGGACCTTAAGACCAGTTCTCTATAAGCTAAGGGCAGCACCAGTTGTTGTCCAGCCGGCCTTCCTTATTCACAGTCTCTCTGTATAGTAGTTGGTTAATCAGCTTCAATTTGGGCCCTTCTTTATACAACAAGGCAGTCCTCAGATCAGTGGAACGTAACTTGGACACGTCCCTCCCGGCCTGCAAAGCCTCCACAGCCATTTTATCATAAGATCACAGGATTGAGCTTGCTGGAGACTATCATTGTTGAATTGGGGCAGTGAGCTAGTGTCTAATGCGGAGAAATGACAGTAGGCAGCAGGTATGCAGTTTTCGGATGGCCCCAAACAATCCACCATACAGTCCACCGCGTCAGGAGACACCTGTTCCTCTTTGTCAAATTTCTGGCAGAGGGCTCTTATGTCAGGTTCGGACAACCGGACCCAATCAGTTTGTGGCATAGGCTTCCAATAGAGAGCATCCGCATCTATATGGTTTAGGTCCGCCCTGTACTCCACAGCATAGTTGTAGGTGGCCAAGGCAGAGAGCCACCTATGGCCAGTGGCATCCAACTTGGCAGAGGTCTGTACATAAGTCAGAGGATTGTTATCAGTCTTTACCAATATATTGGCACCATACAAATAGTCATGAAACTGATCCACAATGGCCCACTTCAGAGCCAGGAACTCTAGTTTGTGCACTGGATAATTTTTTTCTGAAGGAGTCAGGCTTCTGCTGGCAAACGCTACAGGTCTCAGACCATTCAAGTGCTCCTGGTATAACACAGCCCTCAACTCTTGTAGACTGGCAACAGTATGAAGAATGTATGGCTTGGCCGAGTCAGCATAGGCCAACACTGGGGCATGGGTAAGTTGATATATTATGTCATAGAAGGCTTCCTCACACTCAGGAGACCAACGATCCCCAGACACATAATTCGGACAGAAATACTTCTTTTCTATCTCAGAGCGCACAACCTTCTTATACTTTTTGTGCGTAGGCGGATACCCCTGAGTGAGGTTGAGGAGGGGGCAAATCACTCGAGAATAATCCTTAACAAACTGCCTATAGTATCCACAAAACCCCAGGAATCGTTGCAGCTCCTTCAAATTCCGGGGCTGAGGCCAAGTGGTCAAAGCCTCCACTTTGCTAGGGTCAGTCTATATGCCTTCAGTGGACACTGTGAGGCCCACATATTTCACAGAAGTCTGGAAGAATTGACACTTGTCGATAGACAGCTTGAGGCCGAAATCTTCCAACTGATCCAAGACCTTGAATAATCGTTGTTCGTGTTCTTCCAACGATCGGCCAAACACTATGACGTCATCTAAATAGACCAGACACTCGAGTAGATTCATGTCCCCCACAGCCCGTTCCATCAAGTGCTGAAAAGTGGCGGGGGCACCCGAAATCCCTTGAGGCATCCGAACAAACTCATAGAAGCCTAGGGGGCAGATGAATGCAGTCTTCTCCCGGTCGTCTGGGGCCATCGGGATCTGGTAGTATCCACTACGAAAATCCAACACAGAGAGCCACTTACTACCATTTAAACAATCCAATGCATCCTGTATGCGTGGCATGGTATACTGGTCCGGAATGGTCCGCCGATTCAAAGTGCGATAATCTACCCACATCCAAACTGCCCCATTCTTTTTCCTTACTACTACTATGGGGGAGGCATAAGGGCTCCTGGACTCTTGTATTACACCAGCAGCCAACATCTCTTGCAGATGCCGGCTTACATCATCTATATCTTTTTTTTTTTTTTTTAACTTTATTTTTCAATTTTATCTCATATCCTTTTACAGATAGTTTTACCATATTTAGGACATACCATCAGCATTAATACATATCCGAAAGAGAGAGAAATAGACCCCCTCAGTAATCAAAGGATTAGTGATTCCCAAATATTTTGATACCGCATATGGGGATTAACCAAACATTTCGTTAACATATACATCATCGTGAAAAAGCTGATTAAATGAGCCCATGAGCAGTGTGGCTACTCCGTTATAAACTTAAATGGATCCAAATCTGTCAAGTCTGTGCCCTATTCAGGGATTATTTTTGCCACACTATCTGCCTAAAAGTCCAAGTACCACCATATAATTCAAGCAGCATCCCATAAGCCCCTTCTACTCAAACTGCTGCTCCTTTAAAACAAATACACATACAAACTAAAATAGGCCTTGCATTTCAGGCAGCCCATTTAATTTAAACAGAGAGTCATTTAAGGATCTGTTTGTGAGTTACGTAAAAAGAACATATATATAAATCAGAGTCTGGCCTGCCGAACACTTTTCAAGTGTCCTCCTGATCTTCTGAGCCACTGGACTGCTGCCATGGTCTCTCCGCCGCTTCCGACTGGATTCAGCAAAACGTGTAGCCCACTTGCCAGCCTCAGTGGGGTCCGAGAAAACCCAAACTTTCCCCCTGTGAACTATCCTCAGCCACGCCGGGAACACCAGTGAATGAGAGATGTTTGCTTGTTTGAGCCGTTTTCCAATCCCATCAAACCTCTTCCTCTTGAGGCGTGTAGCATAGCTGATGTCTGGGAATAAATGAATCACTCTGTCATCGTGAAGAATAGGCCCTGCTTGTCGTGCATAACAAGAATTTGGTCCCTTGTGCCCACTCCGTCTGTCACAATTAGGAGAGTATGAGGGGTCTCTGTGTCTTCACGGTACCCCAGAGGAGTAATTCTATAAACCTTCTGTAGGCCAAATATAATGTTGTGGGCTTCTGGGGTCAGTTTTTCAGCCAGCCATTCCTTCGTGAACATCAAAGGATGATCTCCTTTGATTCCCTCTGGCATGCCCAGGACTCGAACGTGCGAAGAGCGGGCCTGATTTTCAAGGGTCTCGAGCCTGGCCCTTAGATGCGTGTTTTCCTTGACCAGCATTGATGTCGCTGCCCGGCCAGGCGTCTGCTTGTTCTTTATGCTTTCAGCTGGTCCGCATATCCTCCACAGTAGACTCAACCGCCGCGACTCGTTCGAAGAGTCTATTTTGTTGTTCAGGTCAGCCACAGGCAAAGCAGCCTATTCAGTTTTAGGCCTAGGGAAGCCATAGTTTCCTCGGAGTCCCGCTGTGGTGTGGTCTGCGTCTCAGTCAAGCTCCTCGTGTGTTGCGCCGTTTCGGGTGTCTTAGCGCCAGATCCTCCGCCTCTATCCTTACGAGAATTACCGATTTTTAAGTTAGACAGATCCTCTTTCAAACAGTAAGGCTATTTAGAGTCGCTTCCCAACGATCAAGGAGTTTTTAATGAATTATATAAATTGAAGCAGGAACTGTTGGTAGATGCTGCCGTCCTGCTCGGGCTCCACAGCGCCCCCCCACATCATCTATATTAGCGGGGACCAGGCTCCGGGATCTCTCTCGGAAAGGCCTTTCATCATGCAGCCGAATGTGATGCTCAGCCCCTTGTACACCCCACATCCCACTCTTTCAGGGAGAAAACCTGGTCTCTCTTGGCAAGCCTCTCACTGACCCTTTGTTTCCATTCAGCTGGCAGCGGGGAGTCACTGAAGTCAAACAAATCAGGAGTAACTCTATCATCTGTCCTGGAACCCTTACGGTTTGGTAGTACTGCAGTATCTGCACAATGTACGCTTGCCAAGGTGCACCCTCTCCTTATTCGAATCTCTCTGTCGGACACATTATGCACTTGAACCATCACCCCCTTAACATAGGCATGAGCTCTAGCCGGCAAGATGCTGGGTTTGACCAACAGTCCCTCAGGTAATCTGCCCTCCACAGGCGTATCCAACATCAACAACTTATTCTTAACATCCGTTTTTAGTCGTACTTCTCCACGCAGGACACATCGGGCATCCAGAGCAAGTATCACCAGGGCCAGATCCTTTTTCCACACCACACCCAACGGGTCTTCAGGTTCCTCCGAACCAACCTTCTTCTGAGTGGCACTTGCCTTTCGAATCACAGCAGATATGCTTAAAGCTCGCCCGGCCTGGAATGCTTGTTTTTCTGAACACAACTGGGCCAGTCGTCCGGACATATGCGCATTCGTCCCAATCAACAAAGGCACCCCATCATACAGTCCAGTGGGTGGGCAAACTAAAACTGGGGTTTCCACCTGCTCATCCATTCCAGCCACAGATGCAGAGAAAGATAACCAAACTCGGATGTACCCCAAATACGGATAGGCCTTGTCGTTCAACCCCCACACATGTAGACCATTCAAAGGTTGCAGGGGCACCTCAGGTAAGTGTGCCTGGTACCAGTCCTGAAACATGATGGTTACCTGAGAGCCACTGTCTAATACAGCTCAGGTGGGGATTCCATTTACCCGCACTGGGGTCTTCATTGAAAGCCCGACCACATCAGACCAGTTGGGGACCACAGCATTGATAGTCAGCTGGGCATGGGCCTGAGTTGCAAAACTTTTCCTGTGGGCCCGAGACTGGGCCTGGCGATGTTGGGTGATCAGTCTGCTGTTGACTTTCCTTAAATTCTCCGGCCTCTGGCACTCGGGTTGGAAATGCCCATCTTCCCCGCAATGGTAACAGAACTTGGGGTCCCGGGGGTCACTATCTGGCAGTGGACACCTTATCTGTGGGGGCCCTGAGAGGGGTGAGGGTGCTTCCTTGGGCCGGGGTTCTGGTTTCTGCATGACTCAGGGGCCCCGGACGTAACAGGGTACATAGTAGATTGCTTCAAGTCCCTCACTAGTTCTCATAAATTCCTGACCTCAGCCCTCAACTCACTCTCTACGTGGGGGTCGGAGGAAATAACTTGCATTCCCACAGCACCTGGAAAATCTGGGGATCCCTCAGACCCTCCGGACAGGCTGGTCTCCTCGGGGGTGCTAGGCTCAGGGGTCCCACTAGGGTTCACCGCCTCCACTCAGGGCTCCCACCCCTCTTCATCGGTCTCCACCTCTCTGATTTCCCTCATCAACTGACACTATTCAGGCGGGGTAGCCCGGCGATCATGTAACTTAAGTTTTAACAGTATTACACTAGAGAATCTAGCAGACTTTAAAACATGTTCCAACCTGACCTGATTCAAGGCCGTGGCAGTGATTCTCCCCTTTCTATAGGCCTTCTGCAAAGCCCGCTCCACCCTAGTGACAAAGGCGGATAGCTTCTCATTTCTCCACTGCTTGGCAGACCTGAACTTCCATAACAAATCTTCCCCAGTCTCAGTACTCCCAAACACCCCTTCTAAAGCAGAGAGGTACTCTGTAGCGGTGGCTTCCGGGCTGGTGGCCCGCAAAAACCTAATGGCTTCTAACGCGGGACCCCGCAGGCTCTCCATTAGTCTCTTTCTTTTCTCCCCCTCAGAGCATTGCCATTCCTGAACTAAGGGGGTGGCATAGTCCATCCAAGCCTCCAGGCCATCCTCCCCTGGAGGCACTGGCACTGTGCCAGAAAAAAGCTTCAGTCTGCGGTAGGAATCAAGCTGAATAGGAGGGACCACTAAGGGCAGTGGAGCCAAAATAGAACCCTTGGGCAGGCCGAGGGAGTTGCCTGGGGAGACCTGGGTGGTAGCGTCACTAGACAAATCCAAAGCTTGCAGCAATTCCTGGGTAGTCCTTCCTTCCACAGCTAGCAATTTAAGCAGCTTATCTTTAAAACCATTGGTCTGGGGAGACCCTCCAGGAGTGACGGACCCACTCCGAATATGAATTAGCCTCCATCCCTGTGATGCACCCTCCGGGTAAATCGCTGGAGGTACCTTCTCGGGGTCGATGGCCACACTACACAGGAGCAGTACCTGCAATGTCTGGTCGAGCAGATCAGCCATACGCCCTTTCACCTCCACTTTACCTAAACATTTTACTTGTTTGGCTGCGGAAATGATATCCGCTGTTGGAGTTCCCAGGGGCACATCTAACAGTAATACAGTTTTCTGGGAGTCCAGCTCTTTGGCTTCACCCCAACCCGTCAGTCTGTGTACCATTGTCTTGATAGGCCCCAACTTAATTTTTTCCACCATACCCGCTTCCAGTTTTTCCATTTCTTATACGCTTCCCCACCTGGCCACTAGGGGCGCTAATCAGCAAGTGCCTCAATTTGTAACCCCCAGGGGGCGCTACCCTTAGGGCTACTACCCTACCTGCCTCCAATTTGAGACAGGGTAAGGGGCCCAGATCCGTTGACGGGCGCCTCCACCCAGAGGTCGGGTCACACGGCCTGAGACTGCCTTGGTTACAGCCCCTCTGGGTTACTGCAACCCCTTTGTCCCACTAGTGGCTCACACTGGGTACCAACAATTCTTTCACCAGTACACTTACCCCCCCGGGTAGTATCTCTCAGCTCACTCTGGGGACCCCCTGTAAAGTAAGGTACAGTTATATCACAGTCACTATACAGCAGTTTATCAGGGATGCACAAACCAGCCAGGGTGTAGTTGCAACACAACAATCTGATTTGTTAAAGGGGCAGATAAGGAAAGGGGGAAAATCAAGTTAATTGGCTTATACTATAATTATCTACCTAGGGTTCTGTGCACAGGCCTAACCCTAAGATTTGCTGTCCCTGGGTACCCAAGCCCTAACGGCTAGTCCAAACGTGGCAGCTGGTTGGGGCCCTTAACACAGAAAACTGTTACAATCCTGAGCAAGTCAGCATGGGAAGAGAGTTTAATTAGGCAGTCAGCAGTATAACAATACAACTGGACACCACTGTTTGCACACTTGGCAGGGAGCTACCCTGATTCAGTATTCACAACTCCAGCAAGTAACGATTCCTTCAACACTGGCAGGGCTAAGCCTGAATTTCACCAGCCTCCTCATACATTTATATGGCAAACAACAGAGGGGTACCATACCAGGCAGCTGCTTTCAGGCCCCACACGAACTTGCAGCAGAACTCAGGCAGCAAATGGCAGCTTCAACATCACAGGTGGACCGAGCGCAATTCAGCAGATTCTCCAGTCCTCTCATGTTGAGCCTGGTAGGTAGCTGGGCTGGCACCAGTCTCCTCCGACTGCACGCTGGCGGATTTAGTCCGACTCGCTTGAAAGGGCAAAAACGGCTGCCTTAGGCCTTCACGCGCTTCCCGCGCAAACACTCACACAGCGCAGAAGCACAAAGCTCCTTTCTTCTCCTCAGCCACAACACATCTGACCTTGGCAGCATTGAGCACTCCTTACAGATCGGGCGCTACTCGTTTCCATTGGCTGGCTGAACATGACAGTCATTTCCTCCTGCTCTCAGTGGTGCAAAAAAGCGCCATAGCCCATAATGCCTTTCCCCAAAATACAAACAGTCCCTCCATTGGTCAGCCGACTCTGTAGGGTCCCGAGGTACTGATTGGTCCAATTCAGCAGTTCTGGACCAAAATGGAGGAGACAGTCAAAACAGTCTTTACTGCAAAGGAAGGCAGGTTAGAACAACTACATTATCATTATTATTTCACGTTATTTCCAGCAAACAATCACATCCTCCAGCAGAGCTCCCTCTGCACCACTAGCGATGGCAGAAGGGAGCTATTTTTCAGTGTCCCGGGCGGGACTCAGGCATACAACCACATAGCCCCCTCCCATTTCAGTTAATTATGACTGCAATAGGCAGCCCTTAAAGAGACAGCATACGGAGGCTTTAAAAGCGCTCACTGGTAACAACATTTAAGCGGCTTTAACACTGAACACCAACCAGGCACAGAGCACTTACCCAAGCTCCGGGGAAGCTTTTAGGAACCCCCATTTGTAGGGGGGTTACATGTGTATAGTTCTTAACTACAATAAAAACAAACATATAAACTGTGCAAAGAGGCATTTGTGCAAGTACAAGAAAGCAGGAACTTCATGCAGTACAGCTAAAGTCATACATTTTGACAGCACAGAGTATTAACACATGTAGTGTATTAATTGCAGTACATAGCAAGTTTCTGTTTTTTTATTTTGTTGATATCGTATACGTAATGCGCAACTCTAATTGTGCAGTAGTCATCTTCTGTTGTCATAATTACCATTAGAATTTCTTCTTACCAAGGAATGAATCTTGCAATGATTTGCTCATCCAGAATTGTCTAATGTTGCCTTAATAGCAAGAAGTGAAGTTTTTTTAATTGTGAGACTTCAAATAGTAGTTTCAATGGGCCACTGGGTTCCTTGTTTAGGAATGCCCAGGAAGCATATGGGTAATAGGTGTTGAATTGGTAGGAGGCAATGATTCGGAGGGCAGTGCTGAGCTTGTCTGGTAAGCAGTGTCTAGAATGTTTGCAACTTTGGCTTACACATTCTCTGTCCCTGCTACAGGGGCTACCACCCTTCCAGGAACATACAGACACAGAAACCCCCTTGAGGAGGGTTACATCCCTTGAAGTGTCACAGGAGCAACATTCCCTTAGACCAAAGGGACCTTGGGAAAGAAATGTCCAACACTACAGAAAGAGGAACTGCCAGAGGCTGGAGGAGGGGAGGATGGTGGCAGTCGTGAACCCAACATCTGAAGAACACATAGGCATGCATGGTTTAAGTACCACGTGGTAGCAGGCATGTCATGTGTTGCCAGTGCCTCACCAAACCATGGGCAAAGCCAATCAGTTCAGTGGGCCATAGGGCTCCTTATGCAGGAATACCTAGGCTCCATAAGAGGAATGGTATGGTAGTGTATAAGAATGAATTGGTAGGAAGGTACCGAGTTTATCTGGTAGGTAGTATGTAGAGTGCTTGTGTAACATCGCTGTAACTTTGGCTTTTTTTTTTTCTGCCCCTGCTAAAAGCACTACATTAGGGGTACCGTACAGACACAGGGACCCTTTTAAGGAGGGTTCCACCCACAGAGGTAACACAGGCATGAGATACCCTTAGATCAAAGGTACTTCAGGAGAGAAGTCCTAAGGAACAGCAAAGAACAGTCAAGCACTTACTTTCCATAGCAGAGAAGAGATGTAGCCTTGAGAAGGACATATCCTGGAGAGAGAAAACAAAATTAGGGAGGGAAGGAGTATTGAAATGAAAGACCACCATCCAGCTTCAACTCTCAGCAGAAATTTAATACATATTATGTAAAAGTATGACCTTTGGCATGGAGGAGAGGATTAAACCAATTGTGGAGGAATCCTCTGGTGAACCAAGGCATTACTGGTAGTTCATTAATGTGCCGACATAATATTGCCACCGGAATGTTGTCAGCGGAATAATGTCGTACAGAGCTTGTGTGACTTTGTTTTTTTTGCTGTCCGGCGGTATTGCGGATCTCCAAGTCACCCTTCTGGTCACCAGGGTGGGACCTGGAAGTTTGTTATATAAATAAATAGGGGATGCAGGGGGCATAGCCCCCCCCCCCCCTTAATTCCTGTCGCTCCAACAGCCAGATGGCAGATTGTCGGAGCGCTCTGCCCCATGTTAGCCAAGTGCCGGCACCAACATTTATGCTGGCAACTTGGTTGTTGCTGCAGCATGGGTGAACCGCCATTACTTTCTATCCCTCAGGGGGTGAGGGCAAAAAGAGTAGCAACTGCTGTATGGCTTATGCCTGACTTGAGTCCTTGAGGAAGCCTGTTATATAACTGATGCTGATAGGGGAACTAGGAATGGAATATGGAGCGAGACAAGGCAGGTCACAGGCAGACATAGGGAGGATTTCTTTGTGACGTCCTGCCAAGTCAATTTGTGTGGCCAAAGGAACCCCAGAGGTGAAGAGGCTTCATCCTCAAGAAGCACAAATCATAAATACTATGCCGCAAGGTGCCAGAGTCAATTTATATAGCTAAAGGGGCCTCTGGAGCAAAAGACACACAGTGTTATCCCAGTGAGGGAAGGGCATGGGAATGTTGAGAAGTGTTGTAGAGAGATACTTCCATCTAAAAGGACCCCTGCCTGGTGAGGGTCCTGCCCTCAAGATGTAGACTTCAGGAAAGCACAGAAAGCGTGTCAACCATGAGGGCAGAACAGCCCTTCAGGCCAGAAAAAAATAGCCTTTGAAGGTGGTGGTTAACTGGAAATGCTTCTGCTCAGGAACTCTCAAAACTAGATTTTTAGATGTGGGAATTGTTATTTCTAGGTGGTGGAACTCTCTTATACAATATGGAGAGAGATGGCTGAGGTTCCAGAGCTCTCATACAGCTTTAGAAGAGGTGGGGAAACAGTTTCTTTGGAATCTTGCCCAGTTTAACCTCTGCTCGTGGTGCAAGAGAGAAGCCCTGAGCTGGTAAGGAATAGGGAAAAGAGAGGGAGAGGCAGATAAAATAGTGAGGAGGCAAGGCTTGGAGGAATAGAATGATGAGGAGGATGAGATCCTGAGTAGGAGATGGTAAGGGAAGTGTGGCTAGGCAGTGAGGTAAGGGGTTAAGTAATATGCAGGGATGGTGAGGACATGCCATTGGGAGCAGTGAAAGAGTGGAAGTCAAAAGAGGAACTGAAGACAGATGGAGCATTGACTGAGAGCAAGGTTGGGGGGGCAGGGCAGAGGGGAGTGAAAGCGTAGTGGGGTAAGGGCAGCATGGGAGCAGGAGGGGGTGCAGCAGGAACTAGAAGACAAGACATAGCAGCAGAAGGGAGGGCAAGCAGTGAGGGACAGGCAAGAGCAGTGAGGTTCAGGGAAGGGGCCAGCCAGTATAGGGAGTGGTCCGGAGGCAGAGCGGACCAAGGAGATGACAGGTAATGAGCCAGAACAGGACATGCCAGAAAACACAGACATAACTGAGGGCATCCGCAAGATCTCTAGGGAAGCATGGAACCAGACAGGGGAGCAAGGTCACAGTCAGTAGGAAGCAAGAGCAAAGCTAGAGGAGCCAGGACACCAGGAGCAGGAAGGACATGAGACATATGGGGAAGCACTGTCAACAGCAGCATGAATATCAAAAGCAGTAGGCAGCTGGGAGCCAGGTAAGAGAGGGATGGAGAGGAGGCATATGGGCAAACCATCAGACACATGGCTGCAACAAAACCAGATATCCATAGGATCCTTAGGCATGCGCAGTTTAAGTACTATTCGGTGGGGGCATGGAGAGTGTAGCCCAGTGCCTCACTGAACCACGAGCAAAGAACATCAGTTCTTACATTATTCATCATTTACTTCCATAAGGAATAGAGCACTTCCTCAGATTCCTGCAGGTATTAAATGATGACTAAAGACCAGTGCATGGAAAGTGTAATAGGGGAATCAACTTAAACTTTGGTATTTTGTACAGATGAGCTCTTTCGTACTTTATTTCCCTGTCCAGTTTACTTTTTTAAAGGAGAACTAAAGGGAACTTGTAAGTCTTTTTTTTTTCCTTGCAGGAGCTGTTTTTTAATACTAGTTCCCATTCTGTTATTTTTCCACCTTTACTGGGCTTTTGAAAACACAGTAGTATTTCTAATTTTACACACTGGAGGGAAACACCATTTTAGAACTGTATGCTATGTGCTGGCCGAGTGGCACGTGTGCCAGTGACTCGGGTTCAGGGGCGGACTTGGTTCGCTGGGGGCTGACCAGTGAGAGGAGGACTGAGCATCCGGAGGACAACTCTCCTCCTCTGGGAGGGAGGGGTGTGGGTTCTTGGCACTGGTCTGACCCCTGGCAGAGGCTCAGGACAACTCAGTGCAACATCAGGGTCGGAGGACTAGTGGTCGGCGACATCTCCCACACAGTAGCGTGCATGGTCCATCTCAGTTGGCATTGCATGTCCATCCCTCCCTTTCAGAACACGGGAAAATAGCCAGGCACAGCCAGGATAATGCTGGCCTCTCCTGGGCTCTATGCTGGACTGTGGGACCCCTCTCCCTCACCGGATCCATGTGTGTCGGCTGGTGATGCCCACCGTCTGACCCTCACCATGGGTGGGGGGGGGCTAAGCCATGGAGGAAGCAGGGTCAGAGGCCCTCACTGGATCCCTGCCACCGGTGGTGTGGTGTCCCCAAGGAACCCCGCCACATGGGGTGAGCCATGGAGGAAGCCGGGTGAGGTAAGTCCCTGAAGTACCGAGTGATTGGGCTGAGGGGGAGGTCTGCAGAATGCAGGCTGTGCCGCAGTGGGAGGATAAAACGCTTTACAAAAAAAAACTGTATGATATGTGTCCCATTCAGCCACAAAGTTCTATAGTAGAACATGGATGCACTGAGCAAGGTACACATTTTTAACTATTTTAACAAGTATAAAATGTCTGTATTTGTACATGGAACTCCAGTTTTCAGCATGGCAGCTTTTGTCTGCTCATCTTCAAAACTGTGTTTGTTAGAAAATATTTTTCATTAAACTTGACTAGGTGCCGAGGGGGGAAAAAAGCAAAACAACATTATAATTACTGTACCATCAATTAGAAGTGCAGCCTACTTGTTGTACGGTTACCGCTCAGCTGTGGATGGTGGTCTTGGATTTATCTGTGCACACAGAAATCTTTAGAAAGCCAGTCTCCCAGCACGAGGGAGATACTGTAACACAGGGCAACCACAAGGTTTCAGGCAGCTACTACTAATATAGTTTGAGAGTGTGCAAGGGTAAATAAAATTAAAACAGACCCAGTTTACTTTTATTGGTGCATCATTTCAGTGACGACCTTTGCAAATGACTAGTCTTAGCACCCACCAGCACTACCCAAAACAATGCAAAGACCCTATCCAACATTGCTTTCCTGGCAGTACACGCATGTTTTTTCTGCGGAGAAAGAGATGTCTCCTGTATTGCACATTGCTGGACAGGATCCTAAGAGCAGATAGAAGAACTTGAATGACAGTAGCAAACCATACAGTCTAGTTTGACACACCGTTAATGCCCATAACACTACTCTGGTTATCTCACTGGTAAAGTCTACCTTTGGTTGCATGCATTTATTGATCAATTATTTAATAAAAAAAATATATGTATTTAAATAAAGTATCCCAAAGAAGTGGGACAGCTGGTTTGCAATAAGTTTTCAGTAGTATGCATCCAGAATACTGTCCCATGATAACCTGTTGGGTAGGTTCAGTTGTTGCTCCTGGTATTTTTTCACAGCTCTAAACGATAGAAACATAGAAGCTGACGGCAGATACGGACCGCAAGGCCCATCCAGTCTGCCCATTTCTTTTTCTATCTTATAAATGTGCCATCGGTCTTTGCTCTGTCAATGGCCTATCTATTCATACTCATCTGTATTGCTCCCTTATGCCTATCCCATGCCTGTTTGAAGCCCTGCACTGTATTCATATCCACCACTTCCTGCGGTAGGCCGTTCCATGCATCCACCACCCTTTCTGTGAAAAAGAACTTCCTCACATTACCCCTTAATCGGCCTCCCTCTAATCTCATGCTGTGTCCTCTTGTCCTGCTATTTTTCTTATATTGAAACATGTTAGACTCTTTCATCTTGTTAATGCCCTTAAGGTGTTTGAATGTTTCGATCATATCATCTCTAGCCATCCTTTGCTCTTGGGTATACATATTGAGCTCCGTTAATCTGTCCTCATATGTTTTCTGATGCAGTCCCTGCACCATTTTGGTTGCCCTTCTCTGGACTGCCTCAATTCGGTTAATGTCCTTGTGAAGGTGTGGCCTCCAGTGCTGCACGCAGTCTCCAGATGGGGCCTAACCAGTGTCTTGTAAACAGGGATGATTATTACCTCCCTCTTCCGACTTGTGATACCCCTACTAATACACCCTAACATCCTCCTAGCCTTACCTACTGCTTTAGAGGTCTGCTTGGATGATTTCAAGTCATCGGTGATGATGATGCCCAGGTCTCTTTCTTCCCTTGTGACTGCCAGCAACTCCCCTCCCAGCCTATAGGTGGCTTCAGAGTGTCTCTTCCCTATGTGCATGATCTTGCACGTCTTTGCATTAAACCCCAGTTGCCACTCTTCTGACCGTTTTGCTAGTTTATCCAGATCTCTTCTCATTCTGCCCACCCCATCTGGATCATCTACTCTGTTGCAGATCTTGGTGTTATCTGCAAACAGACAAACCTTACCCTCCAGTCCATCTGCAATGTCACTGATGAAGATATTGAAGAGGACTGGCCCCAGGACTGATCCCTGAGGTACCCCACTTGTGACTTGCATCTCTTCTGACTGTATACCATTTACCACCACTTTCTGTTTTCTGCCCGTCAAGCAGTTTGCCACCCAGTTGACCAACTTCTGACCCACCCTGAGCCTACTCAGCTTATTAATCAATCTTCTATGTAGAACAGTATCGAAAGCTTTGCTGAAGTCAAGGTAGGTGACATCAACTGCTCCCCCCTTGGTCCACCACTCTGGTTACCCAGTCAAAGAAATCTATGTGATTAGTTTGACAGGACCTTCCTTTTGTAAACCCATGCTGTCTTGGCTCCTGTGTGCCTATGGATTCCAGGTGTTGCACTATCCTTTCCTTAAGGAGTGCCTCCATAATCTTACCCACTACTGAGGTAAGACTGACTGGTCTGTAGTTCCCTGCCTCCTCCCTGCTACCACTCTTGTGGAGCAGAATCACATGAGCCCTTCTCCAGTCTTCTGGGGCCTCTTCTGTGCTGAGAGACTCACTAAACAGTTCTGTTTATGACTCTGCTAGTTCCACCCCAGCTCCTTTAGCACCCTGGGATGTATGCCATCAGGTCCCATTGCCTTGTCCACCCTGAGCTTCTGGAGCTCTTGTAGGACCCTTTCTTTTTTGAAGGGACTAGTAACTTTAGTAGGCCACCCCTTGGCTCAGTGGGTAGGACGTCATGCTCCCATGCCAGTGTCCTGAGTTTGGGAGCAGACTCGGGTGCTGGCACAGGTGGATAAGGTAGCACTGTGCATGGCCGTGCTCCCATACGTTGGGCGGGGGACAGCATGAGGCCCTGCCACCACAGCCACCCCTCCAGTAGGCGGGGAGGAGGCTAGATTTCTTGTAGAGGAATGCTGTACTACCACCAGAGGCATGTAGTCCCCTCCTGTGTTTCTCTGATCCAGGGTTTCTTTAACACTTTTTCCCATCCTGAAGAAGTCAGCATTACTGAAATCCAGGAGGCATGTACCTGCATTGTATGGGGTGGGGGGAGAAGAGGGAGAGAAAATGATGTGCGCCAAGCTGTCTAAATGATAGCTGATGGTACTCAGGCCTTGACCAGTTTAGATCCCCAATGGTTCAAATGATAGGGGGAGTGGCAGACAAGGCTGGTAAAGTCACCTGTACCAGGCTTGACAGTAGGAGAACACTGCACCTGTGAGGCCAAAGAGCTGAATGAAATCAGAATTAACTTTATACATATGTTTTCATAACTTAAATTACTTACCCCCTTACTATTTAGCAACATAAAAATAGTAGCCGTTCTGAGTAAAAATCATGAACGTGTTGTTTACAAAAAAAGTTGGTTCATTAAACTTGTCTTACGTTGATGGCCATTAGATCAAGGACAGTGGTTCTCAACAGTTGCAGATTTTATTTATTTCTGAGTCTGTAAATCTGAAACATCTGGTTGTGGGAGTACAGAGTAAGCTTTAAGTAAAACAGTTCACATCAAAACCACCCACTCAGTCCTTTTTTGCTAACAGACAACATTATATCAGCACGTTAATGAGTCAATTTTTGTTGAAATGAAGTTAATGCAGTGCTGTACCTTCCAAGTTTCTGTATGAATTTTCTTTTTTATTCTGTTCCCCATTTTCTTTCAGATATGTGCCACTGCTCCAGAACTCAGTGCCCTCCATTCTTCCCCATCATTGTCAAAGGAGAAGGTCATAAAACATTAACACTGTTACTTGTGATATGGGAATGTAAAAATAAAAGACTGAACGCTGTGAATTGTT
Source organism: Neoceratodus forsteri (assembly GCA_016271365.2). Taxonomy (NCBI): domain Eukaryota; kingdom Metazoa; phylum Chordata; order Ceratodontiformes; family Ceratodontidae; genus Neoceratodus; species Neoceratodus forsteri. The sequence continues at coordinate 1,229,457,169 of CM057453.1, read as the reverse complement.
GACATCATTATCCTAAGGATCTTGGTGCACAAGCTGTGAAGATCTATTATGATGTTTTTTTTTTAACACGGCCAGCCTGCCAGTGCAGTGGTAGCCTACTGCTTGCAATGACACCAATGACCCGAGTATGGGAATGACCCTGGGTCATCAGAGTGCTGGCCAGGGGGAGGATGGTTGAGCATCCCAGGAACGTTCATCTCCTCCGGGTATAGGAAGAGTTGGACTCTGCTGCACTGTCGCCATCTGGTGATACAGCTAGCAGCCACAGCTTGAGGGAGGGGGATGTTGGCAGCATGACGCATTGTGTCGGCGTGGTCTCCCTAACATCTGTGAGCAGAGACAGTAATGGGAGAGGAAAACCTCCCACATGTGAAGGGTGCCATCCTCTGCCCGCCACAGGCCCCACTCCACCGACTGGGTGCTCCATTCCAAAGACCAAGCTTCAACTCTGTCCCTGGGGGAGGAAGAGGAGGGATCAGCTCCTTGGCAGCCCTTCCCATGAGGGTTATCCAAGGGGGCACCAAGGAGTGGAGTTAAATCTCATAGAAGGTGGGTGATGGGTAGGAACTGATGGGGCCATTTGGGAATGGAGGAGAATAAAGTGCAGTAAATTACAAAAGAAAAGATAAACTTAGCATGTATACTCTATCATGCTCCCCTTCAGTGCAATCCAAAAATAATTTCCGGAGTCTCTGACTCAAAGATCCAAACTGACTCTGTGTTGAAACTCTGTGCTGTATCTGGCAACTCCAGAAGATGTTGGTCTGCCTTTTCTCCTAAGTAAGTTGAAACATTGTAGGGGGAATTCAGTGACATTTCTGATGTCTCAGAAGCCTCTACACTGTCACAACCAAAGATTTGGGGCACAGTACTTTTCCTATGATTGCTACAAGTTTTAGGTGACCTGAGGTTTATCAAGACACTGTACCATCCATCTATATCCCTATTTTCAGTGAGTTTTCCAGGTTGTTCTCATTTTTGATGGGTCCTTTTTTTATGGCACCATTCCAGTTCACAAAAATTATCAGAACCAAAGAAAATAAAATGGACCCACTTATCTCTAACATGTCTTGGACTATAGTTCTTCCATCTTATACTGAGGCACTCATTAGAGCTCTGTGAAAAGTTCCTGATGTTAGGGATCAAAATCTGGAACTTGTAAGAGGAGGCTAGTTTGCCGTAAATGCTCTATGAGACATGGCTGCATTTACAGAGTGCTGACTCGTGCTGGTTCACTCCTGGTGTCTAAACTGGGAGATGGACCAGTAATTATGTTCTCCTGTTGGACAGTGCTATGAATGCTTTTATGGATATCAATCCATGTTGGGGGTTGGGTTGCATAAACATGCCAGATTTCAGCCTCACCCACTTATTGAGTTACTTGGTCCTTGACTCCTGCATAAGGCAGTTTTTGTCTATATATGAATCTCAGAGCTACGGTGTTGCCACATGGAAAATACCTATTTAGTGCACATGCAGGATCAAACTTTGCACTGGGGCTGGAACTAGATAATCTTCAGCAGGAATGCCACTGGTGTGCCTTACAAAAGTAAGGTATCATTTAGGAGAGGAAAATGATGTACGGATGGTAAGAATTCTGATGTTCAGAAAGGCAAGACATTTCTTGTTGGTAGCTTCTCTGTGTATGGCTGCCAAAGTTATGTTAATTCTTGAGTCATTGAATTTACATGTGAAGTTTTTTTCCTCTGCTGTTTGTGTTTCCAATACTTAGGAGTGGCTTAAATGGTACAGGCAACTTCCTTCCATAATAATATTCCTAGCTGCAAGATTTGCATTCAGAGAAAGAATGCTGTCGTGGGAAACTTGGACTAAACAATTGGCTGGGTAGTCTAGCTAGGAGACTACCTGGATGGCATTCTGGAGGCCTGGGTTCATTTCCTAGTGAGGTTTCATTATTCCTCTGTCACATAATTTGTGTTTCCTATGCCTAGTGGCATCTAAACTGATACCACCGGCCTCCTAATAGAGGAACAAAGAATTATTCATCTGGGACTGGTTTGTTGCAAATATGTCTAGAGCCATATGGAGCAGGTCTTTTCCTTGGAGTTTGTATCAGACGGGGGAGTAAAACCACAAGAACTAGAGGCATTGTTTGCAATGCAAATCACCAGCCATTGCTCAGGAAGCTTTTTAGCATTACAAAATCTTGACTGTAAAGTCGTTACAGCCAGGAAGCAACTTTGCTCAACCATGACCAAACCATCCAGTCTGCTCCACCCCCTACCCCCCAAGCTATCCTTGTGCACTTGATGTTGGGGTCATAACAAAACAAAAAAAAAACTAGAATGGGCATTAATATTCAGATTAGGAATGGACAAACTGGTTTGTACTAATTTCAATCCGCCTCAAGCTTGGCTGGTTCTACAGCATTAAACTTTAACCCTTAAAATGAGTTCCAGTGGTTCCAGATGTAAGTAAGATGTATAAAATGCCTGAAAAGTGTCTGGCATGGACCTCTGACTTCTAAATCACTTACATGTAATCTTGATTTAACCTATACATCTACTATGCTTAGTTGGTTGACGTATAATGCCTATGACTTTGTCAGAAAAGCAGGTGGGGGCTGTAAGTACAGAATTGTTATACCTATCATTCACACAGATTAGCTAAGATTAGATGTGCGACATCTCATTTTCTGTGGGTCCAGCTCTTACCCAGTGTCATAGCTAGGAGCACTGAAGCACAGGGAGGTTAAGTGATTTGCAGTCACCCAGTGAATAACTGACTTTTGTGTAGGAGGGCAAGATCATGGCTGTATTGGGGGGATCAAAACAAACACGAAAAGCATATCAACAAAAGAGAGGACAGAATTAAAAGCTAGCAAGTCATGATCAGATAGAGCAGGGCACTATGCAGTCTACTTTTACTTCCAATTTAAAAACAGAGAAAGTTTATGTTTTTTAAACATACATTGATTCCCACCATACATTACACACACACACACACACACACACACACTCTCTCTCTCTCTCTTTGCGCAACCTTCACAGGGGCTCTGCCCATTAGCCAGAGTGGGCAGGGACCAAGCTGACTCATTTTACTGTGGGCATCCTTTCCTGATGTTGGACAGATGTCCTGACATCTTTATAGCCCTGTTTACACCACCGACTTTGCAGCGCATCAACCCATGCACACTGGTTGGTGCGTTGTAAAGTCGGGTATGCGGACACATTCTGGAGCGCTGAAAGTGTGGCTCCGATTGATTTTCCGCACCGACTCAGTTGTCGGTACCCATATCGGAGTGAGCGCAGCACCTGGCATTTTGGACCCTTTGCTGCGCTTGCTCCAGTTATTTCCCCATCTCTCCTGCCTTCCTCCGTGGCATTTACAGCCCCTCCTGAGAGCGACCTGCAATGCCGTGAGGGTGAGTTGTGTAAATGGTGGACTGCTGGCAGAGTGGCCACCGCAGCAGGAGGTGAGCAGCACAAATGCCAGACCACTGTGGCCGTGTAAACATGGCTTATATCAGACATCAGCGTCACACATTATCATAGCAGCAGTCTCTACCCCCCATGAACCTCATAATCCGGCCTGCATAACTCTGCTGGGTCACCAGGTGTAGCTGTATAGTAGCAGGAGACACCCACCCAGAGACAGGGAGCATCCGTGATGGACACTTGCTCCAGCCAGAGTGGCCCAGTGTGCACTGACCCGAGTGTGTGATATGAATTGTGATCAATAGCATGGTAAGTTGACATGCTTGCCACTGAGCTGTTTGGGAAACAGTGACTCATTCTGATTTCTTTTGCAAATTCAACTTGGATAAGAGAGCAACTCTTCTTAGGACTTTGGAAAATTCAGGTTACATTCAACTAGTGCAGAAACTAAAACATGAACTCCAAACTACCCAAGTTCAGTACTTTTGGAACTTGACTTAAAACTTATATGTGGGGAATACTGTAGCAGTATTTTTTGTTAAAAGTGATGCGCACTCACAATGCTGAGATAAAAACAGTTGAACAGCAGATTCCTTTGTTTTTGCAGAAGACACCATCCCAAGGGTTCAAATAGCTGTCCTTTAGCAGGACATACATAAAGTGCATACTAATTGCTAGAGAGCCCACTAACTGCAAGCATAGGCATGCACACTCACGGCTGAGTGGGGGATCTGAAACAACCATGATTTCAAAGTCACAGCAGGATGTTTTCTTCACCTATTTTTGATGGGGGCTACTGGAGGACCTTGGGCACTTGCACCACAGTATGTAAACTTTTAATGGGAACTACTGTAAAGTGCATATTGAGCGCTTCAACCTATGGGGGCTGCCACATAGATGTCCATGCTCTCACTAGGTGGTGAGGCAGGAACATCATCACAGAAGCCAGAATTTCTGCAGTGTAGGGCTGAACATAGGAATAGGGTGTTGTGCTTCGGGTGCTGTAACTAGTTAAAAAAAAAAATGATATGGGCACTAGCACCACCAGTTTTCCACATGTGGTTAACAGATGTGCTGATAAGGCTCACATATTCATAATGTGAGCCTTCGTGGTACAGATTCCCTTCAAGAAGTGATAGAACTGAGGTCCTGTGGGTTCCGGAACAATTTAAACCCTGATTACTAAGCTGCCTCTCATGCAGTGGTGTTGTGAAGGAGGCTGGCAGGGGCCCAGTATAGCTTTATGGAAGAAGGATTATACTTTTGACACAGAATACTTGCACAAAAGTGTTATGTCACACAAAGTACTTCCAAGCCAGTAGGATCCCTAGTGAGCTGGTCAGCTGGGGAAAGCATCCAGGTTCATGGTGTGTGGGGGTGCGAACAGGTGTATGTTGTACTGCAGAATTGTTGCCATTTTAGAACCAAGAATACGTGGCTGCTCATTTAACATCTATGGACCAGGGCACCTGAAAAGGTCAAGTAAAAAAGTAAATGGAAATCAGCAATGTCAGTTTCAAGAATGATTTGCAAACCCCCTTGAGAAGCCTAGCAGCCTTCATTGTTTTAGAGAAAAATACAGTGAACTTGCCTGCTAAAAACACTGTATATTAAGGATATTGAAATGTTAAGGCCATGTCTTGCAGTCTTGATTACAATTTCTTAAGTAATGTTCAACCTAGCTATTACGGGCAGCTTGATATGACTAGATTCCTTGGTCCTGAAGTCATCCTTACAGTTTCCACTGTACTCGACTATAAATTAGTTCTTTTTTTTTTTTTTCTTCAGGTTTCCTGCTCCTGGTTGGGACCTTTTTCACTCTGACCAAGTCCCAGCAACTGACTTCTCTAGGTACTTATTAGTCCCTGATTGTAAGGTGGGCAGAATTACACAGGTCCCATCAGGACCAAATCCGGCTGAGATGGGTGCCTAGTCATCAGCAGGTGGCCTGTAAGGGACCTGCCATCATCTTGCTGCAGTTGGGGGGCAGCTCAATTATTGTTCCCAGCCCTTGAGATAGTAAGCCGCAAATGGCTATACCCAAGTGCATGCGATTCCTGTTCACGCATGCTATCACGTGCCTTCTGACTGTGACACCATCTGTGGGCCCTCAGGCGGTGATCATGCTGAGGTACCCACTGCTTTCCTTCCCTGAGGAGGTGTGTGTCCCCTGAAACTATCAGTCCTCCTCCCCCACCCCGTATCGCCCTAGATGACCCAGGCTTTTTCTGGAACCCGTGTCCTTAGTGTTGTGAGTGGTTGCCCTACTGCTGACATACCAGCATAAAACAGTATAATTTTAGGGACACCTTAGGCTTTGTTTTCAGTTGCATAGTTCTGATTGCTTGAACCTGAATTCTTTTCAAAACACTGTTCAGTTGTGTGGGTCCCACTTGACGTGAGCTTTTGCTGCTATCAGCACACTACTGTACAGGTTATGCACTGCTCGATAACTTGAAGGGAAAGTGTTTAGACGAGGAGACTCAGATGTTGCTGAGTTTCTGCTTAGGGAGGGAAGCAGTGACTGCAGGTAGGGAATACGACTCCCCTCCCTCCAAGAGGCTTTCGCTGCTGTAATCTGTAACATGCTTAATAAGAATGATAATGTATGTTAGTGATAACAGTAATAATAATATATGTTTGTAATGTATGATACATAGATCTGATGATCCATGGAAAAGTGAGGATACCAACACTAGCTGTCGTTTGGACTCTTTCCTTGACCAAGCCTGTTCTGTTTTTTTGTTTTTTTTTGTTAAATTTACTATGCTTTTTGGCCCTTTGTCACCCGATCAGTCCGCTGCACTGCCTAGCACTGTCACCCACTGTCTGCAGTACTTTCCTTTCTCTCCTTGTTCCTCTATATCGAGGACCCTCCTCCCCCATGGGAAGGGCTGCCTGAGGCCACTTCAGTCCCCACCCCAACCCCACTGAGGTTAAGTGTCAGCGTAGGGAGCTAGAGCACGGTTCACAGTGTGTGACCTGTGACAGGCGGTGAACAGCAAACTGTGTGGTCGGGGGTATTTCACTCTTTTTCTCCCAAGCCTGAGGACATCCCAAAGACTCCATCTGAAGCATGACACATGCAGAGCATGCTATGCACATCAGAGCGACGATGTTCCCCTCCCCTAATATTGGCTCCAGCCTGCACTGCTACCTGGGGTCACCAAGGTGGCAGGACTGCAGTGGAGGCCAGGTGCCCTCCCTCCTCTGAGGAGGCAGGTGTCTGCTGGGATGCTCTGATATCTTTCCCTGGCCAGCCCTCCAGTGACCTAGGCGCATTCAAAAACCTGGGTCGTCGGCATCGCAAGTGTTAGCGCTGATGCTGCACCAGCTGACCAGCTGTGGCCTAGCCTGTTAAGGATGGACAGAACACTGTTGTGTCTCAGAGATGCAGCTTTACTAGCAACAAGATGTTTTGTGTATTACTTTATTTCTCTACCCATTTTAGGGGTAGCGGTAGGGTAAAAATAGTAATTGAGGTTAAACCTTTTCATAAAGTGCCATGTTTTGTTTTTGGGAGGAGGAAGGGGCACTGTTTCCCCATTCTCCCTGATGGAGTCACCATGACCACACTCTGCCTACAGTTGGTACTGTACAGTGAGCTGCTGCTCTGCTGCTGAGTCTGTCGAGTCCCTGTTAGTGCAGTTGAATTTAAGATATGCTGAATCTATAAAATCTACTCAAAAAGAAAAGATTAAAATAGAAAGATATGGGTGGGTAACAGGGGGAAGGGAGGCCTATCGCAGGCACAAGCACTAGCATTTGTGTCATTGCACGCCCGCAGCCCTCAATGCAGGAAAAACAGATTAAAAAAAAAAATCCCATCTGGCTGGATGCACTGGCAGCCTTGTTGGCTCCGTACCACTGATCGTGGCAGCCACCAAACAGATACTGGTCCAGAGGCAAGTGGTGGCGGTAAGTCCCAGGGAAGGTGATTGACGTGGTTATGGGGTGCGGAAGATGTGGATAGGCTGGGTAGTCAAGAGATAAATTCAGAAAACAATTAAAAATATATATAGGTGTTAAATGTAATCTGTTTCAGTTTAGAAGATTTTCCTTTCTGCGGATCCTGCTGCACATTTGGCAGAGTTATATTTGCTAGGTTTTGCCTGAGGTTGAGTGGGATGGCGGTTAACATATGCCCCACCCCTACTCACTGCAGTGAACAGTGGGCATGCCAAGGCACCTTATTAACTTTGTTTTATTGCTGCTGTCTAATTTGGTGCATTCCCCATTCATTTCTGTAGGTACCCTGCTCCACACCTGTGTTGCCTGGCTTTCCTGCTCCAGGTCCTGGCCTCTCCCTGTACTCTCTCCATGCTGTTCTTACCTTGTTGTAAAACCATGGCTGTAAGCTCGCCCTGGTTCCTTCTTCCCACTATCCTGTGACTGCCACTGCTCATTCCTGCTCTTCATCGCAGCTTGAGACTGTGCTCCCACTCTCGCGCATGCCCCTGCTGCCACCTAGTTGCCCTCCACTGTGTTGCATCCTCCATGCTGGCCTTCCTGTCTGCCCACTTGTTGGTCTCTGCCATCCCTCAAGGACCCTGGCTCTCACTGCCTCTGCCAATGGAGTTTCTGTCCAGGCTCCATTTCTTATGTCTTTTGGGGGCTGACTTCATATTCTCTTCCTCGCTGTTCTTCAAGGGTTGCACCCCCAGATGTCCAGGGCTGTAGCCATCTTGGGTATGCTCTGATCAACTGCTTTGATTCTTTCCATTCAGGTCTCAGCCTGCGTTGGTGGCTGTCATATCTCTCTTCTCTGTGGTCCTCTGCCCTTCTATCATTCTGGGCCAGTGTCCCACTGTAACAAGGGCTCAGTGCCCCACCATCATTTAGGCTCAGTGCCCCACCATTATTCAGGCTCAGTGCCCCACTGCCATTCAAAATCCATGCCCCAACAGCATCAGCACTGAGCACCATTACAGGCAGTTTCCCTGCTGCATAACGAAGAGAGACTGGGTAGCCATGACACTCCTGTAGCTGTGCTGTGAGTAATTCTCTCTCACTCCTTTGGCCTATTGTATTTCACAGTGCTACTTTAGCATTTCAGGACTGAGTCCCTCAGGTGTCGCCAAGGGTGAAATCCTTTCAGGTAGGGATCTCAGTAGCTGCAGGACCAAGCTCTGTAGCACCTTTGTGAGGGTGGAAGTCTCAAGACATGTGACAGAAAAGAAAAACATTTTAGCAAACGTCAAAGTGGCATATCTTTCCTTGCTGCGTGTACCCTCAGCACACGTAGTAGCATGATGGGATTCATATATATGCTTGGAAATGGAGTTGTTTCCAATACAGCTTTCTTGGCTAATAAATTTGAAATAAAAAGGAAAAATATATATAATTTAGTGTTTGAGCTTCGCAGTTCTTTAGGAGCAGTCATTTTGAGGAATTAATAATAAAAATAGAAATAATAAGCCTGAAATGATGGTGAGGTTTCCTCTTGTCCGTGCTGAAGGTCATACAGTTTCACAGCGAGTTGAGCCTATGTGGGGCAGTCGTCAATTACTGGTGCTCTATTCCCCTGATTATTACAGGAATTTTAGTCACACATTTCCCTAAGGTACCTTTAGTTTGAGGGGAACACATTTCCTGTGGCACCTGTAGAGATGGAACCCTCACCGGGTTGAGGGTTCATTTGCCGACACGACCAAACTATGTAGCACTTCATGAGGGTGGAGGGTGGTAGTCCGTCGTGGGACAGAGAGTGAATGGCCAAATCTTCATTGCACAAGCACTCTAACACATGCTCAAACTTGCCCGATGATGACCCAAAGAACTGAATAACAATTGAGTCTCGTAGCTAATTCAGTTTTCCGCTGGAATCCATGGATTAACAAAATTCTTTAAGGCAAACAGTACCATATCCTTAAAAGTAAGAAAACCAAAATGTAAATCCAGTGGTAGCTCTTGGGTGGAGTGAGATAGTGGATACTTCAACAGCATGTCATAGTCCTGTCTCCAGACACTTGCAAGCATGGCCTCTAGTAAATGCCGCTATTGTTACCCAGTAACAGTTATAGGAGCAGAAGGGAGACATGACTATGGTGACATTTCTATAGCACAGTTGACTTGTTAACTCATTTTCTTCTAGCTGACCTTTCTGTATCAAGGTTAAGTAGTGAAAGGTTCGGACACCAGAGCAACACCCTGGGAAAAAGAGCTTGTCATGTTGTCAAAGCATTAGCCCTCTCTACTGAACTCCATCTCAACCGTTCCACAGCCACTGCTTGTCCCTCGTGTTTTGTTATCCATTCTTTTAAGGGTGTGGACCACTTTCTGTCAACTTAAGTTTAAAGAAACAAAATGAAAACTGTGTATCACAACTTCCTTTTGGGGGAGTGTTCTTTATTGCTTTATACTACGAGTTCCTTTTTGAAGATTATTACTTATTGCTTAGCATTGAAATCCAGTCCAATAAAAAGTAAATTGTATAATACTTGAAATGTATCACATCACATTGCATCTGTATGCACATATGATGCTCTTAACCCTGGTGACGCAGTACGCAATATTTATTACCACCACTGATTACATTCTGCTAGGCGCACCATATTGCAAATCTAATGCAGCGTACTAGGCAGCAGTGAAGGAGAACAGTAGTAAGCACAGGTAGTTTGTGTTTTTTTTTTCTGTTGTTGTTGGGGGGGGGGCCTTCTAAGCTTGGGCTTGCTAGTCATAACTCTTGAGCAATGCTGGATTTTTAAGAGGAGAACTTTGTGAACATTCATCTAATCTAATGAAGTAAACAGATGAAGTGGGCCAGTGTATAGATCAGTGAGTTGTGATTCTTTTTTGCTGTCTACCCTTGTGTTCCTACTGAGGAGTGCTACCATATGCAGTAGTGACTCTCTCAATGTGCTGCTTCTTTACTCAGCAAAGTGAACTGATTGGTGGGGCGAGTTCTGTATGCTTACTGCTGAGCTGAACTGGACTTCGCTGTGATCATGCTTCCCAGTTAAGCATCGGGGTCCTGATGGAGAATACTGAAGACTTTGAACAGGGGACTTTTGTCCTGTGAACTGGGGGCTGGGAAGCAGGGACTGTTTGAACTCCGTGTCAGCCAGAGGGGGTATAGTATTTCCCCTGTATTTTACACTTTTGGAGATTGGGGCGTAGCTGAAAGTGACTCATTGGATGGGAGGATTCACGGGAATAGCCCTGGCATTGCTGGGGATTCTAACTATGTTTTGAAGCTGATTGTTGCAAAACACAGTTTAAACATAACTTGTGAATTAGAATATCTAAATATTGGAGCAGCAAAATCCAAATATTCACTCAGTATAAATATTAGGAGACTTGCACACCCCTACCACAAACCAAAGCAACTGTTAGGCTCCAACACTGTTGTATTTGCCTGACAATAAAGTTTATATTTAAAAGGACTCCTTAATTATCTAATTCACCACAATGTTTGGCCCCTGTAATAGAAAAAATGCATTGACTTGCTGCTCCCAGATTGGCCTTTAAAAGGGCATTTAGATGGTTCACCCCTCCAAACGAACAAAAATAAATAGCCTTTAGAAGGGCATTTTTAGGGGCCACCCAGTGACCAAACAGTAACGTGTCACACTATCAACTGGAAGACTGGCATTCAGGAATGGACTCGGATTACTTGCAGCTAGGTGGTTGGGCTGGAAAATGTGTCTGCTTGCAGTGGGCTCAGCCTGGGGAGGGTGGTGATGCAGTAGCCACCCATGGTGGGCTAAGGAGCTAGCTCCCTCACCACGGGATATACTGCAGTATGAGGCTCCCAGAAGTTGTGCACAGCATCAGGGAGATAAAAGGGTTCAGTGGACATGAGCATGAACACTCAATAAATCCTGAGTGATGAGACTAATAAGGAGAAACACCCTGTGTCTCCATCCAGATGACAGCAGGCACTGGCTTCCGGGCAGCATGCCTTGAACCCTCTCCTACTGGATGTGCCTATACATTCGCATGCTGAACCTCTTAAGTACTTTGCAAACCTAAACTCTGTAAATATAGCATATGGCATGTCAAAATGTCAAAGTTCTTTGGTAGATTTTCTTTTCTTTTTTTTTTTATTTTCTATTTTTGTCCCCTATTTTTGCCTCACCAGCTACCAGGACCTCCTTTCACCTACCCAAGCCCTTATGCCTGCTGCAGGAGTCCTTCAGCAGTCCTGCCCATTACCAGCCTTCGCTCTACAACCGCCCCAGACACCTCGACTTTAACCTGTGGCTGTCCCCCATGGGTGGGACCCCCTGTTTCCCCAAGCCAGGAGGAGACACTTCACTTGATGGGTGGGGCCTGTGAGGAGGAGCCGGCGAGGCATGAGAGGAGTGGAAGTGACCCTGCTATGGCATGGGGGGCAGGATGACTTCATCTGTCGATACTGCTGGGAGTATTTTGTCCCCTGCTAGGCCTCCTCTTATCCCACCCCCAGTGCGTGGTCCTGAGAGATGACAGGGCAGTCAGCCTATCAGGGCCATCAGAAGGGTGAATAAGCCCCACCCCTCCTTTGTTGCTCCCCTGCCAGACCCTACTGTAGGCGGGTGACCCCTCTGTGTCACTTGCTAGGTGAGTGGGCACGTGTCGACATGAGGTAAACCCATAGGGACAACTTATTTCTTCCCACAAGACAATCCCCAGCCCCCTGGGTCACAAGGGGGTGGTCTTGCATTGAAAGAAGGTGCCTTCCCTTCCCGAGGCAGGAGACATCCAAGGGACATCCGACCTTGCCTCACCGGTTGACGTGGGGCCTGAACCAGGGTCATCTAGATGGCAAGCAGTAACTCTACTGCTGCACTGGCCAGCCAGTAGATTTGATTTTCACAGGCATTGTATAAATGTGTGTATATTATTTGTATACCACTGTTTCTCATGTATATTATCTCAGTCTGCATACATAGTGCTGTCCACCAGGATCAAGCACTCTTACCACAGATTCTGCCAGCGATATATTGCAGGATACTGCAGGATCTCTGTGTAATTGAAAGACAAATGTCACATAGTAATCTGTGAAATCTCACACAGAGCACTTGATCCTGGTGGACGGCATTGTATTTAGTGTATTATATGCTTATTAAGAGGAGGCAGTATAACGCAGTGGGTTAAGGTTCTGAGCTTCAGATCCGGAGACCTGGGTTTGAATCCCACAACCACCTAGGTGCATACTGTGTGATCCTGAGCAAGTCATTTAACTTCCTTGTACTCTTAGGTTGCATCTGGAAACAAGCTTCGGCTTAGTTTGCTACTCCTGGTTCATTCATTTCATTTTCATTTATTAACCAGGTTAGGACTCTGGGCCAAAACCCTTTTTCAGGACCGACCCGGAACACTTAAACACAACAAATAACAACATTAAGACAACAATTATACAATTTTACAAATTACATAAACACTTGGACTGGGCTAACAAATAATTTTTAAATTTTACCTTAAAACTTGAGTAAGATTTAATTACCCTTAATGCAACTGGCAGCTTATTCCATAGTGAAGAGGCCTGATACTCAAATGCTCTCAATCCATAATTGTTGTTAACACCTTGTTCTACCAATATAACCCCCTGAGACATTCTCAAATTTGCATGAAATTCTCAAACCTGAACCAAATCAAATAATGGAGACAAGCCATTTGAATAAATGGCCTGATGAACCAATTTTCCCAAAGCAAATTCAAATCTAACCTGAGGCGACAGCCACTTCAATGAAGAATACAAAAAACAATGATGAATCAAATAAGCAGCATTCAAAACAAATCTGCATATATTATTATAAACCACACTCAAAATCTGTTTCTCCTTAGTCCCCAATTTAACATATAAAGAAGAAACATAATCAACATATGGCATCAAAACACCACTTGCCAACTTAAGACGTGAATCATAAGACAAATAAGATTTAAGTTTATATAACTGGCCTAACCTACAATTAACTCTCTCTTTTTTACTGATTTTACCTGTGAAAGATAGGTAAACGAGGGTTCTAAAAGAACTCCCAGATACTTAAATTCTGACACTTGGTCAAGTAAGCTCCCCTGAACATCATAAATGAACATAGGAGGGCATTCGACGAGTTTTACAGAACTTCCAAACAACATTGCCTTGGTTTTATGAATATTCAGAAGCATTAAATTGTTAGTGAGCCAATGACATAACTTCTTAAACTCATTTTCCAAAGTCTGATTAATATACTCCAAATACCTACTCTGACAAAACAATATCAAATCATCTGCATACAAAAGACATTTACACTTGTCAAAAATAAAAGGAATTTGATTAATAAACAAAGAAAACAACAAGGGCCAAAATAGACCCTGAGGTACTCCACATACAGTATGACAAACTAATGAATTAATTGAACCAATGGAAACAAACTGGGCACCCTGCAAATAATCAGAAATGAGTTCTACTGCAGAAACAGCCAATCCAACAGCCGCAAGCCTTTGACTAAGAAGAGAATGATTTATCAAATCAAACCCTGGACAGGTCCACGAAAACCGCCCAAGTTAACATTCCATTATTACATCCTTCTAAGACGGCATTCGTGAACCTGACCAGGGCTGTACATGTACTCCTACCCCGCCGAAAACCATGTTACTCTTCACACAGAACATCCGCTGCTACCAAAAATTAATTCAATTGGCTAGTTAACAATCTTTCAAAAACTTTCCCCAAAGGATTTAAAATCGAAATAGATCGATAATCCTCAACTCCACTAGGTTTAGTATTTTTTGGAATCGGTACTACCCGAGCCACCTTCCATGTCAATGGGAAAACATTAACAGAAATACATAAATTGTATACTATACTCAAGGGTTCAGCAATAAATGGGGCAACTAACCTGACAAATCTGGCATCAAGCCCACCCCCGCAATCACCAAACTTATCAGGCAATAAATTTTTAACAATTTCAATACTTCAACAGCTGTAACCCATCAAAAAATAAATTGAGATATAACACCAGTTTTTTGACCGCTATCAAATTTAACTGCTGCTTCATTAAATTCAGTAGGGTTAATAGATACAAATTCAGGAGACAAAATAGGAACATCAACAAAACTTGAATTAAGCAAATTAGCCATCTCTTGTGGGTCAGAAACAACTTGATCAGGAGTTTTAAGTGATATAAGGTAAGACTTAATCTTAGGGGAAACTAAGTTATTAATAGTGTCCCAAAATTGCCCTGGTTTGTTAGGTACACACTCCAACTTAGCCTGAAAATAGTCAATCTTGGCTCGTTTCACCTTTCTTGATAACAAATTTCTAACTGTTCTATAATCTTGCAAATGCTTAATAGTAGGAAGCATTTTATACTTTAACCAAGCTGATTTTTTTATTTTTCACAAAAACTTTCAACTCATTTGTTTACCATGGGTGTAACACCCCATGAACCCAGGATTCTCAAGGAGGAGCTAGTTTATTCTGAGTTTGTAAGAGTTGATTACAAAAAAAATCAACAGCACAATTTGGATCTGGTATAGATATCAAAAATGACAAATCCAAGTTACTTAATTCCACAAACAAAATCTCGGTGGGAATATTCAAATTATGAGTTTGCACAATTCTAGATGGAATCTTTGGCTTTCTAAAATTTAGAACAGCAAAAGTAACCTGATGGTCACTAACAGAATCCCCAAGAACTCCAACTCGAGACACCATCCCTGCCCGATTAGTAACACACCAGTCCAATATGGTGTGATTCATAGAATTACAATTGAATCTTGTGGGTTCAAGAATACATTGAGTTAGTTTATAAAAATCTAACAAAGTTTCAAAAGTACCATCCATATTTGCCCAATTCAAATTAATATCACTCATAAACACAAAATCATGTTTTTGAAAATAAGGGGATACATTATCCAAAAAATCTTGTAACCCTAGCTTACCGCATTTAGGAGGATTATAAAGGGCACCTACAATCACATGTTTAACTCCACCCTATAATACTTTGAGCAGAATCCAGTCATTTTGGGTTTCAACAGATAAGCTGTAACATCAAGATGATCCAAATAATAAACAGCCACACCTCCTCCTACTTTTTGTTCCCTACGGTCAGATCTTATAATTGAATATCCTGGTAAAACACACAGACCATCAGAAATAGAAGCTGTTAGCCAAGTCTCTGTGACAATCACCAAGTCTGGTTTATATTCAGGTAAGATAGTTTCCACATGAGCCAATTTCGGAAGCAGACTCCGTACGTTTAAATTTAAGATCTTAAGACCATGTGTACAATGCCACTCGAGTGAGTCAGAATCTTGTGGACCAGGATTAGACTCTACATCACCTGATAGCATTAACAATAGGCCCAAAAGAAACATCGCCTTGAGATGCATTTACCATTTACCAATCTACTAACAAAACAAGCCCCCAAAACCAATATAGAACCCAAAATCCTGAGAGTATATTTTTCGTAATGCAATAAATGAGTAGTAATTATAACCCACTTTGACATAATCAGCAAATGAGACATGATGAAATCTCCTTGTGAAGCATGCACAGAGTACTGACTACTACAATCATTCACTATTACAGAGTCACTCACCAACATGCAACAATATAGCATCCCACACCAACCCATAATTATACCAACTCCCCAAATTACTCTGAACTCTACTCCCATTTCACAAATGTTACCCACACCTCAATCACCTCAAACTCCTCTAACTCCTAAACACTTTGCAGCACTTCGCCGCACGGAATGCAGCTTTGCCACCGCAGTAAACGCCACCGCGTTTACCTGGCGCAGCAATTTATTCCCCTCAGCTCCACCCACAATGGGCTGCCATCACCAATAGGGAGAGGAGGGTGGCACACAATTATGCTGGCTTGGTAGTCACGGAAACACCTTGTGGCTACAATGAGGAATCAGCCAGCAATAGCAGTCACAGATCTTTCCCAACCCAGCAGCAGCAATTAGCAGCAACAGGAGATTAATTAAACAGCAGTAGTTTCACAGACATGAAAACACCTCGTGGCTACACAGAGAGTTGGCTAGCAGTACCAAGATCTTTCCCCAAACCAGCAGCAGCAGCAATTAGAAGCAGCGATAAACTGTTATTAATGCAGCAGCAGTCTCACAGTCAAATAGAAACGGCAAGGACAATTTCCACACTGTTAATCCACAACATTTTAAAATGCTTCAGGCACCCCAATAGCAGCACAGTCACCAATCTTTCTTGGGCTGGATAGTCCTTTCACTTTAAAAGGGAGCACAGTACTTAGCCTGTTCCTGTAAGACCCTACTCCAACAGCACTGAAGTTCTCTTCCCAGCAATCCGGATTCCACAGCCAGAAGTGCAATACTAGTGCAGATGATTCACGGAGAAGAGGCAGACTGCCACCCACCCTCTAACTCCTAAACACTTTGCAGCACTTCGCTGCACGGAATGCTGCTTTGCCATCGCTGTAAACGACTCCGCGTTTACCTGGCACAGCAATTTATTCCCCTCAACTCCACCCACAATGGGCTGCCACCACCAATAGGGGGAAAGAATGTTCCCTTTCCTTTGCCTTAATCATATCTGCTGCTGCAGTTGTCCCGCTGGACCGTCTTACTAGGTTAGTAGCCTGAATAAGGATATCCCAGTGTGCAGCAGTTCTCAAAAAAAATAAAATGTGTGTGTATGTGGTGGGGGATATTCTGTCAGTGGGGGGGCAGGCCTAGGAGATCAAGTTAGTGGTGTGGAGGTTGAGAGGTCACCTGGCTTGAGGGCAGATGTGAGGTAGTGGCTGAGTATAGAAAGATAAAAAATGAAGGGTATTCTGTGCCCTGAGCCCTAAGCACTTTTTAAGAAGGTCTTTTCAGCTTCTTCCTGAAGCTTGTTTCAGAAAAAATCCCCAGAATCCTGGTGAATCTGTGATATGGGGTTTCTTGGGGTTTGAACAATCACGCAACACAGTCCTGGTGTTACCCTAATTCCAACACCCTCTACATTGCTGTGTCAGTACTTTACTTTGTCTGACAAAACAGTGCCCACATTACGGTAACACGAAAACTACATTGCATGATTGTTCAGACCCTGAGGTATACCACATAACAGATTCATCCAAGGTTCCAGTGACTTTGTACCCTAATTTTTCATTTCCATTTTTTTTTTTTTAATGGTTTGCCTCAACCCTAGTATATTTTTGTTGTCATTTATTTCCTTACTTTTTGAAAAAGATATGTAACCACGGACACCTTTATTTATTTATTTTTTTAATTGGCCAGACCTGGGTACATACACTCAACATTGTCACATATCGATGACATTAAAAGATTACACAGAGTACAATAAAACACAAATACCAAGCTAAAGAGAGGAAACATTCGACAAGTTAGCCGGCCCTGTGGTGTGGAGCACTGAGGCACTGCAAACACCTTACCTGTTATCATGCCGGTGTCCCATTTTCGGCGAAGGACCTGGGCTGCTGAGGGTCGGCTGGAGGAGGGAGGATTGAGTGTCTAGAGGACAGTTCTCTTGCCTCGGGGAGGGGGTTGTTTGTAACTTGTTACTTGCCCACCACCTGAAGGAATCCAGCTGGCTTCGCATGCAAGCCACACTGGGTGGGAGGCTTCACGTCCAGAGCGCCAGGGGTGTCTCCGTGGAGGTAGAGCTCACATAACGTGCTCATTGTACGTTCATGGAGCTGGGGAGAAAAAGGAGGAATAAGGTGGAGGACAGACTTCATAAAGCCCTGTCTGTTGGTCCACAGCCAACTCCGCTGCTTCGGGTCCAGGGCCAATCTGGATGTGTTAATCGGCGGTTGAGTGGTCGGAACGGCTCTCTTCCCTGGCCCTGCTGTGGGGGGTTGGGGGTGCAGGTAGCCCATGGATGATACAGCCCTGGATGCTGGGGGCCGCTGGAGACAGTTGCTGACAGTGGGAACAGGAATGATGTAAGCCACACGTCCTGCTAGGAGGAATAAAATCCTATATGGTAAAAAAAAAAAAAAAAAAAAATAGAAAAATTATGTGTTTTACTTCATCTTCATGAGTTTTCATAATTCGCTTGTGACTTCACCACTCGTAAATGATGGTCCTGCCCCCTTACTCGTGAAGATCAATGGGCCATTCTGAGTCAGGCCATTGCATAACCAGGGCATGTGATTCCACTTTCGAGATCAGAGCCACCCTTACTACAGAGTATGTGTATTGACTGCGTAATTTGGAATCTGGGTAGAAAACTGCAAGAGATTGGAAGGCACGGCCTTGTGTGTTAAACACCTCTGATCTTTGCTAATTTTGTTTAAAATAATAAGGTTAAAACAACTCAAACAGAAGGTAATGTATTTTCAATAAGTGTTTGACTGTAAGCAGTATGGGCATTAGTTCTAGCAAGGTTGCCTTCTTGTTCTTCATGCTTTCTTAGATCAAGCTGAGTGTAATCATGTAATGGGGTCCCATGAGTCTAGTAAATTGTTTGCCAGTGTCAGTGAGGTTGTGAGGCATGATTTATTTCACTCCGTAGCATAGGCTAGTAAGCCTATACAGTATATTGACTACTTTTACGTTTAAAACTATTAGATAGAAGGAATTAGAGGGGTCCTATGATTTGAATTTGAGGCATCCCAGGCTCAAATGTCACCCCAGCCACTGACCCATGGTGCGCCCTTGAGCACTTAACATGATCCGCTCATGACAGGGGCAGGGAGGATGCAGTACAGAGTACAGCCGAGGGTAACCAAAATGATCCAAGGTCAGCAGGAAAGGCTTACATGGAGAGGCTGGAAGATCTCAACATGTATAGGCTAAAGACAAGGGAGGA
This sequence comes from Neoceratodus forsteri, assembly GCA_016271365.2. Taxonomy (NCBI): domain Eukaryota; kingdom Metazoa; phylum Chordata; order Ceratodontiformes; family Ceratodontidae; genus Neoceratodus; species Neoceratodus forsteri. The sequence goes on along the minus strand of CM057453.1, from coordinate 1,229,438,054 downwards.
GGGACATGTTAGAGATATACAAATACCTACACGGGATTAATAAACTAGGTACAGTAGTGGAGAGTTCTTCATGCTGCATGGGAAAACAAGCACCAGAGGAAACTAAATTAAGCTGCTGATGGTGGTGGTGGTGGTGGTGGTAGGATGCTGGAGGGATGTTAGAAAAGCATTTATTCAAGGAGGGGGTGGTGGATGGATGGAAAAGACTGCCAAGGAGTGGTAGGCAGTGAAGAAGCAGTGATGGGATTCAAACATGGATGGGAGAGACACATAGGGCAGATGTAGACTTTGGCTAAAGGGGAGTAAAGAGCCATTATGGCCCTCAGAGTCAACACAAGCAGGGCTAGGCAGACTCGCTGGGCCACAGGGCCATTTTCTGCCATGAAACTCTAGGTTCTAGGATCGTGGATATGTTTTTCTATCCACACTGTTTGGCATGTCCTTTCCCTTTAAGATTCTTGCCAGAAGATCTAAAACCTGGCTCCTCCCACCCACCCGGGTGGTATATGCCTCGGCTCTGCCCCTTGACTCCAGATCTTCCTTTCCGCTGGAAGATTAAGGTTCCCCTCCTTATCACTCATGTGTTACTGAAGGCCCTGGTGAATAAATTTCTGGATTTACCAAAACTAAAACTTGTACGAGTTTCTTCTAATTGCTTTGCAATTTCGACCGTGATGGAGGACACGTCCTTGCCCGGTTTCCGCCACTGTCCATGCGGGCAAAAAATGTCTCACACCGACCTGCATGCCTCGTGCATTTATTGCCTGGGTGTCAAACATGACAAGCAGGCATGTGAAATGTGTTGTGCTTTTCATCCAAATGTTTTGGATGATCGTCTCGCATGACTGTAACAGGGCAGACTGGAAAAATGGAATCCACCGGTTAAATCCAAGGAAGCCTGTTGGGTGGTCTCTGCGGCTGCGGGGTCTGCAGAGCAGCTCGAACAGATCAAGACTTTAGAAGAGGAGGCGGCTTGGGCCGTGGGTCAGTCCTCTTCCATATTCATCTTCGTCCCGCTCAGTTTGGGCTCCACTTTCTCAGGCTCCTTTTGGGAGCTGTGCCAGTCCCTTCTCACCAAGGGAGAGTGTCCCTTGGGTACTCATGTCTCTCGGTCCCGAAAAAAGGACAAGGAGCCTAAGGAAACTTTGTCTTGCCGACAGTGTTCCTGGCATCATGAGAGATCTCAGTCCCAGGAATCTGCTGTCTTGACTTCGGTCGAGTTTGCGAACTCGCCTGCTGACTTCACTGTACCCCCGTCAGGCCAGCCATCTCAGACTCAGGACGATGATCCGGTTGACATTATTCTCAACCCCGCCAACCGTCGTCGCTTGATGAGGTCAACAACTCCTTATTCAGGACCCTGGCCCTGCCTGCCACACAGGAGGAGACCCATGGTTCTTCCCGGCTCCTTCCAAATGACCCTGTCAGTCCCCCTGATGGTCCCAGTTGTGGTCTCAGACCCCTTTGACCGACAGGCCAAAGAAGGCACATAAGCGCTGTAAGAAGCGGTACTGCTGCTACTCTTTCTCATCCTCCTCGGATGAGGAGAGGCTTCAACGGAAACTTTGTTGATGCTATGAGGATTTAATGTGGCAACAGCTACTTATGTCCAGCCAGAAGTTGGCCCCGGCTTCTACCCCGGCCATTACTTGGCTGTTGCCTCCTAGACCGATGCCTACTCCACAGGAGCCAGTCCGCACTGTCCCTCCACCCACGGAGTTGATCAGGACCATTCTGGTCTCTCCACCAATTGTGGTGGAGCTGCTACTGAAGCAGCCTACTTCAGGGGCTCCTTCTAAGGAGTCATGGCCTGTTCCAGGCCTACTGCATAGGCTGTCCATCACCCTCACGCCTGATAGTCCCAGGCGGGTTCAGGGTGACTCTGGTGGTCAGCCGATTTATCCAGACTCTTTGTAGTCCAAGGACTCCAACCTACATTCTCGCCCCTTGGACAAGGAATCCGATGGTAGCCTTTCTACAGAGGAAGGCCCGTCTTCCTTTATGGGCATCCTCCACCTCATCTCCGAATCCACGGGGATGCCTTTAGAACCCATTCAGAAATGGGTCGAATACCCCCTCACTGATATCCTCAAATGAGGGGATTCACCAATTGAAGCCTTCCCAGTGGCCGAGGACATTGTTAGCCCGGCCTTGGAGCTGTGGCAGCTCCCTGCCTCCTGCCCTGTGCATTCAGCCTGCATGGCCTGCAAGTATGCGGTGCCCATTGGGTCCCTTTTGGGATTCACAGAACATCCCTCGGCTGAGGGACTGGTGACTGGGTCTGTGTTCAGGCACGCGGGTAATATGGGAGACACCAATAGACCGCCGGATAAAGAATCAACAAAATTGGATCACTCGGCCCAGTAAGTCTGTGACCCATCTTTTCTGGGCCTCCGCCAGGCAAGCTTGGCTGTCATCATGGCGCATTTTTCTCATGCCCTACTGGGCTCTCTCAATGAGGTTCTACCTCCCACCCCGCAGACCTCCAGACCATGGTCAAGCAGGTCAGCGACCAGGGTCAGGCAGTTTGCGAAACAGCAACTCCCGATGGCCTTGGACCTTGAAGATTCCTGTGCTCGCTCAGTGGTGGCCATGGTTGCCATGCATTGTAGGGCTTGGTTGTGGGTTTCCACCTTCAAGGCGGACACCCAGCACAAGCTGATGGACGTCCCTTTCCTGGGTACCGACCTGTTTGGCCCAAGTGTGGGGATGGTCACCTCCAACTCATCGAACTGTCCAGTGCCACCTTGGACTCTTACTTCTGCTCAGAAGGAATCCTGGGATTCCAAAAAAGCAGAAGAAGCCTTTTCGGCACCATGCCCCTGTAGCCAAGCAACCTCAATTCCAGTCGGGGCAGCATCAGCAGCAGGCTCAACCTTGGCACCCTTGACCCAAGTTTGGGCCCCCGACAGTCCATAAACCAAGAGGATGGGGTTCAGGTGGTCCCCAAAGTGGCCCCTCCTCCTCCTCCAAGCCTGTCCAGTGATGGGATGGGGTGATCACCCCCATACCTGTCATACCAGCTCTGGGTCCTCCTGTGGGGGGCCGGCTCTGCCACTTCCTTTCCACCTGGCCTGCTGTTACAATGGACAGGTGGGCTTTAGAAGTGGTCAGCCAGGGACTGCCTCTGGAATATGAGCAGTACCCACCATGCCGAGCCCGTGCCCCATGGGAGGAAATGGTGTCCGTACACACTCAGTTGGCTCTCCGAGATGACATCGCCCAACTCCTCCACAAGGAGGTGGTGGCCAGAATCACGGACCCCTCTATCAACCCAGACTTCATTTCCAGGTACTTCCTGGTTCTGAAACGGATGGGGGGCTGGTGCCCCATTACAGATCTGCATGACCTGAACCAATTTCTCAGGTCCCGTACTTTCAGGATGGTAACTCTGTCTCAGATCATACCATCTCTCGAGCAGAACATATGATTCTGCTCTCTGGATCTTCAGGATGCGTTCTTTCACATCCCGTTCCATCCATCTCACCAGAGGTTCCTCTGCTTTCAAGCGGAGGGAGCCCTCTTCGAGTTCCGAGCCATGCCATTCGGCCTGTCATCAGCCCCCCGGGTCTTCACCAAATGCATTGCAGTGGTGGCAGCCCATCTTCGGCATCGAGGGGTCAGAGTGCATCCTTATCTCGAGGACTGGCTCATAGCGGGTTCCTCCATACAGGAGGTGAAGTCCAGGGATCTGGCCTTCCAGACCTGCATTGATCTTGGTCTCTTGGTCAACGAGACCAAGTCAGAATTCATGCCCTCACAGGTGATCTGCTTCATCAGGGCAGAGCTTGACTCTTGCTGCGCCATAGCCAGGCTCCTGGTGGACAGTGCGGAAGTTCTCTCCTCCTTTGCCCAATCATTTCTGGTTGGGCCCGGTGGCATATCCGCCCTCTTCAGTGGGAGCTGGCCAGCCAGTGGACAGTACCTTGGTCATTTCAATCAGCTGGTCATGGTGACCTAGAAGATGTGTGATGCTCTCCAATGGTGGACCATCCTAGTACATTTGCAGGAAGGGATCCCATTTGTATGTCCTGAGCAGACAGTCGTCCTCACGACCGATGCCTCTCACACGGGCTGGGGTGCCCACATGGGGAAACACAGAGTCCATGCACTCTGGACTCCCCAAGGAATCCCAATGTCATATCAACCTGCTGGAGCTCAGAGCAGTCAGACTGGCACTGTTAGCATTCGCTTCGCTCCTTTGAGGTCAAGTGGTGCAAGTCCAGACGGACAATACCACAACCAAGTACTATCTCAACAAGCAGGGTGGCATGCACTCCTGGCCTCTGTGCAGGGAAGCACTCTGCAACTGGACCCTCGTGAGCCGACTAGAGGCAGATCTCCTAGCCATCCATGTGTCAGGAGCCTTGAACCAAATGGTGGATGCTCTCAGCCATGTGGGCGAGATGTCCCACAAGTGGTCCCTCCATCCAGAGGTAGTACACAACCTGTTCTTCCACTGGGGCAAACCTCAGATGGATCTGTTCTCCTCCAGGGAGAACACAAAACTGAGACCGTTTCATGCCCACCCCCTTCAGCAGGGCTCGCTGCAGGGGGATGCCTTCTCGAGGCCATGGACCCCAGGCCTCTTCTATGCCTTCCCTCCACTTCCCTATGTTCACAAGGTGCTCCTCAAGATCAGGAGAGACAAGGCAAGGATGATTCTGGTAGCCTCAGACTGGCCCCGCCAGTTCTGGTATCCAGATCTCCTCAGCCTCAGCTCCAGGCCCCCGAGGCGTCTTCTAGTATGCCTGGACCTGATATTAGTCAGTCAGGGGAAGGTATTCCATCCAGATCTTCAATCCCTGAACCTGACAACCTGGTTCCTGAGTGGGTAGAGTTCCAGGCTTTGGGTCTCCCTGAGGATGTACTCACAGTCGTTGAAGCATCCAGAAAGGAGTTGACCAGGAGGTGCTATGCCTTCAAGTGGAAAAAGTTTTCCATTTGGTGTCAGGGCAAGGGTTTGGACCCTTTGTCCTGTCCAGTGGCTAGTATCCTCGACTACCTTTGGTCTCTGTCCAAAGGGGGTCTTTGGTCCACGACCCTTATGGTGCACCTGGCAGTGATCTCTGCTTACTGGGTGCGGGCCGGTCAGCAGACAGTGGCACAGGAGGTGGTCTGGCGCTTCTTTAAAGACCTCGACCATATTTCCCCTCCAGTGCATGAACCACCACCACTGTAGGATCTACTGCTGGGACTGGCAAAGCTCATGGACAAGCTATTCAAACCGATGCACAGGTGTGAGATGTCACATCTGTCATGGAAGACTGCCTTCTTGGTGGCTATCACGTCAGCCAGAAGGACTGGGGAGTTACAGGTGCTCTCTGAGTCTCCTTACCTGGTCTTCCACAGGGACAGGGTTGTCCTGCACCCCCACCTGAAATGCCTTCCAAAGGTGGTGTTGGAGGTTCACCTTAACCAGGTGTTGGGGCCTCAGTTCTCCAATCTCTGTTCTCCAAGTAAGTACTGGGGTGGGGTGCACCTTGCCTCCCTCATCCCGGAGAACTGCTAGGAGTCTGCCAAACAGTGTGGATAGAACAGCATATCCGCAATCCTAGAAGAGTAGGTTACTCACCTGTAACAGTAGTTCTAGGAGTGGTATATGTTCCACACAAACTCACCCTACCTTCCCGGTTTCGACGCACTAGCTAAGCTTCCAGCAGGCAAGATCTGGCATCAAGGGGCTGAGCCGAGGCATATATCACCTGGGCGGGTGGGAGGAGCCAGATTTTAGTCCTCCTGGCAAGAATCTTAAAGGGAAAGGACATACCAAACAGTGTGGATGAACAACATATACCACTCCTAGAACTACTGTTACAGGTGAGTAACCTGGTCTTTCTGTCAGCACTCCCAGCTGCAAAACTGGGTAGAATCAAGACTGGTGACAAGAGATTTTACATCTCTGTTGGGCGACCATGGGTGAATAAACAAGGCAGGCAGAGCAAAGAGACTGGCTGCTAGCCAGCTGTAGTTCATCAGGGTGCTGTGCAGGCAGTCCAGGTTCATGAGCAAGCTGGGGTAATCTGCAGCTGGGTTGCTGCGCTGCAAGGGTGCTGCTGCTGGTGGGGGCACGTGCTTGGCCCAAGGAGGATTGTGTTGCATTCTGCAGCAGCCTTGGTGGTGGTTACAGGAGGTTCACCCTTCTCACAGGGAGAAGCTGCATGCTGATGTGGTTATCAAATGGCATAGTAAAAACACTTAGGAGATGGTGGGACAACTGGGGAAAGAACTGGAAACAAAATGATAACCATGGCTCTGTAAAATAACTACTTGCTACTGTAACCCCTAGATGGCGCTATCCCAGAGGCTACTACCCCTGCCTGATTTGCCACTAACAGGTTGAGGGGCCTGGATCCAATGGCGGGTGCCTCCACCCAGAGGTCAGGGTTTGCAATAGTTAAACTAACTTGGTCACAGCCCTCTGGGACACTGCAACCCCCCTTTCTTCCCACTAGTGGCCCACACAATATATCAGAATTACCTTCACAGTATACACTTACCCCCAGGTCTGGTTCCGGCACTGGGACCTCCTGTGAAATGAGATACAGTGCAACAATCACAGTACAGTACTTTAACATAGACAAATACCTCAGGCAGTATAACTTTGCTGAAACAAGCAGCTCTGATTTATTTAGGGATATAATACATAGGGGGAAATCAGGTTAATTAGCTTATCACTCTAATAATCTACCTATGGCTCTGTGCACAGGCCTATCCCTATCAGTTACTGTCCCTGGGTACCCAAGCCCTAGTGGCTAGTCCAAACCGTGGCAGCTGGTAGGGGCCTTTCACACAGAGAAAAGGAGAATTAAACAGTCAGCAGTACAGTAATTCCATTTGGATTTAATGTGGCAATTCAACAGGGAGCGACCCTGAATTAGTACTCACGACCTCCAAATAAGATAGGGTCCTTCAATGTCAGCAGGGCTCACTTGAGGTACACAAACCTCTTCACACATCCATATAAAAGAAAGACTATACCAGGCAGGCTGCATCTGTATCCCGATCGCAATTACTGCACAATACCCGGGAGAACACACAGCAGATTCAGTTCCTGACAGACAGAGTGCAATTTTCAGCAATTCCTCCAGTCTTCTACGGGTGAGCCTGGTTTCTACTCTTCAGAATCCTTTGATTCTTTTCTGGGGCGGATTCAGTCCTAACAAGCTGTTACACAAGCTGCAGACCGGAACTCTGGGCCTTACACACGCTTTTTTGACTAAAACTGCACACTGAAAAGCACAGGGCTCTTCCTTCTTCACTGCCAAAGCTCAACTCAAACTCCAACCGACAAAACGGGCACTTCCTTTGAGTTCCTCCCAGTTCTTGACTGGATTGGCTGTCACTCACAATAGACTGCTGCTGTTGGTCCAAAAGGCACTGAAGTCTAACTACATCTCCCAGAGTCACTGCCCATACAATCCTCTTGTGGCTGGCTCAGATTATGAGTCCAAGTTCTGATTCGTCCAAGGCACCATTTTAGAGCTAGCTTACCCCACACTGATTGGTCCAGTTCAGCAGTTCAAAACTAGAATGGGAACTAGCAGACACAGTTCTGACTGCAAAGAAAGCAGGTTAGACAAACTGTAATTTCATTATTACTCTAAATAATTTCTGGCAAACAGTTACATCTTTCAGATAGGTTCCCTTTGCACTCTAGTGACTGCAAAAATGAAGTGAATTGGCAGCAGCTCGAGTGGTACTCAGAGAAGCACACAGTCCCCCATACAAACTAATTATGTCTGCAAGCAGACAGCTCTTAAAGAGACAGTACCAGAGGCTCTAAAACACTCACTGATAAATGGCTTAAATGCCAAACACCATTCAGGCTTGGAGCATTCAAGCAAGCTCCTGGAAGTCTTTTGAGAACCCCATTTGCAGGTTACACCTTCCTGGCCTGGGAAGCTTGGCGTCCGCGTCAAGCAAGTACCCATAAGTTTCAACTGCAACCATATACATTTGCATTAGGCTCGCATTTGTAATCATCAGTCAATATATCATTTTACCAAGAACACATTTCTGAAACATTGCAGTCGTCACTCTTTACACAGTATTACATACACATTGTACCATAACTCAAGTTATTACCTCTTGTACATGAAACCTGAAGAGAGGGGCCCTTCCTATCAGTTACCTTTGGGGCTGGATGGGGCAAGGCACCATACTTAGAGGGCAACACAAGTAACTTGAGTTAGCACTGATGCTCAGTTTGGGCAATGAGCTCGGGACACATACACTCCTTTATGGACAACATTGAGAGGCAAGTCCACAGGCCTCCCAAGTGAATCATAACTGAGGTGCACCACAGGCTTTACAGCTCGACCAGTCTTTCTAGGGGAACTGTTATAGTCTCTGCACTCTGAGCCTCATTTTCAGCATTGTCCTCACTTGTCAGGGAGTCTCCATGGGGTAGAGAGGCTAGAACTTGGGGCACTTTCAGCTCCAGGAGTTACAGTTTCTGAGTCCACAACATTTGGCTCGAATGGAGAGCTTTGGACACTGGCAGTGGACTGTCAGGGCACTCAAAATACTCTTCTTGTTCGGGTGTATCACCAGTCTGCCCCAATCTATCATTTTCTCACCTGAAAGCTCAAACAGTTCAACCATGCACAATGATTCCATTTCATCTGATCTGATGCTTTGCACTTCACTTTCTGGGAGCATTGGCTCCAGGGATGAAGTTGGGGCTTAGACAGTCCAGAAGGCCCAGCTTTGTCTCCAGTATTGACTAGGGATTGCCCGAACAATTGACTCAGTTCGTAAGAAGGATAGTATTCAAAGTCACTCTCACTTTCTTCCGATATGGACTGACAGTCATGCTCAACTGGGACTTGTGGAGGGAACACTTTAACTTTGCTTCTGTAGGTGCAGACTTTCTTGATCTTTTCTTAGCAGCAGCTCTAGTCACTGGTCCAGAGGGGCATCTTCTAGGGCTCAGACTCAATTAAGATTTGTCCAATGGCAGTAAATGATTTCTATGCATTGTTTTACATCTTTGAATTATTCTCAGGCCTTACTTTGTACACTGGCAGATCATCTAGTTTGCCCACTACAATGTGAGGGAGATGGTGCCATCTGTCAGCAATCTTGTGCTTGCCATGCAGTCCCAGATTTCTTAGCAATACCGATCTCCTCCTGGAGTTCCTGTGCTTTCACCTTTTATCATACCTTTCTTTGTTGGCCAGATTTCTTTTGGCAGCCATGGTTTGAGCCAGTTAGTACGCATGAGTTAGCTGGGCCTTTAACTTTGCACATACTGTAAATAGTTGTCAGCTTGAACCCCATCAGGAGAGACCCCAAAACACACATCTACTGGTAGTCGAGCTTCTCTTCAAACATCAGGCGGTAGGGGAGAATCCAGTGGCATCACTTTGGTGCAGTTATAAGCATGTACCAGGGTGCTAATTTGTTGGCTCCATCTAGGCTTGTCCTTTGGGTGCAGGGTGCCTAGCATATCTAGCAAAGTGCGGTTGAAACGTCTCAGGCTGTGGGTCCCCTGGGGTGGTAAGGAGTGGTTCTGGACTTTCCGACTCCCACAGAGAAAGCATCTCTTTGATCAGACGACTCTCAAAGTCTCTCCTTGATCAGAATGGATTCTTTGTGGAGCCCCATAGTGAACAAAAGTTTTCTACAAGTACTTTGGCCACAGTGGATGCTTTCTGGTCTTTGGTGGGGAAAGCTTGGGCATATCTCGTGAAATGGTCAGTGACCACCAGCACATTACTGATATTTCTTTGATCTGACTCCAAACTCAGAAAATCAATACAGACCAGCTCCATGGGTGCACTGGTGGTGATGTTAACAAGGGGGGCAGCCCTCTGGGGCAAAGCTTTCCTCTAAGCAGCGACTACAAGTTCGAATGTGTTGCTCCACATCAGCCCCCATCTTAGGCCAATAGAATCTGGATCTCACCAAGTCAAGTGTTCTGTCTATACCAAGGTGCCCCATGTGGTCTGTGCAAGGACCTCAGTACTGAGTCTCGAAGGCAGTGGGCAGCACTAGTTGTTGTTTGTCTACTTGTCCCCTCTGTCTACTGTTTCTCTGTATAACAGTTTATTGATCAGTTTCAACTTAGGACCTTCTTTGTATAACAGTGCAGTTCTCAAATCAGTGGAGCGTAATTTGGACACATCTTTTCCTGCATAGAGGGCTTCTAAAGCTGCTTTGATCATGGGATCGTGGGATTGAGCCCTGAATACTGTCATTGTCCAGCTGAGGCAGTGCACCAATGTCTATTGCAGAAAAGTGGCAATAAGCAGCAGGTATGCAATTCTCAGAGGGTCCCAAGCAATCCACCATGCAGTCCACTGCGTCCGTGGACATTGTTCCTCCCTGTCAAACTTCGGCAGAGTGCCCGAATGTCAGGTTCTGCCAATCGGACCCAATCATTCTGGGGAACAGGCCTCGGAGAGAGCATCAGCATCTATGTGGTTCAGACCTGCTCGGTATTCGAGAGCATAGTCATATGTAGATAATGCAGAAAGCCACCTATGGCCAGTGGCATCCAACTTAGCTGAGGTCTGCACATAGGTCAAAGGATTATTGTCAGTTTTACTAGTATTTTAGCCCCATACAAGTACTCATGGAATTGGTCAACAATAGCCCACTTCAAAGCTAGGAACTCTAACTTATGTACAGGATAGTTCTTTTCGGATGGGGTCAGGCTTCTACTGGCAAGGCCACTGGTCTCAGGCCATTCTCGTGCTCTTGGTACAACACAGCCCCAACCCTTGCAAGCTAGCATCAGTGTGCAGGACGTAAGGTTTTCTTGGATCGGCATAGGCCAGCACTGGAGCATGGGTAAGTTGATATATGATCTCATGAAAAGCAGTCTCACAATCAGGAGTCCAGGGCCCAAATACTTACTCGGATGAAAATACACTCTTTCAGTCTTGAGGGCGCTGACTTTTGGTATTTTTGTGGGTTGGGGATACCCTTGAGTAAGGTTAAGTAAAGGCGGATCACTCTTGAATAGTCCTTGATGAAGCGCCGATAATAACCACAGAATCCAGGAATCTTTGCAGTTCTTTTAGATTTTTGGGCTGTGGCCAGGTGGTCAAGGCCTCAACTTTACTTAGGTCGGTCTCTATTCCCTCGGTGGATACTATGTGTCCCACATACTTTACTGATGTTTGAAGAATTGACACTTATCAATGGACAGTTTAAGGCCAAAGTCCTCCAGTCGGTCCAATACCTTAAATAATCTGCTCTCATGTTCCTCCAGTGAGCTGCCAAACACAATAACATCATCTAGGTATACCAGGCACTCTAGTAAGTTCATGTCCCCACTGCACGCTCCATCAATCGCTGAAAAGTGGCTGGGGCACCTGAAATCCTTGAGGCATCCTCATGAATTCATAAGCCAAGCGGACAGATAAAGGCCGTCTTCTCACGGTCCTCTGGGGCCATCGGATCTGGTAGTACCCACTGCGGAGATCCAGCACAGAGAACCACTTGCTCCCGCTTAGGCAGTCCAAAGCATCCTGAATGCGGGCATTGTGTACTGATCAGGATAGTCCGCGGTTTAAGTGCGATAATCCACACACATCCTTACTGTTCCATTCTTTTCCTCACTACCACAATGGGGAAGCATAAGGGCTTCTGGATTCTTGTATTACACCAGCAGCTAACATCTCTTGCAGATGCCGTCTCACATCATCTATGTCAGCAGGTGCCAGGCGTCGAGACCTCTCAAGAATGGTCTTCGTCATGCAGCCGGATATTGTGCTCAGCTCCTTGCACGCATCCTACATCCCATTCCTTTAAAGAAAACACCTGGTCTCTCTGGGCAAGCTTCTCACTGATCCTCACTTTCCATTCAGCTGGCAGCGGGAGTCGCGAAATCAAACAAGTTAGGCGTTACTCTGTCATTCTTCCTTGAACTCTTGCTGCTGGGTAGCACTGCAGTGTCTGCACAATGCACATTAGCCAGGATGCAACCTCTGTTTACTCGAATGTCTCTTTCAGACACATTATGAACTTGGACCATTACCCTTCTGGCATAAGCATGGGCTCTAGCGGGCAAAATACTAGGCTTGACCAGCAGTCCTCTGGCAATTTTCCATCGCCTGGTGCATCCAACATTAATATTTTATTCTTAACATCCTTTCTGATACGGACCTCTCCCTGTAAGGTACACTGGGCATTTGGCGCCAGGATCAGAGACTCAGGATCCTTCTTCCATACAATTCCGACCGGTTCCTCTGGTTCTGTTTTTCAGCATCTCTCTGTGCCTCATAGGCCTTCTTAATTAAAGCCGGAACTCTTAAAGCTCTACTAGTCTTTGACCCCTGTTTTTCATAACACAACTGTGCCAGCCTTCCGAACATATGAGCATTTGTTCCAATCAACAGGGACACCATCATACAGTCCAGTAGGGGGACACACTAAGGCTAGGGTCTCTACTTGTTCGCCACTCCAGCCACGGAGGTGGGGAAAGACAGCCAAATTCGGATATACCGGAATAGGGTAGGCCTTCTCACTTAACCCCATACATGCAGTCCTTCTAATGGTTGTAAGGGCGTCTGACAAATGCTTCTGATACCAATCCTGGAACATAATTGTCACTTGGGAGCCACTGTCTAATACAGCTCTTGTAGACACTCCATTCACCTTTACAGTGGTCTCCATGGAGGGACCCACTATTCTGGACCAGTCTGGAGAGGCGGTGGGGGGCCTGGGCAACTGACCTGCCACAAAGGACGTGAATTAGCATTTTGGTGCCCTCACTGGGATCATGTCGTGCACCTCTTAACCACTGATTTCTTCTCCAAGCTCTCCTTGTAGCCTATATGCAACTTTGTCAGTGTCTTTGGGACTGGCATTCCTTTTCATGTGCCCATCTTTCCCACAATTATAGCAAAACATACTTTCTGGAGTTTGAGCTGGCGAGGCGCCACACTGGGAGCCAGGGCGGGGTATTACTAACTGGAAACCTGGGTGCCATCTCTTGTCGGTGTGATAAGCATTTGAGACATCTTGTCCGTTTCTCCACTTCCATGGTCAAGGAATTGAGTTTGGAGCTGTTATCAGCAGGAGATACATGGGTGGGTACCCCCACCCCCCATAGCAGATGCAGTCGGATATAGGTCAGGGCCCTGCATTGCAGGCGTGGCCTTCATAAAGGGACTGTTTTGAATTCCCGGATCTCTCTCAACAGTTCGCCCCATTGTGGCATATCTTTTCCTTGTCAGAGCACTCATTGACTGTCAACCTCTGCCCTGAACTTCACTTGATGGGTCACCCTCAGTCACTCGGGTCGTAGCCACAGCTGTTGGTGCAGGTACCTCCCGAGGTCGCCTTTTCTCAACTCCTCAATTTCTCTCATTAACTCATCATAGGAGGTGGGATTCAGTCGATTTGCCAGGCGTAACTGAAGCAACAGCAGTTCTGAGAAGGGTCAGACTTAAGGATTCTGTCCAGTCTGGTTCGGTCCAGTTCAATCGCTGGCAAACTACCCTTTCTGAGGCATTCTTGCAACAATTTTTCCAGCCGAGACATACACAGACAACAACTCCTTGATACTGTTGTACATTTCTTACTCTCCACCATAGGTCCTCATCAGAATCTGGGCTCCCATACACATTCTCCAAGGCCTCAAGATAGGCCTGTGCAGTCGCTTCAGGGTTACTAGCCCGCTTAGCACGGATGGTAGCCAGGCAGGACCTCGGAGGCTCTCACTAACCCTCTTTCGCTTTGCCCGAGCATTGCCATTCTAGCACTTGGGGGCAACATAGTCTATCCAGGTCTCCCAGTCATCCTCCCTTGGGGGTGGGAGGGTGCCAGAGAAGATCCTCAACCTTCGGTAAGAGTCGTGACTAATGGCAGGTGCAGAAATAGGAGTCTGCATTGGTTCAGCCACCATTACGGGCACTGGAGCAGGAGAGGGTGTTGGGGAGGAACACCCCAGGTGGCAAGAATAGTTTCTTCAAGTCCTCCACAGTTTTCCCTCTCCCAGCAACCATTCAGCAAATTTCTCCTCAAAAGTTTCAGATAGTGGTGGGCTGATTCTCCCCGGTCTTTACTGTCCTTAGTTATCACTCTCCAAGCAGTGAGGGCTCCTCTGGGGTAATGGTCTGTGGCACTTTGGAGCTATCTATGGGATCCTTAAACTCTACTGGGCCAGGAAAGTGTGGGTGAGCAGATTAGCATGCCGACCCACCACCACAGGGTTTTGTAAACCTTCCACCTTGGAAAGTACTCCTGCACAGTGTCCGTATTGATACCCAGGGGATGTCCAGGATAAGCATAGCATTTGGGGTCGATCTCCTCCCAGTACACCACTCCACCAGCCGGTGCACAGCCACTTCTGTCGGGTACCCTATTTTTTCTTAACAGTGGTTCAGTAATATGGCCACCAGAGGACACACAATCCCAGGGTGAGCCTCCAAGATGTAACCCTAGATGGCGCTATCCCAGGGGCTACTACCCCTGCCTGATTTGCCACTAACAGGTTGAGGGGCCTGGATCCAATGGCGGTGCCTCCACCCAGAGGTCAGGGTTTGCAATAGTTAAACTAACTTGGTCACAGCCTCTGGGACACTGCAACCCCTTTCTTCCCACTAGTGGCCCACACAATATATCAGAATTACCTTCACAGTATACACTTACCCCCAGGTCTGGTTCGGCACTGGGACCTCCTGGAAATGAGATACAGTGCAACAATCACAGTACAGTACTTTAACATAGACAAATACCTCAGGCAGTATAACTTTGCTGAAACAAGCAGCTCTGATTTATTTAGGGGATATAACAAGGACAGGGGAAATCAGGTTAATTAGCTTATCACTCTAATAATTCATTTATGGCTCTGTGCACAGGCCTATCCTATCAGTTACTGTCCCTGGGTACCCAAGCCCTAGTGGCTAGTCCAAACCGTGGCAGCTGGTAGGGGCCCTTCACACAGAGAAAAGGAGAATTAAACAGTCAGCAGTACAGTAATTCCATTTGGATTTAATGTGGCAATTCAACAGGAGCGACCTGAATTAGTACTCACGACCTCCAAATAAGATAGGGTCCTTCAATGTCAGCAGGGCTCACTTGAGGTACACAAACCTCTTCACACATCCATATAAAAGAAAGCACTATACCAGGCAGGCTGCATCTGTATCCCGATCGCAATTACTGCACAATACCCGGAGAACACACAGCAGATTCAGTTCCTGACAGACAGAGTGCAATTTTCAGCAATTCCTCCAGTCTTCTACAGGGTGAGCCTGGTTTCTACTCTTCAGAGATCCTTTGATTCTTTTCCAGGACGGATTCAGTCCTAACAAGCTGTTACACAGCTGCAGACTGGAACTCTGGGCCTTATACACGTTTTTGACTAAAACTGCACACTGAAAAAGCACAGGGCTCCTTCCTTCTTCACTGCCAAAGCTCAACTCAAACTCCAACTGACAAAACTGGCACTTCCTTTGAGTTCCTCCCAGTTCTTGACTGGATTGGCTGTCACTCACAATAGACTGCTGCTGTTGGTCCAAAAGGCACTGAAGTCTAAACTACATCTCCCAGAGTCACTGCCCATACAATCCTCTTGTGGCTGGCTCAGATTATGAGTCCAAGTTCTGATTCGTCCAAGGCACCATTTTAGAGCTAGCTTACCCACACTGATTGGTCCAGTTCAGCAGTTCAAAACTAGAATGGGGAACTAGCAGACACAGTTCTGACTGCAAAGAAAGCAGGTTAGACAAACTGTAATTTCATTATTACTCTAAATAATTTCTGGCAAACAGTTACATCTTTCAGATAGGTTCCCTTTGCACTCTAGTGACTGCAAAATGAAGTGAATTGGCAGCAGCTCGAGTGGTACTCAGAGAAGCACACAGTCCCCCATACAAACTAATTATGTCTGCAAGCAGACAGCTCTTAAAGAGACAGTACCAGAGGCTCTAAAACACTCACTGATAAATGGCTTAAATGCCAAACACCATTCAGGCTTGGAGCATTCAAGCAAGCTCCTGGAAGTCTTTTGGGAACCCCCATTTGCAGGGGGGTTACACTACACTAAGTGGCTGTGCAGTGTTTGGGGGCTGGGAGGTCACTGGTGAAGCTTCATGGGGCAACAATCATGAGGAGAGTAAAACAATGTTAATTGAAGAAAGTAAATTTAAGCAACAAGGCATGACAGGATGTGGCTTATAAGGGTGATTTACCCATGTCTCATGTGGTATTTCACAAGACTTAGTCAAGTGAATGCCCCAATTACCCATGCCCCTGAGTGCTTTATTGCAATTATACAGTTTCACGTCAAATGAGCGAAGCAAATTGAGCAAGTCAAAAATGAGTGACTCAGTTTGGTCGCCCAATGGAATAGCAACTGTTAAAGAGTGTCAATGGGAGGGAACAGCAAGTAGAGAGTGACGAAACAATGAGGGCGAATCACGAGGGAGGGTACAGTCAGGTGGGTTGAATGGGGGAAAGAAGTGTACTGCTGCCGAGCTGGTCGCCTGGAGTGGTGGATACAACCACCGCTCAGGATGCTGATGGTTCCGGTTTGGGACTGCGCGCAGGAATATCTTTTTTTGTGCATTGTGGTGGGTGTTAGGGTTTTCTTTCTGTTTGCTGTCCCCTGGTTCCCCTGACTGTGGTGCCCCAGCGGCGTTAGCCCCCCCATGTATTCCCTTTCCCAGTGTCTGCCACCCCCGAGGTTGATTATGTTACTATGGGGGTTGGGGGCATAGCCCCATTAAATGTTAAGTTTGCCATTACATTGTTGTATTGCTGTGTCATCACCATGTTTGTAGGTGCTGAGGAGGCTTAAGTGCCGATTATACAGTCAGCAAAATGTACTCGCTCTTGTGCGAGTAGTGTTAAGTTTTTTGCTGTTATGACATGGAACCCAATTATACTATGGACCCATGTGTAAAATAAATTTTACAATTTGTTTAATTCTGCTGTGTGTTTTTTTTTTTTTTTTTTTATAAATACCTTACCTTAGCTGTGGGATACTGCAGGATTTACCTATGGGTAAAGACCTTACCTGACCAACCTGGTTGAAACATTTCTTATGTTCATTATATAATTATGCTTTTATTTGAGTAAATTGCATGTAGAGTGTGAGACTCTAAAGTTGCAGGCAGAGGCTGGCTTGATGTATAAGAAGGGCTTAAGACTCGGCAATGATGATCAAAGAGAGCAGCGGTTATTTTTTGTCCTGTGCTCTGGAGCTCACCCATCACTCACCAAGAAGACATGAGCCACACAAGCAGCCTATTCAGTTTTTTTGGTACTGCAGTATTCTTTTGAGGGAGGCACCAAACGCTATAAACAGTGCATTATCTGTCTGCTGTACGCAGCTCCGAGTGCTTGGAACTTTGTGAAAGGCTGAATGACTGCAGTTCACATCGCGTCCTAGTTATCCACAACTGCACAACAGCTACAGTGAGCCTAACTATACGAGTCATTACTCAATGACAGCAGCATTACAGATACAAGGGCAGGAGGGAGCAGTAGTGGTCAGCAGGATGAATTGCTTCCAAGAGGCTTGGAACTCAAAGCATCTATTTGTATTGCAGAACTTTTAACAGTAGGCAGGATTTATCACCAAACTTTGGGATGTCTGTTGGAGTCTCCATTCCAGCTCCACAAGTTTGTGTTGCCCCGGTGCTCTCTGCAAAGCGATAAGCACAACAGGAGATCAGTTTCAGTTATTTTATGGAGGCCACACTATTAACATTGGCTTGCTGATTTATTGGGGTGGGCTGACCCTGGTAGTGGTAAATTCAGGTGCAGCCCCTGACTGGAGCATTCAGCCTTTTCTCCGAGGGTTTTAGAAAGTCCTGGTATGTTAATCCCAGTTGGCTTTACAGCTACGTTTTATTGAGTCTGTAACAAGTTTGGGAATTCAAAGTAGTTAGCAGTATTTCTTAAATAAACCTGCACCAATACCTCTGGCAGCATCCTTCTTTAGTTGATAATTTGTGTCTTCCCCGTTTTCTATCTGCAGTATGTCTCTTGTCTTCAGGCATCTATTTTGCTAGCCGCATCTCCAGCACCGCCCCATTACTGCTTGGCACGGGTGAGCAGTGTCCTTGAAAACCAGCATCAGAGTTGCACTCATACCAGCTGCTAGGCACTGCAGTCATGTGATAGTTGGTGGGATCCCCCTACCCAACCCTAGAAAAAACACATCACCTCTGAATAGGTCTGCTCTCTGCCAGCCAGGAAGAAGGAGACTGAAGTTCACTCCCGAACTCAGGACTCGTGCTAGGCAGTAGAATGCAGAAAGGTACACCGAAAGATTCCTGTGTGGAAGATTCTGGTTTAGAGGCAAGCACATAGTGTAAAAGCCCCAGCCAGGATTTGAACCCAGGTTCCTTGCTACTTAGATAGCAGTCATAGCCTGTTACCTAAAGAACCTTCTGAATGTTCTCATCTGAATGAACTATAGGGGCTTGTAAAACAGGTTGAAACAAATCTCACAATGTGATTGGCTGAGAACAATCATTTTCAGCACACTCAAACAGTTTAACATTAAACTGTCAGTATTGGTAACTATTTGTGTTTTTAAACTGTGGTTATTTTATGTCTGCGAACATATGACAGGCTGTCTGAATATGCTGAAAAATATATAGAAACCTCTGATGGTTGATAGCTCTCTACCACACCTCATACCTTACAGCACACCCATGGTGTCTGGATACCCTGTTAGGTGTAATTGCTTATGTATTAAAGAGCTATTGCAGTTGCTACAAAAATATATTGAAAGGTTGAGGGTTCTAGAGAGTTGGCTATGTATGGAGATAGAGTTAGAATGCTATTGAGAAATTATATTGTTTTAACAAGTTCGGTGGAGTTTGTTGAATAGACAGCCACATAATGTATTATCTATCGGCTGAAACCATCTGTGTCATTAAATAAAGGTAAGCTAAGTACCTTCAGTAGAAGAAAACAAATACAGTGGTTATGTCCCTGGAGATGCTGGGAAAGAGCTTGCTGTATCAAAGGTCTCCTCCTTTCCTCTGTATGTATGTACGTACCTATGTACTGTATGTATATACAACATGCATGCACAGTATGTATGCATGCACTGTTTGTATGTACAGTCTGTATGTATGTATGCACTGTATATGTACAATATGCATATACAGTATGCATGTACTTTTAGTTTGTACACACTGTATGTAGGCTAAAATGACAAAGAACATCAGCACAAGATCACCGAGACAAAGTACGTATGTAGGTGCAGTTTATATGAATGTGTGCACGGTGTAACAACCGAACAATGAAACCCTTACAACGAAGACCATTACAGCGACAGAAATCAGCAGTTCACTGTAATGGTCCCCACTGACACCGACACTGTGTCTCCCGGTGTTTTGCCCCCTTCCCAAAACAACTTAGAATCAGAGTTGGTTAATAAAAAAAACAGGAAGGTGTGGGGGGGGCACTGCCCCCATGGAGAGGCCTGGGGGCACTGCCCCCAAGAAAACGCACTGGAAAACCGACAGCACAATGTTGACACTCTGCATCGTGTCTGTCAATGTTGGGGATGTCAGAGACTTTGGTGTTGCTGCGTCGTGGTAGATCCTGTATGCACAAAATATGTAGTATATGTATGTATGTACATACAGTGTGTGTGTATGTATGTATGCACAGTATGTATGTATTATAGTGTGTATATGAATGTACAATATGTGTGTATGTAACCTCCCCCCACCGGCCCCCCCCTTGTTCAACTAGCAGGGCTGCTCCTCTCATACATGGTGCCAACGAGAGGGATGAGGTTAGTCACTACAAACAGTGCTGTTTACCCATACATGTACTTTGTAGCCTGCCATCCTTAGACAGGCAAACCCAGTGTGGCAACTACCTGGCTCATAGCTGAGGGACCATTTAGCTTGGCCATCAACTTGGGTCCCTGGGAGAAAACGTTTGCTCAGCATTATGCTAGGTTTGTACTTCTGGCTAGGGGCACTCAAGTAAATCCAGACACTGGAAGCAATAACTGTACTGTCCAAACCAGATTGGGATTCTAGAGTGTGGCTTTTATTCACATACACAGAGAATAATACAAAGCGAAGATGGACCCCCAGAGGGCTACTCCCACTGGTAATGCAGATTACTGAGGTACAGAGCACACACATAGTGAACCCTCAGGTTCTGAATGGATCTTGGCACACACGGCCCGAACTGGTACACTTCCCTTGACATGGCACCCTCGGCCAGTACTAGGAGACCTTCCCATATTTCATGAGGAATTCTTGGTGGCTCCCTCGACCACCAACAAGTGCACTCCAGCTCACAGAAATCCAAAATCCCACATTTGGGTATTTTCTTCAGGCACTGGCCAAGTGCACTGAGAGAAAATAAAGGTGCTCAAACTGAACCTGGAGAGGTAAACATGGTTACTCTAGATGGGGGGTCTCCCACCCTTTGCTTCCAAATTTATACTCTGCCATTCATCTGGTTAATAACACCTTTCTCTGAAACACTCTTGTAGAAGCTGTCTTGAAATGTCTTTCACATTTAGCATTCTACATTCTACTACTCACACCTCGGAGGTGTCATGAAATTAAAAGTTCTGTAATTGGCAATGTCTTTACACTAGACCCCTACTTTAGCACTTGCTTTTAAATCAGACACAAACCAAAAGTTCTGTACTTGGTAAGTCTCCCTCCGGACCCCATAGTAGGCAGACACTTTTAACAGAAACAGTCTTGGTGACAGAGTCCCTTTGTCAGAGAAAAACTCACCACAGGAATGCAGGTGCCCCAGGGCTTTTTCCACACAAAAGTCTCGGGTACTCACAGAGCAAACGAATCTCAGGCAGCTTCAACACAATACAGGCTGGACCAGGGGATTGCCCCTGAATCCTGGAATTCTCCCCATCCCTCTGGGAATGTGGCACTGGAAAATCCTCTAGAAACGGTCTCTACCACTTCACTCGCAGGTCTTCTATGTCCTTCTTCTAGGGTGAGAACACACTATCCAATCTCCAGAGGTAGCCCTCTCTCAGAGCTAAGTCTGAGGAGCTGCGTTCTGCAGCACTCCTCACTCTACTCTCCACTATCCAGCCAACTGACTCTAACCCAACATTCTGTTGCTAACCCATGCAGTTAGCATTCCATTGTGGCTTATGCTGCTGTAACAGTTCTAAGGTGACATCATCACTCCAGCTCAGCCGAGACTGAAAACAGCGTGACAGTGTGAAATCCATTTAACTGGCATCTCACAAGCTGCATCTCCCTGCCTGCCACTGATTCTAAGTGGGATTCTAGTAATCCCTGGGAACAAGGGGGTTACATGTACAATATGTAAAGAATAACACCCATCGAGGTATCTGCACGTGTTCTGATATATAGATACCGCAAGTACGTTGTTAGGCACAAGGCATATGCGAAGTGCCTTCACCCACCCCAGACGTCCATATATCAGCATGTACGAACACCTGGAGGGGTGTTAGTCCACATGTAAAATAAATCCTAAATTGATTTTTAAAATGTAAGCAGTCATTTGGTTCTGAACTGTCTGGGCAAGCTCTGATTACCAGGCAGTCAGATGATGCTCTTGGTCAATCACATTGCTAGAATTTCATCAACTATTTTATAAATATGTATGTCTGTCTATATGCACAGTAGGAATTAATGTGTGTATGGCATGTTAGCATGGTATGTACAGTAGGGGTGGGCGAATACCTTATTTTAAATATTTAGCCGAATATTCGCATTCAGGGCCACAGATATTCAGAAATTCGGTATTTGGCTTTGTTATTTGAGTACCGGGGGGTGTAGAAAAGCAAGTCCAACCCTCATCCCAGCCCAGACTCATTAAAAAAGCATAAAAATCACATGATCACCTGTTTACTATGCAGACAAGCATGAGAGCACCATTCAGTAGAAGGTGGCTGACCGTGAAGAAGGGCAGGTTGTGGCAGTTGCCTTCTCGCACTGGGAGGGGGGGGACTTGTACTAACTATATGAATTGTGAGTGCTGGAGGGAGAGGACGGTGGGACTTGGGCGGTGCTGTTGGGGTTGGGGGGGATGATTTACTTCACTGACATA
Organism: Neoceratodus forsteri; assembly: GCA_016271365.2. Lineage (NCBI taxonomy): Eukaryota > Metazoa > Chordata > Ceratodontiformes > Ceratodontidae > Neoceratodus > Neoceratodus forsteri. The sequence goes on along the minus strand of CM057453.1, from coordinate 1,229,416,049 downwards.
ATGGCAAGAGTTGACAGGAGCTGGCCATGGAGGCAGGTGAGTTGTGCCAGTTGCCCATCTGTGGAGTTTTTTCATCATCTTGAAATCATGGGTGCCAGGGGGTGGGCTCCTTGCAGAGAGAGGGTGGGGGGATAGGGGTTGCTTTTAAAGTGATTGGGCTGGGGAAGAGAGTAGGGCTGTTTTTTTTTCTCTTTTTTGTGCGTTTCCCAAATGCAAATAGCCATGAATAGTGTCACTGTTTGTTATTTAGATCAGAATAACTAACAGTGTATTATTCGTGATGTTCTGGAAATACTATTCATTACTCGCACACCCCTAATGTGCAGAATGTGTGTATAGTATCTGGTTAGGGGTTGTTATGTATGGAAATACATACTCTCCCAGTTGTTGTTGTTGTACCACACTAGTGACTTAGCTAATGTTGTACAACAACTTGATGTACCACAGCAACTACATCACACACACACATGACCATGCACTCACTGACTCACTCGCTACCTTCACTGTGAAACCAAAGGTTCCGGGAACCCTGCACTCGACTGATTAATTCCCATTCGTCAGAAACTGTACCCTTAGCTTTTGAATGAACACTGACTCAAATGGAAGTGCATAGTGAGGATTGTTGCCCCGTGCAGGATGTTGTTTTCAAAGTAAAGATACTTAGGATAAAATAATAAGCTAACAGTACAGTTTCCTTGTGTAAGTAGGTGGCTGTTAAGCAGCTGGGTGCAGGGTTGGTTTGTATTTTTTTTTTAAATTGGTAAAAACCGAAAACTTTCTATTTCCAGGGGCTTGGCGGATGTGGACAGCTATTTTTATGGGAAACCATATACTACACAAAATAAAATGAGGGTAACCAGCCATACCAACTTGGCAGGTGTTTCCATCTCGGGGTAGAGATAACATCATGTACCTCTTAGGTTCGACTCTTGAGGGCCCTATGATTTCATCTGAATCCCTTGATGTAAACTCAGCCTTGTTGTGTATGGTCGCCCATACATTATTCCTTGTATGTATGTACGGTATGTGTGTATAAACTGTGTGTTTATATACAGTGGAGTCTGCCAGGATTTAATGTTCTTATCCCAGTTGCTGCCAGTGACATGCTGCAGAATACTGCAGGAGTACAGTATATTCCAGTGGCAATTACATCAAGTTTGTCGTGCAGGAAATTACATGCTTATCACAGAGCACTGCTTCCTGGCTGACTCTATTGTACATACAGTATGCAGGGGTGGATCTAGAATTTGTTTTGCGGGAGCTGCAGTTTTTGCAAGAGAATAGCACTTCCACAGAAAATGTAAACTGTTCGCTTTTAACACTGAGATTAGGCTTAAACAACTACTTCTATTTTGGGCTGACCATAACTCAAACCTGTAAGCCCATCATCATAAGGTTAATTCTTCTTTCCTTTGGGTTGAGACATAGATGAGGCACACTGATGAGTCCCGAGAAGGAAGAAACACAAGCTGTCTTCTGTTTTCAGTATTTGCCAATTGTGTGAGGGGACATTCGGCACCATACAGTCTTGCTTAAAGCAGAATCAATCTAAATTCTTCTAGGGTGATTTGCATAAACTTCCCAGTGAAGCTTTGCATTATGGTGGTATCTGTGATATTTGTATTTTTCTGAAACCTGGCTTTGTTGCCAGTTCCCTTCCTGGGTAACACTTGCCTCAGTGTTTTTGTGCTAAGGTTCCTTGTCTTTTAAAACAGCTACTATTTGCTGGCCTAAGGTGGTAGCAGGTGCTACTTTAATAAAAAGCTGAATCTGCTAGATACAGTATGCACATTACCTGTATGTGTGTGTGTGTGTGTGTGTGTGTGTGGATATAGATACAGATACGGATACAACAGAATGTATGTATCTCCTCAGACAACTGACAAAATATATTTTGACCCAGTTTTGATGTGTTACATCTCATCTGGGCTCTATCCTAGGGGAAAGAAATTTCTTTACCAAAACACAGAAAGTACAGTTGTATAAGAACTTACCACACCAGTAGATCTTCAAGATGATCTCTTGCAGCAGGCCACACCTATATGACTTAGCCGTCAGGCACTAGGACCACACAGAAACTTTTCTAGCTAGCTGTTTACCAGGGGGCCACCCATGGCGATGTCACTCACTGACGTTGTACTTCCTCTATAAATGTGGGCGGCCACGTGCCTTCCTCAGTTCTCCCACCGGAGACTGCAAACAGCAAATCTCTTGCTGGGGAACCAAAGAGGGCCATAGGTACCCAATATGGCAATGAAGGTGAAACAGAAGTTGAACCATCATGGAGAAGAGAGACAACAGCAGAGCAGCCAAGAGGTCAGGGGATGGAGGGTGGGACGGCAAGGCCTGCTGTAAGAGATCCTCACAAAGATCTACTGTTACAGTCAGTTCTTATGTAACTGTACAATCTTCATCGAGGGTATCTCTTGCAGCAGGCCACACCTATAGGACAAGTCCCAAGCACCTTGACTGAAGAACCAGTCTGGGTGGCTGGAGGCTATAGTCCTTAAAAAGAGAACCTGAAGCACAGCCAAGTGGAAGCTTGCCCTTCTGCGAGTAGCAATGACCAGATTGTAGTGTTTAGTGAAGGTGTGGACAGAACTCCCAAGTAGCAGCGGCACACATCTCTGCAGCTGAAACATTCCTAAAACAGGCCACAGAAACAGCAATACCTCTGGTTGAGTGGCCATGGACAACACCAGGAAATTCCTTCCTGTAACAAAAAAATAATACAGTTAGCCAACCATGGTCAGGCACTGTTTGGAAACAGGTATGCCTTCTTTCCCAGGGGTGTAGGACACAAACAGCTGAGAGAACTTCCTGCAGTCTCTTGTGCAATGAGTATAATAACACATAATTCTATGAACATCAAGGGTGTGGAGCAATGCTTCCCCTGAATCAGCATGCTCTGGATAATACACAGGCAGGTAGATGGTTTGATTTAAGGTAAACTCGGATACCACCTTAGGAAGAAACTTAGGGTTTGTACGCAAATACACCCTGTCTTTATGAAAAATCAAATAAGCTGGCTCACACATCAGAGCCTGAAGTTCGGAAATCCTTCAAGCAGAATAGCCGCTAAAAATAATGCTTTCCACAACAGAAAGTGTAGCTCGCATGTCATGGCAGGCTCAAAAGGAGCCAAAGTAAGTTTCTCTAACACAAATAGGAGGCTTTAGGTGAAGAGCTCCTCTCAAAAAGGTACAGGACACTTCAAGTTGTGTCACTGTACAGCCCTCAACAGACGCATGGAAGGCTAAAATGGCTGGAAGGTGCACCTTAATAGAGAGATGTATGATCAGCCCAAGTCCAAAAGGGTCTGCAAGTACTAAGACCTAACTCACCGCACAGGTGAATGGGTCCAAGTTATGGGAGGTTGCTCACAGAGCAAAGTGTTTCTACTTCATGGAGTAGGTAACCGTGGTGGAGGGTTTCCTAGTGGCCAGCAGTACCTCGGCCACCTTAGGAGACACTTCAGACCTTGCAATGGCTATGTCTTCAGGAGCCAGGCATGAAGGTTAAGTGACTTGACGTCCGATTGGACCAGAGTGCCCTGCTCCTAGGAGAGCAAGCCTGTGCACAGGGGCAGGGGCACTGGAGGTTTCACTGCCAGCTGTTGTAGTAAGGGGAACCAGATCTGACGAGGCCTGAAGGAGGCAATGAGAATTAAAGGTGGCCCCTTCCATCTGAAGCTTGATCAGTACCCTCTGTACTAAAGGGAAGGTAAGAAAGGCATAGAGGAACCTCCCTTTCCAAGAGAGGGACAGTATGCTCACCAGAAAACTCCAGGCCCTGAAATGAGCGAGCAAAATGCGGCAGTTTTGCATTGAGCGGGGACGCAAAAAGGTCCAACTCCGGATGACCCCACCTGTCAAATAGATATTCTATGACCAAGGTCAGAAGCTCCCACTTGTGCATCCGATACTGTGACCAGCTGAGTCTGTCTGCCAGAACGTTTTGGTCACCTAGAAAATGGGCAGCTGACAGTGCTGGGCTGCAATCTAGAGCCTACTACCATACCGTCATCGCTTCCCAGCACAGGGAGTACGAATGGGTCCCTCCTTGCTTGTTGATGTAGTGAATTACACTGATATTGTCAGTCTGCACCAATAGATGTCCTGGGTACTGATGAGTCTGAAGGGTTTGCATAGCATACACGGCTCTCATTTCTAGGACATTGATGTGGAGGCCAGTCTCCACTCTGGACCATGTCCGTTTTGTCTGGTGAGATCCCAGATGGGCTCCCCAGCCCAGCCCCAGGGCATCCGTGGTGAGAATCTGCTGAGGGGAAGGAATGAGAAAGGGACCCCCTCTTAACAGGTTGCTGGGTTCCATCCAGCAAAACAGAATCTTCTTAACCAGAAAGGAGACCAAGACTAGTTGGTCAAGGTCATCGGTGCGCTGATCACACTGGACCCTCAGTGTCCTTTTAGGGATCCTCATGTGCAGCTGAACAAGGGGAGGAACCATGACAGTGGCTGTGGCCATGAGGCCTAAGAGCCTCAGGAAGGTTCTGGCTGTCGCATATCTGTTGTGATACAGAAGCTGGGCCTGAGCCATCAGGCAGTCCGCCCTGTCCTGGGGAAGGAATACCCTGGGCTGTGTCCAGTAGTGCATCTATGTATTGAAGCCGCTGACAAGGGGTCAGGACCGACTTGGGCAGGGTGACAGTTATCCCTGGAACCTGGGACAAGTGTCTGGTATGTGAAAGGGACTGAAGGAGGAGCTCTCTGGACTGCGCCTTGAGAAACCAGTCATTCAGGTAAGGGAAGATATAGCGTCCCTCCCTCCTCAGGGCTGCCACCACCACCACCAAGCATTTGGTAAACACCCTGGATACTGAGGATCAGACAAAAGGCAAAGCTCGGAACTGATAGTGCTCCCCTGTAAGTGCAGTCTGAGATACTGCCTGTGGGGGGTTCACACCTTGATATGCAGACAGCCGTCCTGCATATTGAGGGAGCATTTCCAATCTGCCTGGTGCAGGAGGGGCAGCAGGCCCTGCAGTGTCACCATCCTGAACTTTTTATGCTGAACGTTTTATTATTTATTTATTTATTTCAAGTTTCACCAGGAAAGACATACTGAGCTGAATATCAGCTCGTTTCCAGATGCATCCTGGGGAAAGGAGAAAGGGAGACAATAACATAGCATTTACAGAGCATTATAGATAGTCAGAAACAAAGAAAAGCAATTACAATGTACAATAAACAGTGTATTTAACAGCACAGAATTTACAGTATATTCAGATTTGTTACAGTATATGCAAGAGGAGTAGGGCCAGCCATCTTGGTAATATTTGCAGCAGGAGGCATTCAGCAGTAAAGTAAGTTAAACAGAGATGAGGTGAGAGGACAGACAGAGCATACCAGAACAGTGGGCGGGGGGCAGGGTTGAGAAAAGAAAGGAGAAGAAGGGTGAGGAGAAGAGGATGCTGTAGGAAGAGTAGAGGAGTAGGGTCAGATTCAGGTGCAATTGCAGGCGGGAGTGGTGAAGTTGCGGAGAAGAGAGGAGAGTATATGAGAGAATGTAGAAATTAAGGACTCTTAAGTCCAGAATGGGATGCAAATCAAATCCCCTGTGCACTTGGGGACCAGGAAGAAGTGGGAATAAAACCCTTTGCTTCTTTCAGTCTCTGGAACCAGCTCTATGGCCAGTTTGTGCAGCAACTAATGTGGTCGGGGGGGTACCAGGACTGTACTGGAGGGTTCTCTGGGGGCCACTCCAGAAGTTCTAAGGAGTGATCCAGCTCTATGAGCTGCAGGATCCAGGCATCTGAGGTGATCTCCCGCCACCCGTTGAGGTGGAGGGAGAACTGACCCCCCTACCACCACCTTCTGCTGAGTGGGAGGGAGGGGGTTGAGCAAAGAGTCATGCTGAAGAGGCCACTGCCAGTGCGGCTGGAGCCTCACCACCACTTCGGGGAACCTTTCCTGTGGTGGAGATGAGGGCAGGCAGGGCAGTGACTGCTCTGTGCTTACTAGGAGATCTAGTGCCCTGCTTGGGCTTATGGGAAGCACAACGAAATGGTGCCCTGTGATCACTCTTTGGCTGAGTGTGGTACATAGAATGGACTGACCGTAGTGTCCGGCCAGTGGCCTGCAGGTTTGAGAGTATGTCCTGCATATCTGCCCCAAAATGTTTATACCCTCTAAAGGGGGCATTTAGTGTGGACTGTTGTACATCCCACACAAATCCCAACACCCTAAGCCATGAGTGGCATCATAAGCAGAGGCCAACATTGGCGGCCCTGGCAGAGGTGTCAGTGTCATTGTAAGTGGACTGCAAAAGGTGCTTGCCCAAATCTGACCCTGACTGAATGGCTTGAAGAAGAGCCTGTCTCTGGGGTTCCTCTGGAAGGGCTTGACTAGTCGCCTGGGCCTGTCTTCAGAGTTGATTCTGGAACTTCACCACGTAGACAATGTAATTAAGGATCTGGATGGTAAGGGTGGCAGAAGCAAGTGCCCATTTACCCATCGGGTCCAACCTTCTGGACTCCTTGTCTGAAGGAAGTTAGCTAAGGTGCTTAGGCTACTTTTTATTTTATTTTATTTATTAGGTCTAGGATTACAATATTTTTGAGCCAGAGCTCTTTTACAAAGGTTCCACATCAGGTTACAATTCAAAACATAAGACATGTAAGTCAGATTACAAATTCAATACATAGGACAAGGTTACAAAAGTGTAAGCTAAACAGAGTTACAAAGCATCTGAGAAACAAAACAAGTTTTGGAGGCTAGGCTACAAGGAGATAGCGGATGAGGTGCAGAGAAGATGGAGGACAAGAGAGAGGAAGAGTAGAGGGGCGGAGAGCTATAGAAGAGGAGCGCAGCCAGAGGCATTGTCCTAGACATAACATGGGGAAGTGCATGCTAAGGGGTAACCAAGTGCTAATAGGAGAGAGAACTGTATAAGGTTAGGGAAATATTCATGGGGTCAGCTAGTGGAGGCAGTCACAGGAGCAAAAGGCAGTGAGACAGAGGCAGAGCCTTGATTTAAATGCACCAAGGGTAGGAGTGGAGGAGATGTAACTGTTTAGACCATTTAGCCAGCTGGGCGCCCTGTAGGCAAAAGATCTTTGACCTCGTGAGGTACGACAACATGGAACCTGCAGGAGCTGTGACTCAGACCCCCTGGTTGAGCAGGGTTATTGCTAGGGTGCAGGAGTGCACACACTCCAGGGGCGCAAGGCCCATAGTTATTTTCTTTGCCATGGTGCAGGTTAGGTACTTTATCCGATTGGTGAGTTGCAGCCATCCAGTTTGTGCATAGAGGTTGCATGTATGTGTGAGGTGGTGGGATCCAGTGAGAAGTCGGCAGGCCTTACTGAGGGAGGTGGATATGTGTCTAAGAGTGGTAGTGAGGGCAGAGCCATAGATGATAAGCCTGTAGTCAATATTGGAGACAACAGAGCTCTGAACGGCGACAGTCAGGGCTTCTGGGGTAAGATGTTGCCTATGCCGGAAGAGAAGGCCAAGGCAAGTATTTGCTGCTTTGGCTACAGAGTCAATGTGGGCACTGTAAGTTAGATGAGGGTCTAGAGTGATCCCAAGGTACTTAAAGGCTTGAATCTGTTCCAGGGTGACTCCATGACTGGTTTTGATGGATAGGGGGTACAGCTTGTGCTCGTTATGAGAGCTGCTAACATCATAGACTTTGTTTTCTTATTATTGAGGACCAGATTGTGATTTGAGAACCAATTTGCAACAGATGTGAAGCCAAGCTGAAGGTTGTCTTGTAGAGGTTTAGGATCCTTGTGGGAGGCAAGAATTACAGCATCATCTGCATAGAGGAGGATTGTTTCAGAGCAAGAATTTGGAAGGGAGTTCAGGAACAAGCTGAATAGTAGGGTGCCCAGAATGGATCCCTGGGGGACACCTGAGTGAACAGGCCTGGTATCAGAGAGGACATCTGCAATTTTTACTCTTTGAGACCGGTTCTCCAAGTAGCTTTTGAACCAGGCAGTGGAATCGGGAGAGACCAGCTTTCAGAAGTTGCACAAGCAGTAGACTGTGATGGACAGCGTTGAACGCCTTAGTCAGATTGATAAAGATGGACCCAATTAACTGACCATTTTCCAGTGAGCTGTGAAGAATGCCAGAGAATTCCAGTAGGGCAGATGAGGTGCTATGTCCTTTCCTGAAGCCATGTTGTTAAGAGCACAGGATATTGTATGTGTCCAGAAAATCTGTGAGCTGATCTGCTGCAATACGTTCAAGGGCCTTGGAGAGGGGTGGCAATATAGAGATCGAATGGCAGTTTCCATGAGTGGCCCTGTCACCACTTTTATGGACAGGGATAACAGTGGCGGATTTCCATTTGTCAAGGAACTGGCTGAGCCTAAGTGAGAGGTTGAAAATATATGTCAGTGGCTGTAACACCTCATCAAGGGTGAGGGACAGCAGTTTAAGGTCAAGTGTATCACTGCTGGATCTGGATTTGGTAATGTATTTGCGGGCATCATGCATCTTGACTACTTTGAAATAAAAAGACGGGTGGCTAGAGATGGTGGAGGCATTGGGGGAGGAGAGGGAGAGTCATAGTCCTTGAAAAAGTCAGAAGGGAGAATACTGCTGAGATCAGTGAATGCAGTGTTGAAGGTATTTGCTATGATTTTAGGGTCAAGCGTAGTAGACCCATTTATGTTGAGCAAGGTTGGGGAGGTTTTGGGCTGCTTCCCAGTGACCTCTTCAATATTGTTCCAAAATGCCCTCCCATTACCCCAGGTATCCGTGAGAGCGTTCTTGAAGTAGGTAGATTTCTTTTGCCAGATAGATTGGTACAGTCATTCCATGCACGTTTATAGTTTGGGATGTTTATTTACCAGTGGTTCTGGCTAGATCCCAGAGGTGATCTCTAGATTTTAGTTGATGTAAGAGATCAGCCTTTGCACTTCTTAAAGGGAGCGCTGGAGTCACAGGCTGCATTGAAAGTGTTGATGAAGTAATCCAGTGCAGTATTTTCATCTGTTGCTTTGTAGATAAGGGACCAGTCTTTGAGGTTGAGGCATGTTTTGAGGTGTGACAACTGCCCACGTGGTAGTACTCTACTAGTGATGATATTAGGAGGGGGATTGCGGAATTTCTTTTACCATTCACAGATGACAGGGGAATGGTCACTAAGCGAGTCAGGGAGGACTGAGGTATTTGTGATACGAGTTGGGTGGCTGGTAAGAATCCAATCCAGAATCCAGTCCAGGAGGGTGCTGATGCCAGATTTGTTGTTTTTCCTGGTCGGAGAGACGACTATCTGGGTGAGATTGGCTGATGAGACGGCATCCTTATGGACCCCTGCATCAGACGCGAGCCAGTTTATATTAAAGTCTCCAAGCTGAATCATTTCAGAGTCAGGAGGTTGGGACCTGGTGAATGCCAAGACAGCGTTAAGGCCATTCCCTTGTTCTTTTGTGGGGATATACATTGAGGCAACTGTGAGGGATTTGTTATGGGCACCTAATAAGAGTCTGATAGGGAGAATCTGTGCAGCAGTAGCTAGGAGGGGGATAGTGACGGGGTGGCCCAGTAGCGAATCTTTAAGGTAGATTGCACATCCACCACCTCTTTGGGACTTCCGGTCCAGCCTGAAAACATTGTAGCCTGGAAGAGCGATAGCCAGGTCAGGATTTTGGGTGTAAGCCAGGTTTCTACAACTGCCAGGATATCTGGGCTGTGCTGATTGGTAAAGATTTGTAGGGCATCCAGCTTGGGGAGTAGACTACAGATGTTGAGAGGTGCTATGGAGAGTGCTTCTGAGGGTTTTTCCTGGTAGATAGAGCTGGAGGTGATTGGGCCAGGGTTAGGATGAATGTTTCCTGACAGCAGCAGGAGGAGGAGCACAAGCTTCAGAGTGCACCAGCGTAAGTCCCTGAGCGTGAGTCTACATGCCTGTTTTTTGAAGGAACTTACATCAGGTTGGTAGCAATGATCCCAGAGTGATGGCATGTGAGAGAGTGATGAGTGTGTCCAGAGCCTGTGTACAGTGGTAGGTGGGGACTGCCATCCATTTGCAGAGGGAGCACCCGGGGGGGGGACAAGCTCATGATGGAGAGTACCTGAGCCGATGATAGGCAGTGCCAAGTAGGATGCTGAGGGGGGGAGCAAGCTCCAGGGAGGAAGAAAAGCGGAAAGAGGGATGAGTAAGAGAAACAGAAACTGCAGTGCATGGAGGAACAACATGATGTGACAGTCAGGAGGATTGGATTGGGTAAGTGTGCTTATAACTGGGCCCTCTAGTGGCTAAAAGATATAATCTGCTAAAGGAAAAAAAAACCAAAAACTTTAACCTGAAGAATGAGAATTAAAACAGACCGGATATCAGAGGCAGTACTGGATTAGGGAGAAAAAAGGTTAAATAAGCTGGCCAATGGTAGTGACATAGTCCAGTCAGGAGGAATTTGGAAATGCCTGGCAGGATAAGGAACCAAACGCGGAGCTCGTGTTCCATGGACAGCCAATAAGAGCTGTCCCAAGATAAAGACAATTATCCTTAGAAAATTTACAGAGACAGCCACGCAGCCTTGAGTTCCCGAAACGCTCTCCAGGCCTTACCTGCTTAGATCTGTCATGTGCAGCAGTTATTACCACAGAGTCAGCTTGTGGTTCTTCAGCAAAGTAGGACTTCCCCGCAGGGGCCTGGTATAGCTTGTCCACCTTCCTGGGCATAGCTGGAACCAGATTGGACCTATAACAGGCAGCTATGGTGGCATCTTCAAAGGGCTTAATCAGAGGAGGGATAACGAGGGAAGAAGAGTGTGGCAGTTCCAGATAATGAGTCGGGCATCTCCTAGCAGGGTCCTGCTCTTCATTCTCGAACCTCATGGCCACTTGAAGCTGCCTCATGGTGCCAATAAAAGTGGGGTCATGGAGGGGTGGCAGGGAGGGTAACTGCCCTTGTCCTTGCCACCAGAGGAGACTGTAGAGTGGGAGTGAGAAGGGCTTGAAGCTCCATCCTCCTTATAGCCACTGCCATCCTCCTCAACCTTATCTGGGGGGGGATGAGGTTGGGGTGGTACTCATCCTCCTCTCCATATACAGAGATAGGCCCTGACAGCATTGAAGCATGGGGCCGGGAGTTTGCAGCACCATAGAGGGCTGAGGTACGTGAGAAGGGCCCTGCAGTGTCAGCCCAGGAGGGTGAGTCTTGCGGTCCATGAACTTCCAGAAAGAAATTCCACATAGCCTGCAGGTCAGTGACAGTCTATATAGGAGCAATGGGCGGCACCATCAGAGGAAGCTGAGGCACCGTCATTGGCAGTGGGGCTGGAGAGTGCATTGGGGCGGGGTGAGGCCCCAGGGTCGGCCCTGTGGCCTGGAAGGTCTACATGGAAAGACCTGGGGATGATGCAGTGGTTGGAGGTGATGTCGAAGGGGACCTGGATCCCCTGGCTGCAGAGGAAGAAGCTGAAGGCAACGGCGGGGGATTGAGCAGAGTCCCCACTAATGCCTTACCGACCCCAGCGGTGGCCGGGTCAACAAAGCACCCTAACTGAGGGCCTGTAGAGAACAGAGGCTGGAACAGAAGGGGCTGAAAAGTTGGCGGGGCCAAGAAAAGGTCCGATGCCGATGAGCCTGTTCCTGTCATGGTAGTAATGCCGGGGTCCTGCCACAACTAGCCTTGTGGAAGTTAGGGCATGGGTGGTAGGGGGGCCGCCGCTGAAGTGGAGGATGACCCTATCATGGTCTGTGGCTGAAGCAGGTACTGTGAATGAGCTGGGGAGGGGGGGACTTGTCCTTGGTTGGATCCTTGTGTTTGTGCTTCCCTGCCAATGTTTCTCAGGCTTTAGAGGAAGAGGAGCCTGAGGATGGGGCCAGGGAAGTGAAGGAGCTCCTGGCTTGTAGCTCCTTCTCCACACAGACCTACTTCTGCTCCAGCAGAAAGTTCTGAAGAGCCTTCTGGTGGCGTCTCTGTGTGGACTGGTTGAAGCCGCAGCAGATGTCGCAGGCCTGTACGTCGTGGTCAGGGCCTAAGCAGCAGATGCAGGCATTGTGATCATCCTTCTCAAGGATCTTTTTCCCAAAGGCACAAAGATGAAAAAGCTTCTCTGGATCTGCTGCTTTCAGCATAATAAAAAAAGGCAAGTAATCACTTTAAAGTAAAGTGATAAATGAACTGGGGAGAGAAAACAAAAAATCAAGGTAAGTAAAGATTTTGGTGGTCGACCGAAGTGGCAGTAACTCTGTAGGGTCTGACGTGTGCAGGTTGATGGCTGGAAAAGAACTGAGAAGGGCATGGGGCCACCCACATTTATAGAGGAGGTACGACATCAGTGAGTGACGTCACCATGGGCAGCCCCCTGGTAGACTGCTAGCTAGAAAAGTTTCTGTGTGGTCGCCTGGTGGCTAAGTCCTATAGGAGTGGCCTGCTGCAAGAGATACCCTCAATGAAGATCTCAGGTTTTGCACCTTTTTTGTATTTCTCATCCCCATATTCTTTACTCCTGTGGACATTGGCATGAAAACAAGGTAGATGCCTCCTTGGTATTAATCTGTCAGTACTGCTGTCTGACATCATGCTCATTTTCAAAGCAGCAATTCGTTAATGTCAGAAGTGGAGGATTATGATGTTGTAGGTGCAGACAGACATCTGAGCAGAGGCAATCCCAGTAACAAAGAGCTTTGCCTTCCTTCAGCTATCCTGGATAATAAAGGCTTAGAGAAGGAGAAAAAGAGAAATCATGTGAAATACTGTATAAGCAGAATTGTGCATCTAAATATCATACTATTGTATGTATCTTTGTTTTCCCAGAGTTTTTCGTGAGGCTTCAGCATCTCCTTGACAGTGTGGGCTACAAGAACAATTTGAATTTGTGTCTTTAATCATCACAGCGCTCCCTAAACTACACCTTACAATTTCTATATGTATGGCATTGTAAGTATACTAATAATTTATGTGAAATGCGTATGGACTGTGCAGTCCTGCAACTATGAGTCCATGTCACCCTTCCCAATATTATCTGGTAAAAATCATAGAAATATACATAAATAAAAGTATACTTCACCAATCTGCCCATTTTCTCCCCTGAACTAGGTAGCTTCCCCTTTGTAAGACTGTACCATTTGATGTCCAAAGAGGGAACACAGGGAGATACTCAATTAAATGCTAATAAACTCTCTTTAAGTCAGTGGTGCAAACACTCCACACATTCTGCCTGGCTTCCAGTTCAGAATATTATTTTAAGTGGCCTAATAGCAGAGCAGCTTGTTATCTATATGTACTGTTTGTGCTAGACGGTTTTGAATAATTGTCAATTTGCTAAATCTTACAAATTGGAAGGCATCTTAACAGATTAATTTTAAGGATATTAACTGAAAAAGGGGGTCCTTGGAGGTGAGGTTATCCTTAATGTTGTACTGCATACTACATGTTGAAACATGGAATAGAGACAGAAGACCTGGATTTTCAGAACTTTGGGTGCAGCACACATTACGGTTTTACTGCCACAGTGGAGTCCCTGTACATGCGCCAGAATTTTTGCATGTGATTTTCAAACATTATGACACATCTACGATCATTTCTTTATGGCCAAAAATGCCTCATGTGTCACTTTTTTGATACATGCAACATTTGTGGAGCGGCTTACGGCACTTGCGACAAGAAGATAAGCAGTGTTTTCTGTGGTCTGTCAGTCCTTTCGCCAGTATTGCAGGCGTAGTAAATTTGTGCTGCAGTTCTGTGAAAATTCAGGCCAAAGTGTAGATGATATGTGACATATTTCTAAGTCATGGAGGTCTTCTCTGTGAGCTGGAATACAGTAGCTACAACAGTGCATTTCACATACAACAGTGTACTTATCAGAGACGGAAAGGGACAAGGCCAGTAGTGGAATCTGGGGGCATGGTTCAGTATCTTTATTTCTAGACTTTGGCCCCTGTGTGAAGCCCACTGGGATTAAGCCCAGTTAAGGGGGAACCGGATTATCTTGTTTTTAGGTCATCCAATGGTGGCAGCCTTACTGTAGTGTGGTTTTCACACCTGCCCACCTGTCATCTCCTGTTATATAGCTGAATGCTCTAACTGTTGACTGCTTTGTTTTACTTTATCCCTTTCACCTGGAAAATGACCCATCCCTGCAGTGTTCCAGATCTGCTCTACATTACTTTCTTAACTCTGTGATTCTTCCAGTTAACCTTTTTGTGTGTAATCAGTATTTGTACTTGCTTGTCATTGCCACGTAACAAATTGTACATGTGCTTCTGTTGCACAACCTTCATATAAAGCGCTGCTGCCATATTTCAAGGCCAAGAAAAAAATAGAATAACACGTTAACTACTGCTTTGTCTCTTCATCCTAATATGTCATTGCCTTGGGCAACAAAAAATCTCCAGCGGGCTGGCCGATTGTTTTTTATTTGTTGGTTTCTTTATTTTACACACTAGTATAGTCTAATTTATGGATAGATAACACTTAATCGCCAAGATGGTCCCAGTGGCAATAACACTGCAAGCGTTACATTTAGTTGTAGTTACATCAAGTAATAATCATGTAATTAAGTTGTTTCCTACTTGTAGCGACTTATTTGATCATTCTTTTCACAGATCTTTTTCTTTCCCCATCTGCATCTGTCGATCAGAGGTATACCCTGGTCCCATGAATGTGCCCAGTTCATGCCTGTGTCTCTGACCTCCCCCGTCCCCCAGCAGCCCACTGGCTACCCCCTTGGCTCTGCACTCAGTGGCAGGGCTCCGGGGGTGGGGGGAAGCCCTCATCCCTCCTCCACCCCATGATGGTCCACTATATGGACCAGGATACAGTACTAGCAGGCGCTATGACCCAGGGGAGCCAGGAGCCCAGGCTATCATGGGGGGGGGGGTATGATACACATCGCACAGGAACAGTCCTACCCTATTTTCTTCTGGAACTACATAGATATTTAATTTCATTTCTGGAACTGAGTTTCCCAGGGTTCCCTCCATTTTCACCACTGCATATTTCCATTTGTTTAGAACACAACAAATTACATGTTTTTCAAAAATGTGGTGGGACAGATAGACCAGGAAAAGGAGCAGCAATGAACAAGGACATTAAAGCAACCCAGTGGTAAACCTGCACAATATTGTTCCTTATGAAATACAGTTTTTCTTTGCAGCTGTATGCTACAAGGAAAAAATAACACCATATACATTTGTTTGGTTTCCAGTGATCTTTATGAGAGAAACTTGTAGGAGAAAGATTGCTCATAATGTGATGTGAAAGTTGTGTTCTTTCGGGTGGAAATAATTGTGCTGTTGATGTTCTGATATGCTGTCAGGTCTTATACCTTTGTATAATGTCAAACCACTCTGTGGTAGTCCTGGATTCCTGCCATACCTCTCAACTGTTCATGAGACGATCAGGGATGTTTCTGATGACTTCCCATACCAAATGATCTCCCTCCCTCCCTCCTGAAATAGAAGCTGCTTTCACTGAATAGCTGGGATATGAAGCTTAAAAGGATGTCAGACATTGAAGTTACAGTCTAATTCTCCAGTGGTAACTGTAGTTTTACTAAAATTTATACTTCAGTGGTTTCTGTTTTCTCACAATGTATATAGTCATGATAGCCTGAGATGCAAAATCTTTTTCTCCCAATGGGGTCCTGCTACTGCTCGGGGGACTGGAGCACTGAGAGATTACGTGACTGATCCAAGGTCACACAGCAAGTATTTGGCACTAGTGAGGTATAAACCTGTGCTCTAACTACTGGATTATGGTGCCTCATTGATACCTCACTTCTTGTATGCAGATTACCATTTCCCTCTTCCCTAGCATTGGTCATCAGGAACTGGCCCTCTTCTAATCACCTGTATGTGGGACATGTCCCATCAGTCCCCATGTCATCAGCCTGGTACCAGCTTTCAACTTGTTCTCTACACCTGGAGTCTGGCTGCACTGCTTAAAGATATGAACCCTGATCTTGTCCAGGGCAGGATAAAGCACCGCCCGCTGTGACGCTGTGACTGCCAGTATTACCAATTTTTATAGATGGTGCCCCAACTGTATACCAGCTATTCAGGATGATGAATACAATTCTGTCTTTTCATAAGATGTCTCCATTGCTCTTTAAGTGCCTGCCTTTTTTTAAAAGGCACACTCCTTAAAGGGGAACAGTCAGCACAAAAGGCCCCCACTGACAAGTGTGGGGCTGGTCCCAGTGTGCACTTTCTGTGCAAAAACCTTTGGTTTATTTACTGATTAGTGTAGTATAATAGATTGTGTCAGACTAATTTTGCTTAATTGTAGGCTGATATCTTCTGTTACTACAAATCCCCAAATCCCCTGCTGCTGAGATATGAGCAGTAGGCGGCAGTGGGAGATTCAGTAGCTTGCAGTGCATGTTAGAGCGTTTACAACTTCTGATCAGATGTTTTCCGAATCTGCTTTTTTCCAGGACATAAGTAGAGTTCTCTGTGGTGTACTTAGCCCAGGGAGGACAGCAGGGTCAGCAAATAAGAGAGCAGAGCTTATATAAACTCTAACATGCACCGTAGGCTGTTTGATTCTCCCACTACTGCCAACTGCGCTGATGCCAGCTGCAGGGGATTCTGGGGTTTGTAGTAACAGAAGATGTGAGCCTACAGCTAAGCAAAATTAGTCTGATGCAATCTACTACACAACAGTAAACAGTAAGTAAACCAAAGTGTTTTTGATACAAAGTGTACGTTGGCACCAGCTCCACTCTTGAGTGTGGGGGCCCTTCGTGCTGATTGTTCCCCTTTAAGGAAATAAACCAATAACCTGATGGATAAAAACCCTTGATTGGGGGTTTAGTTGAAAACATAATTTTGTAATTACCGTTCAGCATCCTTATTTTGTCTTGTTAAAAAAAAAGAAACAGTATGTAAACAGTGAGTGACAGCGTTGCGCGGTACCATTTCAAGTGTGAGCGCAGCTCAGCATTGCTCAGTTGTACTAAATACATACAAGTGAATCACACCCAGCTACATTCACACTCAAAATGGTGCCACGCAGCATGGCCATTGTTTACATTTATTTATGTTTTATTTATTTATTTAATTCTAGGATTGCAAGTACCTTTGAGCCAAGGTTCTTTTACAAAGGTTCCACGTCAGATTGAGTACAGCACAACAAAGTTTCAACAGTACAAGGTACAACAGTAATGTAAGCGGTACAGCAGAAGGTTTGGCAGCAATAGCAGGTTAATCGAGTTAAGAGCAGTTTCTAGTGGTGGGTGTAGACAACTGTGGCAAGAACATGAACAGTATTTACTTGCATGTTTAACAGCTTCGCAATCAGATACAAGAGAGATGCATACATATTTGGTAGAGCATCAACATTCAAGATCATTGGTGAGCAACAGATACTAGACATGCTTAGGACACGGGGGGGTAAGCTGCTGAAAGGCATTGTCAACACATAGAGATGTGCAGGCAAGGGGTTGGAGGGGGGAGAAAGGGTGGAGGAGGAGAGAGGTGGAAAGTGCTTGTTGTGATGCCGGGGTAAAGACAGGGGCGGCAGTTAGGCTGGCAGGGCGTGGCAGTCACAGGTACTGGAGGCAGAGAGAGAGAGAGAGATGGAGCCTAGTTTTGAAAGGACCAATCTTGGGGGTGGAGGAGATATCCCTGCTGAGATTTTTTAATCAGTATGGCGCCCTATAGGCAAATGATTGTTGGCCCAGCGACGTATAGCATCTAGGAATCAGCAGCAGTTGAGAGTCAGATCCCCTGGTATGACGGAGGTTTCAACTAGGGCTGAGGAGGGCTTGGACACCAGGGGGAGCCAGACCCAGGGTTATCTTCTTTGCCGTGATGCAGGTTTGGTATTTAATCCAGTTTGATAGGTTCAGCTAGCCAGCCAGTTTGGGCGTAGAGGTCGCAGGTGTGTGTAAGGCGATGGGCACCAGTTATGAGCCGACATGCTTTGTTTAGAGTGGTTGTGATGCATCTGAGGGCTGTAGAGGTGGCAGAGCCATAGATTAAGAGGCCATAGTTGATGACAGAGACTACTGAGCTTAGAACAGTGATCCTGAGGGCCTCAGGGGTTAGGTGTGCCCTATGTCTGTAGAGGAGGCCAAGTTGCATGTTAGCCTCCTTGACTACACTGTCTACATGGGCTCCATAGGACAGGTTATTGTCAAGAGAGATTCCGAGGTATTTAAATGAGGGGACCTCTTCAATAGGCACTCCAAGGTAATTTGTAATAGTCAGTGGATGCTGCCTGCTCTTGTTATGTGAGTTACTGAAAAGCATGTTTTTTTGTTTTTTTATAGTTAAGGATGAGTTTTTGTTTGCAGAACCAGTTCTCTATGGCTGTGAACCCAAGTTGGAGCTTATGCTGTAGGGATAGTGGGTCCTTATGGGCGGCATGGATGACGGCATCATTGGCGTACAGGATGAGTTTTTCCAGGCATGATTTGGGGAGGTTATTTAGAAATAGGCTGAAGAGAAGGGGCCCCAGCATGGATCCCTGGGAGACTCCAGAGCAGACTGGTAGTGCGTTGGAGAGGACACCTCCAATTTTCACTCTTTGTGATCTGTTCTCCAGGTAACTTCTGAACCAGGCTGTGGAGTCAGGGGAGAGCCTGGCAGTTTGTAGCTGGTCCAGGAGCAGGCTGTGGTGAATGGTATCAAAGGCCTTAGTTAGGTCTATGAAGACGGAACCGGCTAGGTGGCCATTATCCAGGGAGCTGTGGATGGCTCTAGTGAATTCCAGCAGGGCTGTTGTGGTGCTGTGCCCTTTCCTGAAACCATGCTGCTGGGGGCACAGGATATTGTGATTGTCCAAATAATCTGTGAGCTGGTCAGCAACTATGCGCTCTATGGCCTTGGATAATGGGGCAATATGGAGATTGGTCGGTAGTTTCCAGAATTGGTCCGGTCTCCTGTTTTATGTATCGGTGTAACGGTGGCTGATTTCCATCTGTCCAGAAATTGGCTGAGGCTGAGGGAGAGGTTGAAAATCTTGGTTAATGGGCTAATCACCTCATCGAGAATGAGGGACAGTAGTTTCAGGTCAAGGGTGTTCCCACTGTGTCATGTTTTTGCGATAGCATTTGCAATGTACTTCTGGGCTTCTTTCATCTTGACAGATTGGAAGTAGAAGGGAGGAAGTGTGGAGGGGGCGGGTGTAATAGTAGCAGGTTTAGTAGGGGAGCTGGTTTCATTGAAGAAGTTGGTGGGGAGCACACTGCTGAGGTCTGTGCAGGCCGAGTTGAAGGTGTTGGCTATGGTGGTTGGGTCGAAGGTAATTTTCCCATCTGTGACTAGCATAGTAGGGGAGAATTTTGATTGTTTCCCAGTTACATCTTTGATGTTACTCCAAAAGGCTTTACCATTACCCCAGGTGTTGGTGAGCACTTCCTTGTAATAAGTGCTTTTTTGCAGTCGTATACACCGTGTGCAGGCATTTCGGGCATGTTTGTAGTTCTGGAAGTTAGCTTGAGTGCCGGATTCCTGGGCTAGGAGCCAGAGGTGGTCCCTTACTTTTAGTTGTGCTATTTGGTCGGCGGTGAGCCACGGACTGAAACAGGCTTTGACTTTGTGTTTTTTTGAAGGGGCATAGGTGTCACAGGCAGCGTTAAAGGTGGAAATGAAGAAATCCAGGGCTGAGTTAGCATCAGATGCTCTAAAAATAGGAGACCAATCTTGTTGTCTGAGGAGCGATTTGAGTAGCTGCAGCTTGCCACGGGGTAGGATTCTGCTGGAAGTGACTGCTGGGGGTTTGCAGAATTTGTTAGTCCATTCACAGATGACAGGGGAATGGTCACTAAGCGAGTCAGGCAGGACGGAGATATTGGTTATCCGGGCAGGGTGGCTGGTAAGAACCCAGTCCAGGAGGGAGCTAGCACCTGTTCTATAGTTGTGTCGGGTTGGGGAGGTGACCAGTTGTGTGAGGTTTACGGAGGCAAGGGCATCCTTGAGGCTCCCGGTGTCAGGGGAGAGCCAGTTAATGTTAAAGTCAGCAAGCATGATTAACTCAGATCCGGAGGGTTGTGTATGTGTGAAGTCCAGTATGGCACTGAGTCCTTTTGCTTGCTCTTTTGGTGGGATGTATACTGCAGCTACTGAGGACTTTCCGTGAGCTCCTAGGAGATCACAATGGGAAAGATCTGTGCAGTTGAGTCGGGAGGTCAAGAGGATGGGCCCGTGAGGCCCTCCTTAAGGTAGATGGCACATCCCCCTCCTTTTTTACCCTTACGATCTAGCCTGAAGACATTATAACCAGGTTGAGCGATTGCCTAGTCTGGGATTTTCGGTGATGGCCAGCTTTCCACAATAGCAATGACATCCGGTTTGTACTGGCAGGAGAAGATTTGAAGGGCATCAAGCTTCGGGAGAAGGCTGCAGATATTTATGGAAACAAGGGAGAGTGACCCAGAGTGTTTAACCTGATTGTTTGGGCCATGAGAAATTGGGCCAGGGTTCGAGTGGATGTTCCCTGACAGGAGGAGCAGCAGGAGCAGTAGCTTCAGTGTGCACCAACGCAGGTCCCTGGTAGTGAGTTTCCATGAGCGCTTCGTTTCTGTGGGTGAAGGAAGATGATGGAGCTGGTCCCAGAGAGATTTCTTGTGTAACAAGAGAGGGATTGGGGCTGACATAGGAAGCGGCCAACTGTTATGGGTGTCAGGTCTTAGCCACTCAGGGTTTGAAGGGGGTGGGGAGAGGGTGCATGGTAAGGCTTGTAGAGTGCATGGGTGGTAATGGACCAAGTCAAAGTGGTAACTGAGTGGTGGGGTGGGGTAACAGGCTCCAGGGAGGTAGCAAAGGGGAACAGATGCCAGAAGGGTAAGTAGAGTTAAGGTGGAGCAGGACATGGTTGGGGGGAAGAGGGGGAGGCACAGGAGGCAAGGCAGCCAACAGAGAAGGTGTCTGAGAGATAGGTAAAGGATGAGTTAGGGAGTTAAGCAGAAATGCGGGGGAGGGAGGGATAGAAAGAGGCAGAGATGAGCAAAGGCCAAGAAGTGGGTGGTACTAGCGGGCGGCCCAATTGGTAATGGCACAGGAAGGAGCCACTGAACAGGGAAGGGTTTTACATAGATACATAGACAGTGTCGGCAGATAAGGGCCTATGGCCCACCCAGTCTGCCCATTTGAGCTTGTAAGTTCAGTTTGTTTTCCTAGAAGTCTGTTGCCCCTTACCCCTGACCTCCAGAATTCCTTTATGTCTATCCCATGCATTCTTAAATCCCGTGATTGTTTCAGCCCCCACCACTTCCTCTGGCAGGGTGTTCCACTTGTCCACCACCCGTTCTGTGAAGAAATTCTTTCTCATGGTTCCTCTGAATCGTCCTCCCTCCAACTTCATCCCATGCCTCTAGTCCTGGAACATCTTTTTCGCTTAAAATAGTGTTTTCCTGCACCCTGTTCCTCCCTGTAAGATACTTGTATGTCTCTCATATCCCTCTCTCCTCCTCTCTCCAGGAGTACATGTTCAGTTCCTTCAACCTGTCTTCATAGGACTTGGGATGCAATCCATGCACCATCTTTGTTGCCCTCCTCTGAACCTTCTCTACCCTGTCTATGTCCTTACGTGGTATGGTCTCCAGAACTGTACACTGTACTCCAGGTGAGGCCTCACTAGTGTTTTGTGTAGCCGGAATTATGACCTCCCTTTTCCTGCTGGTGATGCCTCTGCCTATACATCCCAGCATCCTATTTGCTTTACCTGCTGCCTTGTCACACTGTTTCCCTACCTTGAGGTCATCAGAGATGATAACCCCAAGATCCCTTTCCTGCTTGGTGCATGCTATATCCTCATCCCCCAACTGATATATTGTGCCAGGGTTTTTGTGCCCCATATGCATTATCTTGCACTTCTTTGCATTGAACTTCAACTGCCAAATCCCTGACCTTTCTTCAAGTTTCTGCAGGTCGCTTCACATTCTGTCTACACCCTCTGGTGTGTCTGCTCTGTTACAGAGCTTTGTGTCATCAGCTAACAGTGAAATTCTGCCTTCTAGGTCCCAGCAATGTCACTGATGAAGATGTTGAATAGGACCGGTCCCAGCACTGATCCCTGTGGTACCCACTGGTCACTCTTCCTCTGTGGAGTGACAGCCATTTACCACCACTCTCTGTGTCCTGCCACCCAGCCAGTTACCTACCCACCACACTACTGTCCTGCCCACACCCATATTCCCAGTTTGTGTAATAGTCTTCTATGTGGCACGGTGTCAAAGGCCTTGCTGAAGTGCAGATAGGCCATGTCCACCGCCCTCCCCTGATCCACCTCCCTAGTCACCCAGTCAAAAAATTCAACGAGGTTGGTCTGACATGACCTCCCCCTGGTGAAACCATGCTGCCTTGGGTCCTGTAGTCCATTGACAACCAGATGTTCTACCAATCTACCAAGTTTTACGGCTATATAATAAACCCCAAGAGGGGGACGGGTTGGGCAGTGAAAAACTACGGCTTTTCTCCATGCATTTCAATGGGCGCAGAGGCCCTAGAACACACAGAAAACTGAAAGGAGGGCTGGACCAATCAGAGGCAGAAGCATACATCCCCAGTCCAATCAGTGGCTGCAGCAGAGAGCGCTGGCCAATCGGAGCTTGAACCAGATTCACCGGTCTCTGGTTTATATAACGGGGGATTCTATGAGATGAAATAACGATGTTGAAAGGTAATTAAAAAATAATTTGTTTTGGTGCAATTTATTGTTTCTTCTCCCGGCATTTGCTTCACCCCTGGCTCGTCCCGGCACCAGCAAACACTCCTGCACTGGCCTATTCCAACCCTGCGAATTACCCCTCGTGGTGGGGCCATCCCAGGGGACGGAGACCACCAGGGTACCCCACAGAGGCTACACCTGGGGCCTGCAACTGTTTTTCCCTACCCCGAAGATGGCAGTATGCAATGGAGTCCAAGGACATGTGCCCACAGAGACATGCTGCTGCTCTGGACCCCTGCTGATGTCTTCCACTCCCACATGGTGCCCCGACTGCACTGCCACCCACTGTCACCCAGATGGCAGTATTGCAGAGAGTAAACAGACCTCCTCTCTGGAGAAGGAGGAGAGTGTTCCTTCGATGCTCAATCCTCCTCTCGGTGGCCAGCCCTCTGATGACCAAGGCTCGTTCCCAAACCCAGCATTGTGAATGGTAACTCTACCGCTGCACCGTCAGGTCAGCAAAATTATTGTTTTTTTTTTTCAACTGAAACCCCTAAGCAGGGGTTTATCCATTGGGTGGTGGGGTTATTTCATTAAGGAGTGCTTTCCTTTAATGGGACACCGCCAACCCCTAGTGGTTCTGTTTTGGATCTGTTAAGTTAACAAAAAAAAAAAAAAAGTTGTTTGTGTAACCAAGAAATAACTTACTTCTTCAGTGTTCAGTGGGGAATGTGACTAAAAATCCAAACTAATGGGGTATGTGCAGTAAGAAGGATGACGGCAAATGAACATCCCCAGTTGGGGTCTGGGTAGCATGTTCCTTCAGTATATTGTTCATTTTTGCAATATTTGTTTCATTTTTATGCATGTAGATGTTACATTTTACACGGCAGCAGTCATTTCCCACTTTGTCACTGGAGATGAGTAAATTTTTTTACTTTATTGTCTGAACTGGTTTTGTTCTGGCACCACCCACTTTCTAGCACTGTTACAAAGTGGAGTGAGGGGCACCACTTATTACATTGGTGTCTGCTAAGGTCAGAGATGCAGTGTCACAGTGTGTCACAGTTTCCTGCAGGACAGCTGTTACTGAATTGCACTGTTTCCTGCAGAAATCTGCAGGAGCAGGCATCTGATCCTCACAGGCACCACTCTCTATATGCAGAGTAGGTGGCTGAGGGACCAGTGGTCACTACTCCAGGACTTGAAGATGGCTGAAAGAGGATTTGACCCACCATGTGATGGAAAAAAGCATTAACAAAAGATCCACAGTGGCTTGTTAGGGCCACAGGTGTCCCTTTAAGTAAGCAATAACCCATGACAGGTTATGTGGTTATAGGGATTTAGTACACACCCTGAGAGTGTTCTGAAGCACGAGGTTGCAGATCGAGTGTCCTCACTGCACCCTGTGCGTGGATTAAATCCCTATAACCCCCTAATCTGGAGTGGGTTACTGCACTTATAACATGGGTTATTTGTATAAAAAAAAAATATAAATATATATATTATAGTGACACGGTAGTGCCACTATAGTAAGGGTTGAGGAGCCATTTTAAGGTTAAAGGGTCAAATGTTGCACCTTAATAACTTTGCCAACGTTCAACGGATTTGCCTAAAATTTGGTATGCACGATTGGGTATGGTAGCTCTTGGGATCTTCCAAGTTTTGTACTGGTCGGATATACGGCTGCAGAGTTATTAAGCTCCAACTAAATATGCGTTTATGCTTTTTTGAGAATTCTTTGCTCTCGTCTACAGGTCGCACGGTTTGTGTAACTGGTCTGAAAACTTCAGAGAACGTGCGGCCGAGGTGCCCGATGTGCCTTTTGAAGATTTCATGAAAATATATTAAACAGTTCAAAAGTTATTCAAAAAACAAGTTCCCATTATAAGTCAATGGGAAAAGTTAACAAAAAGTTTGAAAGTGTCGCAAATGCAGTTTTTACTTTCGCAAATGGCCCTTTTGCTGTCGCAAATCTGCCATTTTGTTTTCAGTTGGTCATCAGAAAAATGCTTGGCATTTAAATTTGGGACCCTCTAGCAACCTAATTCTTTTTGTATTCACTTAGTCGGACCCTGGGGATGCTAGGCATGTCTTTACTTTTGGGTAAAACACCCCAGAAATTTGTTTTTCAAATTTCTGGAAAAAGTACTTTCACAAAATACTTTCACATTTGCGAAAGCTTTAGCAAAGTTCGACAGTACTTTTCCAGGCTGTGGCAAAATGACAGCAATTCTTTGCCACCCTGCTGCAAAAGAACGGTTTGGTCTTTTGGGCTGAAATTTGGAAGGAACACAGCCAACATCTCTCAGATGTGCCTTACAGTGATTTGGTGAAAAAATATTACAGGGCGGCAAAGTTAGGGCACTCCAAAGTTGACGCTTTTTCCTATAGGATAACATTACGGTGTCTGCCGCATTACAGGAATCCTTTGCCACCCTGCTGCAAAATAACGGTTTGGTCTTTTTGGCTGAAATTTGGAGGGAAGAAAGCCAACATCCCACAGGATGTGCCTTGTAGTGGTTTGGTGAAAAAATATTCAGGGAGGCAAAGTTATGGCACTCCGAACTTCTCTTTTTTTCCCATAGGATAACATTACAACGTTCGCCACTCCTTTCAGGGCCCGTATCTCGGAAACGGTGCGAGATATGGAATTTTCATCAGAAGAACACTTAGCCTCCCGATAGGGGCTAAGTACAAAACTAGCCAGGAAAGTCCTAAATCACATGGCTTTTAATTTTTTTTTCTACATCATACGGTTCCTGAGATATAAGCAATTTAGTATTCCAACTCCTCATTTTCTGCTCCGAGACCCATTATTATGCATACATTGTTTGTACTCACTGTCTTACTCTATGCAGCTTTTGGGGAAAACCAGCCTGTGCGCTTATATTACTGTTACCCTTACCGCTTCTGCTTGCGGTTCCATACCCGTTTCACTTACTGTTCCCGTCTATGGCACCATGTGCGTTACCATTTGCGCTTGTGTTTGCATTATTTTAACCATTTGTGTCTACAGTACTGTTTATCTTTGTGTTTCACTTTGCGTCACCATGCGCATTACCATTTGTGTTTGCGGGCCCTGTGTTACTATGTGACAAGACATCACGTGGTGGGAGCACGGGGCCCAAACTCCCGCCGTCGCATTACATTCACTATTTCTTGTTATCATTCTCCAAAGAAGGGAAATTAGAGGCAAAAACTCCATTTAATGCATTAGTTAGTATGGTTCAGCGTGACAAAGGTAGGTGTTAGGTTGAAAGCCCCCTTGGACCCCGCCACCTTCACTGGCATCGGGTGTGCATTGGGGGTTGTCGATCCTAACTCTTACCCCATTCTCCTATACCTCTGCTTCTTCACACATCTGATGGGGTGAGAGTTAGGGCCGGCATCCCCAATGCGCACCCCGATGCCAATTGGGGGTGTGGGCTGGGGGGTCCGGGGGGGCTTTCAACCCTAACACCGAATTTCCTCGCTTTTGTTGCTGTGGAACAACCCTAACTAATGCATTAAACTGAGTTTTTTGCCTCTAATATATATAAAATGTATATATGTGTATATACGCCAAAGCTGTCTTTTTGATGTTTACATAGCAGCAATGTTACTATATGCTGCTGAATTGACAAGTAGTCCACAGAAGGAATGCATATGTCATTCAATTATATGCACATACAAATGTCAGAAATAACATCCTGAACTGAGTTCTGAAATTTATTGTGCATGAAACACTTTCTAACACTTACTGTTCTTTGGGAACAGCACCTCGGTGTGCTGCTTGCTCCCACTCTATTTCTGTCTCTCTCTCTTCACAGAGCAGTGGTGTCTGTCTCTCTCTCAGAGAGTACAGCAATGTTTATTGGTATCTGTGCCTCTGTATCAACATCGTTGAATAAAACTGAGTGTTAAACAAAAAGCACCACATTTTATTAAACAACATAATCTGCCAGTAAATAGTAGATTGGGGGAAATTTACTCGCTCTCTCTCCCTGTCTCTCTCGGTGCGCTGCCCCCCTCCCACAGCATGGTGCTGTCTATCTCTCGCTCATGGTGTAAGTCTTTTCTCCAACAATGTTTGTTGCTATCTCTGCATATGTCTCAAGACTGTTGAATAAAACTGACTTTTTCAAACAAGCAACACAAGATCGGGGGAAATTCACTGTCTTTCTCGCTGTCTCGGTCGCTTTGTCAAACTGCCACTACATGGTAGCACTGTGTGCCAGTTCAGTGTCGACAACCTAAGGACCTTGAGGGGCAGTCGGGGAGGGGAGGATACAGGGATTCTAGGTGCAGGACAGCCGGCTGTGCAGTATAGTGTGCTCCTTGTCAGGTCCCTCTACTTCAGCTCGCTGTCTCCCGCTTCACTAATTTTAAATGGCTGCCGTTCTGCATTGCTTGGGTCTGGGGGTAACGAGTCCTGATGCCAACACTATGGAGTGGTATTAAGTAGAGGACATTCACTCCAACTGTGGATTAAATTGGAGATTTAATCCACGGTCTGGTGATGATCTTTGACCAATTAGCTGTCCTCCTTTTTCCAACCCATGTTATAATTAAACACAGTGTACAGAACCAACAGAATGACTTTTTGTTTGCTAGAGATTTGATCTGCTTATGTAACAGTGTG
Source organism: Neoceratodus forsteri (assembly GCA_016271365.2). NCBI lineage: Eukaryota > Metazoa > Chordata > Ceratodontiformes > Ceratodontidae > Neoceratodus > Neoceratodus forsteri. The sequence goes on along the minus strand of CM057453.1, from coordinate 1,229,388,880 downwards.
CTATGTATTTTGTATGTTCTATTTATCTTGTATTATTTTATTGTTCTGGCAGCCCATGTAAACAGGCTTCCCAACCTATGGAGTTACCATATTGTCAATAAATAAATCAGATCAGATAATAGCTTTATTAGGCTAAGGACGGTGTAAAAGCTGTCAAGACCCCTAATGCCCTTCATCAGTTATACCTGATCAAGCGGTCACAGGAGTCTCAGAAACTTGCATACCTCAGATATTTGTTATCTTAGTAAAGGTAGCACATTTTTTTTTGTTTTACTAGTTAACACATCACCCTCCAAATTATCTTTTGAATAACAGGAATTAGTTGGTACAAGGGAGTTTTTTTATTTATACTTTATTAATATTTTCCTCAGGAGCAGGTTACATACCCATTCTGTTTGTTAATACATGGTCAGGTGATCATACTCAGTTTATACATTTTCACATTCAATCACTGTATGTACATCTACTTACGGCTTGTAATTTATCTATAAAGCATTGGTGGTTTCATTCCATTTCTCCGCAATATGGAGCACACCATCCCCTACATATATATGTTCTCATGGAACAACTTCAAACCTGTGGTTCATGATCCATAGTAACCACTTGTTTCATAAAGCTGTAAAACCTTTCACTCTAAGGTTAAGACCTGCTGTTAACTTCTCTAGCTCATAGATTTGCTGGGCTGTGTCTTCCCACTCTCTTTGTGTGGGGATGTCCTTCTGCAGCCACTTCCAAGAAATGGCCTTCCTGGCAGCTGTCAATAATATAGCCAACATCTTTTTCTTGTGGCTATTTGTTATTTGGGTTGGAAAGTGTAATAATTTGCTTGCCCAAGAATATATAATAAATATGGGGATATGATGTTGTAGACCTGTTTGGCTAGGACATGAAATTCTATTCCTGTATATATCAAAGTTAAAAACTCCGTGAAGGAATTTCAGTTAGCTCTGAGAAAGACCTTAAAACTGTATGTAACATCCTGTATTTAAGTCTGTCAGAATGAAATAGTTGTTTCTGTGAGTTTTGTACTTGCTTGTCTAGAAGTCCTATATTTTTTTTATGAAATATCTAAAGTTTGTTGTAAGATTATTACTTAGAATAAAGTTGTAATTGTTTTATGTGGACCTGTGACAGAGCTTACTTATTTAAAATAGGGGTTTACTCCTTTAAAGTTTGTACCCTGTATAAAAATAAACTTTTATCATATAAACTAAACAATATGTAATGTGGTTAAGTACTCTGAAATGGCTTGTATGTATGTTCTTTTGGTCTGAACTAAGTTATACCTATTGATGTCATGTACTTGATACCTTAAGTTGTTATGTACTTATGAAATGTCATGTATGTTAGGGGTAAGGGGGGAAAAGAGGAGGAGGTTTTTCACTGAGCGGGTGGTGGACCCTTGGAATGCACTGCCTGGTGAGCTAGTTCAGAGATCCACAGTGGAGGGCTTCAAGAGAGGATGAGACAGACACAGAAAGTGGATGTATCAGATGATGTCCTGTCCCAGGGGGGTGGGAATGGATGATACGGGTTTCTGGAGCACAAGGGATGGGAGGGTCTCGGCACCCAACTAAGGATCTAAAGTTCGAGCAGACTCGATAGACCGTAAGGCCTAATCTGCTGGCAAATAGTATGTTAAAATGTTCTGCACTCTCCCAGGTCGTGCCTGAAAATAGTCATTTTTTGGCTTGTGCACTCACCCCGTTAACAAAAACTAAATAAATAAGTCAGTTGCCGGTGTCAATTCTGATCATTCTGGGAAAAGTTCCATAAAGGCCCCCCTATTGCCTACCAGAAAGGCCGTAACTCCTCACAACTCCAGAACACGTGTGAGTGTATTGCACAGAGTTCTCCGCACTCCCTGCAACACATTGATCCGCTAGTTGCATCCTATTTCCCTGTTATTTGGGGGTTCCAAAATACCTAACCACACGCTTCCAGCCATATTCCCCCCATATAAAGGACTTTGTTGTTTTGTGTTGTATAATGTTTCGTTTTTCCAGTCTTCATCTGTCAGTGTCACCCCTAACTCCTGCTCCCATCTGGTATGTATTTTATCTATGGCTGTCACGGAGTGAGCCTGGATAGCTTTTGTGATCTGTGAAATGATATGATCTGGAGTTCTCTCCTCCATAGTAATTATGACCAGTTGTATGAGGGGGTGAGCCTCTGCACTGTCCCAGGGCAGTCCCAATCTCTCTGCAAAGTAATGTCGCACTTGTATCTAAAATAGTCCTGCCTTCTTAAATTATACTTTTGCTGTAACTCTTTAAAGTTTGAAAGTTGCCCTAGTCATAATATTGATAATTATGAATGAGGCCCAACCTTTTGCCATCTCTCAAAATTGTGGTTTAGTGTGGCAGGTCCAAAATTGGGGTCCGTAGTCAATATTTCTAAATGTCTGGCTAATGCTCTAATTTCTGGTATAAAAAGGGTCCTGCTCCAGTTTTTCAAAATCTGACTAGTATACATTAGTTGTACAGAGACATTGTTGGTACAAGGGATTACTGTGAACCTTACAGAAGGAGGGCTTAGAGACAGGGCAGAAGAAAGCCCAGCCAAATATGTAAGACGGGAAACAATTTTATTTATTTATTTAAAACTTATTTTACCAGGTGTGCCAACAGAGCCCAGTTGGGCCTGTTTCCAGTTGCGACCTGTGGGGGGGGGGGGAGCTTCAACTATCAGATGTAATACATACAGTAGTGCAAAAAAAGGTATTTACACTGCATTCTAGATTTTGACAGCAAGGGAATAATACAGTATTTAGTAAGCACAAAGATCTGTTGCAGTTCTTGGGTCTGCAGGTCAGGGAGTCTAGGACTCCCTACATGTTTTTCCTGGTTCAGTCGTGAGAGGAACTTAGTCACAGAACTGCTGTCTTTGAACCTGGAATACACAGCTAGATGCTTTTGACATGATAGAGATGCAGAATGATGGAAACTGTATGTGAAACGGCTGTGTCTTTTCACAAAACCCCCTGACCAAGCTCTCAGAGTACATGAACAAACACCAATGACCCACTACTTCTCTCATATATCCATTGAGAGATCAGAAGTGTGTTCCCTGCACTATCCAAAGAGAAATTATAGAACAATGACCATTTTGTAATGTGATAAATTATATCATTGTTTTTAATTAAGCATGTTTTGGGGAATCACCTTTTCCCCCTTGCATGGACCCAAGAGGTCTTGGCTCTTGTATCTCATGAAGCCCAGTAATCTGCTAGAGGGAGGGATGGGGTGGGGGTTGGAATTGTTTTTCAATCCCGAGGTGAAATAGCCAACATTGGGATGCCCATAATTAGTTCGGTTATGATGACTGGATTGCTACTGGCATAGAGTAAGTGTTAGCTTTGGTCTGGCTGTCAGATCCCGGCCGGGGTGGGGGTTAAAGGAAGCATTACAGCATTCTCCAGCAAACACTTGATCCATCCATCATTCAGACAAGGTGCATTCTATGAACCATTAAAAAATGAAATAGTCTCCCACACACAAACTGCTGGAGCTACCCAGGTTCGCACCAAGTCAGTTGACAACATTTAAAAAAAATTGAATCATCACAGGAGTTTTAGACAAAGCCACACTGACCTAAAGGCTTGAGCTGTTTACTTTCAGAATGACAGTGTGCAGAAAACTAGACCTCACACTTTATTGACGTATAAGGAAAAATGGCAAAACTCAAAATAATACTAGCGTTTTACTGCAGTTCACCAGGGTGCATGTTGTACCTTGGCTGGCATTTGCTTTTTGTTCACCCAGTACCAGACTGAGCGTGGCGGCACAGGTCATACAACTCATGGTAGTAATGGGCGTTCCGCCTTTTATTTTTTGAGAGGAAGGCATGTTCCAATATACAGGGTAATGGATGCAGATATGAGTTGCTGCACTTACCCAGAGTAGTGCAGGGAGCAGTTTAATTAAACAACTCACTAGCAGCTACGCTTTAACACACTGAAGGGCTGCAAAGGCAAGTTATTGTATGCATCATTCATTTTGCTTAGAAGCAGTATGTTAGACACAAATACTCACAGAGTGCAGTCTTTTTTGAGTGCCAATTTATAACACTATATGGGGAAATAAACATCCCAGTGGAGCTACAGAGCTTGGAAGGCTCCTTAATCATGCTGATGGCATCACTGGATTACTGGTGTGAAACGATGAGGTCTTCGAGGAGCCCTGACCTGGTGGACAGTGAACCGGAATGATCAGAAGCAAGCACAGGTTGCATGCTTTTGCTGTCATGATGCTACACAGGCATTAACAGAGATGGCAGTCTAAACCCCTTAGAAAGAGGGAGATATTCTCTGCAGCATAAGAATGAGTGAGTGAAGTTAAAACGGAATGTTCTTGGACGTGGACAAAATGGAATCTCCCCTTGCATAGACTGGGAGACAAGGCAAGTCTTTTGGAACAGTAGCCACAATCCAGAAGCAGAAATCCGAATCGGCAATTGTTGACTTTCTAAGGGCAATCACTCCAGCTCTCCCTCCAGCATTTAACTGAGAGAGTCTCATCAGTGCAGTGTTGAAACCTTTGCTTCATTTCATGCTCTCGCAGCCTCATCATTTTTGTTGGCACTCCTCGATAGCTGTAATCTGTTACAAACCACACTCTTTGCCATATTCCTTCATTTTTATACCCATTGCAAACTAATCAGTTTTTCACAGAAAACCTTTTTTTCCCAATCCACATTACGTGCTCCATTTCCTAATAACAAACATAAATGAATCAGTATTATCCAGTTTTGTCCAAAACAGTGCTGATTCTGTTGTGGGTACTTCCTGTCTGGGTGTTTGTTAATTATCCATACCTTGCCTGAGAAAGGCCTTTTGCAGGAAGCATGACAGGAGCGACCTTTGCCTGCAGGTAGATTGGCCCTTTGGTTTTGAGACCCGATGACTGAATTCAGTGATAATGGTCAAGTGGCTAAGACTAGATGTGTGGCAGAAACTATAATGAGGCAGTATAGCCTAGTGGTTAGAGCTCAGAGCTATGGTCCTAGGGACCCCAGTTTGAATCCCACCAGTTTCACGTACTCACTGTGACCCTAAACAATCACTTAACCTCTCAGAGCTTCAGTTTTCTCTCACTTGTGTACTGATGGACAAGCTGGTAGTGAAACTGGCATAAATTGATGAAGTCCTACAATATATTATATCTGGTTGATACTTTTTGACCAAGAAAAAGAAGGTAGATTAAGGAAAGGGCCTTGTTTACAGCTGAGTCAACAGCATAACTAATACTTGACAAGAGACTGATTAGGATATATGGAGCAGCATATTAGAAAGTAGTGCAAATCCAGGCAGAGGTCTGTTTGGTCATGCAGATGTGGGAGTGAGACCAGCAGCAGGTATTTTGAGAGCAACATGCTGTAAGGGTTGACGGCACAAACAGGAGTCCAGTATACCCTCTTGTGACCACTCTTGCAAATCATCTGACAGGGCTCATACTGTACTTTATAAGGCGCTAACCCTTTAGTGCTGCAACCCAGAAATCCAGTATTGGTACAAAAATGCTAATGACCCTAGTCTTCTTACCGTGTTATTGACCACCATTTACTTGCCATTATCAAGGCACATTGCGACTTGCAGTGGATGGAGGCTGTGAGCTGCACAGCACAACAAAGTAATCCATATTCCCGTGCAAAAGAAGATGTGATGTAGGGATACTGCACATCTTTGTACACAGCAAAATAAGTGCATTTTGGTGTGTTTAGGGGGTACAGCAAGACACTTCTGATGTCTTTGTTCAGGATCCACAGCAGCAGTATGCCATCATAAGGATGTCTACTGACTGGGGGTTCAGATCAGTGTACTTCACCCTCCTTGCTCGGCATTTCATAAAACTCTAGTACATGTCTTCTGACATCCCTTTGGTTCTTAACTACATCAGCGCTGACTTATACAAGGTACCAGTACTGTGCTTGCAATGGTCCGCAGTCATTTGTGAGCTGTTAAAATATGCTGTCAGCGCTGCACAAAAAGCCAGTTCGTGTATTCAGTGGGCTCCCAGTATGCTGTTGTGCCATGTAAGCATGACTCCGCATTTTATTAGTATGCACACCAGCCCTGCCGTTGTGCTGCAGCACTGCCACACAAAGTTCTGCATCCCGTAGAGGCACTGTCTTGTAAACTACAGTCTGAGTGCTGGGGGTCAGCAGCCAGCCGGACTGGACGCAGAGATCAGCAGCTCCTGCACGATGAGCTTATAACAGCCAAACTAACAATTTAAAGTGCTCTTTTTGACAAATAAACAGCATAGAGAGAGAGAACTTTTATAGGTGAACCAGTAGGTACTGTACTAAAAGAATTACAGGTCAGAAGATGGGAAGATCCTGAGCAACTGCTCCTTCTGACAGCGGGAAAACAAAACAACAGAGACCACTCGAGCAGGCTGAGGTGAGTGAGTTGACGGGAGAGTGGATCGACCCAACGAGCCTTCCAACTCGGCCTTGTTAAAGATGATTCATGAACTGGATAAAAAGGTGGAACACGTGGGTTCTCCAACACAATGGAGGGGAAGCTTCAAGTGGTGGCAAGTGAAGTTAAAGCTCAGGCTGCAGCAACGGTACTGGGATCATCGCAGAAAGTAAACTGCAAAGACTGAGGCTGAAGCACCTTGAGAATGATGCTCGGAGTAGCAATGTGCAGCTCTTCAGAATTTCTGAAGGAGTTGATGAGACAGTTCTGCAAAGTTGTCTTTCACAGTTTTTTGAAAACTTACTGGGTCTGAATCTGAAAGGATTGCTTGTTTAAACATGCTGGATTAATCAGCGATGCAAGCCAACCCGTTTGGAATGCTCTCGGACTATCTTAATTGTGACCACATGGCAACATATGAGGGACAGTATCCTTGTGGAAGCAAAAAAGAAAGATTGACTAAATGTACATGACGTGACACCCTACTACTTATTTTCTGACCTCAGCTGTCCCACTCGGCAGTGGCGGAAAAGCTACGAGGTGGTAAGATTGAGACTCAGTGCTCTGAGGTAGTTCATTCCCTGCAGTTTTCCACACACTTGTGCATTTTATATGCAGGTAAACCATATCTTATTCCGACCCTGTTGAAGTTGGGAAGAGGTTGGAGGTGATTAAAAAAGACTTCATGCAAAGAGATCCAGGTGATGTGTCAGAGGGTAAGGGAGATGAAGAATGATGAGTGCACATCTGTAACTAAATATTGTATCCCAGACTGATTATAATACCAGTCGGTGGATAATGTTTATATGACTTGCTTTACAGTTCATGGAGGAGGGCGTAGGATGCTGCTAACTTTTTTCCATTTCTAACAGTAAATCGGATGCTGCAGATGCCAGGTCAAAATGATCATATAAAAGATTTGATTTGGTTCTGCTTGGCGGGGGTCTGAGGCTCGTAAGGGGAACTGAATATGTTAAAATGGCCGCCGCCTTGTGGCAAGGAACACATTGTATGTGCAGGACTTGATTATGCAGCACAAAGCTCAGTTAGCTGGCAACCCATTTTCCAGTTGTGCCCTTCATGTATTATGTTCAGAGTTGTTGCTGTACTTCCAGTTGATGGAGAGGGCTCAGTGTTAAATATTAGATGTACTTAAGTGGCCCGGTGGTGCAGAGGGTTGAGGCGCTGGATGCCTTATCTCAGGCTATGCCGGTGGCCTGGGTTTGAGAAGCGACCTCGGAGTCGTCCCGAGGTGCCAGCGTGGGAGGAGGGGGCAGGATTAGAGGCATGCCGGTGGGCAGCTCTCCTCTCCTGAGGGTGGTGAGTGTTGGTTGGCCCCCTGTAGTTTCACTTCCACAGGTGGAGGTCGGTGGCTAGTGTAGGTGGAGAGGGGTGGCAAAGTATCAGAAGGCGGAAGGGGCTGAGCAAATGCCATGGAGTGTGAAGCGTGCCTCCACACACTCGCACAGCCATGTGTCGGGGCCTTGGGGGGGGGGGAGCCATAAAAATACATATATGTCCCCATCGCCAGTTGATGGGAGGATGCAACGGGGACCAAAAAGCTAAAATAAAAAATATATATATATATATATATTAAATGTACTTGTACCAGTTATTACTCTGTTTAATTAATACTGTTGGTTCAGATTCCAGTGTTAAAGCAGCAGCACTAGATAATCAGAAAGTGATTATCAGAATTCTGTTTTTTGACTGGAAGCATGCAGCATAGTTCAGATTTCTATATCTGTAAATATTTTTTTCTAGCAATCTTTAGTTTTTTAGATAAAATGTATTTCCATTGTTGTGGATCCACACTAAATATGGCTGCTGCCTAATTTGTAGCCGAACTCCCCCTCACGTCACATCACTTCTTTTGTTTACTTCCGTAAGTGGTTGTACTGCAGGTTTCTGCTGTTCCTGTGTAGTGCTGAGAGTAATGCGCATGTGCGGTTGGCAGCAGAGGGTTCTAATTTAACATGGCGGGTGGGAGAAATGTAAACAAAAAGAAAACTGGAGCAAATTACAGAGTGATAATACAGTGAAAAGCAGAAAGATTACCAGGTAAGTGCTCAATAGAGCACAGGAAATAAACTGTTGCAAAAGATTTGATTTTTATGTCTAGTACTGCTGCTTTAAAGTGGTTCTTTTAACTTGTATAGAAAAGCTTCCTGTACTGTGTATCCCACAAATTAATATAAATTTAAACTTTCAGGATTTTACTGGGTCGCACAACATCAAATAAGTGATGCTTAAACTTGCATTAGGCATGGCATGGACTTTCTGAACTGTTCTTGTGGACTGCTGACCTTGCTGAAAGGGCTTCTTACAGACTTTATACAGTTATGGTTTCATACCTATCAGTCTTGTATGACCCCTTATGAAGTACCGCTGGAAGACAAGTCTATTGTGTCCTGATTTTATGATGTAGTACACAATTACTGTACTTGGAACCAAGTATACTTTCATATGCAGTTTGTAAGTTTGAAAAAGTAATAAAAATAAATGTTAAAAAAATCCCTCTGTGCACAGCACAAATGCAGTTTGTGCCATGCAAACTGTTTGAAGACGCTGCCCATGACAACTGAGGAGAAGAGCTGCTGGCAAGATATGTTTTTATTCCTTTCATTTTCTTTTCTTTTACTACAGGTATACTGAGGACATACTACACATAAAGAGCCTAGCTCTCAAGGGGCACCAACACGTACGCCCTCTTTCAGTATACAGCCTACAGAACCAATTCAGAGTAGGGCATAAACTATAACAATTTAAAAGGTAGAGAACCCCAACACAAAGCAGCACCGTGGCAAGTGTTACCAGGAAGGGTGTTGGCAGTAAAGCCAGTTTATAAAGGAATGCAACAAAAATGAAAAATGTATAAAGTACTACATAATTATTTTAAAAAGGGAACGCCAATAAATAGAAACAACCAAGTACAAATGGAGTTACCAATAAACAGTGACTTATTAACTGCTCAGAGCTAATTGGGCTCTATGTAGAGATGCCGGAACATGAAGCAATGTTCAGTTAAAAAGACAGCATGTGGGGACAGAAATAAAGAAATTGGTTAACATTTAAAAACTGGCAAAGGACATAAAGAAAGGCAGGAAAGGTCAGATTTGAGTGTCTGTTTTGAATGACTTAAAACGTGATTTGGGGTTGCTCATAATACAGGAATAGCTTTATAATGCATTAGTTGTGTGTACGTTGTACCTATACATCCTGTTTTATAATTTATTTTATTTATTTAAAAGTTGGTAACCGTGAAAGGCACACTGAGCCAAGGCTCATTTCTAGGTGCAACCTGGGGAAGGGGGGGAAGGAAAAACAAAGCAAGCAACAGTTACAAACTAAAGTGCAAGAACAGCAGTATGAAGTGCAATACAGTGGCAACAATAATGATATGACTATAGTGAGGGCAATAAAACAGTAGTACTGTGCATTGATGTCAGTTACTTATTACAAATGTACGAAGGGAGGGGGGTAAGACTGGGTTGGATTTGAGTAGGGCAAGGAACTCGGGAAGGAGGGATGGTGAGGCAAAAGAGAGAGAACAGTAGGCTTGGGGAAAGGTGGTGGAGGAAAAGAGGTGGGGGAGGGAGTTAGAGGGAAGAGATACAGGAACAAGTAGTTGGGAGGGTGGCTTTAGCAGCCACTTTAGGGATAGTAGGGATGTGGTGTGACGAACAAGAGAGAGCTGATTCTATAGAAATGGAAGATGGTAGGAGAAGGCAGCCATACCAGCGCTAGAGTGAGGGCGTGGAATTGAGAAGGAACAGGAGTCTCTAGAACAAAGAGGTAGGAGGAGGAGGGAGCAGAGGGGGAGAGGAGAGAGGATAGATAGGAGGAAAGGGAGGTGAACCAGTATTGACCAATAAGGGAGGAGCAGGGCAATAGAAAGATTGGAGTAGAGGGAGCAGTGATATGTGCAGGGGAAAGCGACAGAAGGCATTTCATGGAGTGTCCAGTCTAGTGAGGGTGGAAGGAGAGGCTGCACTGTAAACCACATCCACATAGTCAAAAAATGAGAGGATCATTTTGACAGGCAGGTCCTTCCAGACATTTGAGGGGAGGCACTCCTTGTTGAGATAAAGGATGACTAATTTGGGGCGAAGCTTTGAGTGAATTGCATCTATGTGTATCGAGAAGCCCAGGTTACTATCAAGCCGCACACCGAGGTATTTATAATTGTGAACTACCTCCAGCTGGGTGCCATCACGGGTGGGGAAAACAGGGAGGGGCGAGAGCCTAGCTAGCATTTGGCAGGAGCCAAAAGTCATGGATATTGTTTTCTTGGTATTTACTTTTAAAGATGGTTGGCTTGAAACCACCGTAGAATGTTATGAAAGTTGCGTTGGAATGAGGATACTACCATTGATATAGAGCAGGCAGATGCGTAGATGACTGTGTGTATATGGAAGGAGACACAGATGGATAGGGGGTCATTTAGAAAGACAGAGAAGAGAATGGGGCTCAGAATACAGCCTTGGGGCACTCCTGCGAGAATGGGGGTGATAGTGCACCACCCATCTGCACAGACTGCTGGTGTTTAGACAGATAAGAGTGGAACCACTTAACTGCAGGAGTGGAGAGACCAGCTGCAGCCAGCTTGTTTAAAAGGAGTGGGTGTGATACTGAGTCAAACGCCTTTGCAAGATTTATAAAAATAGCAGCTGTAATGAGACCCTGCTTCATCCCTGTAAGGACTGAGTCAGTGACACGGAGAAGGGAGGTGGTAGTGGAGTGGTTGTCCGTAAACCAGACTTGAAAGGGGATAGGAAGGAAGAGGAGTCAAGGAAATCGACTAAGTGATTCCTGTAGTTTAGCAAGGGAAGGAAGGAAAGAGGGAGATAGGTCTGTAGTTTCCAGGAGATTAAGTAGGTCCAGGAGTACCTTGGGGGTTTCCAGGCAAGGGGGACAGCACAGAGAGAAAAGGAGAGGTTCAAAAGGTGAGTGAGTGGAGGAGAATAGCAGGGGCTGATATGTGGAGAAGTTTGGGGTCTAAGCCATCCAGGCTGTATTTAGAGGGATTGAGAGATTTGGAGGCATGTAAAACTTCTTGAGAGGTGATGGGAGGGAAGTGAAACCCAGCAAAAGAGGTGGGTTGGGGAGGGGGATTGCTCAAGGCAAGAGAGGGAGCAGCACAGGTTATGAAGAATTTGTTGAACAGGGAGGTGACAGCAAGGTGGTCAGAGACCAATGAGCCACCTGTGGGGGATGGGGGAGGGCAGGCTGGGGTGTTGGGTCGAAAGGGGAGTGGATTACTTTCCAGAAATTGAAAGGGGAGTTTAGGTTGGACTGTAGGTTTGAGTTGAAATAATGGGCCTTAGCAACATTACTGGCCTTGGTGCAGGAGTTTCTGAGGGATTTTGTAATGCTGGTGGTCAGAGTCAGAGGCCTTGAAACGCTGCAAGCAAGGTCCCTTGATTTGCATAGCTCAAGGAGGTCAGATGTAATCCAGGGGTGGTGGGAGTGCTTTACTCTGGTTCTTTTGACTGGGGAGTGGGAATCCCAGTAGTGAGTGAGGATGGCGGTGAAGTGAGATAGGGATGAGTCTATGTCTTGGGCAGAGTAGACCGATGACCAGTCAGTGGAGGCTAGTTTGCTCAAGAGAGAGTCGGAGTTAAGTGTCCTAAGGGATCTGTGCCAGATATATTTTCGGGGTGGATTTCAGAGGTCGGGTTTTCCAAATAAAATAGGTGAGGCAGTGATCACTGAAAACATTAGGAAGCACTCCAGCAGATGAGATTCGGTGGGAGTGACAGCACAGTACCCAGTCCAGGAGGGAGGGGTTTGAGGAGTGGGGGTTTAGTCTGGTGGATTTGGAGAGTAGTTGGGAGAGGTTCAAGGATTCGATGGAGTGCTGGATAGGCTTAGTGTCTGGGGTGAGCCAATTTAGGTTAAAACCACTGAGTAGAATAAGTTCTCCGGTGACAGAGAGGGAGACATATGTGGAGAGGGAGTTAAGGGGGAGGAGGTAGGACTCTTTGGGGAGGCATAAAAGACTGACAGAAATGGGGAGGGTGGAGAGGAGGGAGAGCTTAAGCAGCAAGAGCTTGTGGGAGGAGGGAGAAGCTGCTTTGAGGGCAATTGAGCAAGAAATGTTGTGGTGAGTATATATATAGCGACACCACCTAATTCTTCCTGCATACTGTATTTGTTGTTGCACTTCATCTTTGGGCTGTTTGCACTATCATTTGCTTGACCTATGTTACTGGTTAAATACTTGATTTCAGTTTGTGTTTTGTGTAATCGGAATGCTTTTCTCTCATCCTCTCTGTATTCATATTGCTTATGCTTTATACTGTTCCATGTATCGTATTACTTCTCATGTAACATCCCAGGTCATACCTGAAAATTAGTGCACTTGGCACCTAATGTACTCACCTGGTCTATAAAAGCTAGTAGATAGATAGCTAGATAGACAGGCAGACAGACAGACAGGTAGAAAACAACATGGGATTTCATGGCCACAGTGAACACAGCATATTATAAGTGGCCTCAGTAGCCCCAGATAACTCCATGTGCAGTTTCTGGAGCTAATACAAGCTTAATAATTTTGCACCCTTGGAGATTCAGATATTAAAGGAATTAGATTCTAAAGCTGGTTGAATGAGAGGACAATACAGTCTACACAGCAGAGTAGGTGGTGCATGCCAGAATAACAGGAGAATCTCAAATGTAAATTGTACTTATTTATTAAAAAAAACAGACAAACAACTTGCAGCGGGCCTGCACGGGAAGGAGGATCAAGCGTCTCACAGGATGCTCTCCCTCTCTGGGTAGGGAGGATTGTGTCTCCCTGCTGCAATCCCCACCTGGGTGACCATGGTGCTGTGCAGCATAGTATCCTGACATGTTCAGGAGTGGGGGCATGTGAACATCTGAGCACTCTTGTTAGGTGGTGCTAATAGGCATTATGTTGCATCATCCTAGGGAGCAGGGTTTGTAACTAAGAAGATGTTGACTGGTAGGATGAAGTCCAGTCCACTCCTTACAACCACTGCAAACCTTATTCCCCTGACTTTGGGCTTCCCACAGGCTCTGTCTGCTGGCCAGATAAATAATACCCCTTTCCCTCAGACCCTGTGCTGGAATTTATAGAGGACCCTGTTCTAGAGGATAATCACTGAGAATCCCCCCAGGAGGAAATCTGTGGGGGGGAGGGCATCAGGGCTGGCCAGGCAGGATCTTTTTTCTTTTTTTTTCTAATATCTGTTTTTCCTCCTGGGAGCCCTGGCAGGTGGCTGCAGTCCATCCTTGCGGAGAGACTCACTCTCTGGCTCCTTGTGTCCCCATATCGCCGACCCCGGTGATCCCCCGTGGATTGCCCCCTGTGGTGGGGCCAGGGAGGAGGGCGCTGGCCTCCCCCCCCCGCCACACCCAATCCAGAAACCGGGCTCGACCCTGCAAACGTAGGAGCCATCACGGAACCTGCCAGACTCCATTTCCACTTTTTCTCCTCGTCCCCCCTCCCTACCGACATGATGACGTCGACATTTGTGTCCCGACCCATACTGCCCTCCAGCCGCTGCCAGAGGGCAGTCATCGAGCGAGATGACAGGTCTTCCTCCCCCCGAGAGAGGAGAGGAGAGTAGAGTAGTCCTCCTCCGGACGCTCAATCCTCTCTCACCCCTGCCGACCCCCAGTGGCCTGAGCTCGTTCCTGAACCCGGGTGGCCGGCGTAGTGCGAGGTGTGGCATCCAGCGCCTGAACCCTCAGTACCACCGGGCTGGCCCATACCAGGCAGGGTCTTGGAGAGAGTGCAGAATATGAGACTCACTGGTCGATTAGGAGGCACTTGGCTGTGGTGGAAGGAGGTACTTCTGGACATCCAGGGGGCATAAAAAGAATTTGAAAACCTCACTGAACAGAACAGGTTTTCTCATTAAACTGGACAAATATAAATGTCATGTTTTTTTGTAAAGTTTTATACATACAGTACCATATATAAGTTGCATATTTTTTCCAGGTATGAAATGAAAGGTCTTTCTTTATTACACTCAAGGGAATTGTGTGATATATCTGATAAAATTCTGCTATTTGTAGCCATAATTTTGCATCAGATTTATTTTGTACGTAATTTTACATTTGCAGTTTTTTTCAGTATTTTTTTTTTTTCTTTCTCAAAAGTAGCTGAAGTTGAATGTCGAAGCCACCATATGAGGCCATGGTCCCGAAACTGACAGAGGAAGCTTTTACATAAACCTTCCTCAACAAAGACGTCTAGTGGTACTGGGATATTTGGTGTAATTCTAAAGAAAAAGAAGTTGATTTGGGGGATGCACCTTTTTTATTGTCTTATACTAGAGTATTTGCCGGATCATCATGTCATGGGAGGACAAGACTGAGTATTTGACCCGTCCTTCCTATGGGCAAAAGATCTGATTTATATTTATAATTATAACTGACAAATTGAAGTTTTTGGGAGGAAGCAAAACATTAATCTCTCATCTTTCGAGGTAAATGCCCAGAAAAAGCCAAGGAAAAACATATATAAATGTTTTTTGGCCTAAGCAGGATTTTTCGCAGTGAAAGAAGTATCCAGCTGTCTTCTCCTCTATGATTGTCTTTGTAGATTCTTCAGTTGCAGAATTTCCCTTGGAGCTGCAAAATGCTAGGGGAATACGTTTTTGTTTCGACTTGAAAAGATTACAGTTGGAAGTCCATGTTCTGTATTTTAGAGGGTAAACAAAGCATGCTGGTGTCTCTTTACTTAATGTCCCCTACTGGCTTAGGAACTAGATCATGTTTATAAATCTCATTTCCGAAGGTGCTGTTGTCTTTGTTACTGGATAACAAAGAAACTAGTCTGCACGGGCGACTGAGAAATAATAATATATCTTTGGGATGCATGGTGCCAATATATAGGTCTTATGTCAGGCCATATTTGGACTATGGCTTCCAATTGTGGAGTCCATATACAAAGAAGGAGATGGGGAGGGTGGAAAGAGTGCAGAGGAGATATACTAAGATGATAGGAAATTTAAATAAATATGAGTACAGTGAGAGATTACAGAGAACAGGACTGTGTATGTTGGAACAAAGAAGGGAAAGAGGTGATTTAATGATGATGTTTCAAATAATAAATGAACATGAGTTAGTAGAGGAAATGGGTATTAAAATGAAAGAAAGGTTAAAGGGGTTGAGAAGTCACGATAAACAAATCAAATTAAAGACCGTAAAGAAAAATGGTATATATTATTCTTTTGTTACTAGAACAGGGAGAGTATGGAATACGCTGCCAAGAGATGTGGTGGAGAGTAAAACACTGGAAGAGTTTAAAAAAGGAATTGATAAGTTTTTTCTTGGGGAGTAATGGATGTGGACCCACTATAGTGGGGAACAGTTCACATGGAGCTATTGGTCTTCTACTGTTCTATACCAAGTATAAAAAAGATTTTAAAGATGCAGTGCTCTGTTGTAGTCTACGTTCATGTATTAAAAAAGAATAAAAGGTGGCGTTGGCACCCACAACGATGTCAACTTGGGCAGGGGACAAAGGCAAGAGGAGAGAGGCATGCTGGTGAGAGGAGGGCATAGACAGAAGGAAAGATTAGAAAGTATAAAATAATTGTGTTTGTGAGAACAGACTATGACTTTTCTGTTATATTTAACAAATTTCAGCTCATGTGGTCTTTCTAAAAAGTAAGCTGTTTTGTTGAGATTAGCAGTATTTAAAAATGTCATAAGACCTTTTATATTGTGTGCGTTCTGATAGGTAGGTCATTAATCATATGCACCTGTCACCAAACAGTATGCCATCTTGGTCCCAGTTCCTCCTAAACACATTGAACGCATACAGTAACTTCATGTGTGAATGCTGTGTGAGCTGGCAGTGAACGGACTTGCATTTGCAAAGTCATTCAAATGTTGGATTGCATAGAGAGTGATCAGATTTCCTACCAGGAAATGCCCGCTAGTGTAAACAAAGCAGCGCACAGCTAAAATAAATGGTCTTGCGCTACTTGAAAACTAACCAAATTAGCTTTAAAATGAGGCAGAGGGTAGCAAGTTCATTGTAGCGCTCCTCCCTTCCAGCTGCAGACATTTTCAGGCAGAGTAATGCTGGACTGAGGTGTAGATACGGGGCAGTATATTGGCTGGGTGGGAGTGGGGGTGTGACAGCTGGAGCTCTGGTGCTGGATGGCCCTGTTGGATAAGGGAGCAAAAAAGCTGTAAGGCCCACCCGATGGTCCACTGGGTGGCACATTGGTCTCTCGTGCCATGGCCTTGGTTTGGAAGCCAACTGGGGCACTGGGTCGGGCAGCCGAGGGCTAGGTTGGTGCTGCTACATGGCAGTGCTTCCAGTTGGTGAGGGTAGGCTCTGCCGGTCCTGTCCCCACAGCCCAGGAAGCTTCTCTATTCTGCAAGATGTCACTGTAAGCATGTGTGGCTTGCAGAGTATGACTGCCGAGAGGCAGGTGAAGTGGGAGGGGCTTCTTGGAGAAAACCTAAAAAATCCTATGTCTCCTCACTACCAAGAATGATCGCTGCTGGTGCTCACGGGCCCCATATCAAGTGGATCCTCACTGGTCTTGATGGCGGTGGGGCAGCAGATGGGGCTGAGAGGTCAACAGCTATGGGCTGACATAAAGGAGCAAGTGGCATAATGGGAAAAAAAAGCTGGATTAAAAAAAAAGAAGTGCAAGGTCTCAACAAATAAGTAAGTTGATGCGCTGCTGGTAAAGTGACAGAACAACAATTGTGGTTTTTCCCTTTTAATTATTTATATTATATTTATTAACATTTCTATTAACAATGAATAGTCACAACAGCAGACAACTGCAGGGCCTAATTTAATAGTGGCAGTATAGCCTAGATATTAGAGGAATGAGCTTGGTACTTCCAGCAGACCTGGGATTGATTCCCACAACCTCCCCTTGTGTTACTGTGTGACACTGAGCAAGTCGCTTCACCTTCCCAGTACTCCCAGGCACTAGTGGACCTAGTGGGCCTTACCCAGTTACCAAAACAAAAAAGAAAAAATTTACTACAAGAATCTGTTTTACATTGTTACAGTTCAAAATACGGATTTACTATGGAAGACTTGACGTGAAAAATCCTGAGTGTCAGGAGCCCAACACGGAGTGCCTGACACTCAGTATCCCGACACTCGGGATTTGTGGCAAAGGTTTTTTTATGTTTCAGGGGGCCTTGTCCCCCACACCCCCACCTTATTATTGACTGCAAACTCCACCATGGTCAGATCCCGAGTGTCGGGCAGTCGGTGTCGGGCTCCTGACACTCGGGATTTTGCATTTCAGTCTTTCATAATACTCCCCAAGATACACAGTTAGCAGGTTTGTTTATTCTAAAAAGAGCCAATAAAGAAGAAACCATCTTTAAGGTACAAAGTTTGTCCCTTTTAAACTATACCTTGATGTCCAATGGCACCCCCTTCCTGTGTCCAGTAGCACACCACAGATCATTCTTACTCCCTGCCCTGGTTTTATAACAATGGCAGGTACCAACCCTCTGTTCACCTCTTCAGCTGGGTGCTGCCTGACTCAGCAAACTATTGTAGTGATGTAACAGTGGGAATGTTGATACAGTAGTTGCAAGACACCATGGTTTTCAAAGAGCTATCTCACAAATACTATAGTGGTACATCCGCTAGTATACCGATATAGTAGTCTGCATGAGTCAGATTGCAGTCGGAGGAGGAGATGAGGGTTGGGTTTGTGCTGGCTGTTGTTGCAGTAGTGGGGTGAGAGCTTTTTGTGCTCTGGAGATATCGCTGGATACCAGGGACAGTCTGCATGGGGATCGGCATAAGTACATGATGCCACTGAATGCGAGGGCATATTTGAAAAGGAACAGGGAAAGGGAGGAGTGCCACTGGACACGAGGGAGTACATGTAATGGTATGGGGAGATAGAATAGGTGGTACTGGATGCCAGAGAGTACTTGTAAAAGAACAGGGAGAGGGAGGGGTACCACTGGATGCAAGGAGGGGCTTGAAAATGGACAAGGAGAGGGAGGGAGGGGGTCACATGGAGCCCCAATTGAACCCCAGAGTGCGCTTAGATTGGGACAGGGAGGGGGTGACAGTGGACAGCACTGAGTTCTCTGGATGAGGAAAATGAACTCTATGTGGAGAGTAGAATGTTTTATCTTACTTCGAGGAAGGCTCTTGCAGCAGGCCACACTGGAAGGACTACGCTGCCAAGCACTAGGACCACATGGAAAATTTCTAGCTAGCAGTCTATCATGGGGGACCACTCACCGCCAACATCAGTCAGCTGATGTCAGCCTAGCCTATACAGGTGGGCGGTCCCCCGCACCTACCTCAGTTCTTTTCCCACCATCAACCCGTGCACATCGGGCCTTAGCGGATGCCACAGCTACAACAGATCGCCATTTCCCACGCTTACCCTCTTTTTTAATTTTCATTTCTTTCAGTGTAAAACATTGGATTTTCAGTGTTCTTTTCGACAAGTTTATGTCATCTACACTCCAGTGCTTCTGCCGCTGTGCACTGGCTTGCTCTGCCAGAACCAGGGCTCCCTAGACCATCTGGACCTCAATTCCCTGCATCTCCATGCGTGGCTCCTGCAGACCTAGCTTTGGGGTATCCTCTAGGGTCACAGATGTTCTGGTGGCTACCAGGAAACCCTCCACCAGGGCCACTTATGCTATGAAATGGAAGAGCTTCTCCATTTGGGCCGCTGCCCACCATTTTGGATCCTTTCATCTGCCCAGTGAATCAGGTGTTGGAGTACCATCTTTCCATTTTGGGTTCTGGCTTGGGGTACTCCTCACTCAAGGTGCACCTTTCTGCCATCTCTGCATACCATGCACCTATCGAGTGCAAAGCTGTTGCCCAGCTTGAAATGTCCCGCACATTTCTGCGGGGCATTTTACATCTGAAGCCTCCCATTCGGGACCCAGTTCCTGTATGGGACTTTAACTTTATGATGCAGAAACTCACTTTACCTCCCTTTGAACTGACGCAAGTTGGAAGCTGTGCTTTCTGTCATGGAAAGTACTGTTTTTAGTTGCTGTTACTTCTGCTCGAAGGATTTCCGAACTACAGGCTCTTATGTGTAAGGAGCCTTATTTGGTTTTTCACAAAGACAGCGTGTCTTTGTGTACTAATCCTATGTTTTTACCTAAGGTGATGTCTGAGTTTACTTTAAATCAATCCATCCACCTGCCAGTTTATTTTCCCGAGTATTCCAGTCAGGGGAAGTCATTGCTCCATACCTTGGATGTTCATAGAATGTTGTGGTACTTACTATACGAACCACACAAAGCTTTTTCAGAAAACTGACCAGTTTGTTTCTTTTGCCCCCAACAGAGAGGGCACTCCTGTTTGCAAATAGTGTTTGTCTAAGTGGTTAGTGAATTGCATTGTTTATTGTTACCGCAAGTACAACAAACCCCTTCTTGGGGGTGGTTAAAGGCCATTCAACCAGGGGTATGGCTGCCTCCACAGCTTGTTTCAGAAATGTGTCTGCTGTGGACATATGTGCAGCTGCCACCTGAAGTTCTGTCCACACTTTCACAAAGCATTACAGTCTGGACATCGCCTCTTGGCACAGGGCCAATTTCAGCCTGGCTGTTCTTCAGGGCCTTCTCTCCTAGTACAGTTATTTAAGCAATAAGGCACAACAGGGTTTGGGTTATTGGGGGATTTACCCACGCCTTGTGCGGTGTGTCATGAGGCACAGCCGAGTGACTTAACCACACAAGAAGTGGGTTAATCCCCCAATAACCCACACCCTGGAGTGCCTTATTGTGATTATACAATAGACCCATGTGTAAAATAAATTTTAAATGTGTTTAAGTATGTTTTTTATAAATGCCATTTCTCAGTTGTGGGTTATTACAGGATATACCACGGTCATGTGATGTGTTTTGACCAATGAGGTTACAGGATTTTCATACCCCATTGTATAAGTAAAAACTTACCATAACAGTAGATCTTTGAGAGAAGCTATTGCAGCAGGCCCTGCTATCCTTTCCCCTGCTGCTCTTTGTCTTTCACACTGCTTCTGCCTCTCTTTTGGCTCTCATGAAACCTCCTCAGTTTTCCTTCAGCTGCCCATATGGGGTCTTCAGTGAGAGAACTGAGGTAGGTGTGGGGGACTGCCCATTTATATAGGCTAGGCTGACATCAGCTGACTGACGTCAGCGGTGGGCGGTCCCCCATGACAGACTGCTAGCTAGAAGTTTTCCGTGTGGTCCTAGCACCTGGCAGCTTAGTTCTGCTGGTGTGGTGTGGTGTGCTGCAAGAGCCTTTCTCGAAGATCTACTGTTACGGTAAGTTTTTACATAACTGTACTGTTTGCCTCTCCATGATATAAAAATCCAAGGATCAATTATTTTACTCTTGTGCCCTAAAAGAAAATGAAGCTTTTGGCCTAAATTGCCCTCTTGATGAAAATCAAAAGCTAGAGAGGCATTTTTGGAAGAGGGAGGGGGGTGTAGCTGTTGCTGACTCTGGACCAGATTGTCAAAGGTCATGTGAAAAGTCCACATGAGCCTTAGAAAAATGGATGCTGTCTATGGGAATTCTTCTGCTTCTCCCTGATGGTAGCAGTAAGCCCCCAACAGGGATATGCTGGATGACAGTGAATCAGAGGAGAGAGCCTGGATATGGACCCCTGCAAGCAGACAGTGAGCCCAGTTGGCAGCTGGGATGCCTTATGGAAAAACCCAAAGGAATGGAACAGCAGAGGCAGGTTAGGAGCAAAAATAAAGTAAATCCCCCCAAAAGTCTAAAGGTCTCACACAGCTCGGAGAAAATCTAATTAGTGGCATCAAATGACATCACCCAGCATCTGGCACAGTTGTAGTTTGCTATTACAGTTTTGTTTAACTGGCCCATGTCTGTATGCCAGCGGCCAGTTGAAAAGTGATAAAATCTTGCACGAGATGTATATATGTTATTCCTGGATGGCTAGAGACAGTAATGTACACGTCCAGTGCACCCGCCACAGGCTTGGGGTAACTGATGGCAAATCTCATTTCAGGGCTACATACATTAAACTTTTACCACTTACTTGAACTCTGGATTTGGGGTGAGCTCCCAGGCGCTGGCTACACTAGACACAAAACATGGGTTAGCAACATTAAACATCCATTTCATTACAGTAACCAGTATCCACAATGCGGGAATACAATCTGAAACTGGGATCCTTTTATTTTGCACATTTCATTTAGTTTAGCCTGCAGGCAGGCTAGCGCTCACAATTTGAAGGCTTTGTTTAAAAACCAGTTCCTAACACTCAGGGTTTTATCCCCATGGGCCATCTCTTTGAAGGTATTAAATGTTCTGTACTTAAGTGCGTCAGTAGATAGAGTGCTATTTCATTGCAGCTAAATTTCATCAGGCTGCAGCAGCAATCAAATCAGGGACAGCAACTAGAAATCTCAGGTACTTTAAATCCTCAGCTTCTGGCTGCGTTCAGGTATATTTAGCATGCTGTGCATTCAGCACACATTTTTTTACATTTCAGCGTTCTTCCAGTTTCACACAGAGCATCTTTGCCCTGGCACAAGCATTAACCTTTATTCAGAAAGGACCCACTGAGGTCCAGCTTTCACTGAAGGGTCAGCTGTGGCATTGACCTCCGTCCTCCACAGAACCGCAATCCAGGGGCATGTCCCCACACTCTCCCTTGCTCAACGTCATAGTGCGGGGGCGTGTTCCTTACTTCTGACATGAAAGAATCGGCTAGCAAAGTTTATCGGGGGCAAAATATGATGCCTTGTAGCAAAATTATCACAAAATATTCAATGGTGAATATGGTGGGGACTGATGTACATGGACCGTTACCATGGAAGCAAAGTTTCAGGGCAAGAAAGTGACAAAATCACTTTAATGTAACCACTGATGTACTGCCATTTCACTGGATGGTATTTATTTTATGTATAACTTTTCTTAAAATGCAATAAAATATAATTAAAAAAAAAAGAAGATGGCTGAGAGGTGTTATCTGCACTTGAACCTTGGCGCATATTTTAACTGTAGATAGCTACTGTAGATTAGAGAAATACAAAAAGATTGGCTGGCCCGTCGGCGCAGCGGTTGGATTTCTGCTTGTGACGCCGGCGACCCGGGTTCAGAAACGGACTAGGGTCGCTGGAGGGCCAGCCGGGGGAGAAGGATGGAGCGTCCTAGGGACTGCTCTCTTTCTCCGTGGGGGAGGGTGGGGATGTGACCGGAGCATTGGCGACCCCTGGTGGAGGCCAGGGGACACCTAGCTACCGGCACTGGTACGCACAGGAGGCGGGGCAGATGGTGGCGTCATTGCACGTCCCAGCCTCCCAGAAAGAAACCGAAAAGAATTAGCCCCAGCCGCTCTAATGAAGCCTACCACGGTTACTTGCTCCAGGCCAGTCCTCCTCCATGTTCCACGCCTGCGCATGCAAGGAGTGCCGAGTCCTGCCGTTGGGGAAGCCACTGGTATTGAGGGCCGAGGCCGCTAGGGGAGAAACTAGTGGTCCGCGACCAGGCCGAGAAGGACACCTGGCGGCTGGCAGGCTAGGGGGATAAAGACTAAATGGGAAAAAAAAAGAAATACAAAAAGATTCTTACTATATAATGTTAAAAATACCAGAACAGAGCCAGGCTTTGGATCATGGTAAGGGAACGCTAAAGGGCTGTTCAGTAGTTCATTACTGGTAATAACTGTTCTGAGCTCTTTTAAAAGTGAGGGACTACACAGCAGCAATTTGAAACATTTTATTTCTTGTTGCCAAGGGTTACCCAGATCAGGTGCCTCATCAGATTATGACATGATGGTACGCTTCTTGCACAGCCCAGTCCAGTCTGGGTTATATGTTTCTCCAGATGGCCAATGGCCAATCCAGGAGCCTCTAAAGGTCTTTTTCAGCATGGTCACATTACTTCCTCCCCAGACCAGTCTCATCATGCATGTAGTGATCTCCCTGGAAAGCAGGCCAGTGCTGTCAGATCTCTTTTTGCTAGCCAGTTTGTAAAACTGTCATGTCCTTCATTTCTGAAACATTTTTTATCCTTGAGGAAAACTAAACTGGCAAGTTGGTGGGGGACTTCTGGATATGAAGGGCTGTGTTGTGAGGGGACTGTAAGTAATAGTATGATGAACTCAAATATACGGTATTGTGCAGGATTTTGTTTCATGTTGTGTTCCTATAGTTTGCTGTATATGGATAGCCACTTGTTCCATGGGTAAATAATGACTCGCTATTGCCGTTGTTTGTATGGTTGTGAACTTGTGATTTTGAGACATCGATCTGCCATTGGTCTATTGCTCTGTTTGGGTTTTTAGTGAGGTAGAATGAGGAGCGTTAGATTGATTTTTTTAGGTAGACGCCCCCCATACAGTTCGCTTTTAGTACTTCATCGTTTTTCTGGTAAACCGCATTCTGTTTGATGCCATAGTTATTCACATGCAGGACTGGTAGGAGGAGTCACTGGCAGTCTGTTTTCCGAGTGCTGCTAGTCTGGACGGGGACCGAAAGTTACAGCACGTGTCGTGTGAGATGCTACCTGGGCTTGGATCACTGTTGGGTGGAGGTGAACGGGTGACAGATCTAAGTGGTGAGGTGGAGCTGCTGCCTGGGCCCATTCAGTGTATTTGAAGAGGAAGCGGGGTTGGAACCACATGGAATTAAGTATGAGTGTATTTTTAGTGTGAGTGTTTAGCTGAATTGGAGTAGTTAGTTGTGTGTATGTGTACTGTATATACTGTGAGAGGCAGGGTTGTGGTTTAGTTGTGGACGGGGTGATAATGTGAATTTGGGAGGTTGTTTTTAAGTCTAGCAGCTGCAGCTATGTTTGTAGGTGTGGCCATGGATCCCCTAAGTTTAGCTACTTCTCATCCCAACTGCATGACCTGCGCCCCTTTCAAGACCATCCCTGCCCAGAGTTGATTTTCATTCGTGCAGGGAAGAGGGGATCGAGAGGAAGTGATGTGGTCAGTGGCTGGGTATGAAGGGTGCTAACGAGGGGGATGTTATTAGGTTTGTTAGGACCAGGAGACACCCTAGGGCAAAATGGGACCTAGTGAGAGGTGATGCATGTTTGGTTCCCATACCCATGGAGCCCACCAGACTGAATGGGCAAGTAGCCATTAGGCCAGCTGCCTCGCTCTGTTCCCTGTGAGTGATGCTTTGCAGTGCGAGATCGATGAGTAAAATGACTGCCATTATGGCAGATTTAATTTCGGTTTCCTCAGTTAAGTAAGCAATAAGGCATGAAGGGGTGTGTGTAAACCATATCTTACCGCACGGCCAGGGGTGTAATAAGGCACAAGGCTGAAGGCCAAGTGACTTCAGCTGCTGTCTATGCTGCAAAATATGGTTTACACACACCTCTGAGTGCCTTATTGCGCTTATAAAATTGGCTTCTATTTTTTTTACTTTTGACTATTGGGAAAAGCATGTTTATATGTAGAAAAAATAGATTTACTTGTGTGCATTTGTGATAAAATAGTCCTTCTGCCAACTGCAAGTGATGTCATTGATTATGTCATTGTATTATTGCCTACTTTCTTCTTCCTGTTTTTTTTTCTCTGTTGTTCTCCACATTCAAGATGTGGAATGTTTATCATAGAATACATGGATTCAAAATTCTGCTCAGTTCCACTGTCAGAATGTTTATCTCCCAACACACTGTACACACAGACAACAAATGCCTTTGTTACAGCCAGAGATTCAGTTACCTCACTGTCAGGGAAAGAAGAAGAGAGTTCCCTGATAAGCCGGTGAAGATAGAAGGGAGACTTTTCACTGTCAGCAAAGAAACATTTGTAGTGAAAACTATAAACAATACTTATTGTTTCTAATTTGTATATGTATGTAAGGAGAGTGTGATAATCAGGGAAACATTTAATTCACTTGTTTTATTTAAGGTAGTTTTATTTTTAGGACCAAATTGAATTTTTTTTTACAGTGTAAAGGTAGCAGCCATGTTTGTGGTGGAAGATCAGTTCTGGCAGTAGGGGCTAACTGAAATGCCTGTGTTCCAAATGCCCATTGATCTGTGTTGCAGACTCTTCACTCCTGAACAGTCCTTTTTTTAACCATGTGTAAACCATATTTTACACATAAACAAGAGCCAATCAGATTACATGATTTTACGCTGCCATTTTATAATCTGGTTACATCACAGAGACCTGGCTGAGTGGTGATGCCGGACCAGTTTTGGAAGCAGCGGTCCCAGCTGGATTCTCCGTGGTACAGTGCCTGTGTGTGGGGGGGTGCTATCTGTTTTAGATCTCAGTTGAAGTTCACTGTGAACCCATTGGGTGAGCTGCCCATCTCTGCTGACTGTCCAGGTGGAAGTTAAAGATTTGATGGTACTTATCGTTAGAGTAGTGGATTAGCACTGGCATTCTGGCTAACATTAACAATGTCAATAAAACAGGCCTAGGCAACCTACTCCTCAGCATGCAGCAGGAAATGATCAGTGTGCCTTTCCTGGTCAAAAAATTACCAATAAATAGGAGGAAACAGAGAGTGAAAATGGGTATTGCATAGTATTATAGCAAAGAAAAAATGGTGACCTTCAATCACCTTGTTTCAGAAGGAATTTTTTTTACCTTCTGTTTTGTGCAGGTAGTATGAATTGTGCAGAATAAAGAACACAATTGTTTTTAAAAAGTGGGATTCAAAAGCATCTGAAATGTGAACCGTCCCTTTCCACCTCCATAAACCTGTTTAAAAGGTCACAAATAAACACACAGCTACATACAGTAGCTGGGAAATGAGGAGTTTGTACGTGGTTATATTATAAATCACGGTCTTGGAATACAGCTTAGCATTGGGATGATAAATAGAAGAGAACTGAACAGAATAGGATCCTTGCCATAAAAATGTATGTGCAGGGAAAAAAAGATGCAGCCTTAGGTTTGAACTCTTGCACACGGGTGCCACCTGTCCACCACCCTACACAATGCTGGATGTGCTGTGATAGTAAGCTAAAATCTGCCATCTCAAATGTTTTTTTTTTTTTCCTTCAATTAGAAAAGGGCTTTGTCTAGCTGGATCAGCAGCACTGCTGATTCATTGGTTTGTCAGTCATTAGTGTGGGGATACTGGGAGGATTCTGCAATGGTGGAGTGAGACAATTGCACTGGAACCTTGCAGACCACAGCAGTTCTTTTAACACAGTTTATTTTCAGCAGATTTCTGCTGGTCCCTGGTTATATGTAAATGTTTAGCTGTCAAAATAGTACTTTACAAATGCCCATGTACAGTGAATTAGGAGATAACAAACTCTGCAAAGCTGTTGCCGGAAAACATTGAATGAGAGTTAAGCTCTTGTGAGACCAGCAAAGATGAGGCACAGTATCAACAGCATTTATCACAGTCCGGGAGCTCATTGGCTGCCATCCAACAGCCCTGCAATCCAGATTTGCTGCTGCTGAAATACAAGATAGGCAGAAGGGTTGTAGGTTAACAGAAAAGGCTGGAATTTGGAAGGCTGACCCATCACTGGGGCCCACTGAAGACAGTGGATATCATTTTTCCCCTCTTGGTATCAGGAACGCTAAATATAAAAACAGCACTAAGGTCAAGAGCTCAGCTATGGAAGTAGCAAGCTCTTTATTTGCTCTGTAATTGAAATAGGGGATACGGAGAGGAAGAGAGGTCACGGGGCCATCTACTTGATGGAAGTATTCCTGATATTGTAAAAGCCTACAGTCATGGTTGAATAGGGTTTTCTACAGTTTTAATGTAAGATACAGTGAGCCTGCCAGGATGTCACAAAATACTGCAGCATTTTGCAGCAGATTTACTGCAGTAAGCAAGGCAATTCCAATGGCTGCCATGCAGTAACCTGAGACACTCTGTTGCATCCTGGCAGGCTCCACTGTATGCCACATTAGTGAATACCTAATGCATGTGGCTGAGTAGGAGGTCCAGAGGCCTGCTTCCTGGAACATTTTGAAATGCTGCACACCGTGCAAGCCTGACAAAAAATAAGCTGTAATCTTCATAATAATTAGTGGATTTAAAGACTTTACTGGTCCTTAAAACGTATATACTTTAAAGAGAACCAGTCTCGATATTTCATCGAGCTGAGACAGCTAAGCAGAGAGCTCCCTTACCTGAATGGGAGCTCCTGTTGGCATCTGAATAACCCCCTAAAGGAAGGGAAGGGAAGAGATTGTAATGTGTCTCTGAGGGGCTCAGAGCACAATCCTTTGTCACTTCCTTATAGTTGACCGCACCTGCTCTCCAACGTTTTGTGATGTCAGTATAGGGAGAGCACGGGGGTGCACTCCATTCACTTGAATAGGGTGTCTTTCTAGAAGATCCTTTCTGATTTTAAATCAGGTTTTGGCACAGATCAATGCGAGGGTTCAGCTAACAAGAGCTGTATTAGTTGAACTCTAGCATCGATCTGTGTCAAAACCTGATTTAAAATTGGGAAGTGAACTTGTTAAAAGATGCTCTGTTCAAGTGAATGGAGCAGGCCCCCACACTCTCCCCATCCCGATGTCACAAAATGTCAGAGTGCAAGGGGCAGCGACAACTATGAGGAAGTGGAAAGGGATCATGTCGCAAGCTCCTTAGGGGCAAATTACAATCCCTTCTCTTGCTTTAGGGAGTCAACTAAAAAAAGTATTCAGCTGTCCTTAGGAGCTCCCATTCTGGTAATGGAGTTCCCTGCTTAGCATTGTAAGCACCAAGAAAGGTGCTTCTTAATAGTTCTGTATTATTTAAGTGTGCAACTTTTGAAACCATGCCACATCTCTAACGAAATTGGAGTTTAATTCCCATTAATTTCAACTGATGCTACTGGAACAATGTTGTGTGGGGTTTTGAAAGCATAGTGGTAGTCAGTTAAAACATATTGGGTCCGATATGCTTAATGTCCCTGAGAGGGGGAAGAGATTCTGTGACCATCTATTTGATGTAAGTGTTCCTGAAATATCAAAGGCTATAGTTGTGGTTAGAGCTTTTCACGTGCACTACGTCGCACATTCATGCATGCATCGTGATGCCTTTCACACACACACACACACACACACACACACACACTCTCTAACCTTGCAAATGTTTGTGTTGTAGTATTGTGGTATGTAACCCCTAGATGGCGCTATCCCAGGGGCTACTACCCCTGCCTGATTTGCCACTAACAGGTTGAGGGGCCTGGATCCAATGGCGGGTGCCTCCACCCAGAGGTCAGGGTTTGCAATAGTTAAACTAACTTGGTCACAGCCCTCTGGGACACTGCAACCCCCCTTTCTTCCCACTAGTGGCCCACACAATATATCAGAATTACCTTCACAGTATACACTTACCCCCAGGTCTGGTTCCGCACTGGGACCTCCTGTGAAATGAGATACAGTGCAACAATCACAGTACAGTACTTTAACATAGACAAATACCTCAGGCAGTATAACTTTGCTGAAACAAGCAGCTCTGATTTATTTGGGAGATATAACAAGGACAGGGGAAATCAGGTTAATTAGCTTATCACTCTAATAATCTACCTATGGCTGTGCAC
This sequence comes from Neoceratodus forsteri, assembly GCA_016271365.2. Taxonomy (NCBI): domain Eukaryota; kingdom Metazoa; phylum Chordata; order Ceratodontiformes; family Ceratodontidae; genus Neoceratodus; species Neoceratodus forsteri. The sequence goes on along the minus strand of CM057453.1, from coordinate 1,229,360,003 downwards.
TGGCCTATCCCTATCAGTTACTGTCCCTGGGTACCCAAGCCCTAGTGGCTAGTCCAAACCGTGGCAGCTGGTAGGGGCCCTTTCACACAGAGAAAGGAGAATTAAACAGTCAGCAGTACAGTAATTCCATTTGATTTAATGTGGCAATTCAACAGGGAGCGACCCTGAATTAGTACTCACGACCTCCAAATAAGATAGGGTCCTTCAATGTCAGCAGGGCTCACTTGAGAATACAAACCTCTTCACACATCCATATAAAAGACGCACTATACCAGGCAGGCTGCATCTGTATCCCAATCGCAATTACTGCACAATACCCGGGAGAACACACAGCAGATTCAGTTCCTGACAGACAGAGTGTAATTTTCAGCAGTTCCTCCAGTCTTCTACAGGGTGAGCCTGGTTTCTACTCTTCAGAGATCCTTTGATTCTTTTCACAGGACGGATTCAGTCCTAACAAGCTGCAGACCGGAACTCTGGGCCTTACACACGTTTTTTGATTAAAACTGCACACTGAAAAAGCACAGGGCTCCTTCCTTCTTCACTGCCAAAGCTCAACTGAAACTCCAACCGACAAAACCGGGCACTTCCTTTGAGTTCCTCCCAGTTCTTGACTGGATTGGCTGTCACTCACAATAGACTGCTGCTGTTGGTCCAAAAAGGTGCTGAAGTCTAAACTACATCTCCCAGAGTCACTGCCCATACAATCCTCTTGTGGCTGGCTCAGATTATGAGTCCAAGTTCTGATTCGTCAAGGCACCATTTTAGAGCTAGCTTACCCCACACTGATTGGTCCAGTTCAGCAGTTCAAAACTAGAATGGGAACTAGCAGACACAGTTCTGACTGCAAAGAAAGCAGGTTAGACAAACTGTAATTTCATTATTACTGTAAATGATTTCTGGCAAACAGTTACATCTTTCAGATAGGTTCCTTTGCACTCCTAGTGACTGCAAAATGGAGTGAATTGGCAGCAGCTTGAGTGGTACTCAATCAAAGAAACACACAGTCCCCCATACAAACTAATTATGTCTGCAAGCAGACAGCTCTTAAAGAGACAGTACCAGAGGTTCTAAAACACTCACTGATAAATGGCTTAAATGCCAAACACCATTCAGGCTTGAGCATTCAAGCAAGCTCCTGGAAGTCTTTGGGAACCCCCATTTGCAGGGGGTTACACCCTTCCTAGCCTGGGAAAGCTTGACGTCTCGTCAAGCAAGTACCCCCATAAGTTTCAACTGCAACCATATACATTTGCATTAGGCTCGCACATGTAATCATCAGTCAATATATCATTTTACCAAGAACACATTTCTGAAACATTGCAGTACGTCACTCTTTACACAGTATTACATACACATTGTACCATAACTCAAGTTATTACCTCTTGTACCTGAAACCTGAAGAGAGGGGGCCCTTCCCTATCAGTTACCTTGGGGCTGGATGGGGCAAGGGCACCATACTTAGAGGGCAACACAAGTAACTTGGAGTTAGCACTGATGCTCAGTTTGGGCAATGAGCTCGGGGACACATACACTCCTTTATGGACAACATTGAGAGGCAAGTCCACAGGCCTCCCAAGTGAATCATAACTGAGGTGCACCACAGGCTTTACAGCTCGACCAGTCTTTCTAGGGGGAACTGTTATAGTCTCTGCACTCTGAGCCTCATTTTCAGCATTGTCCTCACTTGTCAGGGAGTCTCCATGGGGTAGAGAGGCTAGAACTTGGGGCACTTTCAGCTCCAGGAGTTACAGTTTCTGAGTCCACAACATTTGGCTCGCATGGAGAGCTTTTGGACACTGGCAGTGGACTGTCAGGGCACTCAAAATACTCTTCTTGTTGGGTGTATCACCAGTCTGCCCCAATCTATCATTTTCCTCCCTGAAGCTCAAACAGTTCAACCATGCACAATGATTCCATTTCATCTGATCTGATGCTTTGCACTTCACTTTCTGGGAGCATTGGCTCCAGGGATGAAGCTGGGGGCTTAGACAGTCCAGAAGGCCCAGCTTCATCTCCAGTATTGACTAGGGATTGCCCAAACAATTGACTCAGTTCGTAAGAAGGATAGTATTCAAAGTCACTCTCACTTTCTTCCAATATGGACTGACAGTCATGCTCAACTGGGACTTGTGGAGGGAACACTTTAACTTTGCTTCTGTAGGTGCAGACTTTCTTGATCTTTCTTAGCAGCAGCTCTAGTCACTGGTCCAGAGGGGCATCTTCTAGGGCTCAGACTCAATAAGATTTGTCCAATGGGCAGTAAATGATTTCTATGCATTGTTTTACATCTTTGAATTATTCTCAGGCCTTACTTTGTACACTGGCAGATCATCTAGTTTGCCCACTACAATGTGAGGGAGATGGTGCCATCTGTCAGCAATCTTGTGCTTGCCATGCAGTCCCAGATTTCTTAGCAATACCCGATCTCCCTCCTGGAGTTCCTGTGCTTTCACCTTTTATCATACCTTTCTTTGTTGGCCAGATTTCTTTTGGCAGCCATGGTTTGAGCCAGTTGGTACGCATGAGTTAGCTGGGCCTTTAACTTTGCACATACTGTAAATAGTTGTCAGCTTGAACCCCATCAGAGAGACCCCAAAACACACATCTACTGGTAGTCGAGCTTCTCTTCCAAACATCAGGCGGTAGGGGAGAATCCAGTGGCATCACTTTTGGTGCAGTTATAAGCATGTACCAGGGTGCTAATTTGTTGGCTCCATCTAGGCTTGTCCTTTGGGTGCAGGGTGCCTAGCATATCTAGCAAAGTGCGGTTGAAACGTTCAGGCTGTGGGTCCCCTGGGGTGGTAAGGAGTGGTTCTGGACTTGCACTCCCCACAGAGAAAGCATCTCTTTGATCAGGCGACTCTCAAAGTCTCTCCTTGATCAGAATGGATTCTTTGTGGAGCCCCATAGTGAACAAAAAGTTTTCTACAAGTACTTTGGCCACAGTGGATGCTTTCTGGTCTTTGGTGGGGAAAGCTTGGGCATATCTCGTGAAATGGTCAGTGACCACCAGCACATTACTGATATTTCTTTGATCTGACTCCAAACTTAGAAAATCAATACAGACCAACTCCATGGGTGCACTGGTGGTGATGTTAACAAGGGGCAGCCCTCTGGGGCAAAGCTTTCCTCTGTAAGCAGCGACTACAAGTTAATGTGTTGCTCCACATCAGCCCCATCTTAGGCCAATAGAATCTGGATCTCACCAAGTCAAGTGTTCTGTCTATACCAAGGTGCCCCATGTGGTTGTGCAAGGACCTCAGTACTGAGTCTCGAAGGCAGTGGGCAGCACTAGTTGTTGTTTGTCTACTTGTCCCCTCTGTCTACTGTTTCTCTGTATAACAGTTTATTGATCAGTTTCAACTTAGGACCTTCTTTGTATAACAGTGCAGTTCTCAAATCAGTGGAGCGTAATTTGGACACATCTTTTCCTGCATAGAGGGCTTCTAAAGCTGCTTTGATCATGGGATCGTGGGATTGAGCCCGCGAATACTGTCATTGTCCAGCTGAGGCAGTGCACCAATGTCTATTGCAGAAAAGTGGCAATAAGCAGCAGGTATGCAATTCTCAGAGGCTCCCAAGCAATCCACCATGCAGTCCACTGCGTCCGTGGACATTGTTCCTCCTGTCAAACTTCCGGCAGAGTGCCCGAATGTCAGGTTCTGCCAATCGGACCCAATCATTCTGGGAACAGGCCTCCGGGAGAGAGCATCAGCATCTATGTGGTTCAGACCTGCTCGGTATTCGAGAGCATAGTCATATGTAGATAATGCAGAAAGCCACCTATGGCCAGTGGCATCCAACTTAGCTGAGGTCTGCACATAGGTCAAAGGATTATTGTCAGTTTTTACTAGTATTTTAGCCCCATACAAGTACTCATGGAATTGGTCAACAATAGCCCACTTCAAAGCTAAGAACTCTAACTTATGTACAGGATAGTTCTTTTCGGATGGGGTCAGGCTTCTACTGGCAAAGGCCACTGGTCTCAGGCCATTCTCGTGCTCTTGGTACAACACAGCCCCCAACCCTTGCAAGCTAGCATCAGTGTGCAGGACGTAAGGTTTTTCTTGGATCGGCATAGGCCAGCACTGGAGCATGGGTAAGTTGATATATGATCTCATGAAAGCAGTCTCACAATCAGGAGTCCAGCGGGCCCCAAATACTTCACTCGGATGAAAATACACTCTTTCAGTCTTGAGGGCGCTGACTTTTGGTATTTTTGTGGGTTGGGGATACCCTTGAGTAAGGTTAAGTAAAGGCGGATCACTCTTGAATAGTCCTTGATGAAGCGCCGATAACAACCACAGAATCCCAGGAATCTTTGCAGTTCTTTTTAGATTTTTGGGCTGTGGCCAGGTGGTCAAGGCCTCAACTTTACTTGGGTCGGTCTCTATTCCTCGGTGGATACTATGTGTCCCACATACTTTACTGATGTTTGAAAGAATTGACACTTATCAATGGACAGTTTAAGGCCAAAGTCCTCCAGTCGGTCCAATACCTTAAATAATCTGCTCTCATGTTCCTCCAGTGAGCTGCCAAACACAATGACATCATCTAGGTATACCAGGCACTCTAGTAAGTTCATGTCCCCACTGCACGCTCCATCAATCGTTGAAAAGTGGCTGGGGCACCTGAAATCCTTGAGGCATCCTCATGAATTCATAGAAGCCAGCGGACAGATAAAGGCCGTCTTCTCCACGGTCCTCTGGGGCCATCGGGATCTAGTAGTACCCACTGCGGAGATCCAGCACAGAGAACCACTTGCTCCCGCTTAGGCAGTCCAAAGCATCCTGAATGCGGGGCATTGTGTACTGATCAGGGATAGCCCGCGGTTTAAGGTGCGATAATCCACACACATCCTTACTGTTCCATTCTTTTCCTCACTACCACAATGGGGAAGCATAAGGGCTTCTGGTTCTTGTATTACACCAGCAGCTAACATCTCTTGCAGATGCCGTCTCACATCATCTATGTCAGCAGGTGCCAGGCGTCGAGACCTCTCACGAAATGGTCTTTCGTCATGCAGCCGGATATTGTGCTCAGCCCTTGTACGCATCCTACATCCCATTCCTTTAAAGAAAACACCTGGTCTCTCTGGGCAAGCTTCTCACTGATCCTCACTTTCCATTCAGCTGGCAGGGGGTGCGAAATCAAACAAGTCAGGCGTTACTCTGTCATTCTTCCTTGAACTCTTGCTGCTGGGTAGCACTGCAGTGTCTGCACAATGCACATTAGCCAGGATGCAACCTCTGTTTACTCGAATGTCTCTTTCAGACACATTATGAACTTGGACCATTACCCTTCTGGCATAAGCATGGGCTCTAAGCGGGCAAAATACTGAAGCTTGACCAGCAGTCCCTCTGGCAATTTCCATCGCCTGGTGCATCCAACATTAATATTTTATTCTTAACATCCTTTCTGATACGGACCTCTCCTGTAAGTACACTGGGCATTTGGCGCCAGGATCAGAGACTCAGGATCCTTCTTCCATACAATTCCGACCGGTTCCTCTGGTTCTGTTTTTCAGCATCTCTCTGTGCCTCATAGGCCTTCTTAATTAAAGCCGGAACTCTTAAAGCTCTACTAGTCTTTGACCCTGTTTTCATAACACAACTGTGCCAGCCTTCCGAACATATGAGCATTTGTTCCAATCAACAAAGGGACACCATCATACAGTCCAGTGGGGGACACACTAAGGCTAGGGTCTCTACTTGTTCGGCCACTCCAGCCACGGAGTGGGGAAAGACAGCCAAATTCGGATATACCCGGAATAGGGTAGGCCTTCTCACTTAACCCCCATACATGCAGTCCTTCTAATGGTTGTAAGGTCGTCTGACAAATGCTTCTGATACCAATCCTGGAACATAATTGTCACTTGGGAGCCACTGTCTAATACAGCTCTTGTAGACACTCCATTCACCTTTACAGTGGTCTCCATGGAGGACCCACTATTCTGGACCAGTCTGGAGGCGGTAGTGGGGCCTGAGCAACTGACCTTGCCACAAGAGGCGTGAATTAGCATTTTGGTGCCCTCACTGGGATCATATGTGCACCTCTTAACCACTGATTTCTTCTCCAAGCTCTCCTTGTAGCCTATATGCAACTTTGTCAGTGTCTTTTGGGGACTGGCATTCCTTTTTCATGTGCCCATCTTTCCCACAATTATAGCAAAACATACTTTCTGGAGTTTGAGCTGGCCGAGGCGCCACACTGGGAGCCAGGGCGGGGGTATTACTAACTGGAAACCTTGGTGCCATCTCTGTCTGCGGCGTGATAAGCATTTGGAGACATCTCGTCAGTTTCTCCACTTCCATGGTCAAGGAATCGAGTTCGGAGCTGTTATCAGCAGGAGATACATGGTGGTACCCCCACCCCATAGCAGATGCAGTCGGATATAGGTCAGGGCCCGTACTTGCAGGCGTGGCCTTCATAAAGGGACTGTTTTTGAATTCCCGGATCTCTCTCAACAGTTAGCCCCATTGTGACATATCTTTTCCTTGTCAGAGCACTCATTGACTGCCAACCTCTGCCCTGAACTTCACTTGATGGGTCACCCTCAGTCACTCGGGTCGTAGCCGCAGCTATTGGTGCAGGTCCCTCCAGGTCGTCTTTTCTCAACTCCTCAATTTCTCTCATTAACTCATCATAGGAGGGTGGGGATTCCAGTCGATCTGCCAGGCGTAACTGAAGCAACAGCAGTTCTGAGAAGGGGCAGACTTAAGGATCCTGTCCAGCCTGGTTCGGTCCAGTTCAATCGCTAGCAACTACCTTTTCTGAGGCATTCTTGCAACAATTTTCCAGCCGAGATACATACACAGACAACAACTCCCTTGGTACTGTTGTGCATCTCTTACTCTCCACCATAGGTCCTCATCAGAATCTGGGCTCCCATACACATTCTCCAAGGCCTCAAGATAGGCCTGTGCAGTCGCTTCAGGGTTACTGGCCCGTTTAGCGGATGGTAGCCAGGGCAGGACCTCGGAGGCTCACTAACCTCTTCAGCTTTCCGCCTTCCGAGCATTGCCATTTCTAGCACTTGAGGGCAACATAGTCTCATCCAGGTCTCCCAGTCATCCTCCCTTTGGGGGTGGGAGGGTGCCAGAGAAGATCCTCAACCTTCGGTAAGAGTCGTGACTAATGGCAGGTGCAGAAATAGGAGTCTGCATTGGTTCAGCCACCATTACGGGCACTGGAGCAGGAGAGGGTGTTGGGAGGAACACCCCAGGTGGTAAGAATAGTTTCTTCAAGTCCTCCACAGTTTTCCCTCTCCCAGCAACCATTCAGCAAATTTTTCCTCAAAGTTTCAGATAGTGGTGGGGGCTGATTCCCCAGGTCTTTACTGTCATAGTTATCACCTCCAAGCAGTGAGGCTCCCTCTGGGGTAATGGTCTGTGGCACTTTGGAGCTATCTATGGGATCCTTAAACTCTACTAGGGCCAGGAAAGTGTGGGTGAGCAGATTAGCATGCCGACCCACCACCACAGGGTTTGTAAACCTTCCACCTTGGAAAGTACTCCCTGCACAGTGTCCGTATTGATACCCAGGGGATGTCCAGGATAAGCATAGCATTTGGGGTCGATCTCCTCCCAGTACACCACTCCACCAGCCGGTGCACAGCCACTTCTGTCGGGTACCCATTTTTTCTTAACAGTGGTTGTAAATATGGCCACTAGAGGACACACAATCCCAGCGGTGAGCCTCAAGATGTAACCCTAGATGGCGCTATCCAGGGGCTACCCCTGCCTGATTTGCCACTAACAGGTTGAGGGGCCTGGATCCAATGGCGGGTGCCTCCACCCAGAGGTCAGGGTTTGCAATAGTTAAACTAACTTGGTCACAGCCCTCTGGGACACTGCAACCCCTTTCTTCCCACTAGTGGCCCACACAATATATCAAATTACCTTCACAGTATACACTTACCCCAGGTCTGGTTCCGGCACTGGGACCTCCTGTGAAATGAGATACAGTGCAACAATCACAGTACAGTACTTTAACATAGACAAATACCTCAGGCAGTATAACTTTGCTGAAACAAGCAGCTCTGATTTATTTAGGGAGATATAACAAGGACAGGAGAATCAGGTTAATTAGCTTATCACTCTAATAATCTACCTATGGCTCTGTGCACAGGCCTATCCCTATCAGTTACTGTCCCTGGGTACCCAAGCCCTAGTGGCTAGTCCAAACCATGGCAGCTGGTAGGGGCCCTTTCACACAGAGAAAGGAGAATTAAACAGTCAGCAGTACAGTAATTCCATTTGGATTTAATGTGGCAATTCAACAGGGAGCGACCCTGAATTAGTACTCACGACCTCCAAATAAGATAGGGTCCTTCAATGTCAGCAGGGCTCACTTGAGGTACACAAACCTCTTCACACATCCATATAAAAGAACGCACTATACCAGGCAGGCTGCATCTGTATCCCAATCGCAATTACTGCACAATACCCGGGAGAACACACAGCAGATTCAGTTCCTGACAGACAGAGTGTAATTTTCAGCAGTTCCTCCAGTCTTCTACAGGGTGAGCCTGGTTTCTACTCTTCAGAGATCCTTTGATTCTTTTCACAGGGACAGATTCAGTCCTAACAAGCTGCAGACGGAACTCTGGGCCTTACACCGTTTTTGATTAAAACTGCACACTGAAAAAGCACAGGGCTCCTTCCTTCTTCACTGCCAAAGCTCAACTGAAACTCCAACCGACAAAACGGGCACTTCCTTTGAGTTCCTCCCAGTTCTTGACTGGATTGGCTGTCACTCACAATAGACTGCTGCTGTTGGTCCAAAAAGGTGCTGAAGTCTAAACTACATCTCCCAGAGTCACTGCCCATACAATCCTCTTGTGGCTGGCTCAGATTATGAGTCCAAGTTCTGATTCGTCCAAGGCACCATTTTAGAGCTAGCTTACCCCACACTGATTGGTCCAGTTCAGCAGTTCAAAACTAGAATGGGGAACTAGCAGACACAGTTCTGACTGCAAAGAAAGCAGGTTAGACAAACTGTAATTTCATTATTACTGTAAATGATTTCTGGCAAACAGTTACATCTTTCAGATAGGTTCCCTTTGCACTCCTAGTGACTGCAAAAATGGAGTGAATTGGCAGCAGCTTGAGTGGTACTCAATCAAAAACACACAGTCCCCATACAAACTAATTATGTCTGCAAGCAGACAGCTCTTAAAGACAGTACCAGAGGTTCTAAAAACACTCACTGATAAATGGCTTAAATGCCAAACACCATTCAGGCTTGGAGCATTCAAGCAAGCTCCTGGAAGTCTTTTGGGAACCCCCATTTGCAGGGGGGTTACAGGTACATTTTAGGAAACTAGTGGAATTGCAGCCAGACAATATATCAACAGAATAACACAGATAAAGTACACAGGATCAACATGTTCCTAATAAATATACTCATACAATTCAACCAATACCCTTGCTGAGCCAACAGGATCTGAGTGCAGAGGCCTGAACAAATAACAGGGAAAGAAACTGATAGCATTCTCAGTAGCTCAATATTCTGCACTGTTTGCCTGTCAGTTTTCAAGACAGAATACCATTTTCTTTGAGCTGGTATTCCAACTGTAGTACCACTGGATAATGCTGTTCTCTGCAGTCTATGCATCACTTTATTGGAGAGGTGGTTGTGCAGGCCTTTTGGCCCCTTTGTAGCGCTACTGCTTGCAGCTGCAGCGGCCTGGGTTCGGGAACGAGCCTGCTGCACCGGAGGGATGGCTGGGGAGCAGAGAGTTGAGCTTCCCTTAAGATACTGTCCTCCTCGGAGGAGGGAGGTGGGTGTGTTCTGCCGCCCCCTTCTGGCGTCGGGCAACCTGCTATATTTGACAGGAGATGGCCTGGCCCATCAATGTCCATCGTGGGGAAGGGAAACCCTGAGCAACAGCCAGAAGGAAGGTAAGTCCCTGGAGATAGTGAGGGGATGGGGTTGGGGTGAAGCAAGTTCCTGAGAGGGCCCCTGAGCGGAGCCGAAAGCCATTTGGTACATGGTAAAAAGTGTAAATAAAAAAATGTATAAACCGGAGAGGCGGGATACAGAATCCAGAGGTAGTCTACCAAATCTGGAGTTTTGGTATTCTGCCTCCCACACCAGATTATGTTCTTAAATTCTACCCCTAACTAATAAGTAGGAGTATTAGTAAGCAGAATAAGGCACATTAGTATATGCCTGTAGTGTCACAGGAGAGAGACAAGAGATTTTTAAGTAGTGTCAGTGGCTCAGTAGGCAGCATGCTTGCCTCTGGAGCTGGAAGATCAGAAGGTTGTGACTTCTAGCTCCACATTTGGTACCTGGGGTAATACCCAAAACTAACACTGTAGTGCGGTATGAGGAGGGTGCTGCATTGGTGAGGTGCCATCCTTTGACTGAGACGTTAAACCAAGCTCCTGTGTCACTTATCAAGGAAAAGTAGGGAGATTTTATTTAAAAAAAAAAAAAAAAAAAAAAGAAAATTACCAATCACAATTAAAACCTAATTAATTAACAGGTTTTATATCATAAATGGAAACACAGAAGAAAAAAAAAGGAAAACAAAGAAAAAGAAACACGCATTGCAAACCTGCTCTGGTTTAACCAACCCAATGACTCCCTTTCCATCAATTTTTAAAGTGAGAGAACTCCAGATGGGAAAACTTGTGTTGATGAATTATGCCTAGCTCATTTTGGAATTTAAAAAACAAGTACATTATAGTAGACATTTTTTGCGCAGTGCTCGTCGGCACTGCACTTGCCATGTTGTCCATTTAGTGCATGCCAGGTTGACATAGACCATGCTGCTGTCCCATTTCTTCCAAGGAGTGTCCAAGTGTCCTAAAACCAAAGTATCGTAAGACATGCTTGCAAAGCAGGATTCTTTCTAGCACTTAGTCAACAAATCCCCACAATTACTATAAAAGGACATTCAAAAACAGCACTGTACTTGTAAACGCATCCCTTCTGTACCTGTTTTATGTTTGTGATTCCATCGTACATTCAGTCGTTCACAGCTGCATAACCAAACTATGTCCCGCATTTTCACTGGGATCCTTTCATCTATAGTGGCTTGAATTATAATCTCTAGAAATATGCCCACTTCCTGGGAATACGGGATCTAAAAACTGGCCGTAACAAAAGAATATAACTGTGTCCTAGACAGGGAAGTAATCTGTGTTACTCACACATGCCAATGTGTGATACTAGAAAAGCAGTCTTTAACAAATCCAGGTAGACAGCATGAATTATAAAATTATAATAACTGGCCAGCAATTTTTCCCATTGCTTGATCCAGTTATAATTTGCCATTATAACCCGCGGGTTATAATGACAAACACGTGCCACCTCAATCACGTAAGAGCCGCATCCTGATTGGCTCTGCATTCCTCGGAGGTGGGCAAAACAGCTCAAAAAACATGGCGGGTTCTCTTCCCATGGAGCGAGGAGCTGCCAGACTGGGACACCTACTTGTTTTGTTGGGGTTTTTAAAAAAAAAGAGAAATGCATTTTGTTTATTTAAGAAATATCTGGTTGATGCTACCATTCCACAGTCGCACCACACAACTCCCAAGCACAACGGTGAAAAAGACTCAATCGCTACTGCCACGAAGAATGGCTCTGACCTCCCTCCTTGAGGTAAGAACATCACAATCACAACACAAATCTGCCCAAAGTAAAAAATAAAACAAAAAAGCAACTGTAGAAATTAAAAGTACAAGAAAAAAAATCGAATGGGAAGACAGACTGTGTGTGTGTGTGTGAGTGAATCAGCATGTCTGTGTGTCAGAGTCAGACACAGGGCTGAAAAAAATTGCTGCCCAGCAATTATAAATAATAATGTATGGGGAAGTGTGCTTAAATTAGAAATTAATGTTTGCCCTCGGGGTGGGATGCTTTAATAAACCCCTTGGCTTCGACCTCGGGGTTTATGTAGCATCCCACCCTCAGGCAAACATTAATTTCTCATTAAGCACACTTCCCCATACATTATTGTATATTTATTTACCCTTTTTCCCATAATGGGATCGGGGGTCACATCATTCTTAAAATAACTCGGTCCATGGCAAATTATTGTCTTTAAAAATAGGGGCTATATTTATGGTAACAAATATGCAGAACAAAAACAGTTACCGGGCTGAGCATACCTCAGCCATCCTCTTTTAGTGGCCTATGTGTATGGCACTGTTTTACCGGATTCGGCCGACTACCCCATTGCAAGTGGAAGAAAATTCATGAAAGTTTTGACTGTAGTGTCAGCGGGAGGGGAAAAACATAAGAAATGTACAGAAACATGGAGAGAATAAATGTTTTTATTAAATGGAGTCTCTTCTTTTTTGTCATAAGCCAGGATTTCCATCTAAATACTTTATGCTGTGCTGTATCTCATTTCTGTTGCCAGTTCTCCTGTGCCATGTCTCTAAAAAATATTCCCAAAAATCTCAGTCTGATTTCTAGAGGTCTCAGTACCTGCCAAATCAAGTTGTGGGAACATTATCTAGGGCTAAAATTCTGCTCTAACCTTTTGTTGATCTTAGTAGCAGTTACTGGGGCGGAGTTAGCTTATCAGTAATGGAAATGGACTTCTCCCCAGAAGGTATTTTTATAATTAAGTAATAAGCCACTATCATCTGCATACACAGTTGCTTTTGCTATATTCTGGCCATTAACTGAAGAAATGGAAGTAACGTCCTGCACATTTCTAGTACACTGAAGTATAGGATCTAGACAGAAAACATACAGTGATGGGCTCAGGGGGCAGCCTTGTCGCACTCCTTTTTCCAAATCACAGGGGCAGCTATCCACTCATTCATTAATGGCAGTATTTCTGCCCTTGGATATAACAGTTGTTTCAGACATATAAAGGATCTGGCAGCAGGTCACAAGTTGTCAGGACTTCCCGTACGTAACTATGGTTTACAGAATTGAATGCTTTTTCTTGCCCTAGTACCACTAGATATCCATCAAGTTCCATGCAGATAGCCCTTTCTGCGGTTTCTCAGATATATAACAAATTGTGCTTATTATTCCTCCCCAGAACAGAACAGGTTTGCATTGGGGCTATCAGATGTTAAGCTACACTTGCTAATTGCTTACAAAGGAGTTTTGCTAAAATCTTGTAATCTGAATTTATGAAACTAAGAGGGCTCCTGTTTTTTCGGTCTGTTTTATCTCCTTTTTTTTTTTTTTTTTTTTTTAATATATATATAAATAATGAATATAACTCCTTGAGTCCTACTGGGACTCAGGTGACCCACATGTAGTAGTGTATTGAATAACAAACACTAGGAGCAAAGGAGAAATATCCAACAAAAAAGGCTTCATAAAATTCACAGGACACACCATCTGGGCCAGGGGCAGTGTTTCTAGATAATGAGTATATGGCTTCTTGTATCTCTGCTTCACTTATGACATCTGAGATTTGGGGTAGAGCTAAAGAATGAAGAACAGTCCCAACTCTGTTTACCTGTGGGGATCGTAGTGCCGAATACTTGTATATATTGCAGGACTACCTTCTGCATTCCTGCTATATGAGACCAAACATTCCTTCTGCGCCTTGTAAGGCAGTAAAGACCCATTGCTTTACTCTATCTGCACAACTTTCAAAAGGATTTACATACAGTTGAGTGCCTTGTGTACCACAGTTTTGCTCTAAGAAAAGTGAAAAACAAAACGAGTAGGGGAGTTTTAGTGTCATAGAACACATTTCCCTTGTCAGTAAAACTGATCCATGCAGCCCACCCCAGGACACACCGGGAAATAAACTACATCAGCTTAGTGCGTCTTTCCTGTTCAAAAATTACAAAACAGTAACAAAATAAATACACACTGGCCCTAGAACGTTTAGCCATCGGGGGTGGTACTTTAAACTGTTATTTTATATGGCCTATCAACAAGCAGCACAATCGTACATGTTAAATTTTGTGCAGATTTTAACGGAAACTGTGAAACTGCTGTACTATACAGCTAAAAAAAAAAAAAACATCAGTCAATAATCTTCAGCGTGCTCCTGGTAACACTATTATAAACAGTAAATGAGTAAGAACTTTACTCCGCGTCATGCAAATGACTGCTAATGCAACAAGCAGTGCTACTCCAAGTAAAGAACATGCCTGAAACGTTTGTTTGAATTGTATTGCTCATCCATGGCTTTGTTAACTGTCCGCTAAACTTCAGTATCCGGAGCCATTTCAGGTTCAGTGTGTGTTATGTAGCCGGCCAAGGAAGTTATCCGAGTTTAAGAAAAAAAAGAATAACTTTCCTAGCCATCTCAAAAGGCTTTAAGTTAGTGAGGCAGAGTAGGGTAGTGGTTAGAGTGCAGAGCAATAAGCTGAGACCCAAATTTAAATCCCATCAGCACCACTTACACATTGTGTGACCTTGAGCAAGTTGCCTTTACAGGTGCAAAGAATGGTGATGTGAAATATACAGTATGCAGTCACCACCCTTTGAAGCCATCCACCAGATATGTCTTCAGGGAGTAGTACCCCCCATGACTGAGTTGTGATGTAAATTTGCTGGCCAGATGTTTGCGGCTGTAAAGTGTGTTTACTTTGCAGCTGCTATGAAACCACCTGTTAGTGTAGTGATAGCACTACCACTTGTAACACCAGAAACCTGGGTTCGGAAGTTAGCCCGAGTCACTGGGTGCTGGCTGGGAGGAGGTTGGATTGAGTAACTCAGTGGACACTCTGCTCATGTTCCTCGTGGGGGGGGGGGGGGAGTGACTGAGGTTGTGGTGTGAGCACCACCTAGCTGACTACAGGTGGTGCTGCAGGTGGCTGTGCTTGGAGAGGAGGGACATCGGCTGGTGCTGTGTAGCCCGCCTGCCTGCCTATGCATGTGCACCATTGCCGCCGACACACTCTGGGAGTGGGACAAAAAGCTGGACATCCCCCAACTGTTGCAGCATGATTGCCAATTCCCTTCCAGCTCCACACCGTCAGCTTGCCTTCCCTGACACACCTGAAATTGTTTTCTGTGGGTGCTTGAGGGCTGGGGGCCAAAGTTCAGTTGTGTTTAAAAAAAAAAAAACTGTTTCTAAGTGTAACATGCATCAGATCTTGACTTTTTAGGCATGTGGCTGTGAGTCTGCTTGAAACAAAACAACAGTTTGCCAGCCATGTTGTGTTTTGCATCTTCTCCTTATAATTATTCTACTAACATAAGGATGTTCCCTTGTGTTTCACCAACCCTTTGTCAAATTCATTATTTTTCACCCAGTACTTGATGGTAATCTAAACATTTAAAATCTACAACAAACAACATGGGCTGCCACGCTTGTTTTTAAGTTAGGTGATGAGACCTAAACCACCTTCATGGAGAAATCCGTAAGGGGACAGATTGTGTTATGTAGTTATAACATCAGTGTTTGAGGTGTCAACATGAGTGTGAAAGAAAATGTGAAAAAGGGCACATCACGTGTTATGATGTTTACTTCTTTTTTTTCCTCAAATGCAAAAATGAAGAACAAATTACCATTATACACCCTCTTGAGCTAACATTCCCAAAAATGGGGGAACTAGATGTGCATTTTTGTGCATAAAACCATTTCAGTCCCAAGCCAGTTTCATAAAACTTTTTATGATATATATGTAGAATTTTGTTGAGAATACACCAAGAGAGAGAAATACTGGGGTTTTCATGCATCTTTTAGTTTTATCTGCTTTTAAAGTTGCCGTTTCAGAAGAGGTGGTTGGCTCAGGACAAAAGCAATTGAAAAATCCCAGTAAAAAGTAAAGCTTGACAGAGAGCTGTTCAGACTACTCAAAAGTGCATGCAGAATGACAAGAATGTTAATATGAAAGAAACAGAGTAACCAAAGGCAGGCAGGCAGACAGGTATGTAATGTGCCTTGAATAATGGCAACGGCTGCAGTTGGGGGGGCCAATGTCCTTGCTCCCATCCCATATATATTCTTAGCTGGACATGACATAATAGGATACATCATTATTCTAACAGTGTTTCCATTTATGTAAAAATGTACTCATGGCAGTAAACAGCCTTGAAACGTTTTTTGGGTGCATCAGAAACATGGGAATTTGAAACACCAGCATCTTTAACTCCAGTCATATAGTGGTCATTTCACATTCTGTAAGGCTAGTCTCAAATACAACTAGCAGTTCAATGTAAGCATTCTGTGTTACTTATTGTTTCTGGACTCCTCTGTGCCCTCTCAGGGACAGCTGCGGTATTATACTGAGCTTACAAAGCATGGCTGTGAAAAGTGGTTGTTGGAGAATAAAAATATCAAAACGTACAAGTACATGAGCTAGAGAGAAACCTTTCTGAGGTTAAATCAGTTTGATTCCACTGGGCTGACAGAACAACTTTTTACCACATCCCAGTTTGGAAGGTCAAAAAGATCCTGTGCTTGTCAAGCAAGACATGTGGGGAGCCTTAATCTAGTCTGATAGCATGTGCTTTAGATGGCAGCTGGGGGAGCCCACATATGTGATGTTGAGTATCTCACAAATTTTACTATTAAATGCATGCAGTTTTGAAAGATGAGATATTGATTCTTAGATATTTTTTTTATTGAAATTCAAGACGGGACATTCTTTCGGCTTGCTGTTTCTACTTGAGAGCTTTTAATAAATCACATTCACAGCTGCAAACTTTGTTGCCTGACCACCTTGCAAAACAAAATGCAGAAGAAATAAAGCTCAGCTGGTCCAGAAAGCCATTGAGCAGGTTAACATTATGTTCACATGTACCAAAGTCAGGAGCTGCTAGGTGGGTGGGGGGTTGGAAAGGAATAGAGCATGTGGCCACAGCAAAGGACACATGATAATCTGCCTTTCAACGTGTGTTCAGTACTTGCAGTCTTAGCAATTTTTTTTTTATGTAAATTAAATGCTGGGGAATGAGATGATGAAA
Source organism: Neoceratodus forsteri (assembly GCA_016271365.2). Classification (NCBI taxonomy): domain Eukaryota; kingdom Metazoa; phylum Chordata; order Ceratodontiformes; family Ceratodontidae; genus Neoceratodus; species Neoceratodus forsteri. The sequence goes on along the minus strand of CM057453.1, from coordinate 1,229,343,143 downwards.
GCTATGTGATCTATGTAGTAGACATGAACTGGTGTACTTACCCAAGTGCTGTGCTTCTAGTACAGGCAAGCATGGCTACTTAAAGAAACATTTCTAGAGACATGGATATGGTGCAATAGCCACACGCTGGCAGTCTTCCTTCCACTTTAAATCCAGCTGGAATGTCTTCAAGCTAAGCTCCTCCCACCCACCCAGGTGGTATCCTTCTTGGCTCTGCCATATGACGTCAGATCTTCCTTTCCGTTGGCAAAGTCAGGTCTCTTCCTTCGCAGCTCTCTGCATGCGGTGTAGGCCTATTTCTTCTAACTGTGTCTTCAGGTGTTTTTTTCTCTTTTTTGCTCATCAACCAGGCAATCTTCAGAAAATGGAGCACAACAAACCACGAAATGGCCCAAGATTCAAACGGTGTGTCGCATGCAACCAAACGATGTTGCATACTGACCCTCACTCCTCATGTGTGTACTGTTTAGGGGCAGAATATGACCCACAGGCTTGCAGCCTATGTAAGACCATGCTCTCCTCCTCTCTCTCAAGGACAGGTATACCCATCTCCTCCTTTGCCACCCAGACGAACAGGATCCTCCAGTCTGGTCCAAGGACACCTGCATAGCTGTTTCTGTGGTGGCAGGTTTGGCCTCTCAGCTGGCCGCTCTTGAAGAGACAACCGCCCAAGCTGTGGTAGTCTTTTCTTCCAGCCTGTGCTGCTCCCAGTGTACACCAGTGCAGGGCCTTCCTTTACTGGATCGTTCTGGGATATGTGTCAGTTCCTAATGTCCCTCAGATAGGACCTTTCTCAAAGGGACAGATCCTCAAAGGCAAAGCCGAAGAAGACTCATTGCAGATTGTGGGATGGGGAGTGGGCTTGCTCTTCCTGCTCTCGTGACTCCTTTGGCTACTCAACAGCTGTCAAGCTATTGGCTTCGGCCAATTCTCTTAGGGCCAAAGGGCAGGCCACTAACTGCATGATGTCCCTGTTGGGCTTGTTGACCAACATGTGGTTTGACCAGCTGGCTGAGATTTTTCTTGACCCAGTTGACCCATTGTCGGACAAGTTGGGGGATGATTCTCTCAGGGAATGATTCTCTCTCTGGGACTCCTGTTCTTTCGGTACTCTCCCAGGACGGACATGAAAAATAAGCTGACCTGGCTGTCTCCTCCAAGGAGATTCCCCCTGGGGGGTTTCGTAGCAAGACCCAATCTGTTTGGTATATGTGGCCCTCCCTTCCACATCTCCATGATAGCAGCAACCTTGTTGCTGGTTGAGGTCCAGGTTGAGGATTCGGTCCCGATCCCTGTCTCAGGACTTGGGACATTCCCTCTCTTGACCTCCTAGGAAGCACTGTTGAAGCTCCTCTTCCTCCTCCTCAGATGACAAGAGGCTCTACTGCAAGTTGCAGCAGCGCTATGAGGAGCTTATGCGGCAGCAGTAGGTCTTCAGGGAAGGTCAGCTTCACTTGCAGGCCCCAGCGCTTCCGTGGTCTACTCCAGTGAGGCCCTGTCTGGTTCAGTCCCATCCATTCAAGCCTACCCCGGCCTCTCCATCAATTTTGGTGGAGCCTCTCCCCAAGCAGCCCTGATTCCACCCATTCAGGGCACCGGCGGCAGTGCGCCCAGTCATTAGGGCGCCACGTTTTCAAGTCGCCGTCCCCTCCCTTTTGAAATATTCTAACTCCGGGGGGGGGGAGCAAATTCCATTATTTAGTTCCCTAATGGGGGGTGCACTGCCACCTGCACCCTCAGTGGCCAGAACTGAGCAGCCCTTGCACTGAGCCCCATCCAAGGCTGCTCACCCAGCTTCCAGCCTTCCTGGCCATCTTTTGGTCCAGATAACCCACTCTGATGAATGTAGAGTGGTCCCTAGGGACAGAGGGCCTAGAACGGTGTTCGAGGTGTCATCAGACATGGATGGTTCCTTCATGCATTCCTCTAGGACCCCAGACTTCGATCGGGAGTCCTCTGAGGTACTTGCTTCTGACCATGGTCCTGTCTCTTTCGGGGCCTTGCTCCGACTTAGCTCCCAGTTGATGGAGATTCCTTTGGAGCTGGTCAAGAGATCCTTTTTTTTTTTGGTTTTACTTTCTTTATCCTCCTGTGGCAGGTACACCATCGCCATCCACCAACCTACCAGACTCAGGGCTTGTAGCACCAATGTACGCCCAACCGATCACAGAGCCAGTCTGGAGCATCATCTTGTATCTAACATTTCCTCCATTTTCGTGTGAACTGCTACTCCTGAGACCCCCGTAAGTGGTAGCGCATGTGTGTGTAGGCACACATGTGCACCACAACTCCAGATAGGGTCTCCTCCTCCCTCCCTCCCTGGTCGGCCTAGCACCGAAGGTCCTTGGAGTGATGCCGCTTCTCCAGCCTCCACCAGAGGGCAGCCAAGCTCCAAGAGAACCTGCAACCCCTGCCCAAGGAAGAGAGCCAGCAGCCTGCTCTAGTCCCCCCCCCCCGGCCGACCTCAGACGACCCAGGCTCGTTTCCGAACCCGGGTCGCCGGCGTGGCGCGAGATGTGGGGTCCAGCTCCTCAATCCTCAACGCCACCAGGCCGGGCTGATGGGGATCCTTGACCAGGGCAACTCCCCAGGGGTGGCTCTTCTGGTGGCGGAAGCTATCATGGGTCCCACCCTGGAGTTATGGCAGCATCCAGCTTCTTGTCTTGCACCTTCTACCCGTATGATCCGCAAGTATGCGGTTCTGAAGGGGTCTCTCCCCAGTTTCTCCGATCACCCCTGGACTGATGGGTTAGTGTTGGAGTCTGTCTTCTGTTGGATGGGAAATTTTGGGGATGTCAACAAGCCCCCCAACATGGAATCGAAGCTGGACCACGCAGCCAAGAACGTTTACTCTGCATCCTCCTTAGGCCTCAGGCAGGTGAGCTCCGCTATTATGATGGCCAACTTTGGACATGCTCATATCTGGACCACATCATTCCTCACCTTTCCACAGACTTGCAGTCTGCAGTCAAAGAGGTCCGTGACCAAGGCCACACTCTTGCTAAACACCAGCTCTGGAAGGCCTTGGACATAGGTGATTTTTGTGCCTGATCTGTGGTGGCGGCAGTGGCTATGCACCAGATAGCCTGGCTTAGGATGCCCACCTTCCAGCGGATACCCACCATGAGCTGGAGGATGTCCCCTTCTTGGGCACTGACCTCTTTGGACTGAGAGTGGAGGGATACCTTGTGAGGATTGAGAAGTCCAGTGCCACCCTGGACTCTGTCATGTCCTCGCAAAAGGACCCCAAGGGCCAGAAGCCAAAAAAGGAGCCCTTTTCATTTTGGCCCTTTCAGTCCCAGCAGCCTAAGCAACAATAGACTGACTTGGAGCTGTCCCAGATCTGGCAGACTAAGTCTAAGTCAGCCAACAAGGGCCCAAAGACATTTGGAGGTCAGAACAATGGTGCTCCCCCAGTGGCTGGAGCCGGGTCCTTCTCCTCCAAGGCTGCCCAATGATGGGTCGGGATCATCTGCCTTCCGATCATCATGTCTTTGCCTCAGTTTACTGTGGGGGGGGGTCGGCTTTACCATTTCTGGCATACCTGGTCTGCTGTTAATATGGACAAATGGGTGCTGGACGTTGTGGGTCAAGGTTTGCCTCTTCACTTCAAGGCTCTCCCACCCTACCGAACCCATGCCCCATGGGAGTCTGTGGCTTCCCCGGAAATGCTGTCTGCCCTCAGGGAGGACATTTTTTTTTTGTCAAATTTCTTTATCCTCTGATCTCCGGTTCCTTAGACCTCCCTCCAGTTGGACACTCGGATTGACCATATCCCACCCAGCCTGAGGTCCCCCAGACCAGTTCTCTGCTGGCCAGCACCCCCAACTCTGCTGACCACCCTGCCCCCCCCAGGCTCTGAGCGCCCCAGGGTGGGACCACCTTTAACTCCTCCAGCACTCTATCTAGAATCTAGAAGGGCCAATCTAGGAGGGCCACTGAGGAGTGGAGGACAGTCGGAGACCAGCCAGGTCGGACCCAGCAGAGGGTGAGGGCGTTGTCCACTGGCTCCACCTTTGCCTGTGCGGGTGCTGGGGTTTTTACTTTGTTCTTGTCCCAGAGGCATGGACGTGCAGTGACGCCCAGTGCACGGTGGGTGCGCTTCTGCACCCGCCCGCAGGACGTCCCCAAATGCCTCTATACCCCTACGTGTGGCTCCTGCAAGTGGTGATACCCCCAGTCTCCACTGGAAGTCGTGGAACAGTGGGAAGCCCAACCCACCAACCCCCAGGAGAGGAGAGCAGTCCTCAGGATGCTCAATCCTCTCCTGTCCCTGCCGACCCCTACAACCCAAGCTCATTTCTGAACCGGAGTCGCTGGGGTGGCATGAGATGTGGCATCCAGCACCTCAACCCTCAGCGCCACCACCAGGCCGACCTCAGGGAGGACATTGCCCAGCTTTTGTGTCCAGGTACATCCTGCTCCACAAACAGATCGGGGGGGGGGGGGGTTGGTGCCCTATGCTGGATCTGCACAATCTGAACCAGTTCTTGATGAGGTGCATATTCTGGGTGGTTTACTCTGAACCAGATAATTCAATCTTTGCAGCAACGCATGTGGTTCTGCTCTTTGGACCTCCAGAATGCCTTCTTTCATATCCCAGTCTGTTCATCCCACGGGCAGTACCTTCAGTTCTGTGTGCAGAGGGTTCTGTACGAGTTCCAGGTCCTGCCTTTTGGCCTCTCCACAGCCCCCAGGGTCTTCACTGAGTGCATCACAATGGTGGCAGCATTTCTGAGGCACTGCAGGGTTGGGGCTCTCCATCCATGTATGACTGGCTGATTGCTGGTCCAGCCCGGGAGGTGATGGAGTGGTCCAGTGATCTGGGCCCTCCAGACTTGCACATCCTTGGGTCTGCTTATAAACTTGACCAAGTCGACACTCAACCTCTCGCCGATCATACACTTATTTGGGGCAGAGCTCGACTCCCTCTGGGCCAAGGCCCAATTCCCAGTGGACTGAGCAGCGGATCTTACCTCCTTTGCCTGATCATTTCAGGTTGGGCACTTGTGCTCTGCCTGTGACTTCCTGCAACTGCTGGGATACATGGTGTCCTGCACCAGCATGGTCCAGTGGGCCTGCTGGCAGATGCGCCCTCTTGTAGTGGGAGCTGGTTCTTCAGTGATTTCAGCACCTTGACCACCTGGTCCATTCAGTTGTGGTGATGCAGTCGATGTGGGATGCCATCCAGAGCACCAGCAGGAAGGAGTCCCATTCATCTGCCTAGAGCCGACGGTCTTTCTGACAACCGATGCATCTCTGGTGGGTTGGAGAGCCCACCTGGGGACCCACGGGCTCTAGACCCCCAAGGAGTCCCAATGCCACATCAGGCTGCTGGAGCTCTGGGCAGTGTGTCTGGCTCAGACAGTGTTTGCTTCATTGGTTTGGAGTCAAGTCATACAGGTCCAGACGGACAATATGATGACCATGTACTACCACAACAGGCAGGTTGGAACACATTCCCTCTAGCTATCTCGGGAAGCCCTCCACACTTGGACCCTCATGCGCAGTCTGGATGCTGATCTCTTGGTGATTCATGTGGCCGGAGCTTCCAGCCAGCTAGCAGATGCCTTCAGCTGGGTGGGCAAGGTGTCTCATGAGTGGTCCTTTCATCAGGAAGTGCTGAACCACCTGTTCTCCCAGTGGGACACTCCCTGGGTCTACTTGTGTGCCTCCTGCTGGTAGGAAGCCTCCTGTAGAGCTTAGAGCTCATTCCACCAGACCGTGTACAGACTTTTCGCCCCCGGACAAAATGTCACAGGCAATTCGCAACGGTAAAAATGTTGCAGGGACAAAATGTAACAGTTATAAATGTTGCAGAGCAGAAAACGGAGCGGACTAATGGTCAACAGAATAACATGGCAGGTCTTTATTAGCAGAGGATGCAAGAAATCTTTATTAGTACCAAAAAATGATGCAAATATATCTCTGGCCATTACAAACTTTAATCTACCTTATCTAAAAAATTCAAAAAGAGGATGCAAGAATCTTTATTAATACAAAAAAAGGATGCAAATTTATTTCTGGCACCGATATAACTTGAATATATCTTATCTGAAAAATCTTTTTTTAAAAAGAGGATGCTAATGTACCTTAAACAGAAGAAATAAATGGAGTGGAAAACTTTATTTATTTGGCAGTATTTGCTATTTTTACGTGAGGGCATAATGATCAGGAATGTGAGCAACGTACTCAGGCTAAGGCTAAAAGTAATTTTTTTCTGCAATTTATATTGCCCCATAGTACGAGCAACAACATAGCATGTACAGCGTGATGAAATGTATGAGTTTGTTTTGGGCTGTCGCCAGAAAATCAGGACTTAAAGCAGAGAGTAAAATACTGGCTTTCTGTTTGGTGCATGAGAATAAAAGATCCATCAGCCTGCGATGTGCTAGCACTGGAGTTACAGCAATCTGCAATGTGCATTGTGTGGAAATGTCGCTGGTAACTCGCCGCAGTGTCTACATTTTGCCCATGTCCAATTCAGCTTGCGATGACTGTAACATCGCCGAATTGACCGCAACATACTGTCCGTGGCGAATTAAACCGTGACTAATTGTTCGTATGCTCACCAGACATACCGTTGCCTTGGTGGCTGCTTCCAGGGATGTCCCTATCCAGGAAATCTTCAGGGCTGCTACCTGGAAGTCAGCACACACCTTCATTTCCCATTACCACGTCGACCTTGAATGACTAACTTTGCTTTTTTCTCTTTAGATATGTAATTCCTGAAGAAGATCTGTGGTCGAAACATTGATTTTAACTCTATTTTCTATTTGGAGTGTGCATGTGATATTACCATTTTGTTTTGTTTTCAGGCCTTGAGTCACACCAGGATGCTGGTTATCGGACCTCTGTTCTCTAATTTTTTTTTTTACTTGCATTTATCCCCCCTCAGCCCTCCAAACACCGCACCACCGGGAGTCACTTATGGTGTCCGCCCCTGCTTCCTGCACCTACCTGGAGCCGTCCGGTACCCCATGGAGCCATGGTTCTTCCCCCCCCCCCCAGGCGGGGATGAGGTGGGTGCCATACACCCCAAACTTTTTTGTTTCGTTGGGTCCGGCTGGGACAGGCAGGTGTGAGCTGTGGGGTCCGCACCGAGTGCTCTGTCTTCCCAGTGCCTGGAGAGCCATTTTTCTCGTTTTCCATATGGACGTGATATGTATCCCGATGTCAAGGTGTAACGACTGATGTCCGCCATGTCCCTCCCCTTTGTACTGGCTAGGTGCTTGCTGTACCCCAGGCCTCCACCTGGGACCCGTTGAGCGCCAAGCCTCTGCCCCCTTACCTCCCCGGAGAAGGCGAGTGGTCCCTGCGATGCTCAGCCTCCTCCCCCGGCTGTCCCTATGACTCCCCTGGCTCGTTCCTGAACCTGGGTCATCAGCGTTGCAATTGGTAGCGCTACCGCTCTGCCGGTGGGCTGGCTGTCCAGTCCCTTTTTTCCCAGTTGGGGTGCACGCCTTGGCCCCTCCTCCTGGATAATTGCTATGAGTCTGCCAACATATGGATAGCGCACTATATCCAAGTCCCTAGAAATGAGGGTTACTCACCTGTAACTGTAGCGGTAGGAGTGGTATATGGTGCACATCCACACAGCTCACCTGACCTCCCCTGGCAAGTGGCACACAGATCTCTGCTTCCAGCATTCAAGATCTGACATCTCGGGGTGGAGCCAAGGAGGATACCACCTGGGTGGGTGGGAGGAGCTTAGCTTGAAGACATTCTGTCTGAATTTAAAGGGGAAGGAAGACTGCCACTGTGTGGATATTCACCATATGCCAGTCCTAAAACTATGGTTACAGGTGAGTAACCCTCATTTTACTGACCATGCAACCCAATAAATACAATCTACAGGCATATAGCTGATGTGTCATTGTTGAGTGTCAGACACTGGTAACTGGAACCAGCAAACTGCTGCTCTCATTTCTGACAGCACAGTTTACGGCTGTAGAATCTCAGCTTGCTTTATGCCAGACATTCAGAACTCTAAACTAGTCTATTCCACATCTGTGAGAATAAAATTTGCCAGAATAATAGCATTATCTATGATGATGACATACTTACTATCAAAATAAAAAAGAGAGCCGGCCTGGTGGAGCTGAGGATTGAGGCGCTGTACGCTACACCTTGTGGCACGCTGGCAAACCAGGTTCGGGAACAGACTCGGGTTGGCAGGGGAGGGAGAGGATCAAGCATCCAATGGACTGCTCTCCTCTACCGGGGAAGGATCCAGGGCTTCCCGGCACTGCAGTGGCCTCTGGTGGAAACTAATGGCAATGCAAGCATATGGGACGTAGGAGAGGGAAGGACGTTGGCAGGCTCCTACGGCAAGAGGAATGGCAAGAAGCCACACTGGGGCCATTGCACACCGTGTCCTGAGGAAACAAGCATGAAAAACCCACTGCTGTGGTGGTAGGCAACAGTGGGAGCAGTGGCTGGGCCCCATGCCCAGTGCTGGGCTCTGCCGGCGTGTGTATCCGGACTGCCTCCTCCTCGATGGCTACTCCACTAGATTCTGGATAGAGTGCCAGAGGAGAAAAGGCAGCCCCACCCTGGGGGGCTCAGAGCCGGGGGTTGAACAGCCGGAAGAGGATAGAGGGCCTGGTCAGACCAGAGAAAGCATGTCAGAGGGCTTCAGGTGGGCAGCAGAGCATCAGTCAAGTCTCCACACCTGAGAGAGACCGTCGCTGGTAGTTGAATAAATAAAAATAAAAATAAAAAAAAGTAAATAAAAAAGAGAAACATATGTTAAATATTTCATAATCATATCAAATATTTTTTATTTTATTTATTTATTTATTTTATTTTATTTAGCTTTTGTTGACCGGGTAAGTGCACTAGACAAATCCTGCCTATTTTCAGGCACGACCTGGGGGGAAGGGGATACAGATGAATGGCAACTGACCTTGAACCAGATTAAGCTGTTGGTGGTATTTTTTAGTGAATGAGGAAATTTGTCCAGGACACCGGGAAATTCCCCACTCTTTCGATAAGTGCCATGGGATCTTTAACATCCACCTGAACTACCACCAATCCAGGCAGATGGGACCTTGGTTTAACGTCTCATCCGGAAGACGGCACCTCAGAAATGCAGCACCCCTCTCATGCTGCATTACAGTGTCAGTACTGGGATATTAACCCAAGTGCCAGATGTGGGAACTGAACCCACAGCCCTCTGATCTCCCAGCCTCAGAGGCGAGTGTGCTACCTACTGAGTCACTGACACTATATTAAATTAAATATTATATAGTAAGGTTGGAACAACCTCCTAGGGTCACTACAGGGTGGGATAGGACACAAATTTTTTAAAATAAACCTGAGGAAACATCTTTTAAGCCAAGTACAATATAAATGTTTTAGATGAAGTTATGTTATTGTACTGTATCTAATTAGAACTTTGTGATGTTATTTATACTGTTTTATGTTTATTGTATCAGTCTTGTCAACTCACGTAACATCATGGCTATATCTACATGGTCCTGAGTCATGCATGAAAAAGGGCCATGGCTCATTGCACCTACCTGGTATACAAAGTTTACATGAAAATAAATAAATCAGTATATGTGAAGTGCCGGTCCAGTGGTGCTGTGGTAGCACTACCACCTACCAGGCCAGCAACCCAGGATTGGGAGTGGTCTCTGGGTGCTGGGGGCTGGATAGGGAGGGAGAGGGTGAGCATCCAGTGGATTGCTCTCCTCTCTCGGGGAGGTAGACATGCTTCCCGCAGAATGACTGCCACCAGCTGGAGGCCTGGTGGTAGTACAGGGCTGCTGTACAGTACAGGATGGAAGGGAGCTGTGGGACTTCCGTGACGCGTGTATGCGCCTCCATACATGTGCACGTTGGCGTGCATGCTTCAGCACCGGGAACACGGAGAAAATGGGGAAATGTAGGGGTCTGGGCTTTGTGAAGACCTGCCCCTGTCTCGGTGGTCGGCCCAGCTGCTTCAGTCCCAGGTGCATCTGGATGTGTTTCGGGGGAAGGGAGGATGGCCCTCACTCTCCGACCCCGCCATGGGGGGGGGAGGGCTGTGGGAGATAGGGGGATGCAGGTTGAGGCACTGTTTATGAATGTGCTAATTGGTTAATTTAGCAGGTAACTAGTTGTAGTTAGTGTGGTCCCAGAGGATTGTATGTAGTGTAGGTATATACTTTTAATTAGTGTAGGTGTATACTTATTATTGTCTGATTAGTGTAGGTATACACTTTTAGTTGATATTTTACTTGCAGGTATATAGGGAAATAACTGATGGACTTTTGTATAGCGGAGTATTTTGTTTGACTGAAACTTGGTTTCCCTGAGTTTCATTAGCCCAACACTGTTTGCCTGATATACGGTTGCCCAACACGCGAAGTCTGCCCATGGAGGAGTTTGTTATATAAAGTAAGGGGTGGGGGGCAAAGCCCCCTTAAACATAAAAAAAATCTGCCACAGGAAAACTTCTCCTGTCGGGCAACCATGTTTAGGGCTGCTGGCATCGGGATACTGACACGTGGGGAACTGGAGAAATCCTTATCCATCTATGAGATAGAGATATATGACACACATACACGTATGCCATGGCCTGTCTCAAAATATGCAGTTTGTCAGGCAAGACCAGTGAGTTACAAATATCCTGCCCTCGCTAGTAATAACAAATTATTTATTAAAATAGTTTTACCAGGCAAGCATGCAGAAACACACAAAACAAATCTTGTTTACAGATGCAACCCATGGGGGACAGGTGGACTAGTAATTGTATCCCCCTCACCAGTGTTGTGGGCTTACTGACTTTTATACCATTGGCCCCATTGTGTAGACTGCCGTTCAGGACCAGTGAGGTATCAAACTCTTCTTCGTGAAGTTTGGGACTACGTCACTTTAAAAATTCAGCAAGATTGGTGCCGCCATGCAAGTCTCATTCTGTAGCCTGCCTAGAATTTTTACTGGAAAAAAAGCCAGCAAGTCTGCACCAATCAGGGCTCCAGTTTGCAGAACACCGTGCTTACAGAGTTGCCCAGGCTCAGGACATGGTAACCATGGAGACATGAGGACCAATGAAGCTTCAAGTTCACCGGAGTATAAAAAAGAACTTGCTCACATTGCTCATTACTGTTTGGCCGTTGCTGTTTAGCCTGAGGCTGTTCGCCCACTTGTCTTAGAATCCGAGTGAGACTTCAAGAGACTTTCCGCCTGACTGAGAGACATTTCATCTGTGACTACTTTGGTGCTGCAGGCCAAGTAGTTCATTGATGCACCGGAAAGCTTAGATTTCAGTTATGTTCTTCTACAGCCATCATTACAGTTGCTTGTGCAGCAGAGACTTAGAGGTGTTCGGAGAAAGCATCCACTCTGTGCTTGCCAGAGGGGACATTTCTGGAACTTTCGGTCCTCGTCATGTGTGGCCATCGCCTACACCACTGATCCAGCAGGGTATATCCTCAGGTGAGCATTGCCTCTCACTAGCCTTAACCATGTCTATCAGCAGACCAAACCCTGCTACCTTCATGCAAGGGTAGTAACTGGCTTAGAGTTCAGTCGGTGCACCCCCTGGTGTGGGTATTTTGGAGGGCTACTAGTCTCATGAAGAGAGAGAGGGAGATCGATTAGAGAAAGAGAGTATAACCACAAGAGACCACTTTCACAGCTGACATCAAAAGTCTGTAAGGAGTGAGGATCAAGCCAGTTGAGCCTGCATCCTTTCCACCACTTCTACAGTATTCTCTTGTGTCTTGTCCTACTCCGTTGTGTAGGGGAGACCTCCATCGACAGCGTTCATTAAGATTAGAGGAATGTGAATACCTCAGAGCTCATACTCTTAAGGCCTTTCTTGCCTTTACTTAAAGTGGGATGTTCCCCCTTTTTGTAACAGTTGTTTCACTGCAAGTGCGTTTATTATTGTTTGCATGCCAATGAGTCCAAATTCATTACTGATCAACATTCTTCCCAGCATATTATAGACTTTTGGCGGGAGGTGGTGGGGGGGTCATGGGCTGTTGTTCATATTACAGTTGCTTAGAACATAAGAGCCTCAATTCATTTTTTCCCCTTAAATTGCCCTTGTCTGTTATACCTTTTTTTAATGGAATATTATCTTAGTTCTTTATATATTTTTTGTTGGTTTGGTTACTGTGAACTCTATTAATATGGGTAGCAACTGTAAGTGAGGTGGCAGACATATTATTTCCTGGGGAGTGTAGGTCTGAGCGCAGTCCAGGTTTATCACAAGGCTAAAACATTGACAGCACTCAAAGGGTACATAAAATATAATGTCACGGTAGATATACTGTTTTATCCAAAGTTTTTATCCACATTTAACAAACCAATTAAAAACTTATAGTGACAAGAGTGGCTAAAAACATAGCACAGAAAACCACATCGGACAATCAGTTATAAACCAGAAATAATACAGGACCAATCACCAGCATTCCTAGGTACAGTTGACCCCTGCAAGGCAGACTGGATGAGCCAGGAGCCTATTTCTGCCATCAGTGTCTGTGTATCTCTGTATATATAATGTACTCCAAGGCTCCGGTCTGCTCTAGACCTCCCACAGGGGGGGCCAGGTTGAGGCACCATGTCATTTATAATCATTTATACTTGAGGAGAACCCTAGGCTGCTTGCAGCCTGAACCCAGGCTAGACCCCTCAGCAAACCAGAGAAAAAAGAGTGGAGCCTGCAAGGGCCTTGGTATCGGAATGGCCCACATCACACTTGGAGGCCCGGCCATATGAGCAACAACATACAGCAGTTGTGCAGGCAGATAATATACAGAATTACACAAAATTAGAAACAGCAGCAAGTGTACAGGATTTACAGCAGACAACATACACCATTACACATGAAAGGATAAAAAGGCAGCCAAGGGGTAGATTACAACATATGCAATATACAATTCAGAAACTTGCATTGCAGTGACAGCGTGTTTTATCTAGAACAAGTACAACATCAGGTACAATCACAGTGAGATGTAAGCAAGATCTTGAGGTTCTGTTTAGTACAGGGAATACTGGTGGGCAGAGCGGATTCCAACAGTAAGTTATTCCATAACTGAGACCTTATAGCAGAAGGCAAGTTGACCAGTTGACATGACTTAAGTCCCTTGTCCCACCTGATGACCTGGTCATGCTGGTACACACATTCGTGACCCCGAGGCTCGACTACTGCAACACTCTATACCTTAGGGTCAAAGGAGGTGCGTTGCAAAGCCTGCAGCTGCTGCAGAATGGTGTGGCTCGACTACTGATGGGCCTCTCGGGATCCTGTCATGTGTCACCAATACCGAGTGAACTGCACTGGCTGCCAGTGAAGTGGCGTTTCTCCTTTACATTAGGTCTTCTGACCTACAAGGCTCTGCATGGGTTGGGCCTAGGTTACCTGTCAGAGCTCCGCATCCTCACATCCTCTCTGCTCTGTTGTGGCAGGCCTCCTGGTAGTCCCTGGGGAAAGACTAAAATAATTCAGGGAATGGGCATTTGAGGTGGCAGCCCTGGTCCTCTGAAATTCTTTGCCTAGGATTTTGAGGGAGGCCCCTCGGTGGAGGCCTTCAAGCAGAGTCTGAAAACCTTTCTATTTATGCAAGAATTTGGGGATGAAATGAGCATATTAACCATGAGTATTTATTTATGCCCATTTTGACTGTGTTGAATAGAGTTAATAGTATTATGTATTTTATGTATTCTGTTATTTTTGTAATGGCATCCTGAGCATCTGGGGTAGGGCACCACAAACAAATAAAGACTACTACTGCTACTGCTACTTCTGAGAAAGGCCATTACACATGCGATTAATACATTAGTTTACTAGTTAAAATTTTAATTGGCTTTTTGTGTAAAGCTGTTTGTTTCTCTGATTTCAGCTGCTGGTTTTCTTGTCTGTACTGGGCTGTTACAATGTCCTCAGCATTGTGAAAGCGGCTGTCTGTTTGGTTCAGTTTTCTGTTGTGATGATTATAGATCTTGGGAACACTCCTGAGCAATCAGAGCTCTCCTTTCCTCTGCGCATGAGACACTCTTGTTCCATGAAGAGTGTCTCTCGTGTAGCTGCCCTGGAAATGGGCAAGTTTGGTAAGTTTTTTTTTTAAATAATATATTATTGATGAAGCTCAGTCATTAATATATGAATACCGCCACTGAGACTACTCTTAACAGTTGTAAGCATGGTCTCACTTGCATTCTTGGGGTGTCAGAATTGGTCACCTTTGGTTCCGGATTCTCATACTCTAAGCATACATGTAAGACAACTGTAAGAGTAGTCTAGGCAGCGATATTAACATGCAGTACAACCAGCGAGTTACGGATTGTGACCTACCCAACAGCAAAGCTATCTGAAAGTTAGATATGCCATCAACACACACATCACTATTTTATCCTGTATTTTTATCTCCACTGCTGGTGTATATATTTAAGTATGTCAAAAAGTTTTACCAAGAAAGACATACAGAGCTGCAACAGATCGTTTCTTGATGCATCCTTGATGACAATATGCAATAAATAACAGAAAAAAGAGAAAAACTATAAAAATAGTAAGATACAGTTGATAGATGAGTCAAACATGTCCATTGAGTAAATATACGTTGGTCATAACTAAATTTAAAGAACTATTGGACTAGTATTGAACTAGTTTTGGTACAGACCCTGTGCAACCCCCCAGAAAAGATAGTACCTAAAAAAAGAGGTTACAGGGGGTGAGGATGCTAGGTCACTAAGAAGTCAAGGGCAGTTACAGAAGTGAGTAGACAAGTCACGAACGAGGGATCTGAGCAAGAAGAGGTAGAAGGCAGAGCAGATAGCTGGAGTAGAAGACCAGAGCTTAGGGGATTGGAAAGAGAAAGAAACTTGGTCAGCAGCAGAATTCATATAATGATGGTGAAAGATCTAGAGTCAAAGTTATGGAGGGAGTAAATGGGGGCAGAGGAGGCTGACAAGAGGGAGGTAAGAGGGGGAGAGGCAGGCCAGAGTTTGGAAATTAAGGAAGCACAGTCTGGAGCTGGGATGCCTGGCTTCAGGGGAGGGAAGGGAGAGAGAGGAGTAGAGAGAACAGTGGTGGGAGTAAGGGGGACAGGTTAGAACTAAGTGACAGAAGGAGGGATACGGGGTCCAATCTGCCCAGTAAGGAGTTAGGAGCAGCACTGTAGATAATGGCGTCATAGTCTTCTATTGGATGGATCATTTTTAAAAGGTTTCTTTTCATGTAGGAAGAGGAATGCATGTTTTATACCTTATATTTTATCATGTATGTGGAACATGCCATGGGCTGGCTAAAATATTACATTTTGTTTGTCTGCAAGTTTTTACTACTCTTAGTAATAGTGGACAACATTATTTCTTAAGCACCCAATCCCAGGGGCTCTGAGCACTGTACAGCAAACATAAAGAACAACACAAATAAAAAATATTCGCAGGTTAAAAGAATAAATTATAAATAATACAGAAACATTTTGCAGTGCAGTTGGCAGGAGAGGAAAAGGTGTGGCAGCACAAAACTCAAAGAAACCATATAGTACCAAAAGCGTCCTGAAAGAGGAAAGACTTAAGGCCCTTTTTAAAGGACTCCACAGAGGGGGCTTCCCTCAGAGCCCTGGGAAGCCTGTTCTATAGGACCGGGCCTGCAAGTGCAAAAGCTCAATCTCCTGAGGATTTCAGGTTCACCTTAGGAACCACTCAGAGGAGCAGAGGGGGTGGGAGGTGGGATAGGGAGTCAGTAGGTCTCTCAGATAGCCAGGGTCTAGTCCATATAGGGCCTTATAAGTCAGCAAACCGACCACAAAGGTGATACAGCACTTCACCGGCAGCCCATGTAGTTCACACAGGACTGGGGTTATGTATGACAAGCCCTCAGAAGGCCAGTCAGTAACCAGTCCTCTGCATTCTGCACCTGCTGTAGATATCATTTGACCTGCGTATAAAGCATTAGAGTAATCAAGTCAAGAAGTGACAAATGGATGTACCAGTGATTGCAGGTCTTCAGGAGGAATTTGACCCGGACAATGTTTCTGAGATGGTAAAAGAATTCTGGACCACAGCTACAAACTCCGCCTCAAATGTCAGCCTCGCGTCCAGAATAACCCCCAGATTCTTAACATTAGCAGAGGCTACCAACCCAGAGGAACCTAGCCATAAGCCAGTCCCCTTGTCAATGGCCCCCACACTCCACCTTTGACCAGGCTCAGTCACTTGCACCTCCATCTTATCCAGATGGAGTTTCAGCCAGCTTGATGACATCCAGTCCTGAATCTCAGCCAAGCACAAATGTAGCACCTCCACTGTATCTAGCATACCGGGTGCAAAAGACAGCTGCAGCTGGGTATCATCGGCATAACAGTTAAAACCCATATTGTATCATCTCATGGTCCCTCCCAGGGGCACCGTGTACACCGCAAACAACATGGAAAAGAGGATTGACCCGTAGGGCACACTGCAGAGCAGGGACCTCGGGAGTGAGGAGAAATTCCCCAGCACCACCCTCTGTAGCCTTTCTCTGAGAAAGGACTCAAACCAGCAGATGACTGTGCCGTTGAGTCCGCAGTACTCCTTGGGGCAATCCAACAGCAACCCATGGTCCTCAGTGTCAAAGGCTGATGAGAGATTGATCTCTTGCTCTGAAAAGGTCACGGTGCACCCTGACCAATGTCGTCTCAGTACTGTGCCTCAACCTAAACAGGGACTGGAGAGGTTCATAGATGTCAAAAGCCATGAGGTGTTTCTCAATCTGCAGAGCCACCATCTTCTATATACCCTTCCCCAAAAAGGTGAGGTTAGAGACTGATCAATAATTTGTCTGGGAGTCTGGGCCCAAAGATGGTTTCTTCAAGAGTGGTCTCACCAGAGCAGCTTTTAATGCCCTTGGAAAGACCCCACTGAAAGGGACCACCAGATCAGCACAGTGAACACTGGGTCCAGAAACCCAACACACGTATCAGCAAGCAAGTCGGGCCTGGATCCAGCTCACAGAAGGTGCGCTGCGACTCTGAAACCATCTCACAAAACTCTTCCATCAAAAACCAGTCTAAACTCACTCCAGATTGATGAAGGGCATCCACCCCCCACTAGCTTGACACTGCTGGGTTTAGGCAGCCCAGTTGGAGAGATCCTGGACCAAATCGAGGACACCCTGTTAGACAATAACCCAGCAAACTCTTTCCACGAGCGGATGAATTTACTGTTGCCGGTTGCAAACAGACCAGATGTAGTAGTCTGTCCACAGTCCAGAAGAGCTCAGCTGATCAGTTTTTCCCTGCAGCGATCTCCCTGAATAGGAAAGCTGACTTCTTAAGGGAGATCGCTCTTTGATACTCACCATAGTAAGTCTTCAAAGCTAGTTTATCCTCGTCAGACCTAGATCTCCTCCAACAGTGCTCCCCTGGATTTCAGCTGCCTAAACTCCCCATTGAACTACGGGGATCTCAAGCATGGAGTCTGGATTCATGTACGGACCAGTGTGACTGCATCGAAAGATGAAGGAATGGCCTTATTATAAGCCAACACTGCCTCCTCCAGTCCAATTACACAAGCAGCCATCATGCTTGACAGATCCACTACTATCTGGAGTTCTTCTGGGGACAACCCCTCAAAAGTGCGATAGTGTATCATCTTGTAGGAGGTGAACTTTTGGGGGGGGGGGCCCGATGAGAACTTCACAATGCAATGGTCCAACCAACTGACCAAATTAATCCTGAGGTTATTAACCTCAAGTCCTAGCTACAATACTAAGTCCGTGGCAAGAGCATGTTGATGAGTTGCAGGTAAATTCCTGTGCAGGGTCCAGAGAATTCATCAACTGGAGGAAATCCTGACCAAATTGCAAGAGATCATCATGGATTCAGGTGTTGAAGTCACCCAGAATTAACCATCTGGGCAACTGCAACACCTTCTCGGCAATGAAGTCTGCCATTTCCTGCAGGAATGCTCTTGGGTCTCAGAGTCTGGTAAACAAGAAGGATCCTGCAACCTGCACCTGGACTCCCATGCACCCTTGACATCACAAGTGGTAGAGGACAAGAGATGTCAAAGTCTGTGAATAAAAATAAATTGGATTTCTGTGGCCATATTTGTAGCCAGTCCGTGGCTTTTGTTATTTATATGAATAGGTTGCCTCACTAACAAGGTAGGTTGCAGCACACAAGTCCTAGTATTATTTTCTATCCTCTTTTTTTAATCTATTAATTTTTTTTTTTTTTTTAATCAATTATTTTACCAGGTGAGACACACTAAGCTGAAAGCTTGTTTGCAGGTGCAATCTGGGAGCACAAGGAAGTTAAGTGACTTGCTCAGGGTCACACAGTATGCACCTAGGGGGCTGTGGGATTCAAACCCAGGTCTCCAGATTTGCAGCTCAGAGCCTTAACCCACTGCGCCATACTGCCAACTCCTAGCCCTGCCACCCTGTTTCCTTTCTCCCAGGGAGATGGGTGTCAGGCAGAGGTGCACGGCCCGCGAGTACTGGCTCATCAATGTGCAGGCTGCCTTCTTGCTTGTCTCCCACTGTCCAGACCTACTTTCCAGTAGGCATTGTGCAGCCTAATCTGGAGGCCTTACATATTACAGCATGATCCCTGTGGAGATGCATGGTCCCTAGTCCCACTGCAGGAGTCCGTGTGAAGGTGGACTGTCACACCACTTTCCCTGAAGCCGTGGCTGGTTGACTTCAGTGTCCAAGTCTACTCCCAAACCCAGGTTGCCAGAACTTCATTTAAAAACTTACTTTTAAAAATGTTGGATTCTAGCCGGCCTAGTAGCATGGAGGGCTGAGGTGCTTGTGCCTCTCCTGCTGCCACGCCGGTGCCCCTAGTTCAGTGATGGACTTGGGTTGCTGGGGGGGGGGGAGACGATTGAGCATCCCAGGGAGTGCTCTTCTCTCCCATGGAGGGGTGGTAAGCCGTCTCAGCCTTTGACTGCAACTGGGTGAAGGCCCGATGGTAGTGCAGGTTGTGAGCGACTCAGTGGAGTGGGCTGCGTTTCTGTAGTGTGTACATGCCTCCACATGCACGCTTATGTGTTGCCACAGCCAGGGGATCAGGAGAAATGGAAAAGGGACTGCGGAGGGCCTTAATGAAGCCGTGCCTGCTCTCTTTTAGCCATCCCTGCCATCCGTCCGCTGGTTATCTGGATATGTGTTCTGGCCCAGGGAGGTGAGGAGGATGTCCCCTTCCCTCCTGTTCTCACTGTGGAGGACTTTCTGGCAACCAAGGTAGGAGAATGAACTTCACAAGAAGCAGTGACATGGCTGATGCCCACCCGCCTGCAGCCCAAGGGAGAAAAATCATTTTGGAAAAAAAAATGTCTAATTCTGGGATGCACCCATGGTGCAGTGGCAGTGAACTGTGCTGCCGTGCAGATGATCAGTGGTAAAGAGTAGACTCCAGTTGCTCCGTTGGGAAGCAGGCCAGGCTGCAGGCAGCCCAAGTGCAGGGTGTCTCAGCTGGGGAGGGTTGGCAACGGGTTCTGATTCACAGAATCCCCTGCGGGTATGTCAAGTAGCTTGCTCCTTCAGCAGGGATTATTCTGCATCACCAAGGCTGTAGGGCATGCTCCACACCAAGGGATGGAGGGTGGATCAAGAGAGATTGAGGGAAGTAAAATCCCCAGCCATCTCGATGACGGCATAAATCTCATGAACATAGTACCATATATCCCTGATATACAGGTTTATATCCCTGGGGCAAAGGCAGAGAGAGGTTAAAAAAGTCTGATTCAGGACTTTCTCCTAGTGGATCAGTCTGCCATTAATATGTACTTTCTAAGGAACACATTCAAATGAATGAAGCATTTCTATTAAGCATTCCAAATAAGTCTTGATGAGGAAATCTGACAAATGGGTATAGGTGAGCAGCTCCAGGCCCTTGTGGTGGGTGCAGAAATCGTAGGTAGATGACTAAAAATAAATGAAGATTCACCTATCTGCTGGGACCTCCAGCAGATGAGTGGCGGGTGCAGTGCCCACTATCCAGTAAGAACACAGATTGGCAGCCTGATGTTTTCTTAAAAAAAGTAGTTTATTAGCCAGCAGAAAATCAAATGAAATGCTCAGACACAAAGGTCCACGGCTCTCTAGCCTCTCTAGCTTGTCCCTGGGCACCACTGTGTTTTGATGTAGAGTGATGTCCACCATGTGCCTGCTGGTAAACTACTAAATAAACTACTTTTACGGAACCGGACTGCCAATCCGTGTTATTGTGGTGGGGGTGCATCTGCTGTAGCTCGTCTTCTGAAGGTTCTGGCCGATAGATGAGTCCTTGCTGACTAAGTCCTGATAAGGAATTACACCATTTAGGAATTCTGACATGCTTTCTGCTGTCTGATGATGCTCCTGATGTAGAAATAAATGATTTATTTCCATCCCTGAAACATCATCCATAGAAATAAATGCATTTATCAGGCAATTTTTATTGTCACAGTCATTATATTCACATACACACACACACACACCATGTTGTAAATGTGTACAGATGGCACTGTAGCAGTTACTATATTATACATGGACAATCATTATAATATATAGAATAATGGCTGGATAGGTGGTTATAATGAGAATTTTACACACACCTGAGGTGTGGGATGCCACATAAACCCTGAGAGCGAAGCTCGAGGAGTTTGTAAAGGCATCCCACACCGGGGGTATGTGTAAAATTTGAGTTTTAAACACCTACCCAGCCTTTATTTTATATAATTGCTGGAGATCGTTTTTTTGCCACGGTAGTTACATAAAGGAAACATCTATCCCTGTGGAGCCATGGACCGGTCCTGTTTCAGCACAGTCCATGGTCGGAGGCGGCTCATGAAAGAAACGTTTCCTTTAGGGAAAAACAAAATGCGGCACAGTTTAAAAGTAAAAAAAAGCATTTTTTTTAGCCCAGTTATTTATTTATTTTTTTTATCCTTACCGCCAACTCCAAGTGGCGTGAAGTGTTCAGCACTGAGGAGTTGCCGCCAGCACAGAGGAAGGGAAGAGCAGTGGCTGGCATGCCTCTCAACTGTACCACATTACGAGGAACGTTCCTCATTTTACTTCATAAAAGCTCCCTGTTCCACATTGTGAAGACTTGTCCCACATTCAGTATTAATATTTTAATCCAAAAATCTTTAGTAAATGATGCAAAAAATATATTATTCAATTAATAACAGACTTTCTGAACATAAATGCAAACATTTTAACAGTGTTCTGAGCTTCCTAGGTAAAGATTTGATTAAGTGTTCCACATTTTGCTCATCTGTTCCACATTTTGAGACGCAATGTTCCACATTTGAGGGACAAAAGGTTGAGAGGTATGGTGGCTGGTGCATGCACGGATGAGGGAAATCTGGTGCATGTTTGCTGTTATAATCAGCTGGTTATAGCAGCAAATTATAACTGGGTTTCCCTATGGAAAAAAAAAACACTCCCTGGTTATTATTAATAAATAAAAGCTATGCCATAAAAAGCATTATAAAATGGCTGGTCCGGTGGTGCTGTGGGTTGAGGCACTGGACACCACACCTCTCACCACACTGGCGACCTGGGTTCAGAAACACGCCCGTGTCGTTAGGGGTCGGCAGGGGAGGGATAGGATTGAGCATCCGGAGGACTGCTCTCCTATCCTGGGGAGGGCTGAGAGCATTCACCGCTCTGCAGCGGCCCCTGGTGAAGACCGGGGCCACTACGAGGCTGGTGCAGCAAGGAGTGGAGTGTGGCAGATGTCTGTACGATGTGCCTCAGGACGTCATTGCACGTCCATACTCCAGGGGATCTAAGGAAGGAAAATGGCTGGGCGCGACCATGTAGCTTGATGGCCGCGCTGTGCTCTGCCCAGAGGACTGTCATGGAATCGCACTGGGGGGGGCTCCAGGGCCGGCCCGGCTCGGACTGGCATGGAGGGCCCTCAGCTGGGTCGGCGGACCGCACCGGATCCCCCATCATGCGATTGAGCGTGCTGCTCTCCAGGCAGGCAGAGCCAGCGGCTGGATGCCCCCGCCGAGAAAACACTGCAGCAGGCGATTAAAAAAAAAAAAGAAATACGATTAAAAAAAAGCATTATAAAATGGGTCAAGATGGCCACTGCAAATGCTGCTCACTTATTAGATGAACAAAGTCACGTGCAATACCTGTGAGTACTCACAGACACATGGTGCTGCATTTTCTAAGCCAAAATTCATAATACTGGGCCATTTTATGAGTGCAGTAACACACTCCAGGGTGCTGTGTTCATTGGGAGATAGAGGCATTCCTCATGTGTCTGCTGAAGCACACGTAGCTTTTGACTTCTTGCCTCAGCACACATCCAGAGTGGTGTCTCTGTCTCTGTCTCCTAATGAACGCCCACCCTTTCATGTGTTACTCCTCCCAAAAAGTGAGTTCTGACATCAAAAAGTCCTACATCACAGTTCTGACATTCTGATGTAATCACATTTCCCATTCTTTTTTTTTTTTTTTACTGTTTGGAATCCTTGTATTATAAAAAATGTAAAAAAAAAAAAAAAATGAACGTGCTTCAGCTTAGCGTGCCTTTCCCGGTTGCCAGTTTTTAAAGAAACTAATAAATGAGACAGAGGTTGGCCGATGGCTCAGAAGATTCACTTTCTGCTTCCTCGCCACTGACCTGGGTTCAGTAGAGGACTCTGGTTGATGAAGTCAGGCAGCTGAGCTAGGAGCAGTATAGCACAGTGGTTTAAAGTTCTGAGCTGCAAACCCAGAGACCTGGGTTTGAATCCCACAGCCCCCACTTGCATACTGTGTGACCCTAAATGCACATTGTGCTTCCTCGCCACTGACCTGGGTTCAGTAGAGGACTCTGGTTGGTGAAGTCAGGCCGCTGAGCTAGGAGCAGTATAGCGCAGTGGTTTAAGGTTCTGAGCTGCAAACCTGGAGACCTGGGTTTGAATCCCACAATCCCCACTTGCATACTTTGTGACAACGAGCAAGTCACTTAACTTCCTTGTGCTCCCAGGTCGCACCATGTTTGAAAGCATCCCGGGTGGGGTTGGTACCATCATCTGCTGTAGTAGCGACCTCTCGCTGGGGTCCGGGTACTCAGATTCTGCTTCCTCACAAGTGTGAAAACAAAAACTGATGCACACAGTAAGCTGTGCTGAATCCCACAGTGCAAGTTCACCCCCGAGGAAGCCTTGTTTTGGTAAGGCAATACGTAGAGGTGCTAGCCTCCATTCTGGAGGTCATTTAAGTGCTCTTTGCACTTGTGATATTGCATGATAAATTTACATATTGAGGACTGCTTGTGCGGACCCATTTTCATTTGTTTTGTGTTTTTATAAAAATGGCCGAGTATTTTCCTGCATTCTGATTGGTCGAAAAGGTTCTGAACAATGTAGTTTAGAAAAGAAAACCCATGGGTTTGGACTTCTTCTGGCAACCAGGATGCAGCACACTCAAGTATCAGTGCCTCTCAAAAACAGTTTTTTAAGAATTTCTAGCATCCATCTTGGTGCTGTATAATCTCTTTTTCTTTACATTTTAGCCTTTGCTGTAAAAACATAAAAATGGTAACTTTCTATAAACACCCTCTCATCCACCACAACCGCACACACAAAACTGGACAAGCATCCCCATAAGATAACACTGATGGCAGCCTTCCTCATCATTAACTCAGTTCCTCACAAACATTGTCTATGTAAAACCACTCCATCTCAAATCAGTTTCCTACCAGTTGGTTCTGCAGGAGCACAGTATGGCAGACTTCTTCTCAGAGCTCCTCTGCTGCAGATGGATGTAGCCCATGTTTCTGCACCCCAGATCATCTTCAGAAAACGAAAAACATACCCAGAAGCAGACTCAGACAAACGTGACATTGGAGCCACTACTGAAACCATGTTTCTCTTCTGTTCTCTCAGCCCTTGTCTTCGGGTAGTGCCAGTATGCTACGACTATGTGGCAGGAAAGCCACGTGGACAGCTTTCCCATAAGGTGTCCAGTATCACGGTCAGATGCCGGACATGATCCTGCTGCCCCGTCCCGGCCCTACTGAATGTTTTGACAAACAAGGCTAGTAAGACACAGATGCAAACACCTTATTCAGTGCCTCACGGTGCTATTTTAGGCACCGCAGAAGCCAGTGTTTCCTCCTCTCCTGCAGCCCTACTTTTTACATTATGAGCCTGACTCTACAATGCAGCTGGAAAACCATACCGGCACCCCCACAGAAATCAACCTGTATTGTGGCCAGATGCTGACCATCTTCCAGCTCTACTGGCCCGCTTCCTAACATAGAAACCAGGGCAGGGAGCACACATGAGGATAGTCTTTCTCTGGTGCCTCAGAGCACAATTACAGTTGCAGTCTGTTTGTATGTGGGATGGGATACTGAACCTAGAAGGTACTTCTGGTAATTCATTGTTTAAAAAGATCAAACAGCAGCAAACAGCTTTTTGTTTTTCTCCCACTGCGCTGATGTACCCACTTAAGCCCTCATGGTTCCCCCAACCCATCACCTGCCATCCATGGGACTTTCCTTTGGGGGAGGGTCCACCAAGTGCTCCACAGATTGCCCTCTGTGGTGGGGCGAGGGGATCTCACAACACCCCACTATCTAATGCCATAAAAATGGAACATATTCACTACAATAAAAAGGAAAAAAGGAACTACTTTTTTATTTTCAAACTTTTATTTTACTGTTATATTTAAACCTATCTATTTTTTATTGTACACTTTTCTGATTTATTTTTTAGGTGGATCCATCTTATAAGTGCAGTAAGACACTTCATGGAGTAGGTTTATTTTCCTACACCACACTTCTAGGTGGTTGAAGGCACCTGGTGCAAGCACCTCTTACCTCACAGTGCACCTGGGCATGTGGTATAGGAAAACAGACGTACATCCTGAGGTGTCGTATTACTTACTCCTCGCATTGTATATGGGTCTAGCAGCATTTGTAGGACTGAGTGTGTACATTTCCCTCTGCAAATGGATTATTCAGTTGCAGTTGTGCTGAGTTTCTGCAGTGTATGAGGCTCCTAGAGCCACAGCCAGGTGGAGCGAGGGTCAACTGCCACTCACAGGAATGCACACAGATCAGAACTGCAATAGAGAGAAAGGCCCTTCCCTATATATCTGGATGACGGTACTCCTGGCACTCTGTGACCCATCCCAGCATCTCCTGCTCAGCGATGTCCGTGGGAGGTGGGCAGCTCTAGTCCAAGTCCCCCACCCAAAGGGAAAGCTGTGGAGGCTGCTGGATGCAAAGTAAGGGGAGACAGGGCTTAGAGGTTCCTGGTAGCAGCCTGAGAGCTGGTCTAGTGTGGATGGAGTAAGCAAAAAAAGTAAGACGTGAAAATGCTAGTAATTGCATTTTGGGGTACTTTGCTCTTGTGATTTTTCATGTCACCAAACCCTTTGACCTAATTACAGCCTTGTAATTCACAGATGTCCATCTGTGCATCTGTACGTGATACCAGGAGGTAGTTTAGCCTAGTGGTTGGAATACAGAAGCTGGATTTTCAGAAGTGAAACAGTTGTGTACCATGTGACAAAAAAACATTGTACAAGGGCAGGTACCCATGTACAGCAGCAGGTTTTTTTTCACATGCAAGTAGTTTATTTATTTATTAGAATTTTGGCAACTGGGTAAGTCCACTGAGACCATGCAGTCCCCTTTTCAGTGACGACCCGGGTGACAATGATGAACACAGTATAATAGATAAATACAATAATAATATACTGGATACAGAGAGATTTAACAATGCTGCAAAGATTATTACAGTGGAAGGCCAGGTAAGTAACTTAAAACAGATCAGGCATTAAGCATATATAAATAAACAGAATAACTAATATTATACAATATATACATAGCAGGAACACGGGAGCAGATGGATTACAAGATACATCTATCAGAGTAACAGACTAGGCATTAACAACGCTATAAGGGTTATTTAAAGCAAGTGCAGAGGAGGGGTGTTAGTAGGAAAGAGTTAAGCTCTTTTTTGAAGGAGGATAGGGTGGGGCAGCAGGGGTGTAGCCAGACAAAATAAACATGTACACCAGGACCGTGTTTGTTGCCCTGTTTGGCACAATAAATATGATTGTTGTACCTCATGACACTGGTTGCTGCCCCCCCATGCGTGGGTAAATGGGAGGTGTCAGCGTGGCTCAGTTGGTAGCACATCCACCTCTGGACCAGAAGGTCGTGGGTTCTCATCCCACACCGGGATGGACCTGCACCTAAAAATCGCTGGCTTCTGAGTGCAGTATTGAGGGGTGCTGTACTGCTGGGGTGTGCCGTCCTTCGGATGAGACGTTAAACCGAGGTCCCTTCTGCCCGCCCTAGTGTTGTCCTGGTGGGTGTCCAGGTGGAAGTAAAAGAACCCAGGGTACTCTTCGTAAGAGCAGGGAGCATTCCCGATGTCCTGGCCAACATTCCCTTCCCATAAACTGGTTCATGCAATTATCCAGGCTGTGTGTGGGTGATGTGCGATATGGCAGCCACCACACATTCAGTCACTTCACTACCAGTATAGCATTGCTTGTAAAGCGCTTTGGGATGCTGTGTATGAAAAGCGCTATATAAATGCTGATTATTCTTCTAAATACAGATGCCATACATGGCTCCTTAAGACGCCAACATACCAGCCCAGAGCCTGTAAGGCTGTATAGTCCTTGGGATGCAAAGGCCATATCAGTGAGCAATCCTTCTAGTTTTGACTAATATGAATAAAGTTACAGGAAGGTTCTGCTGGTTCTACCTTTTGTTTTCATGGACAAAGGAAGCAGTTCAGAGCCTATTTGCTGCCCCCCCCCCCCTTAAATAAAATTGTACACCGTGGAGTACATGGAGTATGCCTGCCTACACCCATGTGGGACAGGAGAGTAAGTTGGAGGGGGAGGGAATTCCAAGCAGAGGGAGCCAAGAAGGCGAATAAGTGCTTACCCAAAAGGCGTTGCATCTTCTTGATTACTAATAAGGGTAAGGAAGTAGAGCTAAGCATGCATGTGGGTGCTTTTTTTGTAAACTATTTGCCTTAGGCAAGGGGGATTAAAGAACTTGGTGAATTTGAATTCAAGGCATAAGGTGTCAAAAAGGTTGTCTTTTTGTGTCCTTTTTCATATTTTATGGCAGCTTGTACTGATTTATTAATTTTTGGTAACTGCACAAAAATCCTGTGCCTGGGATCACGCGGTGTAGTACTGTTAGTGCACCTGCACAAAAAAGTGAAAATGCAGTCTGTGTACAAAAATGCTGAAAAGTGCATTGTTGCCAGTGTAAGGATTTTCTCCTGCACCAGCAAGTTGCACACAGGGTGGTCACCGGGCCATGCTACACCCTTTGAAAAATGGGGTTGCAGGTCTATAAACCTGCAGAACTGGGTTTGAATCTACTACAGCTGTTTGACCCTGAGCAAGCCACGTAACCTCCTCTCTTTCTCTCTGTCATTTACCTTCTTGAGCTTTCATTGACCTCTCGCAGTCTTTCTTCGACTCCCTGTCCTTTTCTAAGGACTGCAACAGCAGCAGTTACAAGAAATGTAAGATATATGGATTTTGCTGCCTTCTTTTATCAGTGTGTGAGCAGTACTTTTATTTTAGAAACTTTTTATTTTTTTCTGTTGCTGTTCAGATGTTTTGTTTATCCAGTTGCCTCCACTTGCCCTAAATTCAATGAAAATTGATTTTTTTTTTTCAATTTAAGCTTTGCTTGCTATGACCCCATTCACAAGTCATTGCTACAGTGGACTGGGTAACTGGTGGATAAGTGTTAGGTAAAAAGACCTTGATATTAAATTTACAGTGATCAATCGTCTCTGTTACATCTGATAGATTTCCCATCATGGTGAATCTGCGGTGCCTCAATTTACTCGGCGCAGGAGCCAGGAGCTAAACAATGATACAATATATCTTTCTGCACAATTTGCCAATTTCTGTTACTTGTAAAGATTCAGTGCTTTCTGTTTTGTCCTTGTGAATCACAGTTCTAATGAGGCGAGCAGTCATGGGGTGGGGGGTTGTCTTGAGAAGCATAATGGCCTTGTTATAATAATGCTGTTTTTCTCAGCAAAGGTAAAATCCTTCAAAATAACAAAAAAAGCGTTCTGGTAACATAGCTAGACACTGCAGGATTAGCTTTGAAGAGTCATGTTTCTACAGTAGATGGGCCTTGGAGGGCATTTTTCAAATCATTGCTTTATGCATCAAGTTTCAAACCATCCCCCCAACCCCACCCACCATAGCCCCAGAATAGAAGATACACCTTTGAAAACAGGACCCCCCCTCTGTCATCACTGATCAGTCACTTAGACAGATACAGAGTGTACACCCATTTAAAACAATTAAAAAGGAAATGTGTTGTTCTCTGTTTATGTGACATTCTGGATACGGTTTAGAAAAACAGAGAAAGAGATAATTAGCAATGACCTTTCGCTCGAATGGACTGAAAGGCTTCAGACAGAAAGCTTGGCCCTAGGCAAATAACTCAAACTTTGCACTTGAGCAAACTAAAAAAAAAAATTGGGAGAATCATGCACAGTTACAAGGGACTGTCAGTAAGTGGTTGTAACACCCACTTTTGGCTAGTCCCGTGTCGTGCATGGGTTGCAAGCCTTTCCCTGTGTAGTTGCTTTTAACACATTGTGATTGTGCAGGGAATGAGCCAGGGGTCACCACTCACCATACAAGTGGTACACCGGGCTGTGCACAATGCAGAGCAACCCTTGCAAAAACAGTTATAGAATTTTTATTTATTTATTTATTAGCTTTTGGTGACCAGGTAAGTGTGTTAGGCAATTGGACCTGCCTATTTTCAAGCATGACCCGGGAGAGTACAGAATACAGAGATACAAAAATTACAGAGAGCATAAACAGTAGAATATGACAAGCAGGACCCCATGCAGGAGGGTCAAATACAAATCACCATTAATCACATAGGTCACCCACGTAGGAGTGAGACAAAAAGAAAAACAAATAAATTAAACCTGTACTGGACCCCAACACAGGAAGATCAGACAATGTGGATTACATTCAGACAACTGGACACCCAGAGAAAAGAGAGAGAAAGAGAAGCCAAAACAGAAAGCCGTGTAAGAGAGTTAACAAGCCTTGGCTGAGCTAGCCCCAGCCTTTAGAATTATAGTACTACAGGCAGGCCGTAGGGGGCAGTGCAGAACAGCTGTAGCTGGGGATGGCAGAGGATGCCAGTGTCAAGAGATTGGGCTGGTTCACTGGATGCTAGAGACTTGCCAGGGTTCGAGGAGTGGGTCGGACCACTGGACCATGAGGGATTGTAGGAGGGCTGTAAGAAAATTTCTGAATTCACTGACCTTCAGTGCAAGTGGGCCTGATGGTACAGAGCAGGCAGTTGGGGGCATACCTAACAGAAATGTGAGACATGGACACTCCAGATGTGGAAAAATGAGGGGCCTTCAAAATATGGGACAGATCATCAAACTTTGAGATAAGCTTTAAACATGGCCATATAGTTCAAAAGACTGGAGACCCTAGTTCCTACATATTTGGATAAGGACTAGGTGGGCTTTGTCAGGAATAGACAGGGCCGCGTCAGTCTGTGACACACTTTTCAGCTGTTGGAATATGCTGAAACCCATAAGATCCCAGTAGCCTTGATGAGCTTATATGCTGAGAAAGCATTTGTCAGGGTGGCATGGCCATATTTGTGGGCCACCCTATCAAAATTTGGCTTTCCAGAACAGCTAGTAGAGATGCTTCAGGGTATCGATGCATCCCATAGGGCATACCTCAGGGTTAATGGCTCTCCTGCGTCTCCATTTCCATTCAAAGATGGTTCAAGGCAGGGATGTGCCCCTCCCCCCTTTTTTACCTTGTACTTGGGGCTTTTGGCAGCAGCAATTCAAAGTCATCCCTGAATAACAGGGTAGCAGGTAGGGACTTTAAACACTCCCTGTTTACTGATGATATGCTAATCTTACGTTGACAACCCTGTAAGAGTCTGTCCCTGTAATATGGGAGGCACTTACTGCCCTTGGCAGGCGGGCTGAGCATCACCTAAGTACTCAAAAGACAGGTCATGCTATACGATTGCATGCCGTCTGCCAGCTAAAAGCAGCAGTACAAGTTATCCAGCAAAAAAGAAAATGTCATCCTACCTTTTTTAACAGTAATGTATTCCCAATAATCTTATATTTGTCAGTGGGGTATTTTAAATTCAATCAACCATTTTTAAGATTATGTTTTATTACAACTTTTGTAATTTACGTTCATCTACAGTAATGATGGTAGCAGCACACGTGACAGCTGTGGTGCTCCTTGGTGTTGTCTGCAGCCCTGCTCTCCACATGTAGGAGGCTCATGCACCTAGTGGCATTCTGTAACTGCTGGTTGTGTGTGTGTCTCTCTCTCTCTCTCTCTCTCTCTGGGGTGTTTATTTTGCCTGCTTCTGTGGCAGATACTTCTGACTGTTACCACCTCTGCTTCTGCTGCCTGTGGGGCTCCTTTATGGGCTGCACTGGGTCATGTGGTTGTGGTTTGTTGCATTTCAATTGAAATGTGTGCTATTTGTGGTCTAACATCTGACACTACTATAAGGCTCACAGGTTTGCTATTGCTGGGTGCCTGAACTCCCACTATAATTGTTTCTCAATTGATAGTACACTGCCTTTAGCTCAGAATGAGTTATGCCTCACTCTCTTTGGTGCAACATGTGTGAAACATTTTTTCCCCAACTGTGGAAAAACTGTGGCTGAGAGTAGCCTTTAAGGGGATATGCTGTACTTTTCAGTGTTTTGTTTTTTTTCACAAGAACTTACATAGCTGCATTTTTCCCACAATCCGTTGTGTAGTTCTTTCTGCAGCTGCAGATGTTTTGTGAATAAAACGCAGTGCAATTGCCTTTTTTTTCCTGCAGCTGTGCAGTTTTTTGGGACTTGTGCACTGTTTGCACCTTCAAAGTGTTTTGAGAATGCAGCCCACTGTATTTATAATGCAAATATGTCAGGGTGTTGGCAGCACACGTTTCTGATCGCCAGCAGCACCACAGCATCTTGATTTGTTAACATGGCAAAGGACCAATCATTTTTAAGAACTTCAGAATCCTCTATGTTGCCTCGGGAATGAAATAAAGCAGAAAGAAAATCTGATACATTAATGTTTGCCCTAAGTGCCAACCAAGTTATTGAAATTACTAACTAGTACTCTGCTTTAAAATGGAAATTCCCCATCAAATGGCAGAAAATGGTGTTTAAATGTCTGGGGATAAAACTGACAAAACAGTTATCCAATTTGGAACTCCTGAGCTTTGAGCCTTTCATACAATAGCTTTCAAAGGATTTGACCCACTGGAACCATTTACTCCGTGGCTTTTTTAATCGAGCAGAGGTCATCAGGAAAAATATTCTGCTACGTATACTTTATTTTCTTCAAATACTGCCAGTCAAGCCTGACAGTACGTGCTTTCAATCCTTGAACAAATTAATCTTCACACTTACTTAGCAGGGTGCACTGCCACGTATCAGGTTTTCCATACTGCATCTCCCTAGGAACCAGGGGGTAGTTAATCTACCTACCCTTAAACTGTATGCGTAGGCATGTCAGCTGTTTACTGTGTGCCTTTGGTTATCCCCAAATATTACGTCATACTGGAAGATCATTGCATTTACTCTCAACAATATTTTTACCCTGGATGTTTACTTATTTTGTAGCCCCCAGGCTACCTGTCTCTCTCCAAATTTACAAGGTTTACAGCTATCACATTAAAACATTGGCTGTTAATATGGCACAGATTTGTGCCGGCCTGGTGGCACAGAGGGTTGAGGTGCTGGACGCCATACCTCGTGCCACACCGTCGACCCGGGTTTAGGAATGGACCTGGACCATCAGGGGTCAGCAGGGGAGGGAGAGGATCGAGCGTCCGGAGGACTGCTCTCCTGTCCCGGGGTGGGTTTCTGGGGGTGTCCAGCACAGTAGCAGCCTCTGGTGGAGACCAGGGATGGCACAGATATTGGGCTGCAGAAAGGGGGTGGGACATTGGCAGGTACCAGTGGCGGATGCGCCACGCAGGATGCCGTATCATGCCACATCCTGCAGGGAAAATACAAGAAAAAAAAACTACTGTCTTGGTAGGTAATGGGGATCGGTGGTGGGTCCCCATGCCCAGTACCGAGCCTACCAATTCATGCTCCTGGTAGCCCTCCCCCCTCCAGTTGCTCCACTAGATTGATAGATGAGAACCAGAGGAGTTGGTGGCCCCCCGGGGCTCAGAGCCGGGGGGTCGTGCAACCGGAGTAGGGACATGTTGATGAAGACGTGGAGCTGCATCATGGTCCAGTTTGTCTTCCAGATGTTGGATTCCCACAGTGTGATCCCCTTTGCCACTTTACAAACTGCCTTACACCTGCCTGACATGGACCACTATCAGTATTTGCAGGCGCATTCTTATTTAATTGGGCATGTTCAAGCAGTGGCTTCATTCTTGGGAACACACCCCTACTTATGCAGCTCTTTATGAGTTATATTAAACGGGAATGGTGGTGACATCTTATTCTTCAGCTGTACAGAGCCCTACCGAATACTGTTCCAGACACTACGGAGTCCATATTGCAAAAATGGAACTCTGAATAAGGGATTGTCCTGTCACTGGCTGACTGATTAAAATTTGCGACCCCAACTTATCCACTCACGGCAGCAGCCAGCTGGCATGTGTTTTTATGGAACTGTCATTCTAGATTTTTTGCTGCCCTGTTAAACTGGCTAAATAATGTGGGTTCAGATACAGGGCACTGCTCGAGGGACTGTGGCCATTGACCGACTAATCAGACACGTGTCTTCTGGTATAGTCCAACACTTCAGCCCCATTGACAGACTGTTATTGTGGAACTGGAGGACATTTTTAACTGCACTGGAAGGGTAACTCCTTCCCTGATTCTTTTGGCAATTACCCTCATGACAATTTCATATCGGGACAAACGCTTATACTAATTTTAATACTTATTTTGGTAAGCCGGCCCACCAGCGCAGCAATAGCACTACCGCTTGCAATACCAGCAACCTGGGGTCAGGAGCAATCTTGGGTTGCTGGAGGGCCGCCGTGGGGAGGAGGATTGAGCATCCAAAGGGCTGCTCTCCTCCAGGGAGGGTGGGCTGCGAGTCCCGCCGCTTTACTGCCACCTGGGTGACCACGGGTGGAGGTGCAGCTGGTCTGGAGAAACTCGGGAGGGAGGATGTCAGCCGAGATCTGGAGCGGCAGCATGTCTCAACGTGCCCCGCCTCCTTGGAATCCTTTCAAGTGCCGGCACCCATATGAGGACCAGAAAGCAGGAAATACACCGCACCGGTCACCAGTAGACGGGACCTGGCTGTCTCAGGCTCCCCGGGGGCTGGTCGGACAACCCAACACACGCTTACTGTGGGAAGGATGAAGGGGGGTCCCTCCCCTCCCTGCCTGGTAAACTGAGGCAGGATGGGGGTGGGCCTGCTGGTTCCCTGAGGAGTTACCTGGGGCAGAGCTAGGAGGGATATACATCCTAGGGCTGCCCAAAGAGTGGCGACTGATGGGAAGAGAAGGGGGCATAAAGAGCAAATACAAAAAAAAAAAATACTTATTTTGGTGACCAGAAAAACAATCACACATCTGTGGTGTACAAAAAAAATTGTCGAAATACACCCCTTTATGTTTACGGGTTGCAAAAGCTAACATATACACAGAATAATAAGGTTCCCCTCTTTGAAGAACAGTGGTGCCACTGTGTAGTATTTCAGTTAGACCGTTACCCAGACTTTGTTCAGTGATCAAGAACACAATTTGTTCAATGATGTAGCAGCCCCCTTCCCATGTAAATGCATTCTGTTCCAGTCAAGTGAACCGTTCAGGCTTATGGTACCCCATCCACTTCTTGTGAAGCTGTAATACTGAAAACTTGGACTCAAGACTCTATATTCCATTTCTTCATTGGTTATCATTACAGCAATTGTGCAAGAAAGCTAATAGCAGTATGATATTGTATTAAAACTGTAAGTATTATTTCATGTCACTCTGAAATCATGCTTTGGATTTCCTTCTATTAAACTTTCTTGAAAAAATTAATAAGAATTTATCAAAAAAAGACACTAAGGTCTATACTTGAGCAAGTTTATTTGGACTTTAGTAACAGAGTGTTATGAATTTCTGCTCTATAGGCAATAGGAAATGGTTATTACACCTGTAGATATGCCCTACTGTTTTCCTTTTAGTGTCCGTCCAATATTCTGATATGCTTTGCAGTTTTGTGTTAAATTATCGAGCTGTTATTTTCTTGTCTTAGTAACTAGCCTGAATCCATTGTTCCTCAGCAGTTGTTGCTCTCTCTTTTCATACTGCGTGAGCAATCTATGACATCTGTAACACCATTCCAAGCCATTCAAATAAATAGCGTGGCACGGTAACTGACGTCATGGAATGCCTTAGCGATATAAAAAAAGCAATAGCTTCTGAGGACAGTGGAACTCTATGTAGATTTGAGGGCACCCTAAAGCTAGATTGTATCAGGCAAAGCACATCAGAATACAGAACTGGCATGGGAAGGAAAAGGGAGGGGCAGTTAATTATGTAAAAATCATTTCCTGTCTCCTTTAAAGTCTGAGTTTACAGCACCTTCTCCATGTGAGCAGCACATTTCCTCTGGAGACAGACAAGGGACAGAGTAGTTCTAAGGGTAAAATGAGGGACATACCTTGTAATAAGAGACAGTCGAGAGGTATGAGGTTGTGGGATGGAGACTTTGACACTAGCATCATTGGCCTGGGGCTCAGGGAATGGCATAGCAAAAAACAGCAGGCACTGTGCCATGCCCAGACCCCTGTGGCTGGTGATAGCTGTCAAGTTAGTGGTTGCAAACCTCATTTGCACCCACAAACATCTGGACAAGGTATTCATTGTGACTTAGTTGCCAGGGAGGCTCCTGCCCCCTGATGACTAAGTCAGGGATATATGCATCACAGCTTCTTGATGGTGGCACAAGAGGATGACACTTTGCGCCCTAAACTTGCATCAGCACCACAGCAGCTGTATAAAAACCAATAAATACAACAAATCTTTGATGCTGATTCAACTAATCAGCACTTATGATCCTCTGGAAGGTGACGTTGTATTACAACCAGAAGAGTTCCTTTCACGCAAGATAGGAAAGGTAGACCGTGTCACTTACAGAATGGGCGGGGGGTGTTTTAAAGAAAGATTGTGTGTTGGCACCTATAGGCAGACAGATGGTATGGGTTGTCCTCCTCTGCTAGCTGGGACAGGTTGTAACAGTCTTGAGAGAAGTTTTACGACATGCTCCCTCCCAGACTGAACGTTCCACTTACAGAACGAGGGGGCTAGTATTTTATTTTAAAGAATGTTTTTCATACATCATTATTTTCATTCTGTTTGTGCCCCCTTCTCACACTGACAACAGAGTTCCAGTGACACTTACCTAAGGGTAATCTGCCTCATAGCAGTGGTTTGCCCCTCAGGCAGAGTCAGGGGTGGCAGGACCCACCAACACAGGGTGCGATTCAGGCCCTATGCAGATGACCCTGGTTGAGGTTAGGGGTTAGATATACCAGGGCTACTGGGGCCCTGCTTTCTCGTTTTCTGTCCCTCCCAAGTCTCGAGGTGGTATGGGCCTGTGACGCATGCACTCATGCATACATGCTGTGTCAATGGCTGCAGCCACCTCCTTCGCCCAAAAGTGCAGCTGCACTACCTCCTATAATCACTTAGGTGGTAGTGCTGTGGCGGAGGCAGTACCCGTCCCTCCCTCCCTGGAGGAGATTGTCCAGTGGGACGCTCAACCCACCTTCCCTCCGGCTGCCCCCGATGACCCACGATCGCTTCCTTAGAATACTGTGTCCAGTTCTGGAGACCATATCTCTGAAAGGACACAGAAACAGTAGAGACAGTTGAGAGGAGGGCAACTAAAATGGTGCAGGGTCTGTATCACAAGCCCTATGAGGTGAGACTGCAGGACCTCAATATGTACACCCTTGGGGAAGATATGATACAGACTTTCAAGTACCTCACAGATATAAATAAGGTACAAGAGGGTAGCATCTTTCACCAAAAAAAGATAAGAACAAGGGTTATGCTATGAAGCTGTAGGAGGGTAGACTCAGGGGAAACGTGAGGAAGCACTTCTTCACAGAAATGGTGGTGGATGCCTGCAAAAAAAAAAAAAACAACCCCAGTGGAGGCAGTGGGGGCAAGAACTGTAATGGGATTCAAATAATGCATGGGATAGACATAAGGAAACCTTAGTGGTAAGTAAAGGGAGGGCTATGCCGGAGATCGAGTAGGAACTGCGGTATTACAGTAGGTAGGGAAAATGGGCAGACTAGGTGGGCCAAGCAGTACTTATCTGCCATCAAATGTCTATGTTTCTATGTTTCTGATCCTGGGTTGCTGGTGTCATGAGCGATAGCACTACTGCTGTACAGACAGGCTGGTCCTTATACTTCTTTTTTTAATAAATATGAATCAGATGATTTCGATTATAGGAATATGAGTCACACTGTTATGGTTGTTGGTGCCATAACTTAAGAATGCGCAAGGAAACACTCCTATAAGCAATGATGTGCATCAGCACTCACATTAATGTATACATGTCGGATCTCGGCTCTGTTTTTCAGTCTTGTTTTCGATACATTACCTACATTTTCTCTTATAGAAGCACCTGCTCAATCCAATAGCGTTCTTCATTCACAGCACCCCCCAAAAAATGTCAAGCCTTATATTGCACCATGTCGGAGACAGTGACCACATCATTGTAAAGTCGTGTTCCCACACTAGATATGCTTCCAGTGGCTGAAGCTGGGTGGTCTGCTTGGTCCAAACTTGTTTTTAAAAATGGTTAAAAATGTAATAATTTAGCCCATGCGCAGAATCACAGCTTTCAATTTCAATTGCTTATTAAACCATCTTAGAGAGCTCCGTTTCAAACGGGACTTACTTTGTAAGTATCCGCTCACTACCTAGTTCCACAGAGTATACTTGGCTAATAGTGAAGAAAATTGTCCTTACCCGTCCATGCACGAGTGTGATGGTGCTGCGGCACCATGTTTTTATGTGAACATGCTGGAGGCTCCAGCGGCTACAAATCAGGTCGGGACGACAAGAATTGAAATTGCTATAAAAATGACATTAAATTAATAATGTATAGTGAAAAAGGACCATAAATTGCCATCGTCATTCAGATGACTGCATGCACCTTCTTGAGGTGTGAAAAAAATGCAGCAAAAAGCTGACAGCATCCCTTTAACGGTTTTATTTTTTGTATGTCGAAAAATTAATGGGAAAAAGTCTGCTGTTCTGTACACCACACCAACCAGTATCCTCACACTTGAGGAGCTCCAGCTGCACTGCCACCTGTAACCACCTAGGTGGCAGTATTGCAGCGTAGCCTGCTTCACTCCCTCCCTGGAGGAGGAAGATGCCCTCTGGGATGCATCCCTCTTAATCTTTTGTCCCTAAAATGAGGGCTACATCCTCAGTGCATCCCTCTTAATCTTTTGTCCCTAAAATGAGGGCTACATCCTCAAACTTGGAGATACAAGCTCAGAACACTGTGGAGGCCATTGTAAGAAGTGTATTTTTTTTTTTTTATTATGACATTATTTGTACCACCTCTGCGAACCTGGCAGGGGCTACAACCCCTCTATCCCCGAGGAGGGGTATGCCCTCCAGCCCATTGAGGCCATCCATGCACCCTCACCCATGCAGTGGGTGCAGCAGCTGCCTTCACCTCCGTGGAGGCAGCCAAGCACCCGGGGTGCGAGCTGAACACCACTTGTTTTGCTGACACACGCAGCACAAACTGCCCCACCCCATGGAAGTAGAGCAGTCCTCCGGACGCTGAATCCTTGCCTCCCTGGCTGACCCCTGAATGACCCGAGTCCATTCCCGAACCTGGGCATGGGGTGTGGAGTCTGGCGCCTCAACCCTTGGCACCACCAGGCTAGCTAGAAGTTTATTTTTGAATTTAGCATCTTACAATATTATTAATTCTGGTCTCCTTATTTAAAAATCTCAGAAAAAATTACAGAAACGGTTCACCAAATGGATGCACAACTTGAGAGATTGGGTGTACGATGCTAGATTAACAACCTTAAACTTAATGTCACTTGAAATGAGGAGACATAGGGGACATCTCCTTTTTATGTTGACATACTTAATGATACTTAACTTTTTTCAGAAATGGGCTTTAATTTTAAACAAGACAATATAGAGATTATAGGTCATCTTCTACAGCTTTTCTGCTCAAGGCAAAACACTAAAAACAAGCATTTATCAATGCCGAATGTTTGCTTGCTGATATTAGCATTGGACTTGCAGGAGTTAGACAGATGCAGAATAGGAATGGCAGTGAGATATTGAACTCACACCAACCCCACCTCCACCCTGCAGAGATGGACAGGCATTGGGGTGTGCCTTTGGGTTGTCGCCCATAACGCTCATGGCATTTCACCTCACCCTATCCTGCAGACACTGGCAAATGTTGAGGTTCGCCTTGGGGTATTCGGCTTCACAGTCATCCCATTTCATAAGGACATACGCTGAAATGGGTGCAGTATAGGAGAATGGGGTGAACTCTGGGGCTGAAGAGTCCAAGGCACACCTCAATGCCTGTCACTGGCTTTAGGGTGGGGGTGGGGGTAGAATGATGTGAGCATTACAGCCGGCAATCCAAAGGCACACCCCTGACGCCTGTCATTCTGTACAGGGTGGGACGTTATGGTTAGATACCCTAACGCCCCGGGCGTTTGTTGGTATTTGCACTACAAATTTTCAACATGGCCTTTTTGTTACCCCCCACCTCATGAAAGCATTTGGGACCTCTGCTCATGAACAGTGGCACTGTGATTTTGTTAATCTGTCCTGAACTTTGATTTCCCACAGTGACCACGCCATTCTGCGCTAGCTGTGCAAAAACACATTTTGGGCAGGATGTGAAAAATGACAGCTGTACCATTCATAGGGAGATGTGAAAAGATGGCAATACTGAAATTCTGGAGTGAAAATATCAAAAATGCTCGAACTTACGTGCGTATGTGGAAATTGCACAATGGACGCTTGTAACAGAGTCATTTAGTGGAATTATTTCACCAGATTTTCATGAATAGTGTCACTATGATTTTCTTAATTTGTCCTGAACATTGATTTCCCACAGCGACTGAGCCATTGTGTGCCAGATGTGCGAAAACACATTTTGAGCAGGTTGTTAAAAATGACAGCTGTACTGTTCATGAGGAGGTGAGCAAAATTGACAATGCTGAAAATCTTGAGTGAAAATATTATAAATTCTCGAAGTTACGAATGTACATGGAAACTGCACAACGCACACGCATAACAGTCATTTTATGGACTCTTGTCACCAAATTTTAAACACAGGCATTTTGGGACCTCCGCTTATGAACAATGTCACTGTGATTTTCTTAATCTGTCCTGAACACTGATTTCCCACAGTGACTGTGCTATTGTGCGCCGGAAGTGCGAAAACACATTTTGGCCAGGATGTGAAAAATGACAGCTGTACTGTTCATAAGAAGGTGTGAAAAAATACCAATGTTGAAAATATGGATTGAAAATATTACAAATTTGCGAAGTTACAAGTGTGCGTGGAAACTGTGCAATGCATGCTTGTAAACACAGTCATTTGTTTTGAATTTTTTCACCAGACTTGCAACATAGGCTTTTTGGGAGCCCACCTCATGAACAGTGACACTGTCATTTCATTAATCGGTCCTGAAAAGTGATTCTGCGTAGTGACTGCAAAACCACCTTTCGGGACCAAAAAACCAGATGACAGTCACTGAATTCATGGGATGGGGTCCCAAGAATCCCATGTTGAAACTTTGGTGCCAAAATTCGCAAAAATGGCCAAGATATCCACATAAGTTGAAAACCTAACATTTATGCCATTATACTGTTTACCGGCACTTCTTCAGTTCGCACTCGGCTTTGAAGAGTGCAGACATGTTTCTGCTCCACCAAAGATCGTTGTGGGGGCTCTGCAGGTAAGTATGGGGTGAGGGGGGTGTGGGGAGGTGGGGTGTGCAGAGGGTGGGTGCGGTTTGGGGAGGGGGTCACCACAGACAGCGAGGGACAGTTTTCTTGTTTACAGGTTTTAAAAAAATAAACAATTCGGGAAGGTTTTCTTTTTTTACAGGTAGTTTGGCACGCTGGGGTGGGCTCCCAATGTGCCACCTGGATGTTTGTTGGGGGGTCTGTAGCTGACAGGGATTGGGCACCCCGTCGACACATAGAGTGTTTGGGGGGAGCGCATGAGCTGAGGGGGATTGGGCACCCCCTTGGCACACAACAAAGGGGGGGCATTATGCTGATGGGTATTGGACTCCCCCATCAGCAAATGAACTTGGGAGGGGGCTTGCCGACAGGGGGATTGGGCACCCCCATCAGCTTTCTTGGGGACTGTGAGAGGCGGATGGTGACATCCACTGCCATTTTTATTTAAAACAAATAGGGACATTATGCTGATGGGGATTGGGCTACCCCATCGGCAAATGAACGGGGGAAGGGCATGCTGACAGGGGGATTGGGCACCCCTGTTGGCTTTCATAGGGACTTTGAGAGGTGGATGGCGACAGCCGCCACCATGTTTATTGAAATGGGACACCAGACAAGGCAAGCTGTGATTTGCTGCTGGAATCAGGGACTGCCCCAGCAGCAAAAACAGCTGTTAAATGATGGGGTGCCCCCTGATTGCAGCTGCGAGTTTCTTTCAAGTTGGTGGCATGCTACAATACTGCTGTCATCAACAGTGTGCTCTTCTGTTGGCACCATGGGGATCAGCCCCAAAATGGACTGCTGGCATTGGCCACAACACTGCTGCACCTCCACAACTTGCTACTTCAGCAAGCTGCTGCAGTTTGTTTCTTGCGCATGCACACAAACAAACATAAAAAGGAGATTTTACTTTTTGCAGAGAGTGGTCACTGGATGGAATGTACAACCTCTCAAGATAATTATTAGTAAAACCAAAACCAGCTTTAAGAACAGCCTAGATGAGTGGTTGTTGCATACCTCTTGGTGTCCATGATAATGGATCAGTGAGAGAAGCTACAATGTTTTTTTTTGCCTTTTGCTCCTGACTTCACCTCAGTATGAACCTCGGTATGAATTTTGTCTTCTCCACAGCTTCCGCTACTTGGTGGGGGTGGCCATACAGCCATGAAATGGATCCTCTGACAGGAGAGGCACACCAAATAGCTAGCAGGGTGCAGAACCTGCGAGGGGTTGGTCTCATTATGCTGGTCAGCATTATTTTCTCTTCCTCTATTTGTCTCCCTGGGAGGGTGGACGAGCACCCTCCCATGTGCAGGACATCGGCAACCACTGCCCTTCCACCCCAGATTTGCTGTCATTGTGCGGCCAACCCCCAGCTGCCATTAGGGGTCAGGAGTGCACCTGGCACAGCAGCCCTTAATCTTCCTCCTCCCCACCTTCTGGTCGACCCTCCGATGTCCCAAATTTGCTTCTGCACTCGGGTCATTGGCATCTCAAGCAGTAACAGTACCGCTGCACCGGCTAGACAACCTCAGAATATTAGGAACTTCTGCTATAAGGTCTGATTTTACATCACATTCTCCGAGTGAGCAGCATCTTTCCCATTGGGGATGGATGAGGGACCGAACAGATTTGAAGGGTAAAATGAGGGATGTCCCTCATAATCAGGGAAAGTTGAGAGGTGTGCTGGAATGCTCAGCCCTCCTCTCCCTGGCTGGCTTCCCAGGCGTTTTCATGAACCTGGTTCACCAGCATAGTGAGTGGAAGGAACGGCACTGCATCGACAGGCCAGCTGTACACCATCACTTGTGAATGTGTGCCACTGTCTGAAGCTGAACCTGGTCCTCCTGGCTTGGAAGCAGCAATCAGTTACTATCTCAGCTCAGCAGCTCTGAATGGTGCATTTCTTAAAGCACATTTGTCCTGATTGCCCTAGCAATTAATTTCCCTAGGAATGCACTCAAGGAATTAATTAATTGCAACCTTTCAGTTACTGAAATATTTTACATTGTAACATCTCTCGTATGGTTATAAAGCTGCAGGTGGAACATTTTACACGGACTGACTGAGATGTTATCATTTTTATTGTACCTCAACAAGGAGGTAGGCCAGTTGTAAAACAGTGCTGCACTGCTGAACCAGAAAGGTGTAGTAGCAGCACAGTAATGGCTTGCTTCTGTTAAAGCAGCAGTATTATTTGGCAAAGGTTTTCATTATATAGTGTTTCAGCAAAAATGTATTTCTTACATCCTTAGATTTATAATCAGCTTTTAAATTTCCTCAGATTTACAAAACAACAGCTTTTCTATCTGTTTTTGTAATGAATGACTCAAGGTATTAAAGATGACTGCCACTTTCAGTATTAAAAGCAATCTCTTCCATTGAGGGTATCATTTCACTGTAAATACTAGATTTGTACTGTGGATGTATTAGGGTGACACTAGCGACAGTAAATAGCGGTGCAACCCATAAGGAAGATTACCTTTTCTATAGTGGGCATTGCAAGGGAGTAAGAATGTTTAAAAATATCAACATCACGTATCTATGTTCAGTAATAAAAGGAAACGCAAAATTGGGACAGTGATGTTTTTGTCAGAAATACATTATTACAAAAAAACCAACAACATGATGATTGACAAATACTGTTACTTGAAGGGAACCCCAGGAGGTTATCCGTTAAAAGAAAGCCTTTTCAGTGCTGGCTGACCTGGGAGACAGGGGTTTGCCTTGAACAGGCTGGTGGCTGGTGTTTCATGTAGGCATGGTAATGGTTCCTGGGTAGGGCACTTCTACCAGGCATGTAAGGAGCAGATTGGTGCCAGCCATGAAAGCAGCCCCTTTCCCAGATGGAGGAAAGGTGTAGTTGCAGTAAACCTGAACATCAGTGTGATGGAAGGGGACTCTATCAGGTTAAAAAGAATAATAAAAAAGTGCCATTTTGGGCCGACTTTGGCATGGGCAGCAATGTGCTGTGCTCTCAAATGGGTGACCCAGGTCCCTGCCCCACACCAGCGTCATAGTAGAGTCTGGCCCACTGGCTGGGACAGCAAAAATAATTATTTGCAGTTATCACTGCCATTCATTTTTTTTTTGTTCCATTAATCATTTTGTTAATTAAGCTTTTTCCCTGCTGGTAGTTCTGGGCAGGCTCGTCGGTTCTGTCCCCAACCCCTCCACCCAGCTCCTGTCTCTGCCAGAGGCGGGACCCTGCGATTCCCGCAGAGGGTCAGGTGGGAGAGAGCCATCCTTCCCCCACCCCGAGACACACATCCAGTACTGTATTCCCATTTGAGTGGTAGTGTGAGGCAGGATGTCATGGAGCCTGAGGGGACCACTTTTCATATTTTCACCTCGAGATCCCATTAGCTGCGGTGGCATGGGAAATGCATGTGCGTGGAGGCTCGCATGCACCCCAGAATGGTGGCTTCCCCCTACCCTGACCTCAGTCTGCTGCTCGTGCGTCGGTTCTACCAACAGACCTCCACCCGGTGGCAGCCAAGAGCCAGGACAACCCACTACCCTGATCTGGGAGAGGTGAGCTGCCAGACGGCCAGTCAATCCACTCCCAACTCCACCCCCCCCCCCCGGGCACTGGTGAATCAAGCTTGGTCCCAAACTCGAGTCACCAGCATGGCGAGAGGAAAAGGGCTTGGCACCTTAGCCCTCTGTGGCACTGGGCTGACCTAAGTTAATCATTTCATATTTAAATTCCAAGACAACAAACACTGTAGAAACCTAGAATGCTTAATGCATGCCAGCAATATAACTAGCAATGTATAGGTCATTGTGACACATAAGCAGTAAAAGAACCGCTATCAACAAAATACAAAACAAAGAGAGTATGCAGATATATCTCAGATATCTTAGATAAGGGGCCAGGCATTGGTCACAGGAGCTAGGGTAAGCAGGAAGGGGACTGATTGGAAGGGCAGAGGCAGGGGATAGGGAAGGAGGCGCCAGCAGAGGTGAGAAGGGAGAGAATGAAAGGGGTCCTAGTCATTGGTCAAGACTAGACTCCTTTCATACTCACCTGGAAATCATCTCCATTGAAGCAGCAGTGCAACAACAACAAAAAAAAAAGATTTTCAAACAGCTAGATTGAGCTACAATTAACAAAAATGTCAGATCTTTTCTAGAAACCTCCTATGCTGCCCACCAAGAGGTTTTAATTGTTCTTGATTCTCACCCTTGCCAGGTTTACCAGTGCTTTTTTTTAGCCAAATGGGGCGGCCATCTTTTTTTTTTT
The DNA here is from genome assembly GCA_016271365.2 of Neoceratodus forsteri. Classification (NCBI taxonomy): domain Eukaryota; kingdom Metazoa; phylum Chordata; order Ceratodontiformes; family Ceratodontidae; genus Neoceratodus; species Neoceratodus forsteri. The sequence continues at coordinate 1,229,298,989 of CM057453.1, read as the reverse complement.
TGAAAAAAGAATACATTAAAACATTTCTAAAATACTCAAATGTTGGTGGAATTAGACATTTTTACCATAAAAATGGAGAATGCCTGGAATCTGTATAGTGAAAGAAAGGTAGGGTTACATTATTGCCCCGTTCCATTGCACTGCTGCTTTAATAACCTTAAAATTGATAAATCATTTTTAAAAAAGGCACCATTACCCCTTTATGCTGCCTGTGGTGTCTAGGTTTAAAAATAATACATTTTATGATCTGTTATTGTACCTTTTTTTTATGCCCCTTTGTGGGCTTGCCAGCTACTGCTGACTCCTATCCCCGTCACTCGGCTTCTCCTGGACTTATCCATATCTCTGTCCTTCATGGCTTAATCCCCCCCCCCCCCATGGCAGGGCCATCCGGGTTCCCCAAGCCCCTTCGGAGAATGGATTCAGTAGAGGGGTGCCGAGGTCACTGGTGTGACTCCTGTGGACACCCAGCTTCATCCTGTGTCAGTTGGGGTCTTTCCGTGTTCTCCCCATTCCCCAGGGATGGCAGCAGCCAGGGTTTGCAAGCGCATGCACGCAGGCCTGTAAGAATTGCGCCAACTTACAGCCCCCCTCCCTCTACCAGTGCTGCCTGCCACTTCACCCGTGGGGACCCAGGTGGCACTCAGATGGTGGCAACTACCCACCCCCGCCGGGAGGAGGAAAGTAGCTACTAGGACGCTTAGTCCTCCTCCTCTGTCACCCCTCATGTCCCAGGATCATTACTGAATCCAGGAAACCCATGTCACTAGCAGTAGCCCTACTCCTTTGCTGATTGGCTGGCTTACAAGATGTGTTCTATCAGCTTCCTTTTTTTTTTTTTTGATTAGCAAAAGTCAAAAAACATCTATTGATGTAATTGTGCATATGTTTGTTTTGTTTGCAGCCTTCATTTCCCTATGTGGACTTCTGTACTTCAGGAGTGCCTACACACGCCCTGCCACTTGTTGCAGTAGTCTCCATTCACTGCATCATGATGGGTAGACTGGGCAGTGTTCTCAACTTTCAGGAAGGAGGCAGCAAGAGTACTGCAAATAAACAGGTTTTTGTGTGCTACCACAAGTCTGGTAGGCAGCTGCGTTTTCACTTTAAGTAAGAAAAAGGGTGCAAATACAAGACATCTCGCTCCAACAGCGCATTCGACAAAAGAAGAACAACTATACAATATGGTTTGTCTCTTTACGGATGTTCGTAAGAGACAAAGGTTTAGAGTATACTTTTAACTCTGTAGATGGTGTAGCAGTGGACCAGTTTCTTTAACTGGTCAGTCACTGAAGCAAGATCGCTTCTTTTAATGATGTGTTTCAGACATGGATCCAAAGAATAACAACTACTGATGCAGTAGTTAGCCCATCTGTTGTGTTTTTTTATTTTTTTTTATTTTTAGAGAAGGATGAAGACATAGCACAGTAGGACATTTTGTTGACAAGAGTGTGATTTGCAGGTATAATGAACCCAAAGAAACAGTAGGACTGTTCGGTTAGGAGAGTAGTGATTTCCCAAAATGCTGCCTAGTAGAGGTCATAGGGCAGAAAGGGGTTCTGAGTGCTTCAGTACCGCTGCTTCCACCTTGACTGTTTTGTATAACCTTGACTTCAGTTTATGTATGAGTAGTAGAGAGCCTCTCGGATCACTGTCCACAGATAGTTCCAGTATCTGCATTGGGGCTGCCCAAATAAAGAACATTATAAAATTTATAGGAGAAATCCTGGATGCTGATTGGCTAAGCAGTCTTTGACCTGTGATGATGCCTCAGTATATCTTTATGGTTTAAAACTAATGATCAAGATCAGACATTTCGTAACACTTTGGAGCCACTTTACAATCACAATACTACACTCTTGGGTGTGGTATATCATCAGTTCTTGGGTGGTGAGAGGCACACAGCATTGCCTCGTGCCTCATAATGCATACAAGGCATAATGAATTCTCATGATATAGCACACCCTGTTGTGTATTATTATTACTTAAAGATATCCAAGTAATCTAGATAACTGTTCAGGATAATGACCTGGATACCTCATTATCTGCTCCAGGCAAGAAAATATCTGAACCTGAAACTGCAAAAATACAGGGTATCCTGAAGATACAGTGGATGCTCTGAATATTTGTAATCAGTACTTATGCTTTCTGAGTAAGGGTGTGTTCCAAATCCGAACTGATGGCCAGATACACAGAATACAGTGTGTGTGTGTGTGTGTATGTGTGTGTTCGGCCAAATTCTGAATACTTGCGGTATTTGGCCTACATTTATGTGAAGTGCCTGAGCCTGCAGGATGGGTGCACCATACAAAATTGTCATGTGGCCCACACATAAAACCACACTGCAGTCTCGGGGTCTCTGGAGACAATGTGAGAGACATTGTCATGTTGAGCTGACTCTAGCAGCTGCTATTTTTTCAATTAAACAGGAGTCCATCCAGTGAGTTAGAATGTCAACTTACAGTATGTTATGGGGCAGAGTGTCCAGTTCTGCTTCAGTTGGACAGTAGTCCATCCAGTGAGTTAGAATATCAACTTACAGTACGTTATGGGGCAGAGTGTCCAGTCCTGCTTCAGATGGACAGTAGTCTATCCAGTGAGTTAGAATGCCAACTTACAGTATGTTATGGGGCAGAGAGTACAGTTCTGCTTCAGTTGGACAGTAGTCCATCTAGTGAGTTAGAATGTTAACTTACAGTATGTTATTGGGCGAGTCCAGTTCTGCTTTAATCAGACAGTAGTTCATCCAGTGAGTTAGAATGTTAATTTACAGTATGTTATGGGGCAAAGAGTCCAGTCTGCTTCAGTTGGACAGTAGTCCATCCAGTGAGTTAGAATGTTAACTTACAGTATGTTATGGGGTGAGTCCAGTTCTGCTTCAGTCAGACAGTAGTTCATCCAGTGAGTTAGAATGTTAATTTATAGTATGTTATGGGGCAAAGAGTCCAGTTCTGCTTCAGTCAGACAGTAGTCCATCCAGTGAGTTGGAATATCAACTTACAGTATCTTATGGGGCTGAGAGTCCAATTCTACTTCAGTTGGACAGTAGTCCATCCAGTGAGTTAGGATATCAAATTAGAGTATGTTATGGAGCAACGAGTCCAGTTCTGCTTCAGTTGGACAGTAGTCCATCCAGTGAAATGTACAAACAGAATCTGAGTCCTTTGACAACTGAAACACACAGGCCACCAGCAAAAAAAAAAAAAACACAAGAGCAGCATTGTTGAGTCAGAGCCAGCCTCCTGAACAACCTGGAAGTCAGGGTATCTTCAGGATGTGGTCCAGGACAGAGTGAGTGTCAGCTGGGTGGGGGATCACATTCATAGGCCAAGCTTCCAGCAAAAGCAAAGCAAGTGCTGCATTATTTAATTGGTGCTGCCCTCCTGAACGAGCAGCGAGTTGTGGCATTAGGATGTGGATGTCATGCAACAGATCAGCTGATATTTTATTTGTGAGGATATGCAGAGCAAGTGTGTATGTGTGTGTAACCTGTATTATCATTTACCTCTAGCCCTGCACAGCGTGCTTTGGTTTGGCTCTGGTCTCCGCTTCTAACCTAATTCAGTCAGTGGCAGCAGGCACAGGAGGGTGGGTGGGATGTTTTCTGCAGCTCACTTTGGCGTTTGCAGTGCCCTCCCTGCTGCTACTGTACCATTTAATCTGCAGTTTAGGCTAGACAGCCTTTTAGCTCCCTGTACACTAGTACCATCACACCGCAGTGCATATCCAACGGCACGCTTATATTTTTTCTTTATAATTACTGGGCTGTTCCAAGCCTCATTTAAATTCAGACGCTTGTAGCCTAGGCAGTTAAATGTGCACTTAGCTTTTAAGTTTAGTAGGTAATAGCTAGTACCCCAACCTCCCAAACACTGAATTTTTCTGAACAGACTAATACCACCTGAAGTATTTGGTGAATACGTCAAGGATATATTTGCACACCCTTATTTGTAAGTAAGTTTCCTGCAAAAATACATAGTTACTTGGCATTGACTGAACTCAAATCTCATGATGTTCCCCAAACACGTGAATTATGTGACATTCCATTTTTTACTACTAGAGTCATTTGCATGAAAATAGACTGTTTGCACGTGGACGTCATCTGTTTCTGCTGCTTTTCATGCCCTGAAGTCATAATGCTCTGCTTGGGATATCAGAGCAATTCCCACAGCAACAGGTTGTGATGTCGTATGCAGAGCATTGTGAGTTCATGACAGGTGTGTGCATTTTTTTTACAACAAAAACGCTATCAAAAATATTTAAGCAGAAGATGCTGTAATTTAACTTTGGGGGGTGGGGGGTTGCGTGGCTCAGTTCTGCTGACGTCAATAGGGCATTGCTTGCTGGAAATCAGAATGGCTTTCATTAGTGTCTTACTTTTGTAGCCCTCCTGGAAACAGTGATACACAGTTGATTGTAATGATGACTTGTAAGATGGATAGAAAAAAATCGTGAAAGATGATTGGTCTAGAGGCAGCTGCAGCCAAGCCATGATGTTCTCTTTGTACAATATACTGATCTAAAACTGATATGTAGAAAAGCTACATAAAAATCCTTTTTTAATTCTAAAGGATCCATTTTATCACCTTGGTATGGTGCACCGGGGGTGTTGTGCTGGATAATGTCACTTCCCGGATTACCTGAAAGCACTTGGCTGTGCCTCGTGCTTCACAACATGCCCCAGGTGTGATATCCCTGCATGTCACATGCCCTATCGAGTTTTATTGCATAAGCGATGAATACCACCCTCCACGCCCAACCTTCCACTCTCCCTGCTTCAGCACATTAGCATTTTATTATTATGCCTTTGAGGATTATTGCTCCCCTTCTCTTTATCGCTTCTCCTTGACTCCATTTTGGAGAGGAGGAGGAGCTAGTCTAGGACCAATTAAGATAACAGTATTGCAGGGCCGAGTACTTCCATGTTCTCCTAGTTTGAGCCATAAATGGACCTCTTCTGACTTGGGTGGGCAGACACTGCTGCTGCAGTCTTGCCTGGCAGAACCTGAGGATTGTTTGGTGCAAAGCAATCCCAGTTTTGTAGAGTTTGGAAAAAGTGTTTCTCCTCACCAAAGCCTCCCATGTTTGTTTTTTTGTTTTATTTTTACAGACAAACTAATTGAAAACTGTGAGGATTGCAGGTTAGAGATACTCTGGCCAGACTGCTGAGGGGAGGTGACATTGGTAGTTGTTGACATTTGGGGGGTGAGAAGCAATGAACTGAAGGAGCAACAGTGTGAGAAGCAGCCCAGTGTAAATGAGGTGAGAAACATAAATCTGCTTAATACTTCAGCAGTATGCTATCCGTTAGCCAAAGATAGCAACAATCATTAAAACTCAATTTGCTGTTAAACACTAGCAGACATTTATTACATCATATTGTAACTGATAGACAATTAAACCCAGTTTTTTTTATCCGAGAATTCCCATTAAATCTGGTTGTTGACTCACACTTTGGTGGTGTCTCACAGACATCAGCAAGTCGCACTTTGAAATTTCCGTTTCCTTTCCGGGAAAACAAGGGAAACCTAAGTGAAATGTGAGATTGTTCTCGTAGGTCTATGTAAGTAGAAACAGTGAGGGGAATTTTCGAAAGGGTTTGATACAGATGCAAGCTGCATCTGAACCTACATTTGCATCTGCCCACTAGTGGCCAGGCAGCCCTGCTGTGTTTTTCAGACGTTGCATCTGTTGATTACAGAAAGCTCCAATTAGTGACAAAAAACACATGCGTTTTTGAGATGTGTCCAGCTTGGATGCATTTGCAGCTGTTTTTAGACACAAACATTGGATGCTGCTAGGCCATCTGATACATTGGCTAACAGGTTTGGATGCATTTCCGCTGTGAAAATAGCAGCAGACACATCTTGGGTGGATCCTTTTGTAACTTCTACCCAGTGTATCTTCCAGTTCGGACTCAAGTAGTCATCAGTGCTGCCGGTGCGACTGCACAGCATCAGCACTACTGCTTGTGTTGCCTGCTGCTGTGGTTCAGGAATGAGCCTGGGGCATTGAAGGGCTGGTGGGGGAGGAGGATTGAGCATCCCGTAGAACTCTCTCGTTTGGGGAGGGAGGGTTGCTGTGCTCTAACTCACTGGGTGTGCAGTCTGGTTGCAAGTAGGCACTCAGAGGTAAGTTTTGTACCAGTTCCCTTCCCCAGAGTCACCATTTAACAAGTCACAAGAATTCTAGTAGCAGCTAGGGAGAAAACATGCAACTTGCCAAAAGAGTCTTTACTACAGCCTACGACTAATAAGTGTATGTAGGGATCTGGGACCAGTTACCTTTTCTGCAGCATACAGTGCAGTAGCAGGTTCTATAGGAAACATCTGTGATAAATACTGGGCAGTATCGTTAAGTGCACTTGATGGAGCATTGTTATTAAGATGCAGCATTCAAACAGACTACAAATGAAATGTGCTGTGATGTCATGTTGAAATCACCTGATACCTGTAATAAGAATCTTACAGTTGCTCCTGTTTACTGTAGACTGAATGATTCTGTTGCTGAAGTGCACTGAAGTCTGTTTTTGTTGTGTTCACTTTTTTGCATCTGTGCATCTTATTCCTGAGTGCATACTTGCAGCTAGAATGCACACCCGCTGTTGTTACCTTATCTGTGGGTTTAGCCAAACCATTGGTAGTGCACCGCTCCTGCACCACGAGCACTTTAGCTGCTTCTGTCTGAACATTGAGTCCACTAGCACACTGCCACGTAGGTGACCACTGGTGGCACTCGAGTGGCTACTTCAGAGGGAGCGGCAGACGCTGGCCAAGCACTGCAGCAGCGTGTTTTGCATACATGCTTAGAGCTTCTTGAGTGACGGCGTCCACTTGGAGCTGGGAACATAGAAGATGGAAAACAGCCCTGCTGTGTGAAGGATGAAGGAGCACATTCAATCTCTGGCCAGGCCAGCCACCCACCAAGTGGGACCTTAAGGTAAGGGCTGTCACCTCAGTAGGAACTGACCAAGCCTGGTGAGCCCTGCCATCTGGCTGTGAACTAGAGGGGAGGACGGGATAATAGCCAGAGAAGTTCGAGTGTGGTGCTGGGGAATTGTCATGGGGGGGCGCTCTGGAGATATGGGATATAAAATATAAATAAAAAAAAAAAAAAACACTCTTCAAAACTGGGTCTGGTGTGGCTATGCTATAAGATGGATGGATAGCCATCGTTTTGATACAGCTGTGAAATACTGTATGTCTTGGTGAACTGATTAGCAAGTGTTACGAGATTACTAATCAGTTTATTTAAATGTATGGCATGACTGTCTGAAATTTTGATTAGCAGTGTTCCAATCTCAAGCAGCAAAATGTTACGCTAATCTAGGTAATTCTTGCCAAGCCATAATTATGATCGTAAAACCTGCTAATTGAAACCGGTATCAGACACATTACTCGATCTTTTGCTGGTGCAAGACTTTGAAAAGGAGAACACCATCAGCAGCCCCCCCCCAGTCAGCCTGATTACAAATTGTAGTTATATCAATATAGCTTAATAAACATGTTTTGATTTTCTTCGCTGTAAGAACAGGGAGGGAGGGGTGTCTTTGTGAATAATGCTGAGAGCAGAATGCACCAACGACTTCTCTGAGATCTGAACTTCGGAGTTAACTGGCCTCCTATGTGGGAGCATTCATCTTCCATTTCCTTCATTTTTCATGTCTTCTTCAGTTTTGGCTTGATTGCCCTGCTTGCTTTTGCGAATGGTGCAGCTTTGACTGACACATCAGTCCCATGCACCTGATCCCCTTCCAGTCTAGTGCACGGTTATAGTTGAATTAGGTATTCAAGAGGAAGATTTGATGAGCGCAGAACCCACATTGAATACCTCCTGAAAAGGAGTGCAGTCCTACAGTACATGCCAGAGTCCCAGTTGCCCCCTCATTTCTGTGCTTTTCTGTTTCTCAGCGTAGCCAATGCCATTTTGATGAGCTGTGCTTTCGGCACTGCTAGTGCGTAAATCATTTTGGCTTCATGTCTGACAGCAGATCAGAATGCAGTGCTGTTGATGGCAGGATTGCAGCCGGAAAGGTCATCGTTCAGCACAACCTGCTTGTAAATGGCTGTGATTTCCTGGATGGCTCCGATCAACAACCACTGGAGGTCAATTGTACATTTTTTTAATTTAATTTTCTCTTCAGTATTGTACAGTACCTGCATTTGCCTTTTAATAAATGGTGCATACACTAATGCAGGGCATATTATAAGGCACTATATACTCTGCTTGTTTAATCTGATAACACTTCTGAGGGATGCTGTGCAAACATATTGGAGACTATTCCAAGTTTACATGCTCTGATATGGACTGTTTTGAACAAATTGTAGCTTTTGCATGATGCTGGTCTGATATGCATGTTTTAGAATATTGCTACTAAAGGAAGCTCATAGTTGTATTAATTCACTGCATAGCACCACAAATAAATCTTGATTTTCTAAAAAAAGAAAGAAAAAAAAAAGCAATTCTTCTTTTCTTGGTTTGATTGCAGTCTTTCTTCCCTCATGTGACTGCTGTTTTATCTGAGTATTTGAAAAGGACACCTTCTATATAGTTTTTGTTAACAAGCTAAGTGCACTAGATAATCAAGTGCCTATTTCCATGCACGGTCCAGACGTACACTAATAGGTACATAGACAATTAAGCCAATGAGAAATTTCAAATAGAGCGTACAGTATAGTCACATCATTCAGAAATGACAACAAGCATTATTATATGACAAAACCTTTTGTAAATACAGATCTAAAGGGTAAGGGAACTGCTGTATGATTTATCCCGCCGTTTCTTTTATTCAGGGCTGCCTGAAACATTTTCCCTGCACAAAAAGTGAAGCCCTAATGAATCTGAGGATTAAACAGACCTGTTTTATTGTCTGAGATAAAACATAATGGGGGGCGGTGTGGTGAGTTTTTGTCACCTCGAGGATGAAGCTCCCAGGATGCAGCAATTAGACTTGTGCCTTTTAATGAGAGCATCTGTGAGTTCCTTGGATATAACATTTTGACCTTGGTTTAAAGAAATGAAACACTGCTTTCAGGGTTTACAGACTTGACATGGAAAGTAACGGAGGCTAAAGTTGAATCTGTAAAATGGCTTAAGGACCCTGCCCAATTAGGTCCCTCTCCTGGGACCATAAAGCAGTATCAAAACTTACAGTTGACCAGCAAGGGGTTTATTGGAGCAGGCTGCCATTCTCACATGCCTTATTTAGTAGCAGTTATATTGCTTTCATGGGATGTTTAATGTTTTAAAGCGACGCTATCAACCTTTTCTGCAACATATGCTAACTTTCTCTATAATTAATTTGGGCAGGCTCACTGGTGCAGTGGTAGTGCAACCACCCCCAATGCTGGCGACCCGGGTTCAGGAGTGGGCCTGGGTCATTGGAGGGCTGACTGGGGGGAGGTGAGCAGAGCATCCATGCGGATTATTTCCACCTCGGGGAGACAGGGTGTATGGCTGCCGCTGCTGTACCACCCCCTGGGTGATCACAGGGGGAGGTGCAGTAGGCTCCATCAGACCAGAGAAGGGGGATGTCGGCTTTAGCTGGCACATGCGCACACATCCACGTGCGCATGCACAAAGTCCTCTGGGCAGGGGAGAATACGGAAAAATGCAGGAACGCACAAGATGCCACTTTCCTCACACCGTTACCGCCACACAGCTGACCTGAGGCCCTCCCTCAGACACTGAGCTAAAGGATCAATGGGGAAGAGGGGGACCTGGAGACCTGCTCGAGGGTAAGCCAGGGAGGAGGTGTGTTCCAGAGAAGGTGGGCGATGGTGATGGGAGCAGGGGAAAGCCGATGGGGGCCCGTTCCGGGGAGGAGGAGGAAAAAATACAGTAAATAAAAAAAAAAAAAAAAAAAAATCATTGATGTTGCTGATTGTTTTGTCTGCCTCCTTGCTGAGTAGAACTGACATGCATGTTAACGCATAGCTATATCCAACCTTACGTTGATTCTAATCCTTGATCTACTCTCGTTGCATACATCCTGAATGTTGGAAACAGCCCCAAACTGTTCAGCCACTCATGATGCAGCAGTCTCCTCTACTCCCACTGCATAATGAGTAGCTGGACTCTGTTGAGGTGCTTCTAAGGCCATGAAAGATGCAGTGGGAGAAATGTAAACAAACCTGTTTTTGTGTGGTAGCTCCAGTATGGTGGACAGTCTGTTTTTCACTTTTAAAAAAGAAAAAAAAAGGAATCAGAATCACACTACCAGCAACATTAGCAGTCTCTACAGAATGTGAACAGTCATAATATGTGTTTTTAAAGTAGGGACACTTAGAAGCTTAAGGGGATTGATATTAGCAATCTCTACAGAATGTAAACAGTTCATAATATGTGCTTTTAAAGTCGTGACACTTTGAGGACTAAGGGGGTTGACAGCGTCCCTTTAAATAATGCAGCAACATTAGGTCTAAATATTGCTGTAAGTTTCATTAAATCTCTCATGGAAGCTGTAAAATTGGTATAGTAAAACACATCCATTGCTGTTTCATTCACGTCAGTGGCAGGATCTGTGGCACACTTTTTGCTTCATTTCCCATGAAGCATTGTGGCTGCTTGGTCAGGACCCACGCAACACCCTCCAGTCTTCCAAGATCAGTGATTTACCTCAGAATGAATATATAAACTTACAGAAAACAGTAAAAAGTATGTTTGCGCCTCTTTGGAGCCTTTGCCACTAAATTAAGGTATGTGAGATGAGCAGATCCAATAAGTCTTTGCCAGTCATTTCATTTAACAAAATAAAAAAAAAATGAACCAGTTGCCGGCAAACCATAATACTAGTAAGGGATAACACATGACAGGATGTATGATTATAAAGTATAATGTGTGCCTCTGGTGATTGTTAGGCACAAGGGACAGCCAAGTTCCACAACCATGCGAGAAATATCTTATTCCCTTATGACTGCACACCCTGGAGTATGTTATCCCGCTTATAAAATGGGCTTTTTTTTTTTTTTTTTTAAAGTAGTTCTTGTGAGATGTGTGTTCAGTGGTCATGTGATGCGTTTCAACCATGAGGATACAGTATTCTCCTGGCCTGTTCTATACATGTCAATATACGTGTCAAATGTGTTGTTTCAGTGTTTCCAATGTTGTATAATAGAATTAATCTTCATGTTCTTAAACCTTTTGCTTTGCCATGCCATTTAGACTTTTTTTAGTGCAGTACTGTATACAGGCGTGGACATTATTTGCTCTGCTTTGATGCGGACTTTGGCTAATGTGAAAGAATCTGATGTTAGCCAACTGAGTGGACTGTGGAGAGTAAGACAGATAAAGCAGGACGCAAACATCATTTGTGTCTTCAGAGAATGAAAATGAAACCCCTTTATAGAATACTTAAAACGTTTGTGAGATTGTCGGATAATACACATAGATGAAACAACTGTAGGAATTGCTTCATCCTGGCCACTGGTGTTCCATTTTGAATACTCAGTTTAATTTATTCTGCAGTGTCTGTAAAAATGCATTGAAAACTTAGCTGGGGTGGTAAAGCAGAGATCTGGATGTAATGCCTTCCGTCTGACAAGTATCGTTCAAACTAAATTCCTAGCCCTGACAGGCAGGGACCCTGGTTTTCCATTTTTAACGGTAACACCGGTAACAATCACGGAACCCTGCTTGGTTTGCGAATTTTGAATTCTTGTACCGGTGCCTCACGGAAATTGCATGTCACTGCACAGAATCTCTAAGATTTCAGCATCTTTTTACATTTTTTTTTATTTTCTCTTTCTGTGTCCCCTTCTCACAGCATCAGTCTCCACTTTTCAGAGATCCCTAGGCTGGGTATCTCCTAACTTCATCCCAGGTAATGCTCAGGAGCTCCTGTGGGCCTGCCCCTATCCTGCCTGGGTTGTACCCCCCCCAGGTAGGAAGGGAAGGGACCCCAGGTCACCCCTCTACACTCCCTTCGTGTGTGTCGGGCAGCTCAGTGGGTCCTTCGTGAAGCCTGATTATGAAGTCTGGGCACCTGGGTCCTTTCTGCCAGTGGAGTGATTGTTCCTGGTTTTCTGGTCTCTGTCCCCGAGGGCACCAGCACTAGAGAAGATCCAAGGAGGTAGGTCACATAGAGACATGCCACTGCTTCAGATCCTGGCTAGCGTCCTCCCCTCCTGATCACTCTGCAGCACCATTGCACCACCACCCATGGTCACACAGGTGGTAGTAAAGCAGCAGGACCTGCAGCCCATCCTCCCTGGAGGAGGAGAGCAGTCCCCCGGGTGCTCAGTCCTACTCCCCTGGCTAGACCTCCAACAACTTGAGTTCACTTCTGACCCTGGGTTGCTGGCATTGCAAGCAGTAGTGCTACCGCAACGCCAGTGGGCCAACCCAGATTTCAGCATCTTAAAATGAATGCTGCTGTGCTTCGCATTCTTTCTGCTTTACTGCATACAGAGTCAGTAAGGAAATCACCCGCACTGCTTTGTGTAATCAGCCATTTAGTTTAATCACCCATGCCTAGTGGTTAGAGTAACAAACAGTGATTGAACTGGGTACATCCAGCAGACTTGGGTTTGATTCTCACAACCTCCACTTGCATACTGTGTGACTCCAAGCAAGTTACTTAACCTCCCCAGTGCTCTTAGGTCACTCCTGAAAACAGACAGTTCTGCCTAGTGGGCCTTACCTGCTTTACAAGGAATACAAATAAAAAATACCAATATATGTTTATTACGTCATAGAATAGTAGTCAGGGTACCATGTAATTTACCTGAGTTTTACTTGGGCTGCAGTGATTTTGTATAGATACAGATAAATGTTCAGATACATTTTATGTGTGTTATAAGCCTGTGTTTAGATTTTAGTCAGGTTTTCATTGTTTTCTTTGTATATAAACATCTAGGTTGTAGATTACTAAATGCAGAATCACTATTACCAACTAGCTTATTCACGTTTATAATCAGTAGGGCCATCCAAAATCCTCAATTGTTAGAATGAAAACTAGTCTGAGTGAAAGTATGTTCACAAGGAAAAAAAACTGCCGTACTACTTATGAAAAGACTTCACAGTTATCACCCCATTTAGGTGAATTGGATCATTTGCACCTTTTCTCCCACCTGCTGTTTCAGTATCTGTGACAACAAAAAGTTTTCTGATAGACTGCTTCAACAAAAAGCAAATATTAAGTATTTAAGAGGTCTTATGTTTGGCCAGTGGATTTTGAAAGCACAGTCAATGACATACAGAAGGTAAGACCCGGGGGGCTGTATGATGCTGGTGGGCAGAGTGGTGCTCAATTCCATCTGAACAGAGACATGAAAACTGGGAGACACCCTTTTCATGGGCACAGAGTAAAAAAAAAAAAAGGCATCCACATGTCTGGGAGATGCATGAATCCATTTGAAGGTCCTCCACTAATCACTTGTGGATTTTTTTAGGTGAAAACACTTTATTTCAAAGAAGCAAATTCAAGCAGTTTTTCTTTTGCTCCTCCTACCCCCTGGCCATCCACTCCTTCAGGCCTGCCAAGGCCCCCTACCACTGCTGCTGAGTCCTGTCCACCATCCACTGACCCTTACTGCTGTGCTACCAGGTAACCCAAAGTAACCCTTCACTGAGTGGGCCCCTACACCTGTGGGAGGCTACACGGGGAGGAGAATTGCCCCAAAGAGCTTCCTGTTTATCCTGGGCATGGCAGGGTTCAGAACGGACACATGTCTGGGGCTTCTGGCTTATGGAGGGACCAACAGCCATCCTTCAGTTGGCCAGCGGGTGTTTTTCCATTTTCTTGGTAGCGTGACAGGCCACATGATGTCAAGAAACAAGCTGACGTCCGTCATGCTCCCTCCTGCAGTGAGGGCTGACATGTTGTCGTGCCTCTGGCTTCCACCAGGGGCCAGCAAGTGCTGAGTCACGAACCCACCCTCCCTCCCAGGAGAGGTCAGTGGTCACTGGACACTCAAGCCTTCACCCACCAGCTGGCCCTCCAACACCTAAGTCTGTTCCCTAACCCTGGTCAGCGGTGTCACAGGCAGAAATCCAATTCAGGCAGTTAAATTATAGATAGGAAAAAACAAAGGTAGTCCACCTTAGCGGTGATGGTTCAGATTCATTCATATCTGAGTTCTAACAAGCAAAGAGACCAAGTCATTTGTAACTTGTGCATGTGGGGTGTGGGTGTTGAAGAAAGGGGATCATAGTGCTGTCACTACTGCCATCACCCCAGAGGGGTGTGGACTGCATTGTTGCTACTTTCATCACCCCTGATGGGGTGTGTAGTGCTTCTGCCATCACCACTGGTGGATGGTGAATGTAGTACTGCTGCCATCACACCTAAGGGATGGGGGCCACAGTGCTGCTGCTTCTGTCGCACCTGAGGGAGGGAGGTCATAGTGCTGTTGCTGCTGCCATCACACCAGAGGGATGGGGGTCATAGTGCTGCTTCCATCACACCTCAGGGATGGAGGTTGTAGTGCTGCTGCTGCCATCACATCTTGTACCTAAAATAACTTTAAACTGGTACAAGGATAGAAGGATGTGCAATAGTGAAGGTCAAAATTGCTAAAATGCATGTTAGCAGAATTAAAAATTTTTAAATAAAGTACACAGAACCAAACACCAGTAAAACCGGATTTTGGCTTAGCAGACACCGGTGACAATACCGTTTTTTTACAATGTGCAAAATGGAATATGCCCTTTCTCAATCCCAGTAAACCAGTGTCCATGCTGACAGGTAGTCCAACAACCTGCACTAACTTACACTACGACTTTATAGCAACAGTTGACTTAATCAGCAGTATGACAACTAACATTATCAAATCTAAGAAATTATTTTGGTGATCTGAATGGAGCAGATGCTTTCAATCCTTGATTTATGTTTCAGAATTTTTTTTTACAGATACAAAAATGAGTAGTATTAGTTATTTATTTGTCATCTTGGAGTTACACCTTTGAGCAAAAAGCTCTTTTACAAAGGTTCCACGTCAGGTAAAGTTCAAACAGTTGGTACATACAGAATAAAAACATAAGGTATAGAATAGACAAGGCCAAGTACAACACATAATTTACAATTGTTGGTGAAATCCTAGGGTTACAAAGAGGAAGAAGCTATACAAAACGAAACTGTACTACATACAACAAGCAAATGCATTAGTTCATACGATGAAGTACAGACAGTATTCATGACAGTTTTGATAAAGCTATGTGTGCAGAGATCACAGGACTTGTGCGGTGAGGAGAGGTGGAGAGGGTAGATAGTGGAGCAGTCAGGGCTGACTATGACAAGGGGTAAAGGGGGAGAGGGCTGGGGGTAGGTGTAGAAAAACATGGCGCAGACAGAGGTGTCCTTGTCAGTAATTATTGGGGAGGGTGAGCAAGGGGTGTTGGAAGGGGATGGTGAGAGAGGAGACAATTACAGGGGGGTGAAATGAGTCGTGACAGAGGAGGTGAGGGTTGGGAAGAGAGGGAAACATGAGGGGTAGGAGGATATGGGGAATGACTGAAGAAAAGGGGAAAGGTGAATGGGTGGGCAGGGGTGGAAAGACAGAAGGGGGTGGCAGGAGGTTAGAACCTGCAGTCACAGGAGCTGAGTGCTGTCAGGTGTTTGAGTAGGGATTTCTTGAAAGTTCCAAGCTTAGGCACATTTACTACTTCTGGGTGTAGTTCATTGAGCCAGAGGGGTGCCTTGTAAGTGTAGGATCTCAGTGTAAGTGCCATGTGATGGAAAGGGATATGTAGAGCATTTTGTGTTTTTCCTCTGGTCTTGTGTCAGTTAGGCGCAGGTTTGAGGAGGTCTGTAATGGGTTGAGGAGTTGGACTGAAGAGAGCTTTTTTCCCTAGCAGGCAGGTCTGGCATTTAATCCTCCCCTGACAATTAAGCCACTTAAACTTGGAGTAAAGTTTGCAGGTGTGAGTGAGCCTGTGTGCCCCCAGGATGAGCCTACAAGACTTGTTGAGGGTGGTCCTGACCCTTTTTAGGACTGTACCAAACCACACAAGTACTCTAAAGCCTCAATACCAGCGCAAGGCATCATGGGTATGCAAATCCATGTGCAAGGCAGGCTGACAAGGCTTCACCAGATCAGCAGTCGCCAGTAAACAGGCACATACATCAGATCCAGTACCTGCTGAGAATTACAAACTATAGACACGTGTCATGTTTCATCTGTGGGACAGCAGTCACCAGTAAACAGGCGTGTAAATCAGATCCAGTATGTGCTAAGAATTACAAACTACAGACTCCCATACTGTTGCTCCCCAAGCTCCACTAACAGGCTGCCTGACTAGCCAGAATTTCTCCACATTCACGTTCCGTTTGATTCTAACAGTATTCAAGTCTAGGTTCCATTCTCAGCTACAGTGTGTAGCATTGTACCTTCTTTGAGGAGATCTCTTTTATTAGGCCACACCAACAGAACTATACCCGTCAGACACTAGAACCACGTGGAAACTTTTTGCAAGCAGTCTGCTAGGGGCCACCCACGACCACGTCCTACATCAGCACTCCCCCCATATTAACGTGGGTGGCCTCTCCCCTCCTCAGTTCTTTTCCCACTGTCAACCATACTCCCCGGACCCAACCTGGAGATGCCACCATTATAGTTGACTGCAACTTAGAGTATTTAGTGTTTTTCTCTCCCTAGTTCACTATCACATTTAACAAGTGCTACCTGATGTCATGTATGTTGTTAAAAGAACCCACTAAGCTTTTCAGATACTGTGACTGTGGCGAAAAAATTTTCTCGGGTGACTCGCACAATGTCTGCATGGCCCATAACGTCAATGCCTACCAGATTTGCCTTAAGTTTAACATAGCTATCCAGTGACACAGAAAGAACACCTTGGAGACTCACCTTTTGAAACAGCAGGTGGTCAGGATGGAGAAAGAGCCCCAGGAAAAGAGCTCTGCCACATCACCATCCCAGTCCTCTGGCTCCCATTTGTCAAAGTCCTGAGAGAAATCTTCTGAGGAACATAAGCATAAGCACCAAGATAGGGAGAGAAGCAAAGAGAAAACCTCCCGGTATGCGCTCGGTCACCCTTCCATCCCAGAGTGACAATTTCTGAGCCGCCACCAGCCACCCACACTGCTGATCCTTCCAGGTCAGGACAGGCTGTAAGTGCCACCAGACCTAACACAACTGGTGAGATGCCATCAATGCCAGGGATTGTGCCTCCCCTGTCAACGCCACAGAGTGTGCCTGCAGTTCAGGCAAGTGCTGACGTGCAGACTGTGCTTTCGTCCTTTGTGGACATGTTGCAGCCCCTGCTGCCTCATCCTTCGGTAACAGCAGTAGCATCGACAGGGCACTTTTGGCAGGCCCCAGCACGGATGTCTGTCAGGTCAACATGCCAGTTGCCTTCCAGGGCGTTGACAACCTCTTCTGTTCCACCTTTGAGACCAACAGAACCCATCAGTGAGGATCAGGAATATAATTCTAGCCTCATCATGCAAGAGGAAGAAGAAGAGAAGAAAGAGTATGTGGAGAGCTGTTATGAACGGTCCAGCTCCACCATCTCCACAAGGAGTGAGGACTACAGAGTGTACACCCCTAAGTCTCCCCCCCAAGACCCTTCATCTCCATGATGCAGCAACTCCAGTCTGCCATGGGGTTTGAAGCTGAAGAGCAGGACATCACCAAAAGAATCTTGGTGGAGTTCCTAGAGCTACCTGACTTCCCACCACTTATTATTCCTCCACTACTGCTTACCCTGGAGGATGCCACTTTGGCTGCCTAGCATAGACCAAATATGATACTTGCAATACATAGGAAGGCAGATAAAATGTATCAGGCCCCCTCAGGTAACCCCTTTTTTGCAGGTCAACCTGAGACAAATTCATTTATAATAAATGCAGCCCATGATATGTCTAAAGTGCCTAAAAATCTTAGTTCTCTCCCTCCTGACAAGGAGTCTAGGAGACTAGATGTTATGTGGAAAAGGACCTTTGCCTCTGCTACCTTGGGCTTGAGGATTTCAAATTATCAGGCCCATATGGTAAAATACCAGAATACACTCTATAGGAAGGTCAAGGCAGTGACCCAAGCCCTACAAGAGGGTACTGCTAAGCAGGAGCTGTTAAAGGCCCTTCAGGCAGGGGCAGATGTAGATAAGCATCTTTTACGTTCTACCTATGACATCTCTGATGCATCTGCTAGGTCAGCAGATTCTGCAGTCTGTCTGAGAAGACATTCTTGGTTAAGGGTGGCAGGATTTGCCAATGATGTACAGCAGTCAATCCTAAATGCCCCATTCAGAGTATACAAAATGTTCAGAGCAGATGTTCAGGATGTCCTCTCAAATCTACAGGCCTCAGGCAGAACTGTAAAATAAGTACATTACCTCTACCACACACAACCAAGAAGTAGGCAGAGGGTGCCCTTTTGTCCAGCCAGCAACAGATACTGTTCTGGGGCCAGACATACAAGTACAAACAGAGGAAGATCAGCTTTCCTTGTCCCAGGACCCACTCCAGGTACCTACTCAAAAATCCCTACTTGTGGAGGTGCTGCTGCAGCCACAGGATCTGCATCTGCATGACTTCTTCCTAGACCCCACCCACCAATACCTTCAGAGGTGGTTGTAGGGGGTCGTCTTTCCATCCACCTGGACCAATGGAGGGAGTTTATATCAGACGCTTGGGTCCTGCAGATAGCAGAACAGGGCTATGCTCTAGAATTTCTGAAATTACCTCCAGACCATCCACCAATGCCTTCTTCCTGTCCTCTAAAACACATACCAGTGCTGCTAGAGGACGTTCAGGCCTTGATTCAGAAAAGGGCCATAGAACCTGCAGAACATGGGGTTCTGTTCTTGCTACTTTCTTTTACCAAAGTGCACAGGAGATCTGAGACTCATTCTGCATGTTAATATGTCTCCTGAAGCCACTCATTACTATACGAGTGGTTTCACGCGCATTCGGGTGGAGCGAGAACAGTGAAGCGCGATCAATAATATAATATTTTAAAATAATAATAATATTTACATTATCTATATAAAATAAAATTATATTTAAAAAAAAAAACTGTTCCCTTAACGTGCCAGGGCGTCAGCATGTGAGATGCTCTTCATAGAATAAGAGTGGCTTACGGGCAACGGAAAGGAGAGCTCTGATTGGTCAGGAGTGCTTCCTCAATCTATAATAGATCTAAGAGATCTGAACCTTTTTATCCAATACAAGAAGTTCAGAATGGTCATTCTACAAAGCCTGTTCAGTATACGATTAGGAGGGTGACTGAATCTTGTTGCAGTCATGATAGTGACAGTGTGGTGCCGAATGGCGTCGTGACTTGTGTTTTTTTTTTTTTGTTTAGTGTTTTGGGCGTTTGGCTGTATCTGGAATATTATAGCATGGTGTCATTAGGGTGCTCCTGAGTGGTATAGCACTAGCAGGTGTGTGTCTGCCTTCTAATTGAAGTCTGGGACAAACATGGGCACGTCCTGATGTTGCTACAAGGATTGTAGTCAGACAGTCATGGAGACTGTGGAGCAGTACGGAATATGGACTGCATCTGATTATCTGACAGGTATTGCTGTGGATTTTCAATTGCAGACCTAACACATAATGCTGTTGCAGTGTTTGTTTTCCTTTACTTATGGTATTGCTCTTGTGTATGCTTTGCTTTGTAATGTTTTTCTGGAAGCCTGCCATACATGAATTTGCTTTCTGTTTCCTGACTGGTACCCCTAGTAAACGGTGCATTCTCAGAATGTCAGCCTCCTGTGTTTCTTTCCCTCCCTGGCAACTGTGTTCAACATGTTCAAATTGTCACTCCCTCTCAACCATGCTAAGACCTGGGGTTGGTTATAATAATTGTGGGGGGATGCAGAGCCCCCCACAATATACAGATAGTATGTGCCTTGTTGGGTGGTGTGTTTTGGGATGTTGTGGGGTGAGTAGGGCAGGGTTTGTCTTGTTTTCCAGCATGTGTTGTGTGCTTGCAGTTTGCCCATATTGTCGGGCGAACAAGCTACGTGTCATGGTTTCTGTCATTGGCAGAATGCTTGCGCTGTAATTACCACCGGCACTTTTAATGTCGTACCAACATGGGTGAACTGGTCCGCTTCCACTACTGCAAATGGGGGACTGGATTTGTTCCCTGGACATGCAGAATGCTTACCTGCATATCAAGATCTGCCCCACCCACACAGGAAATACCTCGGGTTCTTTTTCCAGGGGGAACACTATCAGTTTAGGGAATTACCCTCTGGCTTATCATCTGCACCATGGGTCTTTACCAAATGCTTAGCAGTAGTATTCTAGGGGTCTGGGGTTCCATTCTCTGCTACAGTATGTAGCATTGTTTCTTGCTAATTACACTTTGTATTTCAAATGCTTAGCAGTGGCTACTACTGGTACACAAATAATTAATTACTATCTGTATGCACACAGTGACTGTTTTTTTTTTTGTGGCTGAAAACAAATTGGGTAATACAGATTACTGCTGTAACTCTTCTCACACAAAAATGTAAAGGTGGACAGGGTTACAGACATTATAAGTGATGAAGTTCAGCTACAAGTTGAGTGAGGAGTTTTAGTTTTCTTGGCTCAGACTAAAATGAGCTTGTTTTTAGCTTTCAAAGAGACATAATACCTTGTTGAAAGGTTATATTTGGTATGCATGTCAGACACAGCTAAAGGCCTGCGATTAATTATATTTCAGGGTCTGCCAGTGGTCAAAGGAACAGTGATGACCCCAGTCCTGTTTTCTTTTCAGTGACTCATTCTGGCCTTATACACACTCACACACACACACTATATAGTTAGGGTTGAGTATCCCATTTAAGGTTAAAGTGTGACATTTTGTAGCCTAATAACTTTGCCACTGTGCAACGGATTTGCCTGAAATTTGGCAGGAACGGAGCGGTACCATAGATCTCTGGCTCTGCCAAGTTTCGTAATGGTGGAATATATGGTTGCGGAGCTATAAAGCGCAATAGAAAATCATATTTACTCTTTTTTGTGCCTACAGGTCACACGGTTTTTGTGACTGGTATAAAACCTTCAGGGAACATGCAGCCAGGGTCCCCGATGTGCCTTTTGAAGATTTCATAAAAGATATTAAATGGTTCAAAAGTTATTCAAAAAACAAGTTTCCCGTTATAGTCAATAGGAAAAGTTAACAAAAAGTTTGACAGTGTCGCAAAATGCAGTTTTTAGTGTCGCAAATTACCCCTGTAGTGTCATGAGTCAGCCATTTTTTTTCGGTTACTGGTCACAGAAATGCTTAGCATTTAAATTTGGAACCCTCTAGGGACACAATTCTTTTTGTCTTCACCTAGTCGAGCCTTGAGGATGCTAGCCATGTCTTTTTGGGGGGGGTTAGACACCCCAGAAATATGTTTCTGAAATTTTTGTAAACTGTAGTGTCAAGAAAGTAGTGTCGTCGACTTGGCGAAGAATTTTTGTGATTTTTTTTGCGAAAGTGTCATGATTTGCGACACTATGCCCAAAAGAATATGAAATCTTTGCCACCCTGCTGCAAAAGAAGTTTGGTCTTTTTGGGCTGACATTTGGAAGGAAGAAAGCCAAGATCCCACAGATGTGCCTTTTGGTGGTTTGGAGACAAAATATTGCAGGGCTGCAAAGTTACGGTACTCCGAAGTTGACGATTTTTCCCATAGGCTAACATTACAGCGTCCGCCATGCTTTCGGGGCCAGTATCTCGGAAACGCTTCAAGATACGGACTTTTTGTTGGAAAAATGCTTAGTACAAAACTAGCCAGGAAAGTCATAAATTATATGAAATTTTAATTTTTATATGAAATTTTAATTTTTTTTCTACGTCGTACAGTTCCTGAGTTATAAGCAATTTAGTATTCCAAGTGTTCATTTTCTGCTCCAAGGCCCACTATTATGCATACATTATTTGTATTCACTGTGTTTCTCAATGCAGCTACTGGGAAAAAAAGGGGTGCATTTTCGTTACTGTTACACTTAGCGTTTTCACTTGTGTTTCCGTAACCATTTGCATTAGCATTCCCGTCTACGACACCGTGTGCGTTACCCTTTGTGTTTTCATTTGCGTTTGCGTTACTGTTAACATTTGCGTTTCCATTACTGTTTTTGTTTGCATTTCCTTTTGCGTCACCATGTGCATTTCCATTTGCGTTTGCGTATGCACTTCCATTTGCGTTTCCATTGGCGTCATCGTTGCTGTTACTGTAATTGTTTGCATTTCCAGTTGCTTTACCGTGACTGTGCGCGTTATGATTTGCATTTCCATACGTGCTTGTGTTTCTGTTTTTATTAACATTTGCACTTGCATTTCTATTACCATTTGCATTACTGTTTACGTTTGCATCACCATGTGCATTACAGTTTCCGCTTGCATTTGCGTTACCGTTACTTCATTATTTATAGTGTACATTCTCAAAAAGAAGGGAAATTCATGGCAAAAAAATCCATTTAATGCATCAGTTAGGGTTGTTCCACAGCGACAAAAGCGAGGAAATTCGATGTTAGGGTTCCCACCCCCCCTTGCACCCCCCACCACCACCAACAGGCATCGGGGTGTGCGTTGGCATTGTCGGTCCTCACTCTTACCCCATTCTCCTATACTGCACCACCTCAGCTTGTTTACACTTGGTGGGTGAGAGTTAGGACTGACGATCCCAACGCACACCACAATGCCTGTTGGTGGGGTGCAAGGAGTGGAACCCTAACATCGAATTTCCTTTCTTTTGTCACTGTGGAACAACCCTAACTGATGCAGTAAACAGAGTTTTTTGCCATGAATATATATATATATATATATATATATATATATATATATATATATATATACACACACACACACACACACACACACACACACACACACACACACACATATATATAATATACAGAGGTGGAAAAACATTACGGTTTGGGTCTCCAGAGTTGTTTCTTGGGGTTGGCAACCCTAATGCCCACTCCTCCCATAGCTAACAAACATGACCTCTTGATCGCTTCCATCACACAGGCCCACCGCGCCCTACGTGAAGGAAGCTATGGCGGATTCTGTTGCCCACATGTGGCGAGACATACTTCCCAGCCTCCAGGGTTAACAACCCCAAGAAGGACCACAACACTAATCCGCCAAGACTCCTGTGACTCTAAACCTTAATGTTTTTCATTTCCTTACTTATCTGCTTTGCTTTCTTCAACCCTAACGTGTGCATTAGCATAGCTTTTTGCAATGAATATATATATTTTATAGAGGCACAGTTCTGCCCATATATTTAGGATTGTACGGGTATTTCAGTGTTAAACCCCAAAATTTGTACTTTAATAACCTTGTAACCATTTAATGGATTTGCATGAAATTTTGCATGCATGGTCTCGCTGGGCAGCTCTCTTGATGTACCAAGTTTTGTTCCAGTAGGTTGTGTGGATTCCGAGATACAGATGCAAAAAGTTAATTTTTCAGAATGTTTTCCCATTGATTTGAATGGGTTTTCTGTCAACTTGGCTAGCACCTCGACGGTTTTGAATTGTGGCCTGACATTTTCTGGGTAGAAAGGGGCTGGCCCAAAGATGTGCCTTTTGTTTGTTTGGTGAAAAAATATGAATCCATTCCAAAGTTCTTTAATTTTGAAATTTTAAATACTTGGTTCTGAGCATGCTCAGTAAGCACTGAACAAAAGCTGTATGAAACGAAAAAAAAAATCTTTATTTGTATGGGGCCAATCTTTTTTCATGAGCGGAAAATCATTGTTTCGTTTGCTGCCATCTTGTTTTCCCTTTTTTCCATAAAAATTCACAGTTGAAAACCCACAAAAATGACATTCCTGAGAGGAACCAACACATGTAGCTTGCCTATTGGGAACCCCTTAGCTGGATTCTGTACTTAACTGTTGCAGAAATGTCCTTAAAATGTTGTTTAGCTGGCCCGGTGGCGCTGAGGGTTGAGGCGCTGGACGCCACCCCTTGTGCCACGCGGGTGACCCGGGTTCAATAGTGGACTTGGGACGCCGGGGGGTCAGATGGGGGAGATAGGCTGGACCATCCGACAACAGCTCGCCTTCTCCAGTGGGAGGGATGGGGTTTATCCCAGCGTGCGTTGACCCCTGGCAGAGGCTGGAGGCAAGCCGGCATGTCGACACCTTGGAGGTTGGATTGACCACGGGCGGAGGTCTGTGGACCAATCACCTCTGGACGGGGATCATTGGAGGGCGGAAGCTGAGGCATTGGCTTTCGCACCCGACATCTGGGGACGCAGCTTCCACACAGGAAAAGAGAGAAACACACCCAGCAGAGCCGGGAATATGGAGCGCCAACCATGTCCTGACATGCCACCAAGCCACCACTGCCAGGGGACTTGATGCAATTCTAAGATTCGTGGGTTTGGCCCCCCTCCCGACCCCAACCAGGGGGCAAACTGAGGCAGGATGGAGGGATCCGGGCAGTCGGTGAGCTGGTGGCAGGGAGAAGGTTCATGGGCGACCCTGATGAGGCGGCTCCGTTGGGGGTTGGAGGGGAAAATAGAAGTTCTAAAAAAAAAATGTTTTGTTTAAGATTCTATATCTTGCTTCATAACTCGTGATACAAAACAGGATTCTCGTTTTGTATGACAACTCGTGAAAAAATATCTTTTTTTATATGGGAAATCAATGTATTTCAATGGGGTTTTTAACTGTGGTGCATAACTTTGTCATGTTTCAAGATTTTTACACCAAATTTTCAACATACTCTTTTTGATACCCCTCCTCTTGAACAGTGTTGGTGTCATTTCGCAAATCCTGCCCGAAAGGCAATTTCAGTTGGCGAACTCACCTTTCAGGATGAATTTCAAAATTTTCGCCATACTTGTTCATGAGGTGGTGTCATAAGAAGGGTGTGTTGAAAATTTAGAGTTAAAATATGTTAAAATGGCAAAGTTGTGCGCATGTGTTGACATTTCGCTACTCTCACTCATAACTTTCTTAATTTTCAATATTTTAACCCAAATTATCAACATAGCTATATCTTTACACCACCTCATGAATGTGACAGCTGTCATTTTTCAAATCTTGCTCAAAATGTATTTTCATTCCCCTGCAGTGGAATTACGTTGAGGTGGTGCTGAATGACATTTTCGTGGGGATTTCACAATTTTTACTACTGGAATGATGAGGTGGGGTGATAGGAAGGCTATGTTGACAATTTGGTTGCTGTTGTCCTACAAATGGAGGGCCCTGTGCTTACCCATAAATGTACATATACGCATCTATGGAGGGATGGGCCCAACACTCCGTCAGACAAATAAGGATATGACTACACTATCTCAAAAAGTACGGATGCCTGGGAGTGCAGGGCCCAGAAGGCCCTGTTCTCCAACAGAAAAATAAGCACACCATTATACTATCTCAAAAAGTAAGGAAATTATTTGCAAAAAAACTGCGTTAATGCAACATTTAGGGTTCAGGCTAATATGACAAAAGTAGGAAATTGTGCCTTTAGGGTTTCCAACCCTAAAAGCCTAAATCAGGTTAGGGACAGAGTCTTTCTAGGGGTTGTCAACCCTAAAGCATGAGTTTTAGAGTGGACAACCCCTAGGAAGACTCCGCCCCTGATTTGCTTTAGGGGTACATTGGGGTTTTAGAGTTGGAAACCTTAAACCACATTTCCCCACTCTTTTTGCTTTAGCCCAAACCCTAAATGTTGCATTAATGTATTTATATATATATATATATATATATATATACACAATATATATATATATATATATATATATATATATATATATATATATATATATATATATATATTGCAATCTGGTTGGCTGAAAATTGTCACAGATTCAGATGTTCCCAAGAATGAAAACAAAATGTGACCCTCCAATTTAGTGTTAAGTGAATATTTAACTTATGCGGATCAAGTTCACATAATCTGCCCTTCAGCATTATTTACATTAATCTGGGAAGTGGTTCGTCTTTCTTTCTTTCTTTGCACTGAATGACTGTTTGAGTAGTTTTGGATATCAAGTCACAGGGCTGGTATCTCTCACTGCCGAATGGATAATGATCCCCTGCTACCTGTTGCTGAAATTGTTTCAAGCCTTAGATCATCACTGAACAGCACAGCCCTTGCCGCTGCGCAACAGATATCCTGTATTTGTGTGTTGAGGGTCTCAGTTTCCAGCATGTCTGCAGCAGAAGATTATGCTGCCTTGCATCCCTCCAAGCATCATACTCCTGTTTGATCTTTTGTAGCCAGGAAATAATGGTTCTCTTGTTGTGTTTTCCCTCTTTTTCAGCTCTGCATTGTGACGTTCCCATTAGAATCAAGATCTGGTGGAGGTGGGCCAGCAAAGCCAAGACAAGGACGCTTTTCTCTTCCTCTCTCACCTCACCTGGAAGCACTCATTCTTGAGATACTTTGTGGGTCACACACACCACAGCCATGTGGCCAGTGTTGCTGCTGTTATTCATGATGCTCGTAGTACCAGCAGTACATGGTAAGAACCTTTACTGCCATCATATTAGATGTTTCTTGTTGATCAATTGTATTGTATGCAGCACTGTTGTTTCCTTTGGGAAAGGCCCATGTATCCAGGGGTGATAATCTGATTACTGCATGGAACCTTTTCCTTTTATTTATGTCATGGGGGGTTATGAATACATAGAATATTAAAAAATAAGCAATGGATTAGTTTCCAGGAGTTAACATAAGATCTGGGTGAGCACTACAGGTTAATTTAGTACTTGTGTTGTAGATAAATCGTACAGTTACACCCTGTCTGAGTGTAGCTGCACTTGTTAATTTAGTACTTGTATTATATAGTTGATTCTGACAGCTACACCCTACCTGGGTGCAGAATAGAAGGTAGTTTTTATCCCTGTTTCCTGTACTGTAGCTGAGCCTAACATCTGCACCCTATCAGGATGAGCAGTACAAACTGACTTAGTATTTTGTTAACTGTGAACCTGTTGTTGGAAATCCACATCAGCTGGGTTTTGCCTTATTCAGTGGCATGTATAGGGATGGAGTTCAGAGGGGAGGCAGCCAGTTGTAGTGACTGTGGGATGCTCTTCTATAGAGATATGCTCTGGAGGAGGGGAGACAGCCCCATCTGTAGGACCATGGCAGAATTCCAGGCTCAGCTGGTGGCAGCAAGGATAGAAATATCTCAGTTGTGTCACCAGCTCAACTGGAGCCCACCTGCCCCCCCCCCCACATCCCCAAGACCCACTGGTCCAGCGGGATGGAAAGTGATGGGGAGTGGGGGGACAGGTGTAGCCATAAGGTGGTTGGCCAACCCAAAACCATCCAGATGGTGAACTGCTTCGCACCCCTAGAGGAGGTCCCTGACTCCACTGGAGGGGACTCCAAGTCAGTCAGTAGGAAACGACAGGACAATGTGATGGCACCCAGGGTGAGCAGGTCTACCATGAGAGTCTTGGTGATCAGGTACTCAATGGTTAGAGGGGTAGAGAGGCTGGTGAAGGGGGAGTGGACGGGAGGGGGATGGTCTTGTGCCTTCCTGGTGCATTGGCCATCAGGGATTTAAACAAGATAAGGAGGATGATGGAGAGGAAGCTGGGAGAGGTGGGGGTGCAGGTACACCTCTGTACCAGTGATCTCATGAGCTTGTTGATATAGATAGTGAAGCAGAACTTCCATAGACTGTGGGACAGATTGATAGTACACTCAGCCTCCCTGGCCTTATCTGAAGTCCTCCCTGTGTGGTGCAGGGAGGGGAAGCAGGATAGGATAAGGAGTTACGTAGTAGAGAAGTTTAACGGGTGGCTTAATGGATGATGTCAGGAGAAGGGGTACCACTTTATGGGGAATTGTGGGAACATCTGAGAGACTGTTCAATGGTGAAGGGAGGGCCTATGCACTGGGGCAGACTTTGACCTCTATATCAGACGTTTAACAGTGACTGGGGGGGTACTGGAATTAGGGGAACCATGGTGGCAGGTGAGGAGAAGGGGATCCTAGCTAGTACTACTCCACATATGGTGGTCTGTAGCAACACAGGGGGTACAAAGGGGTTTGAGGCTTCAACTGGGCTAGATAAGAAGACATTAGAGGAGTAATGCAAAGCATGCAAACACCAAAAAAAAAAAAAAAGATGATGACTGGACTAAGAAAGCACAAGGGTAGTAGCAATGGAGGATCAGAGGTCAGATGGAAAGGGGTATGCCTTTATGCCAGAAGCCTAGGTAACAAAATCAGCAAGCTGCAGGCACTGATGGCAGACACTGAGGTGGACCTAGAGGCCATCACAAAAATGTGGGCTTTGGAAAATAATGACTAGAATGTGATGGTCCCTGGGTTTTCATTATTTAGGAGGGATAGAGGAACTAGTAGAGGGGGAGGAGTAGCCATTTTTGTCAAGGAGGGCATTGAGGTGGCAGAAGATAGGTGCATCAGGGGTGGTAATGGAGATACTTGAGTTGCTGTGGGTGCAACTTATAGGAGCCTTAGGCAAGATACTGTGCTTAGGGGCGATCTGTAGACCTCTGGAGCAGGGGAAGAGAGACAGAGAGCTCAGGGAAGAACTTGAAAGAGGGGTGGCAAAGGGGGAAATAGTGGTGGTGTGTGATCTGAACCTGCCAGACATCATTATTCCAGTGGCCAGGATCACCAGAAGTCGTGCAATGCTGGATGCCTTCTAGGACTGCTTGCTGGTACAGGTAGTTAAGGAGCCCACAGACAGACTGCAATTCCCGAAATGGTGCTGTTCATCTTGGAGGTGATTGGAGCTGTGAGAATATGAGAGCCACTGAAGAGCAGCAATCATAACTCCTATTTGGTTTGAACTTGCCCTTGGGTCTGGAAACCCCAGTCGAGAGCCGAAGTCCTGGATTCCAGAAGGGCAGACTTTATAACCATAAAGATCAGATTCAAGAAACCATTATGGTTCTCGGCAAGAGTCTGGGAAGTGATGAGGGCAAAGAAAAAGGTCTTCTGCATGTACTGTATGAAGAAAAGCAGGGGAAGAAGAACGGGGAGAAAATATACTGAACAACAGGGAGGCAAAGAGGACACATGAGGCAAAAACAGATACAGAGCTGTGTATTGTGGAGGGGAGTCAAGAGCAGAGAAAAACAGTTCTTTCTATATATTAGGAAAAAAGGAGGAGAAATCATAAGGTTAGCAGAGGGGGTAGTGTGATAGGGGAGGACTGGCAAAAGGCTGCTGTCCTTAATGATTACTTTAGCTCAGTTTTCACTAAGGAGAATGATGAACTCTTGCCAGAGAGTGGCATCGGAGCAACCACTTAAGGGGATCCTGGAGACGAAGCAGTCATTATTTACAAGCGAAAGGATCCAGAAAGGGCTGGCAGCACTAAAACTAGATAAGGCTCTGTGACCAGATGGTTGCATCCAAGGTTACTCAGGGAGATGGCTGGGGAACTGGCTGAGCCCCTGGTAGGTCTTTTCGAAACTTCTCTAGTTCAGAAGGATTGGAGGGTGGTGGATGTAGTTCTGCTCCGTGGGGGTAGGGACAACAAGGAACATGCGGGGAATTATAGACCTGTCAGTCTTACCTCTGTTGTAGGGAAGCTGATGGACTCGCTTGTCAAAGAGGGTCTAGTGGACTGCTTGGAAAGCAGTGGGCTCCAGGATAGTAAACAGCATGGATTTGTGGCAGAGAGGTCTTGTTAGACTAACCTGATAGTTATCTTTGACTGGGTGCTGAGGGAATTGGATAGGGGCCATGCTGCAGATTTGCTCTACTTCGAGAAAAACAAGGCCTTTGACTCAGTACCTTGCAGATGCTGGCTGAAGAAGATGAAGGATCTGGGTGTGACTAAGGTCATAGTAAACTGAGTAGGTAACTAGCTACAGGGGAGTCAGCAGAGGTCTGTAGTCTGTGGAATCAAGTCAGCAGAGAGGGGTCACAAGGACAGGGATCTGTTCTGGGACCGATCCTCTACAATATGTTCATTAACAGCATTGGTGAGGGTATCTGAGGCAAGCTGTGTCTGTCTGCAGATGACACTGAGCTCTGTGGGAGGGTGCATAGTGACGAGAGAAACTGGGAAAGGCAGAGTGATGTATGAAAGCTAGAGTGGCTGTCTGAGGTTTGCCAGTTGAAATTCAGTGCCAAAAACCACAGGGTAATGTACCTAGGGAACACAAACCCCAGGGCAGAGTACTGGATGGGTGGGGTGACTTAGCACTACAGGTAAGGAACGAGACCTTAGAGTCATCAGTGACTCCCTCAAGCAGTCGAGTCAGAACAACATGGAATATAGCAAAGTGATTAGAATGCTGGGATGTATCAGGAGGGGTACTGATAGCAAAAGGGAAGAGGTAATACTTTCCCAGTATAGATCCTTAGTGAAGTCACACCTGGCTTATTGCACCCTGTGCTGGAATCCTTACCTCAGGAAGGATAAAGATAAGCTGTAGACGATGCAGCACAGGGTAACAATAATGATACGATAGAAAGATTTAAGTTACTAGAAGGAATTAATAAGGTGCCCTGTGGGGAAATATTTAACTTGAATGTTCACGGTCACATGGGCACAAGCAGAAATTGAGAGGAGGGAGGCTGAGAAGGAAAATGAGGAAATATTATTTTACAGAAAGGGTGATGGAGCCATGAAACAGTCTGCCAGCTGAAGTGGTGGGTGCTAGAACCATTGGTTGTTTCAGCATGGTTGGGACAGAATGAAGGGTATAGTGGTTACTCAGGGTTGCAGAAGCTGGGGACAGAATGGGGTGAACGACAGAGAGGGCTTAGACCCTCGAGGGACAGTAGGTCCCAGGGTTAAACAGGGAACTCAGGCAGACTAGATAGACCACTGGTCTTTTTCTGTCATCACTGTCTGTGTTTTCTATAAACTGCAGATTGGTTTTCTGCAGTTTACATTGACTCATCAGTGCAAACTGTGGGAACCAGTCAGTGGTTTACATTGACTCTTAAGTATAATCTGTGGAAAACCAATGTGGTTTACATTGACTCTTCAGTGTAAACTGCAAAAAACGAATCTGCGGTTTATGTAAACTGAGGAAAACTAATCTGCAGTTTATGTAAACTGCAGAAAAATGGTCCGCAGGTTATGTAAACTGCAGACACATACTTGCAGTTTATGTAAACTGTGGAAAACTGGTTTGTGGTTTAAGTAAACTGCAGAAAAATATTCCATAGTTTATGTAAACTGCAGAAAATTAATCAGTGGTTTAAGTAAACTGTAGAACAATAATCCACATTTGATTTAAACTGTGAAGAAGTAATTTGTGGTTCATGTAAATTGTGGAAGTCCAATTCACGGTATATAAAGAGGAAAACTAATCCACAGTTTCTATAAACTGAGGAAAACTAAATTTATAGTTTATGTGGTTTATGCAAACTGTGAAAAACTAATCACGTTCTATGTAAACTGTGAAAAACCTATCTGCAGTTTATGTAAACTGCAGAAAACTGATAGTTTATGTAAACTGAGAAAAAAATCTATGATTTATGTAAAGTGAGGAAAACTAATCCGTGGTTTATGTAAACTGAGGATAACTAAACAGCAGTTTACATAAACTGAGGATAACTAATCAGCGGTTTATATAAACCGAGTATCACTAATCAGCGGTTTATGTAAACTGAGGATAACTAATCAGCGGTTTAAATAAACTGAGGATAACTAATCAATGGTTTATGTAAACTGAGAAAAACTAATCCGTGGTTTATGCAAATGAAAGATAACTAATCCCTGGTTTATGCAAACTGAGGAAAAGAAATCCATAGTTTATATAAACTGAGAATAAGTAATCAGTCGTTTATATAAACTGAGGATAACTGATCAGTGGTTTACATAAACTGAGGAAAATGAATCCATGGTTTATGTAAACTGAGGAAAACTAATCTGTGGTTTATGTAAACAGAGGATAACTGATAAGCAGTTAATGCAAACTGAGGATAACAAATCCATGGTTTATGTTGACTGAAGATAAATAATCCATGGTTTATGTAAACTGAGGATAACTAATCAGTGGTTTATGTAAACTGAGGATAACTAATCCATGGTTTATGTATCATGGTAGAGGAGCGACTGTTGGTGAGAGACCACACCCAAGCCTACCTGGTGTCAGCAGTTGTGCACCAAGGATTTCTTCTTTCATTTCCACTGTAGGGACACCCAGCACCTACAGAGCTCCAAGCACACGCATGCAAGTGTGTCTTGTGCGGAGCTTGGCTAAGTGTCCTTCTTCCTTGCAGTAGCCCTGTTGCACTGCCACCTGTTGTCACCCAGGGGGTACTATTGTGCCAGAAGCAGAGACTCTCCCATTCCAGTTTAGAAGAGCATCCTCTGGGATGCTCAGCCCCCTCCCTGTCTGGCCCATGACAACCCTGGCTCATTTCTGAACCCGAATCTCTGGCACCACAATAGGTAGCACTACTGCTGTGCTAAAGGGTCAGTCCTATATTTGGTTTGTATTTTGATGGCTTTGATTAATGTTGAAAAACATATGGCTTCAGCTGTGATTGTATTTCATATATTTCTAGGGACATGGATATGTTGTTCATCCACACTATCTGGCAGGTTCCTTGCCGCTATAAATCTTGCCGGAAGGTCTTCAAGCTAGCTCCTCCCACCCACCCGGGTGGTAAAACTCTCAGCTCCGCCCCATGACGCCAGATCTTCCTTACCGCTTGGAAGCTCAGGTTCCCTCCTTAACGCTCTGCGATTAAGCTTTGGGCCTAAATCTTCGACTTTAAAAACATTTTCAAAAACAAAACTTTTACCACTTCGGTCTTCTTCCCTCGCGGCTGCGATGGACAAATCGACTCCCGGATTTCGGAGATGTCCCTGTGGGCAGAAGATGTCTCGGACGGACCCGCACTCCACGTGCGTTTACTGCCTTGGCCAGGAGCACGACCCGCAGGCCTGCGAACTGTGCTCTTCCTTTTCGGTCTACGTCCTCGAGGATCGCGCTGCCCGTCTCCAACTTGGGCGCCCCGAAAGGAGATTTCCTCCGGTCAAATCTAAGGAGGCCCGACTGGCGGTTTCCGCGGCTGCGGGATCCGCTGAACAACTCGAGCAGATGGTCGCCCTCGAGGAGGAGGCGGCTCAGGCCGCGACATCTTCGGCTGCGGCATTCGTCCCGCTCTCGCTCAGGGCCTCCTATTCAGCTTCCTTTAAGGAGCTTTGCCTGACCCTCTCAACCAAAGGCGAGGGTCCAACTTCTTCTGGGCCGTATCATCGGTCGAAGAAAAGTAGGGGTAAGTCCCATCGTCGACGCTCCTGGGAGCTGGAAAGATC
Source organism: Neoceratodus forsteri (assembly GCA_016271365.2). NCBI lineage: Eukaryota > Metazoa > Chordata > Ceratodontiformes > Ceratodontidae > Neoceratodus > Neoceratodus forsteri. Next base: position 1,229,265,861 of record CM057453.1, on the reverse strand, counting down.
TCCCTTCCCTTGTCGACAGTCGACTTCGGTCAAAATTTCGGCTTCGGCCACTGGCTTCATGGTACCCCTGTCAGGCCAGGTGTCCAAGACACCCGCCGACGTGGTCGAGATTTTTCTCGACCCGTTAGACGGGTTGTCGGCTGGAGAAGCCGAAAATCCCTCCTCCCCGGTTCCCCCGGTGAGGTCTGAGGATACCGTCGGCTCATCTGCGCCTCCGGCCCGGAGCCGTCGGATTTGTCGACCGAGCGGGGGATTCTTGATCCTCGGCTCCCGCTTCACGCCCGACCTCGGCCTAGCGAGATTCTGGAGTCTCGGACATCATCGCGGTCCAGCCGATCCTGTCGACACAGGCGGTCTCAGTCTTGGCACCGCGGTAAGCGGCGTCGCCGCTCTTCCTCATCTTCCTCTTCCTCGGACGAGGGAAGGCTTCGGCATAAGTTGCGCCGAAAGTATGAGGAACTGATGTGGCAACAACTATTATTGGCCGGTAGTAAGCCGGCTCAGGCCTCTTCCCCGGCCATAAAATGGTTGTCACCAGAGCGGCCGAAACAGCCCCTCGCAGCGGTCGAGGAGCCTGTTCCCAGGCCGGTTGTTCGGCCTATTCCTGCTGCCCCACCAATCCTGGTGGAACCGCCTCAGCCGTCAGTTGGGGCACCGTCGAAAAGTTCACGGTCGGCCCATGGCCTCCCCCATAGGCTGTCGGTCACTCTCACGCCCGATAAGCCTCGGCACGTGGAGGGAGGCTCAGGCTCCAGGCAGCTATTTGACGATTCGTCAGAATCGGACGACTCCTCCCTGTTCTCCAAACGCCTTGACTTGGAGTCCTCTGGGGGGCAGTCAGTGGACGATAGCCCTTCGTCCTTCCTTGGACTTCTTAGGCTCATCTCAGAATCCACTGGGATGAAGCTTGAACCCGTGTCCAACGGGCCAGATATCCCCTCACTGAGATTCTGGACCGAGGGATTCTCCTGGAGGCTTTTCGGTGGCCGAGGCCATTGTCGGCCCGGCCCTGGAATTGTGCAGCGTCCGGCTTCCTGTCCTGCGCCTTGCCAGGATGGCCAGGAAGTATCGTCAGTCCTCACGGGCTCTCTGTCCGGCTTCTCCGAGCACCCCTTGGCCGAGGGGTTGGTTTCGACAGTGTTTTCCCGCGTGCGGGCAATGCCAGGGATGGACAAACCGCTCGACAAAGAGTCCAAGAAGTTGGACTATCGGGGCGTAAAGTGTATGCTGCCTCCTCACTTGGCTTTCGCCAGGCCAGTTCGGCCATCTCATGGCGATTTTTCCCATGCCCTGTTGGGCTCCTGGATGAGGTCGCCCTCATCTTCCTGCCGACCTGCAGACCACAGTTAAGCAGGTGCGGGACCAGGGCAGGGCAGTAGCCAAGCAGCAGCTCCAGACTGCTCTGGATATTGGGGACTCTTGCGCCCGGTCAGTGGCGGCCGCTGTGGCCATGCGATGGCGGGCGTGGCTGAGGATATCCACTTTCACCTCGGATACCCAGCACAAGCTTGCGGACGTTCCCTTCTTGGGAACAGACCTCTTCGGCCCTGGAGTGGAAGGCCACCTCCAGAGGATCGAAAAGTCCAATGCCACCTTGGACTCTGTCTCGTCCGCGCAGAGGGACAAGGGCCGTAAGCCCCAGCCTAAGCCCTTTCGTCCCTCTGCTCCCGCTGCGCGTCCGGCCCAACAACGTCAGGGCCAGCAGGCTAGACCTTGGTATTCCAAGCCCAAGCCGTCAGCTTCCTCGAATAGGAAGCAAGGAGGAAAAGGCCTTGGTGGTCCCTCGGCCGGTCCTTCCTCCAAGCCTGCACAGTGACGGGCTGAGGGTGTCCGCCCCATCCCCGTCACCTCGCCCCTGGTTCCCCCCATGGGGGGACGGCTCCGACACTTCCTTTCCGCCTGGTCCGCTGTTACCACGGACAGGTGGGTTCTGAAGGTGGTGGGAAGAGGCCTGCCTCTGGAATTCGAGCAGGCTCCACCCTTCAGAGCCGTCGCACCGCGTGGGGCTTCGGGGTCCCCAGAATCTGTAGAGGCTCGTCGAGCCGACATCGCCCTCCTTCTTCAAAAGGGGGTGATAAAAGTGATAGAGGACCCACCATCAGAACCAGGGTTCGTGTCCAGGTACTTCCTGGTCCCGAAACGGACGGGGGGCTGGCGCCCCATACTAGACCTACACGACCTGAACAAGTTTCTAAGGTCTCGAACCTTCAGAATGGTCACTCTAGCTCAGATAATACCATCTCTGGAACACGGCGTGTGGTTCTGCTCTCTGGACTTCCAGGACGCGTTCTTTCACGTCCCTATCCGTCCGTCTCCTCAGAGATTCCTCCGCTTCAGGGCGGAGGGATCCCTCTTCGAGTTCCAGGCCATGCCCTTCGGCCTCTCTTCAGCTCCCAGGGTCTTCACCAAATGCATTGCAGTGGTGACAGCATTCCTGCGGCGCCGAGGGGTCCGGGTGTACCCTTACCTGGACGATTGGCTGATAGCAGCCCCCTCCAGGTCGGAGGTGGAGCGGTCCAGGGATCTGGCCCTCTGGGTTTGCTCTCAACTCGGCCTCCTGGTCAACGAGGCCAAGTCGGAACTCGAGCCGAAGCAGGTGATATCCTTCATCGGGGCAGAGCTCGACTCTCTTCGAGCCAGAGCACGGCTCCCGGCGGACAGGGCCGAGGTTCTTACCTCCTTTGCCCAATCATTTCTGGTTGGGCAATCGCGCCCTGCCCGGGACTTCCTGTGACTCCTGGGTCTCATGGCGGCCTGTACCAGCGTAGTCCGTTGGGCACGCTGGCACATGCGCCCCCTCCAGTGGGGACTGGCCAGCCAGTGGTCACAGCGCCACGCGATCCTCTGACCAGCGTGGTGTGGACGACTCCAGGAGATGTAGAACGCCTCCAGTGGTGGACCTGCCCGTCCCATCTGCAGGAGGGTATCCTGTTTGTCCGCGAGCCGGCTGGTCTCTATAACGACCGCGCCTCTTTGATGGGTTGGGGTGCCCATCTGGGGAACACAGAGTGCACGCCTCTGGTCCCCGCGGGAGTCCCGATGCCATATCAACCTGCTGGAGCTCCGTGCGGTCCGCCTAGCTCTCACCGCCTTTGCTCCGTTTCTCCGGGGTCAAGTGGTCCGGGTCCAGACGGACAATACCACGACCATGTACTATCTAAACCGCCAGGGCGGGACGCGCTCCATGCTCTTATGCAAGGAAGCTCTCCGCATCTGGTCACTAGTGTGCAGCCTGGAGGCGGATCTCCTGGCCATTCATGTGGCAGGAGCCTCCAACACCCTGGCCGATGCCCTGAGCTGGATAGGGGCTGCATCGCACGAGTGGTCTCTCCTGCCGGAGATAGTACAGGACCTGTTCTCCCGTTGGGGCACACCTCTGGTGGATCTGTTTGCCTCCAGGGAGAACGCGATGCTGAGGCTGTTTCATGCCCGCCTCAGCAGGGCTCACTGCAGGGATGCCTTCTCGAGGCCGTGGACCCCGGGCCTCTTTTACGCCTTTCCCCATTCCCCTGATTCACAGGGTCCTGCTGAAAGCGAGGAGGGACAAGGCGCAGGTGATTCTGATAGCCCCAGACTGGCCTCGCCAGTTCTGGTACCCAGATCTCCTCAGTCTCAGCTCCAGGACTCCGAGGCAGCTTCCAGCTTGCCCGGACCTGCTCTCAGTCAGTCAGGGGAAGGTGTTGCATCCGGACCTTCAATCCCTGCACCTGATGGCCTGGTTCCTGAGCGGCTAGAGTTCCAGGCCTTGGGTCTTTCCGACGAGGTCCTCAACGTCGTTGAGGCGTCCCGTAAGGAGTCGACCAGGAAATGCTATGCCTTCAAATGGAAGAGGTTCTCCATTTGGTGTCAGGATAAGGGTTTGGACCCCTTCTCGTGTCCTGTGGCAAGCATTTTGGACTATCTATGGTCCCTATCTAGTCAAGGGCTTAGGTCGACGACCCTTAAGGTGCACCTGGCAGCCATTTCTGCTTACCGGGCGCGGGCCGGTCAGCAGTCAGTGGCGCAGGAGAAAGTGGTCAGGCGCTTCTTTAAAGGCCTTGATCACATTTCCCCTCCAGTGCGGGAACCCCCACCTCCGTGGGATTTACTGCTGGTACTGGCAAAGCTCATGGGCAAGCCATTCGAACCAATGCACAGGTGTGGTCTCCCCCACCTGTCGTGGAAGACCGCCTTCTTGGTGGCTATCACGTCAGCCAGAAGGATGGGAGAACTCCAGGCGCTTAGCATCGAGTCTCCTTACCTGGTCTTCCACAGGGACAAGGTTGTCCTACGCCCCCACCCGAAATTCCTTCCAAGGTGGTGTCGAGTTTCACCTTAATCAGGTGTTGACTCTGCCGGTGTTCTACCCCAATCACACCTGGAGGCCGAATATAGGCTCCATACTTGACCCTAGAAGGGCGCCGCTATTATAAGGAGCACACGGTTGAAATTGGGAGAGGTTCGCCAGCTGTTTGTCACCTCACGCTTGAAGCCGCACCTGGCAGACCTGCAGCCAAGCGGACGATAGGCAGATGGGTCACCTCCTGCATAAATCTCTGCTATGAGTTGGCGGGCATGGAGCTCCCAGAGGGATAAGAGCTCATTCTACCCGCCATACTGCTGCATCGGTGGCTGCTTCCAGGGACGTCCCTATCCAGGAAATCTGCAGGGCTGCTACCTGGAAGTCAGCACACACCTTCATTACCCACTACCACATCGACCTTGAGTCACGCGGGATGCTGGTTTGGGGCCTCGGTTCTCCAATCTCTGTTCCCCAAAGTAAGTATATAGGGGTGTCGCTTGCCTCCCTCCTCCCGGAGAACTGCTAGGAGTCTGCCAGATAGTGTGGATGAACAACATATCCATGTCCCTAGAAATACAGGTTACTCACCTGTAACAGGAGTTCTAGGAATGGTATATGTTGTTCATCCCTGACCATCCGACCTCCCGGCCCGGCGCTAGACCTGAGCTTCCAGCGGGCCAGATCTGGCGTCATGGGGCGGAGCCGAGAGTTTTACCACCCGGGTGGGTGGGAGGAGCTAGCTTGAAGACCTTCCGGCAAGATTTAAAGCGGCAAGGAACCTGCCAGATAGTGTGGATGAACAACATATACCATTCCTAGAACTCCTGTTACAGGTGAGTAACCTGTATTTTCCATCCTTCTCTTTTTTTCTTTTTGCCTCCCTCACTGCTGAAAGCCCCCCTTCAGCTCTTGTGGCTCCCCAACCTCATCTTCTGCTATCCCTGGGACTTACCTTGGGGCCACTGAATGTCCCACAGATTGCCCCCTGTTGTGGGGCCATCACGATGTTTGTCAAAGCCCCCTTCCAGTGCTACATTTGGATCTGTGGTCCCTGTGCCCAGTAGGCGGTGTGAGGTCTGCAGGACTCCGCAGGGTGGCATCCCGCAGCCAGCAGTGATTTTCTGGTATTCTCCCTTGAACCCAGAGATGCTCTGCAGAGGTGGTGATTTGACATGTGCATGTCGGAGGATATGCTTACATCTCCCACTAAGGAGCATCCCCCAGCCATACTGCCTCCCATGGTTACCTTGGAGGCAGTGTTACAGCAGTGCAGTCTGTCCTCACTCCCCAGAGGAGGAGAGCATCTGCTGAGATGCTCACTCCTCCCCCCACCGGCCAACCCCCGAGTGGTCCAGGGTTGTTCCCAACCCCAGGTCGCTGGCGTGATGGCACGTGAGGCATGGGTGCCTTTGCCCTCCACGCCACTGGGCCTGCTTCCATCCTTCTACATGGAAACATAGAATTTGACGGCAGATAACGACTGCTCGGCCCACCTAGTCTGCCCATTTTCCCTACCAGTTTCATATACCGCAGATCCTAAATGATATGCTGCTTACCCTCTCTTTTCTATCGCTAAAGGTCCTTTATGTCTGTCCCATGTATTTTTGAATTCCTCTACTGTTTTTGCCCCTACAACTTCTGCTGGGAGGCTGTTCCATGGATCCACCACGCTTTCTGTGAAAAAATCTTTCTCATGTTACCCCTATGTCTACCCCCTCTATCTTCATATCATGGCCCCTTGTTCTTGAACATCTTTTTATGAAAGATGCTACACTCTGGTACCTTATTTAAATGCTTGAGGTATTTGTAAGTCTTGTCAGATCCCCTCTCTCTCTTCTCTCCTCCAGAGAATACATATTGAGATCCTCCAGTCTCCCCTCATATGACTTTCAGTGCACCCCTGCATCTATGTTTCTATGTTATTAGTACATGTTTTGCCTAAAAGACATTGTCAATGTTTGTGTAATACCAGCACTGCTTTAAAGGGTATCTAAACAAGCAGTTTTTTTAAACTGCAAACTCCAAAATCTGGCTTCATAACAAGGTAAACTAGAGGCTGCTGTTTACATTTATGCTAATACTGCATTTATGTAAATAATATAAATGCAGTTTCATAGCTTTTGAAAATGTAAACATCAGCCTTTCACTTTCAGAAAATAGCATTGGTTTCTCCCTAAGATGTCTGCCAACTCTGTTAAGTGATGAGTCATGATGACATCATCTGAGCCAAAGACAGACCCACATGTATTTCTATAGTGCTTACTAGTTCTTCTTTTCCTCTTTGTTTTAACTTGTTGTACCAGAATGATCAACACCATGTATTAACTTGTGGATTATTTTGATCAGTACACATGTTAGGCTATGATTTTGTTCATTTTATGTACTTTAACTTGTAGAAAATGTTTTGCAATCCAGCTGACTTTTTCCTTGGCAAACTGCATTACAGTACAACACTTCAATTACCTGATGATCTAGTGGTTATGTGATGCACTGAATTTAGTTTTTTTGTTAACCAGGAGAGACACACTGAGCTGAAAGCTCGTTTACAGGTGTGGCATGAGAGCACAAGGAAGTGTAATGACTTGCTCAGGGTCACAGAGCAAAGTACTGGTCTGGTTCAGTTCCAAAGCCCATGCTCTCTTGTTAATCCACAAATAAGGCTTTCTTTTTCCATGTGAATCTCCTGCATCTAGCCTGTCTTCTGTTGAACACCCCACCATCCATACCCTGTCCTTAGTACTGCCTGGTGCCGCATTTGTGCTTACGGTCTCATGAACAGAATTATCATACCTCAGATTGTAATCTTGTACCTCAGAGAGTTGTGCACACCTATACCAATATACATCATCAGCTGGCACTGTTAAAAAATGACTCCCAAATCACTCTCCAGTCCATATTCTCAGTGTTTGACTTCTGCTCTCACAGTAAACATTGAGTGGATCACCACCCTTCTGCACAGTGATGGTAGTATGTACAGTTCCCCTGTTGTGTTTTTTCCCACCTTATTAACCAACAACTAGGTCTTCCTGGAAAGCCAAGCAATACACATCATGACCCACCAGAAAAAACTGCTGTTCATGCTCTCATAAGGGCTGCACTTACAATGGATAATGATATTAGCAGCAGGAGAGGCATACTAATACCTTGAGTAAATCCACCCGACTTCCAGTGTCAGTCTACTCCTTCACCTGTGATCTGCAGAAACCCACAGGACAGTTCGCAGCAAGTCTTCTCCAGTACCTTTCTGTGCTCTGCTCCACAATTCGAGTTGGCTGGCTACCACTCTTCCAAATCTTGAATGAGCTATACACAACTCCCTCAATACTGTCCTAACAAATGTGACCCCCCCACCCGAGGGTAATCTCCCTACACTGAATTCAAGTAACAGTTTAGGTGCAGCCCTGCCACTCTGAGTATTTGTCATCGCTGGCTACTCTCATCCACAGTCAGGTAGTGATCACGATGTTGGCAGCCCCACATTTCAGATCTCACAGTGATCTGCTCAACGTCCTCCTTCATGTCTTCAACTAACCTGAATATAGCTATACCCTGCTGGAATGGCCTCTTCAGTCCCTCTCTGGCATTCATTCCTCTCACCTGCTCCCCACACCAAAAACTGGTGAGTTCACTACCCTTCTGCATCATGAATGTGGTTAGTACAGTCTCCCATGTTATTTTTACATATTAATAATAATCATGATCTTCTGGTAAGCCAGGCTGATAGCTGCATTGCACAAGTGGAAAAATAGGCTTTCCTACTCATATAAGTTCTAAGCCACCTGTGATTAGGCACCATTAAATGACGTGCATAATGACGTGCACACCCATCATTTAGCAGCGCCTAATCAAAGGTAGCCTAGATCTTTTAAGGATAGGAAAGGATTTTAAGGATAGGAAAGCCCATCATTCCCCTAGTTCCCTGTTGCAATCAGCCTGACGTACTGGAAAGATATGTTTATATTTGATATGTTAAAATAAAACGGGGACTCTACTACTTGCATTCATGATACAGAAGGGTGATGAGCTCACCAGTTTTCGGTGTAAGGGGGAATAGTGAAGAATGAATACCAGAGGGGGACTGAGAAGGCCACTCTTGCAAGGTACTGCTATATTCAGGGAAGGGGAAGACAGAGGAGAGAGAAATATGAGCAGATTACTGTGAGAAATAAGATGTGGGCTGCCAGCACCTTGATCACTACCTGACCCTGTTGTCCTGGCCAACATTCCCCTTCCCATAAAACCAGTTCATGCAATTGTCCAAGGCTGCGTGTGGATATTAATGTATGAAATGGCTGCCACTACTTGTTCAGTCACTTCACTACCAGTCTAGTATTGCTTGTAAAGCACTTTGGGATGCAATGTGTATGAAAACAACTATATAAATGCTGATTTTAATTTTTTATTATTATTATTTCCTATGGAAAAAGAAGACAAGACAAGCATATATTTGAGTTTCAAGAAAGTATGAACTCTAACATTGGACTGAACAAGAACTTTGCTACAAAAAAGTGGTGGCTCTAGGGGTGGTGAAGGGTGTGGCTGTACCCCCACACACACACACATAGTAATTTACTTGCGTGCTGCTGCTGCATTTCACCTTGTTGAAGAAGCCAGATTTATTGATTGTACAAATGTTTGCATTCAAACTATGGATTACATTTGTAGGTTCTGTCAAAAACATACTAGAAAAGAATAGCAGAAAATATAAAGGTTTAATAAAAATGTTAAAAAGTGCATATTAAGCATGCACACCACCCCAGCACCCCCACTGCAGCATCTTGGATCCACCATAACCACTAGACCACCAGGTTATTCAAGATTTGTACTGCACTGTGGTTTGCCACAGAGAAAGTCGGTTGGATTAAAACACAATTTCAGCATGTTAAAGTAAACAAAATGAACAGAACCATAGCCTAACATGTGTATTATACAAAATAATGCACATGGTTTTGACCATTTGGGTGAAACAATTATATACAAAATGAAAAAATAACTAGTTAGCACTATAGAGAGCTATATATCTTTCTGACTTTAGTTCAAATGATATCATCACATAACACATTTGGCGGCCATTTTAGGAAGCAGGTAAGACCATTTTTTTGAAATTAGAAGGCTGATTTTACAATATTCAAATGCTCTGGAACCACATTTAGGTAAATTATATAAATGTAGTTTTAGCCTTAATGAATAAAGAAGCCTTTCCTTTAATCACCTACAGAGTCAGATTTTTGAATAGTTTGTTGTCAAAATGTTGTTTAGGTATCCTTTAAGTTATTGTTCCTACCCAAGGAACACCCCACCACACAATGGCCAAGATTCATGAGACGTTTTACTGTAACATTGCATTTCCCTTTGTGTATGAATCAGCCTAAATTAAGTGTGGGAGAGTGAGAGGGAAGGGCATTTATGCCCCCTAGAAAAGCATTGTGTACATGAAAATAGCATCACCAAGAAAATTGCAAAAAACTTTGTTAATACACCAGTTAGGGTTAAACCGACAAAACTAGGGACATGTGGTGTTAGGGTTTTGAACCTTAACATCCCCCCCCTCAAGTAGTAAAAGGAAAAAAAAAATGCAGTTTTAGTTGTCCTAGGTCTTGGCAAATCAGGCCTGGGGGTCTTCCTAGGGGTTATCAACCCTAACTCTTCCCCCATTCCATCAGCAAATAAGCTCAGATCTGCAGACTATATAAGAATTGGGTGAGCGTTAGGGTTAATAACCCTCAAGGAAGACCCCAGGCCTGATTTGTCAAGACTCAGGGCAACCAGAACTGTAATATTTTTCCTTTGCTGCTTTCAGGGTGGCGGATGTGTTAGGGTTGGAAACCCCAGCACCACATTTCCCTAGTTTTGTCGGTTTAACCCTAACTGGTGCATTAACAAAGTTTTTTGCAATGAATTTCCATACTTTTTTGAGATGGTAGAATCGCATTATTATTCACGCAGGTCACTTCGGGACCTGCATGAACACATCCATGTGATCATGGAGGTGCAGGGCTGTCTGGGCCCAATGCTTCCATGCCTCCATTTATCTGCATGTGTATGTGTATGTGGGTGTGGAAGCGCAGGGCCCATTCCACCAGAAAAGCAGTTTATGTGCTTCCTTTTTTTTTTTTTAATTTGTATTTTGTGTTTTTCTCCGATGACCTGGGACCCCGGCAGCCATGGTAGTGCCTGTGCGTGGAGGCGCAAATGCACTCCTGGTACCGGCTTGGCCCCTTTTGCCCCACCTCTGACTATCGCCTGGCTCCCCTGCTGCCCAAACTGTCATCCGTCCTCCACCAGGTGGCAGCCAAGGGCCGGGGAAACCACTCATCCCTTCCCCGGGAGAGGAGAGCCACACTGCAGCAGCTCAGTCCTGCTCCTCACCCTCCCCCCACTGCCAACCCCTGACAACCTGGGCTCATTCCTGAACCCAGGTCGCCGGCAAGGTGTGGCGTCCAGCGCCTCAACCCCCAGTGCCTCCAAGATGGCATATTTATGTGCCTCCTTATCATTTTTTTTTTTTGTAGGGATGGACCAGTTTCAGTTCTTATTTCATAGGGACTTAGTGTTGTAATAGTCATTAAGACCTTTGTATTGATATGTACATTGTCCGTTAACGGCAAAGACTGACAGAGTTACAGTTTGTTAAAGATGCAGTGTTATCCTATGGGAATTGTAATTTTTTATGCTTTTTTATATAACTCCTAATTTTATTTTGGGGTGTTATGTATTAGTTTTAAAGTACTCATTAATACCTTAATTTTTATATATAGATTGTCCCTTAACTCCAAATATTGATGGAGTTATGGCTTGTTAAAGTTGAAATGTGGGGGGAAAAAACTATGTCTGAATTCTTTTTTCATATGAAGGGATCTTTTTTCATAAGGTTGTATTGTTCATACGAAAGAAATTACCTTCATACAAAAAAAGAATGTGAAACTAAGCCCAAATGCTTTTTTGTATGAGGGGATCTTTTTTTCATGAGGTTGTGTCATTCATACAAAAAAAGATTCCTCTGTAGAAAAAGAATGTGAAAAAAACTAGGTCCAAATTCCTTCCTTGTATGAAGGATCTTTTTCATGAGGTTGTGTCGGCTTCGGTAAGAAGATTCCTTCCAGAAAAAGAAATAGGAAAACTAAGTCCAAATTATTTTTTCATATGAGAGTATTTTTTTCTTATGGCCCTATTCCAATTTCAAGTCACAAAAAAAAAGACTAACAAATGTATTGAAAATACATTTCTGGGTGATTTTTCCAAAAACTAACTGCAAAATCGACCTAACGGAAACCCAATTAGCAAGTTAAATGTGTTGATGTCTCTGCAGGTTATTATTTTTCTGGGTTTTCAAAAGAATAAAAAAAAAATCAGAAGCAAGATGGCAGTCATATTAAAAAATATTTTTTTTCTCACAAAAAAGATTACCTCCATACAAAACAGATTGGTCTCGATTCCAGAAGGTGGGCACAGGGCTTGTGCCAAGCCCTGTGTCCACTGCAAAGTTTGACACAGCTGCGTCAGAGCCCTCGGACGGAACTCTGTGCTATTCCAGAACAGCTGGCACAGTTGTGACAGTTTTCCTGCTTTATGGCAGCTTGTGCCAAAGGTTTGGCGCAAGCCCTGTACTAGGGGTGTCCCCAGGGATGCAAAGTTGGACCTGCAGGGAGATGGTCTAACTTGAGGCATTGGGGACCTGTGGCAGCGGCTTCTGGAATACTGATGTTGACGCAAGTCAGCACTTGCATCAGGAACCCTACCACAAGTCCCTTGCAGCAATCACAGCCGCTTCTGCAATTGGGACCATGTTTTTTATTTTGGGCCAAATTCTTTTTTTGTATGAAACAGCTATCCAAAAGACTGTATTGAGCATGCCAAAAACTGAAAATTCTAATTATTAAAACTCTGGAACAGATTAATATTATTTTCACCAAACCAGCAAAAGGCACAACGCTGGCTCAAGCCCTTTCTACCCTGAAAATTACAGAGTGAAATTCCAAAACTTCTGGGCGCTAGGCGATGAAGAAAAAAAAAAAAAGAAAAATAGCAAACCCCCTGATTTTTTTTTTCATTTTTTTTTGGCTGTCTGAATCTCAGACTCCGCGCATCTGACCAGAATGAAACTTGGTAAGTCAAGAGACCTTGCACCCAAGACAGCACATGCAAACTTCAGTGCAAATGTGTTGAATGGTGGTAAAGCTATTAAAGTACAGAGTTAAGGGTTTAACATTAAACAGCCTGCTCATCCCTAACTATAGTGGATATAATACTGGTGCAGTAGCACCAGTATACTTAGGGTTAAGTAGATTGTTTAAGGTTAAACCCAAATTTTTGCACCTCAATAACTGTGCAGTGGCGCCAGTATACAAAGTTTAAGTAGATTGTTTAACGTTATACCCCAGTTTTTGCACCTTGATAACTTTAGTGGTGTTCAGTTAAACTGTCCAAAATTTGGCATGTATTGTCTTGAAGGCAAGTTCTCAAACTGTGAAAGGCTTCATGATGGCAGTATGTGTGGTTTCCGGGAAATGGCATGTCGATTTTTAACAAAAAGGAATGTTTTTCTTCCTATACTTTTTACATGTTTTTTTTTTTCCTGTCATCTATAGCTTAGACTGTATGGAATTTATTTTACTGTAGAAGTGGCTTCAGTGAGGGTACTGCTTTTTGAAGGCTTCATGAAAAAATATTAATCAGTTCCAGAATTATAAGGATTTAAAGTTTTTTTTTTTTTCTAAGCATGCCGAGTCAGTTTTTGGATAACACTCTGGAAATGACACTAACATTTTCATGTCACAAAAGCATTTTACTTCTACAGTATGTAGTTTTCATGACACAAAAAAACCAAACATTTTTTCCAGTCATGATGGGCGTTCTTTTTTTTTTTTTTTCAAACTAAAAAACATGGAAAATATATCAAAATGAAGAATTTGAAAACATGAACATAAATGGTAGGAATATTCAACTACAGGTCAAAAGGCGATTTCACAGTCGCTCTGTGAGACCACCTTTTGGGTAGGATCTAGCACATTCTGGCGATATTCATAACATAGGGTCAAAATAATTTCTATGTCACACATTTAAGTGTAACACTAAAGTGCAACACAAAAAATATGCAACATTAAAATTTTCCATTCACACCAAAAATGTAATGGGTAATACTTAAATATGGATGGACTAATCCCTTGGTGCAGGATCCAGAGGGCCCTGTGCATCTGCAATGAATGAGAATACTATTCCATTATATCAAAAAGAAAGTAAATTCATTGATAAAAGCTGCATTAATACACCAGTTAGGGTTCAACTTAAAGGGGAACTGTCAACATTCCTTAGGCAAAAACACGGGACCTATAGGTCTCGATTAGGTAAAACACACTGGTTGTAATTTAAAAAAAAAAATTTACATGGCTGTTATTTACAGTTTATTTGGTTGATCTTGTGACCCACCACCCACCATTACTCTTCCAGAGTCCCCTGCAGCAAGCCCTTTGATGATGCAACGGATTGGCTAGGCCATGGGGGACTCCAGTGTGCCAGTACAGTTGTCAGAAAACATTAAAAGATATACAACGCATGTTTGTGATTCTAGCAGTGGACTGAGGAAAGTGCTTTCCTCAGTCAATCGGTACTGGAGCTAGAAGCACTCTGGAACAGTAATGGCAGGTGCAAGGTCACAGGATCAACCAGATAAACTACAAATAACAGCTGTGTAAGTTATTTAAAAAAATGACCACCAGTATGTGTTACCTAATCGGGACCTATAGGTCCCATGTTTTTGCTGGGGGAATACTGCCAGTTTCTGTTTAACATTACAAAAGTAGGGAAAATTGGCATTTGGGTTACCAACCCCACTTCACACACCTGCAGTCAGCAAAAGGACAAGACCACACAAGCAACCACAGACAACCATCATCAGGTAAGACAAACAACATATAACTGTTTCCGGATGACACCAGATGACACAAATGCAAGAGCACTGATGTGATACCTTCGTGGATTTGTATCTGTGGCATGCACACTGCCAGACATACACTCATTTTTGGCTGCAGTGGGAAATCCACAATGCTGAAATCAAAACATTAGTTCTGGCTGCAGAAGCACAGGCCCCTGCAGCCACAGTGTTTTGCCTGTAGAAGTGAAGACCCCTATGCGGTCAGCCCTTCTATAGCCACAGGTACTCCTGCACACTGCAAGACATACACACACTTCTGGCTGCAGAAGCGCAGGTCTGCTGTAGCCAGAGATGTAAGACATACACACTGAGCTCTGGCTGCAGAAGCATATGCCCCATGAAGTCCATGACACCGAAATAGCAACACTACTTATGTCTGTAGAAGTACAAGTGCCTCAGAGCCCTGTACTTTTGCAGCTTCAGGTGTAAGACATACACACCAATGTTTGTATGAAGAAGCACAGACCCCTGTGGGGCCTGCACTTATGGTATTGCACATAGAAATGTATGATACCCAAATTGCAACACTATTTTTGTCTGCAGCAACAGGTACTTGAGCACACAGTAAGACATATGCACTTTTGGTTGCAGAAGCACAGACCCCTGTGGGACCTGTGCTTTTGCAGTCACAGATACAAATCCATGAAAGCAGCACATTAGTGCTACTGCATTTTCGTCATCTGGAAAAGTTGTATGCTGTTTGTCTTACCAGATGATGTCTCTGTGTGGTTGTTTGTGTGAGCTTGTCCTTTTGCTGCTGGGGGATGGTGGGGAGTTAGGGTTGGAAACCCTATTGCCACATTTCCCTACTTTTGTGGCGTCAAGTTGAACCCTAACTGGTCCATCAACACTGTGATTTGCAATGAAGATACATACACACACTGTTGCCACTATGTCAGAAGATACTAAAAGTGGGTGGTATACAGTTGTCTATTGGTACTGGTGCTTCAGATAAGAGGTTCAGTGCATTATTTTAAAATTATTTTGAGGACTACATCTTCCTTTAAATACTGCAAGTAAAACAGGTCTTGAAATCTTATCCCATGTAGCACTCATGTTTAATAGCTAATAAAACTCTTTAATCCAGTGCTGTAAGGAACCAGGATATTCAGTGCAGTGAACGTGATCAAATAAAGCAAACAGTTAATTTTGTTTATTTATGCATTTGTTTACCGGGTAGATGCACTGATCCAGTGGACCGTTTTCAGGCACGACCTGGGCCATGGAGATGGCACAAATATTACAAAAAGAGTACAAGCTACAAATACAGTACAGATGATATCTAAAGTACAGAGAACAGGAGTACATTACAGTTTTAGACATACCGATGGAGGTTACAAGTACAGCATAGTTTAAAACCACAGTAAACATTTGTACAGTAAGATCCATCTATCAGTTTGAAGTGCACAGACTATACAGAGCACCATATAAGTTGTTAGGAAGAGTGAACAGGACATGACAGGCAGAGCTGTGTGGTACTCTGAGGGGGACACTGAACATTGCTTTTTTTATAACTCATAACAGAGGCCTTTAGATTGCTGACAGTACCTTAAGGCAGATGGAGTGGCACTGATAACTGCTCTTTATTGTGATGGTCAGTCTGCTAAGGTCATGTCTGTGTGGGCGGCAGACACAGTGGCATCACTGATATCACAGGTACTTAAGTGTCCAATACCAGTCAAGCTTTGGCAGAGCAAATATTTTGCTTAGTATGATTAAAGTCCCTATCATATAATTGATCATTCTCATTCCTGCTAACCTGCCCTTTTCTCTGTTCGGAAAGAGCATTTATTTAAACAAATGGGCATTGATTGTTATGAGGACTCTGGTGGTAGTAAATCCATTGGTTCTTTTAGCTGGTTCCCAGTACCAAGGGGGCTCTAGAGCAGGGTTACTCATTTTAGAACGGGACTGACAGTTTAGAGGGGCTTGCTGACTCGTGCAGAATTATTTTTTTTCTTTAGTACACAGTTGTTTATTATAGAATAAACATTGAACAGTGCTTGTGGAGGAGTAAGGACCCTCATGTTAAGCGCATGTATGAATACCACTGTAACTTAAAATAGCGTAGCGCTGTTATGCAGATGCAGTCATGCTACTCCTAGCATTAATCCTCATGACAAGAATTCTCATCTTCTAAATCAGGGTGTGTGGGGTCTTTTAAAATGGACAGCATGCAGGTTACACTTTTAAAGTGCACAGTATGCAGGTAGTGCTGGGGACACTACAGACAGAGCCTACCCTGCTTAAAATCTTAGACAGTAACCTAATCTTAAACTGTAATCTAAAAAATAAAAAAGTTGTGTTTTTTGCCTGGAACTCTTGATTTTTGAAACCAATTTCTTTTCTTTTTTTTCCCCAACAGTAGTTTTTTCAAGATGAAGGGCTCCTTCCGTCCACCGATTTTTTTGTAAACAGCAAAAACATTGTTGACTGGGTTAATTGTAGTTTAAGTATTTATTTTTATTAGTCCTCGCATCTGCTTGGTAGTTGATGAAGCAGCACTCAGCATAGCATATGGTGTAGCAGTGCTCTGCATTATGCATAAACACTTTTATGCATATACACTTCCTTAGTGCACCACCAACATCCAATGAACTATAATATCCTCATAAAACAAAGGATTTTGCAGCCTTTTGATTGCAGAATGCTTATGCCAGCTTGTTCCACAATCCCGTGCTAGCACTGCATCCTTACAATTGGGTGTTCTTTAGTCCCTACGTAACAACAGATCAGAAGGGGTATTTTCAGAGAAGTGCGGTTGGCTTTTTATTCTTTGCTGAATTTGTAACTTACTAACGTTCCAGTATTGAAACAGAATATGACTAGTGGTCCCTCACGTCTCTCCTCCCCCTTCTGTGTCATTCACAGTTACAGTGTCATTCATTGTGTTGACTGGATCTTGTGTTGTAGATTGTACTATCACCCGTGGCTAACATTTTAAGGTGAACGTGTGCCTTTATTTGTGTCTAGAAGTTAGTGACCCATATCATTACTGACACTACAAACAGAGCCTACCAATCACACCACTCAAGAGCTTGATGGATGAATAGGATGTTGAGAGAGAGCATGCATGGATTTACCTGCTGCTGCTGCCATGCTAACCTGAATGCTGCCTGCTTTAAAAGATCCCACATCACAGCTGCCCTCCAGGTGTAAGGCTGGAGGTTCTGGCAGGGGATGGCATGATTATGAAGATGGGCTTTGTGGTCATTGGGGGGTAGGGGTCTTTGTGTTCACTGTGCTTTGAGTGGTGGGGGTGATGTTTGTATTTGTGTGGAGAGGCAGGATTGGTGGTGTGGGCTGTCAATAAAGTTGCGGATTATGTTTTGTAGTACATTTGCTGCAAAATACAGTAAGTCCCAGAAGTCCTGTTTACACGGTCACATTTGCACTGGATTAACCCATGTGCTTGGGTTGCTCCAGTGCAAATGTGACTGTGTAGACACGTACCAGATTGGGGTAAGCCACTCGCTAGGATGCTCCCAGATTCTCTGGCAAGCTGTGATGAATGGCCCCTAACCAGCACAGATTGCAACGATGCAGAGAGGAGCTGTGCACACAGCCAGAACGTGAGTGGCAAGTGGTCGGGACTGTGCTGTTGTGGTCTTTTATTTGTAGTGCTACTGCCGTGTAGACACGGCTAAAGACTGATTGCAAATATCCAAGTATGGGACTGGCTGAATTCAAATATTGGGGCATTTATACTTGTTTTGTTAGCCTATGCATTTTGCTTGTGTGTCTATCTAACTTTATCCTGCTCTTGTGGGTTTCTGTTCAGTCTTTATTCTAGTTGATAAGGCTCCTTTATAGACCATCATCAAATACAGAGTAACATTATAGTTCTATAATATTAAAATTAATATAAATGAAAAATTGGGCATACTGAGCCTTTCAAATGGCAAAGGAGCCTTTTGGTGGTGTGATGTTTCTTTTTTTTTTTTTTTTTTATTTAAGCTTTTTTGGCACCCCGCTTCACTGCCGGGTCATCCGCCTGGTCACAGACCCCTTGGCTGCGGCATCCCTACATGAGCCGCTCTCCCGGGATCCCCTGGATTGCTCCCCAGAGTGGGGACATGGCACCGGGCCCAAAGGTGCCACAAACACTGGAATAGGGCAGGAGTCGGCCAGGGGGAGCCAATTTGCAGCCAAGGGGGCGGGCATCATAGAGGCAGCAGGGCAGGCGTAGGTTTTTTCCCTGTCGGCGGGGGGCAGGAACATGCAATGACGCCAGCATCCGTACTGCCCCCTTGAAACCTCGCTGGCGCTGGTCACTGTAGTACCCCTGGCCTCCGCTAGGGGTCCCTCATGCTCCGGCGACATCCCGCACCCTCCCCCTGGAGAAGGAGAGCAGTCTGTAGGACACTCAATCTATCTTGTCCCGGCGGGCCCTCCGATGACCTAGGTCCGTTCCTGAACCTGGGTCGCCGGCATCGCAAGTAGAAATCCAACCGCTGCGCTGGCGGGCCGGCCTGGTGTGACGTTTCTTGATTCCGTTTTGGGCGTCATAGCCCATCAACCAGCTGCAGTGATAGTCCTTCTGTAGAAAAAGTATACAGTTTACTGCTGTTCTGAATGAGAAGCTCGTAACTCTGGCCGAACCACTGGCCAGCCAATCCCTTTCACTTCCTGGTCCGCTCACCATGCCCCTGTGCTCAGATGTTTTGTGATGTCCTACCAGGGAGAGCATGGGGACGTGCCCCATTGACTGCTATGGAGGGAAATTTTCAAGCCCGCACTATACATCTGTAAGCTACTCTCGATACAAGTGAAAGCTACTGCTCAACTAATAGGGGCCTTATCGTAAATTGTATACTTTTGCTACAGAAGGAGTATTGCTGTAGCTGTTTGGCTATGAAACGCAAACTAGAATCTCACAACTTCACTTTAATTGAGGCCTTTTATGGTGCTGGAGCAGATGTGTGGGGTTTTATGAACAATTACGAGTAATGTGCATCAGGAGTCATGGACCTTGTGACCACCTACCCCCGATGCTGAATGTATTGGTAAATGTGAATTTACCAAAATGTTTCACAAAACTAGCCAGCAATAGTATGTGCTGGGGCTGGTTCCAGAATTGTGCACAGAACCCTTTGCATCATTTTGTCTTAGAATAGAACTTTTAATACCTTGTACTTATAATGTTGCCAAAGTAAAGAGAGCGATTGAAAAATGAGCCTTTAAACAAACCTTCCACTGGATGGGTGGTGCAGACCACTCCACCCCCTCAGACACCTCCCGAACTTTCTCTGCCACAAAAAGCATCTTTCCTAGTTTCCAAATGTGGTGTGTAACTGCAATTGATATGCACTTTGTGTTCTCGTTGGCTTGTGAAATGTCTGAACATTGTCTCCCAGGATCCCCAGGTGTCTCATGAGGCTTCCTTGGGGAGCAACATTTTGAATGAATAAATACCTTTTTGTTGGCCATAGGGGTTGTCTTCATTTTGCTGGAGTGGGAGACATAATGCTGACTTGCCTCTCATCAGACTAATTGTGCCAGCACTAAATGCAAAAACGCTTGCAATAGGGATGTGGAAACTAATAGCTTGAATATTTTACCTTTTATTTTGAAGTTAGTATACTTTCCGAAGAAAAGTAGCTATTAGTGTGATCAAAAGGTGTGCAGATGAATTCAGCTCTTACTGCAGAAGCAGCCAACGTAGTCTGAAATTTGGATTTAATTAAAAAAATGTAAGTTATCACTCTGTGGGATTCTAGTGGCTAAGAAACCTAATAATGGTGTGTTATTTCAGTTAATTTAATTGAAATCGAAATTGCCCTTTTGGCCAGTAGCCAGCCATTGATGAAGTCCTATCACCAGCAGACACCTCTGAGTCTACAGCCCTCATCTTAAAATGCATGGAATGCGAAGATTACAATGATATGTGCTGGAGCTGTAAGAGCAAATAAACTATAGATTCGTATCTTTGCATGCTGGGCAAGCTAACGATTACGCAGATGTCAGTGGAAGCTGGTGAAATAGTTACAAATACTCACACGGTATGTGACTGAATTGAATGAGCAGACAGCTAGTGTGTATTGTTTTACGGGACGTTTTTAATCTCAAGATTGAGTTCCAATCATTGATATGCAGTGCATTTCTTCCCACTAAAGAAAGTTGACCGGGATTCTGAAGGAAAGTAAGTGCTGGCATTCGTGCATGTTAGGCAGCAGCGCCAGTCCAGGTGTGGTGTGGGATTATAATGATTTTGTGTACGTTAAGTGAACAGGTTGCATGATGACCACTTCATTGCCCCTCCCCACCCCGAAAACACAGGGAGCTGTAAGTAGGCAGTGGAGAGAAGAGTAAAAGAGCTGGAGCAACTGAAGAGGAGCAGTGCTCATCAGTGAAATGCTGTAGCAGGAATGAGGAGCGTTGCAACAGAAATCCACAAGGCATTGGTGGCAGACAAGATCTACGGGGCTCTTTCCATACCGCAAGGACCTGTATAGTTAATTAAGGAATAATGCATGACAGGGTGTGTGTCGTGCTGGGATAACGTCACGCCTGGGGTGATTAGGCACGAGGCCGCAAGCCGAGTGTGATTAATCACCCCAGAAGTGATGTTATCCCAGTAATATACACACTCTGGAGTACATTATTCCCATTATACAATGGCTTGATTGTAAACAAAGAAACAAAAGATAAAAATATATTAAAAGTAGATTTTTTTGTCATTTTGTAATGGGTAGGATTACATTATGCAAAAATAGTGCAGTTCTCTTGTTTAGTCAGTAGGTGGAGATGTCCTGTTTTGTTGTGGCTTTGTGCTCCTGTTAGCAATCTTTGCTACTGCTGTCTTTTTATGAATAAGGGTTCCATATTAGCATAGCTCATTGGGGGTTACCTTTTTTTTTTGGTATAATTCCTGCAGTCGCTATGCATTTAAAAGGCAGCCCCCCCCCACACACATACACACTCAGTTATTGCGTGCACTCACTCTGCGCTTCAGAGGATTGCTGTATCAAGGTAGGGACAGGCTGTAATATTGTTTTGGGTATTTTTGGGTGGTGAAGTTCTTGTTTTAAGGAGAACAGGAGGAAAGTGTTTTGTTGAAGCGAGCGAGTGGGAGCCGCATGCTGACTGTTTGAAAGCGCGGTTTCTCATTCTCTCACTTAGCGCTCGTTCTGTATATGGGTCCTGATGTCCTGTTTTTAAAAACTGAAAAACAGGAGATTTTGATGCTTGTGTTTATTGTGTTATTTGTGATGGCTGTGGGTGTTTCTTTGTGCCGTTTGTTGTGGGGTGATGGTAGGTGTTATGGCGGGTTTCCGGTTTTGCGATGACAACGGTAGCTGGCAAAGCGGAGACCAGGGAAGCTGCTCGTAGGCAGCGGAGCGATGTTTTTTTTGAACTGACATATGGTCATCAATGTGCTGGCACTAGAGCCGTGATGTTATGCCAGGATAACATCACGGCTCCAGTGCCAGACTGACCAATGGGGATGCAACATTTGTTCTTGCCATTGTATAATGTCCATTATTCTGGCAGTCACGTGGTGCATTTCAAAGGCTGTGACAATATGCTGTGTAACTGCTTCTGATGTTCCAGTTACAAGTCTTCAGTCAGTTTAGGAGATGCAGTTCTCCAGGGGTTGATGATTAGGGTCTTGCTCTTGAAACAAGTGCATTATTTCTGCTCCGTGGAACTGCTCTCAACAGAAGCACTACAAGTTGTGTGAAATTGTTGCACTCATTATGAAGTCTTCTGCGTTATTTGCCTCACTGATTGAAGTGTGCAAATACCTTAATTTGAATATTCGGACTGGGGATTTGTATTTAGACCCAAATATTTGGGTATTCGTTTATTCCCGGTGATATTAGTTTAAAAAAAAAAACTTTCAAAAGCCTCCCTCATTGTGGACAGGGCTATCCTCGTTGCCACCAGCCACTGTCTCAGTGCTTCACTTTACCCCCTCCATCCTCCTATACGTAGCTGAACCAATAAAAAAAGATTCAAGTGAGGTGGCACAGTGCCAGCTCCTGATTGCATCTATAAAGATATCCCCCCCACACACACACCCTTGCCCAACTTGTTACTGGACCCCAAATGTCATATTTGTCCAGCAGCCCTTCCCTGCTCCTGACCCCTGATGGAGGAAATGTAATCCTAAAGTCCTGGCAGTCAGTAGATCCTCCTCCCAAACCTGGCTCCTGCTCTGCTCATTCTAAAATAGTCAGCAATGGATGTGTCATTCAGTGCAAACAGACGGACTGGTCAATCTGCTTAGCATCATAGAATAATGCACAGCCCGCTCCCCCCTTACCCCCCTCCCCCCCAATGTACTGAAGACTGCTGTCAGCTAATTGTTCTAGACTGAGTGGAGTGCAACCCAGATTTGGGAGATGGGGGGGGGATTAGTTATTAGCCACATTATAGGATACTGTTGGTCCCCAGTCAGGGGATAGGCAGAGGGGCTTCTGGACATATACTATGGGGCAGGGGGCAAGTTGAGTTAGGGAGAGGGGCATCTCTCATAGATGCTGTTGAAAGCTGGCACTACTCAGGCTCCCCTTAATCATTCTGTTTTATTTAACTGTGTATCTGGGAGGACAGAGGGGGAGAGTACCAATGTTGGGGGGGGGGGGTGCTGACTATGGGACTACTCATGGCCCCCTTGGTTAGACCTAGAAGGACTGTTTACATTCTAAATGTTTTTCTCCAAATATGATGATTAGTGCATAAATACTGATATCATTTGTTATTTGAATCAGAAGAAACCAATGATGCATTATTCCTGGTAGCTGGGAAATATTCGTTACTCGCTCGTCGTTATCCACTAAACATTCTTCAACTGTGTTTACAGAACATTTACTCAGTAACAAAATTATGTCAAATATGGTTTAAAAAAGTATAAAATAAGTATAACACCTCCCCAAATATGGGTTCAAGTGTTGTGGTCTTACACCCTCCCTCGGAGAACTTCATGTAAGGTGTTTTAAAGTGGATGTTCTGAAGGAGAGGGAGAGTGTTGATGGGACCATTCTTTGGTCTGCCACATTAAGGGCCCAGTTCTGAGTCACTGTGCGGGTTGCAAAGTGGTTGGAAAGTTTGCTTTCATGCTATTTCTTTTTTTACTTTTCCTGCGCCCCCACACAGTTGTTTTGTGAGTGAATGGGAAAAGAGGCAGGGGTCACAGTACGAACTGCACACAGGGTTGTGACCAAAGCATTGTAACATTCACAACCCAGGTCATAGTCGGTGGCAGGCTATGGCTGAGGTAATACGATGGAGGAACTGCATTGCATGATCAGTAGGGGTACTGCTGATAACCATGGAGCGTTGCAGCTAGGAAGGACCGGGAGTAGGAAGGGTATCAGTTGATTCCACAGATGGCATTGGTGGGTGGTTGCCCGCATGCTCGCTTGAAGGGGGCTGGATTGCTGAAGTGTGGTATAGGTTATTGAGAGTGTTGTAGCACTGGTACAGAAGGGATGGATGAGTTGATGGGGTTTGGCATGGGGTAACTGGGCCTGCAATTTAGTGAGTTGGCACTAGAGACTGCTTGAAAAGTGTGTGTGTGTGTGTGTGTGTAGGGTTGCAGCACTGGTGCAGGAGGGACTGGATGAGTTGATAGGGGCTGGCACTGGGTAATTCGGGGCTGCAAATTTGTGAGCAGGCACTAGGGACTTCTTGTAGCATGTGTGTGTTTGTGTATGTACGTGGGGGGTTGCTTGGGCTTGAAACATGATGGGGGGGGGGGTTGAGCCCATGGACACACTTCAGAACAGCACTCCGAAATGTGCTGGCCCGTGCTACAATATAATGCTCTGTCTGCTACTTTTTGCCAGGGTTGTTACCAGGCACTATCCCCAATTGCACTTGATAACATTTAGACTTCCTCTATGTGTCGAACAGAGCTTGGCATTGTATAATCACAGTTTGGGATAATGGCGCAGCGGAGCAGATGAAAACTGACATTTCTAGGATCATGGATATGTTGTTCTATCCACACTTGTTGGCAAGTACCTTGCCACTTTAAGATGTGCTGGAAGTCTTCAAGTTGGCTTCTCCCGCTCACCTGGGTGGTATAAGCCTCGGTTCCGTCCCATAACGCCAGATCTTTCTTTCTGCTTCAAGGTTCAGGTTCCCTCCTTAGCATTCCTGTGTGTAGTAGGCCCTGGCTTCCGAATCTTCGGATTCACTTCCAAAACTGATCTTCAAGCTCTCTAGAGTAAATTTGCTCATTTTCCGATCGCATCCACAATGGAGGAAAAATCGGCTCCCGGGTTGCGCCGGTGCCCCTGCGGGCAGAAAATGTCTCGCATGGATCCACACACCTCATGCGTTTATTGCCTGTGGTTAGACTACAATCCACAGGCTTGCAAATTTTGTTGGTCATTCACCCCGAATGTGCTAGAAGACTGAGCTGCCCAACTTCGATTGGGGCGGCCAGAGAAGCATTTCCTGATAGTCAAATCGAAGGAGGCCCATTGGGTGCTCTCCACGGCTGCGGGGTCTGCCGAGCAGTTGGGACAGGTCAAGGCCCTCAAGGAGGAGGCAGCTCATGCTGCAGCGAGTTCCTCTTTGCCTTTGGCCTTTATTCCACTGCACCTTGGATCCTCCTATTCAGCTTCCTTCAAGAAGTTGTGCCAGTCTCTCTCGACTAAGGGAGAGAGAGCCCTTCAGGGTCCCATATTTCATGCTCTAAGAAGAAGTAGTCGAAGAAAGACAAGTTGACGTTTGAGGGACTGGGAACGGTCCCGCTCACAGGAGAACCCTGTTTCAACTTCCGCTGAAGTCACGGCCGAGGCTGCTGATTTCATGGTTTCCCATCGAACCAGTCGGCCGAGACGCCTGTCAGTGCAGCCAAGATTTTTCTCGAGCTGATTGGCGGGTTGTCACCCAATCCAGCCGACAACTCTCTTTTCCGAATGTCGGTGCTCCCAGTGTCCTTGGAAGGGTCAACCCAGAATGTTGGGCAGGATCCAGTATCCAAGGAGCTGGACCCAGAGCCGAGGGTTTCCCCTCCTCCAGTCGAGCTTCCCCACCAGCATCACCAAAGGTCAGGGTCTTGGTCCCGCTCTTCGGCTTCGACGTCGGGAAAGTCCCAAAATTGTCTGTCTCATTCCCAACTTCAGGGCAAGTGGCGCTGACACTCATCATCATCTTTGTCCTCCTCAGGTGAGGGAGAGGCTTTGACACAAGTTTTGTTGACGCTACAAAGATCTCATGTGGTAGCAGTGGGTCCTGTCGAGATCCAAACCAACCCCGGTTTCAGCTCTGGCCATAAAATGGCTCTCGCCAGAGCGACTGATATCAGCCATGACCACTGTCACCGAGGTGCCAGTTATGGCCCTGCCAGCTCAGCCAAAGCCGGCCACTCCACCAAATCGGGTGGAGCCGCTGCCCGATTAGCCCAAGTCTGGAGCACCGACAAAGGATTCCCGGTCGGCTCAAGGCTTGCCCCTTAGGCTGTCAATCATTCTCACTCCCGACCGTCTAAGGAGAGTGGAGGGTGACTTGGGGCGGGGGAGGGGGCATCCACTATGTGTGGAATCCTCAGAGTCCAAGGACTCCTCCATGGCCTCCCATCTGGTGGACACGGAATCCTTGTGAGGAGGAGGGGTTCTGTCAGCGAGGGCCCTTCCTCGCTGATGGGCATTTGTTGGCTCATCTCCAAGTCTAGGGGGATGAAGCTGTACCCCCTCACATAGATTCCAGATAAGGGGGATTCTCCTGCAGAGGCGTTCCCAGTGGCTGAGGCCATTGTGGGCCCAGCCTTGGAGCTGTGGCAGTGTCCCGCTTCCTGTCCTGCGCCTTCTGCCCCTCATGGCCTGCAAGTATGTGGTGCCCATGGGGTCCCTGTCGGGCTTTACGGAGCACCCCTCTGCGGTGGGGTTGGTGGCCGACTCCATTTTTCGGCGCCCAGACAACAAGGGAAACGCAGATAGACCCCTGAACAGGGAGTCCAAGCAGTTGGACCACTCCGGGAAGAAGGTCTATGCAGCCTCCTCTCTAGGCCTTTGGCAGGCCAGCTCAGCCATTATCATGGCACATTTCTCGGACACCTTCTTGGGCTCCCTGGATGAGGTGATCCCTCATCTCCCAGCTGACCTCTAGACCACGGTCAGGCAGGTCTGGGATCAGAGGAGTGCGGTGGCCAAATAGCAGCTCCAGATGGCTCTGGATATTGTTGATTCTTGTGCCTGCTTGGTAGCAGCTGCAGTGGCCATGCACCGCAGGGCTTGGGTCCGCATCTCAACCATCATGGCAGATATGTAGCACAAGTTGGCAGATGTCCCATTTTTGGGTACTGACCTTTTTGGGCCAGGCATGGAGGGTCACCGCCAGTGCATAGAGAAGTCCGGCGCCACCTTGGATTCTACTACATCTGTCCAAAAGGACAAGGGCTCCAAGCATGCTAACCGCAAGCCCTTTCACTCCTCCACCCATGCAGCCAGACTGGCCCAGCAGCAACACCAGCAGCAGGTCCAGCAGGCTCAGACTTGGCATCCTCAGACCAAGTCCATGGCCTCCTCCTTCAGGAAGCCCGGGGGAAAGGTCCCGGCGGTCCTCCCACCAGACCCTCCTCTAAGCCTGCCCAGTGATGGATTGGGGTGTGCCTCCCTCAACCCCATCACGCCTCCCCTTGGGGGCTGGCTCAGTCACTTTATTTCCGCTTGGTCCATTATCACTACGGACCAGAGGGTTTTGGAAGTGGTTGGTTGAGGCCTGCCTCTGGAATTCGAGCAGGCCCCCCCATACCGAGCCCGCGCCCCACGGGGGGATCAGGTGTCCACAGCTTCTCAGGCAGCTCTCAGAGTCGACCTGGCCCAGCTCCTCCTAAAGGAGGTGGTGCGCCCAGTAGCGGACTCTCCTTCAGACCCAGGGTTTGTCTCCAGGTACATCCTGGTGCCAAAGCGGACGGGGGGCTGGTGCCCCATTCTAGATCTGCATGACCTGAATGGGTTCCTCAGGTCCTGCACTTTCCGGATGGTAACTCTGGATCAGATCATACCATCCCTGGAGCAAGGAATGTGGTTCTGCTCCCTAGATCTTCAGGATGCATTCTTTCACGTCTCATCGATGGTTCCTCCTCTTCAGAGCAGAAGTAATCCTCTTCGAGTTCTAGTCCACGCCCTTCGGCCTATCTTCAGCCCCCAGGGTCTTCACCAAATGCATGGCAGTTGTGGCGGCTTACCTGAGGTGCTGAGGGGTCTGGGTGTACCCTTACCTGGATGACTGGCTGATAGCAGGTCCCTCCAGGTTGGAGGTGGAGCGGTCTAAGGATCTGGTCCTCCAGACTTGCGCAGAACTTGGCCAAGTCGGAACTCGTACCTACGCAGGTGATTCAGTTCATCAGGGCAGAGCTCAACTCTTGCCAAACCAGAGCTCGGCTCCCAGTGGACAGGGCAGAGGCTTTCTCCTCCTTAGTCCGATCATTTCTGGTTGAGCAATTGTGCCCTGCCCGGGACTTCCTGCGTCTTCTGGGCTACATGGCAGCCTGCACCAGCATGGTCTGATGGGTCCACTGGCATATGCGTTTCCTTCAGTGGGAACTGGCCAGCCAGTGGTCTCAATGCTCAGGTCATCTCCACCAGCTGGTCTCTGTGACCCAGAAAATGTGGGATGGCCTCCAGTGGTGGCTTGTCCTATCCCACCTGCAGGAAGGGATCCCGTTTGTCCGCCCCGAGCCAACGGTCACTCTGATAACTGACGCCTCTCTGATGGGTTGGGGTGCCCATCTAAGAGAACACAGAGTTCGCAGGCTCTGGTCCCCTCAGGAGTCTCGATGCCACATCAACCTGCTGGAGCTCCGAGCGGTCTGCCTAGCTCTGACCACATTCACTCCATTTGTTCAGGGTCAAGAGGTCCAATTCCAGACGGACAACACCATGACCATGTACTATCTCAACAGACAGGGCAGGATGTGCTCCTTACCTCTGTGCAAGGAAGCTCACCGCATTTGGTCACTCGTGCTCAGCCTGGAGGCAGATCTCCTAGCCATTCATGTGGCAGGAGCCTCGAATCGGCTGGCCGGTGCCCTCATCCTAGAGGGCGAGTGGTCTCTCCTCCGAGAGGAAGTACACAATCTGTTCTCCCTCTGGGGAACCCCCCCCCCCCAGGTGGACCTGTTTGCTTCCAGGGAGAATGCGTAGCTGAGGCTGTTCCATGCCCGCCCCCCTCAGCAGGGTTCGATGCAAGAGGATGCCTTCTTGAGGTCTTTTAGACCCCAGGCCTCTTCTACACCACCCCTCCACTCCCCTTGATTCACAAAGTGCTCATCAAGGTCAGGAGAGACAAGGCACAGGTGATCCTGGTAGCCCCAGACTGGCCACGCCAATTCTGGTATCCAGATCTCCTAAGCCTCAGCTCCAGGCTCCCGAGGTGGCGTCCAGCATGCACAAACCTGCTCTTGGTCAATCAGGGGAAGGTATTCCATCCAGACCTTCAATCCCGGCACCTGACAACCTGGTTCCTAAGTGGCTAGAGTTCCAGGCCCTGGGTCCCTCCGACGAGGTCCTCAATGTTGTTGAGGTGTCCCATAAGGAATCAACCAGAAAATGCTATGCCTTTAAATGGAAGAGATTCTCCATCTGGTGTCAGGGGGAAAGGATTGGACTCCTCGTCCTGCACAGTGACTAGCATTTTGGACTACCTTTGGACCCTCTCCCAGCAGGGGCTGTGGTCAGTGACCCTAAAGGTGCACCTGACAGCCATGGGCCGGTCAGCAGTCGATGGCGCAAGAGAAGGTGGTCTGGCACTTTTTCAAAGCCTAGATCACATATCCCCTCCAGTGTGTGAACCTCCACCTCTGTGGGATTTACTGTTGGTTTTGGCAAAGCTCATGGGCAAGCCATTCGAACCTATGCACAAGTGTGAGATGTCACACTTGTCATGGAAGTCTGCTTTCTTGGTGGCTATCACATCAGCCAGGAGGACTGGGGAGTTAACAGGTGCTCTCCATAGAGTCTCCTTACCTGGTCTTCCACAGGGACAAGGTTGTCCTGTGCCCCGACCTGAAATTCCTTCCAAAGGTGCTGTTGGAGTTTCACCTTAACCTGGTGATTATTCTGCCGGTGTTCTACCCCAATCACACCTCGGAGGCCGAGTACAGGCTTCATACTTTGGACCTGAGTTGAATGTTCACCTATTACAAAGAGCGAACAGCGGAAGTTCACGGAGAAGTTCGCCAGCTGTTTTTCACATATGCTAAAGCCGCACCTGGGATACCTACAGTCAAGTGGACAGTAGCTAGATGGATTGCATCTGGCACTGGCAGGTAGGGAGCCTCCTGTTGGGCTAAGGACTCATTCCACCCACCATACCACTGCATCGGTGGCTGCTTCTAGGGACATCCCTATCCAGGAAATCTGCAGGGCTGCTACCTGGAAGTCAGCACACACCTTCATTTCCCATTATCACATTAACCTTGAGTCATGCCGGGATGCTGGTTTTGGAACCTCAGTTCTCCAGTCCCTGTTCCCTAAGTAGGGGGTGTGCATCTTGCCTCCCTCCTACCAGAGAACTGCTAGGAGTCTGCCAACAAGTGTGGATAGAACAACATATCCACGATCCTAGAAAAACAGGTTACTCACCTGTAACAGTAGTTCTAGGAGTGGTATATGTTGTTCATTCATACTGACCCACCTACCTCCCGGCTTTGATGCACAAACCTGGCTTCCAACGGGCTAAGATCTGGCATCATGGGGTGGAGCCGAGGGTTGTACCACCCGGGTGGGTAGGAGGAGCAAGCATGAAGACTTCTGGTACTTCTTAAAGCGGCAAGGTACCTGCCAACAAGTGTGGATGAAAAACATATACCACTCCTAGAACTACTGTTACAGGTGAGCAACATTTTTCTTTTGTGCTGATCAGCCGGTTTTACTATTAGACCAAGCAAGCCTGTGAGCACTTTCAGTCATTCTGAAGTCATCTGGCCATGGAGGAGGGTGGGTAGGTTGTGTGATCACCTTTAGATCTTAAAATTGGGTGCTGGGGTGGGAGGGGGTATAGATTCTGCAAGGTGGGGGGGGATATGGGGACACTAAATACTTATATAATTTTGTGCAAACAAATGCTTTTGTAACAGAAAGATGGCAGCCAGTTGTGGAAGTGGGATTAGTAATTTATAATACTGATAAATTAATTTGTATTTATCCCTTCCTCCCTTAGAGCCTGCCTGCTTGTTGCGGCCGCCACCTCTAGCTAACTTAGCCAACCGACAAGGTAATTCTTGCTCTTCAGATCTGGTGCCTCCAAGCTGCTTGCTCCTGATTGGCCCTTCTGCTCTGCTCTGCTCTGCTGGCTGTACTTCGGAGCTACGCGGTTTTACACTGCCCAGACTGCACTCCAGCTTCTGGCTCCTAGCAGTGTTCTTGATTTTTCTCCTGCCCACCCTCCCCTGCCCCGCACTCTTTAAATGCTCTTGCCCTTCGTAAGACACCACCCCCTCATACCCACTTATGCATTTTAAAGCAACCTAAACTCTGGTGACATACTCAAATGACCTTCTTAGGTAACCAAGTTATTTTTGTCCTTAAGGGCACACATCTCTGCACCTCCACTTTCTCCTGTTCTAATTAAATAAAACTCATCTACTCTGCTGACCATCCCCTGTGTTCTCCGGGAACTGGTTTAAACTGCTAGTAATGGTACTAAATTGCGCTTTATAAAAGACAAATCTACAGTGCCCCCCTCTACTGTCTTATACCCTTCAATTTTAGACATGTATCTTCTTACAGCCTGGCTACTTCTCTCATTCTCTCCCATCTTAACCCCCTCCTCAAATCACTAATATCTCCTTTCTACCTCCCCCAACCCTGAGTTGCCAACTGACCTCCCTTTAGTCATATCCCTCATTCTGGTACCTATTCACGTGTACATTTTATTTGGTCTCTCTTCCCATCTCTGCTGATTGCTTCCATCATCTCTTTCCCAAATTCCTATTCACTGTTATCTCTGCTAAAGCTGCATTCTTCACCTACTCAAATCTACTGTTTCACCCCTCGCTCACATTTATCTCTGCCATGGTATAAGAGAGATAACTTGCACTTCCTTATCATAACCTATCTACTTCTATTGCCAGCGATGTCAACCCAAACTCAGGCCCCCACCATGCTCCACCCACTGCTCACGCTAATGTGGATGTTGGTCCCTCCCTTCCCTTCCACCACCCTAGCCCTCCCCCATGGCCTCAAACTACTCAATGTAAACATCTGTAGTTTACCATCTAAAGTAGTCTTACTACACCCACTGGCTGCCTCTCTAGGCCCAGATATCCTTATTATCTTAGAATCTTGGTTAAATAAAATCTCAAACAATGACATCGCCATTCCTGGCTACTCAGTCCACCAGCAGGACTGTGCGAGTAGGGGAGGTGGTGTGGCAATATATCCCTTATCTCTCATAGCTGAAATTATCCTATCGGTATCCCTTCCCCAGTCTTATGAGGTGCTCCTCATCAGACTATCCCTACCGTTCTCTGTTCCAATCTTGTAGCCAGTGTCTATTACCATCCAGGACTATACCCATCTTCTATTTCTGAGCTCATCACTACTGTTGTCTCGCACTCCACTGCAGTGAGCTATACATATTGGGGGACTTCAGTCAAAACTGGGTAGCTCCCTCCCCCACCAAGTTTCAAAACAACATTACTGCCCTAAACCTCTCACAACTAATCCTTGAACCAACCCGACTAAACCATAAATCACTGAGCCACTCCCTGATTGACTGGGCCCTTACTTCCCACCTGCATAAAGTTATAAAGTCCGGGCTCCTGCCTGGCTCACTAAGCGATCACCGTATGATTTTTGAGGTTTGAAAAATTCATAGGCC
The DNA here is from genome assembly GCA_016271365.2 of Neoceratodus forsteri. Taxonomy (NCBI): domain Eukaryota; kingdom Metazoa; phylum Chordata; order Ceratodontiformes; family Ceratodontidae; genus Neoceratodus; species Neoceratodus forsteri. The sequence goes on along the minus strand of CM057453.1, from coordinate 1,229,233,864 downwards.
CAAGGTACCCTACAAATTAATACATTCAAGTTCTTACAAGTCACTCGAACTTGACCCCTTACTCTGCAGTCTTGCTCAAGCAGACTGGGCTCTCATATCCATGGCAAATTCAGTTGACGATGCCCTGTAATACTTGAACAGTAAATTCACTGCCACCTGGAACATATTTGCTCCCATTAGGCGGTCCCGAGTTTGCAGCAACCATCTCCCCTGGATCTCCCCAGAGCTAATAGTATGCCAATGGGCCCGCGACCTAATCTGGAAACAATATAAAGCATCAAATCACCCAAATGACTACATGTACTACCGTACCCTACACAACCAATGGACGAAAGCTACAAGGTTGGCAAAGTCAGAATATTTTAGTAACATCTTCCATTCCAACATTGACAGCTCTTCCAAATTTTGGAAGGTAGTCCATGCTCTGTTCTCCCCTCTGTCTAACCCTCCCCCCCATTAAAATCAACAATTCCTTGGTCTCTGACCACTTGACAGTTGTCACTGAATTTAACTCTTATTTCGCTTCCTGCGCATCCACCATCCTTGCCTCCCTTCCCCCACTCCCATCCTCCCAATTCTTTACATGTGAACCTCATAATGAATCTCTTTACAGTGAAGTTTTGTCCTTCTCTAATGTCTCCCCTGCTGACACATTGTCCACCCTTCTAGCTCTAAACCCTACAAATAGAAGCTCACCTGATGATTTGGACCCAAAGCTCCTTTACCTCTCTGCCCCTGCAGTAGCCTCACCACTGGCCACCATCCTAAACCTTTCCTTCTTCACAGCTGCAGTACCAAAAATCTGGAAACAAGCCATAGTCCTGCCTTTTCCTAAGGTGGGGAATCCCTCCTACCCTGGGGACTACTGTCCAATCTTCCTTCTCCCTCTCCTAGCCAAACTCCAGAAACATGTGGTCCTTACACAATTCTCCACCTATCTCTCAGATATGAAGTTTTTCACACCTTTCCAGTCTGGTTTCAGGAAACATCAGTCCACCACCTCCTCCCTACTTAGGCTAACTGACTTCCTTCTCTCAGGGATGGATAGTGGTGAAATCACATCAGCCATTTTTGTCAACCTTGCAAAGGCCTTTGACACAGTCTCCCACCTCCTTCTCCTAAACAACCTCTTCTCAGCTGGCCTGTCTGACTCTGCCACAAACTGGTTCAGAGCCTACCTGATAGGTAGGACGCAGTCAGTCAGGATCACTGACGTAATATCCCCTCCGTTCCCAATTGTCACTGGTGTCTCTCAAGGATCGGTGCTTGGCCCAGTACTCTTCTCCACATTCCTAAGTGACCTCCCGTCAGTATGTGCAACATCATCCATACATATGTACACTGATGACACTGTTCTGTTCTCCTCTGGCCACACCCCTTCCAATGTAGAGTCCAGACTCCAGTTGGACTTCGGCAAGCTCCAGTACTGACTTAGCGCTCACCAACTTTCCCTAAATGCCAAAAAGACCATCTCCATGACCTTTGGCATGAGGCAGATACTCTCCAGGCTCACCACCCTACCATCCTTCCACACCCTTGATGGGACTTTTCTGGAGGACACCTCCTCCTTCAGATACCTTGGGGTCTGGCTTGACCAGCATCGCAACTTTTCTGGACATGTGGATGCCATTATGAAAAAACTGCGCCACAAGCTAGGTGCGCTTTTCAGGAACCGTAACTGTCTACCTCTTCCGGCTAGGTGAGAACTAGTCCAGAAAATTATTCTCCCTGTCTTCGACTACTGTGATGTAGTCTACAGTGCTGCCCGAAGTCCACCCTAGCCAGATTGGACTCCCTCTTTAACTCCTTCTGTCACTTTGCACTTGACTCGCCACCCCACACTCACCACTGTGATCTCTACCACTCACTCGTGTTTCCTTCACTCACAAACCATCGCCTCATACACATTGCAAAATTCAGCTCTAAATTCTGGTTCAGCTCCCTCCCCTCTTACCTCTCTTCTACGCTGGCTATCCCAACACCTTCTGCACATTCACTTAGATCCACTGATGCCAGGACAAGTATCCTGTGCAGACTCACCTCTTCTGGTTAATCCGCTTTCTCTGAACTTCCCTAAACTCTGAAACTCGTTACCACCGCAAATCAGACACTCATCATCTCCTCTATCTATTTCTCTTGCCCGCTCTAATTTTTACTCCAGTAATTGTACGTGTCTCTAGTAAATGGTCTCGTTTTATCTCCGTGCTGTAATATTACACGATTATCTGGCTGCTGCTGTGTTTTCATGAGCTAACAACTCTCTAGCACTTGCTAAACCCTAATTTGCATTTATTTTTTTGTTTTCGCTCCTATGATTTTATCTTAAGTATTTATGCTCAGTCTGTTCTTTGTAAGTGCAACATTTACTGATTGTACTGATTTGTAACATTCTCATTTATGTATTGTAGTATTACACTGTTTAGCACTGTTCTATCCTCATGGTTCCCAGCCTGTATATTGTCTCCACGCTACCCTTTCTCCCAGGATGCACCGTGAGATGAGTAACTTGTTGTTCAGTATGCCTTTCTGATGAAACTTTTCAATAAATAAATAAATAAAAATACAGAACGTGGGTGTTGAGCGGAGAATGGTGGGATTGGCATGCTAACAGAGGGTGGGGGACAGCGGTTTGACTTATTTACTAGGATTGGACTGGGAATGAGGGCCAGACATGGTACAATAAACAAGCAAGGTTTTTTTTTTCTGCTCTGATACTGAATACTCAAATACTGTATGTAATGCCTGAAGATTTGGTTGCCAAACACCAAATATTTTGAATAATATTCTGGGAAAAGTATCTGCCCACTCATTGTTAACAGGGTTTTCACGTTTCAGCTGATTGGCAGTAAGTGGGTCTCCTCTTCAACTCTCTGTGAGGCTTCTGTATACCTGCCATGGGGAGGAGAGAGATAAAGGGGGTGCCAAATGCAGTCAGCTGCAGCTGCAGTCCCAGTCAAGCTGTCAATCACGACATGATGATGAGAAACACCCCAGTATTACTTACCCTCGTTCCTCCTCAAAATTTCTCTGTCAGTCTCTTAACCAGAACAACATAGACACTGGCACACTGCACAGGAAATACTTCTGGCACTTGAGCAGGCTCAGAGTTCCAGCCACTTAACACTGACACATGCCTGCCAGTCAGCAGCAGAATTCAGATTGTCAGTACTTGATTACGTTGGGGTTGCTGCTGGCAGTCCCCTGCCCCTCATCTTGCTCATAGGTTGAAGATGCAGCTATATGGTCCTTTAAACAACCATGAGCCTAAAAATTATTTTCAGGTTAGTTTAAAAAGACAGCATTGGGGGTGGGTGGGCATGTGCCCCCCACCCCACCCCACTGCCACCACCATACCACGATGGAATGGTGCCACTGCATATATCACTGTACTGATCTGGAAACCTATTTTGTATTTTTTCCAGTTATGGATAACCTCCTTTATAGTTCTCTTAGAAGATGGTCTGAAGATTTGCTGCACTGTAATTGGCTGAGAGCCATGCCATGCTGGTACATTAAGTACCACTAGAGCCCTGAAAACATCAAGTGCCAATCTGGCCTGCCTCACTACCATAATATCACTGTGCCCACTAAACAAAAGTTAAAAGCCGCCTTCTTTTTTGGCTCGCTAAGTGAGACAAGTAAGCATGTGTACCACCCCCCCACACACACACACACACACTCACACTGGAACTAATTCCAGTACAGCTGCAACTCACAGCTGAAGCTGATTTGTCTTTTGATACAGAAACCAATTTTTTGTTTGTTTTACCCCGACCATAAAAATGTAATGTCAGTGGTACTCTGAGGTTCCCGTGCCTACCTTACAACCGCTATACAGACATGCACAGTACAGTTCTACGCCAAGCAGCAGCTCTCCCAGACATCATGATGGCAGCTTTCCTATCTACTGTGCTCCTGCTGTCAATCCCGCTGATAACAAATAAATAAAAACATAGAAGCAAACACCTAGCACTTCTCAGCGCTCATTTCTCAATGCTAGGTGATCAGACTAGGGAATCGGTGGAAGGATGTGAAACAAAGCAGGACATTACACAAAACTCAAATGGGGAATACTGGCAAGTATACCCGTAGCAGAGCTGCTTTACAAAAAACTAATTCTGTTTTCACTTTTGCTCATTTAAATGTGTGTTCTTTTATTGTTCACATTTTTTGTATGTTAGAGTTTAAATAGAAACCCATTTTCTAAGCACAATAATACCCTCCAGGGTGGGCAGTATGGGTAGTACTGGACCTTCCAGGGGCTATAGGGCCCTCCACTTGTGGCGTCAGGCCTCATTATACCCTGGGCGGTCTGATATTGCCTAATACCGCCCACCCTGTCAGGCCTTATTACTTGCTTCATGGATCCAGGACACGGGGGTTTTCATTATGTTGTGGTTTGCATACAGAATGCTAAACATGAGCTGTTGACTTGTCAGAACAGTGCTTAGTGTTCTGTGTACAATCTGTGGCATAGTCAGAACTCCAAATTACTGATTTCATGAAGAAAATTGTGCAGAATATTGCCCTTAACAAAAAAAAAAAAACACAACAAAACAATAAATTGGAATATTTCATGGCCATGCAGCTTGATGTCAAAGGGGTTGTCAAAAAAGGCAAACTAACGCCATGCTGCCAATCAAGAGATCTGGCTGGCAGTTTTTTGGGGGGCAACTTGTAGGTGGGCTGCCAACACATGGAACAGTTGATGTACATGTGAAAGCTGTATACAAAATGCAGATTTCTTTCACATAAACTTTTATTCAGGTACAGTTACACATCATTTGGGGACTAATATATATTCTAATATATAAAATAAATTTAGGAACACTTCAAACAGCTGTCATTTAAAAATGATTTCCTGTCCCCTTTAAAGATGGACTGTGGAAACATGATATAGTGAAACAAAGCACAATTAATTGGGCTTCACCACCACCTGAAAATATAAGGTCTGCTCCAAACCTTTCTTTGAGACTTTCATGGGGAACATCTTTTTTAAAAGATGTTTTCTACAGAAAAGTCCTGCATTGTATTAGAAAGACCCTTGCGCAACCCTCGAGTGACTGCAGTCAGACTTTTAAAATGAGTAATTTTGCTTGTGGCGCTCGCCTTCTGTCCTTACCAGTTTGAATGCACGTGAGCTCACAAGCAGGCTTTTTAATTAGATGAGAGGTGGGCAGGGTCTCTAACAAAAATAATCAATTTCCAACTACTGAATCCAATCAGGGCAGTTTGGCAACAGCTGTAAATGTGCGCACGTATGCTCCACCTTTTTTTTTTTTTTTTTAATTAGATGTTTTCAAAAGCAGAGCTTGATAGTTTGTCTAGGACCAGGTAGAACTTCTCTTTCAGAGGTTGAAATAAAGTTTTGCAGCCACTAGTTGCAAACAACAGGGCTGTTGGCTAGTAAAATCTGTTGACCTCAGAAGTCCTTGCCCTAGCACAGCAGTTTTGGGATGCTGACAGTTTGGTGATTCCTCTGTCTGTTCATGTAGCTCACTCTTTCTCTGACTGTGGAATATTAGTTCCTTTGACAATTTCAAGAAATAATGTAAAAAGTGCATCACAGAGTAGAATTAGATAGTTTTAATATCTTGTCATCTAATATAAATTTATTCATGAGAAACAAATACACCACATGTATTTTATTTAACATATTTACACAGGAAGCACGCTGAGCATACAAAAACAGCTAGTTTGTTGGTGTGTCCAGCAGGGAGGGAATGGGATACACAGTAAGAATGAACAAGCATTTGTCAATGCCGAACGTTTGTTTGCACATATGTGCTGTGCAGGGGTTTGGTACTGATAGTGCACGGATGCAGATGCCCTGCACCAAGAGAAGAATCTGTTCAAGGGCACTGCACTTCAGTGTGGTGATGGATGTGAAAAATTCATGGGGCTGTCTGGTGGACTGCGGAAGCACAGAACCCTGTGGTCCCTGCACTTCCATGTGGCCGCAGATACAGATGCACAGGGTAAATGTGTCTGTCAGCCAATGCACAAGGCACTCTGCCATCCACAGGTGGAGAGATGCAGGGCCATATAACAAGAGGACAGTTGTCTTCACTATGTGGTAGCCAGGTCCATGCAGTCAACCCTGCACCTCCATGGCTGTGGAAGAGTCTCATAACAGCATCATTCCGCCACCCTCCCCCTCCCAGTTGGATCACTGAGCTCACCCCCGAACTCAGTTCACTGGCACAGGATCACAGAGCAAGGCTGTTGGGGTGAAGACTGGCACTACACACAAAGGTTGTTAAACAATTATAATTATTTTTTACATTTTGACCCCTTTTCAAGATACTTGTTTTATGATTCGCCTTATAAACATGACATGTAGCATTTATAGTATATTGGCCAAAATGTCATTCCTCTGGGGTAAAGACTGGCACACTACACACAAGGGTTGTTAAACAGTTATAATTTTTTTTTTTTTTTAATTTGGACTCCAAAACTTTTCAAGATACTTGTTTTATAATTCGCCTTATAAACATGACATGTACCATTTATAGTATATTGGCTGAAATGCTGTTTTGCTCCAGAGGTACAAAAACACATCTTGTCCAGGATTTAAAAAATAACATGTCACATTTATGTGGTGGTGTGGAAAAATGGCTATTTTAAAAGTTTGGAGTCAAAATATTGAAAATTAATGAAGTTATGACTGAACATTGAAATAGTGTCACATTCAGTCATAACTTAGGCATTTTACCGTATTCGTACACCAGATGTTCAGCATAGCCTTCTTATTACCCCACCTCATGAACCTAGTAGGAGCAAATGTTCAAATCTCCACCAAAATGTCATTCCACGTCACCCAAATGTCATTCTGCGCCACTTGTATGAAAACACGTTTTGACCAGGATTTGAAAAATGACAGCAGTCACACTTGTGAGGTGGTGTGAAAGAATGGCTATGTTGAAAATTTGGGGTCAAAATATTTTAAATTACCAAAGGTGCGAGTGAGTGTAGAAAAATTTCAACAGATCATCATAAATTTGCTATTTTAATATATTTTGACCCTATTTTTTGAACATAGCCTTCTTATGACCCCACCTCATGAACAAGGTGGGTGAACATTTTCAAATCTCACCTGAAAGGTGTTTTCACAGTGTGATGTGAAATTACCTTTTGGGCCTAATTGGCATAATTTCCCACCACCATTGGTCATAAGGTGGGGTTTCCAGAAAGACCATGTTGAAGATTTGGGGCCACAATATGCAAGAATGACAAAGTTATGTATCAAAGTTGAAACCCCCATTGAAATACATTGAACCGTACTTACCTTAGTTTCTCATATTGCTGTCGGTGGTTCCAGCAGCAAGATGTGTCTTTGATTTGCAGAATGGATCTTCGCCCTGGGAGATGTTCAGGTGAGTGAGGGTATATATGTGTGCGTGTATGTGTGTGTGTGTGGGGGGGGGTAGTGACTACTGAGTAGGAGGTGGTATGGAGTGTGTGGGGCATGTGTGTGGGGTGCAGATCAGCAAGGGAAGTTTTTCTGTTTTACGGGGGGGACTTTGAGGGATGGTTTTCTTTATTTTAGGGATGTTCTGACACAGGGATTGGGCACACTAATGTCAGGCTTCTTGGGAATGGGGGCAGGCAACCTGGAGAGGAAGGGGGTCAAGAGAAGCGTTACTGGGGTGGGCTGCTCAGTCCACTTATATTTTTAAAATATTTACAAAGATCGGGAATGGCGGGCGAGCAACTTGGAGCGGTTGGGGAGAAAGAAACGGTAGCAGGGGTGGGCACCCTGCTCCACTTAAGATATAGCTAGCTAGACAGATAGATAGATAGATAGACAGATAGAGAGATAGATAGATAGACCGAGAGACAGATGGCATGATCACTTAGGCTGCTGATGCTGAAAGCCGATCAGCTGCTTGCTGACTGACTTCATGCAAATGAATGAACTGAAGCCCACTCTGATTGGAGCAGTTTCAGTCCTTTCAACTACATGAAGTTCCCCCCCCCTGCAAGCAGCGAGTGGCGCCATGATCACACTGAGTGGTCATTGGCCTGGACTGCCCAACCCCTTCTAGTTTGAGCTGCAATGGGCTCATCAGTGACACATTTCTGAAATGCCATTTAGTGTAGCAAAATGTTTCTTGTGCATGCACAAGCAAACATAAAAATGGGGGAAGGGATCAGAGTTTGGAAGTAGACCCAGGTCATCATGTCAGGAGGTAGGCAAGGCTGAGGGAGCTGCCAAGAGGCAGTGTGCCTTGGCCAGTGAGAGCTGGCAGTGGGTTCCGGTGCCATAACAGTCCCTGTGGGAAGGCCTGGGAGTATGCTGCTTCCAAAGCGGTACGTTGTGTGTGCCATGGTCAACAGGCACTGCTCACACCAGAAGGGGAGGAGGGTGGATGCAGGGAGAAAAAACAGGGGAAAATGCACGTGGCTGCTGTCTAAATGATTGCCACAGCATACATCCCAGGATCTACGGAGAAAAAACAGTCTTAAAAAAATTACATAAATTAAAAGCAGAGGCAATAGAAATCATGCAAATTCAAGTTACGAAAATGGTGCAGGGAGTATCGAACATGACAGTGCAGCTAATAACCATTGACTGCAGCCCAGAAGTTGACAAACAGGAGGCCTTGCAGGATGACACCAATAGAAATGACGTTAAAAAAAATGTCCTCCTATGATCATGTGACACTTCCGCATGGTGAGTGATTGTGGTCTGATCAAGTGCCCCCTCCCTCAAAATAAAAAAGGTTAAAAACTACATTTAACAGAGATAAGAGAAGGGGAAAGCAAATACCATCTTGCAAGAATGAAGCTAGTCTGATTACAGAGCAAGCAGCTCAAAATTATTTAAAACTGCTCCGCTGACTCTTAAGGCCCACCGACCATAAAAGGCAGTGCAGCAACACTTGACAATGTGGCAAGTACTTCCTATCTTCATTCTGGCAACAAGACTTCCTGATTTCACAGGATAGGTTCTTTTCACTTATAAGTAGTCAGTAAATGGCAGTTCGGTGGTGCAGAGGGTTGAGGCACTGGATGTCACACTTCTGCGCAACTCCGCAACCTAAATTCGGAATGAGCCCAGGTCGGGGGTGAGGGACATTGATTAGCTGCCAGTTGGTAGCTTTCCTCCTCGGGAGGGTTAAGGAGGGCCTCCTCGGAGCTTGGCTGCCCCCTGGTGGAGGCTGGGTGGCAGCATTGTAAACCGAGGAGCCCTGGCATTAGGCCGGGGTGGGCGGAAAGGGCTGCCTGCTGGTGCTGTGGTGCACATGTGCACCTCCATGTGAATGTGTCACTGCTTCTGGGGCCTCGGGTAACTAAGGAGTGAAAAACGGTGGAAAATCAGGGGTCACTACAGGTTGACACTTCCGGGCTGGCTCTGGAGTTCCGACGGGACGTGCATAGCACCAAGAAAAGTTCCCAAACGACCCTGAGTTAGGCAAGGTTGGCAGACGTGAGCAGTGGACCGCCACGGTGGATAAAAAAAAAGTAGTGAATAAATCTTCAAGACAAAGGAACTCTTGCAACAAGCCTATGATTTGCCACTGGTTTTGTCTCTGACTGCAGTATCAGCAAATCATTTTTCCCATCTACCCCAACGTGCACACCTCTTGTTAACAGGTTATTTCACCAATTAAAAGATAAATACAGTTACTTCTCATTCCATAGTACTCAAGCAGTTTTTCACAATGTAACAGTGAATGAGAATCAGCAACAGGAGAGAAATGGTGTTACCGCTATACTGATTGTTGGTGAGACCCCAGCTGGAGTACTGTGTCCAGTTTTGGAGACAGCATCTCAGGAAGGACATACACAAGGCAGAGGCTGTTCGGAGGAGAGCAACTAAAATGGTGCAGAGGCTGCACCATAAGCCCTATAAGGAGAGACTGAAGGATGTATGCCCTGGAAAGGAGGTGGGGAGCATGATAGAGACCTGTACGTACCTCACAGAGGGCGAATAAGGTAAAGGAGGGGAGTATTTTTCAGAAGATAAGGGGCATGAGAACAAGGGGGCATGCCGTAAGCTGGAAGGGGGAAATTTAGGAGGGATGTGAGGAAGTACTTAACTGAAACAGTGGTGGATACCTGGAACAGTCTTCCAGCAGAAGCGGTGGGGGATGGAAACAGTGGGGAGCTTCAAGCATGCATGGGGTAGGGACAAAGGAATCTTGGTAGGAAAGCGGGTGGGGGGGTAGCCAGTGATTAGGTAGGATCTGAGGTAACAGTATAGGGACAAAATGGGCAGACTGGGTGGACCAATAGGTCCTTATCTGCTAACAAATTCCATGTTTCTAGTGATCTATAGTCATGCAAGTGAGTTACACCATCCCCTTATTAACGCAAAAAAAAATTGATTTTACCAAGTGTTTTGTTGTTTTAGACAACTAAATAGAGTTTATTTAAGAGGATGTTACAGTCACTTGGTGGTTTCTTTTTTCCATTTGTAAGAGGACAGTACGGAATGAAAAGTAAATGTATATATTTATAGGCTTGGATAAAGTGGCGTACGAAACATCACTGGTTTTTGTTATGGTGGCTTGTTAAAAATAAAAAGCATAATGATGGTATGATTTGAGTAGAGTCCAACACAATTTGTGGAGTTGATCCTGGTAGCCTTGCTTTTAGATACACAGTACAATCAAAATAGAACTATTTAAAGCAGTTGCCAGTGATTCAGTGTGGGAGTAGATTGCTGTTTGTCATAGCGGTGAGTCATTACTTCTCACAGTTCCAGAAATAACATGTGATGTCCACCTCTTGCGCCAGGCCCATGACAGCATGGTGGAAGCTCCAGCTTCCTTTTGGAGTGAAGTAAGCAAAACGATCAGCTTACTCAAGGATCCCATGAGAGGAGCTGGGTAGCAGGCTAAGGTTGAATGGGGGGTTATCAGTGGGAGGTGGGGCCAGGAGCTGGTTATTCTTTGATGGGACTGGGGAGGAGCAGCTGGAGGTTCAGGGTCTTTACAGCCCCTAGACTCACTTTACAGTTCATTTTGATCTAACATAGCTGCCTCCCCCCCCTTCCCCCCACAGCCTTGTTCCCTTGCAGTTGCCCACTGCTGTATCTGGTCCTACATCATTCTCTATCCTCACCTGATCTTCCGTTCCTGGTTATCGCTTTGCTGCAAGTCTTGCCTGTTGCAGTTCTTCAGGCAAGGGGTCACAATGTCTTCGACTGGGTTTGCAAGGGCTGCCATACTTTGTGAATGGTTCAGACCATTTGCTTGGCATTCCCCTTTGACCACGCAGTGAAGGCCTGTGACCCCGTTGTTTAGGGCACAGTGGCGTGCCAAGTTGCAGCTGTCTTTAACTTTTCAATATGACCACTTAGTGCAAGTCTCTTGCTGTTATTAATGCAACCCCCAATTTATATTACTTTTTTATGGCTACTGAGCAGGCTTTGTGATCTCTTTCATCACTCTTAATGGCTGGCTGTGTTTAGCCTTCCTTTGCATTCTGTAATATCAATTCCACTGCTCTGTGCTGTTCGGTCAGCAGTACAGACTGGTGAAACCTACTTCATTGTCTGCCCTGGAAGTACAGAAATGGTGAGCAGTAGAAACTGATGGGGGTAACTATACAGCAGATTCAGTGGCAGCAAAACATGTAGCAGAGCTCCAAAACATATAAGGCAAGAGGATACCACTTCAAGGAAAGTACAAGAGAGAATCTCAATCTACAGGAAATAATTTTCTATCACCATTTCATGAGCATGCCTCACATTTCTTGCCTCTCCAGCAGAATACATTTACAAACACCTTTTCTGTCCCTGTGCTCTGCAAACTGAATGTGGTTTCAGGACAGGCCTGATGAGAGAGGTCATTTGCCTAGTAAATGAAAGGAATTTGCAAAAACTGTTGATGCTTTGAGCAATTTTCCAATTCTTTATGAAGTGCAAGTTTTCGAATGCCTGCATTTTGTCAAGCATTTTATCAGTTCACTATGCATAAGCCTAGTATTATGAATCTGTGTTGTGTAATAAGACTTGTATTGAGCTGGTCTGGTAGCACAGGGGTAGCACTTGCACTCATTAAGCCACTGGCCCAAGTTCAGAAGCGAGCTCATGTTTCAGGGGTCAGCCAGGTGAAAGAGGATTGAGCATCCTAAAAGCTCTCCTTGGAGTGTGGATTCCACGGTCCACCATCTGACTGCCATCTAACAAAGGCTGCCTGGCAGTGTGGCTAGGGTCAGTGGATTGAGGAAAGGAGAGGATAGAACACTGCTGACAATGATACCGACATGTCTATGCATGCTACAATATGTCTGCATCCTGAAGAGAGCACAGAGAGGAAAAATGCTGACTGGTTGGACAGATGACACCCTGCCTGCTCCTCATATCCACTGTCAGACTCACTTTCCTGGCTTCTAGTTCACTCCTGGGCTTAACCTTCACTGTGGGCAACTGGTTACTGGAATTGGAGCTGAATGCAGGCCCCACCTCGGTGGGGCAGGGAAGAGTGGAATTTGGGAGCTTCCAGTCCGGCAGGGAGATTTGCAGTGGTGTATCAGGTGTGCCCAGAGGAGTCCTAGGGAGATTAGATGAGAAAGCCCCAAATGGACTGGACACGGAGCTGGCAGAAGCCAAAGGAGGTTCTGGCCAGCAGGGTACAGGGCAAAATCAGAAGTGGAGACAAATGTCTTGAATTATACATAACAGAGCTAGAAATTTGATTTTAAAGCGGGGCTCCATTCATGACGAATAAGTAAGTAATAAGCCGTGACAGGGTGTGCATCATAGGACGTTAATGCACACCCCAGTGGCGTAGTAAGGCATGGGACCAAAGACTGAGTGTCCTAATACCCTTTGGAAGTATATTATAATCCTATATACATATCATGGAGGGGCTAATTACACTTATAAAATGTCTCAAAGTAGTTTTTGGGGGGAAGAAAATTAGATTCGGCACCAGGCTGTGCATTTATAGAGAGTTAATGCACAGTAAGGTGATGTCTCTCAGCCAATGAAATTTCTAGATTTTTTTCTTGCCATTTTATAAGCAAATAAAAGGTGTCAGCACCCTGTCCATACATTCGGCTTCACTGAGTTAATGAAGTTATCTGTCAGTCTGCTGGAATCACTACATTAGCCCAGCTGCATATTTCTGATTGACAGCACAAGCTGCTAGTGAGCTCTGTGGTTAAAGTGATAGGAAGAAGAGAGTTGAGGTACAGTGCAGTGTTTTTTTTTTTTTTTTTTTATACTCCGCCAAGTATCCACCCTAGTCACGGCCCCCTAAGGTCCCTCATGCCAGTCGAATCCCCCCGGTCACCCCTGGCTTACCCCCCAGAGGATGGGGCCTCGGAGCTGACTCCCCACATTCCAACCCGCGGTCCTGGTAACTGGTTGGGAGGATCGGCCACATGGAGGAACCCCGGGGAGGGCTTCATAGAGGCGGAGTCCCTATTTTGTATTTTTATGTATCCCTGAGAGCCGAGCAGTGACGCCAGCGCAGCGCATCACGTGCAGACGCCCGGCCGGCTTCTCCCCTCGTCAGCCGCGCAGCGCTGTCGCACTTTGTGCCTCCGCTGGGTGTCACTGCAGCGCGCATGCATCCTCACCCACCCGAAGGAAGGAGGCTGTCGTGGGCGCTCAATCCTTCCTTCCCCTGCCAGCCCCAGCAGCCCGAGTCCGTTCCCGAAGCCGGGTGCGGCGCGAGTGTGGTCATGCCTCGACCCTCAGCCCCTGGGCCGCTCTAGTGCTGTGGTTTTAAACAAGCTGGGTGTGCTTAGCTCAAGGTTTTTACATAAAGGACACATACTTTCTTTGGGGTAGACAGAATACCCGTTTCCTGGAACTATTTTTTTTTTTCAGCCTTGATGTCAAAGTGACACCTAAATTACTCTTTTTTGTAATAAACATGAAATACTAACTGTAAGTTATAATGAAGTGAAATTAAATCATAATATTGTTCTAGTGCCAGGTTTCAGACTTTCCCACAGTCCAGGTTTTAAATCATAGACACCATTCTATTTAGTGTTTCACACACTTTGTTAATGTTTTCTGAGGCATGAAGTTGGGTTAGACATGAAGCTGGATTATTTTACCCTATGCAGCATCTGCTACTGCTGAGTGCGTGTCATTTTAATTAGCTCTGCACCTTTGTGTGATTCGGGACCTTCAGCCTGCCATTAACACCTCCTGCATGGAAATGGTTGACTGCAGCCATATTCTGAAGCTCAATGCATTCAGATTTGTGTGTCTCGAATGGTGAGACCTGCCTCCCAGAAAAGTCCCCGACCAGTTCCAGGAGAGTCGCAAGCATGCCTGACAATGTACCAGTTACAGAAAGTATGAGTTGTTCCTGTTTTGCGGGCACTGAGTTGCGGTTGCACAGAGAGGTCAGTTAAGAGGAATAAGTGCCAACCCTCTTCTCTGAACTGCGTGAGGAAGTTTGCATCTTTCCTAGTGATCTCAAACATAATAAGTGCTCATCTTTAATGTTATTACTTCTTCTCCTGGGTCGCTAATGTAAAAGGGACTCCATTCCAGTTAGTTCACCTGGTCAACACACTCAGTCAATCAGCTGACCAGTCACACGAATAATCAGTCACACAATGAACACAATCATTTATTCACTGGCTTTTCCCTTTATTCCTGGTATTCTTGTACATACTGTGCATGGTTAGAAAGGAATGATATTCCACCCTGTATTACATACCAAATACCATTTTTATCATGCTGGTTATTAGACTGGAATACACCTTCTCCATGCCACCACTGCGTTTTTAATCTATAGCACTGCTCTTTCTGGATAGATGGAATACCAGACATTGAGATGGAATACCAAATGTGGGGTTTTGGTGTCCCCTCACCCTGTGCTGTAGTTTAACATAGAAACATAGAAGTTGATGGCAGATAAGGACCGCAAGGCCCATCCAGTCTGCCCATTTATTTTTCTATCTTATGAATGTGCCACTGACCTTTACTCTGTCAATGGCCTATCTATTTATACTCATCTCTATTGCTCCCCTTACGCCTATCCCATGCCTGTTTGAAGCCCTGCACTGTATTCATATCCACCACTTCCTGAGGTAGGCCGTTCCATGTATCCACCACCCTTTCTGTGACAAAGAACTTCCTCACATTACCCCTTAATCGGCCTCCCTCTAATCTCATGCTGTGTCCTCTTGTCCTGCTATTTTTCTTATATTGAAACATGTTAGACTCTTTCACCTTATTAATGCCCTTAAGGTGTTTGAATGTTTCGATCATATCACCTCTCTCCCTCCTTTGCTCTAGGGTATACATATTGAGCTCAGTTACTCTGTCCTCATATGTTTTCTGATGCAGTCGCTGCACCATTTTGGTTGCCTTTCTCTGGACTGCCTCAATTTGGTTAATGTCCTTGTGAAGGTTTGGCCTCCAGTACTGCATGCAGTACTCCCAGATGGGGCCTAACCAGTGTCTTGTAAAGAGGGATTATTACCTCCCTCCTCTGACTTGTGATGCCCCTACTAATACAGCCCAACATCCCTCTAGCCTTACCTACTGCTTTAGTGGTCTGCTTGGATGATTTCAGGTCATCGGTGATGATGACGCCCCAAGCCTCTTTCTTTCCCTGTGACTGCCAGCAACTCCTCTCCCAGCCTATAGGTGGCTTCAGGGTTTCTCTTCCCTATGTGCATGATTTTGCACTTCTTCCTGTTAAACCCCAGTTGCCACTCTTCTGGCCATTTTGCTAGTTTATCCAGATCTCTTCTCATTCTGCCCACCCCATCTGAATCATCTACTCTGTTGCAGATCTTGGTGTCATCTGCAAACAGACAAACCTTACCCTCCAGTCCATCTGCAATGTCACTGATGAAGATATTGAAGAGGACTGGCCCCAGGACTGATCCCTGAGGTACCCCACTTGTGACTTGCATCTCTTCTGACTGTATACCGTTTACCACCGCTCTCTGTTTTCTGCCCGTCAACCAGTTTGCCACCCAGTTGACCAATGTCTGACCCACCCCGAGCCTACCCGGCTTATTAATCAATCTTCTATGTGGAAGAGTATCGAAAGCTTTGCTGAAGTCAAGGTAGGCAACATCAACTGCTCCCCCCTGGTCCACCACTCTGGTTACCCAGTCAAAGAAATTTGAAATTAGTTTGACAGGACCTTCCTTTTTGTAAACCCATGCTGTCTTGGATCCTGTGCTCCTATGGATTCCAGGTGTTGCACTATCCTTTCCTTAAGGCGTGTCTCCATAATCTTGCCCACTACTGAGGTAAGACTGACTGGTCTGTTGTTCCCTGCCTCCTTCCTGCTACCACTGTTGTGGCGCAGGATCAGATGAGCCCTTCTCCAGTCTTCTGGGACCTCTCCTGTGCTCAGAGACTAACTAAACAGTTCTGCTAATGGCTCTGCTAGTTCCACCCTTAGCTCCTTTAGTACCCTGGGATGTATGCCATCAGGTCCCATTGCCTTGTCCACCCTGAGCTTATTGTGCTCTTGTAGGACCCTTTCTTTTGTGAAGGGACTAGTGCACATCTCCCTCCCCCCTGTGTCCATGGCGCTGTGCTGTGGGCCCTGCCCTACCTTCTCTTCAGCAAATACTGAGCAGAAGTATCTATTTAGGATAGATGGTTTTTACATGGTCCTCCTCCTCCTCTTCACATGCCCCCTTATCCCCTTTGATCTTAGCAATACCCCCCCTGGACTTTCTCCTTTCACTAATGTATTTATAGAAAGTCTTGTCACCTTCTTTTACTGTTTGTGCTAGTGTTTCCTCGGTTTGGGCCTTTGCCTGCCTTACTGCATTCCCTGATTCCCTTAGGGAATTTTTGTATGCCTCCCTATCTTCATCCTGCTGCGTTCTCTTATATTTCCTGAAGGCCAACCTTTTGGCTCTGACCTTTTCTGCTACTGTTTTTGAGAACCAAAGTGGTTTTCTTCTTCTTTTGCACTTCCTTTTCTCATTTATGGTGTTTTTTTGGGAGGGAGGGGGTGCCAAGATCTTTTTAAATTGCTTAGTTGAGAACTGATTTAGATTCACCTGCCAGACTGGAACATATAAGACCCCAGAAACTACTAAAACTGCATATACAAGGTGGGGTGGAAAGGATAAGAAGGGACTTGGCAAGGTTGGAGGAATGGTCAAATGTATGGCAGATTTGATTCAACGCAAAGAAGTGCAAAGTAATGCACCTGGGAAACAAAAACCCAGGGGAAGAGTACACAATGGGGGGTGATATTCTGACATCAACAAAAATGGAAAGGGACCTGGGGGTAGTCATATCAGATTACCTAAAGGTGGGCCAGCAATGTGAGAAGGCAGTAAGGAGGGCTGGTGGGATACTGGGATGCATAGGGAGAGATATCACCAGTAGAAAACAGGAAGTCATTGGCCCTCTGTACAGACAGTTGGTAAGACCACATCTGGAGTACTGTGTACAGTTCTGGAGACCCCATCTCTGCAAAGACATAGACAGAGTGGAGGCTGTCGAGAGGAGGGCAACCAAAATGGTGCAGGGTCTGCACCAGAAGACATATGAAGAAAGAGTAAAGGAGCTTAAGATGTATAGCCTCGAGGAAAGGAGGGAGGGGGGGACATGATAGAAACTTTCAAACACCTCAAGGGAATCAACAAAGCCCAGGAGGGTAGCATCTTTCATAAAAGAGATGTGCAGAACAAGGGGCACAATTTGAAGATAGAGGGGACAGCTCAAAGGTAATGTGAGGAAGTATTTCTTCACAGAGAGGGTTGTAGATGCATGGAAGGGCCTTCCTGAGGAGGTCGTAGAGTCAAAAACAGTGGGGGATTTCAAGAATGCATGGGACTGACATAAGGCAATTCTAGTGGGGGGTAGGAAGAAGTAGGCTGTTGGTTAACTAGGATCTGCAGCTTATCAGTTAGGTAGGAAAATGGGCAGACTAGGTGGGCCAAGCAGTCCTTTAAACTGTCATGGGCGACTACTCTTCAGTCATTCTCAGTTTCTCTTACGTAGGGGTAGTGAAGAAGAAACATAGGTACACCTTCTAGGGCTAGCCCCAATCAGATCAAATATATGCCACAGCGATAGTGTGGAGGTCAGGGGTCATTAATGGTGAGGTGGATTTTTCCCCTTTACAATGCCTATTCCTTCTATTGGTAGTAAATTAATAGAAATAATTCAAAAAAATAAAATTGACATCAAAATCAAAACCCTAGGTCTAACTGACACTACCCAACATGGCTTTCAAAAAGGAAGATCCTGCACAACAAATCTGATTGCCTTTTATGAAAAGGTTAGTGCCAGTTTGCATTGTAGCATTCCACTGGATATTATATATCTCGATTTCAAAAAGGCCTTTGATCTAGTCCCACATTTCTCCCTAGTAAACAAAATGATTTATTTGGGGTTTTAGTGACTGTTTGACTGGATGGCTTGGCAACTGGCTAACAAACAGATCACAAAGTGCTGAAATTGGTACCTTTCTTTCCTCTAGCATCAAGGTGACCAGTGGGTCCCTCAGGGATCCGTGTTGGCTCTATCCTGTTTGGTATTTATATTAGTGACCTCCACAATGGCGCGTCTAATAACATCTGCAAATTTGCGGATGATACAAAACTTTCCACAGAGGTTGATACCCCAGAAAAGGTTTTTTCCCTGCAGAAGGATTTATGTCTTATAGAAAGATGGGCACGTAATAATAAAATGATATTTAACTCTGAAAAGTGTGCTGTAATTCACCTTGGAACAAAAAATGTTATCCTTGGCTATTATTTAAGTGAGACAAAAATAAATCATACTAAAACAGAAAGAGATCTAGGGATTATTATCACTAGGTCATTTACCCCCACTGATGACTGTAGTAAACTTGCACAGACAGGAAACACGATACTATCTGCCATCAAAAGAACATTTGTTAGTAGGAGTGATTGCTGTATATTTCCACTTTATAAATCATATATACGCCCACACACTGACTATACATCTTCTTTCTGGGCCCCTCACTATAAAAGAGATCAAAAATTAGTTGAGAGCATGCAAAGAAGGACAACAAAATTTATTCCCAGAGTCAAACATCGGCCATACGAACAAAGACTTCAGGCATTAGATTTGTATGACCTTAAATTTAGAAGAGATCATGGTGATATGTTACTTTTGTATAATATCTTGAAGAACAATACACTAATGAAAAATACTAACATTGAGATGGCACTAAAACCTAATACACTGAGATGTCATAATAATAATAAATAATAATAATAATATTTTTATTTATATTGCGCCTTTCAAGTGTCAAGGCACATTCCAATAAAATAAGATAAAATACAGAATACAGAAACAGAGATACTAACGTAATATTATAAAAACACACAAAACGAATTAATGGACAGTAAAACCATATGCCTTTTCCCACAAAAAGGATTTAAGAGCCTGTTTAAAACTCCCCACGGTCGTACACTCCCTAGTCTGATGGGGTAGAGAATTCCAAAGGGAAGGGGCCACAAACATAAAAGCCCGGGCCCCAGCAGATTTTAACATCACCCTAGGAATCTCTAGCAACCCCTCGTAAGCTGAGTGGAGCGATCTTACAGGGCAGTAAGGAATCAGGAGTTCTTTCAGGTAATCAGGGCCCAGATCATACAGTGCTTTAAAAGTCAGTAATCCGACTTTGAAGGTGACCCGCCACTGAACCGGAAGCCAGTGCAGTTCCTGCAGCATGGGAGTAGTATGGGAAGATCTAGGGGTACCCATCAATACTCGGGCTGCAGAATTCTGCACCAGCTGCAAGCAGCGGATATCAACCCCCAGAAGCCCAAGGTAAAGCGAGTTGCAGTAGTCCAGGCTAGAGGTCACAAAAGCATGGATCAAAGTTGGCAGATCACCGGACGGAACAAGGTGCTTGATTCTGGCGATGTTTCTCAGATGGTAAAAGGATGACTTTACCACCGCTGACACCTGAGATCAAAGAGTCAGCCCCGCATCTACTATCACCCCCAAATCTCACACCCGTTCAGAGACCTATAGCTCGACATCCCCAAAAAACAATCCAGATGGGGTGCCGGCTGTAGGTCCCCCTATCCAGTGATCTGGATCCAATACCAACACCTCTGTCTTTCCAGAGTTCAACTTCAGCCAACTGGACCTCATCCAATCCTGGATTTCGTTTAGACAGCTGTTAAATACCGAGATAGCTCCTTCCTGGTCGAGTGCAAAGGACAGGTACAGCTGGGTACCATCTGCATAACAGTGAAACCTCAGCCCATACCGTCTCACAATGTCTCCGAGGGAAAGCATGTACACCGCAAACAACATGGGGGACAATATAGAGCCCTGAGGAACCCCACAAAATAGGGAGATGGGATCAGAGGAAGAAACCCCTGACACCACCCTCTGAGTTCTTCTGGTGAGGTATGAAGTGAACCATCTGAGAACAATCCCAGAGAGCCCACAAATACATCTCAGGCGCTCCAATAGGACCCCATGGTCAACGGTGTCAAATGCTGATGTCAGATCTAATAGTACCAAAATGGACCGTTTTCTCTGGTCTCATCATCAGGAGATCATTGAGCACCCGAACCAGCGCAGTCTCGGTACTGTGACTCTTTCAAAACCTGATTGGTGAAGTTCGTAGATGCTATGGATGGTCAAATGGTTCTTCAATTGGGCTGCCACCACATTCTCGATCACTTTCCCTGCAAAGGGAAGGTTCAAGATAGGTCTGTAGTTGGCAAGACAGTCTGGGTCCACAGATGCTTTCTTCAACATGGGTGTCACCACTGCCTCTTTCAAGGAACAGGGATATTCACCCAAGTCAAGGGAACACCAGACTATCTGTGCTAGAACCAGTAGCGTGTTCCCCACACCCCAAAATTAGGGAAGTAGGGCCTGAATCTAAACTACAGCAGGAAGTACGCAGCCCTTGGTCAATCCACATAACATCCACGATTTCCGGGCGGTCGAAGGTACTCCAAGAAAACGAAGGGGCGGTGACCCGATCCTGGCCACTAGCAACCCGCATAGAACGTGTCACACAGATCTCTGACCTAGTGTCAGCCACCTTACCAGCAAAGAACCGAGTAATCTCATCACACTGTGATTGTGAAAACGCTCTATGGAGCTGTAGACAGGTTGGGCTGCACAATCTGTCCACAGTTCTGAATAGCTGAGCTGGTCGGTTCTGAGCGGCAGAAATTTCCCTGAACAGGAATAGTCATAATAGACAGATCAAGATACCAAAGGCATGCACTACCAAAAGACAGTATTTTTTTCAGTATAAGAGCTGCTTCCTTATGGAATTCATTACCCAACCATGTAGTTAATATGAATTCCTTCGAGTCATTTAAAATAGAACTAGATAAATTTCTCTTGGGCTAAATGCTGAAATTTACCTTGCACGTGCAGGGAGGGTGCTCATGATGGGCCCAGAGCCTCCTTCCACCTTTTTCCCGCCGAGTAAGGTTGGCATGGGTGGCACTCAAGCTCATGCACAAGCAGCCTGCCAAAATTCCAGCCACATCAATTCCGCTAGTCAGCTGCCACAGGGGAGAAGGCGGAGTTGACTAATACCCCACCACCCACACCTGCAGCAGAGGACATTTGTTTGAACACTGCATCCTCATATTCTGCCTGCTGTGGCAGTTCCTGGTCTGGGTGTCAAAAAGAATCCTCCTGCCCCACCACCCCACCCAACACATATACAGGTCAGCCCAATGTAAAACTTCACGAAGTGCTGTGTATCACGAACGCACTCAGCAAGTGAGGCCCTCTGATCCCACAATGCCAACCTCCGAGCACCGTAATGTGAACAGGTAACAGACAGGATAACCCTCCTGTCTCCTTGTGGGTCTGAATCACCTTTAGTCTCAAGCTCTGGGGGGATTCAAACTGTGAACCTTATGCTAGCGTATCCAAATGTATAGGCTCAGATAATATTCTCTTCAGGGGATGCAGTATATCTTTCGCCTAGGGGCACCTAACTAGGTATCCAAAATGAACCCTTAAAGCTCTATAAAAAGACCTTAGGTAGATTCTTACCTTTTCCCAGTTTAGTAACACCATCAAGCTTTTGAACAATGTTTATCAGTCTCAACCCTCTATACGTCACATGCAAAAAAAGAACTGGCAGACCCAGGCAGTTGTTTCAAAATAAAGATTTTACTAAAGATCATAAAAATGTGAAAAATGTAAACACAGAACAATATATTAAAGAGCATTCAATCACCTAAAAGAAAAGCAACAAAAACTACAGACAAACTCCTACCAACGTACAATTAGACTATGGCCCAGATTTTCAGACTGCGCCGGGCAGTGGCGCAAGCCTGGGTGGAGCGCAACTGGGCTGCACCGGGCCAGGACCCGGCGATATTCAATGGTGATTCACCATGGAGCAGCACCATTGAATATGGCAAGGTCGGCACACATACTGCACATGACGCAGTGGCACTGCGCCAGCACAAGCCACAGATAGGGAGCACGGGGATGAGCCAGCGCAAGTGCAGTTGCACTAGGCTCATCACCTGCGATATTCAGCAGTGGGCATGCAAATGAGGCCATAATATATGCAAGGCACAAATGGGGCCATTTGCATGTCATTATGGCCCCATTTGCGTGCTTTGCGCAGGGCAGGCCGGTGACTTGCACCTGGCGCCCTGCACAGCATGACGTGTGCTGTGGGGATCCTGATGCAGCCCCCCCTGTAACCGCGACTGCGTGGTATAAATCACTAAAGATAGCCCTGGTAGTCTAGTGGCCCCCCCAGTCCCCGATGTACTGATGTGTATGTAACACGCTCATCCCTAGTTAACCCCCACCCATTGCCGTGATGCAGTACACCCGTGTTGCAATGCCCTGGTGATCTAGTGGCACCACCCATCCACACAGAACCTCTTTCACACACCCCTCCCCCCTTGTCATTGGCAGGCAGCTGCACCCCGGCCGCACACTGCCCGGCCGCCCGCCGAATGACAGGTGCAGTATGGGCTGTAAGCCCGTTGGTCCCCAGTGTGGAGCCATTCACAGATCTGAGACTGTCTAGCACAGTATTCCCTGCAAGGGCATTGGTCCACACTGGGGACCAATGAGCTTACAGCCCATACTGTACCTGTCATTTGGTGGGCGGCTGGGCGGTGTGCGGAGAAAGACTCTGACGCCTGTGATGGGGGCCCGAAGTGGAAAGGGTTCTGTGGGGTGGGTGGGTGGGGTGTTACTAGATCACCAGGGCGCTGTAACACGGGTGTTTACCGGATCACAGCAATGGCTGGGGAGTTTACTCTAGACCACCAGGGAAGTCTTCATTTCATATTTCGGGAATTGGGGACTGGGTGGGAGGGGGGACCACTAGACCACCAGGGATGGGCGTGTTACATACACATTGGGGCATCGGGGTCTGAGGGGGGCCACTTGACTACCAGGGTTATCTTTAGTAACTTACACCGCATGATCGCAGCTACGGGCGGGGGGTTCCACTGGACCACCAGGATTGTGTTCGCTTACCGATGGGTGGTCACCCATGGCTGGACTCCTGTGTTGTGCCCTGCAGTACAGCAGCCCACCTGTGGGTGGCCGGGCTTTGCTTCTACTCTGCAAGGCTCAGCTTTGAGCCCCCCCTCTGGAGGCGCAGTGGAGGGGTGCACCAGCATATGCGCCGCACATCCTGGGCTGAATATCAGGTTGTGCCGTGATATGCATGGGCACCCCTGCCATCTGCGTTGCATACGGTTACATTCGTCCCGGCTCCTTCGGTACCTCAGCTGCGCTTGGCAGCCTTCTCAATAGCCTGCTGGGCACATGCGGGTTGTTCAGAGAACCTCTGTTTCACTAGGCACAACACCTTTGAATATCTTGGCCTATTTCTATCTAATGTATTACCTCTAAGTGCTAGAGCTGTGTTTCTGGAGTCCCCAAAATGATATATGACAACAAGATCAGACACCAGTATTAATTTAAACTGCCTCTCTCCACACCCCTTCTCTGAGTCATCTAGCTCCTCGTTTTTAGAATTAAAAGAATACAAACATGATGTCCTATCAAGAAGTATATTAAATAAGGTGACATCAGCAAAAACTAATTTCCCAAATTATGACAGTCATTAATCAAGCCTTTTCTTTGAACTGATGGCCAATTCCTGTTTTCCCAAGGAACATCAAAGGTTTTTACAACTCTGTCATACGTCACTTAAGTGCGAATATAACCATTTCCTGTCCTGTAATAAAATGCATATTTAGATTCCCAACTTCAGAGGCAGCAACAGGTCATAAAACGCAATTTCTCAAGGAAGTTAATTACATTACAGAGATCTCCTGGTCAATTATATATCCTGTAGTTTTCAGTGAAACCTGGTTGGGGGGCACCCATGGAGCACAGCCTCACATACTATATTTTTATATTACAACTATCATACAGTAATCATAACCGGCTGGCCAAGCGTCACACTGTGATACCCCAAATGGCCTAGTCTTGGGCATTGGGACAATGAGACGTTGCCCACCCCTATCTTATGTACCATCTGGCAAAGTGCACAGTTCTGGGGTGCAGGCAGTGGTTACTGTTTATGAATGCCTGAGGAATGTGTTACTGCATGGTGAAGAGTATAACCAACATTCATTAAGTGTGCAGGTTTGAGCCTGATGTACACTGTAAGGAAATCCTATTTGGTAGGTACTGCATGACATAGAACATAGACGTTGTGGGCAGAAAAGGACCTCTTGGTCCACCTAGTTTGCCCTAATTCCCAACTTACTGTGCTACTGCAAACGCTACTTGATCTCTGGCCTTCCCCCATCCCAGCCTTGTTACTAAGGTCCCCTTGTGTCTATCCCATGCATGCTTGAATCTTGTTGGCATTTTAGTACCCGCCACCTCTGCTGGGAGGCTGTTCCAGACATCCACCACCCTTTCCGTGAAGAAGGACTTCCTCACATCCCCGCTGAGTCTTCCCCCTTCAGCCTCATATCATGATCCCTTGTCCCGGGGCATCTTTTTCTATGTAGTATGTCACCCTCCTGTACCTTTTTAATACCCTTGAGGTATTTGAACATTTCTGTCATGTTTCCCCTTTCCCTACTTTCCTCTGGAGAGTACATATTTAATTCCTTGAGTCTTTCCTCATTGGACTACTGATGCAGGCCATGCACCATTTTGGTTGCCCTCCTCTGTACTGCATCCACCCGGTCTGTGTCTTTCCGGAGATGGGGCTTCCAGTACTGGACACAGTACATCAGGTGGGGCCTCACCAATGATCTATACAGGGGTATCACTACCTCCCTCTTTCGGCTGGTGATACCCATCCCTATGCACCCCAGCATTCTACTTGCATTTCCCACTGCCTTATAATGCAGCTTTGCTACCTTCAGGTCATCTGATATGATAACTCTCAGGTCCCTTTCTTGTTTTGTGGTTGTCATCACCCTCCCCTCATTTATTATGGTGCCCTTGGGCTTTTGTGCCCTATGTGCATAATTTTGCACTTTTTGATGTTAAAGTCTAATTGCCAAATCCTTGACCTATCTTCCAACTTTTTCTGATCTTTCCTCATTTGTGTGTCCCCCTGGTGTGTCTAGTTTGTTGCAGATTTTTGTGTCCTCCACGAACAGGCATACTTTTCCTTCTAGCCCTTCTGAGATGTCGCTAATAAAGACATTGAAGAGGACCGGTCCCAACACTGACCCCTGCAGCACCACTCTTTGACTGCTATTACTTAGCCAACTGTGTACCCATTTTACTATCTTTGGACCCACTCTCAGGCTGCCCAGCTTGTTTACCAGTCTTCTGTGTGGGACGGTGTCTAAGGCCTTACTGAAATCCAGGTAGGCCACATACACTGCACCTCAATGATCTACTTCCCTGGTCGCCCAGTCAAAGAACTCTATCTGGTTTGTTTGGCAAGCTCTCCCCCCAGTGAACCCATGCTGCCAAAGATCCTATAATCTACTGGTCACCAGGTATTTCCCAGTTCTTTCTTTTAGTAGTGTTTCTGTAACCCCCCTGCAAATGGGGGTTCCCAAAAGAATATGCCAGATGTTAACTGGAGTGCAGTTGCAGCTGCCACTTCGAAGAGTGCAGTTATTCTAGATGCCCTACAGGGGACATGCCTTAGACAACTAGTACTGGAGCCCACTCGAGAAGGAGCAATATTAGACTTGATTCTCTCAAATGGAAATGGAGAGAGGATTACAGATGTAGAAGTGGGTAGCCATCTGGGAACTAGCGACCATCGAACAGTATGGTTCACAATAAACACAGCAATAAGGGTCAAGCCATACAAAGACAAAAGTACTGGACTTTTAGGAGGGCTGACTTTGCCAAAAATAGGTGAGTGCCTAGGAATGCACTAGCAAATGGGCAGGAAGGAGGGTTGGAAGAACAATGGGGAATAATAAAACTGCCATCACAGAGGTAACGAGCCTTGTGTGAAGCAAATAAACAAAACAAGACGATGTAAGAAACCACTATGGTTCTCAAAGGAAGTGGCAGTGAAGGTTCAAGAGAAAAGAAAGCATTCAGGAAGTACAAGGAATCACAGAAGGAGCAGGACAGAGAACTGTATCAGTTAAAGCAAAAGGAGGCTGGGAAGGCAGTCAGAAGAGCAAAGGCCCAAACCGAGGAAAAGATAGCCAACTCAGTTAAGAAGGGGATAAAACCTTTATAGGGTACATCAGGGAGTGAAGGAAGACCAAGGAGGGATAGGAGGCTTAATAAAGGGAGGGAGGGTGGGCAGAGGAGACTGTGAAAAGGCAGAGATACTAAACAAATATTTTTGCTCAGTATTTACAAAGGAAGAGGGGAGGTACATAAAACAAACAGTAGTAACACGCTGGATACAGAAGTTGATACCGCCCATTTACAGAAGAAAGGGTTCTGAAAGAACTCTTAAAACTGAAGGTGGACAAAGCAATGGGGCCTGATGGGATTCATCCCAGAATTCTAAAGAACTAAGGGTAGAGCTAGTGACACCACTGACTACCCTTTTTAACAAATCATGGGAGGATGGGTGGTACCTGAGGACTGGAGGAGGCAGATGTGATTCCCTTCACAAAAGTGGGAGCAAGGCAGAAGCAGGAAACTACAGACCTGTTAGTTTAACCTCAGTGATAGGGAAAATGATGGAATCACTTCTAAAGGAAAGAATTGTCAGTATCTAGAGGCCACAGGGCACAGGACCCTAGGCAGCATGGATTCACAGCGGGAAGGTCATGCCAAGACAAATCTGATAGATTTCTTTGACTGGGTGACCAAAGTAGTAGATCAGGGAGGGCTGTGGACATGGCCTACCTAGACTTTAGCAAGGCATTTGACACAGTCCCACACAAAGGATTACTATACAAGTTAGCCAGTCTGGGAGTGGGTCCCAAGATGACAGCCTGGGTAAAGGATTGGCTGGAGAATAGGACACAGAGAGTAATAGTAAATGGAGTCCACTCAGAAGAAAGGAGGGTTACTAGTGGGGTACCGCAGGGTTCAGTATTAGGACCGGTCCTCTTCAATGTCTTTATAAGCGACATTCAGAAGGACTGGAAGGAAAAGTATGTCTCTTTGCAGATGACACTAAGATCTGCAACAGAGTTGATGCACAGGGTGGGGTGGAAAGGATGAGAAGGGACTTGGCAAGGTTAGAGGAATGGTCAAATGTATGGCAGCTTAGATTCAATGCTAAGAAGTGCAAGGTAATGCACCTGGGAAACAAAAACCCAGGGGAAGAGTACACAATGGGGGGTGAGATACTAACAACAACAAAAATGGAGAGGGACCTGGTGGTAGTCATATCAGATGACCTAAAGATGGGCAAGCAATGTGAGAGGGCAGCAAGGAGGGCTTGGGGGATACTGGGATGCATAGGGAGAGGCATCACCAGTAGAAAACAGGAAGTTATTATCCCTCTGTACAGACAGCTGGTGAGACCCCATCTGGAGTACTGTGTGCAGTTCTGGAGACCCAATCTCCGAAAGACGTAGACAGGATGGAAGCTGTCCAGAGGAGGGAGATCTAAAATGGTGCAGGGTCTGCACCAGAAGACATATGAAGAGACTTACGAGCTTAATATGTATAGCCCGAGGAAAGGAGGGAGAGGGGACATGATAGAAACTTTCAAGTACCTCAAGGAATCAACAAAGTCCAAGAGGTAGCATCTTTCAAAAAAGGTGTGCAAGAACAAGAGGACACAATTTGAAGATGGAGGAAGGCTCAGAGGTAATTTAAGGAAGTATTTTTCACAGAGAGGTTGTGGATGCATGGAAGCGCCTTCCGAGGAGGTTGTGGAGTCAAAATCAGTGGTGGAATTCAAGCATGCATGGGATAGTCATAGGCAGTTCTGGGGGGTTGGGGTAGGAAGAAGTAGGCTGCTGGTTAACTAGGATCTGCAGCTTATCCAGTAGGTAGGGAAATGGGCAGACTGGGTGGGCCAAGCGGTCCTTATCTGTCATCAAATTCTATGTTTCTATGTTTCCAGGAGCTTGCCTGAATGCTCCAAGTCTGGCGGTGTTCGGCATTTAAGCTGTTTAAATGTGGTTCCAAGTGAGTGCTATTTGAGCCTCCACGTACTGTATCTTTAAGAGCTGTCTGCTTGCAGACTTAATTAGTTTGTATGGGGGGGGACTGTGTATTTAATGCTCGAATCCCGCCCGAGCTGTTGTCAGTTCACTCCATTTTGCGGTCGCTGAAGGTGCAAAGGGAGCCCATTTGAAAGCTGTAACTGTTTGCCTGTAATCATTTAAAGCATTAGCAAAATTGTAGTTTGTCTAACCTGCCTTTATTGCAGCTGGGACTCTGTGCGTATTAGCTCTCCATTTTGGACCTAAACTGCTGTGCTGGGCCAGTTGGATTAAGGGAGCCCTAAAATGGAGCTTGTGGACGAATCAGAACTTGGACTCTTAATTTGAGCCAGCCACAAGGGGATTGTATGGGTAGTGACTCTGGGAAATGTAGTTTAGACCTTGGCGCCTTGTTCTACCAACAGAGGGAGTCTTATTGTGAGTGACAGCTGAATCAGCCAACAGAATAGTGTGGAGCTAAAGGAAATGCCCTGCTCTGTGACTGGAAAGATCAGATCAGTTGTGGCAGTGAAGAGAGAAGGAGCTGTGTGCTTCTGCACTGTATAGTTTCGGGCGGGAAGCACATGTGAGGCCCTGAGTTTCGGTCTGCAGCCTTTGTGAGTGCCAGTTTGGACTGAATCCGAGTTGTGAGGAGAAAGAAGCACTAGAAGTGTGGAAACCAGGCTCACCCTGTAGAAGACTGGAGAAATTGCTGAATCGCGCTTGGTCTGTCAGGAACTGAAGCTACTGTGTGTGCTCCCGGGTATTTTGCAGTAATTGCGATCAGGATCAAGGAGCAACCTGCCTGGTATAGTACTTTCCTTTTACATATGGATGTGCGTAGTGCTTGTGGGGAATCGCTATTTCCAATCCCCTGTGCTGTGTGCTGTGTGTTGAAGCTGGAAGCAAACCCCAGCTTGTCTCAAACTAAATCCGTTTGCTATAAACTGCAGTGGGGTTCAGTCACAAGGACCTTGTCTCCATGCTCTGCTGTTTCTGACAATCCAGAAGAACATCCACCATCTGGTTCTCAGCTTGGGTACTGTGAGTACAAATTAGGGTATTCTCCTGCAGCCTGTTTTTCAATCACAAGTGTGTCATCTAATTCTTGTTGTTTCTTTGCTTCATGGACTGAGCCATCAGGCTTCGGATTACAATTGGGTGTTGTGCATACATTTTCTTCTACAGGGCCCTATCCCTCTGCACCTGCTGGCGAACCCCGGGCAATGGACCTGGCTAGCCCCCAACCTGGGTACCCAGAGTGTGACTTTTCAGACCCTGTATGTGTGCACAGTACTGTGATTTAATGCCACTAATTAACCTGATTCCCTCCCGTGTTACTGTTCCTCAAATAAATCAGATTTGTTGTTGTTGTTAAACTTTAAACTGTCTGAAGTGCCAGTACCTTCATGCCAAGCACTGTATTGGTTTGTGTATGCTGTTAACCTTATTTTCAGGGGTCCTCAGAGACAAACCCTGGAATCAGTCTCGAGGGTAAGTGGTACCTTATGAATGAACAGTGTGTACATGTGGGGTATTGGTACTGTAACTCCTGTGCATTCGTGTGGGCCATTAGAGGGATTTGAAGAGGGTCTCAGTGTCCCAGAGGGCTGTGACCAAACTAGACCAACCATTACAAACCCTGACGTCTGGGTGGAGGCACCCGCCACAGAACCTAGGCCCCTCAACCTGTCAGTAGTCAAGCAGGCAGGGATAGTAGCCCTTAGAATAGCGCCACCTGGAGGTTACATTTCCATAACTTTGCCCACCACTGAAGTCAGGCTTACAGGTCTGTAGTTTCCTGCCTCCTCCCTATTCCCACTTTTGTGAATTGGGACCACATCCACCCTCCTACAGTCCTCCAGAACGTCCCCCGTATCCAGTGATAGGTTGAACAGGGCTGTCAGAGGTGCAGTCAGCTGCTCCTTAAGTTCCCTCAGTACTGTGTGGTGAACCTCATCCGGCCCCATTGCCTTATCCACTTTTAGTTATACTAGCTCCCTGAGGACTGTCTCCTGCGTAAAAGGGCTAGTGTCCACCTTTTTTCCTTTAATTCTCCTTTCTCCTATCTTTGGCCCATCACCGTACCCTTCCTTCACAAATACTGAACAAAAGTACTTGGTCAGTATCTTTCACACAATCCCCTCCCTTCCCTTTTAGTCTTACTACCCCTGCCTTGTTCTTCCTCTTTTCACTTATATACCTAAAGAATGTTTTATCCCCCTTTTATTACTGACCTGTCAATGTTCTCCTCTGTTTGTGCCTTAGCTCCCCAACTGCTCTCTCTGCCTCCCTTTGTTCTCCTGATAACCCTCCCTATCCTCTTCCTTTTGTGCTGACATGTATCTTTCGAAAGCTGGCTTCTTTGCCTTTACGTTCTCTGCTACTTCCTTGGAGAACCATTGTGGTATCTTCTTTCTCCTGCTATTTTTAACCTTCCTGATGCAGAGGTTTGTTGCCTTCTCCATGGCCTGCCTTATTTTCGCCCAGTGTTCCTCTACCCCACCCATTTTTCCTATCCCTGCTAGGGCTTCCCTGAGGCACTCTACCATTTTCTTGAAAATCGGCCCTTCTGAAGCCCAGGACCCTCGTTTTAGTGTGGTTTGATTCGGGACCAGTTCTTATATTGAACCATACTGTACGGTGTTCACTGGTCCCCAGGTGCCTTCCCACTGTGACATCAGCTACACTGTTCCCGTTTGACAGTACCTGGTCCAATGTAACCTCCCCCCCCATGAGTGTGTTCTTTAACTAGTTGCCTGAGAACGCCTCTTGCTGGGATTCCAGGATTTTCCTACTTTTACCTGTTGCTGCAGCTGGAAGGTTCCAGTCCACATCTGGTAGATTGAAGTCCTCTGCCAGCAATACCGCCCCTTTTTTCGCCATCCCTTGAATAACTTCCATCAACTCCTTATCCACCTCCTCCTTCAGTGCCGCAGGTCTGTAGATCACCCCTGTTTGAATAGCTGCCCCCTTCCCTGTCTCCACGGTGACCCAAAGTGCCTCTGTTTCTACCTGTATTTCCGTGGCTTTTATGCTTTCCCCTCACATAAAGAGCCACTCCTTCTCCCTTTTTTCCTACCCTGCATCTCTTGAATTGAGCATACCTTGGTATGGCTATGTCCCAGTCCTGGTTTTCGTTGCACCAGGTCTCTGTAATTGTGACTGTGTTCAGGTCCACTACTGCCATGGCGGCCTATAGGTCTTCAATCTTGTTGCCCAGAAAACGAGCATTTGTACACATAGCTCTCCAGCTTATACTGCCACCACCTCTCATCTCGCCCTTTTGCTCTCCCATATTTCTTCTACTGTTTTCTTTCACCTTTCCCCTATCCTCCCCTTCCTGGATTCCTATTTTTACTGTTTCATTTAGGGGTTTCTCACCCTTGGGATTCCCACTGCTGATCTTGTGAGCTTATGGGGAGGTAAGTCTTCCTGCCTTGTTCCGCCTCCACCTCAGCTAGTTTAAATGCTTACTAATATAGCATTTAAACTTTTCACTGAGGATCCCAGTTCCTCTACTGGATGGATGCAGGCAGGCCGTCCCCCCTATACAGGCCTCTGTCCCTCCAGATGGAGCCCCAGTGCCCAATGAATTGAATCCTTCTTCTCCTCAGCATTTCTTCAGCCATACGTTGAAGTTCCTGGTGCAGAGACTCCTGTCATTCCCCCTTGTCATGGCCATAGTCCCCTTGATAAAGGGCGGTTGTCCCAAACGCAACATAATGACCTTTTCACCAGCTTTTCTAGAGACACATGGTTGACTAAGCACAGAGGATGACTGCACCTGTCTTCCCTAGAGAGCGGGTTATTATTTTAAGGCTGAATTGGCAAAATAGGGTGGAAGAGCCTGCCATAAACCCTGACTGTAATTTATATTACCTAGCTTCTCATTAAGTAGAGACTTCAGCTTCCTTTGCTTCTGGGCAAAGTTAAATCCCTCATTTGTGAAACAAGAAAAGATAAAAAAAAACTGTTACACATGATTCTCTTCCCCTGACCTAATAAAAGGTATGATTATTATTGTCATACTTTTGTATATGTGGATGTTTCTGTTTGTGTGCTAAAGCAGTGTTAAAACCAGATTAAAAAAAAAAAACTGTCATCATTGTTGAAGTGCACTAAATCTGTAATTCACTTCAACAAATGCATAACATTTGTATTCAGACTTCAATTTAAACAAATTGGCTCTGCTAGTGACAGCAAATTTATTTGAAGGTTTTGTCAGTTTTAAGCTATTTATTAGAAGAGGTCTTTGATGACTAAAATGACAAGTTCTGACATGAGCTCCTTGAAAGGGGTTAACAGCCTGCAGAAGACAAGAGTATCAGTTGCTGGCCTTGTTTTGTCTGGTGTATTTTTTTTTTTAAGCTTTAGGTTCCTTCCGATCTTGTTCCCAGAAAACTGAACGTTTAGGTCTGCATGCAGGGCTTTGTGTAATTTACTCTCCTCCACCCACAGCGCTAATTTGTCTGCCACAGCACAGTCTTTGATATAAAAGAGTGCCGCACCTTGGACTCCCAGCAACATTATATGTGATTAGAAAAAACATTGGTCTGCCCAGACCCCATGCTGCAGCAGTATTGGTGTCACTTGCCATGCTGGTGATTCCAGTTTGTGGCCAGACCTGGGACTGTCACATTTAACCAGCAAATAGTGGACACAGAATCCCACTAGGTACTTATTTATTCATTCATTTGTTTTAGCCACATAGGCAAACGGAGACTATAATACATTGTCTTATTTACAAGGAGGGTTGACGTCGTCCTGTTCCACAAAGGAGGTAGTAGGGAGGAGCCAGGAAATTACAGGCCGGTTAATCCGACATCAGTAGCTGGCAAGGTAATGGAATTGCTCCTAAAGGAAAGAACTGGAGAATGCCTTGAGGACAGCAAACTGCAGGACCAGAGACAACATGGGTTCTTGGGGGAGGTCCTGTCAGACCAACCTGATAGAGTTTTTCGATGAGGTAACCAGGGTAGTGGACCAGGGCAAAACGGTGGACTTGGCCTATCTGGATTTCAGCAAGGCCTTCGACACCATCCTGCATAAAAGGTTGGCAACAAAACTAAGCAGCCTGGGGGTGGGGCCTAAAATAGTAAAATGGGTGGAAAACTGGCTTAGAGACAGGAGCCAAAGAGTGGTGGTAAATGAGGTACACTGCGGGGAGGGGAAGGGAGGGTGACTAGCAGGGTACCACAGGAGCTGGTGGTGGGCCCTATACTCTTGAATATATTAGTGACATGGCAGTGGGACTGAGGGAGGGTAACCTTGTTTGCAGATGACACAGAGATCTACAACAAGGTGGACATGGGGTGCGTGGAAAGGATGAGGGAGTACTTAGAAAATTTAGAAGAGTGGTCAAGAAGGTGGCAACTTTAGCTGGCCCGTCGGCGCTGTGGTTGGATTTCCACTTGTGACGCCGGTGACCTGGGTTCGGGAACGGACTCGGGTCACTGGAGGGTTGGCCAGGGGAGAACGGCTTGTGCGTCCCAAGACAGCTTACCTTCTCCGGGAGGGGGAAGGGGAGCCAATGCCCGCAACTTGTGTGACCCCAAGTGGAGGCTCGTGTACAGCAAGCCCTGTTCGCAGTGGGGTTGGCCGTGATGCATGGTAGACGTCGGCACATAGCACCTTGACGTCAAGGCACACACCATGCAAGGGGAGGAAACTGGAGGAAAAACAGCCTTCCATCACCGGAAAGATGGGGCACCAGGAGTGTGCCCTTGATGTGCCACCACTCGCCCAGACCACCTTGCCCGACGAAACCAGAAGTGTACGGGGTTTACGGGTCCCACCTCGTTTCCCACCCAGGGGGGTATAACTGCAGTTACATGGGGTGCAGGGTCAGTATCGGGTCGGGTGGTTGGCAAAGGTATGACTCCCAGGTGCCCCCGAAGGGTCGGAGATGGAGGGCATGTAGGAGGGGAAAAATAGAAAGTGAAAAAAAATGAAGGTAGCAACTTCGACTTAACACAAAGAAGTACAAGGTTATGAACTTGGGACACAGGCACCCGGGGACAGAGGGGAGAGGTACTAGAGGTTACACGGTAAGAGAGAGACCTGGGATTCATCATTACTGATGACCTTAAAGTGGCAAAGAAGTATGGGAAGGCAGTGGGAAAGGCTAACCAAATGCTTGGTTGAGTATCACCAGCAAAAGGAGGGAGGTAATACTTCCCCAGTATACTTCGTTGGTGAGGCTGTATCTTGAATACTGTGCAGTTCTGGAGGCCCCATCTTCAAAAGGACAGGGACAGGATGGAGACGGTGCAGAGGAGGGCAACCAAATTGTTCAGGGCGTACATCAGAAGACCTATGAAGAGAGGCTTAGGAAATTAAACTTCTACTCCCTGGAGGACAGGAGGAGCCGGGGGGATATGATAGAGATCTCAAGTGAATAAACAAGGTGCAGGAGGAGAGTATTTTCCAAAAAAAAAGATGTTCTAAGTCTAAGAGTCACAATATGAAGTTGAGGGGGGAGGATAGTTCCAGTGGAAATGTGAGGAAGGTCTTCTTTATGGAAGGGTGGTGGATGACTGGAACAGCCTCCCAGTGAAGGTGGTTAGGGCAAATACAGTCACAGGTTTTAAGCGTGCCTGGGATAAACTCATTAGTATTTTGGATAATGGAGAGGGTGAACGATGGCCCCCCAGTAATGGATTGGGTAGCACTGTTAGGAGGCATTATATGGGCAGACTGGGTGGGCCAGGAAGTCCTTAACTATGGACACAATCTGTGAATCTGTGAAACCTGGGGCAGGGAAAGGGTAGTGGTATGAGACAACAGGTCCAGGAAAGAGCAACATTTACATTCAGTGTCCAAATTTACATGAAAGAAAGAAATTTACATTGAGCAATGTATGTATAGACTGGGCAGAAAAATACACAGTTACTGACAGAGCACAAAGAGCACTTACAGAGACAGCAGCATATGTAGTAGTTAACAGAACCAACAGTGTTCAGAATCAGTGGTAGCAGTTAACAGCCAGTTGCTGCTGAGTACATTACATGCTTAAATCACCCTTGTTATTTGAAATTTTGAAAGGCCCCCACCCCCACCCCCAAGAAATGCATTGTGAGAAACAAGTGAGGCCACTTCCCTCTCTTCTAGCATAATTAGGATTCCAGGACAGTGGTCCAAAATCTCCACAGAGTCTGACTGAAAAGGTCCAATGTCATTTAATGTGTTAAGTTATCTTTACAGAGCTGAGCCAGTATATGAAGTGAATGAGATGCTCATTGGTTTTCTGCCCCACCCTGTATTTCCAGAGTCAGTTTGAAAGATGGAAGAGCAAATAACGTTACGATCCTGGTTACGCTAGATGACAGAGAAGTGGCCTCACTTGTTTCTTATGATGTATTGCTCGGGAGAAGGTGGGGGGTCATGAGCCTTCACAATTTGCAACAATGGAATGAGTTACCACACTTAGAATTCTGCAGATACCTTCAAATAAGGCACTTTATTAATTGTGGAGACAACCTTCAAAACATAACTCCTCGTGCACAGACACCACTTGAGGAATTCTTTTATTGGACAATGGTCCTGAGCAGAGATTCCTTTATATCTTGGAGATGAACAGAGCACTAGGAAAGGTACCAGAGCATCTTCTAAAGACAGTGAAGGTGAGATGGGACAGGAGTGTGTTGGAGGGGTTGCAAATTCCAAGAGAAACCTGGGAAAAGCATCTACAGAAATAATGGAATATGTCTTCCTCACCAGCCTGATGAAAGTTTCTGTGGAAGCTGGTGGATCATTCATTTTCTTCAAAACACCCATGAGAAAACATTTGGGGGCTTCGAGGAATGATGAGTGCTGGAGGTTATTTGATGGGGGTGGGCACACACTAACACACATTTTGTGGTTCTCCTAGTACCAAGGCATATTAGAAAGGGGTGATGGGAGAAATACAGAAGCTGTTGGGTCACAATATACCCTTGACTTGCACAGCCATGATACTGGAGTTACTTGGAGCACCTACACAAAAATAAGCAAACAAGAAACTGAGAGGGCTAATGTAACTGGTATACTGTTAGAACGGAGACTGAATGTTGTCACCACAGGGTGCCACAATAAGGGTGATGATGACAGAAGCAATCTAGATTTTAGATTGCCCCTCGGTTATGCCGCCCTTTGCACCCACACAATTTCTGCCCCCTCTGGGGCATACCTGCTCCCACAAAACAGAACTTTTCCCAGGACGGGGCTTTGGCGTTCTCGGTCCCGGGAGCCGCAATGCTTAGTGCAGAGATGCTGGGTGGCATATTGCTTGTGCCCATATCGATGTTGATAAAATGACTTTTGCACCGATACGGGTGAACCAATGTAAAACATGCTCACTGCTGCTTTATAGTGTATCACCTTATGCTGGTTATCTGATGCAACACTCCACGTTACCTCTGGAGGAGAAAAGTAGAGGAAATTAAAGATATTGAGAGAATTACTGCAGATCTTAATTTCTGAAGAGGTGTCTGCTTGAAATACTTGTACCCCTGGGACAGTTATACCATTGTGGCATTCTATATGATCTGATGTGATTCTAGAGAGGGACACGTTATAGACCATTTTAATTATTCTTTGAAGCTCCGAAAAAATGCAGGACTTGTCTTATACTGGACACTATCTCGGACGCATCAAAACCATTTTCTTTTTTTTTATGTCTGTATTTATTTTGCTGCTTACAGGCTTTGTACTTGGTTTGTGTTACTGTTAATAGGTCATGTTAGGCCTGTACTAATTGGTTGTGTCATGGAATACATTGTCTAATGTCTGTATTTTTTGACTTGAATAAAGCTGACTTAAAAAAGCAGGCAGAAACAGAGAATAGTCAAAAGGGAAAGAAATGTGTACTCTAGAGATACAGGGGCGGTGCAGAGCAAGGAATCCAGCCTGCTACAGACAAAAAAAACCAACTCTGCACTCATGGAGCTAGGGGAGACTCCTGCAGCACAGGAGTATTTCTCAAAATGAGTTTAATGGCACCAAATGGGAGACAGTCACTAAAACCCAATGCCCGAAGCTTTAACCCACTCAGAGTCTTCGTTGGGGGTGGGTGGGTGGGTGTAGTTAATTTACATGGTAAGAGCACCTTTATTCAGGAATCACCTTAAAGGTATACACACACAACAGAAATTCATTATCAGTACATCCCCATGAAACAGTGGATAACTCTTAACTGTCTAATACCATTCATAATGTAGTCACAAAATCATACTCAAAAATGCTAGTGTACAGAAAGGTGAGGAACACTATAATTAGTATAAAAATATATAAAGAAAATATTCATGATACAGTATAAGAAAGGTGATGGGGGGGGGGATCTTCAGTACGTAGAGTCAGAATCCTATTATAAATTTATTTTGGCATTGTTAAATTACCAGTAATTTTGACAGAAAGTAGACTCCATGCTTGTTAGGCACAAAAAAAGCTTCTAAATTACTAATTGTCAGTGTCAGTGGCTCAGCAGGTTGCACACTTGCCTCTGAGGCTAAAAGATCAGAAGGCTGTGGGTTATATCCCCACACCAGGCACTTGGGTTAAAATTCCAATATTGTCACTGTAGTACAGCATGAGGGGGGTGCTGCACTCCTGAGGTGCTGTCTTTCAGATGAGACATTAAACGGAGGTCCAGTCTGCTTATTCTGGTGGTTGTTCAGGTGAATGTTAAAGATCCCATGGCACTTCTCGAAAACGGTAGGGGAATTTCCCCGGTGTCTTGGCTAAATTTCCCCCCGTTCACTAAAAATACCTCCAACAGCTTAATCTGGTTCAATTTCAGTTGGTTACCATCTGTATCCCCCTTCCCCCTGAAAAAGGGACTTCTAGTCTTAGTGGGCCTACTGGGTCAACAAAATTCCATAAATAAATAATTGATGTGGACACAATATCAAGGAAAAATGGAACAACAGGAAATGGAGAGTGAGGAATGGCTCAGCAATAAAGAGTGCTTTACATTATCCTGAATAGAAATGTTTACTGTGACATTTTACTGACTTGGGCAAGTGTATGCACAAACACAGTTCCGTAAAAGAAAAGCAATATGAATCATGAGTTCAGTGTAAGTAGAGGACTTGTAATTTGTTTTTGTATACAGAAGAGGGTTACAGATGGCCACTGGAGCAAAATTTGTCCTGAAATGAATTTGTGAACAGAAAATAGCCTTAGTTGGTTCTCAGTGTCTGGATACTGCAAGGGCAGATGTAGTCAGCAGGAGGGTGTTCCAAGTATAAGGCAACCGGTACGGGAACGCTGCTTGGCCAGCCATCTGTTTGCAGTGTGGTATTTGAATCTTGCCTGCTGTAACTGCTGAGACCCAAGTTGATTGACAGGGTTGGAGAAAGGGGTAATTAGGCTGCTCAAGGGGGATAATACCAAACCCAAATTTGTAGCCAGAGAGAGTGGTGAGTTGGTGTTACCTGCCCTTGAGGGATGATCAGCCCAGTTGAGAGTACTAAGTGTAATGGTGTGTGTGGAAGGGACAGCTGAGAGTGAAACGAGGAGTTAAACAGGCTGTCCAACTTATCACATTGAGTTTTGGATGCCCCACTACTTGCTGTGTCATTGCAGTGAATAGCAGCTGTCAAAACCCAACCTGTTCCCCACCTGCCCTTCTTTCGCATTTGCGCTCACAGAGCCAGATACCCTCAGGACTGCTGAACCAACTGGCACAGTTTCCTGGTTCCTCTTGTCTGTATAAGATGGTAATTAAAGATTATCTGCTTGCTTCAAACTCTCTGACCCCTTTCACTAGTGTGATGGAGATTATTCGGTATTGTGTCTTCAGGAAGTGAACATGGATTAGCAGAACAGTCAGTGATTGATTTTCAATATTTAATAATGTCTGTAAAATGAACATGCCTGTCTACAATGCATGAACAAGGCAAGTAGTAGTAAGCATAGCAATAAGACACAATGGGGTATGTATTATGTAAGCAATAATTCCCTCCAGGGTAGGTGTCATTGGAATATAACGGACTGCCCAGGGGTGCAATGAGGCCCGATGCCGTAGGCAGAGGGCATTACAGCCCCTGGAAGGTCCATTGTATTCCATAACGCTCACACTGGAGGGTGTTATTCTGCTTAGAAAATGGTGTTTCTTGCATTTTGTTTTATTAATGATTTGGGGAGGAAAAGGAGTTAAAATATTAATGATTGGCTGAATTGCTAGTAGATGGTGCTGTTGCCAATTCCACTGTTTCTTAGTTTTGTTTTTGTTTTATTCTTACTTTGCTATTGATTTGTTTCCCGTTTGCACTGCCGCCGCCTCTCCCCCCCCCAAAAAAAAATAATCGGGAGTGAAAGCTTTGGGGTTTTGGTACCATTACAGACTTTTTTTGAAGAGTTTGAGAGAAAAAAATATTTGTTGGTGGGAGAGTGTTAGTGGGAAGCAAGTGGCTTAACACTACAGCGGTCGTGGTCTAGCATTCGTTTCAGGTGGTGGATCAGACAGGAAGTAGTCGGGTCACAAACTGTATCGGATAAATAAAGCAGAGGCACTATGATGTGCAGGAAAAATATGTCACTGAATGCTACTGGAGTTGTGGGGGTGATTTTGTTTATGGCGGTTTACAAAGTCGAGTGGCTGGCTATGCATGGGTGTGGGGTCCATTCGCTAAGAAACATAGCAGACTAGCATCTGTAGAAGGGGTGCAAAAGCGGGGTCAGGGAGAGCTGCCATTGGAAAATAATTGCGGTTGCCAGAAATGATCACTTGTCTCTGTCCTGAACCGAAGGAAAATAAACTGGAGTGTGCTTATTTTTACATGTGATGGTACTGAACTTAAACAAAAACAGATGGGGTGGGGGGTGGCCACCAACTCCCTTGCTAAGCGAGAGAAAAAAATGTCCACTGGCCAGTTTCACTATTCAGGGTGCCTATGGATACAATGGGGCACTCTGAATTGGCACTTGTTATTTAGCGGGCATTACTGATAAATAAATGCATGCCTTGCATGGCCCTTCAGCCAATCAGCATGCTTTATTTTTCAAGCCCATTTCCTAAGCTGATATAACTGTATGTCCAGGGGTGTAGCGAGGCATGACACCGCAGGTACAGTGCTTTCAGCCCCTGGAAGTGCAGTTAGATCAGCATAATGCATATCCCTGCAGTGTCTTATTGCACTTATAAAATGGGTAACCTGAGGAAAGAAACCAAAAAAAAAAAACAGCATTTCTTTATTATTCTTTAAGTAACTTGTAAAAAGTAAACCCTCCCCATTTGTCAAGCATCTTTTTATCCACACATTCAATGGATGGAATGTTTGTTTATAATGAAATGCAGGACTTCAAACTTCTGTACTGTTCTTCTGGCTGAATGTTCACCTCTCCCTACATAAGCTCACACAACAGAAGGCCCTGGTAAAGTCAGGGATTCAGTTTGATCTGGCAGGACAAGCAGCAGAGATTTCCCTGATAGGTAGGTAAGGATGAAGGTCCATGGCCAGTAAATAAGTGGCAAAACAATAAAACTGAGTAGCACTTCCTTTATTTGTAGGGGTATAAGATGGGGAACATAAGAGAAAAGAATGTTTAAGCTGTTTGTTTGTACTTTTTATTTTCAGGGAGATTTGTTTTTGGGGCCTAGATGATTTTTTCTGTTAATAATGGTAGTAGCCATGTTTGTAATGGCAATCAAGAATTTTTTAAAAAGCCATTGATATTGTTAGTGTGCTATGTCCTGATTGCCGACACTTTTTTAGACTGCATTAGACAGATCGAAGACATACTGTAGCTGGCAGCTATTCAGGATGCAGGAGTTTCTCTACCTTTTTACGTTTGATGCGCCTGTGCACCAAACGTTTTGTGACAAGTGAAAAGGGTTTTGGGGGTGTCACTGCTGAGCCCATTGCTGTTCAGAATACCGTGGTCTCGGCAGTCTAGACCAATGACCACACACTGTGGTTCTGACGCTGCTCGGTGGGCGGAAACTTTGTGTACTTCAAAAGAAGAAACCGCTCCAATCAGAGGAGAGGATCGATCCTTTGATTTGCATGAAGCTGGTCAGCAAATAGCTGATCAGCTTTCAACATCAGCAGTGTGTGACAAGGTGACTCACCACTGTAACCTGCAGGTGCCCCCCCCCGCCAGTCTTTCACTCACTGTGTGTGTGTGTGTGTGTGTGTGTCACACACACACTTGGCTCGGCAGCAATGCAAAATCTTGAGCCAGCCATAGTAAGCAAAAAAACTGTTATTATGATTAAGACTGTTGTAACACACACACACACACACACACACACACATATGAAAAAAACATTTGTCAATGCGGAATGTTCGCTGGTATTTACACATTTGTGGAGCAAGCTGCTGCCGTGGCACCGATACATAAAATAAATAAGGGCACACCAAACAAGACCCGGTAGAACACCAACAGGGCCATTAAACATTGCGCATTCACAGTTTTTTTTTTTTTTTTGCTGGCAACTTTAAGATGGGGAAATGGGTTACAGAAACGCACGGCCCAAAGTACCTGCTCCTCACAGTGCAAGGACACAGACCGGGCACTTACATTTCAGTATTACACCTAGCCTCTCTTAGAATAATGGTTTCTGTGGTAATTTCGCATGGCATCAGCAGGAGTAGCTGGAGTAGTTCACCTCCTTTAGAGTACAGGTATCTCTACTCCTTGTGTGACGTCATGCGGTGTAGGCAACTGTCTTGGCTGCCAGCCTGTTTCGCCTCCTTAAGATTCAGAATACCCGTATCTGCACCCCCCCCCCGTGATGTCACACCGAGCAGCTGGGCTGCATCGCCTCCATTAGAGTAAAGGGATCTCTGGCTCATCCCAGTCAGATTCCCCTATTGTTGCCACATGCCCCTAGCTACTGCAGCTCTCTATATTATATTTTTTCAGTGTGTGGGTCAAGTAGGCTAGAAAGATCCTGGCAGCCACAGATGCTTGGCTTCTCTTTGCTTCATTTCTATTGCTCTGTCTCTGTCTCTCCCCACTATCCCCAGTAGTTTTTATTGCTAAGGAAGAATAAATGTGTGTGGAGACACAGAATATCCCCCAAATCAACATCAACCAAATAA
The DNA here is from genome assembly GCA_016271365.2 of Neoceratodus forsteri. Taxonomy (NCBI): domain Eukaryota; kingdom Metazoa; phylum Chordata; order Ceratodontiformes; family Ceratodontidae; genus Neoceratodus; species Neoceratodus forsteri. The sequence continues at coordinate 1,229,191,412 of CM057453.1, read as the reverse complement.
GGTGTAGGTTAACAGTGGCACAGAAAGTTTTCAGACCTTGTAAGTGCCATGAACTCTAAATTACCCCAATTTGCTTGTTCGCTTCTATTCTTTTTTTTTTTTTTTTCAAATATTTGTATCCTCCTTGCGGCAGGTCCCCTGACTGTCCGCCACCCTGCCAGTGCTCAGAGTCTTTCCGGTCTTGTGGCATGATACGCACCCATGCAGATCCCCAGAGCCTGGCCTGGAGGCTTCATCCTTGGGTGGCCCCTATGTTATCCTCCGTTTTCCACCCGTGAGTGGCCTAGACCTGAGACCCCAGAAGCGGTGACGCATACACGTGGAGGTGCACATGCACACCGCAGCTCCAGTGCCAGTCTGTTCCACCCTCCCTCAGCCTAGTGCCGGTACTCCTCGGAGTGGCACCACTACTCTTCAAAGCCAGACTGTGAATTGAGGAAATTAGGTATGTGGTTCAATGTACCGTATTTCAATGGGTTTTTGAACTTAGTGGCATAACTTGGCCATTTCTGAATATTTTGCCACTAATTTTCAGTATATCTTCTTTGGGACACCAAGTCATGAACAATGGCAGTGAAACTGGGCAAATTTGTCCTGAAAGGTGATCTTGTGGTTGCTGCATGAAATCACCTTTGGGGCAGGAGTTGAACATTTTCTCCACCATTGTTCACGAGGTGGGGTTGTAAGAAGGCTATGTTGAAAATTTGGTGTCAAACTATTAAAAAGCAACAAAGTTATGAGCCTAAGTTGAAATTTGTAAAAACTCTGGTAATTTTCAGCATAGCTATTTCTTCATGGCACCTCATGAATGTGACAGCTGTCATGTTTCAAATCCTGGCCAAAATGTATTTTCGTACCTGTGGCATAGAATGACATCTGGTGGCGCAGAATGACATGTTGGCAGGGATTTGAAAATGTTCACCTTATGGGTTCAATAGGTGGGGTAATAAGAAGACCACTGAAAGTTTGGTGTGCAAATACAGTATAATGCCCAGGTTATGACTGAACATTACACTATTTGAGCGTTCACTCATAACTTCGCTAATTTTCAATATTTTGACTCCAAGCTTTCAACATAGCCATTTCTTCACACCACCTCATAATTCACACCTCTGGTGTGAAATGACATTTCGGCCAATATACCATAAATGGTACATGTCATGTCTAGAAGGCGAATCATAAAACAAGTGTCTTCAAAATTTGAGATCAGAATTGCAAAAAAAAAAAAAAACTGTTTACCAAGCATCAAATGTTCGGCATTAACAAATGCTTGTTTGTAAGCAGTGATAACACAAGAATATTGTTTAGTACACCAGAAAGACAAAATAAACTGTAAACAGCATATCTATCAAAAAATAGCTCGACTAAGATAACATTAACCTTTAAGCTCTCACCTACATTGCAGGCATGGCAGCTCTTAATCTCATCGCCAAAATGTTGATTCTGCCTCTTTCTTACACTTTACACCCTAAGTGATAAATCAGAGATTACAAGTGGAAAAATTCCCAAGTTTAAATATTCTGTTTTGTCTCCAAAGGGTCCTTGTTTTAAAAAAGCCTCTCCTCTTGTATTAGTGTTAGTATTTCAGTACCCCACAATTCTGATCATCATCTCACAGATAGCCACAGTAAAGAAGAAAATCAGCCAGCTTCTGTTTCTTAGCATTAAATTTTGGGGTCTAGCTGGAGCAGCACCTCGATTTCTCAGCACATATCGATGCCATCCACCTACCCCCAAACTGGGTGCACTGTATAAAAAGAAAGCCAGCATCCCCACTCACTGCCTGCTGGGAGCTCGTCATAAACACACTTCTCCCAATTTTCAGTTACAGCGACATTGTCTACACTGCCACTACAAAGTCCGCCATTGCCAGACCAGACCCCCCTCTTTTACTGTATCTGCTCTTTTGCCTTGGATTGCCCACTGCTCTCTCTACTCCTCCCTCGCCCTCCCTTTCCTTGATGCCAGAAGCCTCACCCACTGTGCCATCTTCACTATCTGGCTCTCTGCCCCCATTCTCACTCCTCTCTTTCCTTCTTCTCACTCCAGAACACTGCTTCCCATTCCCTCTCCCTCCCATCCAGGAAAACTTCTGTGGGCCAAGCTTCTTCCTTGTATCGTTTTCCTTATCTCTGGTACTGTCTTCCCTTGTTTGTCTGTTCAGCCACATCCCTCTTCTACCTCAAGTCCCTTCTTCATGAATTTACTACCCCCTCCTGTAACTGGTCCTGACACCAGACCCTTATGTTTCCTCCTGTCTGTGTTCTTGATGTCCTCCTTTGGCCCCGTTGCCCACCTCCCAAGGTTGTGAGCATATTACTACCCCCCCTCCACACTAAACTATTCCTAAATTAATTAGTCATATTTGGCAATATTTTGCTCCCAAACCAACCTTGTGTGTTGGCTTTGAGTGCTCGTGCACCCTAGCAGTCTGGGTATTGATAACCTGCTACTACCTGGCATTGCTCCTCACTACAGTATTGCACTTGTACCTTAATCTGCATTGTTATTCTTCTCTATTTTGTGTTGCCACAGCTAGATTCATGTGAACTGGGACTGCACGCTAGTATGAATTTTTACTGTTATTTGATTGTAGAGTATTATTATTGTCTTTTTTGTATATGCTACGGCACTTGACATATTATGTCTTTGCACTTGCTCCTGCTTTATTATATTCGCCCCTGTCCACCCAGGACACAGCTGGAGATGAGCGGTTACCAACTCAGTATGTCTTGCCCAGTGAAACTTTTGAAATAAATAAATACATAAATAACCCCAGATCATCATCATCATCACTTTATTGGATAGTAAGTTGAGAAAACAGATTCTCATTTACAATTGTGTCCAAATACAGTAAAAGACAGAATAATCAGACAGACAAATAAACACTACAAAATATTTACAAACAGTTCAGCTTGTTCCACATAGGTTTAAATAGATGAGTTTCACCCAAAACAATCACAGTGACTAAACAGCAGTCTAGCAAGAGAGGCATTGAAATGAGAGGAGGGCAATAGTGGGTCTAAATGTAAATAACTGAATATCAGGTGGCAGCTATTACTTATTGGGGCTTATTGGCTATTGGCAATCAAGAAAAAATGTCCTTCCTCCAATGTTCTGGAGAGAGCAGGAGGAAGGAGAGGAGTACATTTTTTCTTGAGTATCAATAGTCAAATAACCCCAATAAGTAAAAACAGGCTGCCACCCTGATATTCAGTTATTTATATTTTTCCCAGACAAGTCGAGGGATATTGCTAAATCTTTTGGCTTGCTTGTAATATATTGCTATTTTAATTTATTGGACTTTTTTCCTACCACTTGTTTGTATTATATAACGGCAGCGCATGCGAGTCTATCTATGCTGTAAATTCAACTTTACACTGGTTATTTTTTTCTGTAATGCTGTTGATTTGTTATGCTGTTACCTGTCCTAACCAGAACCCCCTTGCAAATGAGCACTGCACAGTGGAACTTTTTCCGATAAAATAAATACAGTGAATGAATCAATATTTAAAGGAGTAAAATAACGCAGCCTCTGCAAAATCACAACAGAGCGATATAATGAATTCCTTGCTACGTCTGTCAGAGTAGCTTCTAGAGGTAACCAGCACAGTGAGAGAGAAAGGGAATTTTCCAGTTTTTGTAGTTTTATTTGGAGAAATTTAGAAAGTGAATCCTAAAGTAATTATGGCACAAATTATGTTGCAGGAAGTAAAAGCATTTCTTCTACCATGCATTTTTTCACTCCTTGCTGTGATGAGGTGAGCCTAGCCTCACCTCAGGGGTGGAAGAGCACATTGTTCTGCTGTCTTCCACCCTCTGGTGACGTCGGCGCACACAGCTGTACAGCTTGACACCCAATGTTGTAACAGGGTAAGATGGAATGATACCATGCACACCAGTACATCTCCAGGGTGGGGAATGTTGAAGAGGAGGGGGAGGAATCCAGGGTGGGGAATGGGGAGGAGGAAGAGGAAGAGGAAAAGCCCTCCATACACTGAGGTCATTCTGTGTCTCTGTGTCTTTGCCTCCAGCAGTGCCTCTCCTACTCCTCAGTGATGGAATAGGTAATTGTCAGCTGTGGAGTTAGAACAGACCCTGCTCAGAGTGGTAAGCCTGTCTGTAGTGGCTCGGAGTAAGGGATCAGAGTAATATAAGCCAAAGCTTTGAACTAGTGCATCAGTATGCAGTGTGATTGACAGTGAGTTAGTAACATAATAATTACAGTAAGTCAGAAAGGGCGCAAGGTTGGTACATCATGGCCATTCCCTCCTGCTTCATAAGCAGGGACAAATAAAGTAGTTTTTACAAACCTGTACTAGTTCAGAGGGATTCCTATGCCTCATTGCTATGCAGGGTGCCTGTTGGTTCCCTTGGTAAGCAGAAAGTTGTCCAGGTCTACCTGAAGGTCTTGTACTGTCTTTACAGCCACGTCCGCACCGCAGGACATGTCTCTGCATCCTGCTGGAGACACCAGATCTACAACCTCTGTATATTCAGTCTTGTCCATACCCTTTGTATGCAGAAGACAGAGATCATGTCCCCTCTCAGCCTCCCTTTCTCCAGGGTGAACATGTGAAGGACCTCTACCCTCTCCTTGTAGCTGCTGTCTCCATAACCCTGTCCATTTTGGTGGCCCTGTATTGCACCCATGTGACTGTTTCATTGTCCTTATTGTACCGAGGGGCCCAGAACTGCACACAGTACTCGAGGTGGAGCCTGACCAGGGCCTTGTAAAGTGGCACGATTACTTTCCCTGCTCTGCTGTTCAGCCCCCCTTTTGATGCACTCCAGCATACTTCTAGTCTGTTTTTTTTTTTTTTTGCCATATTTTGTTTGTGCTCCTGTCCTCCGTGCCCCCTTCCATCTGACCCTTCCAGCTCCGACATCCCAAAATTATCAGGGCTTACCTTTCTACCTGGCCTGGGAGTGCAGCCTGCGGAGAGTCGGTCTTCATCCTGCAGCCAGAGGATTTGATTTTCTCCTCCATTTTCTCCCCGGTTCCCGTTGCTGGGCTGCACATGCCAAACATGCATGTGTGGAGGCACGCACATGTCCTTGGAAGTCCTGCAGCACCCATCCCTTCTGTGTGCCCACAGACCCACACTTCCCCCAGGCCTCCACCTGGGGGCAGTCATTTGGCGGGAGAGCAACCCCTCCCCTCCCGGGAGAGGAGGGCTGTCCTCCCGATGCTCAATCCTCTCCCTCCATGCTGACCCCCAACGGCACGGGCTCGTTCCTGAACCCAGGTCACCAGTGTGGCACGAGGTGTGGCATCCAGCGCCTCAACCTTCAGCTCTTCCGGGCCGGCTTTGCTTCTGGCTTTTTTGACAGAAGCTTTACACTGTTTGTCATGCCTTGGCCCCTTGTCACTTATGACTCCAAGGTCCTTTTCTTCCTCCACTGCAACAAGAGGAACTTCAAATAGTGAGTAGGTCCTACTTCTGTTTCTCCCTCTCCAAGTGCTGCTTCATGAGTCTCTCCACGGACACAATCCACTGTTTTTTGTCCCTAAATGCCCCGAAAAGCTTCTGACAGTTTCATATAATTTTTTTTTTTGTGGAGTGAAGCAGGGCTGGGCAGCAGTACACACCAACGATGAACATGCAGAGGAAAGCTGCATTGCAGCAGAAAGAAATTAATATTGCTGACAAGTAACTAATTGAAATGACTGAGGTGTAGTGGGCGAGGGGGTAGCGGTACACAAGGCACAAGTCTGTTTTTTTTTTTTTAACTATGTACTATATAAAACAGTGTATGTGGAGCCATACACAACAAGGCATGCATTTCAACTTCAGCGTGGTTATGACGACAGAGATCTCTAGAGCTTCGCTGTTGAGGTTAGCCTGTTGTCATGACAACCCCTCATCGGGAACACAGCCTTGTTGTGTATGGCGTCCCATGCACTATTCTATATGCTAATCATCATGTGGCCCTGCCAATGGTTTCCTTAGTTCCACAGTGATCTTGGGGTGTAGTACGTCGGCCTCTTGAGACGTCCATGGAACCCTTTGTAGAGGAAGGGCTGGCTGACATGGGGGCTTAATGAGTTCAGAATTCAGATGAGTGAGTACAGGAAAAAAAGAAAGAAAGTTAATAGAAAAAGAGAAACAAATCAGAAGATGTCCCTGGTGCTAACTACATGGAGTCTGTAGATTTCAGTTTATAAGTTTACTAAAGTGAGCCTAATGGTGTAAGATGTGCTTGGGCCTAGCAGTATAACTTAATTTCTCTGATTAGTTGTTTAATTTAGAGCTTCCTTTGACAAGAGTAAACTGTTGCAGCCAGCTTACCTTTGCTCTTGCATAGACTGAATTGTGCCACTGAAATCCTAAGGTCATTACTATACCAGCTTTCTCTAACTTTTAGCGCATAGGTGGAATGATCTATAGATGGGATGGAGTGGGGCAAAAAGAATACAAGTGGAAAAACTAGCCAATTAAAATCGCCAAATCCCCAGAACCCTGTTTGCCGTAACAGATACCAGCTTTTGTTGAACACTTACAGTGCTTTGTTTCACATGGTAGTGCCATGAGGCGGCGAGTGTGAGGCATTCAATAATATTTTTGCTTTCTTTGTGAGGAAGGGAATAAGCTACCCTTGCCTGATGAATTTCAAAGCCTCAGGCAGCAGGATTTGCTAGGAACCATTTTTTTTTTTTGAAATTACATTTTTATCACTCCTTCGCTCTCCAAACTCTGCTTCTTCGGGAGCTCCAATGAAGGGACTTTCCCCCTCTCCTCCAAATCCCTGGTCCCGCAGTCCATCCCCCATGGAGCTGTGGATAATCCCCCTGGGTGGGGACGAGGTGGGGCAGAACACCCCGACAATCAGGCTTTTGTCAGGAGACCCCAGGACCAGGCAGGCGGGAGGCATCGGAGGTCTGCCTCAGAGCTCTGTCTGCCTGGAGCTTAGAGAGTTGTTTTCCCTGTTCTTGTGGGTAGTGGCGCATGCCCAACATCAAGGCATCACTGCCTGATGTTGCCACCCCCCCCCCCGCTTAACATCAGCTCTACGCTTGCTGAACTTCAAGCCTCCACCAGAGGTCGGTCAAGGGCCAAGCAGGGACCCCCCCCCAGGGAGAAGAGAGCTGTCCTCTGGACGCTCAATCTTCTCCCTCCCCTGCCGACCCCCAACGGCCTGGGCTTGTTCCCGAACCTGGGGCGCCAGCGTGGACCATTTTTTTTTTATTCAAATAGTTAACCACCTATTTTAATAGTAAACTAACATCAATGCTGTTAAGATGAGGACATGCATGCACTTCCTAGATATGGATGTTGTCATCTCTCCCAATCCATCTTCTACCGACATTTTATTTATTTATTTATTTTTGTGAGCTTGTCATCCTGATATGGCCCCATAATGAGGGTCCATGCCAGTTTGCAATGAAGTGCCACCTCAGTTATTAAACTTCCAGCCTCCTGAAAAACAAAAGAGAATCTTCAAAACAAGCAGAGGATGGAATTTGGTAAAATATGTATGTCAACGTCATAAGAACCAGTAGGCTGAAAACAGTAATCTTAACTTCCTCATTTCAGAAAAAGTTGATAACGTTTTACTCGTGCATTTACTTGAAAAAGCATTTGTTTGACTATCCTGAGCTATAAATGAACCATGCCTGCAATTTTTATTATTAGGCAGATTTACAACAGTGGATCTCACCTGATGTAACCTTTTCTGTCTAGTTGTTCCAGTTCTGGGGAGAGAAGCAATTTTGTGCAGTGCTCTCCTAAATTAACATCCTGTTGCCTTTGCTAAATGAGGAGTGGGACACGAGCTGGCCAGATTCAATATTTGTAAAAGGCAAATATCCAGTTGGGAAGGTCTTGTATAAGATGCTCAGTTATTGGCATCGAAAGCTCAGATGCCCTTGTAGCGCGTAATATTTTGTGGTTGCCTGCATATGAGACAGAAATGGTCACTTCTTCAATAAGATAGGCTACATTGGGGGGAGGGGCAACACACAGTGATCGGATGTGGAGCAAGTCTTAATAAGATTTGATTGTAATAGCCAGCTATCTGTAATGTAAGAAGAGGCTTGGATCTGATTTACTGCTGTGATTGACCCTGTCGTTGCTTTTTTGATCAATCTGAGTTTGCTTCTTTTGTACTCAGTCTTGTATGTAACCAGCATTATTTATGCATGCAAGCAACAAAACACAAGGTGGCTTTCGTTAGCCTGAGATATCTGCCCTTCCAGGGTCATAGTGAAGCCCCTGGCATGGTGGTTTTCTAGCCTAACCCACACTATGGAGTGTCTTATTTTACTTTTAAAGTGGTAAACTGAGAAACAGTTTACAAAACAAAAATGGCAACTTTTTGTTTTTTAAAACAAGTATTTTATTTTGTTTGAAGTAAGTAGTAATCATCTATTTTTTCCACTCATTCAGTAGATGACGAAATGTTTGTTTATTATGGAATACAAGAATTCATACTTCTGCAGGATTCCTGTGGCAGAATGTCCACCCTCCTCGCACATAGCAGAAGGCCTTATTTGGAGCCAGGGTCTCAGTTTTATCTGTGGGAGAGTAAGCAGCAGAGATTGCCTTGACAAGCTGATATTTCTTTGTTTTTGACAAACAGACAAGATATACTAGGTGTGAATAAGTCTGTTATCGGGCACGACCTTGTACAGTTACAGCAGCTGTCACGAGCAAAAGAAGTACAGAAAACATTATGAAATGTCAAAGTAATCATAAGCTGAAATAGACAAGGCTTTACAGCTGAGCAAAATCAACACTAACATTTAGAATTAAGTCGTGCAATGAAAGCAGCACGAACATCAAAACGGCAATAGAGAAATACAATACACAGTATAAATGAGAAAAACAGAAACAAATGCCAGTATACGTTGCTTAAACATTTGCAGCAACGTATAATTATCCAGCAGTGGGATGGAAAGCGCACAGTGCTAGGACTGCACTGGATGTATTCGTGGTTTCCAAAGAAACACCGGAATTAAAACAGAATAGTTTTATTAATTTATGTGTCTAAGGGGATCATGAGAGGACAGCATTTTTTTTTATTATTCTTTTTAAATGTATGGGAGTTTCACCTTTTTGGGTCTTGAAGGTTTTCGGTGAGTAGCAGTGACGGACATATTAGTGATGGCAATCAAGGATGAGTGCCGTGGGTCAGGAATTCTGTATGTGACTGGCCTAAATTCCAGTTCCCTTTCAGTCTGTGCATTTCTGGGGAATTAACATATGTATCACAGCGATTATTTAGCCAGGCAGGGAATGTCCTGTCCATTTTATGAAATGATAGAATTATTGCCGGAGTGCATTTACTTTTTTGCTATAGAGCTTTTCCTTCCAGCCCTTACTCATCTTCCAGGGATATATCCTGTTTACAGGGATATGCCTCAATCTGGCCTCTTTAGCCCCATGTTTTCTTCAGGGACCCAGCTCCATCTGGCGGAAGCCCCAGGAAGAGGGCCATGCTCCCCTCCAAGGCAGTCCACCATGGGGCTAGGGTCCAGTACCTGGCACATTCCATCTTTGACTGCAACACACTGCCAAGTGGCAGCTGCTGTGGCCAGGCCTGCCTCCCGACGCAGTGAACCCAGCTCACTTCCTGAACTCAGGTTGCCTTCACGGCAGCATGGTGCGCTGCCACTGGCTGTTTTATACGAGTATGTGTAGCAGAGCAACAAACAACTGCAGCCCATCAGTGACAAAACGTTTTTGGTTTTTCTTGTACTGTGCTGCAGTTCCAGTTTCACTCACTGGGTGGAAGGGCAGCATGATACAACTTAATCTCTATCCTTGTTTAAAATCATAAATGATAAAAAATAAAAAATGGATAGTATGGTTACTTTTTTTTTTTTTGCACGCACCCTTAGCATGTGATGCCTGGTTAAACACCTCACGCTTTGGGGGTGTAAAAGAAAAAACATTTTAACTACCTAGATTAAAGTTACTAATCGCACTTAACTAGTCTTCCACTGGACATGCCCAGTCACCCGAATAGTCTTTAAGCTTGACTCATGATGAACAAACTCCCTCCTTTCAGTGGGGCGCCCATGCCCCACCAAGCTTTTCAATCAACACTTGTGTTCAAGGATGCTTTAAATACACACTGTAATTATAGCTGCAAACGTTTAACCTGTATAAACTGTACTACAGGTGCTATACTTTTTTGCTGCATACCCTTCATGGTCTTAGCTTAATGACTCTTTTTAATACTCTGTGTCGTGTGTATTATAAACCTCCTGTGTATAATTAGTGCTCTATGTAAATACTATGTAGGTGTGAATTCATTTTATACATATTGTTTACCCAATTATGATGTAACTGAGTATTCCTTTGTATGTATTGTTAGCCTCTCCTTTCCAGGTACATCTTGAAAATGAGCTTGCTCAACGATGTTCGCCTGGTTAAATAAAGATTTTGATTGATTGATTGTTTTGTTTTAATTGTTTTTATGGGTGTCTGGACTTGGGTCTGACAATCTGACATCAGCCTGAAGGTATAGTTTGGTAGAAGGCACTTAGAGTAGAAAACAAAGGTCCCCTCATGGCACTTTGGGGCAACTGGGTGGTGATTGGCACTTTGCACCAAGGGAAAAGGCAGCTTGCAGTGGTGACTGAGCCTTAAGTGGCTACTGAACTAGCCAACCCGAGGAGGACTTCAGAGCTGAGGAAAGAGTGAGAGGGGTAGTGTCAAAAGCCTTGGACAAATCATAGTGAAAGGGGATCCAGGAACATTTCATGATAATGCGTCCATAATAAGGAAGTATGTAGTGGGACCACCGGGAAAGTCTGGGAATCCCAGGGTTTTCCCTCAAGGGAGTCAACCAGACGGCCCTTGGGCCTGTTGTTGGTTTCCCGGAAGACATCACAGGAGATACTGGTGATGAGCAGGTCCAAAGTAGTACCCATGCAGATGAGCCGGCACCTAAAGAGGCAAGCAAGGCTCCAGCAAGAAGGAACTCTGCCAGAGAAAGTAGGAGCTTAGTCTCCTGCGTGGATGGAGTAATCTGAAGCTGTGGCACCTCCTCACAGCTACAGCTGTCTGGCTTCAGAGAAACCATGGCTTTTGAGGGTGTGCTAGCTGGCCAGCCCTGTAGTCACACACTGCTGTGTGTAGCTGCTAGCCTGGAATTGCCCGGCTTGTGCTAGGCTAGGGAGGAATTAGTGGGTGGCAGTGTAGACAGGCACCAACCTCCAAGTTATTTGCCCTGAATCCTGGAAGTATAACAGCAGTAAAGTGAAAACCTGAGAGTCGTGGCTAACACCTGCACAGTATTTCGTGATTTGTTTTTGATACCTGGTAAGATACACTAGGCATACATATGGCTATTTCAAGGCACAAGCTGGGTGAATTACGGACTATCAGCAGGAGAAATATACAGCAAACAGTATACATAAATTGAGAGCGATGTCGTCAGGGGTTACAGTTAATAGACATCATGAATAAGCAGCACTGCAGACAAAAAAAAAGTAGAGCCCGCAGTATTGCAGCCCGATAGTACAAGGGGAAAAGGCAAAGGCCACTAAACAAGAAACTAATACAGTGTAGGGTCACTGTTGGGGCAGCTGGAGGTGGGAGCCAAGCTAAGGTACTGCTGAGGAAGGAAGAATTAGAGGAGAGGGACCATCATGCTAATTGCCCTGTTTACTAAGGAAAGTGCAGGGAGAGTCGAGGCATAACAGCATCAGGTGTAGTCAGCTGCTCCATAAGGAGAGAGGAAATTGCTGAAGCGAGACAGGGTGACCATGCATCTTGACAAGTCATTCGGTTTGGAGACCAGCTCAGCTGAGATCAGCCCACTGTTGTGGTTGGGAGTTAGCATGGGACCCGGGCAATTGAGCTTTGCTCAGCTCTAACACAGCAGCTGAAATCCACCTTCATTCTGAAATAGGGGCTGGAATGTAACATAGCCCTGAAAGAGGAGTTGGAACCTCATCATCACTCTGACAAAGAAGCAAAATGTATTCTGTAGCTTTGAAAAAGGAGCAGGAACTGAATGATTCTAAAAGAGGAGGGATGGTTTGTGTTAACGTAGTCGAATGAACTGTGATTTTTGAATCTCATATGTGAACTTGTAGAGACTGTTATTCAGTAAAGGATGGGTATGCTGAAAGATATTTGGTATCTAAGGTCCTTTGCCTGCAGTGCACGGTGGGGTGCCATACCCCACCATAACTTGGGAGGAGCAAAGTAACAGCGTTTTGAAGGGATGCAATGGAACTTTTATGAGCCAGAAACAGCTTTAGACATGGGAGGTTCCCAGGGCCAGTCCCACCCCCATTCTAAGGGCTGGATTGTTGGGGGTTACACTCCTCCTACCACTCAACCATGTGGTCCTCTGGCTCTGCCCCCCTCACCCGCACTGCACTAAGATCAGTGTTGGGTAAGTTACTCTTTCTATCACTTTCTATTACTTTTGGAAACTTGTTTCAGAAAGCTCTGTGCAGGATGGAGAAGTACTGGAAAAAGTAATACACCTTACAGTAACAATTACTTATGTCTTTTTATACAAAAGAAATACGTAACTGTAACTGATTACATTTATTTGAAAGTGACTAGTAACTAACCTATTACTTTCAGATAAATGTAATCTGTTATAGTTAGTTATTATTTTTGTATAAAAAGAAATAAGAAACTATAACTGTAAGGTGTATTACTTTTTCTAGTACTTCTCCATCCTTGCTAGTGACTGCACAGAGCTTCCTGGAACAAGTTTCTAAACATAATGGAAAGCAATAGAAAAAAGTAACTTACCCAACACTGACTAAGATCTTTTCTCCTGCTGGAAGGAGCAGGTCTCCTCCTTCACAGCTCCTGCCAGTGAAACAGGATTCTGCTGAGACTTTCAGGATTTTCAGTGTGGTTTTTTTACTGCTTCAGTTTTCAACTCTTTCTTGTAACCTCACCATCAGTTTTTGTTCTGTTTTCACAGTTTTTTTGTTTGTTTGTTTTTTAACTTACTGTGCTTTTTGGAGCCTGGACGACTCCCCACCAGTCCTCACAACATGCTCACGGCTGCCGCAGCCACAACACTTGGGACCAGCCTCCACCTGCTGTCCCCAGGCAGGGCCTCTGGGCCCCCCCACCCCACTATCCCATTGGATGCCCTGGGTCAGCTATACGGTGCGGCGGTGAAACAGGGGTGTCATGTTAGCTCATCCGGCAGTTTGTTTATGTGGCACAGCTGTGGGCAGCGTGGTGTGCAATGACACTATGGCATAAGCACACCAAGCATCTGGGATGCCTCCTTTGACTATCTCAGTGTCTCTGGTGGCAGGAGGTCCTGTTGTCACCCAGGAGCCCGTGTACTGGAAGGTGGAGAGTGTGCAGGGGCCACTCAATCTACCCCCGCCAGCCCTCTAGCAGCCTGGGTCTGCCCCCGAACCCGGCTTACCAGTGTCATGAGTGGTAACTCTACTGCTGTATTGGTGGACTGGCCTGTTTTTGATCTGTACCATTGAACAGAAGAGGCCGAGGTTGAAGAGCTGCATGGGTGGACGTGCATGTACTACTTGGGCAGTAACCACGATGTGGCCAGGCCATGCACTCACAGGTACGTGAGGAGTACTGGCTGCCAGTGTTCCAGAACAAGCCAACTAACTGTCCACAGCTGCGGAGTTGGCAGTGCAGTTGCTGTGTCAAAGGATGGAGAAGCTGGCAAGGATGTTCCAGTTCTGGACCTTGTTTTGTGAACTGCACACACGTGTCATAAAGGCTATAAGGAACAACACTATTTAAGCTCCAGTTACCTTAATGACTTGACTGTGTGTAAATGTGGAGACAGGGGAGTGTGCTCTGCAGTGGTAACCACAGTTGTCAGTAGGGTTTGTGCTGATCTCTGTGGAAAGTGGCAGTCCATTAGACCAGTGTCAACAAAGGGATGTTGGATAAAACAAAAAGAGTTCTGGGCTGATTCTAATAAACAAACACTCAGTGACCTTGAAAACAACAGTGCTGTTGTTACAAATGATTTTGCATTAGTAATTAATTAGGGTGATTACATGTAGGTGACACTACACTGTGCTACACTACAGTTTACATGTCACATGAAGTACAAAATCTATTTAAAAAAAACCTTCAAATGTAGCTTCACGCCTCACTTTTTTATGTTCATATTGATAAAGGTAGTCAAGTGAAAATTATGTTTAATGTTTTATAACTGGTTTCATCTTCACTTTTTTTTTTTTTGCTTCTATTTTTTCCACTCTGGCCCCAGTTGGCCCCTTCCTTCCAGCTGTCTGCCAGCCCTGTCCCCTGACCTTCGGGCACTTACCTTCATATCCCCATGGCTTACCCTCCATGGCAGGGTGGTGGGAAGCCCCCAACTCGACCCACCAGGACCAGATCCAGTGTTTGGGTGGTGCCCTCTCGGGGGCGGCACCTGTGGTGGATGGCCATCATGCCGTTCGACTGGACTGCAATTTCTGCTTTTTTCCCTGCGGAGGGGAGTGTGCAGTGCCAACAATGGCTGTGCCGCGTGCACGTCCGCATGCAGCACGCCCGTCAGCTGCTCCACCTCCATGCCCCACTGTATAGGACTTGGCGTGCTAACACTTTGCCTCTGCTAGGTGTCAGGCAAATGCTCATCTCTGTTCCCCACCCTCCCTGGGAGAGGAGAATTGTCCTCCAGATGTTTGATCCTCTCCCACCCCGGCCAGCCCCCGATGACCTGCTCGCACCATGAACACGGGTCAGCGACATAGCAGGAGGTAAGGCATCGCTGCCTCAGTCCTCCACGCCACTGGGCCGGCTAGTTCACTTCTTTTTTTAAATAAAATACTGATTGCAGTTGTCAGTGATTGGCAATTAGAAATACACATTATAATTTAAAACATATTGATGTTGATTCTGCATGGAAATCTGCCTCGTTATGAACAAACATAAGTGAGAAATGAAATGTATTTTTAAAGCTTTTCTAGAATTCCCTATAGCACTGTTGTGGCTCCTATAAAATGGGTACTAAGAATCCTGCATCCGGATTGGCTGACATTTGTTCCTACCCATGGACTGAGACAGCAGAAGCAATGGGTATGGAAAAGTCCCGGTACTAATGTTGCTCAGTTACTGCAAATATCAGTGTGCAGATCCTGCATGTTGCAATCCCAGTTTCACTTTCATGCACACTACTACCTCACCAGTCCATTCAGTCACTAAACTAAAACACCTGAAGCAAAGTATTTCCAATTCCAATATGAAATTTACTGAGCTCTCTGCCCTTCTTAGTAAACTTCCGGCAAATGTAGCAACTAGCTCAGGGTCATGCAACCACATCCCCATCCCTTCCTGCACTTCTAGTTTCGCCACCCTCCCCATACCCCTTTTTCTACTTTAAGGCTGTTTCCCAAAGGAAACTTGTAAGCTCCTAAGGACTCCCCTAACCGTGCAGCCCCGGCTCAGGTGGCCTTTCCCTATCATGCTAAAACTAGTCTCCCTGCAGTTTCTAAACCTCTTACTTTCATCTTCAACCTGGTCCTTTCCACCTTGTCTGTGCCTGACCCCTGGAAATCAGCTAATGTAGTACCCATTTTTAAAGCCAGTAACCCTCGCTCCTCCGACAATTAGCGACCAATATCAATACTACCTCACCTTAGTAAGCTTCTTGAGAAGGTCGTCAGTCATCAATTGTCTGAACATCTCGGGAAATACAACCTGCTGTGCAACCAGCAGCATGGTTTTCGCAAAAACCACAGCACCACGACAGCCCTTGCTCTGTTCACTGATCGTGTCCTCTCTAACATGGACCGTGGTAACGTAGCTGGTGCCGTCTTCGTTGACTTGTCCAAAGCATCTGATATGGTAAACCATGCTCTCCTTTTGTCCAAATTACCCCTGCTTGGCTGCTCCCCCGAGATCACAAAATGGTTTCGGAGCTACCTCTCGGACAGTTCCCAAACTGTGCGCATTGGCTCCGCCACATCCCCTGCCCTATCTGTCAATATGGGTGTCCCCCAGGGCTGGCTCCATTCTAGTACCCCTTCTCTTTTCTATCTTTATAAATACCCTCCCCTCCAACAGCCTTAACTGCAACTCCATCCTCTATGTGGATGATCTTGTCCTGTTCCATAGTGGAAAATCACTCCCTAATATGTTCACTGTCCTCACACATAACTATTGCTCTGCCCATAGGTGGTTCACATCCAATCTGCTGTTGGTTAATGAGAAAAAAAAACAAAGGTTATGCTGTTTGGGTCCAAACCCTACCTTGCTAAGGCACAAAAGGCTAACTCCTCCTTATATGTTTTTTTCTCCGGATGACCCTGCCCTGGAGAATGTCTCCTGCTTTAAATACCTGGGGGTAACGCTGGACTTTTCCCTCTCCTTTGCTGAACACATTAACCTGGTTGTCCGTAGAGCGAATCTGAAACTTGGGGTGGCCTGTCGAATCAAACACTGCTTATCTAAGGAGGCCCGCCTGGCTATCGCTGTTGGTAATCTCCCTCCTATCCTTGGCCACCACACGCCCATATACTCGCGTGTATCTGCTGCCCTGCAAGCCCGACTCACATCTATCTACAACAGTGTCTGCTGATTTGCCTTGTTTGCCCCTTTCGCTACCCACCACTGTGACCTCTACAGGTCCCGCGGCTGGCTACTGCTCAGAGCTCGCTTTGACTTCTCCCTTGGCTGCATCGTCGACAGCACCCTCAGGACTGGGGAAGTGTCTCCTCTCTCCTCCCTCAAAAAACTAGACATTCTACTAGGACTCTTCATTCTTCAGCTGCCCCCGGCCCCGGAAGTCCCTAGGGCTGCTACCAGTATGGATAGTTAAGCTCTATCAGTTGACGCTCCCTCCCTGTGGAACAAGCTACCCTCATCTCTTAGATCAGCCTCCTCTCACCTTATTTTCAAATCTAGTTTCAAAACCTGGCTCCCGGGGGATTTTCGATGTAACCATTTTCCCAGGTAGCACCACCCCTCCCTGTCAGCCACACCTCTCGTTTCTCTCCCCCTGCATCTATGCTTCAGTCGCTGCCAGACCAATTGGGCGGTCAAGTTGCATTAATGTGGGAAATCTCTCTTGCCACCAATGCCTCTTGACCATTTCCCTTGGTTTTTTGTTTCCATGAACCTGTATACTCTACCTAATGATGTAATTTGCCAAGTGGATGTTCATCCAAATTTGTCACTGTACTGTACCACCTGTACTTCTTGCTATTTTATTTATACCATGCACTTGTATAGTTTATAATTCCAATATTGTATGTACTGTTTCTTTACAAATCCTTGTGCATTGCTGTGTAGGTAACTTTTATTTAGGTTTGCATTTGTCAAGTTTGCTTATCTCTTATTTCTCAACCAGTATTTCCTGTACTATACTAACTGTATTCTTTGCATGTAAGTTACGCTCATATATGTAGGTGTGTTATGCTTTCCATGTCCTTGCTGTGCCACTCCTGTGGCCCGGGTTGTGCTTGAAAATGGTCCTTTGGAGCAGTGTACCTACCCGGTAACCAAAGTAATAAATAAATAAATTTCAAATCCACAAATTAAAACAATATTATGGGTTATTTTAATTTAAAGAAAAAAACTGAACAAAACTGAAAAGGGAAGGGATGACTTCAGTTGACAGTTTACACAGAAAGCACACACATATACACACACACACACCATTATGACTCTAACAGTGCAACTCAGGCTAGCACCCTGTAGTTACACAGCCCATCTGCAGAGGGACTGTTTCACACAAAACTAATGATTTGTAAACATCTCCTCAGCTTTTAGTTTTAATTTTCTCACATTCTTAACACAAACACCATTTTATAAACAGAATAAAACATGCCGGGGTATTTGTGCTTTTTAGTTCATGCCGTATGTGGTGTGTTGGGCTTCATAAATCGCATAACCAAAGGCCTTGTTGACCAGCTGTTTAATTACACTACCTTGACATGACTTAAGTTAGCATTGGGTTAGATTAGTGTCAACCAATCACACCCAATGCACAAATGCTCTTGGTTCTGTGCAAAATGTATACAGAATATGTTTTGCAGCCAGCGCTCCAAAGTGCACGCAAGAAATAAGTAACAACATGGTAAGCACTGAAGGATTTCAAAGAATGCCCCAGGTGACTGAGGCAGGAGATCGAAGGTCAGGTGTCCTTACATCCTGGGAAGTGCTATCATATCCTTTAAAGGAACACACCAGAAAGCCCAAACTGTGTAACAGATGCTGCAGAAACATTAGGGCTTTCAGCGTTACATTAAATCTTTTATTTACCTGCTGCATCTGTGTTTTACGTTTAAAGAACCGCACCATCCATTATGCCTGCAGAGCAGCCCGTGGCCATCTCCCACACCCATGGCACCTTCCAGCGCATGGGTTATGTGGCAGAGTTAGTAGCCCTCATTAGCATAGCCTATGCGCCTGAAGCTTCCTGGGATACACAAGATGGCCATGAGTGGCTCTGCAGACATTATGGATAATGTGTGTTTTTTTTTTTTTTTTACAGTAAAACACAAATGCAGCAGGTAAAAAAAAAAAAATTAATGCTAAAGCCCTAATCAGGCATTTCTGCAGCAACTCGCACTTTCTGGTGCATTCCTTTAATGTACACCCTGAAGCAGCTTATATTACTTATAAAATGACTCCTTGCCCTTATGTTTTGTACAAAAAGAGAAACATTTTTGATATAATATTTTTTACTTAAAATAATTTGAATACATTTTAAATGGCAAGATGATATACATGAAGTGGTCCCTATTTTGTAGGTAATGAGGCCTTGTTGTCTTGGTGATAATAGTCGGTACCTGATGTGCATAGCTTGCTTTATAATGTAAGGGAAGGTGATGAAATTTCAGGATTTTTCCTTGCTGTTTTATAAACATCATTATAAATTGACTTCAGAATTTTTCAGAATCCTAGCACCTTATTTGATCGAAACACATCCCCTGACCATTCACTTGATTCCGAGTAAATGCATGGTTTGTCTCCAGTTTAACATAATCTACCTAGCAACAGCCTAACTACACAAAAATAAAACCTTTTTCTATTAAAAAAAATAAATAAATAAAATTCCATTTTATAAGTGAAGTCAGCTTATTTCAGGACATGCATTTCTTGAGAATTAATACACTTACTGGGAGCATTGAAGCTCACCTGGGGGTGTGCATTATTTCTCGAGACATGCACGCCCTGTTGTGTATTATTGTTTACTTATCTAACAAATATTGCTATCTACATACTTTTCCCTGCAGCAAGTCACACTAGCACCCATGGAACGTCTGTGTTGAAAAGAATAGTTATTTAATGTACACCAACAAATATTAAGCTGGCATTCTCAAATGAAAGCCCACTAGCGAACTGTTAAACCAGCAGATTTTCTGCCCAAGTATACTTGCAGCCATTCTTAGCCAGTTTCCTTAAGTGTATACAGTAGACAACACTCTGACATAATTGCTTATGTAGATAATGTGATACATGAAAAAGCAACTGTATGTATTGCATTTGTGAAATATGTACATGCTTTAAAAGGAGGGCTGTTGGCAGGATTTTCATTTTTAGGGTCCTGGACTCCCTAAGAAAGCACTGGGTTCCAGGGACAAATTTGAGAGTCCAGGAGTGTGCATGTGTGGCAGAAAGTACCGAACAGCAGGAAAACATTACTGCAATTCAGCACCTTTTATCGCACGTGGGAAAAGTAAATGTAATTGTGGGGCAAGGAAGTACTTGCAATTGTGGTGCCAGAAAGTACCGAACTGTGAAAACATTTTCTGTTATTTAGCATTTTGTCCCACCCCCAAAAGGTCCATGTTCATTAAATAAACTAAAGCAACTTGCATTCAGAAGTCCATCCCTGTTACCGCTTACCGGTGCAGTGGCAGGGCATTCGCTCGCAATGCCAACATCCCCGGTTTGGGAACAGATCCAGGAGTCAGAGGGCTGGCCAGGTGAAGAAGGACTGAGTATCCGAAGGATGGTTTTCCTTCTCTGGGGGTGGGTCAGTGTCCAGCCACTTAATGACCCCTGGCGGGGGCTGGGGGTTCCAACCTGTGGATGTCATTGCACATCCCACCTCCAGGGGTATACAGCACCCAAAAAAAGCCGGTCCCCAATGTATGATGCCCTGCCTGCCACCGTTCCCACTGCCACATTATCTGCTGGGGGGCAAGCCTGGATATAGGGGATGGTGTGTGAGGCAGTGGCTGAGCTCCTCCTAGGAATTGGGGCCGTACCAAAATAAAATTAAAAAGAAGCCCGTCCCTGTCATTATTTCCATCATGGCAGCCACCACAACCCCCCAATACTTAGATACAGCCACCCAGTTACCTTCTGGCACCAACTGCTCTCATCTTCCCTGGGTCATACTGTCATAAGAAAGGCTGGTAGCTTGAAAATTAGTGACATTTTAATGAAAAAAATTACCAGCGTTCAGAAGCCCATTCCTGCCATCAGTTCCATTGTTACCACCCAGCTGCATAATCCCACCCCCCCCGTACTTGTATACCTCCACACAGATTGGAAAAAAAAAACCCTGCTCTTGGTCAGTTTGCAGACTTTGGGACTATTTTTACCCCACTTCTGTTTTCTTGTACTCATAGCTTTAATATTGTTTCTTCAAACATGTCACTAACCAGCAACCTACCACTCGTCCTCATGACCACATACAGTAAGTAACAGCTGTTACATCCCACCTGAAATGTGTTTTTAAAGTTGTTTAAAAGGTACCACGTACGCGGTTGTAATGGATTATGGCGATTAGTGACGTTTTGGTGAAAAAATGTTAAATAAATGTTAAATGTATGAGTAAAAGAAAACTGAGGTTAAAAAAAAAAATATATGTCCATGCTCATGCAGTTTGCGTTTTTTCAGACTTAGTTTTTTTTTTTTCTTAAAAACCGTGAAACAGACAAGTCAGAAATAAACAAACTGTGCATGTGCACAGACTAAGGTTTTTTTTCCCCACCTCAATTTAAAACACGCGACAGGTCATGCCGGATGAGACTGCTGCTTCACCTACGGCTCACAGGGCAGTGTGCATAGGAAGCTACAGGTCCTGTTACATACTTCACACATGGCCTGAAGATAGCTACTGGCACAGGCTACTGTCTGTCTCAAAACGTTGGAAAATTCTTTGCATAAAACTATGTCAATGCACAGGTTAGAGTGGCAGCACAAAGCATAAACAATTAGGGTAATGCAGTTTTAAGGTAAAAAGTCCATTAAGCCTTGTTGAATAGTTCTGTGGCATTGTGTTTCTGAGGGTTTGAACAGTCACACAGTGCAGCTTTGGTTTTTGCCCTAACTATGGCACCCTATCACCAGCAGTTGGCATTGGACTGTTTTTTTCAGCCTGGACAGACAGTGCTGAAGTTAGAGCAACACCAGCACTGCGTAGCATGATCATTCAAACCACAAGAAATGCTATGCACCAATTTAACAAGGTTCCGTGAACTTTCTTATATGGGGCCCACCATGACCCAAACCCAGAAGACCACATAAGGGCTGGTTCGATTTTTCCCTGGGGTAAGATACAAAGGAGGCACTGATGAGTCCCAGGGTAGTCCGAAACATGTGTCTGTGTCTTTTGTTCTCAGCCTTTGCAGCTTATGTGAGGGTCCTTTTGGCACCCTGCATTCCTGCTTAAAGCGGAACCAGCCTATGTAATATGTTAAAGGGCACACAGACAGAAAGTAAGGAGAGAGAGAAAAAAAAACAGAGGAAAGGGTAAGGATTGCAAACAGTTAAGGGGTCAGAAATAAGATATGATTGGAGTGGTGCAGTGCAGTGGCTGTGGAGCAGCAGTCTTCCGGGAGACGTTCTGGAGGATGCGGTGTTGTCCCACCTGCAGGCACCTCTCTGGGCTGATGGAGGAGGTTGCTCATCTCCAGGCTGAGTTGGCCAGGATTTGTGGGACCTCCTGTTCCATCCAGGGACCACCAGTGCCACTGCTGTTGCCTCAGAGGTTGCCAAGAAAGAGGAACAGTTGGACCACAGTGGGCTCAGGGAGGGTGAGGGTGGTGGAACAGAGGCGCATCCCTCCAGTTGTACCTCTCCACAATTCCTATGCCATTCTGGCAAAGTGTGGTTCCTCTATGGAGGCACCCGCAGTGGAGACCAAGGAGGATGCTGGGAACCTTCACAAAGGAGACCCACAGGAGGGTGGCAGGGGACCCTGCAGGGGAAGGAAACAACTCCTGGTGGGGGACTCCATTGTTAGAAAGGTAGAACTGGGGGAGGAAGGGGAGAGGGAGGTAAGGTGCCTGCCTGGCGCCATGGCTTGGAGGGACAGGGAGCGAATCCTCAGGATTGCCGGAGCAGCTGCACAGGGGAGGGAGCTGGATGTCATTGTCCACCTAGGGACAAATGACCTGGCTAAGAAAGGGATTAGAGAAGTGCAGGAAGAGTTTATGGAATTGGGGAGGGGCCTTAGTCAAGTAACATGCACGGTAATCTTCTCGCAGGTGCTGCCCATCTATGGCATAGGAGAGGCTAGGGTGTTCCGCACCATGGGATTCAATCAGTGGTTGAAAAACTGGTGTGGAGCTCAGGGATTCAGCTTCATTGGGGACTTTGGGTCCACCTGGAGTGATGCAAGCCTATACTGGCATGATGGGCTGCATCTGTCCAGGAGGGGAACCAGGATCCTAGGTGAAAGGCTTAAATGCTTCATTGGCAAGCATTTAAACTAGCTAAGGGGGGAGGCACTGGAAAGGAGCAGGAAATCTGGCCCCTCCCAAATAATCACGGTAGTAAGTGCGGCAAACACCAACATAGAGGTGTCGATAGGGAGAAGGGCAGGGTAAATGGAGAAAGTGACAAAGGCAGGAGGACAGGGATGGGGCAAAGGGAGTAAGGCCATCAGGAAATGGAGGTAATGAGTACCAATGCCGTAGTCTGGGCAACAAGCTCCCTGAGCTGGTGGCCTTGATGGAGAGGGATGCCTGGATATCGTAGCAGTCACAGAAACATGGTACACAGAGAACCATGACTGGGATGTTAACATACCAGGGTACATAACCTACAGGAGAGACAGGCAGGGGAGAAGAGGGGGAGGAGTAGCTCTCTATGTAAAGGAAGGGATAAAAGCAACTGAACAAAAGAGTAAACAGGGAGGAGAGGAGGCACTGTGGGTAACCTTGGAGACTGGAAAGGGCACCACAGTCCGCACAGGGGTTGTGTACAGACCCCCATGTCAGGGGGAAGGAATGGACAAGGATATGATAGAAGGCATTCTTAGAATGGCAGAGAAAGGGGAGATACTGTTGATGGGAGACCTGAATATGCCAGCTGTTAACTGGAGCACATTTGCTGCAGCCACATCCAAGAGCAGGGCCATTCTTGATGCCCTACAGGTGGCAGGACTCAGACAGCTAGTTTCGGAACCCACTCGTGAGGGAGCAATCTTAGACCTCGTACTGTCAAACGGGGGCAGTGAGAGGAGCTCAGATCTAGAAGTGGGTGCCATCTGGGGACAAGTGACCATCAAACAATGTGGCTCACGTTAAACTCAGCTACAGAGTCAAACCATACAAAAGTGAGGGTACTGGACTTCTGAAGGGCTGACTTTGGCAAGATGGGAGAGTGCCTCAGAAAAGCACTAGCAAACAGGCTAGAAGGAGGTGTGGAGCAACAATGGGGAATCATCAAAGCTGCCATCACAGAGGCAACAAGCCTTTGTGTGAAACAAATAAACAAATCAAACGAAAGAAAAAGCCACTATGGTTCTCAAAAGAGGTGGCTGTGAAAGTCAGGAAGAAAAGATAGCATTCTGGAAGTATAAGGAAACACAGAAGGAGCAGGACAGAGACTGTACCAGTTAAGGCAGAAGGAAGCAGGGAGGAAGTCAGAATAGCAAAGGCCCAAACTGGAAAGATAGCCAACTCAGTTAGAAGGGGATAAAACCTTTATAGGTACATCAGCGAGCTGAGAAAGACAAAGGGAGTGATAGTGAGGCTGAATAGAATGAACGGTGGGTGGGCAGAGGGGACAGTGAAAAGCAGGATACTAAACAAATATTTCTGCTCAGTATTCACAAAAGAGGAGGGAAGTGCCTAATCCAATTAACAGAAGCACTCTTGATAGGGGGTCGATCCCAGTCCTTTCACAGAAGAAAGGGTTCTGCAAGAACTCCTAAAACTGAAGGTGGACAAAGCAATGGGTCCTGATGGAATTCACCCCAGAATTCTAAAAAGAATTAAGGAGGAACTAGTGAAACCACTGGCTACTCTTTTTAATAAATCATGGGAGGATGGTGTGGTACCCGAGGACTGGAGGAAGGCGGATGTGATTCTCCTTCACAAAAGTGGGACCAAGACAGAGGCAGGAAACTACAGACCTGTCAGTCTGACCTCTGTGGTAGGGAAAGTGATGAAGTCACTTCTGAAGGAAAGAATAGTTGAGTACCTAGAGGCCAGTGGAGCACAAGAACCAAGGCAGCATGGGTTCACAGCGGGAAGGTCATGTCAGACGAATCTAAGATTTCTTTGACTGGGTGACCAAAGTAGTAGACCAGGGAGGGCTGTGGACATGGCCTACCTAGACTTTAAGGCATTTGACACAGTCCCACACAAAAGATTAATAGTCAAATTAACCAGCCTGGGAGTGGGTCCCAGGGTGGTAGTCTGGGTAAAACATTGGCTGGACAACAGGACACAGAAGGTAATTGTAATGAAGTCCACTCTGAAGAAAGAGTGGTTACTAGTGGGTACCGAGGGTTCAGTATTGGGTCCAGTCCTTTTAATGTCTTCATCAGTGACATTGCAGAGGGACTGGAAGGAAAATATGCCTTTTGCAGATGACACAAAGATCTGCAACAGGGTTGATACACAAGGAGGTGTGGAAAGGATGAAAAGGGACTTGGCAAGGTTGGAGGAATGGTCAGAAGTATGGCAGCTAGGATTCAATGCAAAGAAGTGCAAAATAATGCACCTGGGAAACAAGAACCCAGGGGAAGAATACACAATGGGTGGGGAGGTAGTAACAACAACAAAAAAGGAAAGGGACCTGGGGGTAATCATATCAGATGACTTTAAGGTTAGCAAGCAATGTGAGAAGGCAGTAGGGAGGGCTGGGGGTATACTGGGATGTATAGGGAGAGGCATCAGTAGCAGAAAACAGGAAGTTGTTATCCCTCTGTACAAACAGTTGGTGAGACCCCATCTGGAGTACTGCATCCAGTTCTGAGACCCCATCTCCATAAGGACATAGACAGGATAGAGGCAGTCCAGAGGAGGGCAACTAAAATGGTGCAGGGTCTGCAAGAGAAGCCGTATGAGGAGAGAGACTAAAGGAGCTTAATATGTATACCCTTGAGGAAAGAAGGGAGAGAGGGGACATGATAGAAACTTTTAAGTACCTCAGTGGAATCAACAAAGTCCAAGAGGGTAGCATCTTTCAGAAAAAGAGACGTGCAAGAACAAGGGGACACAATTTAAAGATAGAAGGAAGGCGGTTCAGGGGCAATGTGAGGAAGTATTATTTCACAGAGAGGGTAGTGGATGAATGGAACAGCCTTCCTGAGGAGGTTGTGGGGTCTAAAACTGTGGGAGAATTCGAGAATGTATGGGACAGACATAAGGCAATTCTTGTGGGGGGTAGGAAGAAATAGGCTGTTGGTTAACTAGGATCCGCTGCCTATCCTGTAGGTAGGGAAATGGGCAGACTAGATGGGTCAAGCAGTCCTTATCTGCCGTCAAAATCTATGTTTCTCTGTTTCTATCTATGTTCATGGTGATTTGCATATTTATCCCATGATGCTTTGCACTATAGGGATATGTGTGATTTGTGTATTTCTTTTTTACCTTAATGTTGCTTAATTTGTATTAATGTCCGAAAATTGGTCAAAATACAGGACCTGGGAAGTATTCTAACTTCCCACTGTGGCCCAGTGGAAGTTTTTGACGTCTGACAAAATGAAATGAACTGAATCCGATTCCAACCCTCACACTAAAGTGAGGGTTTGTCTCCCATCCTCCTTTAGGTGAGGCTGTCTCAGGTGAGTTGGCATAGGTGGTGTGAATTGCCCGAGTTTGCATCTCGTGGATATTGGGAAACAGATGTCATGCACATGCCTTGGTTTTCTTGACAACATCAATTCTTGTAAGGAAAGCAAGTTCAGTTCCCTTAACTTTTGTGAGGGTTGGCTTCATGAACTGGTTATAAAAATAAACCATTGCTGAAGAACTCCGTCTCTTCATAGTCTAGTTACGTTCAGACCATTTTTTATTTGCTTGTTGGCAGTGTTTAATGCTTGTAATTTTTAACATGAATGTGATGGGGGAAAGAGGGAGACCAAAGCACATACTCAAATAAACTAGAATTAAGTCTGTTTTCATTAAAGGGCCAGAACTGAACTCATTTTTAAACCCAAGGCAATAAGTCACTGTTATACAAGGGTTTCCTGTGGTGAAATATTGGCAGTGGTACACCATTATAGTTTGGTCCAAAATGTCCACTAAAATGTAGCCATAACAAAATTTGACATTCGTAGCATTGTAAATCATTTTCACACAAGCACACTTTTAAATCCAACTTTTATTCAGCGCATAATGTTGAAGAGGCAGTGTTTGATTTATTTAAAATATTGGATTTTTCCTTAATTAATGTAGCATCTATAATTAAGTAATAATGCGTGATAGCATGATTTGTTGTGGATATCACTCTTTGGATTCATGGTGAGGCATGAGGTGCAGCTGAGTGCCTCTAACCAACTGAAAAGTGACAATATGTGTAACAAATCACACCCCCGGAGTGCCTTATAGTGATTAAATAATTCATAACTTAAAAAATTAAAACTGAAAAATATGTTTTTAGATGTTTAACTTATTTTACATGGTAAATATTTTTAGGTTTTGTTTTTATTGACTGAGAATTGAAGTTAGACAGTAGTGTCTACACACCCTGGCAGTACAGCGTCACCTGTTGTACTGCACTTTCGTACCAGCATTTAGAGTATGAGTCCAATTCCAGTGTGGGACTAGAATCCATGACCTTCTGGCCCAAAGGCAGATGTGCTACCAACTGAGCCATGCTATTAACCAATAGAGAAATATATTCTCCCTATACGGTGAGCAGATGCATTTGCTTGTTCTTTTTCATCCCCTTTTTTCATGTGTCCCCTGCCCCAGTGATCAGTGCTATAATGTATGGGGAGCCCTTATTATTAACTGACATCAAGCAGATTACAGCCTTATAATGTATGTTAGAACACTGTTAACCTTGGGAAATCATCATTTCCTAAGGTTGTTAACCTATCGATGTGAAGTAGATATGTTGTTAACCTATCGATCCTACGTCACATCGATAGGTTAACAACAGCGAGTGGTCTGTGCATGTGCGCGCTTTTTTCCAACGGGGAACCGACTGAAGGGAAACCCACGGGAAGGACTGAAGGGCCGAGCGGTGACTTTTAAAACGTAAGCCATTTAATTTTGATAGTGGGACCATACCACTATAAAATAGTGTATAGTCCTCTATCGGCAACGGTCAATTTTAACCGTCTCGAGGTTGTTATATGCGTAAACCTCTCGAAGCTCGCTCTTGAGGTTTACATGGTCGCTCTGGCAACCTCCTCGACTGTTAACTGACCGGTTAACGATAGAGGACCATACATTATCCTCTATGTTATGCCATTGTTATGACATCACTCTGTTGTTAACCCTTCTTGAGTATGTCATATCAAAGGTATAACAAAACGAAATGCTCACAACAATCAATGTTCTAACAAAACAGAATGCTCATAACAATCAATATTCTGTAAAGTAATTCAGTAAAGTAGTTCAGTCTGGGATTACACATTCTTGGTAGCCCATACACTATAAAATATATGATCTTTGGTTAACAACCGCGCTGAAAACACTTCTTGAGGTTGCCATGACATCTGAAACCTCTCAAGCTGTGCTCTCGAGGTTTACAATGATGTCATGGCAACCTTTCATGGTGTTTACAGCATGGTTATTAACCAAAGACCATACATTATCCTCTATGTTATGGCTGCATTCCTCCTGTTCCCAAGATATTAGAGGACTGATTTCCTTTATATTTCTCGCTAGTGCAGCCCTGTAATCAGGGTGTATGTGCACCAGTACCAGGTACCTCCAGCACTGTGTGGGAAGCAGCTCATTTTTTAGACACTTTTGGCCTGCAGCCAGCTTCAGCATGGGGTTGCAAGAATTGTACACAAATCTAGGCAATATAGCCTAGAGGGTTAAAGCACTGAGCTATGAACCTGTAGCTCAAGCAGACCTGGGTTTGAAACCCACAACTGCCACTTTCATACTGTGTGACCCTGAGCAAGTCACTCAACCTCCCAGGGCTCCAGGTACACACCTGAAAATGAGCTTTGGCTCAGTGTGCCATTCCAGGCCAAACATTCTTTTAAAATAAAAAAATAAAATAAAAAACTACCCTTCCAAGTAACAGTGTTATGTGCTGCTGCTGTGCCATCGATTTGACACCTCAAAATGTGTTTAAAATACTGTTCGTCAAAACTAGATCCCATTCTGCTATATTGAAAGTTCATAAAAGAGTAGGAAAACACAGGTTGCATTTATGATTAATATATGAAGATGAATGGACTATCAGATGGGATTCCATCTGTTACGGAGCTGTAACTCTATCAAGGGATAGTAGTGACTTCATAAACCTTGAGAGTGAAGCTCTGGAGGTTTATTACCTCATCACTATTCCAAGATAGAGTTGTGGCTGTGTAACAGATTGACATTCATCTGTTGTTTTTTGTAATACTTGATAAAAACTCAGTGACCATATCGAGTCTAACCCCACTCTCGCTCCAGCCTGCTCACACATTACCATCTCTCTGACTTGTCAGCCAGCACGCACAGTAGCCACTGTCAGACTCACCAGCCTCGCACAGCATCCTTCCCAACTCACACATTTGTGCAGCACAGCTTGCACACTCACACAGTACTCGGCACACACACTTGGACACACTTGTCATACCAAATTGCTCTTCTTAGTCCTTTTCAGGGGGGTGATTTCCGGACTCAGAGATTTCTTTTAGAGCTCGAGCATGAGTCACACAGGGTTTTAAAATCATAATACCATCGATCTGACTTCAGATAGAAGGTATTTTTACTTTGTAATATCAGAATGATAGTATTACGGGGTTGTTAGTTGGCTGATTTATCATGGCAAAAAACCAACCATGCATTGCTATATAGTACATTCTCAGTTTGAAAGCTAACCATAGCAGTGCTTTGCAAGGTTTTGCTTTGCTTTTATGGAAGCGGCTGCCAACTGAAACAAGAGGTGACAGATTGGGAACTGGGGTCTCCTGCACAGCAGAGAGAAATTCATTGGATCACTTTAGTAAGGACACACACTCTGTTAGTGAATCTCAAGCCGTCTCTGAAAACAGCAGAGTTAACACAGTTTTTAAACAACACAGAGCAAGTTGTCAGCTAAAAGGAATATAGATATTAATTATTCCTTGTGTGTCAGCATGACTGCATTCTTCCTGCTCTGTACAATAAATTTTTTTTAAACTGTTGTTCTTAATCCTGCCCTGTTCTCATACCCGCAGTTACATTTGTAAGGTAGCTGGACTAGTGTGTGTCTACTGGGACATCTAAATTGTTTGTTTGTTTACCAATTCATTTATTGTTTTATTTAATGTTTTATTTGAAGTTTGTTGACCAGGGAAAAAAAAAAACAGAGCGGTCTCAGCAGAAAACAGCATCCGCCGTCTATAGGGTGAGCACGACAAGGAAAGCTAAACAGTGCAAGGGGAGCTGTAGTTTGATCAATTGAGAAAAAATATTTGATTAATTTTAAACTAATCATAGAATCTTGACAGCAGAAAAAGGCCCCATCAGTCCATCTAGTCTGCCCCTTCCCCCCTTACTCATCCCTCCCCCGCTTCTCAGCCCCATGTGTCTGTCCCATGCCCTCTTGAATCCCTCCACCACCTCCTCTGGTAGTCAGTTCCAGGCCTCCATCACCCTCTCCGTGAAGAATCGCCCCCTCACATTGCCTCTGTATCTTCCTCCCCCCTGCAGTCTTAGGCTATGCCCTCTAGTTCCTAGCCCCCTCCTTCCTTTTAAGTAAACGACCCTCCTTCACTTTGCTGATCCCCTTCACACACTTAAAGGTTTCTATCACGTCCCCCCTCTCCCTTCTAGTCTCCAGTGTCCACTGATCCAATTCCTTACACCTCTGCTCGTATGCCTTCCCTTGCATACCCTGCACACCCTGCACCATCCCGGTTGCCCTTCTCTGAACTCTATCTATCCTGTCTATGTCCTTTCGCAGGTGTGGTCTCCAGAACTGGACTCTGTACTCCAGGTGCAGCCTCACCATGGCTTTGTAGAGGGGCATCAGTACCTCCCTCCTTCTGATGGTACTGCCCCTGCTGATGCATGCCAACATTCTATTAGCCTTCCCACCCACACTGCTACATTGGTTACCTACCTTAAGGTTGCTTGATACTATAATCCCCAGATCCCTCTCCTTCTCCGTTACTTTAACAACCTCCCCTCCTAGGGTGTATCCTGCTCACGGGCTTCTATGCCCCAAGTGCATCACAGTACACTTTGTAGCATTGAATTTTAGTTGCCAAGTCTCTGACCATCCCTCGAGAATCTGCAGGTCCTGCCTCATGTACTCCACCCCCCTGGGGTGTCCACTCTATTGCAGATTTTTGTATCATCAGCAAACAGACACACCCTCCCCCTTAGCCCCTCCGCTATACCACTGATGTAAATATTAACAAGCATTTGTCAGTGCCGAATGTTGTCTTGCCAGCGTTGGCATTAGTAGTGCAGGAGTTAGAGAGATGCATAATAGGAATGGCAGTAAAGTATGGAACTGATGTCAACCCCACCCCACCCTGCAGAGACTGACAGGCACTGAGTTGTGCCTTTGGGTCATCGGCCATAATGCTCATGCCATTTCATCTCACCCTACCCTGCAGACTCTGACAAGTGTTGCGTTGTGCCTTGAGGTCATCGGACCTTACGCTCACCCCATTCCGTAAGGAAATACATTGAGATGGGTGCAGTATAGGAGAATGGGGTGAACTTTGGGGCCGAAGAGTCCAAGGCACACCTTGATGCCTGTCACTGGCTGCAGGGTGGGGGTGGGGTGGAATGGCCTGAGCGTTACAGCTGACAGTCCAGAGGCACGCCCCTGACACCTGTCAGTCTCTACAGGCTTGGACGTTATAGTTAGAAACCCTAATGCCCCGGGCGTTTGTTGATATTTGCACTCCAGATTTTCAACATGGGCTTTTTGTGACCCCACCTCATGAAAGCATTTTGGACCTCCGCTCATGAATAGTGTCACTATGATTTTTTTTAATCTGTCCCAAACATTGATTTCCCACAGCATCTGCACCATTGTGTGCCAGATGTGCGAAAACACATTTCGGGCAGGATATGAAAAATGACAGCTGTACAGTTCATAAGGAGGTATGAAAAAATGGCAATCTTGAAAATCTGGAGTGAAAATATAAAACTTTCTTAAAGTTACGAGCATGCTTGGAAACTGTGCAATGCATACTCGTAACACAGTTGTGTTTTGAAATTTTTTCACCAAATTTGCAACATAGGCATCTTGGGAGCACACTTCTTGAACAATGACACTGTCATTTCGTTAATCGGTCCCAAAAGGCGATTCCGCGCAGTGACCAAGAAATCACCTTTTGGGACTGAATAACAAAATGACAGTGACTGAGTTCCTGAGGTGGGGTCCCAAGAACCCCGTATTGAAAATTTGAGCCAAAAGTTGCAAAATGGCCAAGATATCCACCAAGTTGACCCCTCTCATTGATGCCATTATACAGCTTACAGTGATTTTCTTTAACTGGCGGTCGGCACCCCCTCGGCAAACAAATAAACCTTGGGGGACTTTATGCCAGTGGAGATTGGGCTCCCCCATCGGCAAACAAACTGGAGAGGGATCATGCCAACAAGGGGATTGGGCACCCCCATCAGCAAACAAACTGGGGAAGGGGCATGCCAACAGGGGGATTGGGGACCCCTAAAGTCGGCTTGCTGGGGATTGTGAGAGGCGGATGGCCGACAGCCACCACCATGTTTACTGAAATGTTACACCAGGCAAAGCACACCCTGCAGTGATGGGTCACGCCCTCATTGCTGTGGTGAAATTGTTTCAAGTTGGTGGCATGCTTTTGCAGTGCTGTCATAGACAGCGTGCTGTTTCGTTGCTGCCACAGAGCCCAGCCCGAAAAAGCAGTAGCGCCATTGGCCACAACACGACTGCACCTCCAAAACCTGCTACTCCACACCAAGCTACCACAATATGTTGTTTGCGCTGAGCACGCAAGATAACATAAAAAGGAGAGGTCCCAGTACTGACCCCTGGGGCACCCCATTTGTCACCCCCCATCCTGGAGTACACCCCATTTACCACCACTCTCTGGCTTCTGCCTGCCAGCCAGTTATCCACCCACCTGGTTATTTTCCCACCCACCCCTATACTTTCCAGCTTACTTACCAACCTTCTTTGAGGAACAGTGTCAAAGGCCTTGCTGAAGTCCAGATAGGCTACGTCCACTGCCCCTCCCTGGTCAGCCACCTGCGTCACACAATCTAAGAACTCAATCGAGTTCGTGTGGCATGACTTTCCTTTCGTGAAGCCGTGCTTCCTGTCATCCTGCAATCCACTATCGGGCAGGTAATTCACCACCCTCTCCTTTATTGGTGCCTGCATGACCTTTCCCACCACTGAGGTGAGGCTGACTGGGCAATCGTTTTCTGTCACCTCCCTGCTACCCTCCTTGTGCAACGGCACCACGTCTGCCCTCTTCTAGTCCCCCGGGACCCTCCCCGAGTCCAGAGACAAGTTGAACTATTTGATTTATTGGAAAAAATATTTTCTAATAAGATTTTCCATTGAGATGTACCATTAAAGAACATCAGTTGATTTTGTTTTAGAAAAAAATACTAAAAAAACTGGTGATATAATTATAAGACATCTGAAACAATTTAGAGAGAAACAGTACAAATAAAATTGAAGTTCAGAATTTTTTCCATGCTACGTTGCACTGCTGTTTTATTATTAAATCCAGTGGCTTAAATCTGATAAGAGCAAAATAGTTTTGGCAAAAACAAAAAAGATAGATAATTTGGGCCAAACAAGCCTTACCACATTTTGTTACACCGTTTCCACATTCTTGTCTTACACCATATCCCTGTATCTTGTTGGGCTTGGTGTAAGACCTGCACGAACACTCCCCCTTTGGTACTTTGACTAGACACAAAAAATGGTAGGTTGTCAGTTCTTGATGCAGTCTACAAAATTTGGCTTACTCAGTTTTAATCTCTTTGGATGTTTTCCTAAGCCCCATCAAGCTGACAGTAGTCCCCCAAGTAATGATTATGGCAGCCACATTAAAGAAAAGGTGCATAATTATATACCAAGCTATAACCTGCCCCTACTCCCGCCTCCAACTCACCTTCTGTAACAACAGCTGTACGGTTCACACAATGCTGGTATTACTGATGATAACAAATAGACAGTGGGATTGTTAAGCAGCAATATGCAACAGGGTGTGGTATATCCTGGAATATCCACAAGCCTCAGGTGATTTCCCACAGAACTCCGCAGGAGAGTGTTATAAGCCAGTTAAACAACTTATAGGACCACAGGTTTTCCCATTTCCGTAGATGCGGCACTCAAGGACAGATGACATGGGCGAGCTTGAACTGACACAAGTCTGAAAGTTTTATTTGTACTGTTATATAGTATATGGAGGATAATCTCGATGGGCATCTAACCTTCCTTTGTCCTATAAACTAAATAAACCAAGTACTGACAGTATAGGTTTTTCAGCTCAAGTGAAAAGCTATAAAAATGCAGAATTCTGCAGTTTGTGCAATAATGTATTTTACTGGTATGTTGTAAAAGTCTAGTGAAAGTAAAACAGTCATTGCAGCTTTTCATTTGCCTGCCCTATTTGTAGTAGTATAAAGATGCCATTTCTGCTACAGTGAAAAAGGGCAAGTAATTAAATTTAATTACAGGGGTGCTATTATTTCTTTTGCCTGTCCTGTGAGCTGTACATGGAAAGTGAGACAGGGTATAACTACTAGTTGATATGCTGTGTGCCATGGTCATTTAAAAAAATGTGTTGTGTCTAAGTGTGGGTGCATTGTTCAATCTCTAGTTTTTTGGAAATTATGACCTGATAATTTTTCAGGTTGTAACTTTCTAGAGTTTTTATCATGACATTATATTTGCCACCACCTCCATGGACCTGGCAGGGGCTATGACCCTCCCCTTCGGAGGGGTACTTCCTATGGTTTTCTTCCACACCTGCACCCATGCAATGGGTGCAGCAGCTGTCTGCAGCTCCGCGGAGGCAGCCAAGCACCCTGGGCGTGGGCTGAATCCCTCGTGTCATGCTGACGCACACAGCACAACCCCCCACCTCCGAGGAAGGAGAGCAGTCCTCTGGACGTGCAATCCTTACCTCGCCTGGCCAACCCCAAATGACCAAAGTACGTTCTGAACCCAGGTTGCCGGCATGGCGTGAGGTGTGGCGTCCAGCACTTCAACCCTCAGCACCAACAGGCTGGTGCAACTTTCTAGTGTGATTAAAAAAAAAAAAAGGTCACTGGTCAGGCTTGTAGAACATATATTCCAACATTAGGTGACTCAGTGTGATTGAAGTGAGTGAGCTACCAAAGAAAATTAGAAAACTAGACGTTTTTGGGTAAAGAATTTTTATTGAATTAAAAAAAAAAATTCCTAGCACAATTGGACCAAGCAAAAATAGTGGTGTGTGTGTATATATATATATATATATATATATACACATACATACACACATATACATATACATATACACACACACACACACACAAAGGATTGGTGTACCAGTTTTCAAGATGGAATATCAGCTCTTGGGAAATGGTATTTTGTGGAAAACATAACTTTTTTCACAAATTTCTAGCCCTGTAGCCCAATGTTGTTTTAAAATTAGACTCCATCTCCCGCCACTATATACACACACAAGCCTGGCATTGAGACACCCCCACCTCCACCCCAATTAAAGTCTGGCACTTGAAGCCCATCCCCTTGTTAACGAACTCCTCCCAAGTAATACTGTAGTAAATTCACTTTCCCATCCTGCTGGTTCACCGGCCTGTTCCCTCTCCCCTGTCCAACCTGATCAATTACAATAAAATTGAAAGATTCCTCCCCCCGCTGGTTCCCTGAACACCAAGTGAAATGTACATTGCCCCCCCTTCCCCAAGTTAACAGTACTGAGCCTTTCATTGTAGTTGGTGTACCATATATTTTAATCATATGGCGGCTGCCTGTGGTACTGTGGAAGGTTGTGTGTATTCACAGACAAGGTGCAAAAAGTCAGAAAAACCCACCGTTAGGGTTCTCAGGTCTAAACCCTAATGTCCTGTGTTCTGATGGAGCTAGCACTAACATTTAAGTTTCTGCTTTAGTTTCTGAGTCAGAATGCTTTTTGTTTTGTGCCCCTTGTTAGGCAGAACTTATTTTCATCTCATTTTGATAGTGCCACCAGTTTTAGAAATTGCAAGGCTACCTAAACACTGATATTACTGTGTGCACTGTTTATGAACCCTCCCGTGGAAGTATAGCAGAGAGGGAGAGGTGCAAAATAATATAACGGGGTGCCTTAAAATCAGAAGTTTGATATATTTTCAGTGACTTTTTTCATTTTACTGCAATCGGGAAGCATTTTAAGATCACTGTGCCGATTAGAGCATAAGGCTGCCGGCAATGTGCAACACAATGATGTCATCTCAGCAAGGTATCTTGTCACTAATACTGAATCAGGGTTGGTCTGGGACACAGGAGGCCCACCTGGAAAATGGATACAGGGGCCCATCTGGAGAATCAATAGGGGAAGGCCCAAGGTGACACATTCCTATCAGTATTTCACTTAAATTGTATATACTAGCTCTGTGTTTGCATCTTACATTTACCTACAATGCCCCAAATACCCAATTTAGTTAGAAAAAAGAGGATAAATGCAAAGAATTTCAGAGTTTACAAGGTAGCCGATTACCAAACTGAAGGGTGCCCCACTGGAAGTTTACAGGTATCCTGGTAGGCCAGTCCGACTTTGTACTGAATCCGTATGGAGCCTTCTATATTGTGTATAAGATTATCACTGTATGTGTACCTTATGATCTTTATTGATATTTACCTTACACTCTAATGTGCAAGTTAAATATCGATAAATATGATACGGTACACATATAGTTTTTATTTATTTGAATTTTGTTAACTGAGTAAATCCCACTGAGACAATGGAGTCCCTTTTTCAGGGGCGACCCATATTAGTTACAATCAGTAGCAGCATACAGTGACAGTACATTGATTGCATAGGCATTTTGGAACAGTCATTTCCCAGTTTGTTTTGGTACAATAGTTACACCGTTTGTTTGGACAAGAAACAGGAAGCCAAAAATTATACAACAGACAGGAGAGAGGACAGGACCAGTTAAGGATAACAGCCCTTGTAATAATTAGTTACAGACATGCAAGGACTACTCTGTGGAGAGTACAAGAATGTCTACAATTTCGGTGAGCTTGTATAGTGGTAATCTTATACACAATATAGAAGGCTGCATAGGAATTCAGTATTAGTGACGAGATGACTCACTAAGATGACATCATTACTGATGCAGTGATCTTAAAATGCTTCCTGATTGCAGCAAAATGAAAAAAGTTGTCGAAAATATAATAAACTCCTAATTTTAAGGGCACCTCTCTCTTTCGGCTATATTTCTACGGGAAGGTTTCACAAACAGTGCACGCAGTAATATTAGTGTTTAGGTAGCCTTTAAACGAAAAATATGTTTGGTTCAGATGACAGTCTGTACATGCAAGAGAGTAGGTTTCATAGCTAGATGGGCAACGTACAGTTTGGTAAAGCAACCCTACCTGCAGAAGTTGGCAGAACAGGCCCAGTTAGTCTGGACCTCTGAACCCTAATTTTAGATTTTATAAGAACAAAAGAAGTAGCCAGCAGAAGGAGACCACCTGTCTATCATGTCTGCTAGATATGTATTGGGGGTTTGTGTTGTCCCCCTACACCAGTGTTGGTGCCCCCCCCTTCTTCCCTCCTTCCTTTGCTTATGTCCCATGACTTTCCTCTGTGTTTATCCCAGGCTGTTTTGAATACTCCCACTGACCTGGTTGCCACAACCTCCTCCAGCAGCTCATTCCAGGCTGTCGCCACCCTTTCTCTGAAGAAGTGTTTCCTCACATCCTTCCTATATCCCCACACACACACACCAGCTTCAGGCTGCGTCCTCTGGTGGTGGTATTTTCTCTCTTGGTGAAGAGACCCTCGCACTCTACTTCGTTCACTCCCTTCAGGTACTTGAAGATCTATCATATACCCCTCCCCCGCCTCCTCTCCTCCAATGAGTACATCCTCAGTGCTTCAAGCCTCTCTTCATATGACCTGTCCTGCTGTCCTCTGATCATTTTAGTGTCCCTCCTCTGTACCTCTTCCAGCAATTTAATGTTTTTTTTTTTTTTTTTTAGGTACGGGTGCCAGTACCTCACCCCATACTCCAAGTGAGGCCTTACCAGAGATCCATACAATGGAAGATTAAACTCACTGTGCCTGCTACTGAACCCCCTTGCGATGCATCCCAGCATTCTGTTGGCCATTGCCACCACCTTTTTGCATTGAGAGGACTGCTTCAGGTCACTAGTAATTACTACTCCCAGGTCTTTTTCTTCTTCCGACTCAGCTACCTGTACTTTTCCTATGTAGTACTCTGCTCTTGGGTTTCTTGCCCCGATGTGCATCACCTTACACTTTTTGGCATTGAATCCCAACTGCTACTTCCCTGACCACTTCTCCAGTCTGGCTAGGTCATCCTGTAACTCATTTATCCTCTCCTGGGTGTTTTACAGTGTTTGCGTTGTCCACGAACCCATGTATCATCTTGAAGGAGAATCAGTAAGCCTGTGTTCTCTGTAGCAGCTGATAGTCATATATTGGTTAAAATTCTGTTATTGTTTCATTGTTATTGGTCTTTCAGTAACCTCAGTGGGTGTTTCTGATTTTTACCGTTCTAGTAGCTGTAGGGGATATACGCTATACAGTTCTAAAATGTATAGGTACTGACCACCACTGTGCAAATGAGAAACACACACTGGCCTGGATTTTCAAAGATTTGCTGCAGTTTCTTTCCACAGTTGAACAATTTGCATGATAACCATTAGATCACAAAACAGGTGGTCTTTTATTATGTCGCAAATACTGCAATTTGCGTGCAGAAAAATGATGCATGCATCACAATATGTCAAGTGCATAATTTTTTAGCCGTAAAGTGTGGAAAGTGTCATAAATGCAACGACATGTGTTTAAATTAGGGCACAAACATTCAGAGATATTTGAAATGATGCAGCTGCAGCACAGAATGGTGCAAGTGCTGCGTCTTTGAAAATCCAGGCCCCTGTGTTTACGAAAAGCCCAGTAAAGATGGAATAACAGCAGGATGAAAATCAGTATCTAAAATACAGTGTCTTCTGGGAAAATGAATTTCAGGTTCACTGTATTTCTTTTTTTTGTAATAAATGTATAATGTACGGAAAAGAATAATGCTTCATTTTTTTTACATTAGATTTACTAACTTTTTGAAACCTCCATAACCTGATTCCCCTCAAACAGACGTCCTGTGTGAAAAAATGATGAGATCAAACAGTTTGATAAAGTGCAGGCATGCAGGGGTATGGAAATGGGAAGAGATGAAGGGTGCACTGAAGAGACTGATTGAGTGATGAGGCTAGCATGGGAGGCATTTGACAGGCAATCATTGAGGGACATCTGCATATCAAAGACTTAATCCATTAAAAGAAAACAGTCCATACTAGTTTCCTGTAATTCACATTACAGTAGTTTTCATTCCCTGAAATCAATTTCAAATATTGTGGCTGTCACTTTTGCTTTCACATCTGTTATTAGAAATCGGTTGCCATTCACAATATTCCCTGCCCTGGTATAGTTTAAGCCCTAAAGTATTCATTCACATTAACCCTTTCTCCTTTTCATTTCTTTTTTTTTTTTTTTTTTTTTATAGTTTATTTACCCAGGATAGCCCGGCGTAGATGCTCATTAGAAGGTTTTAGGTTCTAGCCCTACTCCAGGCACTTGGGGTAATAGCCATAACTGACACTGTAGTATAGTAAAAAGGGGTCGTTATATTGTTGAGGTGTTGTCTTTCAGATGAGACATTAAACCGAAGTCCCTTTTGCCTATCTCGTCACTGTCAAGGTGGAAGTAAAAGATCCCATAGTACATATCGATGAAGAGTAGGAAGTTTCCCCGGTTTCATGGCCAACATTCCCCATCAGTAAAAACAGATCCATGCCACTGCTGCCCTCCAGGATGTACGTGAGAACAAGCTGTCACAACTTAGTGTGCCTTTCCTTGTCAAAAGTGACAAATAAAATGTGCAGTGGGGACCTGCTTGCACCGTTTTGCACTGATGCGTGGGCTGAAGCACAGGAATGTTGTGACTTGTTCAGGAGCACACAGTGAGCATGTATCTGACTTGGGATTTGAACCTGGTCTCCTGGATCACAAGCCTGTTGTCTTGCTTCTTAATCAGCTGCTTCCCCCACAATAGCCTTCCAGCAGTAGTCCATCAATTAGCCTTTCCCTTTCTTAGTGTATCTACCCCCCAGATTATTTCTAGCACTATGAGCTGTGGTCTAGGGTACAAAGGATATCATAGCTTTTTGATCTGCAAATCTTAGGTACTAATATCCTCACCCATGTCTTCCATGGAGTCCTGTATTTTTCCCCTTGTATTCCTTCTTAGGGGCAAAACAGTAACCACCACGTAGGCGGTGACCCACCGTGCGTCATCTGGGCAGCCAGATCCATGAGCATTGGAGTTATGACCAGACCTACTTAATCACCATCCAACAAGATTGCCAAGAATGGGCAGAGGCACACAAGTGTCTAGTAGCCCAATATATTTTTTGCTTTTTTGGTGGGGACTTTAGTGCTTAACACTAAACACACCCAACTGTCTACTGCATCCAAAATCTGAAAACATGTTGCATCTGATTGTCTTATGAACTAAAAGCAAGCAATAAGCCAAAAAAGCTGAAAATAAAGATACAAACCTTGCATCTGAATATAAATTTGGGGAATTAAGAGTATGTCTCCTGGTGGATAAATTGGGCAATATTTTCAGAATGCTCCATCTCAGATTTTGTCAGTCCTGTTTTTGAAACAGACTTACAGTATGTGGAACTGTTAGTTCAAGGGACATGGATATGTTGTTCATCCACACTTATTGGCAGGTTCCTTGCTGCTTTAAATCTTGCCGGAAGGTCTTCAAGCTGGCTCCTCCCACCCACCCGGGTGGTAAAACTCTCGGCTCCGCCCCATGACGCCAGATCTTCCTTACAGCTTTGAACTCAGGTTCCTTCCTTAGCAGCGCTCGCGTTTAAGACTGGTTCTAATTCTTGAAAGTTCGAAATCAAAAGTTTTTGCTAAAGACTTGGTCTTCTTCTCCTCGCGGCTACGATGGACAAAATCGACTCCGGATTTCGGAGGTGCCTGCATGGCAGAAGATGTCTAGACTGATCCGACTCCACGCGGCGCCACTGCCTGGGCCTTGAGCACCACCCGCAGGGCTCGCGACTTGTGCTCTTCCTTTCGCCCACGCCCTTGAAGACCGTATGCCCGATTACAACTGGGGCGCCTTGAGAAAAGAATTCCACCGTGAAATCTAAAGAGGCTCATTGGCGTGTGTCCGGGCGCGGCTCACGGATCAGCTCGAGCAGATGATCGCCCTCAAAGAGGAGGCGGCGCGGGCCGCTTCTACCTCGGCTGCGGCATTTGTCCCGCTCTCTCTCGGTGCCTCGTACTGCTTCTTTTAAGGAGCTTTGTCTGACCCTCTTGACCAAAGGTGAGGGTCCAACTTCTTCGGGACCTTTTTCCAGGTCCAAAAAGAGCAAAAGTAAGTCTTTCCGTCGACGCTCTTGGGAGCGGGAAAGATCCCCCTCCCCTTGTCGACAGTCGACTTCGGTCGACCCCTCAGCTTCGGCCACTGGCTTCACGGTGTCCCCGTCAGGCCAGTTGACCGAGACTCCTGTCGACGCGGTCGAGATTTTTCTCGACCCGTTAGACGGGTTGTCGGCTGGAGAAGCTGAGAATCCCCTCTCCCAGTTCCCCGGTGGGAGTTGAGGATCCCGTCGGCTCGTCTGTGCCTCGGTTCCGGGCCTTGATGGGATCGTCGAGCGAAGTGCCATTCTGACACTTCTCCTCGCCTTCTCGGCCCTAGTCGAGACTCTCGGTTCGACATCCTCGGTCC
This sequence comes from Neoceratodus forsteri, assembly GCA_016271365.2. Taxonomy (NCBI): domain Eukaryota; kingdom Metazoa; phylum Chordata; order Ceratodontiformes; family Ceratodontidae; genus Neoceratodus; species Neoceratodus forsteri. Next base: position 1,229,150,182 of record CM057453.1, on the reverse strand, counting down.
AACCGATCCCGCCGCCATAGGCGGTCTCGGTATCAGCAGCAAGCGCCGCCGCTTTTCCTCTTCCTCGGACGCAGGGAGGCTTTGGCTAGTTGCGTTGGAGGTACAGGAACTCATGTGCAACAGTTTTTGACCGGGAATAAGCTGACCCAGTCATCTTCCCCGCCATTAAGTGGTTGTCACCGAGCAGCCGAAACAACCCTCTTTGCAGTCGAGGAGCCTGTTCTCAGGCCGGTTGTTCGCCAATCCAGCTGCCCCACCGATTCTGGTGGAACCTCCGCCTCCACAGCCATTAGTTGGGGCTCCGACCAAAAATTCTCGGTCGGCCTTGAGTTTGCCCCATAGGCTGTCTGTCACCCTCACTCCCGATAAACCTCAGCAGGTGGAGGGTGACTCAGGCCCGAGGCAGCTCTTTGAGGACTCTTCTGAGTCCAATGATGGTTCCTCCCTCTTCTCCAAGCGCATGGAGTTGGAGTCCTCGGGAGGGCAGTCAATGGCCGATAGCCCTTTGTCCTTCTTAGGGTTGCTTCGACTCATCTCGGAGTCCACCGGGATGAAGCTCGTTTCTAAACGGGCCAGGTATCCCCTCACAGAGATTCTGGACAGAGGGATTCTCCCCGGAGCCTTTCCGTGGCGAGCCATAGTGGGTCTGGCCTTGGAACTTTGGCAGTGTCCTGCTTCCTGCCCTGCGCCTTGCCAGGTTGGCCAGGAAGTATCTGCGTCCACCGTTCCCTGTCTGGTTTTTCGGAACACCCCTCGGCCGAGGGGTTGGTTACCGACAGCGTTTTCCGGCGTGGGGGGCGCCAGGGATATGGACAAACCTCCCGACAAGGAATCCAAGAAATTGGATTATGCCGGGCGAAAGTCTATGCTGCGTCCTCTCTCGGCCTTCGTCAGGCCAGTTCGGCCGTCCTCATGGCACATTTTTCTCACGCCCTGTTGGGCTCCCTGGAAGAGGTTGTCCCTCATCTTCCCGCAGATCTGCAGACTACGGTCAGGCAGGTGCGGGACCAGGGCAGGGCGGTGGCCAAACAGCAGCTCCAGACTGCGTTAGACATCGGGGACCTTGTGCCAGGTCTGTGCGGCCGCAGTGGCCATGGCCATCGGGCTTGGCTGGAGGATATCCACCTTTACCCCGGATACCCAGCACAAGTTGGCGGATGTTCCTTTTTTGGGGACTGACCTCTTCGGCCCTGGGGTGGAAGGTCACCTGCAGAGGATCGAGAAGTCCAATGCTACCTTGGACTCGGTCTCTTCCGCTCAGAAGGACAAAGGCCGCAAGCCACAGCCTAAGCCCTTTCGTCCTTCTGCGCCTGCGCGCCCGGCCCAGCAACGTCAGGGCCAGCAGGCTCGACCTTGGTATCCCAAACCCAAGCCGTCGGCTTCCTCCAACAGGAAGAGCGATGAAAGTCCCTCCTCCAAGCCTGCCCAGTGACGGGCTGAGAGGTGTCGCCCCATCCTGTCACTCACCCTGGTTCTCTCGGGGGGACGGCTCAGACACTTCCTTTCTCGCCTGGTCCGCTGTTACCACGGACAGGTGGGTACTGGAGGTGGTGGGAAAGGCCTACCTCTAGGTCGAGTAGGCCCGCCCTTCAAACACGATCTCGCCTCGGGGGCCTCGGGATCCGCAGCCTCACTGGCAGCTCACGCCGAGCTGACATTGCCTCTCTCCTCCAAAAGGAGGTGATAACGGAGGTGGAGGACCCCCTTTCAGACCCGGGGTTCGTGTCCAGGTATTTTCTGGTTCCGAAACAGACGGGGGGCTGGCACCCCATTCTCGACCTACACGACCTGAACAAGTTCCTAAGGTCTCGAACCTTCAGGATGGTCACTCTGGCGCAGATAATACCATCTCTGAACACGGCGTAGGTTCTGCTCTCTGGACCTACAGAACGTGTTCTTTCACGTCCCTATCCGTCCGTCACATCGGAGATTCCTCCGCTCGATGAGGGATCCCTCTTCTAGTTCCGAGCCATGCCCTTCGGCTTATCTCCAGCTCCCAGGGTCTTCACCAAATGCATGGCAGTGGTGACAGCATTTCCTGCGCGCCGAGGTCCGGTGTACTTACCTGGACGATTGGTTGATAGCAGCCCCCTCCAGACGGGAGGTGGAGCGGTCCAGAGATCTGGCCCTCCAGGTTTGCTCTCAAGTTGGCCTTCTCATCAACGAGGCCAAGTCGGAACTCGAGCCGAAGCAGGTGATCCTGTTCATCGGGGCAGAGCTCGACTCTCTTTGAGCCAGAGCATGGCTCCCGGCGGACAGGGCCGAGGTTCTTACCTCCTTTTCCCAATCATTTCTGGTTGGGCAATCGCGCCCTGCCCGGGACTTCCTGCGCCTTCTGGGTCTCATGGCGGCCTGTACCAGCGTGGTCCATTGGGCCTGGCACATGCGCCCCCTTCAGTGGGGACTGGCCAGCCAGTGGTCACAACGCTGCGATCCTTTGGACCAGCTAGTGATAGTGACCCAGAAGATGTGGAACGCTCTCCAGTGGTGGACCATTCCATTCCATCTGCAGGAGGGCATCCCGTTTGTCCGCCCCGAGCTGACGGTCTCTCTATCGACCGATGCCTCTCTGATGAGTTGGGGTGATGGGTTGGGGTGCCCATCTGGGGGAACACCGAGTGCACGGCCTCTGGTCCCCGCGGGAGTCCCGATGCCACATCAACCTGCTGGAGCTCCGAGCGGTCCGCCTAGCTCTCACCGCCTTTGCTCCATTTCTCCGGGGTCAAGTGGTCCGAGTCCAGACGGACAATACCACGACCATGTACTACCTGAACCGCCAGGCGGGACGCGCCCATGCTTCTATGCAAGGAAGCTCCGTGTTTGGTCACTGTCTGCGAGCCTGGAGGCGGATCTCTAGCCATTCATGTGGCAGGAGCTCTCTCCATACCCGGCTGATGCCCTGAGCTGATAGGGGCTGCATCTCACAGTGGTCTCTCCTGCCGGAGGTAGTACAAGATCTGTTCTCCCACTGGGGCACACCTCAGGTGGACCTGTTTGCCTCCAGGAGAATGCGAGCTGAGGCTGTTTATGCCCGCCCCCTCAGCAGGGGCTCGCTGTAGGGGATGCCTTCTCGAGGCTGTGGACCCCGGCCTCTTTTACGCCTTTCCCCCATTTCCCTTGATTCACAAGGTGCTTCTCAAGGCAAGGAGGGACAAGGCGCAGGTGATTCTGATAGCCCCAGACTGGCCCCGCCAGTTCTGGTACCCAGATCTCCTCAGCCTCTGCTCCAGGCTCCCGAGGCAGCTTCCAGCTCGCCCGGACCTGCTCTCAGTCAATCAGGGGAAGATGTTCCATCCGGACCTTCAATCCCTGCACCTGACGGCCTGGTTCCTGAGCTGCTAGAGTTCCAGGCCCTTGGGTCTTTCCGTGACGAGGTCCTCAATGTTGCTGGAGGCGTCCGTATGAGTCGACCAGAAAATGCTACGCCTTCAAATGAAAGAGACTCCATTTGGTGGTTGTGGGCAAGGGCTTGACCCTTCCTCCTGTTCTGTGGCAAGCATTTTGGACTGTTTATGGTCCCTTTCTAGTCAAGGGCTTAGGTCGACGATCCTAAGGTGCACCTGGCAGCCATCTCTGCTTACCGGGGCGGGCCGGGAGCAGTCGGTGCAGAGGAAAAGGTAGGTCGGCACTTTTTCAAAGGCCTTGATCACATTCCTCTCGGTGAACCTCCACCTCCATGGGATTTACTGCTGGTACTGGCAAAGCTCATGGGCAAGCTATTTGAACCAATGCACAGGTGTGATCTTCTCACCTGTCGTGAAGACCGCTTCTTGGTGGCTATCACGCCAGCCAGAAGGATGGGAGAGCTCCAGGCGCTTTGCATCAAGTCTCCTTACCTGGTCTTCCACAGGGACAGGTTGTCCCATGCTCCCCACCAAATTCCTTCGCAGGGTGGTGTCGGAGTGTCACCTTAACCAGGTGCTGACTCTGCCGGTGTTCTACCCCAATCACACCTCGGAGGTCGAATATAGGCTCCATACTCTGGACCCTAGAAGGGCGCCATATTATAAGGAGCGACGGCTGAAATTGGGAGAGGTTCGCCAGCTGTTTGTCACCTCACGCTGAAGCCGCACCTGGCAGACCTGCAGCCAAGCGTGATCGATAGGCAGGTGGGTCACCTCCTGCATAGATGCGCTATAGTTGGCGGGCATGGAGCCTCCCAGAGGATAAGAGCTCATTCTCACCGACATACTGCTGCATCGGTGGCTGCTTCCAGGGACGTCCCTATCCAGGAAATCTGCAGGCTGCTACCTGGAAGTCAGCACACACCTTTATTACCATTACCACATCGCACCTTGAGTCACGGGATGCTGGTTTTGGGGCCTCGGTTCTCAGTCTTTATTCCCTAAGTAGGTGTGCGCCTTGCCTCCCTCCTCTCGGAGAACTGCTGGAGTCTGCCAATCAGTGTGGATGAACAACATATCCATGTCCCTAGAAATACAGGTTCTAGGGACATGGATATTATTCATCCCACTCATAACAATATCCTACCGCTTTAAATCTTGCGGAAGGTCTTCAAGCTTGCTCCTTCCACCACCGGGTGGTATAACTCGCTCCGCCCCATGACGCCAGATCTTCCTTACCGCTTGGAAGCTTAGGTTCCCTCATAACGCTCGTTTGCGACTAGTTCCTATTTCTCCGTTTGCGGATTTAAAAATAATATTTGGCAAGGCTTTGATCTTCGATCCCTGCCGGCTGGCGGACAAATCGACTCCCGGATTCGGAGATGCCCATGCGGGCAGAAGATGTCTCGGACGGATCCACACTCCACGTGTGTCTACTGCTTAGGCCTTGAGCACGACCCGCAGGCTTGCGACCTGTGCTCATCTTTCTCGGCCTACGTCCTCGAAGACCGTGTTGCCCGATTGCAACTGGGCTGTCCCGGAGCTTCCTCCGTGAAGTCCAAGGAGGGTCTGTTGGCGGTGTCTCATGGGCGGCGGCTCTCGGGCGGATCAGCTCGAGTGGATGGCCGCCTCGGAAGAGGAGGCGGCGCGGCCGTATCTTCCTCGGCCGCGGCATTTATCCGCCTCTCTGGGTTCTTCCTACGGCTTCCTTTAAGGAGCTTTGTCTGTCCCTCTCCACTAAAGGAGAAGGGCTCTGCGTCTGCTGGACCTTTTCCTCGGTCCAAAAGAGGGACAAGGGTAGAGTCCCTCCGTCGGACGCTCTTGGGGAGCTGGAAAGGTCCCTCTCCGGCCGTGACCGGCCGGGTTGGTCGATCGCTCGGCTTGCCACTGGCCTCACGGTGTCCCGTCACAGGTCAGTTGACCGAAGACTCCCATTGATGAAGTCGAGATTTTCTCGACCCATTGACGGCTGTCGCCTTTAGCAGCCGAGATTCCTCTCCCGGTTCCCCGGGAGGAGTTGAGGATCCTGTGGGCTCGCCTGTGCCTCCGGTTCCGAGCCTCGGATGGACCTTCCGAGCCAAGGATGCGCCGGTTCTGGCCGACACCTCTCGCATCCACCCTCGAAATTCCGGGACTCGGTCTCGGTTCCTCGATCTCTTCAAGTCCAGCCGCTCCCACCGCATAGGCTGTGCCCGGTCTCGCATCATGTAAGCGGCGTGCCGCTGTCCCTCGCCTCCCTTCCTCGGATGAGGGTAGGTCAGCGTATACTACGCTGACGGGTGAGAGACCTGTGTTGCAACAGCCCTCCTGGCCGGGAATAAGCCGACTCCGGCGCCTTTCCCTGCCATTAAGTGGTTGTCACCGGACGGGCCGACACAACCGCCGACGGTCCCTGAGGAGCTTGCCACCCAGGCCGGTTGTTCGGGTCAAAACCAGCTGCTCCGATTCGATGGGAACCTCCGCCTCCACAGCCACCACTGGGCTCCCACCAAGGATTCTCGAATGGCTAAGGGTTTACCCCATCGGTTGTCAGTTACCCTCACTCCCGACCGACCTCGGCAGGTGAAGGGTGGCTCAGGCCAGAGGCAGCTCTTTGAGGACTCTTCCGAGTCCGGCGGATCATTCCTCCTTCTTCTCAAGCGACTGGACTTGGAGTCTTCAGAGTCAGCCAATGGACGATAGCCGTCGTCTCTTCCTAGGACTGCTGGCTCATCTCGGAGTCTACGGGATGGGCTTCGAACCCGTTCCAACGTAGCCAGGTATCCCCTCACGGAGATTCTGACCGAGGGGGATTCTCCTCCCACGGAGGCTCCTTCCGTGGCCGAGGCCAGGTGGGTCCGCACTGGAACTTTGGTACGCCTGCTTCCTGCCCCAAGCCGCCAGGATGGCCAGGAAGTATGTCCCCACCGTTCCTTGTCCTGCTGGAAACACCCTCTGCTGGAGGGGTTGACACGACAGCGCCTGTCAAGGGCCGGGCAACGCCAGGATGTGGACAACCTCCTGACAAGGAGTCCAAGAAATTGGACTATGTCGGTGAAAAGTCTCACGCTATGGCCTCTCTCGCCTTCGTCAGGCCAGTTCAGCCGGCCCTCATGGCACATTTTTCTCATGCCCTGTTGGGCTCCCTGATGAGGTCATCCTCATCTTCCTTCCGATCTGCAGACTACGGTTAAGCAGGTGCGGGACCAGGGCAGGGCAGTGGCCAAACAGCAGCTCCAGACTGCTTTGGATGTGGGGACTCATGTGCCAGATCGGTGGCGCGCAGTGGCTATGTTGCCGAGGGCTTTGCTGAGGATATCCACCTTTACTCGGATACCCAGCACAAGTTGGCGGATGTTCCCTTTTGGGACTGACTCTTGGCCCTGGGGTGGAAGGTCACCTGCAGAGGATCGAGAAGTCCAATGCCACCTTGGACTCGGTCTCTTCCGTCAGAAGGACAAAGGCCCGAACCACAGCCTAAGCCCTTCGTCCTTCTGTGCCTCGTCGCGCCTGCCCAGCAACGCCAGGGGCCAGCAGGCTCGGCCTTGGCATCCCAAACCTGCCGCCGGCTTCCTCTAACAGGAGGCAGGAGGAGGGCCCAGGAGGTCCCTCGGCCGGTCCCTCCTCCAGCCTGCCCAGTGACGGGCTGAGGGGTGTCGCCCCATCCCTCAGCCACTACTCCCTGGTCCCCCTGGGGACGGCTCCGCACTTCCGGTTCCGCTTGTCCGCTGTTACCACGGACAGGTGGGTCTTGGAGGTGGGGAAGGCCTGCCTCTGAATCTAGCAGGCACCACCCTTCAGGAGCCGTCGCCTCGGGGCTTGGGATCCCCAGCTCACTGGCGTCTCGCGGCCGACATCACTCTCCTCCTCCAGAAGGAGGTGGTAAGAGAGGTGGTGGACCTCCTTCAGACCCAGGGTTTGTGTCCAGGTACTTCCTGGTTCCAACGGACGGGGGTGGCGCCCCATTCTCGACCTGCTACCTACCTAAACAAGTTCCTAAGTCTCGAACCTTCAGGATGGTCACTCTGGCTCAGATTATACCATCCTTGAACGCCGGGCGGTGGGTTCTGCTCTCTGGACTTGCAGGACGCGTCGTCCCTATCCGTCCGTCCCACCAGAGATTCCTCGCCCGAAAGGAAGGATCCCTCTTCGAGTTCCAAGCCATGCCTCCGGCTTGTCTCCAGCTCCTCAGGGTCTTCACCAAATGCATGGCAGTGGTATACGCTGGGCGCCCAGGGGTCCGGTGTACCCTTACTCTGGACGACTGGCTGATAGCAGCTCCTCCAGGAAGGAGGCGGAGTGGTCCAGAGATCTGGCCTCCAGGTCTGCTCTCAACTGGGCCTCCTTATCAACGAGGCCAAGTCGGAACCTCGAGCCAAGCAGGTGATTTTATTCATCGGGCGCAGCTCGACTCTCGAGCCAGGCGCTGCCCGCGGACAGGGCTTAGGTTCTTTCCTCCTTGCCCGATCATTTCTGGTTGGGCAATTGCGCCTGCCCGGGACTCCTCGCCTCCTGGGTCTCATGGCGCCTGTACCAGCGTGGTCCGTTGGGCTCATGGAACATGCGCCCTTCAGTGGGGACTGGCCAGCCAGTGGTCACAACGCTGGTCCTTGACCAGCTTTAGGTCGGTGACACAGGGGATGTGGAATGCTCTCCAGTGGTGGACCGCTCCAGATCATTTGCAGGAGGGCATCCTGCTCATCCGCCCGAGCCGACGGTCTCTCTGTCGACCGATGCTCTCTGATGGGTTGGGGTGCCCATCTGGGGAACACTGCTCATGGCCCTGGTCCCCGCGGAGTCCCGATGCCACATCAACCTGCTGGAGCTCCCGAGCGGTCCGCCTTAGCTCTCACCGCCTTTGCTCCGTTCCTCCGGGGTCAAGTGGTCCGAGTCCAGACGGACACATACCACTCACCATGTACTATCTAAACTCCAGGGCGGACGCGCCCATGCTTCTATGCAAGGAAGCTCTCCCAATTTGGTCACTGTGAGCAGCCTGGAGGCGGGATCTCTAGCCATTCACGTGGCAGGAGCCCTCCAACACCTCGGTCGATGCCCTGAGCCGGATAGGGGCTGCATCCACGAGTGGTCTCTCCTGGCCGAGGTAGGCGTAGCATCTGTTCTCCTTTGGGGCACACCCCAGGTGGACCTGTTTGCCTCCATGGAGAACGCCAGGCTGAGTCTGTTCCATGCCCGCCCCCAGCAGGGCTCGCTGCAGGGGATGCCTTCGAGGCAATGGACCTCGGGCCTCTTTTACGCCTTTCCCCCATTTCCCTTGATCCACAAGGTGCTTCTCAAGGCGAGGAGGGACAAGGCGTAGGTGATTCTGATAGCCCCAGACTGGCCTCGCCAGTTCTGGTACCCAGATCTCCTCAGTCTCAGCTCCAGGACTCCGCTGCAGCTTCCAGCTCGCCCGGACCTGCTCTCAGTCAATCAGGGAAGGTGTTCCATCCGGACCTTCAATCCCTGCACCTGACGGCCTGGTTCCTGAGCCGCCAGAGTTCCAGGCTTTGGGTCTTTCCGACGAGGTCCTCAATGTAGTTGAGGTCCCTGCAGTGAGTCGACTAGAAAATGTTATGCCTTCAAATGGAAAAGTTTTTCCATTTGGTGTCAGGCAAGGCTTGGACCCTTTCTCCTGTTCCTTGGCAAGCATCTTGGACTATTATGGTCCCTTTCTAGTCAAGGGCTTAGTCGATGACCTTAAGGTGTGGCAGTCATATCTCTGCTCACTGCTGGGCTGGGAAGCAGTCGGTATGCAGGAGAAGGTGGTCTGGCGCTTTTCAAAGGCCTTGATCACATTTCCTCCAGTGCGGGAACCCCACCTCCGTGGGATCACTGCTGGTACTGGCAAAGCTCATGGGCAAGCCATTCGAACCTATGCACAGGTGTGCTCTCTCTCACCTGTCGGAAGACCCTTCTTGGTGGCTATCACGTCAGCCAGAAGGATGGGAGAGCCCAGGCCTTTGCGAGTCTCCTTACCTGGTCTTCCACAGGGACAAGGTTGTCCCTGCGCCCCACCGAAATTCCTTCCGGAAGGTGGTGTGAGTTTCACCTTAACCAGTGTTGACTCTGCCGGTGTTCTACCCCAATCACACCTCGGAGGCTTAATATAGGCTCCATACTCTGGATCTAGAAGGGCCGCTTGTTATAAGGAGCGCACGGCTGATATTGGGAGAGGTTCGCCAGCTGTTTGTCACCACGCTGAAGCCGCATCTGGCAGACCTGCAGCCAAGCGGACGATAAGCAGGTGGGTAACCTCCTGCATAGATCTCTGCATAAGTTAGCGGGCATGGAGCCTCCCAGAGGGATAAGAGCTCATTCTACCTGCCATACTGCTGCAACGGTGGCTGCTTCCAGGGACGTCCCTATCCAGGAAATCTGCAGGGCTGCTACCTGGAAGTCAGCAAACACCTTCATTACCCACTACCACATCGACCTTGAGTCACGCCGGGATGCTGGTTTTGGGGCCTCGGTTCTCCAGTCTCTCTTTCCCAAGTAAGTATATGGGGTGTGTGCCTTGCCTCCCTCCTCCCGGAGAACTGCTAGGAGTCTGCCAATAAGTGTGGATTGAACAACATATCCATGTCCCTAGAAATACAGGTTACTCACCTGTAACAGGAGTTCTAGGAATGGTATATGTTGTTCATCCATACCACCCACCGACCTCTCGGCTCGACGCACAACCTGAGCTTCCAGCGGCCAGATCTGGCGCTGGGGCGTGAGCCAGAGTTATACCACCCGGTGGGTGGAGGAGTAGCTTGAAGAACCTTCCGCAAGATTTAAAGCGCAAGGATACTGCCAATGAGTGTGGATGAACAACATATACTATCTTTAGAACTCCTGTTACAGGTGAGTAACCTGTATTTACTCACCTGTAACAGGAGTTCTAGGAATGTTATATGTTATTCATCCACCACCACCCGACCTCCCGGCTCGTGACACGACAACCTGAGCTTCCAGCTGGCCAGATCTGGCTTCATGGGGCCGAGCCGAGAGTTTTACCACCCGGGTGGGTGGGAGGAGCCAGGTTGAAGACCTTCCGGCAAGATTTAAAGCGGCAAGGAACCTGCCAATAAGTGTGAATGAACAACATCTACCATTCCTAGAACTCCTGTTACAGGTGAGTAACCTGTATATCATCCAGATTAGGTGGTCAAACGTCATCCTTTGTACGGATGCAGTGGCATCCGTAATTTCCTGCATTTGCATCAGAAAAGGCTGCAAACCCTGATTTGTGCATTTTGAGAAAGCAAAACTAGGACTGCTTGGGACGAATACACACAAATACTGCACTTTTTATAAATACAGATATCACTCGCGAATGTTTATATTTGTGTTAGACCTCATAACCTAGCATTAGACTTGAGCTTAGGCACATACATATGACTACTACTGCTAGTTACATGAATGCATATTTTATTGATAACATTTGCATATTTTATTGATAACTCTCAGCCTCTTGATCTTGTACCATCATTAAGAATAGAAATAAGTCTGAGATGTAAAAATACATTTTTAATAAATAAGAAACACATATTAATACCAGGGATGCAAATACACGTATCAGAGACACAATACAAATTACATAGAAATTGTCGGCAGATAAGGATCGCTTGGCCCACCCAGTCTGCACATTTTCCGTACCTAATGTAATACCACAGACGCTACTCAGTCTCTGGCTTTGCCCCCCATTCTAATCTAATAAAATTCCTTTCTAGGGACATGGATATGTTGTTCATCCACACTGTCTGGCAGGTTCCTTGCCGCTTTAAATCTTGCCAGAAGGTCTTCAAGCTGGCTCCTCCCACCCACCCGGCTGGTAAAACTCTCGGCCCCGGCCCATGACGTCAGATCTTCTTTACCGCTTGGAAGCTCAGGTTCCCTCCTTAACGCTTTGCATATAAGACTGGTTCCTAATTCTTCGAATTTTCGAAATAAAAAAAAAAAAAGACTTCGGTCTTCTCTCCCTCGCGGCTGCGATGGACAAAATCGACTCCCGGTTTCCGGAGATGCCCTTGAGGGCAGAAGATGTCTCGGACGGATCCGCATTCCACGTGCGTCTACTACTTGGGCCTTGAGTACGACCCGCAGGCCTGCGACCTGTGCTCTTCCTTTTTGGCCTACGTCCTCGAGGACCGTGCTGCCCATTTACAACTGGGGCGTCCCGAGAAGAGATTTCCTCCGGTAAAGTCAAAAGAGGCCCAGTCGGCGGTGTTCGGGGTGGCGGGCTCGGCGGATCAGCTCGAGCAGGTGATCGCCCTCGAAGAGGAGGCGGTGTGGGCCGCTTCTACCTCGGCTGCGGCATTTGTCCCGCTATCTCTCGGTGCCTCTTATTCGGCTTCTTTTAAGGAGCTTTGTCTGACCCTCTTGACTAAAGGTGAGGGTCCAACTTCTTCTGGACGGTTTTCTCGGTCCAAAAAGAGAGACAAGAGTAAGTCTCACCGTCGACGCTCTTGGGAGCGGGAAAGATCCCTCTCCCCGAGTTGTCGGCTGTCGATTTCGGTCGACCTCTCGGCTTCCGCCACTGGTCTCACGGTGTCCCGTCAGGCCAGTTGACCGGGGACTCCCTGACGCGGTCGAGATTTTCTCGACCCGTTGGACGGGTTGTCGGCTGGAGAAGCTGAGAATCCCCTCTCCCCGGTTCCCCCGGTGGGAGTTGAGGATCCCGTCGGCTCGTCTGTGCCTCCGGTTCCGGAGCCTTCGGTTGAATCGTCTGAACCGAGGGGAGTGCCGATTCCCCGCGACACCTCCCCGCACCGTCCTCGGCATAGCCGAGGTTCTCGGTCTTGGTCTCGGACGTCTTCGCGGTCCAGCCAATCCCGCCGTCATAGGCAGTCTCGGTCTCGGCACCGCGGCAAACGGCGCTGCCGCTCGTCTTCTTCCTCCTCCTCGGAGGAGGGAGGTTCGGGGCGCAGGGCGGAGGTATGAGGAACTCATGTGGCAACAGCTCCTTCTGACTGGGAATAAGCAGCGCCGTCGTCTTCCCCCGCCATTAAGTGGCTGTCACCGGAGCGGCCGAAACAACCCCTCGTTTTAGCCGAGGAGCCTGTTCCCAGGCTGGTTGTTCGGCCAAATCCAGCTGCCCACCGATTCCGGGTGAACCTCCGCCTCCACAGCCATTAGTTGGGGCTCCGACCAAAAATTCTTGGTCGGCTCAGGGACTGCCCCATAGGCTGTCTGTCACCCTCACTCCCAACCGGCCTCGGCAGGTGGAGGGTGGCTCAGGCCTGAGGCAGCTCTTTGAGGACTCTTCCGAGTCCGAGGACGATTCCTCCCTTTTCTCCAAGCGAATGGACTTGGAGTCCTCAGGAGGATAGTCTGTGGACGATAGCCCTTCATCCTTCCTAGGATTGCTTCGGCTCATCTCGGAGTCCACCGGGATGAAGCTCGAACCCATTTCTAAACGGGCCAGGTATCCCCTCACAGAGATTCTGGACCGAGGGGATTCCCCTACGGAGGCCTTTCCGGTGGCCGAGGCCATAGTGGTCCGCCTTGAGCCTGGCAGGCGCTGCTTCCTGTCCGCTTCGGCCAGGATGGCCTAGGGAAGTAGTGTCCCACTGTCCCTGTCCAGTTTCTTGAACACCCCTGGCCAAGGGTTTGTTACTCGACAGTTGCCCGCGTGGCTGGGAATGCTAGGGATGTGGACAAACCTCCCGACAAGGAGTCCAAGAAATTGGACTATGCCAGGCGAAAAGTCTGTGCCTGCGCTCCTCGGCCTCGCCAGGCCAGTTCGGCCGCCCCTCATGACACATTTTTCTATACCTGTTGGCTCCCTGGATGAGGTCGCCCTCATCTTCCCGAATCTGCAGACCACGGTCAGGCAGGTGTGGGACCAGGGCAGGGCAGTGGCCAAACAGCAGCTCCAGACTGTTTTAGACATTGGGGACTCATGTGCCAGGTCTGTGGCGGCCGCAGTGGCTATGCATCGTCGGGCTTGGCTGAGGATATCCACCTTTACTTTGGATACATAGCACAAGTTGGCGGATGTTCCCTTTTTGGGGACTGACCTCTTCGGCCCTGGGGTGGAAGGTCACCTGCAGAGGATTGAGAAGTCCAGTGCTACCTTGGACTCGGTCTCTTCCGCTCAGAAGGACAAAGGCGCAAACCACAGCCTAAGCCCTTTCATCCTTCTGCGCCCGAGGCGCGTCCGGCCCAGCAACGTCAGGGCCAGCAGGCTCGGGCTTGGCATCCCAAACCCAAGCCCGGGGCTTCCTCCAGCAGGAAGCAGGGAGGTAAAGGCCAGGAGGTCCCTTGGCCGGTCCCTCCTCCAAGCCTTCCCAGTGACGGGCTGAGGGGTGTCGACCCCAACCCTGTCACCTCACCCCAGGTTCCCCCCTGTGGGGGGACGGCTCCGGCACTTCCTTTCCGCTTGGTCCATTATTGCCACAGACAGGTGGGTACTGGAGGTGGTGGGAAAAGGCCTGCCTCTAGAATTCGAGCAGGCCCCGCCCTTCAGAGCCGTCGCACCTCAGGGGGCCTCGGGGTCCGCAGCCTCACTGTCAGCTCGTCGGGCTGACATCGCTCTCCTCCTCCAAAAGGAGGTGATCAAGGAGGTGGCGGACCCTCCCTCAGACCCGGGGTTTGTGTCCAGGTACTTCCTGGTTCCGAAACGGACGGGGGGCTGGCGCCCCATTCTCGACCTACACGACCTGAACAAGTTCCTAAGGTCTCGAACCTTCAGGATGGTCACTCTGGCTCAGATAATACCATCCCTGGAACACGGCGTGTGGTTCTGCTCTCTGGACCTGCAGGACGCGTTCTTTCATGTCCCTATCCGTCCGTCACATCGGAGATTCCTTCGCTTTCGAGCGGAGGGATCCCTCTTCTTCGAGTTCCGAGCCATGCCCTTCGGCCTGTCTCCAGCTCCCAGGGTCTTCACCAAATGCATTGCAGTGGTGACAGCTTTCCTGCGGCGCCGAGGGGTCCGGGTGTACCCTTATCTGGATGATTGGCTGATAGCAGCCGCCTCCAGACAGGAGGTGGAGCGGTCCAGAGATCTGGCCCTCCAGGTTTGCGCTCAAGTCGGCCTTCTTGTCAACGAGGCCAAGTCGGAACTCGAGCCGAAGCAGGTGATTCTGTTTATCGGGGCAGAGCTCGACTCTCTTCGGGCCAGAGCACGGCTCCTGGCGGACAGGGCCGAGGTTCTTACCTCCTTTGCCCAATCATTTCTGGTTGGGCAATCGCACCCTGCCCGGGACTTCCTGCACCTCCTGGGTCTCATGGCGGCCTGTACCAGCGTGGTCCGTTGGGCACGCTGGCACATGCGCCCCCTTCAGTGGGGACTGGCCAGCCAGTGGTCACAACGCTGCGATCCATTGGACCAGCTAGTGATGGTGACCCAGGAGATGTGGAACGCTCTCCGGTGGTGGACTGTTCCATCTCATCTGCAGGAGGGCATCCCGTTTGTCCGCCCCGAGCCGACGGTCTATCTATCGACTGATGCCTCTCTGATGGGTTGGGGTGCCCATCTGGGGGAACACCGGGCGCATGGCCTCTGGTCCCCGTGGGAGTCCCAATGCCACATCAACCTGCTGGAGCTCCGAGCGGTCTGCCTATCTCTCACCGCCTTTGCTCCGTTTCACCGGGGTGAAGTGGTCCAAGTCCAGATGGACAATACCACGACCATGTACTAGCTAAACCGCCAGGGCGGGATGTGTTCCATGCTTCTATGCAAGGAAGCTCTCCGCATTTGGTCACTCGTGCGCAGCCTGGAGGCGGATCTTCTAGCCATTCATGTGGCAGGGCCTCCAACACCCTGGCGATGCTCTGAGCGGATGGGGCTGCATCTCACAGTGGTCTCTCCTGCCGGAGTGTACAAGATCTGTTCTCCCATTGGGGCACACCTCAGGTGGACCTGTTTGCCTCCAGGGAGAGCGCGAAGCTGAGGCTGTTTCATGCCCGCCCCCCTCAGCAGGGCTCGCTGCAGGGGGATACCTTCTCGAGGCTGTGGACCCCAGGCCTCTTCTACGCCTTTCCCCCATTTCCCTTGATTCACAAGGTGCTTCTCAAAGCAAGGAGGGACAAGGCGCAGGTGATTCTGATAGCCCCAGACTGGCCCCGCCAGTTCTGGTACCCAGATCTCCTCGGCCTCAGCTCCAGGCTCCCGAGGCAGCTTCCAGCTCGCCCGGACCTGCTCTCAATCAGTCAGGAGAAGGTGTTCCATCCGGACCTTCAATCCCTGCACCTGACGGCCTGGTTCCTGAGCGGCTAGAGTTCCAGGCCTTGGGTCTTTCCGGCGAGGTCCTCAATGTTGTTGAGGCGTCCCGTAAGGAGTCGACCAGGAAATGCTATGGCTTCAGATGGAAGAGATTTTCCATTTGGTGTCAGGGCAAGGGCTTGGACCCTTCCTCCTGTCCTTTGGCAAGCATCTTGGACTATTTATGGTCCCTTTCTAGTCAAGGGCTTAGGTCGATGACCCTAAGGGTGCACCTGGCAGCCATCTCTGCTTACCAGGCACGGGCCGGGGAGCAGTCAGTGGCGCAGGAGAAGGTGGTCTGGTGCTTTTTCAAAGGCCTTGATCACATTTCCCCTCTGGTGCGAGAACCTCCACCTCCGTGGGATTTACTGCTGGTACTGGCAAAGCTCATGGGCAAGCCATTCGAACCAATGCACAGGTGTGAACTCTCTCACCTGTCATGGAAGACCGCCTTCTTGGTGGCTATCACGTCAGCCAGAAGGATGGGAGAACTCCAGGCGCTCTGCATCGAGTCTCCTTACCTGGTCTTCCACAGGGACAAGATTGTCCTGTGCCCCCAACCGAAATTCCTTCCGAAGGTGGTGTCGGAGTTTCACCTTAACCAGGTGTTGACTCTGCCGGTGTTCTACCCCAATCACACCTCGGAGGCCGAATACAGGCTCCATACTTTGGACCCTAGAAGGGCACTCGCTTATTATAAGGAGCGCACGGCTGAAATTCAGGGAGAGGTTCATCAGCTGTTTGTCACCTACGCTGAAGGCGCACCTGGCAGACCTGCAGCCAAGCGGACGATAAGCAGGTGGGTCACCTCCTGCATATATCTCTGCTACAAGTTGGCGGGCATGGAGCCTCCCAAAGGGATAAGAGCTCATTCTACCCGCCATACTGCTGCAACGGTGGCTGCTTCCAGGGACGTCCCTATCCAGGAAATCTGCAGGGCTGCTACCTGGAAGTCAGCACACACCTTTATTACCCATTACCACATTGACCTTGAGTCACGCCGGGATGCTGGTTTTGGGGCCTCGGTTCTTCAGTCTTTATTCCCTAAGTAGGGGGTGTGCGCCTTGCCTCCCTCCTCCCGGAGAACTGCTAGGAGTCTGCCAGACTGTGTGGATGAACAACATATCCATGTCCCTAGAAATGCAGGTTACTCTACCTGTAACAGGAGTTCTAGGAATGGTATATGTTGTTCATCCTGATACTAACCTCCCGACCCCGGCCCAACCTTGAGCTTCCAGCGGGCCAGATCTGGCGTCATGGGGCGGAGCCGAGAGTTTTACCACCCGGGTGGGTGGGAGGAGCCAGCTTGAAGACCTTCTGGCAAGATTTAAAGTGGCAAGGAACCTGCCAGACAGTGTGGATGAACAACATATACCATTCCTAGAACTCCTGTTACAGGTGAGTAACCTGTATTTATGGTTTATCCCATGCATTCTTGCCACCCACTACAGTTTTTGCTTCGACCACCTCTGCTGGAAGGCTATTCCAGGCATCCACCACTCTTTCTGTGAAGAAGTACTTTCTACTTTCTAACTTTTCCCTTGAATCTTCCTCACTCCAGCTGCATAGCATGTCCCCTTGTTCTTGAGTATCTTTTTTCTGAAAAATACTTTCTTCATGTACCCTATTTATACCCATGAGGCATTTGAAAGTCTCTATCATATCTCCTCTCTTCCTGCTTTTCTATAGGGTATACATATTGAGGCCTTTAGCCTCTCCTTGTAGGACTTCTGATGCAGACCCAGCAACATTTTAGTTGTTCTTCTCTGGACTGCCTCTATTCTTTCTATGTCCTTATGGAGATGTGGCCTCCAAAGCTGAACACAGTACTCCAGGTGAGGTTTCACCAATGTTTTATACAGCGGTATAACTACTTCCCTCTTCCTGCTGGTGATGTCCCTCCCTGTGCACCCAGACACAAGTACAGCACCAGAGACACAAGTACAAATACCAGAGATGCAAATACAAATATCAGAGGCACACGTGCCAGAGACACAAATACCAGAGACACAAATACAAATACAGGAGACATATACAAATACCAGAGATGCAAAGATACCAGAGACAAATACAAATACAGCACCCGAGACACAAATACAAATATCAGAGACACATACAAATACAGATACCAGAGACACAAATACAAATAACAGAGACAAATACAGACACCAGAGACAAATACAGATACTAGGGACACAAATACAAATACAGCATCAGAGGCACAAGTGCAAATATCAGAGATGCAAATACAAATATTAGAGGCAGTAATGCCAGAGACACAAATACCAGAGACGCAAATACAAATACTAGAGACAAATACCAGAGATACAAATACCAGAGACAAATACAAATACAGATACCAGAGACACAAATTTATTTAGTTTTTGTTTACCGGGTAAGTACACTAGCCAACACAATGACTATTTTCAGGTACGACCCGGGAGAGTACAACATAAAATAAAACAGGTACAAGAAACATTTACATTTTTAACATGGGGAGAAAGCAAACAGAATTTTAAGCAAAGGTACAGTACATAATGTAAAAACCTTGAAAGAAAGAACTTATTTAACATAACAGAGGTAATAGGTTGCATTACAGGTTTTCACGTAGTGAGAAGCAGATAACATGGCTTAAATAGGAGGGAAACAAACATCTGTAGGCCACGGTGGGCAAGGCAAGTAGCAATTGTTGGGGGGTAAACAAGGATAAGGTCAAGCAAATACAGTTTGCAGATGTAACCCCTAGATGGCGCTATCCCAGGGGCTACTACACCTGCCTGATTTGCCACTAACAGGTTGAGGGGCCTGGATCCAATGGCGGGTGCCTCCACCCAGAGGTCAGGGTTTGCAATAGTTAAACTTACTTGGTCACAGCCCTCTGGGACACTGCAACCCCCCTTTCTTCCCACTAGTGGCCCACACAATATATCAGAATTACCTTCACAGTATACACTTACCCCCAGGGCTGGTTCAGGCACTGGGACCTCCTGTAAAATAAGATACAGTGCAACAATCACAGTACAATACTTTAACATAGACAAATACCTCAGGCAGTATAACTTTGCTGAAACAAGCAGCTCTGATTTATTTAGGGGGAATATAACAAGGACAGGGGGAAATCAGGTTAATTAGCTTATACTTTACTCATCTACCTATGGCTCTGTGCACAGGCCTATCCCTACCAGTTACTGTCCCGGTACCCAAGCCCTAGTGGCTAGTCCAACTGTGGCAACTGGTAGGGGCCCTTTCACACAGAGAAAAGAAAATTAGTTAAACAGTCAGCAGTACAGTAATTCTATTTGGATTCAATGTGGCAATTCAACAGGAGCGACCCTGAATTAGTACTCACGACCTCCAAACAAGATAGGGTCCTTCAATGTCAGCAGGGCTACTCTGCTCCACGAGACTCCTCACGCATTTATATGGCAAAAAGAAAGTACTATACCAGGCAGGCGCTTCTCTATCCCGATCGCAATTACTGCACAATACCCGGGAGAACACACAGCAGATTCAGTTCCTGACAGACCGAGTGCAATTCAGCAATTTCTCCAGTCTTCTACAGGGTGAGCCTGGTTTCTACTCTTCAGATATCCTTTGATTCTCTTCACAGGACGGATTCAGTCCTAACAAGCAGTTACACAAGCTGCAGACCGGAACTCGGACCTTACACATGTTTCCCGACTAAAACTGTGCACTGAAGGAGCACAGGGTTCCTTTCCCCTTCACTGCCAGAGCTAAAACTGAAACTCAACAGACAAAACCGGGCACTTCCTTTGAGTTCCTCCCAGTTCTTGACTGGATTGGCTGTCACTCACAATAGACTGCTCCTGTTGGTCCAAAAAGGCGCAAGTCTAAGCTACATCTCCCAGAGTCACTGCCCATACAATCCTCTTGTGGCTGGCTCAGATTTTGAGTCCAAGTTCTGATTCGTCAAGGCACCATTTTAGAGCTAGCTTACCCCACACTGATTGGTCCAGTTCAGCAGTTCAAAACCAGAATGGGGAACTAGGCAGACACAGTTCTGACTGCAAAGAAAGCAGGTTAGACAAACTGTAATTTCATTATTACTCTAAATGATTTCTGGCAAATAGTTACATCTTTCAGATAGGTTCCCTTTGCACTCCTAGTGACTGCAAAAATGGAGTGAATTGGCAGCAGCTCGAGTGGTACTCAAACAGAGAAGCACACAGTCCTCCCCCATACAAACTAATTATGTCTGCAAGCAGACAGCTCTTAAAGAGACAGTACCAGAGGCTCTAAAAACACTCACTGATAAATGGCTTAAATGCCAAACACCATTCAGGCCTGGAGCATTCAAGCAAGCTCCTGGAAGTCTTTTGGGAACCCCCATTTGCAGGGGGGTTACACAGAGATTTCGTGTAAAAGGTCTAACTCTAAAAAAGGTCTTTTGGAATTAGAGTAGAGGAGGAGGGCGGGGGGGGGGAATGGGGTAATATAATGAGAAGAGGCTTGGGGAAAGAAGAGTGGCCAGTGTAGGTGAGAATGGTAGATAATAGGGCAGTAGAGAGATAGGACGAAGGAGTCGTACCAAATGCCAGAGACAAATACAGATAACAGAGGCACAAGTACAAATACCAGAGGCAAATATGAATACAGCACCAGAGACACAAATATCAGAGACAAATGCAAATACAGATACCACAGACACAAATACTAATACAAGTACCATAGACACATGCAAATAAAGATACCAGAGATAAATACAAATAGGGTACCAGAGACACATGTGCAAATACAAATACCAGAGACAGAAATACAAATGCCAGACACATGCAAATACTGATACCAGAGACACTAATACAAATACCAGAGACAAATAGAGTACCAGAGACGCATGGGGAAAGACAAGTACTAGAAACAAATACAAATACAGTACCATAAACACACATACAAGTAATAGAGACACATGCAAATACAGATACCAGTGATGCAAATAGAAATACCAGAGACAAATACAAATACAGATACCAGACACACAAATACAGATAGCAGAGACATATACAGTACATATACAGATACCAGAGACATAAATACAAATACTAGAGATAAATACAGATATAGTATGTGCCACTTGTACCGGACTACTTTGGCAGATCATAGTCGTCCGATAGAAGCAGCGTCCAGTTCATCGTTGGTACCAAAATGACAAAAACAAATGTGCAGGACAAATGCCAAAAGAAATAGATGTAAAACAGTGACTACAGCAGTGACAACAGCTCTTTTATTGATTGTTTGTGTCACCCTGTGATCAGATGGTGTTTAAAACACAGTCAAACTTTATTTAAACTTTATTTTTAAAAATGAGTCGCTACTGTACCCGCCACGGCATCTTCAATCATTGCTGATCTCCTTCATGGGTACTGCAGGGCTCAGTACGATTGATGAAGTCCGTGATGGCAGCCTGCTTTTTTTTCGTGGTGGTGTAGTGCGCCCAAGACTTTTCTGTTTGTGCTAGCAGTCTCCAGTTTGGTTTTACTTCTGTGCTTTGCTCAACTGCTTGCTGTAGCATTAGCAAAGCATTTCTAATGTCCGATGGAGTGACACAAGCCTCCTCCTCCTCCTCCTCTTGAGAAGCATCTTCTGAAGGCTCTTCTTCCATGGCATTGTCTTCATCCACTTCCTGGTTCCCAGCCAATCCTGCTACTGTTTCTTCAGGGTCATCCTGTGGATCAATCAGATCAGGATTCACCATCCCAAGGTTGCAAATGGTGTCCAATTCAGTTACAGAGATGCCCGTTTCATCTTTTCAATAGCCTCCTCTATGACAACACTGATAGCTGTGTCATTTTTGAATCCTCCTTTTCGGAAGCAGTTCTGTATTGCTTCAACAGAGACTTCGTTCCATGCCTGATGCATGAGTCTCACTGCATCTAGCAGATTGATCCGCCTGACACAAGTGGATACAGTGATCTCTTCATTGTGGTGTAGGATCTCTAGCAGTCTCCCCCTCATGAGCCTCACATAATGCCTTTTAAAAGAGTAGAGGATTCCCTGATCTATAGGCTGCATTATGCATGTAGTGTTTGGGGGTTAAAAAATCAGCGTAATGTTTCATAAACCAGTGACATTTTGATGCGCTGTGCAGTTGTCTAGAATAAGTGCGGTTTTTCTCTGCCTGAGCCTGCGGTCCCAGTCTCGCAACCATGCCTCAAAAATGTCCCCAGTCATCCAGGCTGTTTTATTGTTTCTATACAGCACTGGCAGATTACAGACACCACAATGGCAGCGTGGTTGTGCTGATTTACCAATCACCATTAAAGCTGTTTTGTCTGATCCAGACATGTTGCATGTCGCGAGCACTGTCACATGCTCCTTTGCCTTCTTAAGCCCCATGGGATTCTCTCTTTTAAATGCTAAAGTCCCATACCCCACACATCTGAAATAAAGCCCCGTTTCATCGGTGTTATAGATGTTGTTTGGGGCAAATCCACTTAACAATTGTGGCAGAACATCCTTTAGCCAACTGTCTGCTGCAATGGAGTTCGTGCTCAATTTTCACCATGGATTTTCAGAACTTATGTTGTGCCACTGTTTCCAGTGGCTTAACCAACTGTCTGTTGCCTTGAAATAATTTTTTCCAAGAGCTTCAGCAAGCCTGTCTGTCTTTTGTATCAAAAGAGGGCCGCTAATTAAGGCTTCTCTACCCCGGGCATTTGTAAACCACCGGAGCAATGCATCCTCAACATCATTATCTTTACCCTCTCGCTTCCTTTTCCTCTCTGGGTTCTGATTAGAATGCCAGTCAGAGAGAAGAGCACTTCTGTTTTTTAGTAAGTCATTTAATGTTGACTTAGGGATGCTGAAATGTGAGCTCAGATCCCGTGTGCTTAATTTCGGCATCTTGTCAATTTCCTGTAAGATCTCGACTTTGCGAGCAAGGGTTAAGCAGGTTCACTTACCAGGACTTGAAGCACTCACAGAAGTTGTTGCCAAAGACATGATTACAGAGCAGGTACAGTATCCAGCAGCAGGGTGACATGGATTGTGAATAGTGACTCACTAAGCACACCTCGCGTTTATGAAGAGGCGCTAATTTAATGATTGGATGATGCATTAAGTGACCACAGGTGCAACTGAAACGGATGGTACGAGTGGAGTACAAGGTCTGTTTTAAGTGCGAGTAAATGAGTAGGCAAGAACACAGAATGGCATTTGGCAAAATCAAATCGTCCGGTAGAACCAAATGTCCATTTCATCCATGTATGGTACATTTGGTGCATACTGTACCAGAGATGTAAATACAAATACTAGAGACAAATGCAGATACCAGAGGCACAAATACAAATATCAGAGGCACAAGTGCCACAGACACAAATACTAGAGGCGCAAATACAAATACCAGAGACAAATACAGATACGAGAGACACAAATACAGATAGCAGAGACAAATACATGTACAGATACCAGAGACACAAATACAAATACCAGAGACAAATACAAATACCAGAGACAAATACAAATACAGCACCAGAGACACAAATACAAATACCAGAGACCCATACAAATACAGATACCAGAGATACAAATACAAATAACAGAGACAAATACAGATACTAGAGACACAAATACAGATATCAGAGACAAATACAGATACCAGAGACACAAATACAAATACCAGAGACAAATACAAATACACCAGAGACACAAGTGCAGATATCAGAGATGCAAATACAAATATTAGAGGCACTAATGCCAGAGACACAAATACCAGAGATGCAAATACAAATACTAGAGACAAATACCAGAGACACAAATACAAATACCAGAGACAAATACAAATACAGATACCAGAGGCACAAGTACAAATACCAGAGACAAATACAGCACCAGAGACACAAGTACCAGATACAAATGCAAATACAGATACCACTGACACAAATACTAATACAAGTACCATAGACACATGCAAATACAGATACCATAGACACAAATACAAATACCAGAGACAAATACAAATACAGATACCAGAGACACAGATGCAAATACAAGAGACAAATATAGATACCAGAGACACAGATACAAGTACCAGAAACACATACAAATACAGTACCACTAACACAAATACCAGAGGCACAAATACATATACCAGAAACAAATACACAGTACTAGAGTCATAAATACAAGTACCAGAGACACATTCAAATACAGATACCAGAGACACAAATACAAATACCAGACACACATGCAAATACAGATACCAGAGACAAATACAAATACCAGAGACACAAATACATATACCAGAAAAATACAAATACAGTACTAGAGACATAAATACAAGTACCAGAGACAAATACAAACATAGATACCAGAGACACAAAAATGCAAATACCAGAAACAAATACAGATACCAGAGACACAAATACAAATACCAGAGACACAAATACATATACCAGAAACAAATACAAATACAGTACTAGAGACATAAATGCAAGTACCAGACACAAATACAGATACTAGAGACACAAATACAGATACCAGAGACACAAATACAAATACCAGAGACAAATACAAATACACCAGAGACACAAGTGCAAATATCAGAGATGCAAATACAAATATTAGAGGCACTAATGCCAGAGACACAAATACCAGAGATGCAAATACAAAGACTAGAGACAAATACCAGAGACACAAATACAAATACCAGAGACAAATACAAATACAGATACCAGAGGCACAAGTACAAATACCAGAGACAAATACAGCACCAGAGACACAAATACCAGAGACAAATACAAATATAGATACCAGAGGCACTAGTACAAATTCCAGAGACAAATACAGCACCAGAGACACAAGTACCAGATACAAATGCAAATACAGATACCACTGACACAAATACTAGTACAAGTACCATAGATACATGCAAATATAGATACAATAGACACAAATACAGATACCAGAGACACAGATGCAAATACCAGAGACAAATATAGATACCAGAGACACAAATACAAGTACCAGAAACACATACAAATACAGTACCACTAACACAAATACCAGAGGCACAAATACATATACCAGAAACAAATACACAGTACTAGAGTCATAAATACAAGTACCAGAGACACATTCAAATACAGATACCAGAGACACAAATACAAATACCAGACACACATGCAAATACAGATGCCAGAGACACAAATACACATACAGATACCAGAGACAAATACAAATACCAGAGACACAAATACATATACCAGAAAAATACAAATACAGTACTAGAGACATAAATGCAAGTACCAGAGACAAATACAAACATAGATACCAGAGACACAAAAATGCAAATACCAGAAACAAATACAGATACCAGAGACACATATACAAATACCAGAGACAAATACAAATACCAGAGACACAAATACGTATACCAGAAACAAATACAAATACAGTACTAGAGACATAAATGCAAGTACCAGACACAAATACAGATACCAGAGACACAAATACAGATAGGAGAGACAAATACATGTACAGATACCAGAGACATAAACACAGATACCAGAGACACAAATACAAATACCAGAAAGAAATACAAATACAGCACCAGAGACACAAATACAAATACCAGAGACACATACAAATATAGATACCAGAGACACAAATACAAATAACAGACAAATACAGATACCAGAGACACAATTATAAATACCAGAGACACATGTGCAAATACAAATACCAGAAATGCAAATACAAATACCAGAGACACATGCAAATACAGATACCAGAGACATAAATATCAGCGACAAATACAGTGCCAGAGACACATGTGCAAATACAAATACCAGAGATGCAGATACAAATACCACAGACACAAATGCCAAAGACACAAATACAGATACCAGAAATACAAATAAAAATACCAGAGACAAATACAAATACTGAAACCAGTGACACACAAATACTAGAAACAAATACAAATATAGTAACCAGAGACACAAATACAGATGCCAGAGAGACAAATACAAATACCAGAAACAAATACACATACCAGAGGCACAAATACAAATACCAGAGACAAATACAAATACAAGTGACACAAATACATATACCAGAAAGAAATACAGTACTAGAGACATAAATGCAAGTACCAGACACAAATACAGATACCAGAGACACAAATACAGATAGAACAGACAAATAAATGTACAGATACCAGAGAAATAAATACAGATACCAGACATACAAATACCAGAAACAAATACAGCACCAGAGACACAAATACAAATACCAGAGACACATACAAATACAGATACCAGTGACACAAATACAAATAACAGACAAATACAGATACTAGAGACACAAATACAGATAGCAGCGACAAATACAGATACCAGAGACACAAATACAAAAACCAGAGACATATACAAATACAGTACCAGAGACACAAGTACAAGTACCAGAGACAAATAGATACCTGAAACACAAATACAACTACTAGAGATTCATACAAATACAGTACCAGAGACACAAATGCAAGTACCAAATACTAATACAGATACCAGAGACACAAATATAAATACAAATACAAATACAGACACCAGAGACACACACAAATACAATACCAGAGACACACGCAAATACAATACCAGAGACACAAATACAAATATCAGACACAAACACAGTGCCAGAAACACATGTGCAAATGCAAATACCAGAGACATATTCAAATACGGTACCAGAGACACATGTACAAATACTAATACCGGAGACGCAAATACAAATATCACAGACACAAATGCCACAGACATAAATAAAGATACCAGAGACACAAATACAAATACCAGAGACAAATACAAATATAGGTACCAGAGACACAAATACAGACACCAGAGACACAAATACAATACCAGAGACACATCCAAATACAGATACCAGAGACACAAATACAAATACCAGGCACACATGCAGATACAGATATCAGAGACAAATGCAGATACCAGAGACACAAATACAAATACTAGAAACAAATACAAATACAGTACTTGAGACATAAATACAAGTACCAGAGACAAATACAAACACAAATACCAGAGACACAAATACGAATACCAGAAACAAATACAGATACCAGAGACACAAATACAAATGTCAGAGACAAATACCAGAGACACAAATATTTATACCAGAAACAAATACAGTACTACAGACATAAATGCAAGTGCCAGACACAAATACAGATAGGAGAGACAAATACAAGTACAGATACCAGAGACATAAATACAGATACCAGAGACACAAATACCAGAAACAAATACAAATACAGCACCACACAAATACAAATATCAGAGACACATACAAATACAGATACCAGAGAGACAAATACAAATAACACAAATACAGATATTAGAGATACAAATACAAATACCAGAGACACATGTGCAAATACAAAATACTAGAAATGCAAATACAGATACCAGAGACACAAATACCAGTGACAATACAAATACAGTAGAGACACGTGCACATACAAATACCAGAGATGCAAATATAAATATCAGACACAAATGCCAAAGACACAAATACAGATACCCGAGATGCAAATACAAATACCAGAGACAAATACAGATACCAGTGACACAAATACAAATACTAGAGATAAATACAAATATAGTAACCAGAGACACAAATACTAGAGACAAATATAGATACCAGAGACACGAGTTCAAATACCAAAGACATACAGATACCAGAGACACAAAAACAAATACTAGAGACAAATACAAATACAGATACCAGAGACACAAATACAAATACCAGAGACAAATATAAATACAGTACCAGATCAAATACAAAATACCAGAGATACAAATACTAGAGAGCACGGAAATACAGACACTGGAGGCACAAATACAAATACAGTACCAGAGACACAAATGCAGTACCAGAGACATAAATACAAATACATATATCAGAGAAGCACCCCGGACTTGCCCCACCCATTACCCAGATTTTTAATCTATCTCTCATAACTGGTGTGGTTCTTATGGTATTGAAGGTAGCAAAGGTTGTCCCTGTTTTTAAAAAGGGAGACCCCAAAAACTTGAAGAAATATCACCCTGTCACTATCCTACGGCTCTAAATAAGATCCTTGAAAAATTAGTCGCCCAACAGGTCACTGATTACCTACAGAAATATAACCTATTATCTTGAGGTGTGGCATGGATTCAGGTCAGGCCATGGCACTTCCTCTGCTCTCATACAGTTCACCAATGGTATTAAAATAGCTATGGACAAGGGTATGTACACTGGTGCTGTCTTCATTGACTTAACAGAGGCCTTTGATTTGGTAGACCATTCTCTTGTCTTATCCAAACTGACTGGACTGGTTTCTCCCCTCATGTCCTAGCCTGGTTCACTAGTTATCTTAGTGACAGGCACGAGTTTGTAAAATTTAATAATTCAACTTCTGACCTTGCTACTTTTGATACTGGTGTCCCACAAGGATCTATCCTGGGCCCTTTTTTGTTTTCAATTTTTGTCAGTGACCTCCCTAAAGCCATCTCTGTGTTCAGCATTGTTACATGCAGATGATATTATTGTCTATACAAGCTCAAAGAGTATGGATGTTATTAATTCTTTGCTTCGTACTGGCTTTGGTGGAGTTCAATCATGACTGTTATGAAACAGGCTTATTTTGAACACCAGTGACCCACTTTGGCTCTGGTCCCAAACTCAAGGCACACCCAACTAATCTGTTTTGTGCTCAAATGGTTCTCCCCTTACTGATGTTAAGTCTTTTAAGTACCTGGGCATGTAGACTTTTCCCTTCACATCGCCAATGTATGCAAATTAGCACACTCCAAATTATGGCTTGCCTATGGAATCAGGGATAGATACCATTACCCCTTCTGCTCGACTTGCCATTGCTTGTGGAATATTGCTGCCTAGTCTCACATATGGCCTAGAACCCCTCTCCCAGTCTAGCTCCTGTATCCTCTCTAAGTCGCATCTGGGTTGCGCCTGGAAACGAGCCGCAGCTCAGTGTGCCTTCCCAGTCACCAATTTTAAATAAATAAAAAAGTGACCACAGCATATAATGGTAGGCATAGGCTGACACACCAGTGTGACCTCTATAGTATGCTAGGGTGGCTCTCCCCATGTCTGTCATGTACTATACCCTAGGGTGTACTATTGACAGGCTCATTAGGTTAGGCACCCCTGCCACCCTTGCAGTCATGTTTAAAAAGTCTGATCATTCATATCCTCTTCAGTCCACCAACCTTGAGCTACTCGCTACACCCAGATGTGTCACAAAGATAGGTACTCAGGCTTTTTCCTACTTTGTGTCTCGATACTGGAACTCTTTATCCCTTACCTGATGTTCCTTACAGTCTCGTTCCACCTTTAAGACTGATCTCCAGAAGCACCTTATTTCCACTGAAATTTGCACACGTCCCTGTACTTGACACCGCATGTCTTCTATTCTGATGCATTTTGTTCACTTTTGGAATTGTGGGAAAGTCTTGATATCTGCTGTTTACTATCACTGTTAATGTATATTGATGCCTATAGTGTCCTTCCTCTCTGTGCTGCTTAATTGTATGTGTTCTGGTACTAGATGATTCTGCTATTGTGTCCTGCTGGTTTGTGTATTGATTGTCCATCTAATCTTTCTGTTTTATTGTTCTCCTGCACGCACTGTAGTTTGTATGGTGTAGTTCTCCCGGGTCGTGCCTGAAAATAGGCACTAATTTATCTAGTGCACCTACCTAGTCAACAGAAACTAAATAAATAAATACCACAGACAAAAATATAAATAACCAGCAACACAAATATAAATACCAGAGGCACAAAAACAGACATAAGTACCAGAGGTACAAATACCAATATAAGTACTAAAGACAGAACCAAAAATCAGACCCATGCATGGCCTTAATGCAAACTGCTGTAAATTGCAACTTTCTATCACAGACACCCACAGTCCTTTGAAAAGAGGATGGGAGATGTGGAACCATTCTGAAAAATCAGGGTTGTTTCCTTTATGTACATGTAATGCCCATGTATCTCTGTGACCAGTGCAAATTGGCACACATTGGAACTCCCTTCCATAAGAAACATGGTTGGTCTTAACACTTTGAATGTCTTCATTTGTTTAACAGTATAACCTAGCCATTTGCATAAAAGAATACGTAGGTAACCACTGTAGGCATTCATTTGTATGTCAGTTTGTTTTCTGCTGATTTCTCGTGGCATTAATTTTCCCATTTTAAGCTGGCAAGAGCTCAACACACAGGCATATATAGTTTTTAAATATTTACAAATCTGAGAGTTAGTATGTTATACTTTCTACTAAGAAATGCTGGTTCTTCATTATCCTTATTTACCTCAAAACATTTAGGTATATTTCAGAGCACATATAAGGACAGTTGTTTATTTAAAAAGGTAATTTTATTATGAGGCAGACCAGAGGCGTTGAAAAGATAGACAACATTTTTATAAGCAAGTGCTTACCAGAATAAAAATTGTGCCGGTCTGGTGGCACTGAGGATTGAGGTGCTGGATGCCTTACCTTGCGCTACGCTGACGACCTGGGTTCGGGAACAACCTTGGGTCATTGGGGTGCCGGCATGGGGGGGGAGGGTGGAGCAGGATCGTGCATGCTGATAGGCCGCTCTCTTCTCCCGAGGGTGGTGAGTGCGAGTTGGCGCCCCCCCCCCCGTACTTCTGCTCCCATCGGGTGTAAGTCCCTAGTAGGTAACAAAGGTGGAGAGGTGGTGGCAAAAAGGTACGGGAGGTGGAAGGGGCTGAGCTGCTGCCACGTGGTGCGTGGATGCCTCCACATGCTCGTATGGCTGTGTGCCGGGGCCTCAGGGGTGCAAGGGGAGAAACCTGTAAAATACCCATGTATCCCTGTCGGCAGTTAGCGGGAGGAGGCGATGGGGACCAAATAGCTGAATACAAAAACAAAATTGTATAGGTTGAGGTTTGCAGCATTTAGAGTTTATTTTGGTGCGCGTTCAGTCTACAAAATGATTACAGTAGTGTTGAATTCTTGTACTGTCCTCAGAAATTACTTGTGCAGCATTACTGTGAAGCCCCAAAATAAGAATGCGTCATTTCATTTGGTTTACAAAAATGTTTATCCTTAATTTGATTCTGTTTGTGCCATTTTATTTAAAATGCTATTGGTCTACAAAACAATCAGGGCAAGGTATTCAGTTGACTTCTGCAATTTACATTCGAAAGTTCAGCCAGATTTGAGGTGGTCTGACCTTCGTGTACATGCATGTCGGTGCCAGGAGGTCAGAATTGTAAGGCGCCACGTTGATCATTCATGGCGGGGTGCCCCGTGCATTTCGGAGGGGTGTAGGATCGAGGTTGTTGGGGGAAGGAGGCACCGTGGGTGCCGTCGAACCATGGAGAGAGACAAGACATACCTGGTTCTGGTGCCCAGGGTTCCTGCCAGACTGAGCGGGCAGGTGACAAGGGGGACCGCACTGCCCACCAGTCCCCTGAGTCGTGGTGCTATGCAATGCCAGATTGATCAGGAACAAGACCGCTGTCATCTCGGACTTGATTTGCTCGATCGACCTGGTTTGCTTCACCGAGACCTGGTTGGGGGATGATGCTGGCCCAGTTTTAGAGGCCACCATTCCCCCTGGGTATTCAGTGGTGCACTGCCCCAGAATGGAATGCAGGGGCCGGGAGTGGCCATCTGTTTTAAATCCGAGCTAAACTTCTCTGTGTACCCAGTGGGAAGACCAAGTTTATTTGAATGTGTGGCCGTACGTGGTGGTCCGGGTACAGGCTGTAGGATTCTCCTGATTTACTGCCCCCTGTGCAGCGGGAGATTTCTTATAGGAGATGGCCAGTTTCGTCGTCGAGACTTTGGTATCCCCCCAGTGTTTAGTCTTGGGAGATTTCAATATATGGGCTGATGATGAGTCATCCAGGCTGGGTTTCAACCTCCTCCAGACTATGTTTTCTCTGGGCCTGTCACAGGAAGTTTCCTCTGTGACACACCAGGGTAGTCACATGTTGGATTTGGTCTTCTCTCTGGGGCTTGAGGTTTTTAACCTCAAGACTGATTGAGTTGTTTGGTCCGATCATTGCATGGTAGAATTTTTGCTGGCCTCCCCTTCCCCACTGCTGAGATGGTCAGCTATCGCCCTTTGAGGGGTTTGACCCCAGAGGGATTACTGGCGGTGGCTGATCTGTCTAGTCTGGGTAGTGCATCCGTAGGGGGTTCGGGTGAAGTAGTTGACACCTATAATAGGGTGCTGACTGCAGCGCTCGACTTTCTCGCACCAATCCGTGTACGACCCAAATCTTCTCACTTGAGGTTCCCCTGGTTTGATGGGGAGCTCAAGTAAGTAAGTAAGTACGTAAAAATGTATTTATATGAGGCACCCTTCCAAAGCTCAGGGCACCTTTACAAAATCTCACACACAATATGATGGCTCAAGGCAATCAAGATTTTGGATCGGAGGTTGGAGCGCTGCTGGCTGAGGTCCAGCTTGGAAGTGGATAAACTGGCCCTGCATACCCACTACCATGAGTACCAGGGGGCAATCACCCAGAAGAAGGCAGAGTTCCTGTCAAGGGAGATTGCTGCTGGGAAGAATCAACCAACAGTGCTCTTTTGGACTGTGGACAGGCTCTTTAATACAGCCTGTCTACAGCTGAAACAGACTTTTTCTAGCGCTTTATGTGAAGAGTTTGCTCGATTCTTCTCGGACAGGGTGTCCACCGTCCAGCAGGATATTCCACCAGTGGGCCCTATGGAGGCCAACAGTGGTCACCGAGGTCATCCAGACAGCACTCCGCCTAGCTAGGGGGAGTTTAAGCCCATGGAGGCATCAGAGGTCTTTGAGGTTGCATCCAAGTTGAAGCGCTCCTATTGTGAGCTGGACCCGGTACAGACACGCTTCTTAATGGAATGCGTGGATACCGTAGGCCCGGTGTTTGCCTTGATAGTCCAGTGTTCTTTATCTAAGGGGATTTTCCCCAGTGCCTTAAAGGAGGCATTGGTACATCCCCTCCTGAAAAAAACATCTCTAGACCCTGACATCAAGGCAAATTACCGTCCCAGCTCCAGTCTCCCATTTTTAGGGAAGATTGCTGAGAAGGTGGTAGCACTTCAGCTGGAAGAGCACCTCTTGACCTTTGATCTTTATGAGCTCTTCCAGTCTGGTTTTTGTGTGAGGCAAAGTACGGAAACTGCTCTTGTTAGAGGGCACAATGATCTCCTCAGGGCTAGAGATCAAGGGGAGGGGACAATTCTTATCCTCCTTGATCTCTCTTCAGCATTTGATATGGTAGACCATTGTGTATTGCTTGACTGCTTGAGGGAATTTTGTGGGCTCACCGGCACAGTCATCGCTGGTTTGAGTCCTATCTCACAAACAGGAGGCAACGGGTAGTGATGGGGAATTTCTCCTCCTGTCTTGTGGAGTACCTCAGGGTTCAGTCTTGTTCCCAATGTTGTATGCCGTTTACATGTTGCCCCTGGGTGAGATCATTAGGAAATACAATCTGGATTTTCATTGCTATGCTGATGACACCCAGCTGTATTTTTCCTTTGCACTGGGAACATCGAATGCAGTGGAAATACTAAACAACTGCCTTGCAGAGATCAATAACTGGATGGCCTCCGGCTGGCTGCGACTGAACCCTGACAAGATGGAGGTACTGTGGTGGAGTCGAACAGAGGGTGGAATAGGATGGCCTCTGGTGTGGAAACCGGCTTGTTTCTGGAATCAGTGCCATTGCAGGCCTCCTCAAGGGTATGAAACCTTGGCGTAGTCCTTGACAGTGGTCTGACACTTGATGCTCAGGTGTCAGCCACTGTCTGGACCAGCTTTACCATCTCAAGAATATCGCCAGAGTTAGGCCTTTTGTTCCATCCCTGGACCTCCCCACTTTGGTGCATGCCTTCGTATCAACTAGGCTGGATAACTGTAATGCACTCTACCTCAGGGTCTTGGGGGGGATTCCTCCACCAGCTGCAGCTAGTGCAGAGCACGGCAGCCAGGTTGTTGGTGGGGTAGTGTAAATTCTGCCACATCACCCCGGTGCTGCGTGAACTGCACTGGGTGGCGGTCAGATGGAGGATCCTCTTTAAGGTGGGATTACTCACCTTTAAGGTCCAACATGGGTTTGGTCCTTGTTATCTGTCTGACCTCTTGTTGCCTACTGCATCAACCCGCTCCCTCTGATCCTCCTCGAGGGTCCTCCTAGCGATTCCCAAGATGAGGTTGAAAACAGCCGGTGACAGGGCATTTAGTGTCGCTGGCCCCATCCTGTGAAATTCACTTCCACCAGCTATACAGGAGGCCCCTTCTGTGGAGGTTTTTAAGACCCACCTCAAGGCTCACCTGTTTTGCCAAGCTTTTCCCGATCCCCCAGACTGAGTTGAGTAGGATCCTTTCTTTCCTTCCTTATCTTTTTTTTTGGTTTTACTGATTTTAATATGTATGTGATAATCTGTAGATTGGAAATTTTATATTTTTGTAACTTATGATGGATTTCTTGTTGTGCGGTGCCTAGAGCCTCTGGGATTGGGTACCCAATAAATAAAATTTGCCTTGCCTTTTACATTTGTAGCAAATTGCACTCAGAAACTGGTACATGAATCCAAACACTGATGCATGCATTGTGTTTATGCTGTAAACTATGGAAAGTGACCCAAATGCATCAGAATGTTTGAAAATAGTATGTAACGGTTTTGATGCATTGGACATGATGCAGGCTGCATTTGAAATTGGGAATTCAGGCCTGCGTCATGCCTTCTGTAATCACTACCCTTGGCGCTTGTCAACACAATGGTGCTAGGCATCTTAAGAAAATGCCTTGCTTCCACTGTGCGATTGTTGATGTTGCTTGTTCTGTGAATATGCCGCAAAGGAGTTCCATCGAATTCACGTCCCCCATCCCATCTGTTATGTATTATTAGGGAACACCTGTCCATTCAGTCTAGTAATCACAAAGCAGATCTGCACATATGTTGGGTACCTTTTGGATTGCAAGGGTCGGAATGAAGTGGTGACACTAGCCAGCAGGGCTTTGGACTGGGAAATTCCACTGTCCCGCAGACCTTTGCAGTGGACCTATTGGTGTACTTATTGAAATGATACTTTCTTGAATGCAAGATTGCAGGGCTAAAGGGACAATTTTACTAGCATTTAGCATTTTGCTAGTGGTTTGGTGCCAATTTTGACTCCTGAATTGGGATGGCAGTGTGATCCAGTGGCTACAGCACAGACATAAGAAACAGGTTACAGATTGAAATACCACTGCAGCCAGCCTTCTGGTGCAGTGGTAATACTGCAGCCTGTGATGCCAGTGACCTGGGTTTTGAAACGAGCCTGTGCTGCGGAGGGGCTTATTGGGGGAAAATGGTAGACCATCCCATGGATGCTTCCATCCTCAGGGGAGGGAGGAATCCTGGTCTCTGCCACAGTACTGCCACTTGGATGACCACAGGTGGCAGTGCCATGGAGCCAGAGCACAGGGAGGGGAGCATTGGCATTCTGACATCTCGGCATCAGATGCAACATGTCATGATGCTCGACTGCAGGAAAGAAAATCAGAGAAAATCTCTGACAGTGCAGCATGCCGCCTGCCACCCTACTGCAGATCCCACACCACTGACTGATGCTCACCCCTCCCTCACCAACACTAATAGCTCTGTTTGGGGATAAGGGGTGGCCCCCCCAGGCAGCCTTTCCTGTGGGGGGGTCATCCATGAGGGCACAAAGGAGCATGGGAAGTCCCAGGGATGGTGGGTGACAGGGATGGGCAGGGCAGAGGGGCTGAAGAGGGCCGGTCAGAGTCAGAAGGGAAAAGGTATAGCAAAATGTAAAAAAAAGAAATACAGTCACGGACAGCGACTCATTTTGTGACCTTTAGCAAGTCTCTTGACCTCCTTGTGCTTGTGTCACTTTTGCTGTGAAACAGAGTAGAGTAGGGTACTACTGAAACCGAGGATGCTGTATCTCAGCTGTGCCATTCTGGGCAAATGTGCTAACCCTCCGCCCCCAAGTAATATTGTAAGGTTTAGGTTCAGTCACATGCACAGCACACATTATAAATCAGGCATGCAGTACGAATGTTCAAGAAGCAGTCATTCTAGCCTCCAGCCTTTCCCCACCTTAATGAAATTTTGCTTGGGTTTCTTCCACTGTTTGAGCAAACAGGTCGTTCATACTGTGATGAATTGGAACATTGGTTCCTTTCTCCACTTTGTCTACCAACCTCCCGATGCATTCAGTGTTGTGCTGTGCTGAAGCTCCAGGGAGGCATTTAACCGTTACCTTAGGTTGCATACCTTTACTCAGGTGGGACTTGACTCCCCTGATCATTGCCTTGGACCATAATACTTTGCCTGGGACCTCTGTTCTGGCATGTCCCTATTTTTTAATATGTCTCTCACATCTGGGATGGTGCTCATTGCTTGATCATCCCTGTACCAAAAAAGGCAACCCTAAGCACCTCACACAGTATTGTCCCATCACTATACTACCTGCAGTCAGCAAGCTCTTTAAAAAGATTGTCTCCATCCAATTAACTTCATATCTGCATGTTTATAATCTTCTCACTCCGTGCAGGCATGGTTTCCAAAAAGATCATAGCACCTGCACTGCTCTTGTTCAGTTATCCAACAGCATTAATACTGCGGTGGAAAAAGGCTCGCTCACAGGCACCATATTCATCGACCTGTTTCAGACTGGTTGGTCACACTTTCATGCATTCTAAATGAACTGATATTGTTCTATCCACCCATGTTGCTGCCTGGTTCTTCAACTACTTATCAGGTAGGCAAAAGCTGTCAAATTAGCCAGCTTAGTGGCACAGCAGGAGCGTAGCTGCTCATCACGCTGGTGACCTGGGATGCAGAGTGATCTTGGGTTGCTGGGGGCCGGCCAGGGCAGGGGGTTGAGAGGATGAGCATTGGACAGACTACTTTCCTCATCCATGGAGGGAGGTGTACCGTTTCTTTGGAATGACTGCCACCAGATGGAGGCTTGGTGGCAGTGTGAGCCTGAAGAACTGCACAGGAAGGGAGGGAGGCTGTCTCCACATGTGCATATGTCTATGTGCTTGTCCCAGCATGAGGATAGGGGAGAAATCCTAAAGAGGAAAAATGGCAAGGCAGGTGTGTGTGAGGCTCTGCATGCTAACCCCTGCCCACTCTGCCACCAGAGACCCTGGGCAGCCAAGATACTGAATGTAAGTCTTTGGGGTTGGGTTGGACACTCCTCCCCCTCATGATCCCACCACGGGGAGAACCCATGGGGGTGACAACTGATAAGCAAGTCCTGGGAAGTGGGAGATGGTGGGAGCTGTGGGGACAGAGTCAAGGGGAACTCTGCCTGCCTCGGCCACAGGTGTAAAAACACCACCTTCAGTTTAGTATCTGTCAGTCATAGTGTCCTTCAAGACTCACTCTCAGGACCACTTTTTTCCAGTCTTTATCAATAAACTCCTTTTATCCCACTTCCAGCTCCATTATCATGTACGCCCAATGACATCGCCCTCTACTTCAGCTCTCCCCACACTGACCACATAAATTCACAGCATAACCACTAATTCTGCCAGATACAGAGCTGGTTTACTGAAAACGAGGTAGTCCTTGATGTATCCAAAATTAAAACCATGCTCTTCCGATTAAAATTCTGTCATCTAAAGCTGGCCCAGTGGCATGGTGGGCTTAGGTACCCTATCGTCATGCCAGCAACACGGCTTCAGGAACAGACCAGGATAGCTCAGAGCACAGAGACCAACCAGAAGAAGATTTGAGTATTTCTATGGATGTGGATATGTTGTTCTATCCACACTTGTTGGCAGATCGCCTTTCCCTTTAAGGGTCATCAGAACATCTTCAAGCTGGCTCCTTCCACCCACCTGGGTGGTAAAACCCTCAGCTCTGCCCCATGATGCCAGATCTTCCTTTCTGCTGGAAGGTTCAGGTTCCCTCCTTAGCGCTTCCACGTGTGGTAGGCTCTGGCTCTCGAATCTTTGGATTTGTTTCCAAAACTTACCTTATAACTCATTCAAGTTTCATCTAGTGCTTCTTCTCTCGCTTCCGCGATGGAAGAGAAAACCATTCCCAGGTTCTGCCGGTGCTCCTGCAGGCGGAAGATGTCTCGCACCAACCCTCATGCCACATGTGTGTACTGCCTAGGACATGACCACGATCCACAGGCTTGCAATCTCTGTCGGTCCTTTCACCCATCGATGCTGGAAGACCGCGCTGCCCGACTCCAGCTGGGGCAACCAGAAAAGTGTTACCCGCTGGTTAAATACAAGGATGCCCATTGGGTGGTCTCCACGGCTGCGGGGTCCACTGAGCAGCTTGAACAGCTCAAGGCCTTCGAGGAGGAGACTACCCCGGCCACGGCTAGTTCCTCTTTGGCTTCGGCCTTCATTCCACTCCAACTGTGCTCCACTTATTCAGCTTCCTTCAAAGGGCTGTGCCAGTCTCTCTTGACTAAGGGAGAGGGCCCTTCTGGGTCGCACGTTTTGCGCTCTCGCAAGAAGGAGTTGAGGAAGGAAAAGACTCAACATCGACCCTCTTGGGATTGGGAGCAGTCCCACTCCCAGGATATTCCGTTTTTGACTTCGGTCAAAATCGTGCCCGAGGCCGCTGGTTTCATGGAGCCCCCGTTAGACCAGTTGGCTGAGACGCCTGCCAATGTGGCCAAGATTTTTCTCGAACCAATCAAAAGGTTGTCGCCAGATGAGGCCAACAACTCTCTGTTTCATTCTCCGGTGCTTCCAGTGTCTTTGGACGGGTCGGCTCAGCCTGCTGGGTCGAACCTGACCACTCAAGAACCTGACCTGGAGGAGCCACGGGGATTCCCGTTCTCCTTCTGACATCACCTGTTGGCCCTCCAACAGTCGAGGTCTTAGTCCTCCTCTACCAGGTCGGACAGATCTCGCCATCACCGGCGATCTCATTCCCGAAATCACGGTAAGCGGTGGCGCCACTACTTTTCTTCATCCTTCTCAGATGAGGATAGGCTCCGGTGCAGGTTGCATCAGTGCTATGAAGATTTGATGTGGCAACACTTAGTCTTGACTGGTACAAAACGGACCCCGGTTTCTACCCCAGCTATCAAGTGTCTGTCACCCAAACGGCCGACGTCGTCTCCTGCAACCGTCAACCCTGCGGAGGTGCCGGCACAGGCCCAGCCAGCCCAGCTGAAGCCGGTTTCTCTGACAATTGTGGTGGAGCCTCCATCCAAACCGCCGAAGTCTGGGGCACCGACCAAGGATTCTGGGTCGGCAAAAGGGTTGCACAATCGGCTGTCGGTCACCCTTACTCCCAATTGCCCAAGGCAGGATGAGGGCGACTCAGGTGGACACCTGCTTTACACGGACTCCTTGGAGTCCAAAGACTCCTTGTTGCACTCATGTCCTATCGACATGGAGTTCTCTGGGGGCCTTTCCATGGACGAGGGACCCACCTCGTTCATGGGTATTCTTCGGCTCATTTCTGAGTCCACGGGATGGAGTTTGAACTGGTGCAGAAACGGGCAAGATATCCCTAACAGAGATTCTGGACAAAGGGGATTCTCCTACAGAGGCCTTCCCTGTGGCTGAGGCCATTGTTGGCCTGGCTGTTAATCTGTGGCACCATCCTGCATCTTGCCCTGCATCCTTGGCCCAGATAGCCCACAAATACGCGGTCCCAACCAGCTCCCTTTTGGGGTTTTCAGAGCGTCCTTTGGTTGAGGGTCTGGTGGCTGACTCCATCTTTCAGTGCTCTCTGGCAATAGAGGCGACGTGGACAGACCGCCGGACAAAGAATCCAAGAAATTAAATAATTCGACAAAGAAGGTCTATGCTGCTTCCTCACTCGCCCTTCATCAGGCTAGCTCGGCCATGCTGATGGCACACTTTTTCCATGCCCTTTTGGGCTCCCTGGACGAGGTTATTCCTCACCTTTTGGTGGACCTCTAGACCATGGTTAAGCAGGTCCGGGACCAGGGAAAGGCAGTGGTGAAGCAACAACTCCAGACTGCTCTTGGCGACTTTTGTGCCTGCTCAGTAGTGGCTGCAGTAGCCATGCGCTGTAGGGCTTAGTTGAGGATCTCGACCTTCACGGCTGACACTCAACACAAGCTGGCAGATGTTCTCTTTTTGGTCACTGACTTGTTCAGGCCCGGTGTGGAGGGCCACCTCCAGCGTATTGAGAGGTCCAGTGCCACCCTGGACTCGGTGACATCTGCCCAGAAGGACAAGGGCCCTAAGCACCAGAAGCACAAGCCCTTTCGCTCTTCACCTCCTGCGGCCAGCCCAGCCGCACCAGCAGCAGGGCTAGCAGGCGCAAACCTGGTGACCGCAGGCGAAGTCAGTGGCCTCATCAGTCAGAAAGCCTGGAGGGAAGAGTCCCGGCGGCCCCTAAGCCGGATCCTCCTCCTCTAAGCCAGCTCAGTGACAGGTTGAGGGGAGCCACCCTCAACCCCCTCACACCTCCCCTGGGTCTTTCTGTGGGGGGCAAGCTCTGCCACTTTCTTTCCACCTGGTCTGTTGTCACCACAGACCATTGGGTGCTGAAAGTGGTCGGCCAGGGCCTGCCTTTGGAATTCGAGCAGGTCCCCCCAAGCTGAGCCCGTGCCCCATGGGAGGATCTGGTGTTCACTGTCACTCTGTCGGCTCTCCGAGACGATATCACTCAGCTCTTCTGCAAGGAGGTGGTGCGCAGAGTTGCAGACCCTCCTTCAGATCCAGGGTTAGTTTCCAGGTACTTCCTGGTACCAAAACGGATGGAGGGCTGGCGCCCCATACTCTATCTTCACTAGCTGAACAGGTTCCTCAGGTTCTGCACCTTCTGGATGGTAACTCTGGCTCAGATCATACCATCCCTGGAGCATGTGGTTTTACTCCCTGGATCTTCAAGACGCGTTCTTTCACGTTCCGATCCATCCATCCCACCAATAGTTCCTTCACTTCTTAGCCAAGGGAACCCTCTATGAGTTCCAGGCCATGCCCTTTGGCCTTTTATCAGCCCCCAGGGTCTTCACCAAATGCATGGCAGTGGTGGCAGCTTTCTTGAGGTGCAGAGGGGTCCCGGCCTATCCGTATCTGTTCAACTGGCTCATAGCAGATCCCTCCAGGCAGGAGGTGGAGCAGTCCAGGGATCTGGCCCTCCAGACTTGCTTCGATCTTGGCCTCCTGATAAATGCAGCCAAGTCGGAACTCATGCCCTCGCAGGTGATTCAGCTCATCAGGGCAGAGCTTGACTCTTGCTGAACTTCCTGCGCCTTCTGGGCTACATGGCAGCCTTCACCAGCATGGTCCAATGGGCCCACAGGCATATGTATTCCCTTCACTGGGAACTGGCCAGCCAGTGGTCTCGACGCTCAGGTCACCTCAAACAGCTGGTCACTGTGACCCAGAGGATGTGGGATGGCCTCCAATGGTTGCTGGTTCCAGCTCACTTGCAGGAAGGCATCCTGTTTTTATGCCCGAGCCGATGGCCATCCTGATGACTGACACCACACTGATGGGTTGGGGTGCCCATCTGGGGGAGCACAGAGCCCAAGGGCTCTGGTCCCCTCAGAAGTTCCGATGCCACATCAACCTGCTGGAGCTCCGTGCGGTTTGGCTAGCCCTGACCACCTTCGCTCTGTTTATTCGGGGTCAAGTGGTCCATGTCCAGACGGACAATACCACAACCATGTACAATCTCAACAAACAGGGCAGGGCACACTCCTTGCCTCTGTGCAAGGAAGTTGTCTGCACATGCACCCTCATACTCAGTCTGGAGGTGGCTTTCCTAGTCGTTCATGTGGCAGGAGCCTCAAATCAGCTGGCTGATGCTCTCAGTCGGATAGGCGAGGCATCTCATGAGTGGTCACTCCACCAGGAGGTAGTACAAGATCTGCTCTCCCACTAGGGCACTCCTCAGGTGGACCTGTTCACCTCCAGGGA
Source organism: Neoceratodus forsteri (assembly GCA_016271365.2). Taxonomy (NCBI): domain Eukaryota; kingdom Metazoa; phylum Chordata; order Ceratodontiformes; family Ceratodontidae; genus Neoceratodus; species Neoceratodus forsteri. Next base: position 1,229,108,758 of record CM057453.1, on the reverse strand, counting down.
GAACATGAAGCTGAGGCTGTTTCATGCCCACCCCCCCCAGCAGGGCTCGCTGCAGGGGGATGCCTTCTCGAGGCCGTGGACCCCAGGCCTCTTATGTGCCTTCCTTCCACTTCCCTTGATACACAAGGTGATCATCAAGGCCAGGAGGGACAAGGTGCAGGTGATTCTGGTAGTTGCAGACTGGCCACGCCAGTTCTGGTACCCAGATCTCCTCAGCCTCAGCTCCAGGCTCCTGGGGTGTCTTCCAGCACACCCAGACCTGCTCTCCATCAATCAGGGGAAGGTACTCCATCTGGACCTTCAATCCCTGCACCTGACAACTTGGTTCCTGAGTGGCTAGAGTTCCAGGCTTTGGGTTTCTCTGACGAGGTCCTCACGGTTGTTGAGGCATCCCATAAAGAATCAACCCAGAAAATGCTATGCCTTCAAATGGAAGAGATTTTCCATTTGGTGCCAGGGCAAGTGGTTGGACCCATCGTCCTGTCCAGTGGCTAGCATTTTGGACTATCTGTGATCCCTCTCCCAGCTGGGACTTCGGTGAATGACCCTTAAGGTGCACTTGGCAGCCATCTCTGCCTACTGGGCGTGGGCCGGTATGCAGTCGGCACAGGAGAAAGTGGTCTGATGCATTTTCAAGGGCTTAGATCACATATCTCCTCCAGTGCGTGAACCTCCACCTCCCTGAGATTTACTGCTGGCTTTGGCAAAGCTCACGGGCAAGCGATTCGCACCTATGCACAAGTGTGACATGTCACATTTGTCATGGAAGACCGCCTTCTTGGTGGCTATCACATCAGCCAGAAGGACTGGGGAGTTCCAGGTGCTCTCAGTGGAGTCTCCTTTTTTGGTCTTTCACAGGGACAAGGTTGTCCTGCGCCCCCACCTGAAATTCCTTCCGAAGGTGGTGTCGGAATTTCACCTTAACCAGGTGTTGACTCTGCCAGTGTTTTACTCCAGTTATGTCTCAGAGGCAGAGTACAGGTCCATACCTTGGACCTGAGACAACCGCTCACCTACTACAAAGAGCGTACGGCGGAAGTTCGGGAGAGGTTCGCCAGCTGTTTGTCACCTACACTGAAGCCGCACCTGGCAGACCTGCAGCCAAGTGGACAATTGGCAGGTGGATCACTTCCTGAATTGATCTCTGCTAAAGGTTGGTGGGGAGGGAGCCTCCCATAGGGCTAAGTGCTCATTCCACCTGCCATACCACTGCGTCGGTGGCTGCTTCTAGGGATGTCCTTACCTAGTATAGACTGGGTGGTGAAACAGCTGCTGCCAGGATCATAAATTGGAGGTGGGTGTTGAGGCATGCAGTGCCTTAATGTTGTATGTGCACACCATAGGATGCCCCCATCTCCGACTAAAGGGAGAATGGGGAGAAGATCCTCCACTGAATGATGCAGCTGATGATTCTGCAGACACCGTACCACCAACCAAGGCACCCACTCACCTAATGTTGTAGGTAAGTAATTGGAATAAGTCCTGGAGGTGGATGATGGAGCTGGGGGCTACCAGCAAAAGGTGGTCAACAGGTGGGTACGGGAGGTGAATACATGATAAAAAAAAAAAAAAACAACAGATATCTAGCCTCCCCTGATGCTTGGACATGAGCTTTGCTGCCGGCTCCCAACTCTTCCACATGGAGGAGTTTAAATACTTTGGTATTAACCTGGACTTGGCTCTAGACTTGTCCAGCCACATCGCCACCATCACCAAATCTATTTACTCCAAACTAGGTCTTGCCTATCGCATTTGCCCCTTCTACACCCCAAGGTAAGACTAGATGTAGCTCATGTCCCTGCTTACAATATGGAGTGTTGATTTCCTCCCCTGTCTCAAAAACTATAATCGTAAGTGGGATGTTGCCTACAGCAACATCTGCCATTTCTCCCTGTCTTCTACCTGGCTTACACACCACTGCACTCTCTACTGCTGCTTGGGCTAGTCATCCCCCTCTGCCACTCACTGCTGCTCACTCGAGTGCTTCATATCCAAGCTACTTAGGTCCCCCTCCCCTGGCTCACCCATTTCTCTGCTCCACAACTCACACCAGTCATATTCTCTAAGATCCTCTGATACCTTCACTCTCACCATCCCAAATATTCCACCAAAATTGGGTAATAGACTTTCTCCTCTTTTGCCCCAGGGTTCTGTAGCTCCTTCCCCATCATGGTGCATGTGGGTGCAGCTAAACCCGTAGTGAACTGTGTGGGTAACTGGCTGGAGGGGAGACAGAAAAGGGTGGTGGTCAGTGGGATTAAATCAGAAGAGAGGGAGGCTATGAGTGGGGTTCCACAGGAATTGGTCCTGGGTCTGGTCCTCTTAAAAATGTTCATTACTGACATTGGAGAAGGAATCCAGGGCAGATTGTGTTTCCTTTGTTGATGACATAAAACTGTGTGGGAGGGTGGATAGTGACAAGGGAATAAGGGAAATACAGAGAGACCTACAAAAGCTAGAGGGGTGGTCAGTGGTCTGGCAGTTAAAATTCAATGCTAAAAAGTGCAATGTAATGCACCTAGGGAAAAAGAACCCCAAGACAGAGTACTGGATGGAAGGAGAGAGACTTAGCACTACAGATGAGGAACGGGATCTGGGAATTATCATTAGTAACTCAGTTAAACAATCGAGTCAGTGCAACAAGGCCTATAGCAAGGGTAACAGGATGCTGGGATATATCAGAAGGGGTATTGATAGCAGAAGAAAAGAGGCAATACTTCCCCTCTATAAATCCCTGGTAAGGCCTCACCTAGACTACTGCATCCAGTTCTGGAATCCTCACGTCAGAAGGATAAGGATAGGTTGGAGATAGTGCAGCACAGAGTAACAAAACGATTCAGGGCCAGCAGAGCTGATCCTATGAGGAGTGCCTCAAGGCACTAAATACGTACTCACCAGAGACCAGAAGGGAGAGGAAGATATGACAGAAACCTTCAGGTTCCTTAAAGGAATTAACAAAGTGAACTGCAGGGAACTATTTAGCATGAATACCAATTCACGGTCACGTGGACTTGAATGGAAATTAACAGGAGGTAGGCTCAGGAGGGACGTGAGGAAGTACTACTTTACGGAAAGGGTGGTGGAACCTTGGAACAGTCTGTCGGCTGAGGTGGTAGGTGCGAAAAAGTCAGGGATTCAGGCAGGACTGGGACATAATGAATGAAATTGTGGTTATCAGGTGCAACAGGACCAGGGAGGAGAACAGAGAGATGACGGGGGAGGGTTAGTACCCTGGAGGAACAGTAGGTTCCAGGGATTATAGGGAACTTGGGCAGACTGGACGGACCTCTGGTCTTTTTTTTTTTTCGCCATTGTCTAGGTTTCTGTGGTCCACAACTCAGCAACACATCTTTTAAGAGTGAAGTGAAAGAACACCTCCTCATATCCTCTGCCTGCAGCTGCACCTAAATATTGTTCATATCTGGTGAACTGCACATGCCCCCTTCTCCTGGCCCATAGGTGGTGTCTGGGTTTGCCAGAAGTTCTCCACCTGTCCTGGCCAAGCATTCCTGTATCCAGCTTTACCTAATTTTTGGTATATAGTTTGTATATTTTGATGTGAGCATTTGTTCATAACTCATCATTATGTTGCTTGCATTGCCCATGTAGATTGTGCATTGGTTGTGAGCTCACTTCTCCATACCGCTGGTATTTGTAACCATGCCTTCTATCATAATGTCCTGGGTAGTACCTGAAAATAGGCATTCAACAGTCTAGCATACTTACCTAGTTAACACAATTAAATAAATATACATGTCATTTATTAGGAAATGTAAAATTACATATATCCTCTTAATGCAAAGCACCATGGGGAGTATATGCAAATCAGGTTTCATTTTATTCATTAGATCTCACACGCCTCTCAGAAAATGCGGTTATTTGAGGTCATTCTGTTGCATCCCTTAATGAATGCATCAGGTTTAAAGTTTGGTGCAGGGCCTGAACTGATTGTGCTGGAATTGTTGAAAGGAATCAATTGCTGCTCCTACTGCACCAGCTGATCTATACAGATTGGTTGCGTTCTCCAGTTTCAGGTCCCATGCAGATCCTCATTCTCAACCCTAAGGCTCTCCCTGGAAGACAGCTGAGGGCATATCTGGACAGATTAGTCAGTACATTTGCCAACTAATCCTGCAGGGCAAGTCTCTTTAGAAATGTGATATGCATCCCTTATTGGTTTAAGATATTTTAAACTCTCATTTGATCAAGTGATGAATGGACTGCATTTGAAATATTGTGAAAATGACTGGCACATTTCTTGCTCAGCTTCCCCTTCAAAATATAATGAATTGAGTGTTTTTTTGAGGTTAGTATTTCCAGTCTGAGCTGGCAGGAAGGGAACCCTGGGTGAGCTTTGTTGTTTTGCCAGTTTCTGCCTTCCTTGAAGATTTTGTTTTCTGTGGTTTGGACAAATCGGACTAAGCCTCTTGCTTAATAATGGTGAAGTCAATTTCACCTTCCAAGTCTAGGAGTTTCATTAGTGGCACCCTCTGCTCACAGCTGATGGTGTCAAAAATGTTAAACAAAAAGGTTTGGGCACAAGTCTCACAGTATTCCTGAACAAAGTAAATCTCTGGTGAACACTACATTTTCTTCCCGCTCTACTTTCAATGTCTGCATGACCTCTATACAAGCACTGCTGGAGGAAGCAGTGCATCATTCATCACAGCCTGTGGAAATGAGAGCAAATGATTTTAACTCGCACTAACAGGCATGTCCACATTTATTTATTTAATTAATCATGAAAGGGACCCCCCTACCAGTGTGCCTGCACATTACTAGAAGATCAGCATGAGAAGTAAGTTAATATAACCTGCATAGCATTAATAATAGATGGTAACCTTTAATGTGTGAACAAGGAAAGTTCTAGTAATTTAAAAACTGGAGCCCACATGTGGGGAAACTTTCAAAACTATTTAAGAGCTATTAGAGTTATCTCACTGCACCTTAGCTCTCATGATATGGTTTCTTAAAAGATTTATATATATGTTATATAGAAATTATACTAACATACTAAAATGCCAGCAGCATAGGCCTAACGGTCTTTCGTGTCTGCTCGTTTGGTCAGCCCCCACCCTGGGAGCTGACCTTGCTGCCCCCCTCGCCTTCTCTGGCTTCTCCTTTCCCAGTTCCAGATATTCTCGCTGCACTAGATTTTGCTTCCAGAACCCCTCCACCGTCTCTGCCTCCACCAGCCCTCTGGGCAGCGCATTCCATGGCTTCACCACCCTCTCAGTGAAGTAGCACCTCCTCCTTTCTCCCCTGAATCTTCCATCTTCCATCTTCCACCCATGCCCTCTAGTTGCCCCCTCCTCTTTCTTCCTCCTCCTCCTCCTCCTTATATGTCAATGTTTATTAACTGTTGTACAGTACTGTGAAGCATCGAAAAGATACCAGAGTAGAGGTGTGCAAAGTCGTGAAACTTTGCATTGCAAAATTCTTATGATGTTTCTCGACTTTGCGAAGTGCAGAGTGCAACTTTACTTAATTCTTCACCTGCTGAAGTGTTTGCTTTTCCAAGTGAATTCTATGCGTAGTGGCATTTTGAGGGCGAAGGTGCTGGCAAAGTTGCACTTCACCTGCAAGGAACTACACAAAGTGGTCACTTTGTTTCGTTTAAAACCTATAAACAAAAAAATAAATTTTACCCCCACCGTTTGGGTCATATACACCCACCCTCCTCTCAACATGCATGAATGTTTAGATTGCACCTTTCAATCCCAATTTAGGCCCCTTCTTCCTCCCCCCCCCCCAACACACATCTTGCAGAATTCTTTCTTTCATTATTTCCCTTTGCCTGCCCATGCAAAAATCATTTCTCAGACATCATAAACCCAATACACGAAAACACGACTTGAACCACCCCATCCTTCACTACCCTCTTGCCAATTAACCTTTCTTCCGCTCAACCTCTAGACCCCAGTAGCAGTGGATATATAATAGTATTACACCTGTAAAACAAAGAAAACTGTCAAGCAGAATAAAAGATGGTTGACATACAGCCTGTAGTTATAACTGATAGGCTGGTTACGGTGGGGATGGGGGTGAGGGCTAAAAAAGGAGGATGGGTGAGAGGATATACTTTTAAACATACATATGTGGTGGGTGGGTGTATGTGACCCAGAGGGTGAGGTGTGGGAGGCTTACTTTGTTCTGTACAGGTTTTAATAAAATAAAGTCACTAGTAAAGTTGGTGCCAGAGAAGGGGTTGATTGCTTAGTGTGAAGTTACCTGTCTTCTACCAACTTTGCCAGCGAATTTTAAATGTGTAACATGTCTTCTGGGCCCGGGTCATGCCTGAGAAAGGTCCACTGGCTTAATGCACCTCCCTAGTCGACAAATAAATAAATATATTGTTACTCTGCATTGCATGGCTTCAGAGGCATGCATTTCTAAGTGGTGCATGGCCTCAGAGGAAGTACTGCACAGTTCACAATAAAATGTTCCCACCAATGGGAGTTCATTTACCATTGTTTTGTAAAGTGCTCAGTGTATTGGCAACTCAGTGCATTTTGTTATCCACACTCGAAAATGTCGTTGTAGCCAAACTTGAATGCATTTACAGTTCGGTCACAATACAGTACAAAACAGAGATGCAACTCTTAGACAACAGTTTTTTGGGAGGCTTTGTGCTGGATCTAGCAACACTAATGCAACTCACTGGCATGAGAGTTTACTGTGAATTGTACTGTACCGTTACATAGATACATAGACAGTCCTGACAGAAGGAGGTCTGTCGGCTCATCTGGTCTGTCCACCTTAACCAGCAGTTGCACCTGGCTTAATACAAAAGCATATGTGTGATTTTTTTGTCACCATCACACTTTCAACCTTGAATAGTTCCCTAAGAACCAACTTGCAATGTTGACAGCAGTACTTTACTTAGCCAAACTGGATGCTGGAAATTTGAGGACTGAAACTACTACTTTGCCAAGTTTAAGAGCAGTGTATTGGGAATACTACAGATTCTTTGTGAGCTACAGTTTTGGCAGTGTTTCAGAGAGTAGGGTGTCTTGGGACAAGGTCGTCAGAATAATCGTAAATCATTTCTGCTCATATACTCACTTAATATTATCTGATACTATTGGCGTAAGTCATCAACAGGATCCTTCATTGCCATATTACTGTCAGAAACATCCAGATAAATGACAGCTACATTAACTAAGCAGGCTCTTGGCCTCTATTTGAAACTTTAAGGTTTTATAGGTGTGCTTTAGGGCAGATGCGAGTAATAAATGTGTTGAAGCATTATTGGCAGTCAGAATTAGCTGTTAAAATGATTAATGCAAACACTGATGACATATCCACAGGTCTTAACTATTAGTAATGCAGTTTGGTGTTGTGTGCATGTGTTATAAAAAAAACTACGCTAACCTGGTACAGTATTTCAGATTTCTTTCACTGTGTATTCCACTGTAGCAATGGTGGAGGGATTGTTAAATCAGTATTAAGCATTCAGAAGCAAGAACCATCCTAGTGGCATGGTGGGCTAACGCTCTCTACGTCATGCTGGCGGCCCCGGTTCGGGAACAGACTAGGATCGCTCAGGAGCCGGCCAGCGGAAGGAGGATTGAGAGTCCGTAGTGCTCTCTTCCTTTGGGGAGGGGTGGACAGTGCGTACCGCTGCTTGACTACCACCTGGCTGAGGCTGTGTGGTGTGGCAGTGCTCATCCAGATCGAAAGTTGGAGGCTGGTGTTGAGGTGATCAGTGACAGTTCATGCTACCAGCTCTAACCCCAGGGAGAAACAGGAGGAAAAGAACCTCCATTAGTGGATGACACAGGAGACCCCGCAGGTCTTACACCACCAACCATCATGGTAGCTAAGCAGTTAGGGTAAGACCCTGGGAGTGGGTGATGTACCAGTACAAGCAGCACAACAGGAAGATACAGGAGGCAGAAACTCATAAAAAAATATTGCAGAAACAGATAAAGTATTCTTGTGTTGTTGTGCACTTCCCCCCTCCCCAGCACCTCACCCTGTAATAAGAACACTAATGGATATTCATTCCATGGCAGTGGCATGGTTTTGTTACAGGGGTTTTCTGTCCTTCACAATTAACACATGATTTGTGTCATGCCTGAAAACGGGCAAACTCATAACCCAATGCACCTGTTTTCCTGAACAATGGAGCCTTCCACACACATATAATAAATGGATAATTTTTCTAGTTTCACTATGACTCACATGGGAAAAAAAAATCATAATTTGCTGATTTGATATGAACATCGGGGCATTATGACTAACCTGCCAATCAAATGACTTCACTCTAGTGAATTATAGCTCACCTAGCAATCAAAGTAGTGTTTTTGTTTTTGTTTGGAGGGAGTCCGTAAATGATGCAAAACAACGGGTCATTGGTGACAAGGGAAAAAATTCCATCTTGTACAGTAGTTCTGAGGACATTCCATAAAGATGTTGCTACAACTTCTGCATCAAATTACTCTAGTTCAATTCACTGCTGCATATATTCATATATAGAATAGATGCTAGGAAAGCGTGGTGCATGTAAGTAATAATACCCGACAGGGTGGGCGTTATTAGGATATAACGGACCGCCCAGGGGTGTAATGAGGCCCAGTGCCACAGGCGGAGGGCCTTATAGCCCCTGGAAGGTCCGTTATATCCCATAATGCCCACCCTGGCGGGTATTATTATGCTTAGAAAATGGGCTATAGGTGTAATTGTTTGAAAAAATAAAATAATAAAGAGTTACGTACTAAAAATAAATAGAAAATAATAAAAGGTACATTTTATAGTAAAATAATCCCTGTGCTGCTGGAATCACCACAGGAGGGCGCTACCATGTTTGTGTGTGTCCCTTGGGCTTGTACACTTGCTTTGTTTCTTTGCGCACTGGCTCACAGACATGAGAGCTGCTTTTTCAGGTTGTTTTGGTTTCTGTCTCTGTCTTCGGTCAGTCAGACACGCACAGAACTTGAAAGAAGGCTCGTTTGTCAGAACAGGGGAAACGTTGCTTAATTATCTATACTGCAAGGCAGGTAGGTTTTTTCCCCTGTGCTGTGATATGTGGTGCCATGGGAGTTTGCAGCTCACTGAAACAGTTGGCTAAATGCTGACACGGAGCACACCGCGCTCAGCGAGGAAAGTTTTAACTTTCTGAAAAGAAAAAATGAGTGTAGCAGGTTATGTTTTTTTACCCTGTCCGGTGACTGTGACCACGGAAGTTGGTCTCACTAAGTGAGTGGTGCAAAAATGGCAGCTGGTGAGTTTCGAAATTCGGGGTGCCCAAGGATAGTTTTAGTAATAGGGCACCTCGAATTGGAACTTGTTTTTTATCAGGCATTCTAAAGAAATAACAGTCTGGGTGCCAGGTTGTTTCAACCAATCAGGAGGCCACTTTTACTTTACCCATTTTCTAAAACAAAATAATGGCATTGAGGTGGGCTAATGAGGTGAAAAGCTAAAAGGCCAAAGGCTGAGAGGCATTATACCCTCATTAGCTCCCAGATATGGCATGAAAACATGAATGCACAGCACTTCTTTTCTTGTATTTGTTTAAAAATAATTCAGAAAAATAAGGTTGGAGCAGAGGTAGTACTACCACTAGTGATGCGGGCGACCCAAGGGGAGGAGGATTGAGTGTCCCAGTAGATGCTCTCCACCTCCAGGGTGGGGGGATGGTGGGTCCCAGCGCTGTACTGCCACCTAAGTGACGACAGATGGTTGTGCACACAGGACAGCATAGCAGTGGAGAAGGGACAGTCAACTACATCAGGCTCCACACATGTGTGTACATGAGCTTGTCATGCCACTGAGTTGGTGTCCCACCTAATGGGGAAAAAGAAATCCTTGGCAGTACACCATGGTAGTCCCAGGCCCCACACCGGGGCACTCTCTGGGTGACACTGGATCTGTTCTGTTGGCCAGTTTGATGGGACCTGCCAAACACTACCATGGGGGGAAGGGCAAGCCATGGAGATACATGCCTGGAATTCCAGGTAAAGCCCATGAGGAGCCAAGTGCTGGGGATGTGTGGATGGGCCGTAGGCATAGTCTACACCAGAGAGCAAAAACGGCATTAACGTTAAAAAATAAATAAATAAAGGCGGAGACAACTTTTGCATGGCAGAAATACCTTTATTTCATGTATATTTGTTAATGGATTTGGCACAGTGGTAGCGCTACCGCTCACAACATCGGTGACCCAGGTTTGGGGATGAGCTCAGGTCATCAGGGGCCAGCTGGGGGTGGGACAGATGTGTTCCCCACAGCACAATTATCACCTAGTGAAGATTAGGGGAGATCGAATTGCCATGGGAAAGACGCCGCCAGACACTAAGAGGGCTGCATGGTTGTACTTTCACATCACTGCATGTTTGGCATTTTTGTGAGAATACAAGAAGAGAAAGTCCTGGTTCACCAAGGATGATGCGGGCATCCCATGCCAGCCCATGCACTACAGACATAGTGCTCCATCCACACGGTTGAGCAGTGAGATAGGTACAACTTACAAGTCCATGAGAAGGTAGGTGATGGGGCCTGGGGTGCCGTCAAGAGGGGCGTGAACCAAGGTACATAGAAAAAATGTAACTAAAAAAATCTTCATTAAATGGGAATATGTTGTTGATTGAGTGTTAATTAGGTGCTAATTGGTTTTATTGGTAGTGAATCTTAAAGCAAATGAATTTGTTAATCAAAACATTTAATAACATGGTTTCTTTTTAGCACAAATACATTTCTGACATCCTTAGACTCTTCCTCACCATGTTTTTCATTTTCCTCAGATATTTGTAAAACATCTTTTATAGCTAATTTTGTAATTAATGTCTTAAGTCATTAAAGGTGGCAACCATTTATAATTTTTCAAAACTCTGTTCTGTTGAGATTGCCTGTTGTATGCACATACGAGAGTCATACTGTGGATATATTAGGATGGTGCTACCACACGTTTCTGATGGTAGACAGTACTGTATCAAGATATTTAACTTTCATGGCAGGCATGGCACAGGAGCGAAAACTTTCAAAATTTCAGAATCCTGTTTCCTAGTTCAGGAGTGAAAAAGAAAAAAAAAGTAGTATATTGATGTGTTTGCTGGTAAAATATTATTGCTGGAAAAAAACCTACATGGTGACTAACAAATACTGCTGCTTTAAATCGGTTATTTATTGTTTTATTGTTGTATGTAGCATTCATTTCTGCAATATGCAGCTTTAATTGCTGAGGTGTATTGATTTAGTTGATGGGTATATGGATTTGATTTATGGATATAACGTGTAGTAAGTGACAGGGCTTGGTGCTTCCATAGTTATGGAGATTCAGTTCTGTGACCACTGACATGGGAAAAAGCTCTGCTTGTTAATTTGACCAGTCTTGACAGGGAAGAGTTATGCCAACTTCCATGTCAGGCTGTGCAACTTCTTAGTTCTAGGGATGTGGATATGTTCTATCCACACTCTCTGGCAGTGTCCTTTCCCTTTAAGATATGCTGGAAAGTCTTCAAGCTGGCTCCTCCCACCCACCACAGTTGTAACTCCCTCGGCTCTGCCCCATGATTCCAGATCTTCCTTTCCGCTAGAAGAAGCAGGTTCCCTCCTTACCACTTCCGCACTGAGTAGGCCCTAGCGCTTAATTCTTCAGAATTACTTCCAAACTTACTCTTATGAGTTTTTGGCTTCAGCTCAGTCTTCGATTGCGAACACGATGGACGATAAGTTCACTCCCGGGTTTTGCTGGTGCCCTTGTGGGCAGAAGATGTCCAGGACCAACCCGCACACCATGTGTGTCTACTGCCTGGGGCACGACCACGATCCCCAGGCTGCGAATTTTGCCACTCATTTCACCCGACCATTCTGGAGGATCGTCTCGCCTGCCTGACGGTCAAGTCCAAGGGTGCCTGTTGGATGGTCTCTGTGGCTGTGGGGTCCACCGAGCAGCTAGTGGCCTTCGACAAGGAGGCAGCCCAGGCCACGGCCCATTCCTTCTCGGCTTCTGACTTCATGCCACTTCAGCTGGGCTTGACCTTTACGGGCTCAACAAGGAATTGTGCCAGTCTCTGCCGACCTTCGGTCAGAGACCCACCAGCAAACCTAAATCTAAAAAAAAAAGAGTCTAAGAAAGAAAAGACTCGTCGCTGATAATGGGATTGGGAGTGCTGTCAGTCAAGGGCCTCTGATTCCCACGCTTTTTCAGATTTGACTTCGATTCCCGCGCTTCTCCAGATTTGACTTCAGTCAAATCCTCGGCCTTGGCCACTGGCTCCACAGTAACCCCATCGGGCCTGTTGGTGGAGATGCTGGCCAAAGTCCCAGATGAGATTTTCTTCAAGCCGACTGACCAGTTTTCGACAGAAGAGGCTGATACTTCCTTGTCTAGGACCCCGGTCCTAACGTAGACCGTGGGAGGGACGTATCAGTCCTCTGACCCACCGCTTCTGGTCCCTGACCAGGAAGAGCTTTGGCAATTGCTGACTCCCTCTGAGCCCCACCAACGGTCACCCCAGTGGTCAAGGTCTTTTTCTTGTGGGTCAAGCCGGTCCTGCTGTCATTGGCGCTCCCACTCTTGGCAACACGGGAAGCGGCACCACCACTATTCTTCGTCCTCATCCTGCTCGGGTGAAGAGAGGCTTCGGCACAAGTTGCGTCGACGCTATGAGGACTTGATGTGGCAACAGTTGGTGTTTACCGGTGCCAAACTGACCACGGTTTCTATGCCAGCCATCACCTGGCTGTTGCCCGAACAGCTGATGCCAACTCTGCCAATGGAACTGATTAAACCGGTCCTGACTTGGCCGATTCTGGCTTCTCCGCCGATCGTGGTGGAACTGCCACCTAAACAGCCGATGTCCGGTGCTCCTACTAAGAAGTCTTTGCTGGCCAAGGGGCTTTCCCATCAGCTGTTGGTCACCATCACCCATGACCGTCCGCTGAGGTTCAGTGGGGACTCTGGTGGTAGACCATTTTTTGACAACTCTTCAGAGTCCAAGGGTTCCTCCCTGCACTTTCGTCTGTTCAGTGTGGAGTCTGTGGGGACCTCTCGACGGATGAAGGACCATCCTCTTTCATGGACCTCCTCTATCTGATCAGAGAATCGACAAGTATGAAGATGGAGCCCATCCAGAAACGGGATTGTTACCCATTGACCGAGATCCTTGACCAGGTAGACTCTCTGACAGAGGTCTTCCTGGTGGCAGAGGTCATTCTTGGCCCTGCCCTGGAGCTCTGGCAGCGCCCCACTTACTGCCCTGCGCCTTCAGCCTGGATAGCCCGCAAGTATGTGGTACCCACTGGATCCCTTTTGGGATTCACAGAGCACCCCTTGGCTGAGGGGTTGGTGGCCAACTCTGTGTTCCGGTGCTCCAGCAACACTGGAGATGTTGATAAGCCACTTGATAAGAAGTTGGACCATGCAGCTAAGAAGGTCTATGTTGCCTCCTCGCTTGGCCTCCGTCAGGAGAGCTCAGCCCTCCTCATGGCCCACTTCTCTCATGTGCTGCTAGGCAGCTTAGATGGGGTGCTTCCTTATGTGCCTGCGGACCTTCAGACAAACAAGTCCGAGACCAGGACTGGGCTGTGGCCAGGCAACATCTCCAGACTGCCATGGACATTGGGGACTCCTGTGCCTGCTCTGTGGCACCTCAGTGGCCATGCACTGCAGGGCTTGGCTGAGGATTTTGACCTTCAAAGCGGACACTCAGCACAAGCTGGCAGATGTCCCTTTCCTGGGCACTGACCTGTTCGGGCCTGGGGTCAAGGGTCACCTCACATGCATAGAGAAATCCAGTGCCACCTTGGCATCTGCCCAGAAGGACCCCAAGGACTCCAAGCAGTATCAGAAATGGAAGCCCTTTCAGTCCGCCTCCACTCCTGTGGCTAAGGCTGGCCAGCAGGCTCAGGCTTGGTGACCTTGGCTCAAGTCAGTAGCTTCAGTTGTCTGTAAGCCAGGAGGGAGAGGCTCTGGTGGCTTCTCCGTCAGGCCCTCCTTCTCCTCCTCCAAACCTGCCTAGTGATGGAATGAGGAGTGCCTCCGTCATGCCTATCACACCTCCCCTGGGTCCTTCCGTGGGGGGACCAGCTACACCACTTCCTTTCTGCATGGTCCGCTGTCACCATGAACAGTTGGGTTCTAGAAATGGTGGGTCAGGGTCTGCCGCTAGAGTTTGAGCAGTACCCTCCTTGTTGAGCCCATGCCCCACGGGAGGATTTGGTTTCTACAGACATGCTGTCAGCTCTCAGAGATGACATAGCCCAGCTCCTCCGCAAGGAGGTCATGGTTCCTGTTGCAGATCCTCCGGAACATCCAGGGTTTGACTCCAGGTACTTCCTGGTGCCAAAGCAGAGGGGGCTGGTGTCCCATTTTAGATCTGCACGACCTGAACCAGTTCCTCAGGTCACGCACCTTCAGGATGGTAACCGTCTCAGATCATACCATCTCTAGAGCAAAACATGTGGTTTTGCTCCCTGGATCTTTAGGACGTGTTCTTTCACATCCGAATCCGTCCATCTCACCAAAGATTTCTCCACTTTCAAGCAGGCGGAACCATCTTTGAGTTCCAGGCCATGCCATTCGGCCTGTACTTGGCCCCCAGGGTCTTCACCAAGTGCATTGCAGTGGTGGTAGCATTCCTGAGGCACTGAGGGGTCCGGGTTTACCCCTGTCTGGATGACTGGCTGATAGCAGGTCCCTCCAGACAGAAGACTGAGCAGTCCAGGGACCTGGCCCTCCAGACCTGTGTCAAACTTGTCCTCCTGGTCAATGAGGCCAAGTTAGAACTTGTGCCCTCGCAGGTGATCAACTTCATCAACACAGAAACATAGAATTTGACGTCAGATAAGGAGCGCTTGGCCCACCCTGTCTGCCCATTTCCCTACCTAATGGATAAGCTGCAGATCCTAGTTAACCAGCAGCCTACTTCTTTCTACCCCCACCCCCTAGAATTGCCTTATGACTCTCCCATGCATGCTTGAATTCAACCACTGTTTTTGACTCCACAACCTCCTCCAGGCCGTTCATGCATCCACAACCCTCTGTGAAAAAATACTTCCTTCACGTTACCTCTCAGCCAACCCCCACAACTTCAAATTGTCCCCTTGTTCTTGCACACCTCTTTTGAAAGATGCTACCCTCTTGGACTTTGTTGATTCCCTTGAGGTACTTGAAAGTTTCTATCATGTCCCCCCTCTCCCTCCTTTCCTCAAGGCTATACATATTAAGCTCCTTTAGTCTCTCTTCATATGTCTTCTGGTGCAGACCCTGCACCATTTTAGTTGCCCTCCTCTGGACAGCTTCCATCTTGTCTATGTCCTTGCAGAGACTGGGTCTCTAGAACTGCACACAGTACTCCAGATGGGGTCTCACCAGCTGTCTGTACAGAGGGATAACAACTTTTTGTTTTCTACTGGTGATGCCTCTCCCTATGCATCCCAGTATCCCCCCAGCCCTCCTTGCTGCCCTCTCACATTGCTTGCCCACCTTTAAGTCATCTGATATGACTACCCCAGGGCCCTTTCCATTTTTGTTGTTGTTAGTATCTCACCCCCATTGTGTACTCTTCCTGGTTTTGCTTCCCAGGTGCATTACCTTGCACTTCTTAGCATTGAATCTAAGCTGCCATACATCTGACCATTTCTCTAACCTTGCCAAGTCCTTCTCATCCTTTCCACCCCACCTTGTGCATCAACTCTGTTGCAGATCTTGTGTCATCTGCAAAGAGACATACTTTTCCTTCCAGTCCCTCTGCAATGTCACTTATAAAGACACTGAAGAGGACCGGTCCTAATACTGAACCCTGCGGTACCCCACTAGTAACCCCCGCTTCTTCAGAGTGGACTCCATTTACTATTAACCTCTGTGTCCTATTCTCCAGCCAATTCTTTACTCAGGCTATCGTCTTGGGAACCACTCCCAGGCTGGCTAACTTGTATATTAATCTTTTGTGTGGGACTGAGTCAAATGCCGGGCAGGGCGGAGCTCAACTCTTGCAGTGCCAGAGCCTGGCTCTGGCTCCCGGCAGACAGGGTGGAGGCTCTCTCCTCCTGTGCCCGATCATTTAAGGTTGGGCAATTGTACCCTGCCTGAGACTTCCTGCGCTTGTTGGGCTTCATGGTGGCTTGCACCAGTGTGGTCCAGTGGGCCCAGTGGAGAATGCACTCCCTGCAGTGGGAGCTGGTCAGCCAGTGATCTTAGTGCACAGGTCACTTCAACCATCTGGTCACTGTGACCCAGCACATGTGGGACACCATCCAGTGGTGGTTAGTCCCAGCACATCTGCAGTAAGAGATCCTATTTGTCCACCCAGAGCCGACGGTCATCCTGATGACTGATGCCTCTCTCATGAGCTGAGGTGCCACGTGGGGAACACAGAGTTCGTGGGCTCTGGTCTCCAGAGGAGTCCCGATGCCACATCAACCTGCTGGAGCTCCGGGCAGTTTGGCTAGCACTGACTACATTCACTCCATACATTCAGGGTCAAGTGGTTCAATTCCAGATGGACAACACCACAACCATGTACTACCTCAGCAAACAAGGCGGAACGCACTCCCTGCCTTTGTGCAAGGAAGCTGTCCACGTCTGGCCCTCGTGTGCAGCCTGGAGGCGGATCTCCTAGCCATCCATGTGGCAGGTGACTCCAGTCAGTTGTAGAATGCCCTCAGCCAGGTGGGTGAGGCATCTCACAAGTGGTCCCTCCACCTGGAGGTAGTTCACAGCCTATTCTCCTGGTGAGGCGCCCCTCAGGTGGACCTGTGTGCCTCCAGGGAGAACACAAAGCCGAGACTGTTTTGTGCCCACCCCCTCATCAGAGAACGCTGCAGGGGGGATGCCTTTTCAATGTCCTGGACCCCAGGTCTCTTCTATGCCTTCCTTCCATTTCCCTTGATCCAGAAGGTGCTGCTCAAGGCCAGGAGAAACAAGACACTGGTGATCTTGATGGCCCCAAACTGGCCATGCCAGTTCTGGTACCCGGATCTCCTCAGTCTCAGCAGCAGGCTCCTGAGGTGTCTTCCCCTATTCCTGGACCTGCTTTTCATCAATCAGGGGAAGGTATTCCATCTGGACCTTCAATCCCTGCACCTGACAGCCTTGTTCCCGAGTGGCTAGAGTTCCAGGCTTTGGGTCTCTCCAAAGCTGTCTTCACCGTGGTGGAGGCTTCTCAGAAGGAATCAAACAGGAAGTGCTACACCTTCAAATGGAAGAGATTCTCCATTTGGTATCAGGGCAAGGGGTTGAACCCTTTGTGCTGTCCAGTGGCTAGCATCCTTGACTACCTTTGGTCCCTCTCCCAGTCAGGCCTTCGGTCAATGACCCTTAAGGGGCACCTGGCAGCCATCTCTGCTTACCGGGTGCATGCTGGTCAGCACACAGTGGCGCAGGAGAAGGTGGTCTGGCACTTTTTCAAGGGCCTTGACCCCATTTCCACTCTGGTGCATGAATCACGACCACCGTGGGACTTGTTGCTGGTTTTGGCAATGCTCATGGGCAAGCCATTTGAACCGATGCACAGGTGTGAGATGTCACACCTGTCCTGGAAGACCACCTTCCTAGTGGCCATCATGTCAGCCAGAAGGATCAGTGAGCTGCAGGTGCTCTCGATGGAGTCTTTTTACCTGGTCTTCCACAAGGACAAGGTTGTCCTGCGCCCCACCCGAAGTTCCTCCTGAAGGTTGTGTCAGAATTTCACCTTAATCAGGTGATTAATCTCCTGGTGTACTTCACCAATCACACCTCGGAGGCCGAGCACAGGCTCCATACTTTGGACCTGCAGCGAGCCCTTGCCTACTACAAGGAGCACATGGCTGGAGTTTGGGGAGAGGTTCGCCAACTATTTGTCACCTACACTGAAGCCACACCTGGCAGATCAGCAGCTAAGTGAGCGATTGGCAGGTGGATTGTATCCTGCATCGATCTCTGCTATAGGTTGGCAGGTAGGGAGCCTCCTGGACCTAAGGGCTAATTCCACCTGTCATACTGCTACCTCAGTGGCTGCTTCCAGGGATGTCCCTATCCAGGAAATCTGCAAGGCTGTTACCTGGAGATCAGCACACACCTTCATTTCTCATTACCGCATTGACCTCAGGTCACACTGGGATGCTGGTTTTGGGGCCTCAGTTATCCAATCTCTGTTCCCTAAGTAGGGGGTGTGTGCCTTGCCTCCCTTCTCGCAGAGAACTGCTAGGAGTCTGCCAGATAGTGTGGATAGAGAAACATATTCACATCCATAGAAAAACAGGTTACTCACCTGTAACAGTAGTTCCAGGAGTGGTATATGTTGTTCATCCACACTGACCCACTCGACCTCCCCTGGCTTTGGCGCACAACACTGCTTCCAGTGGGCAAGATCTGGCATCATGGGGCAAGGCTGAGGGAGTTACCACCTGGATGGGTGGGAGGAGCAGGCTTGAAGACTTTCTGGTACATCTTAAAGGGAAAGTACACTGCCAGATAGTATGGATGAACAACATATACCTTTCCTAGAACTATCATTACAGGTGAATAACCAGTTTTTCTAGTGTACAAGTCCACTGGGCTCTCCTGTACGTATTCTGTTTAGAGTTTTTTGGTTGGCAGCAGCAACAACTGTAGAGCAAATCTGCTTCTTGTTCAGATGCCACTGTGAAAGTTAGGTCCACAGCAGCAGCTTTGTATAAAATGTCATGTACCGTACACTCTACTGGCAGTCTTTAGAAAGAAGACAGGAGCAAGAACTTTCAGCAATTATGTTTTTGTAACAGCAGCTCCCAGGTTCTGTAAATTGGTGGAAGTCTGAGCTGATCATTCACTTCCAGTTTTTAAAAGTTTGCCAGGGCTTCCCAGGGTTATTGTAGGAACTCATTGCACTGGTGGAAGGTAGTGAGAAAACAAACTGGAACTTGTTCCAACAGGGTTGTCAGACTAGACAAAAAGAAATGATTCAGTGCCCTCATCTTTGTTCTTTTTCTCCTTCAGTTTTTGTGCCTGTTCGTCCTAATCCTGTTAGTCATCGCTGGGTCATGGAATCAGACCCATGCCATCAGGCGAGTGGGCAGATGTCAGGGCTCTGCCAGAGCTTACTTGGAACATGGCAGTTCCTAAACCCAATGGATGGAGCATCTGGGACAAATGCAGATAGACAGACAGACAGATAGATAGATTTTGTTTTTTGCACTTTTGTACCACCTTCTGGCCTTACAGGCTATCAAGGAGCCAGGCAATGGGGGATTTACTTGTTAGTTTCTCTGACCATTTTTAAATCCAGGTTCAAAATGTACTGGTTTACCGTGTGTTTTGGAACACGATTCTGTTATTTAATATTCTGCTGTATATTTCTTATCTGATTATTATTTATTGTTTTAATTGCTTCACTTTTTGTTAATTTGTTGCTTCTGTGAGGCGCCCAGAGCCATTGGGATTGGGTACCATAGAAACAGAATTGCGTTGTCTTGCTGAAGTTGCCCCTCAGCTGCTTAACCCACCCTTCATATTTATGGACAGCATGTCCAAGAAGAAGAGTGCATGTGCACATGCCCTGCCACTTGCTCTGCAGCGTCACCCCCTCCCAGTCACTCCCACCTCCTGCACTACCACCTGTATCCCTATAGGCAGCAGTGACAGAGTGGGACAACACAGACTTCCCTCCCTAGAAGAGGAGAGAATCCGCTACTCCTTCCCCAGCCCCCAGTGCCACAGGCTTGTTTCCAAACCTGGATCGCCAGCATTGCAAGTGACAGCCCTGCCAGATGGATTTTTTTTTTGTATTATTGACCTTGTGATTCATGTCTGCAAACATTTCCGATTGTTGATGGACCCATTTATTCTGGAATTAGACCCTCTGAGCTAAAATGTGAGATCATTAGAAACTTGTCCCAAGAGTCTTAGCAGAACTCATGGATGTATTGTTTTTCTGGATTTAGTTCGCAGTCAGATGGGACTGTCACCCTACTAAGGTGAGATCCTGTGCTAGTGACTGAATGAACTACAGTTCAGGGTTCCTGTGCATCACTTCTAATTCTGAATTACTGCATGACAATTCTACCTTGCCAGGTTTAAAGGGATGCAATGATGTCTATCCCACCGTCCCTCAAATAACCTTTTTTTAACTACTTCCCCCATTTTGTACTGGCATTTTTGTCCTGTTTCCTGCTTGCTGGCCTGAATTTATTCACAGTGGAGGTGGAGAGTCCACTTTGCAACAGAAAATGGAGCCCCCGGAAGCCTTTTTTTTTTTTTTTTTTTTTCGTAAATAGTTTACATTTTGTACTATTTCCAGTGCCACTATTGGGGAACATCCCTGCCCTGTCAGCTGGTATTCTGCTCTGTGGCTTCCCCCTGTGATGGGGCCCTGGAGTCAACACCCCCCTTGGTGTATCCATTTGTAGGAGTATAGTCACAGCTGTGAGGCCTGAGAGTGCTCATGTGTCATTCTCCTTCTGCCGTGGTTGGTCTTCTCAAGTTTTCCCAAGTCGTCAGGGCGCCAGCATGCAAGGGTCTCCAAGAGCAAGCATGCATGCAGATGCAGAACCTGGCAGACATCCTGCTGTACCAGGTACCTCTGCTGCACTGCCAGCTGTGATCACCTAGATGACAGTGCTGCAACGCAGGCAGATACCTCTCCCCTGGGATGCTCAGTATTTCTGCTGACCCTCCAGTGTTACAGGCTCGGGATGTGAACCTAGGTCACCAACTTTGTAATTGGCAGCACTAGCGCTGTGCCAACATGCCAGCTAAAAAGTGATCTGGTAGGCTGCTTCTAAAAGCTATAGTTTGTTTTTGGTTTGCTTTGTGTAGTTCAAGTCCTATGGAAGTAATTTCTGACAGAGTATGATCTGAGATGATCACACAAATTCTGTTACTTTTATTACTGTTATCTATCTGTGTGTGTGTGTGTGTGTGTGTGTGTGTGTGTGTGTGTGTGTATCTATCTCTTTCAGTGTGTGTGTGTATATCTATCTGTCTATCTCTTTCTGTGTGTGTATCTGTCTCTTTCTTTCTGTGTGTGTGTGTGTGTGTGTGTGTGTGTGTGTGTGTGTGTGTATCTATTCTTTTTTCCCCCCAATTGTTTAACCAGGAGTAGCACACTAAGCTGAAAGCTTGTTTACAGGTGCGACCTGGGAGCACAGGGAAGTTAAGTGACTTGCTCAGGGTCACACAGTATGCAAGTGGGGTGCTGTGGGATTCAAACCCAGGTCTCCAGATTTGCAGCTTAGAGCCTTAAACCACTATGCTGTACTGCTTCTATCTATCAAATGTATGTGTGTGTGTGTGTGTGTGTGTGTGTGTATGTATGTCTACTTCATCCATCCATCTGCCTTAATGTACACTGCTTTGGAATGCATAATTCATTTAGGTTTGAAGTTTACATTTAGAATTAATATCAAAAGTACTTTAATCTGAAATGCTCTTAATTAACATCTGAAAAATAAGGACATTTAAAGCAGTAGACTGCGCTGTAAATGGGTTGGAATTGAATTATGAGTTATCATGGCCGTGTTAACTTTTCTCTTATTTTTTGCGTGCATTTAAATCTCAAAATGTGATGCTTATCGAAAAGCAGAATGTGTGTAATAGAAATATTTCATTTTAAAGAAAAGACAACACGATGAAAATAAATATGCCACATTTATTTTCCAAGTCTTGCAAATTGTATGATGTTTTTCTACTGCTGTATTACCTGACACTTTTGTGGGGTTGGCATTTTGTGGGGGTATTTAATATTGAAAATGATATGGTTGGGAGATTTTGTGCCCTAATATCTTTCATCAGGTTTTAAAAAACGAGGGGGTCACATACAAGTAGCTTTAAATAGCCCCAGTAGCTCACACAGCATTACCATTTACTTATAATGGGTGGTGGTGGGGGGCTCACTTGAAGACAGGGCCTTCATAGCTTCTAAAGTTCATTAAGTGACATTTTAGCACTGTTTAATTCTACTTATCTTTGAAACCGCAACACTAGGAAAACATTGGCATTAAAGCACAGCTGCAGATTTTTCTGCTTTGTTTTATGGCTTGTCTAGGATACCAAAATGAGATTCCACAGCATTACATCAACAATATCCCATGGCCATCGACCCTTCAAACAGCGCTGGACTTTAATGAACAGCTCTAGTATGGACCCACTCTTTTATAAACACATTTCTCCTGTCTTTTAATCCCAACTTGAATTTGATATCCTCATCAAATACAGAATTGGGTCTTCTTTTAAAGAGATTGTTTTATTGAATAATCTATTTATTTCAAAAGGTTACTCAATATTATTTGTGGTATTGCACTCCATTAGTGTGCAGTCCAAAGGGAAGATTTTTTTAAATAAGAAATATTATATTAAAGATAGCAGCTGCTGTAAAATGCACTTATGTGTTCATTAGGAAGCAAATCCCTATTTTGATTACAGACAGATAAAAATTTTTTCTAGTTGGGGAAGGATGGGAGACATAGATATGTGCAGACCCCACTTTAAGGTCACAACAATATTATATTTATTCCCCTTTTTGAGCTACTGGAGAAAATGATAAGAAAGATAGGGCAGGTATGCATGTTTCTGCTATGCTTTTTATCAAAATCTTATTTTCTTTATTTTTACTTCTCTGTGTTCTGGTTTTTCTCTCTTTCTTTTCTTTTGCCTCAGTTGCTGGGACTGCTGCTTCCATAGAAACGAATGGTAAGTTTAGCTTAAAAGCACAGTTTCGTTCAATGAAGGTTGAATTTAGGCTGACATATTTCAGCATTCAAGGGATTTACGCAATCCTGCTGGACAAGAAGGGTTGGCAACATGAAATCTAATAGCCACTTTTATTACCCAGGCTACAGGCAGGGGATGTACCCCTTCATCTGCACCGGGAACCACCACCCGGCATCCCCCCTCAGTTGCCCAGTCTGGGGGGCCTGCAGCTTACTCCCTGTGGCGGGACACCCTGTGGGGAGAGACCATGATCAACCTGAGGCCCCAGCCGAAGCATACACCTGAGGCGTCATTTGGGTGGGCATCCCAGGGCTCCATCATGTGTCAATCTAGGTTTTTTCCAAGTAGTCCTCCCCCCCCCCACAGGAGGCGGGAATATACAATGACATCAGCACAAATCAGGTGTGCTGTTGCACCCGATCTTCATACATCTGCTGTCACTTCCTTGCTGCATGTTGGTCCTGACTGTTGCACACCCAGTCTCCACTAGGTGTCACTAACATGCTGGGAACCACACACCCCCCCCCCCGAGGGGGAGGGCAGTCCGTGGGATGCTCATTCCCCCCAGGGCTGACCCTTTGACATCCTGTGAGTGCCACAAGTAGTAGCACTACTACTGAGTCGACTGGCTGGCTGGCTGTAATAGCCACTTTTTTTAATGTGTTTGGATCACTCATCAAATAGCATTGTATAACATAAAGTAAATATTTTTACTTTGTTTTCAATGATATGAAATATAAGTTATTGTTTAAACAATGCATTCCACAGAAAGTCTTAAGTAAGAGTGTTTTCTGTGTAAAATTTCATGGTCACGGAGAACAACTTCTCCGCATCACAAAAGCATATTCTGTACCACCAGTTCACCTTGATCCAGAAGTTTAATATGAAATTCTTAGAAAGGAGATCAGGAGCTATAAAAGGGAGGGACTGATTTTTGGGGCAAGAGGACCCTTACTCAGTATTTGAAAGAAGGAAGCAGAACCTAGTTTGTTTGTGCATTCCTGCTATATTTAGTCATGTTCTCTGCCCCAAGTTTAAACCATCTCTCTGGTTCTTGAGCAAAGAGAAGCTCTTGCATGCATTACATAAGCATATCCTGTGCTATGAAATGTTCTTTATCGTCCCCTGGCCCAGCTGAAACTTTCAATTCCGTTGTCTCTGTGGAGAGATGTGGTTGACTTTGTGTCCATTTGTTTTTTTGACTAGCACACAGGCCCACTGAACCTCTGCCCAGGCTAAAAGTACACATGGACTCCATCATAACTGGAACATGTAGGGACCCCCACTCATGCAGACTAAACATCGTCACACTGTTCTGTTCATGTAAACCAAAGCAAAAGGCAAGTGCAGTAAGGCATGGCCAGCCCCTCACCCTTCGTTAGGCACAGAGTGAGTCTTTCTGACTGAGGTAAACACAGTTCGTCAACAGGATCATTAATAACCTGAGACTCAGGTTTTCAAGTTGCAATTAGCTGCTCAACAGCTGTGACCATCAAGAGCTCCTCGTTATTGTTGAGCCCCGATTGTGCACTCCCACAACATAGCTCTTTTCAGAAATAGACTTTCTCTGACATCGTTGACCCCTTTGGTCCCCAGGGAGAATTAGTCGGCAAACAGGCTGATTTGTTAGTCTTGCTGATAAGGAATGCCTTCCCCTGCTTTTTTGTCCCTCTGTTTTTGCAAAATGTGATTAATTGTTATTGCCGCCCAGTGTGGAAGCAGCTGTTTGGTCAGGTCCCAATGTAAGATGGCTGCTTAATTAGTTCAGGTGTGTTCATGGGTGGCGTAACTTGGATTGAGGTAATATGGGGAGACATTTAGTAGACTGCGGCAGAGTACATGAGTGAATGTCTACTGACTTAATTTGAGTTTTAGCAATATTGATCCTTTGTATAGCCTTGAATAGCACATAATGGGTGTAATCTCTGGTACAGACCTGACTCATCAGCTACTGCTGACTGTTACACCTCTGCAGTATCTCCACATCATCCTAACTGGGTCTGGTTAGTGTAAGGGTGAAAGAGGGCATGAAGGTTAAATCCCAGGTGGGTGTGCAGACATGGCACTAATGTAGACAGCCTCACACATGTGCATCATTAGTTGGCTAACTGGAACAATGTGGTTTTCCTCCATGAATAGGAAAGAATCAGATGGAATTAGAATGTGTACATCTGGAGTGGGAATAAACAAATCCTGTTATTTAGACCTGATGACATATAGTATATGCATGAGAAACAATCCAATATTTGTATATGTTTGTCCTCAACAACATATCTAGATTCAAATGCATACATACTGTACATAAAATACTGTTGTTTCTTGTGTATGTATGTCATCAATCTACTTAAACCAATTAAAAGCATCAGTTCCATGTGTTGTATAAACCAGTTATTACACCATCTCTGGCAGTATAATCATATTTATTTTCACTCGTATGTACTAGCTTCATTACTCACCGGTGTCTTCGCCAGTTGTGAGTGATGAGGCTGGGACAAACTCATGAAAATAAATATGATTATATTGCCAGAACCAGTGTAATAACTATTTATATGCAGTAGTGCCTGTCATGCCAAAGCAGTTTACAAGGCGGTGAGTTAAACACTGGTCGTTCAGAGACTCAAGCAGCCATTCTGCATACAGCAGTATGCCACACACTGAATTAGGACTGGTTTCATTTAATGGGGAATGTTGGCTAGGACATGGGGGGGGGAGAATGTGCCATTGTTTTCAGAAAGTGACATGGGATTGTTAATTTCCACAAGGACTCCCTCCAGAAAAGCAGAAGAGGGAGCCTGGTTTAACTTCTCATTCAAAGTACACTACTGGCTGTGCATGAGGACCTCTCCCCTTAAGTTCTGTAAAGCATCCACAAGCATCCCTAGTTTCTGGCATGAATCCAAGTTCCTGATGTAGGGCTTGAACACATCCCCTTCATTCCTACATGAGAGAATGCTACATACTGAACCAGATAGTAACTCTAAGAACTTGTATTTTCATACAAAGAGAGTGGAATTGGCTGTTACAGACCACCATTCATACACACTAGATCCCAATGTGCTTTGCAAGCCGTGAGCAGTTGTAACACCCATTAAGTATGCACAGGGAGGAGGTGCCGCTAGCAGTCTCTGGTTGTGGACATGTTGTTAAGAGCTCTTCCTGTGGGTGAATTTATCTGCTCTAAAAATGTGGATTTCTGCAGCTTGTTAATTTGCATTGCAGTGTCACTATATCAAACACCAGCTGATGTCCCTTGCATCTTTGGGCTTTAAGTGCAGTGAGCCATCCATGAGGGTCACACACACAGGTGACCGAGTACTTCAAGCTGAAATCTGATCAGGTGGGATCGACAGACTCAGGCCACCACTGGAGCCTAGCTCATCAGTTGAACTTCAATAGATAAAAAAAAAAAAAAAAACTCTGCAGGCTTTATGTTGCTTAACACAGAAGTTCAAGAAGAAATCTGACAGCTTTTTCAGTCATTTTGTTTTATTTATTTATTGAGATCTTGGATTAACACCTTTGAGCAGAAAGCTGTTTCATAGGTTCCACGTCAAGTCTGACACAAACAAGAATACAGATATGTTCCACAGATGCAGATACAGCATGAAACAATTGTAAACTGTCTCCAGGCATAAATTCTAACAATAGTTACACAATCTAAGCACATACAGGGTGCAGAGTCAAAACAAAGGCTAACGTTTCACTAGGTAATGGTAACATAACATGAGGATGCTTGTTTAAAAGGAGAATTGTACAACTAACAACATAGGCAGATAATTGGATTGTGCCTGAGTCAAAGAAAGAAGGAAGGTCTGCACTCAGAGAGAGGACAGAGGGAGGAGGAGGAAAGTGCGTGGAGGGAGAAGGCAAGCAGAGGGGGGTAGGAAGGGGATAGATAGGAGGGAAAGGGGATGAATAGCTATGTAATCAAAGTGGGATAAAAGGGGAGGAGGGTGGGGGGAAGGAGGGAGGGGTAGAGGAGAGTAGGGAGGAAGAGGTGGTGTAGGTAGTGGGGCGATGATGAAGATGTATTAAGGTGTTAGGGAGGAAAGAGGTATGGAATGACGGAGGGGCAAAAAGGGAAGAATAGATAGAGGGAGGTAGGAGGGAAAGTAAATAGTTTAGGCAGGGGTTGAAAGCCCCTGAAAATGTTAACTTGACTGGGGCCCAAGAAATGTAACATTTTACTAATCATAGAGATCACAGAGATTGTAGATGGTAGGAGCATGGTAAAGGCAAATTAGCAGCAGCAGCCACAGGTTGCCAGTCATTTAGTGACTATAGAAGAATCCATGGTAAACCTGGATGCAAGGACAGACATATTGGTGGGGAAAACTGAAAAGGCCATGGTGGCTTCAGTAACCATTCCCAAGGAGAATAAATATCTTAAAACATTTATTTAGTTAGTTTTGATTTAGCAGGTAGGTGTACTAGACAATAACAGTTGCCTATTTTCAGGCACAACCTGGGAGAGTAAAACAGAAGAACAGTAAAACAGGGGAAGTAACAATTGGTTCGATAAGAATACAAAGTATGGTACAACACTGAAAAGAAAAAAATAGTAGCAGCAATTTGGATTACAGGAACAGGTAAACATTCAAAGGGCAAACTATGAACCACATAAAACCTAAGGCAGAGTGTACAACCATCTAAACAGCATAGCGGAATTCATGGTAATTCTATACAGGAGTAACACAGTAGATAAGAGAAATTCTCCTCTATAAAGGCCCAAGGGCAGGAACATATAGCAGCTAGATATGGCTGAAGAGCACGGAAAATGCTACTAGGGAGCACATCATTCGGCTGATGGGTCTGCCAGACGTTTGTGGAAAAGGAGAACCAGTTGCCATTTTTGTTAATTTATTTAGCATTTGCTGACTAGAACAGGAGGGCTAGGAAACACATTCTGTTTTCAGTGACATCTCCGGGCAGGGGGAGATATAGATGCATACTGACTCATATTGAACTAAGATTGAGTGAATGTGGAAATTGATAACTCTGGTTCAGTGATAATTCAGACCCCTTGACTTCCATTGGCTTTGTCACTTTAGCCAAAGATACATCACACCTTTGGTATTGTGGTTTAGCAGCCTACAAATAGGAGTAAGTGGCACTACTTTACCTTCTCTAGATCACCCAGTTCAGTCCTAACCTCTTCTCCCCTCCCCTAGTCCACCAACAACAACAAAAAAAAAAAAAGCATTCTGGAGCTGTCTCAGTGCCGCGAGCCAGAATATTTTTTCTTTTGTAAATAAAATAAATAGTCTGTGGAGGATGGAGGAAGGTCAGAAATAACCAGAGTGGGCCAAAGGGGTGGCCATGGGACTTACCCTGGCACCTAGGAAGAGAT
Organism: Neoceratodus forsteri; assembly: GCA_016271365.2. Classification (NCBI taxonomy): domain Eukaryota; kingdom Metazoa; phylum Chordata; order Ceratodontiformes; family Ceratodontidae; genus Neoceratodus; species Neoceratodus forsteri. Next base: position 1,229,080,793 of record CM057453.1, on the reverse strand, counting down.
AGTGTTTTGCTTATTTTAATTATTTTGGCTGAAGGTCAGAGTGATCTCAGAGTGGCCCAAATGTTTGATTGGGATGAATTGAAGGTAAAAGTGCAAAATGTTGGCACATTACCAGTTGGCATTGGCTCATTTTAATACTGAACCAAGTTTCTGTGTTTAAAAGGGAGAGATCTAGCCAGGATACCAGGGAAGTTTGGCTACACTCTTTGAGGAGTGCCATGAAATCTTTAACGTCCACCTAAAAAAAAAAAAAAAGCAACAGAACAGGCAGACTGGACCTCAGTTTAATATCTCATCTAAAGGACGGCACTTCCAAAAGTACAGTATCCTCCAAGCAGCATGCTGAGCATTAGTGAGGTTCCTTTTAACTAAGGATTGGGGTTGAAACTAACTTTTCTAGGGATGTGGATATATTGTTCTATCCACACTTGTTGGCAATTCAAATTCGCCTTTCAGGGTGTAGAACATCTTCTAGCTGGCTTTTCCCTCACCCGCCCAGGATGCCAGATCTTCCTTTCTGCCGGAAGGTTCAGGTTCCCTCCTTAGCGCTCCTGCATGTGGTATGCCCTGACTCACGAATCTTTGGATTTGCTTCCAGAACGTACCTTAAAACTCGTTCGAGTTTCGTCAACTGCTTTTTCTCTCGCTTCCGAGATGGAAGAGAAAACAGTTTCTGGGTTCACCAGTGCCCCTGTCAGCAGAAGATGTCTCGCACCGACCCTCATGCCACGTGTGTGTACTGCCTAGGACATGACCACGATCCACAAGCTTGCGATCTCTGTCGGTTCTTTAACCCATCGGTTCTGGAAGACCACGTTGCCAAACTCCAGCTGGGGTGACCGGAAAAGCATTACCCACCTGTTAAATCCAAGGATGCCCATTGGGTGGTCGCGGCTGCGAGGTCTGCTGAGCAGCTTGAACAGCTCAAGGCCTTCAAGGAGGAGGTGGCCCAGGCCACGGTCTGTTCCTCTTCGGCTTTGGCCTTCATTCCGTTCCAGCTGGGCTCCACTTATTCAGCTTCCTTCAAAAAGCTGTGCCAGTCCCTCTTGACTAAAGGAGAAGGTCCTTCTGGGTCACACATTTTGTGCTCTTGCAAGAAGAAGTCGAAAAAGGAAAAGACTCAACGTCGGCTCTCTTGGAATTGGGAGCAGTCCCACTCCCAGGATACTCCGGTTTCGACTTAGGTTGAAATTGCGGCTGAGGCTGCTGGTTTCATGGAGCCTCCATCAGACCAGTTGGCTGAGACTCCTGCCAATGCTGCCAAGATTTTTCTCGAACCAATCAACAGGTTGTCGCCAGATAAGGCCGACAACTCTCTCTTTTGGACTCCGGTGCTTCCGGTGTCTTCGGATGGGTCGGCTCAGCCTGCTTGGTTGAACCTGACCACTCAGGTACCTGACCTGGAGGAGCTGCTGGGATCCCGGGTCCTTCTGACATCCCCATCATTCCTGCCGACGGTCGAGGTCCTCCTCTACTGGGTCGGACAGATCTCGCTGTTACCGGCAATCTCGCTTCCGACATCATGGTAAATGGTGGCACAGCTACTCTTCTTCATCCTCCTCAGGTGAGGAGAGGCTGCAGCACAAACTGCATCAGCACTACGAAGATTTGATGTGGCAGCAGTTAGTCTTGACCGGTACGAAGCCAACCCCGGTTTCTACCCCACCTATCAAGTGGCTGTTGCCCGAAGTGCCAACGTCGGCTTCTGCCACCGTCACCCCTGCAGAGGTGCGGGCTGAGGCCCAGCCAGCCCAGCCAAAGCAGGCTTCTCTGCCGATTGTGGTGGAGTCACCACCCGGACAGCCAAAGTCTGGGGCCCCGACCAAGGATTCTCAGTCGGCAAAAGGCTTGCCCCATCGGCTGTCGGTCACCCTCACTCCCAATCGCCCAAGGTGGGTCGAGGGTGACTCAGGTGGATGCCCGCTTTACGCGGACTCCTTGGAGTCCAAAGACTCCTCGTTGCACTCACATCCCATCGATGTGGAGTCCTCTGGAGGCCTTTCCATGGACGAGGGACCCACCTCGTTCATGGGTTTTCTTTGGCTCATTTCCGAGTCCATGGGGATGGAGCTTGAACTGGTTCAGAAATGGGCCAGATATCCACTAGCAGAGATTCTGGACAAAGGGAACTCTCCTATGGAGGCCTTCTCTGTGGCTGAGGCCATTGTTGGCCCAGCTCTGGATCTCTGGCAGCATCCTGCATCTTGCCCTGTGCCCTCGGCCCAGATGACCCACAAATAAGCAGTCCCAACCGGCTCCCTTTCCGGGTTTTCGGGAACATCCCTTGGCTGAGGGTCTGGTGGCTAACTCCATCTTTCAGCGCTCTGGCAATACAGGTGATGTGGACAGACCACTGGACAAAGAATCCAAGAAATTGGATCATTCGGTGAAGAAGGTCTATGCTGCTTCCTCACTCGGTCTTCATCAGGCTAGCTCGGCCATGCTGATGGCACACTTTTCCCATGCCCTTTTGGGCTCCATGGACAAGGTTATTCCTCACCTTCCGGTGGACCTCCAGACCACAGTCAAGTAGGTCCGGGACCAGGGAAGGGCAGTGGTGAAGCAACAACTCCAGACTGCTCTGGACATTGGTGACTCTTGTGCCCGCTCTGTAGAGGCTGCAGTAGCCATGCGCCATAGGGCTTGGTTGAGGATCTCAACCTTCATGGCTGACACTCAGCACAAGCTGGCAGATGTCCCCTTTTTGGACACCGACTTGTTCGGGCCCAGTGTGAAGGGCCACCTCCAATGTATTGAGAAGTACACTGCCACCCTAGACTCTGTGACATCTGCCCAGAAGGACAAGGGCCCCAAGCACCAGAAGCGCAAGCCCTTTCGCACTTCTACTCCTGTGGCCAGACCAGCCCAGCAGCAGGGCCAGCAGGCGCAAACCTGGCAACAGCAGGCCAAGTCAGTGACCCCATCAGTCAGAAGGCCTGAAGGAGGGGTCCCGGCAGCCCATTGGCTGGATCCTCCTCCTCTAAGCCAGCCCAGTGATGGGTTGAGGAGTGCCACCCTCAACCCCATCACACCTCCTCTGGGTTCTCCCATGGCGGGGCCGGCTCCACCACTTCCTTTCCACCTGGTCCATTATCACCACAGACTGTTGGGTGCTGGAAGTGGTCAGCTGGGGCCTGCCTCTGGAATTTGAGCAGGTCCCCCCAAGCTGAGCCTGTGCCCCACGGGAGGATCTGGTGTCCACTGTCACTCACTCAGCTCTCCAAGACGACATTGCTCCGCTCCTCCACAGGTAGGTGGTGCGCAGAGTTGCAGACCCTCCTTCAGACCCAGGGTTCATTTCCAGGTAGTTTCTGGTACCAAAACTGATGGGGGCTGGCACCCCATTCTCGATCTGCATGACCTGAATAGGTTCCTCAGTTGCTGCACCTTCCGGGTGGTAACTCTGGCTCAGATCATACCATCCCTGGAGCATGTGGTTTTGCGCCCTGGATCTTCAAGATGCGTTCTTTTATGCCCTGATCCATCCATCCCACTGATGGTTCCTCCGCTTCCCAGCCGAGGGAACCCTCTATGAGTTCCAGGCCATGCCCTTCCATCGGCCCCCAGGACCTTCACCAAATGCATGGCAGTGGTGGCAGCTTTCCTGAGGCACCAAGGTGTCTGGGTCTATCCCTACCTGGACAACTGACTTATAGCAGGTCCCTCCAGGCAGGAGGTGGAGCGGTCCAGGGATCTGGCCCTCCAGACTTCCTTCGATCTTGGCCTCCTGATCAATGAGGTCAAGTCGGAACTCATGCCCTCGAAGTTTATTCAATTTATCGGGACAGAGCTTGGCTCCCAGCAGACAGGGTGGAGGTTCTCTCCTCCTTTGCCCCATCATTTATGATTGGGCCATCTCACCCTGCCTGGGACTTCCAGCACCTTCTGGGCTACATGGCGGCCTGCACCAGCGTGGTCCAATGGGCCCACTGGCATATGCATTCCCTTCAATGGGAACTGGCCAGCCAGTGGTCTCAGCACTCAGGTCACCTCGACCAGCTGGTCACTGTGACCCAGAGGATGTGGGAAGGCTTCCAGTGGTGGCTGGTCCCAGTTCGCTTGCAGGAAGGCATCCCATTTGTCCGCCCCAAGCCAACGGTCATTCTGACGACCGATGCCTCGCTGATGGGTTGGGGTACCCATCTGGGAGAGCACAGAGCCCATGGGCTCTGGTCCCCTCAGGAGTCCTGATGCCACATTAACCTGCTGGAGCTCCATGCAGTTCGGCTAGCCCTGACCACCTTCTCTCCGTTTGTTCGGGGTTAAGTGGTCCAAGTCCAGATGGACAATACCATGATTATGTACTGTCTCAAAAGACAGGGCGGAATGTGCTCTTTGCTTCTGTGCAAGGAAGCTCTCCACACATGGACCCTCGTGCTTAGCCTGGAGGCAAATCTCGTAGCCATTCATGTGGCAGAAGCCTTGAATCAGCTGGCCAGTGCTCTCAGCCAGATAGGCAAAGCATCTCACGAGTGGGCACTCCACCAGGAGGTAGTACAAGATCTGTTCTCCCATTGGGGCACCCCTCAGGTGGACCTGTTCGCCTCCAGGGAGAATACGAAGCTGAGGCTGTTTCATGCCCACCCCCTCAGCAGGGCTTGCCGCAGGAGGATGCCTTCTCAAGGCTGTGGACCCCAGGCCTCTTATGTGCCTTCCCCCCACTTCTATTGATACACAAGGTGCTCATCAAGCCCTGGAGGAACAAGGTGCAGGTGATCCTGGTAGCCCCAGGCTGGCCACGCCAGTTCTGGTACCCAGATCTCCTCAGCCTCAGCTCCAGGCTCCCGAGGTGTCTTCCAGCACACCTGGACCTGCTCTCCATCAATCAGGGGAATGTACTCCATCCGGACCTTCAGTCCCTGCACCTGACAGCCTGCTTCCTGAGCAGCTAGAGTTCCAGGCTTTGGGTCGCTTCGATGAGGTCCTCACAGCTGTTGAGGCCTTTCCGTAAGGAATCGACCAGAAAATGCTGTGCCTTCAAATGGAAGAGATTTTCCATTTGGTGCCAGGGCAAGGGGTTTAGACCCTTCGTCCTGTCCAGTGGCTAGCATTTTGGACTATCTGTGGTCCCTCTCCTAGCTGGAGCTTTGGTCAACAACCCTTAAGGTGCACCTGGCAGCCATCTTTGCCTACTCGGCATGGGCCGGTATGCAGTCGGTAGTGCAGGAGAAAGTGATCTGGTGCTTTTTCAAGGGCCTAGATCACATATTCCTTCCGGTGTGTGAACCTCCACCTCTGTGGGATTTACTGCTGGTTTGGGGCAAGCCATTCAAACCTATGCACAAGTGTGACATGTCACATTTGTCATGGAAGACAGCCTTCTTGGTGGCTATCACATCAGCCAGAAGGATTGGGGAGCTACAGGTGCTCTTGGTGGAGTCTCCTTACTTGGTCCTCCACAGGGACAAGTTTATCCTGCTCCCCCAACCGAAATTCCTTCCGAAGGTGGAGTCGGAGTTTCACCTTAATCAGGTGTTGACTCTGCCGGTGTTTTACCCCAGTTACACCTTGGAGGCTGAGTACAGGCTCCATACCTTGGACCTGAGACGAGCGCTCGCCTAGTACAGTGGAAGTTCGAGGAGAGGATCGCCAGCTGTTTGTCACCTACACTGAAGTCACACCTGGCAGACCCGGAGTCAAGTGGATGACTGGCGGGTGGATCACTTCTTGCATTGATCTGTTCTATAGGTTGGTGGGTAAGGATCCTTCCGTAGGGCTAAGGGCTCATTCCACCCACCATAGCGCTGCATCATTGGCTGCTTCCAGAGACATCCCTATCCAGGAAATCTTCAGGGCTGCTACCTGGAAGTTGGAACACACCTTCATTTCCCATTACCACATTGACCTCGAGTCACGCCTGGATGCTGGTTTTGGGGCCTCAGTTCTCCAGTCCCTCTTCCCTAAGTAGGGGGTGTATGCCTTGCCTCCCTACTCCCAGAGAACTGCTAGGAGTCTGCCAACAAGCATGGATAGAACAACATATCCACATCTCTAGAAAAACAAATTACTCACCTGTAACAGTAGTTGTTAGAGTGGTATATGTTGTTCATCCACACTGACCCACCTGACCTCCCTGGCTTTAATGCACACCTCTGCTTCCAGCAGACTAGATGTGGCATCATGGGGTGGAGCTGAGAGTTTTACCACCTGGGTTGGTGGGAGGAGCCAGCTTGAAGACGTTCCAGTGACTCTTAAAGGGAAAGGCGATCTACCAACAAGTGTGGATGAACAACATGTACCACTCCTAGAAGTACTGTTACAGGTGAGTAATCTGTTTTTTCAGTCAATAGCTGGCAGGCCTAGTGACTGAAAAAAAATGCAAACATATGAGTGTACATAAAGTGCCATTAGAAGAAGACAAGGCTAGTAACTGAAAAAATATGAACATACAAAAAGTGCTGGCAAAAGAAGGCCTAATGGTCTATCAAATCTGCTCATATTGCAGTCTCCCAAGCAGCAACTAAGACTCCACCCGAACTGCTAAATGCAAAATCCAGCAGCCCCACAAGCTTTTCATTAGCCCAACACAAAAATGACTAAAAATCAGCTGGCCCAGTGGCATAGAGGGCTGAGGCATCGATGCCTGCCTGTTACCCGGTTAGATGAGCGCTACCAGAATAGCACCACAATTCACAGCGTTAGTCTGGTAAGCGCTACCACAGACAGCAAGGGGCGATTTACAGTGCTTGCTGTAAACACTCCCCTGGTCGCTGTCTGTGGTGCTGAGGACAGACAATAGCACCAGGATCCAGGAGGCTGGCCAAGCTGCTCCCATGGCGTGGAGGGCTGGGGCATCGTGCAGCTTAGCTAGTGCCGTTGGAGACCAGGGTTCTAATTCTGTTCTCCAACACTTTTACTGCATTCGGGATTTAGACTATTTTATGTGGGGCTGTGGAAACAGTATTCCATGGTCCCACAATTTTTAACTTTCCCCGTGATCCACTCCCCCTGGAGTCAGAATCTTTAGTCCGGTGGGCTAAAAGAAAAATCTGCGCCCTTATTCCTGTGCACTCCTTGCTGACGCTATTGTTGTCAGCTCTTTTTGGACCCAGTGCTTCGATGCCGTACCTCCTGCCATGCCGGTGACCCATGTTTGCAGTGCAAGCGGGTCGCAGGAGGTTGGTGAGTGGGGGAGAGATTTAGCATGTGGAGGACAGCTCTCTTCTCCCAGGAAGGGTGGCTTGGCAGTCGGGCTGAATGACTGACCCCAGGTGGAGGCCTGAGGGCAGAACTGGCCAGGGGATGCCAATGAAGGGAAGGTGCTGCAGGACTCCACAGTGTGCACACGTCTCCACATACGCACACTGACATGTCATGCCCCAACAATGGGGAGGGACATCCTTGGCGGCGGGATGAAGATCGCCCCCCCCACAGGCTCCGCACCAGTGACCAGGCACTGCCATGGTACTGAAGTAGAGGACACCAGTGACAGTGCAGGGCTTTTGGGGAGGGGGGGTCAATTAGATGGGAGTCACTGGGTAGCGCAGGAGGATAAAATACCAGTAAAGAAAAATTACCAAAAATTCAGTTAGTTTCAACCCTGCCCTGCAAGAATCACTGGAGCCAAAGTTCAGGTCTGTGTGTCCTTTACGTTCCCTCTATGACAACAACTCAAGTTATAATGAGGAGAGGGACACAGTCATCACTTCACAAAGTGAATGCTGCACAGCGTCTCTGGAAACCACAATGCAGTTTTTAAATATGAAAAGCTTGGCAAAAATGGTAATTGCAAATGATGTGTCCACTAGCAGTTAGTACAGCTCTGGAAACGTTGCTGCCTGTTTGCAGGGTGGAATATTCAGAGCAGAACTCGAGAGGAGTTACCTGATGTTATGTCAGTAGTTAAGGCAAACAATTCTGACATTTACACTGCTTTTCAAGAAACATACATTGTTGATCTTGTCTTCATCTCTTCTTTCAGAGTTCTGTAAAGCCTCTAAATGATGTATTGTGCTGTAGTAGTCTGCCAGTTTCCTGCTGGGTTTTGCAGTATGAATGACATTTTGCTCCCCACTGGAACTTCTGGATGCCCTAAAACTGGAAGTCAACCAGGGTACGGTCTGAACTCAGGGTGCCCAGCGGGCACTTTAAATTGTGGATTCTACCCACCAAACAGAAGATCCACCCGCATTTGATGAGTGGATTCCAGTTTCGAACTGACCCCTGCAAAGCTCTTAATACCACTTCTGACAGCACTTGGTATTCATTGGTGGTCTCCCATCCTACTGACCAGACCTGATCCTATTTGGCTTCTGAGATCTGATAGAATAAGGTTCTGTGGTGTCAAGACTGCAGGCTTTTGAGACATGGCTTCTGAAAATACTGCATTGGGACAGTTTTCAAGCCCAAGGATTCAAAAGTGCAGGGTTACACCACGTTGTGACAACATGAATGTGCATTTTCCTCATACTATGACTTTTACTTTTGTGGGGTTAGCTTCAGAGACAGAGTTCTCTCCTATAGACTTAAGGAGCTTCTTGCCAATGATATGATTTTATGTATTTTCCCAGCTCTATCATACCAGACAAAACAGTTCCTCAAATAATTTGAAGGCATGAAGGAGGCATCTTTGGGCTCTGAAACTGGTATTTGCAATCCTTATGCTGGGGCACTTGAGGGACTTTTGGCACCAAGACATATTTGTTTTACAACCCCCAGGATGCAGGGTGCATTATTCAGTAATTGAAGAGATCATGACAGGCTTTCAGAGAATTTGGCTTTGGAAGAATGAGAGGCTCTGGGTACCACAGAACTGGAGTATCAGGTAGAAGAGTGAGATTTGACTGGGACTGTCTTGTGGCTCATTCAGTGATCTTTCTCCCAACCCCATAACAGGGACCAGATGATACATTTTGAACTTGTCCTAGTTCATAAAAAAATCTGCTTGAGGGCTGGTCTAGTGGTATGGTGGGCTGAGGCGCTGGATGCCATGCTACCACCAAAGCCAGCATCCCAGGTTCAGGAATGGGTCAGGGGCTGACCGGGTGAGGCAGAACCAAGCATCCTATGACAGCTTTCCTCCCTCAAGGTAGGGGATTCCTGGGTCCCACTACCTGACTGCTGTCTACTGAAGGCTGGATAGTGGCAATGGTGTGGACAGTGGGTGGGAAGGGTGTCATCAGATGCTGTGTGCACTATACTTGCATCACTGCACACACAGTGCCCAGGGGACTATGAGGAGGAAAACCTCGACTCATCCAACATCCCTCTTAGGCCACGCAGAACCCTATGGGGCTGGCCACGTATGTGTGGTTAACCTGTAAGTCCTAGAGATGCGTCAGTGATGGGGCTGGGGCAGGTGCCGCCAAGTTAGGGGATGATAAAACCCGGTGATAAACAATGCGGGTGAAAAAAACCCTGTTTGAATTGTATGTATATTTCTCTTTCTTATGTCTTGGATGAACTGCATCTTCAAGACAAAATGGCAATGAGCATTTGGCTGTTTTCGCTGAGCTGTACCAGGAGGAAGGGGTGTGGGGTATGGTATTTTTCAAGCCAGTACCTTCAGGAGCCAATGTTTCTGCACTGTAAAATCATGGGGTTAGTCCATGGTCTGTTTTCCCCAATAGTTTACTAGGTTGTTGTGCATTCTCAATGCTGATATATTTTTCTTGTAAGTTTAAAATTAAATTGTATAGGGAGAAGTAGATTTTCTCTCCGGGATTAGATCTACTAACTAAAGGTTTACCTGTCATTGAGGTTTACCATCTCTTTATCTGCTTCATATCACTCGCTATACCGCTCTAATTGATGTGACATTGATATGATGTGACATTGATAGTCATGGTACTCAAAGTGCAGGACTTTTAATGTGCTTTCATAATCCTAGGGAATACTTTGATTCCTTGTTGAACATCACAGCTTGTTCCACATGTCATATTAAAGTATATTAACTTTCCATAAATGTTTTTCCACTCCTAGTGAGGTATCAAATATGTACAGCATTTAAAGCAACAGTTCACATTTTGTATTATTACCTCTTTTTTTTTTTTTATTTTATCTTCTGTGTTTTCATATTACTAATTATTTTCTAATATAACAGTATTATAAAAGTCAGTTTTTTATTTATTTTCATGTAATTGTTTTTTCTTCGTGATATCACATGACGTGCAATAGTGTTTTATGTTTAGAAGAACTGCTCAACTTCCCTGTGGTTTTTAGTTTAATTTTAGCATTATTCAGTTTTGATTTACATGCCAAATAATACAGTGTGCTTCACAAGGTTGCTGAGGGATGATCAGTATTGGCGGATTCCATTCCTTTTGTATCCATTAGATTACATGACATTTTGAGCTCGATTCTACTTCAACAACAGTTAAGGCATTGGAATGTGTATTATAATTTCCAGTTCTATATCCAAGCACAGATAAAACATCCTCCCACCCAGCACAAAGTACAAACTGACCTCTGTAGCTGAAGAGTTCTCTACTTCCCACTTTGCCATGCTCTGAATTTTCATCAGGGGGCCACAGTTCAGAAAACACAGGGTTTTATTTAACTCTAAAAATTGATTAGCGTTTTGCTCATAAAAGTGCTAAAACATTGTGAAAATGCATAGCATTTGCCTCACTGGCCCAGATATTCAGATTGCGACAGGCTGTGGCACAAGCCTGGGCACAGCGCAACTTAGCTGCGCAGGGGCGTTGATTGGGCGATATTCAATGGAGCTGCGCCATGGCACAGCATCGTTGAATATCGCACCATGTACACCGCGAATGCGTATGGGCGCCAGTGGCACTGCGCCAGCGCCGTCAGCCAGAGTGGTGAGGGGATGCTCTCGCAAATTCCATTATGCTGTGTCCCACAACCCACGATATTCAAAAGTGCAAATGGGGCCATAATGTATGCAAGGCGCAAATGGGGCCATTTGCATGTCATTATGGCCCCATTTGCATGCAGGTGCGCCGATCCCCGGCAACTTGCACCTGGCGCCCTGCCAGGCAGCAGCTGTCGGGGACCGATGCCCCTGCACAGCGTAACATTGCCCCTCTGCCCGATCGGCGGGCATATGTGGATAAAAAACTCGTCCAATATCCCTGGTGGTCCAGTGGACCGCTTCACGCCTGATCACGGGCTTAGGTATTATATTTAACCATCCCATTTCCCTGGCGGTCTAATGGGCCACTTGCAGCCCGATCGCGGGCTTATGTTGAGGTAAAATAACATCCTATATCACTGGTGGTCCAGTGGACCGCTTGCAGGCTGATCGCGGGCATCTGTGTAATAAGATATGTCCAATATCCTGGTGGTCAGTGGACGCTTGCAGACCGATGGGCATATGTAATAATAAGGAGCTCACAGTACCCCCTCACCCGCCCACTGGGCCCCACCGCCCGCTCCCCACCCGGTCAGCGGCGGGTGGCAACCTCCACCCACCTGCCCCGTCACCCACCGACTAACAGTATGCGGTGGGGCTGTACGCAGTGGTCCTGGCGTGAGCCAATGGGCGTGCAGCCCGTGCCACTCTACACAGTCCAGAATGTGAAATATCTCTGAACTGTGTGGTATAATGCGGCTGTACACCCATTGGCTCACACTGTGAACCAATAGCCATACTGCATACGTACAATCGATGAGACGGCAGCAAGCGGGTGGGGTGCTGCCACTGACCGGGGAGGCGGGCGGTGGGGCTCAGTGGGGAGGGGTTACCGGGAGCTCTCCTTATTATTACATATGCCTCGCGATCGGCTGCGGTCCACTGGACCATTAGAGATATTGGACATATCTTTTACACAGAATGCCAGCGATCGGACACAACAGTCTGGACCACCAGAGATATAGGACATTATTTTACCTTAACATAAGCCCGCAATCGGGCTGCGAGTGGTCCACTGGACCACCAGGGATATTGGACTTCTATTTTTACACAGATGCCCGCGATCGGGCATGGGTGGGGCACTGCCACAAAGGTGCAGCCGGAGCTCAGGTGGCCACTCACAGGTGAGAGCTGCTGTGTTGCGCCTTGCATTACGGCAGCTCACCTGTGGGTGGCTAGCTGTTGTTCTTCTCTTTTTTTTTTTTGGCTCATCTGTGTGCAGCGCAAGTAGGGGTTCGCATGCATAGACTCAGCACATCCCGGGCTGAATATCGGGATGTGCGGGTATACATAAACGCCCCACCTGCGCGCGCCACATTACTGGCGCTCCGGTGCATTGGGTTGTACAGGCACAATCCCGTTTGAATATCCGCCAGGCGCATCAGTGGGTTGCGCGTGGCGCAACGCTATTGCGCCATGCGCAACCCTTCTGAATATCTGGGCCACTGTGTTTAACAAACATAACACTTCTAGAAAACCTATATAAATACTTTCTGTACAGTTAGTATTGTCCTAAGAAAAAAACTGCTAATCAATTATTTAAAACCCTGAAATAATTGTTAGAAGACTATTCCACAAGTCCTTAACAAGTCCACAATTTGCAGAAAACCAGTTCTGCAAGTACATAAATTCCACAGGTACGAAGTGATAAAAATGTTTAAAAAATTGTCTTTTTTTGCTAATGTGAAAAATGGAATTATACAATGGGCTACAAAACAGAACGTAAATTCTCTATCCTGATTGGCTGACTCGCACCCCTCTCCCGTTGTAAAATCTACAATCACCCCACAGGAAGAGGTGCCAGCCGCTGATCAACCGCATCAGGATGTCCCCCAAAATCACTCCAACAGTCACCAACACAGCACTCAGAAAGACGGCGAAAATCCCTGCTTGCTAGCTACCGGCAAATCGAGTTACTACAACAGGAAACCGCATACCTCACATGAAATTGAAACTGCGGCTTTCTCCCATATTCATCGATATTCATTTCATACGGTCTTCTGTGCCTCACACACAATTTTTAACATTTCCCAGCCCCTCAAAAACACACTGCAGCCGGCAATGTTAACTCAGTACTGCGCATGCATAGTAGCAGCGTGGCTCCAGCAACCAGGGTATTTTTCCCAGCGGAACAATAAACAGCAATATATAGCAAAATGAATAAAAACCGGTTTACTATTTTTCTATGTGCCAAAAATAGGGAGGACATTATATAATTGCAATATGCCACTCGAGGTGTTGGTGATGCACGGGATTTACCACGCTGCTGTGTTGTTGGTCACTGGCTGCGCCTCTGAACGAACAACACCTAAGAGACATGGGTAAATCTGGCATCCTACTAATCTTTATCAGAAAGCGGCTTCAAATTGTAGTTGTGCCAGTGTAAAAATCGACTAAGCAGCAAGAAAACACGGCAACCACTTCCATAAAAATTCTGTATTGTGTTAAATGAAACAAATGCACCACAATGCAGTAGCATCATCAAGACCATAACAGCTCCAAACAAAGACGTCCGACCGGTTTCGCGCAGCAGCGCCTCCTCAGGACACGTGTCCCTGAGGCGCCGTTTTCAGCAGCGGCACCGGTCGGGCTGATATACCGCTCACTGTGTGGTGCGTGGTTCTTCTAATACAAATTTTAGTGTTGTCGTCTTCTTCTATCATCTCAACACCCTCTCATGGTATATTGCTTAATTCTAAAACTGTTCACTCGGGGATATTTAATTTTGCCTAATTTTGCTTAGGACCTTAAATTACTATATTACTATATAAAGTAATTGACAGATCTGTACACAAAAGTGTTTCAGCAATGAATATTGGCGTGACATGTTTCTTTCTTGTGCATATTTTCCATGTTACTTCTTTTTGGCGGGATTTTTCCATGGCTTTGAAAGGATTTGAGTTTCTGGCTGTGAAATAGCCACAATTTGAATTTCTTACAACAATTAAAAACGCAGAAAAGACATGAAAGTAAAAGAAAAAAAGGTAATGCAACACACACAATGTACCCCACACCAGACACTTGGGTTAATATCCCAATACTGACACTGCAGTGCAGCCAACATGAGGGAGGTGCTGCACTCCTGAGGTACTGTCTTTCGGATGAGACGTTAAGCCAAGGTCCCATCTGCCTGTTCTGGTGGTAGTTCAGGTGGATGTTAAAGATCCCATGGCACTTTTCAAAAAGAGTGGGGGAATTTTATTAGAGAAGTTGGACTTCATTACAAACACAAAACAATTAACAGCATATACAGAATTGCAATCCATTCAGGAAACATCTACATTAATATAATCATACATCTTCATATCATTTTTACAACATTATTATATCCATTGATCACAGTTAACCATACATGTTTCACCTTCTCTGGGAAAATGCTCCATGTCATACTGAATTAGCTTGTGTAATGCTTTTTTGATATTAGCCAAAATGTATTTTTTTATCACATCTTTATTTGTTGCGCCCACTGTGGCACCTACCAGCGGGGGCATCCGGCCGCTGGCCCTGCCCATGGGGAGAGCAGCAGGCTCACTCGCATGATGAGGGGGTCCGGCACGGCCGTGGCCAACCCGCTGGAGGATTCCCCCATCTCTGCCAGCCAGACTGGTGCCGATCCCCCCAGGCAGGGCGCAGCCATCAAGCTGCACTGTCGCGCCCAACCCTTTTTCCTTTTTCACCCAATGGGAGCATGGACGTGAAGTGATGTCCGTGCACAAACGTGCGGACATCCGCCGTGCCCCCCCACTAGACACCACACACCTGCAGTACCTCCAGGCGTCCCCAGGGGCTACCAGAGCACGGTATGGATCCCACCCTTTCCCCAGGACTAGGAGAGCTGTCGTCGGATGCTAAATCCTAGTCCTCCCCTGCTGACCCCCGACGACTCTGGCTTGTTCTCGAACCCGGGTCACCGGCATGGAGTGAGGTGTGGCATCCAGCGCCTTAACCCTCAGCGCCACCGGACCAGCCTAATATTAGCCAACATTTCTATCTGGGAAACCCATTTCTGTTGTAAAACCCACATACAGCGTGCTTGCCAAATATAATACCTTACAATGGTTATTACCACATACACTGCATCCAAGTGGTAATTCCCCCGGAGCCCCATGTGTGTACCATACATGATTTCTATGTAGGTCAATTGTGGAAAAAAAAAAAAAAAGGTTCCTGCCATTCTTGTGCCAATAGTGGCCAAAATTGTTTCACATAAGCACAGTCTAAAAACAAATGCTGCTGAGATTCTATAAGCTGTGTGTAGGAGTCCCTAGGGCGATATCCGTTTGGGATTTGCTTGTGCTTATTGTCCCCCTGGACACAGCCTACCGTAGTTCTCCAACCACAGACTATCCCATACAAATGGGGGCATTCTTGAGTTAGATAACTGCTTTAGGACCCTACTTCTCTGTTCCCCAGTACACATAGGAAATTCAACCGGGGATTGGCATTCTATCTGTAAGATAGATTATACACAGTTTTTCTATCAAAGGTCTGAAAATTGTGCGGGTGCAATCTCCATTTTATTGCTGGTTTCAGACTCTCTGAGCCGTACTGAGGGAGAATACCATCTCTTCACAACAATCTTGGTCTGTCCTGTTCCCAGGCTGAAATACTTGGACGCAACCATAGGTTGATTAGTGTCTTCCATGCTTTATATCCAGGTTTTAAAGCAAACTCAATGTTATAACACATGAATATACTCATAAAGAAGGCCACTGGGTGCATCATATTTACCCCCCTTCTGTGATAGGGCGGTATGTATATTCCCTCTTTATGGGGTTCAGGCGAGATCCCCAAAAGGCCTGAAAAAAAGACACTATACAGCCTGGTTAATATTCCATGGGAGAGGGAATAAATGTGGATAAAATGCAAAAAAAATAGGGACCAACAATGTTTTAATTAAAACTACTCTTTTTCTCTTAGCCAATTGTTTACCTTTCTAGTCTGCTACTAGCCCATTAGCCCGATTAATCCCTTACTCCCAGTTTCGAGTTTGGGTATTCCCAGTCCCAAATTCCAAACCTAGTACTGTAATGGGATCTTGTGAAATTTTGATAGCTCCTAAGCTGCCTGATGCAGGTCGTGGCGTGGACCCCAGTGGTACCCCTCGACTTTTCTCACAATTAATGCTGGAGCCAGACATGAGTGAAAAATTACTTAGGACTTTTAACAGGGCGGTTTCTTCAGTGTCCGGTGCAATGGTAAGTACTAGGTCATCTGCACAGGCAAGAATTTTGATAGGTGGGATGTCCTCTTTTATTATAATACCATTGACTTCCTGGGCTTGACATACTGCCCTAATGAGAGTATCAGTTCCAAAGGCGCACAAGAGGGACTAAGAGGCACCCCTGTCGTACCCCTCTATGTACCCTAACATGTCTCCCATACCATCCATTACTATTCAGGATAAGAACTGCGTTTTGATACATGTTTTTTGACCAATCCACAAATGTAGATGGAATCCCAAAGGCTAGCAATGTGGAAAACAGGTATTCATGTGTCAGTTTATCAAATGCTTTTTCCAGGTCCACCCCTACTACCAATCCTTGTACTTTATTCTGCTCCCCTTGAAAAAAAAGCCCTCTCAAAATGATTCCATTTTTGCATTGTTGCCTGTCTGAAACTGCACATGTTTGCACTGGGCTTATCAAATACGTGGATACTTTGGCAAGCCTAGCTAATAGAAATTTTGGCTAATGGTTTAAGGTCTGTGTTTAAAAGACTGAGGGGTCTCCAATTATTATCTGATTTTGTGACTTTTTTATGGATTAACACCAAAATTGCTTCCTGCATAGAAGGGGCAAATTTAGAGTTAGCTCGCATATGGTTAAATAGAATTGTCAGAGTGGAGGCCAAATCATCACTAAACTGTTTATAGATTCCTGCCCCCAGACCATCAGAGCAAGGGGCAGAATTGGTTTTTAATTGACCAGTGGCTTTAAGGACTTCTGCCACTGTCACTTCCTGAGTTAATTCTTGTGCATCTAATTCAGTAACGTGAGGTAAATTCAAAGATTTCAGAGAGTTGGCTGCATCTGGACCTGAAGGTTTTTCCCCAGATAACCTTGTCACCTGAGCTTCAACTATCTGTAAAATTCCCCTGTGTTGAGGTAACCTTACTACCTGTTGGGGAGTCAGGCTCTGTTATAATTCTATTGTCTACTCTACTTTTGCACTCATTGAAGGGGTCCATAGCCCCTTTTTTCACCTGTGTACCAAATTGGGCTTCTTGACCTAGGGATTTAGCGCGATTATACTGAATAGCCATCATTTGTTTTCTAATATTACTAATCTGATGGCTATAGTCAAAAGCAGATGACTCTGCATGGGATATTAGATGCTGAAGTTGCTGTCTTAGGTGTAAATAGTGGAGATATCCTTTATTTGAATCAAAGTGTGTTTTTCTTTGAAACAGGGTCCTCCATGATTTCTTTATGTCTTCCCACCACTCTGCGACGTCATCGTAACATTCAGTTACCAAAAGCCTGTCAGACCAATCCCATTGCCACATGTGCTGGACCTTGGGTTCTTTTAGAGTAGACTCATTTAACCTCCATTTATTTTTTCTACAACATGGCACACCTTTCCACAAAATTTTAGCTTTAATGGCAACATGATCAGAAAATTCACTGGTTTGTGTCACTATATCTATAATGTGCAAAACTGAGGATAGAAACATAAAATCCATCCTGCTCCCGAGGGTGCCCCTGAAGTATGTGAATCCTCCAGAAGCATGGGTACTTCAGTATGCATCCTTAAGGCCAGCAGTGGACATAATATGCTGTAGTGCTACTGAGTCACAATAGAGTTTTGAGGTTTGCAGTCCCCTGTCAGAATGCTGAAGGCTGCAATTAACAGCACCAACCAAACTACAAGCCTGGAAGTGTGTAGGTAAGGCTGGATTTCTTGAAATAATGCAGTCCTTAGGGCCTTAGTCTGAGGGGCCTATATGGCTATTAGGCAAAACCTTTCTGAAAGGTATGTGATATCTAGTAACAAAGCCCTCCCAGGGTGAATATCTATCAATCCGGAGACTTGCAGCAGAGGACTGGAAAAAAGAATACCAACCCCATCGCAGGTGTCCAACCCAGTGGACCAAAAGAAAGGCCCTAAAGACCACGCTTTAGAGGCCTGTTGGAGTTCCCAGTTTGTTTTCAAAGGGGTATCTAAAATACAGGTGTTGTCACTGGCTCCCTTTTGCAGAGTGTACATAGCTCCAGCTAGTTTCCTTTCCCTTTAATGCTGTTACTGTTAAGTGTGGTAACAGATAGATTGTCCATAGGTTGTGATTTAGAGAGGGCTCAATAACCAAGGATTAGCACTACGGGGTTCTAGAACATTGTCTTTGCCTGGTGCGCTTAGCAATGGTGTCTACCCCTTCCCCTTCCTCCGTATTAGACATAATTGAGGAAGTGTCAGTGCCTTCCTCCTCTGAATCCCTATCTATATCTTCAAAAGAGAGGGCCGCAAATTTGTTACCCAATTTCCAAGCCCCTGGAGGGGGGGGTCCCGTTTTGTATCAGTGCCTCCTACCTTTTTGGAAATGATTTACCCAAGCCAGGAGCGCTTCTTGTAAGGTACTGTTTTAAAAGGCCCCCTCATGGTAGGGGATGGATGGCATATCTGTAGGTGGCCTTTCTATCTCTTTTACGGGTGGGAGGGGGGCATCTAGGTCATGATTTCCATCCAAAATATTAACCTCAATATGAGGGGAGTCAGATGCCTGAGGACTTAAGGGTTCTTGTGCTACAAGGGAGGGATCCTTTTGTAAAGAGACTATCCCTGTTCTCAGGTTTTGTTCGGCTGCTCTTTTGGTTTGCTTTTGCTGAGCCATAGTTATAATCCCCTCATGTGACAGACAGTCTTCCCTATTATGGGAGGCCCATGAACGTCGTCCATAGGTGTGTCCAGTGCATTTACATAAATTGCATATGAACAAATTCAGACACTTAGTGGAATTATGTCCAAACTCCAAACAGTGACTGCACCTGGCCGTGTCCCATGCAGAGCTGAGGTGGGCCCAGAAGCCACACTTAAAACACAGTCTTGGCTGGCCAGCATAAAATACTGATCCCCTGTCTCATCCCAAAAAGGAAGTACTGGGTAGGTGGACTGGCCCTGAATTGGTGGAATAGAGTTTCACTTGCACGCTCCACCTACCATTCCAGATTTGTTCGCTATTGAGGGTGGGAGTGGGCTTGCCCCAGAATCTCACAGCGTTGCCTTAGCTAAAAAAGGACGTTTTCTATGTTAACCCCCTCGTTCCTGAACATGATCGTGATATTTTTGATTAGAGGCTTAGTCGGGTATTGCCTGAAAGGGCACCCAGACAGGATTATTTTTCAGTGCATTGTATTGGGCCCAAAAATGGTCTAGTCTTGATACATTTTTAAAACTAATGTCATAATTGGCATGTCCGAGACTGATTACGGCAAAGATCTCAGAGGAGAAAAATATCATAGACCCCTTTAATAAATTCTTTGCAATGTGAATCCTATCTG
The DNA here is from genome assembly GCA_016271365.2 of Neoceratodus forsteri. Taxonomy (NCBI): domain Eukaryota; kingdom Metazoa; phylum Chordata; order Ceratodontiformes; family Ceratodontidae; genus Neoceratodus; species Neoceratodus forsteri. Next base: position 1,229,061,479 of record CM057453.1, on the reverse strand, counting down.
GCGGCTTCTCTAGGCCTCCTTTATATAAAAGTCTTACCGCATTGCACCTTGGGGCAGTCTCGCCCCTATTCTGAAATAAATCTGGCATCTTGAATATAGTATCTGACCTATCCCCCTCCGTAGAATCCTGTAGGGCTTCAGTCGGGGGAGCCAACCTTTACAGGGCCCTCAACATCAAAAACAACATTACCATCATTATTCTCAACAGCTATAGCATTATTTGCAATATTAACCTCAGAATTCTGTTCAGTAATCACAACATTAATGTTAGAATTAATTACAAAGTCAAGTTACCCCGGGGTATGTTGGAGCTCGTACTTGCTTCAGGGGTGGTGGCCACAAATGGAACAGAATTTGCCAGTATTTGCACAAATTAAGGAGCCTGCGGGTCTTGTGTCCAAAGTCTGTCTGGTGATTTCTCCCATCTCGCGTCTTCCAGCGCGTGAATGGGTGACCAGTTTGGGCCCCCAATCTCCTTGTTTCTCGGGGCTTCAGGGTTAGGCCTAGTGTCTGCATCCTTTTTTTGAGTCCGCTTGCTCCAGTCAGGAGTATTTTTTTTTTGGAAACGAGCAAAGTTCTCCTTGGTCCTGGTGAGACGTCGTTTCTGTAATAGGCACAGTAGTCTCACTAGACGCCATCCGGGACCGGCATCCTGCACCAAAGCTGTGTTTGTTTACTTTTCCTGTCGTTTCTTGTGATGTAAGTGCAGGCTGTTGACACACAGAATTACTCCCGTCTAAACTGCCAACCTTTCTGTCACTTTTATGAACATTAATATCTGTAGTCAATTCTTTTGCTGACGTTGTAGCACCAGCTGGTTCAGAAGACTGGGTGTTAACCTGCTTGTGAGGGCTGAGCATCAGCTCCTTGCTGACTTATCACATCCTTGACAGGTTTTTCCCCTGACTTGACAAGCGGTTCGTGCTCTGTCAAAGCAGCCAGTTCAAGCCCTAATTCACGGGCTTTCCTCAGATGTTGCTCTCTCTCGGCCAGTAAATGTGATTTGTGATCCATCAACCGTCCTTGCAGTACATCAGATTCAGTAGTCACAAAGATTTCCTCTCTCAGTTCTTCCAAAGATAGGAAGATGTCATTTGGATTTTCGTCTTCTGAGAAATTTGCATCTACTAAAGCCATATCAACAGCCTCTCGAGTCATGATAACAGGGGAGGAGGCCTGCGCCCTCGTCTCCTCCACATCCATCGCCTCCAGTGTCTCCTCTGGACTGGCCATCCTGTCACAGACGGCCAAGGGTTGCCCCTACTGGTGAGTGGGGGAATTCCCCCCTGGTGTCCTGGCCAGATTTCCCCCATTCACTGAAATACACCACCAACAGCTTAATCTGGCTCAAATTCACTTGGCATCCATTTGTACCCCCCTTCCCTGGGATGAGGCTGAAAATAGGCAGAATTGTCTAGTCCTCCTTTCCCGATCAACAAAAAAAAAACTAAAAAGTTAAAACTCTACTGACAATTAGATGTGGGCAATTCACATCCTCTTCCAACCCCCAAGAGGATAGCCAAACGACACTGCTGTGCGTGGTAGAGGAGCAAAGCCTGGCAGCATGACCCTCAGCAGCCTAAAAATACAGAACTATGTTTAGGCCTTCCCTGGGGTTGCAGTTTAGTTGGCCTGCTTAGGTTCACTGAAGTAGTAACAATGGATGTCATTTAAAAAGCAGATCACAAACCCAGTTAGGCTCCAAGTTCACCACAAACTAAATGATTAGTTTTTTTCTAATAAAAAAGAAATAAAATAACGAGGACTGTTTAGCTGCGTGCAGTGAGCATGATGCCTTAGAACTCTGTGTGTGTGTGTGTGTGTGTGTGTGTGTGTGTGTGTGGAGAATGTGGGAGGGATACAACTTCAGTCTCAGCAGTCAAATAAGGGTTTAATTCATCAACCAATTAATCATTCTCTTTGTGAACTGGGCAGTGGGCTTTTATTTTTATGTATTTGCGTGCCGGGGTAAAAGGGTTGGCACAGCAAAAAAGGAAAAGCTGCAAAACAAGAAAGAGACTGTCCATTGAATCATAACGCCTTTTTAGGACTGCCGACCTCAGAGACCTGCCAGCTGCACTGCTGTACTTCAGAGTGCACGCTGAAGCTCATTTCCTGTCCAGCAATGAGATGGGAATCTTCAACAGGTCTAGAGAACAGCTGTGTATCCACTGTATGACTTAAAGAGCTAGTGGAGCCAAAACAGGTAGACAAGAAAATACAAAACATTTTAAGAAGTAGTCAGTTGTAATATAAGTATTTTTCCTTTTCCTTTTGCTCATCAGAAAGTATTCTATGTGATAATATTGTGCTGGATGTGTGGAATAGCTCTCAGCCTGGCAGCTGACATATCTAACTCTAGTGCCCCACACTACGTCACCCGTATTGTGATCTCACTGACAGAGACATCACAGGTGAATGACCAGGCAGTTACTGAATTGCTGTTCCTAAGTAGCAGTGAGGTCACAGTCATTGAGGTCACAATGCTGGTGATGTAAGGGAGGGCAGTAGAGCTAGATATGTCGGCTGTCAGCAGAGTGCTGTTCCACATATCACACCTACTAACATCAGGTAAATAATCTTCCAATTAAACAAAGGGAGAAGAAAAAGTACCTAAGATATAAAAGGTAATGGTTGGCTGCTTTTAAAATCGAATATTAGTTTTAGGCAGTACACTAGCTCTTTAAACATGTCAGCTCGGTATTCTCTGTGCTGCCACTAGCACAGCAGCTCTTTGTTGTTGTTTTTTCACAGCAGGCTAGCCCATCACAAAAGCTCATGGCCCCTATTTTCAGAAGGTTAGTGTGATGCTAACCATGTTAGCGCCATTCTAAACAAGAACAGCATGCTGTCATTTGGGGTGGGACCATATTTAGAAGCACCCAGTGCACAGCCCATCCCGATAGTGTGGACATGCAGAATATGCTGCTACACCCATACAAGTGAGGGTTCCCCCTTGCATTCGGGATGCAGCAGTATGTTCAAAGGGTTTGAAAGCAGTAAACAGCCTCAGCTGCAGCACTGGTGAGCACTTTCAAAACCCTACTTTTGCCATTGCACACACACACACACACACACACACACACACACACACACACACACCCTCCCTTCCCTTGCCAAGTGCTGGATAACTGACTGAAAATAGCAGCTGCCTGTCCCTACCAGCTTCCTCCTTCCACTGTTGTGCCAGAATCACTGTATGGTGAGTGAGCGCCTCTGTTGGTAGTGCAGGGCCTGCAAGGTCATGCCATCATCCTGTTAGTCGGGGGAATTTCCTCTGATAATTGTTTGTCATCTGTTTCCCCAAGGGCTGAGTCATGTGCAATGACCCTCATTTGCATGGTGATACATGCACACACATTACAGGCATCCCTGTTGGTGCCTCTCTTATGTGGTGTTCATTGCTGTACAATCTAGCCTTTGCGGTTTGGTAGTGATGCAGTGACGCAGTGTCCTTGAAGGAAGAGAGCAGTCCATGGGATGCTTAATCCTCCTTCCCTGCCCAGCCCCAAGCAACCCAAGTCTGATCACAAAGTCAGCTCTCCGGCATGGCGGGCAGTAGCACTGCCACCGTGCCATCTGCTCTGCTGATACCCATGCTCCTTGAGAAACAAAGATTATGTTATTTTTTTTATCAAGGTTTTCAGCTCCTTGTGCCAACTGCCTCCTTCTGCCTCAGCCCACTCGGCTGGCAAAAAGCTGCCCCAGGATTTACCAGGCAAGAATTCCCCACAGATTGCTCCCAGTCTTGGTGATGTGGGACCCACAGCAGGCCAGGCATCATCCGGCCACCGGCACCATTTTCACCCTCTGTTTTTCTCCCTCTCCGTGGACACCCAATACAGTGACACACATATGTTTGTGTACCTCTGCATGCAAACGCACCACACATCTCAGGAATCCCATGTACTGGAGACTCCATGCTGCACTTACCACCTGGTCCCCACCTTGTAGTTGGCATTGAGCAAGATGTCTGATTCCCCCACCTCGAGGTAGCAGAGCTGTCCTTGGGATGCTCAGCCCTGGATGCACGAGGCTTTTTCCTGAACCCAGGTTGCTGGCCCTGCAAGTAGTAGCTCTCACACTGTGCTGGCAGGCCAGCTGAGATCCTATTTTCATGCAAATTACCTCAATAATAAATAAAAGAAAGTGAAACTGCAGAACTGATTTGAAATGTAAGTTGAATTGTTTCTAAATATTCAATTTTGGGGGTTTTCTCCTGGAAGTGTTGGCTGGCCCTTTATGTAACAGGTAAATAGCATTGGCAGTCTTGGACCACAGTATCAGTACGAGATGTGCATGCCCGGCAGAGCTGTGGTATTTTTCAAGTAATTCTTTTTTTTCTTCTTTGCATTTTATCCATTTTACCAATTTCTTCCCCTTGTGTGCCACCACAAGAATCTGAGTCACCTTATCTGCACCTTTCCACTGGTTTGAAGGGGGAGGGAGCAGGCGAGACACCAACTCTGATGTCACTTCCTGGTTAACCTGCATGTTGTACATTAGGACTGTGTGAATATTAATTCACACACTCCACAGATACTGGAGTACTTGGGACTGAATACAGCATTGTTTCCGTTTTCATGGCAATCATACTTGTAATCAGAAAACAAGATAAGTTACCAACAAAAAAAAAAAAAAAAACATAAGTTTCAGGTGGTCAGCGCCAGTCCTGTTGGGATCCCCACCCCACCCTTGTCCTGTCATGCACTGATCCATTATAAGAGAGGGCAGTAGTTGGCAAAAATGCTGAGTGATCAATGGCTCCATGCAAACCTGTATTGCATGTCTTTACTGACCTTCTCTGCTGACGCAGCCTGGAGCACCTTTGTAGGTGGAGTGTTGGAGAAGTGGTCTTTCATCATTGACTGAGCCTCCTCCCTCTCCCCCTGGTTGTGTTGCTGCTGCTGCATGACACCTCCCTCCGATCCCACAGCACACTGCTAGTTCTTACTGACCCTGTCGGCAGCCACAGCCTGGGGGGGAGGGGTTGGTCATTACATTGTTGACTGAACCCCCCCCCCACAGTCATGCTGCAATTGCTCCGTGACTGCCTCCCACCTGCAGTGCCCAGTAGTTCTTACTGACACTGCCAGCTATCAGAGCATGGAGCACCCAGGGATGGGGAGAAAAGTGGGCTTTTCACCACTGACTGTTCCAAACCCCCCTCCCCAGTCATGTTGCAGGCTGTCCACTGACAGTGAAAGCAGAGAGTCCAAGCATGCTCGGGATGAACCGTGGATTGAATCAGACACACAAAGTGCTGCACTGCACAGCGCCTTGAGTGTCAAGCTCTTCATCAGAACAGGACATTCCCCAGTGAAGAGAGCTTGGTGCTTGGGGCACTGAGTTTAGGCTGATGCTCTCATCATTTGTCCTGCACATGTGTGCTCATATACATTAATAAATATAGAGTTTTTAAAACATTGTCTTGCCTTGGAGTGCACCCTTCTTTGTGCAGTCTGTTGACAGTGCCAGTAAGTACAGTACTAGTGACATGGTATGGGCTAAGGGGTGGGCTGCTGTGTGAAGCAGCTAATCATTTTTGGCAACTGTTCCCCGACCCAAAAAAAGTCATGGGTCAGGAGGAGGGCTGCTTGTTACTAATGGCCTTCTGGAGCTTAGGGGTGAGCTAGCAAGGAAAGCTCAGTTGTAATGACAGGTCAGGTCCTGGCTGTGTATCTGTAGTTTTTTTTTTTTTTTCTTCTTATTTAGGTCACGGAGTATTGGGGGGCAGGTCCAGTGTATCAAAACTAAGGTACTTGAAGATTCTTACTGTACACAAACATTCACAGCACCGTTTTACAGAAAAGATATAAAAGAGCTGGAAAAAGTACAGCATGGTGTAATTCTGTTGATGTACTATAATGTTGCGTGGGTGAAGTGTACTGAGCCCTTGAGGGGTTCACTTGATTGCAGTACTGTTCCATAGTAGTGAAGGGTGCCATGGGGTGAGCATGGCCTGAGTGGACTGGGTGTCATGCTGTAGACCAGGATTTTATTTCTTTGAACTCAAGTTTATTGAACAACTTTGGTACCTTACAACTTGGTACAGATATCCACTGTCAGTTCATCCATTCAACGTATTAGTATTATATCACAGGTATGCATGTTATCATTCCTAGCAAAGAGGAAGATGCAGGTTAATTCTTTTTCTGCTTAGTTTGCTTCGTCTAGTCCCTTTCCAGTTTTACTTCCATTTGCCTTTCTGTTACCCTAGTTGCCTTTAATACCTTTCTTTGTTCCCTCTAATCCAACTGTGTGTATCCCCTGTTGGGGACTGTGGAATGTAGTTTGGGTCCTGCTCCCCCATATCTACTGTCCACCTGAGCCATTTAATCATAAAACTATCCACTCTCTGATTAACCTGAAACATCAGCTCTTTCATTTTGTGCATCTGTTGCACAACCTTCAGTCACTGTTGGCTCATCGGGGGGGGTACTTCCTCAACCAACATCTTGTTATGGCCTTTTTTTGGCAGCCACCATCAGTACCCACAATAAGTGTATGGTATATTTGTCCCATACCCCAACAGGAAGAGCTCTAAGATAGCCTGCTGCAGGGTCAGTGTGGCATTAAAGCCACATAGCTCCTGTAGAACCTCTTTAGCCTCGTCCCGTAGCCTGCTGTTCTTGGGCAAGACAAACTAATATGCGAGAGGTGTGCTCATAGTTCTGTCCACTGCCTCCAGCATCCCTGTGATCTGTCTGGTGCCCACTTCCCTTGTATGACAAGCATGTAAAAAAAACTCGTTTCTCCAACTATACTCTTGCCAAACAAGGGAGCTAATTGTATTAAAAGCAGACAGGAAATTCTGTTGACCAGTCTGTTTCCGAGTTTGCCAGGTAATTTTCCCCCTCCCACCTCGGTTTTATCTTAGTCGCTTGTCCCATGTCTGTGGCTTGGAGCACTTTATATAATGCTAAAATTTGCCCTGAAGCAGTTTCTCTCCCCAGTACACTTCAGATGGTTTCCTTCGGGTTAACAATCTGTGGTGGGTCTGGTGGCTTTCTGTGTTGTGTTTATATGGATGTTCTGGTCTGTAAATACCTAAACTGGTCAAAGTTGTCGGAATGCTTGTTTTATCGTACTGAAGTCTACTACAGTTCCCCGAGACAGGAATTGTAACTGGGGAGCGTTGTCCCTGTCTTGCCTACTGTCAGTATCTGGGGTACATGGGGTCAGACTACTTGGTACAAAGGCCTGGAAAGTTGATGGTAGCCCAACTGAAAATCAATAAGGAGGACCCAGGGTATACATTCTTATCAATTTTCCACTTACATTTGATACATTAGTTCTATGTTTACATCTTAAATTTACTTGCAGCACCCAACAACCAGGGGTTGACAAATTCCATAGTCCAACATCCTGGGCTATCCCTTTTTTGACAGAGACAAGCACGGTTATACTGCCGCTTGTCCTACAGAAACCACAACCGGCATTTAAAATTCTCAGCTCCCCTCCCTTAATACTGCGGGACCTAGAGGTCTGATTAAGCAAACTGCTGAAACAATTTTCTTTTCTCCATTTGTGGCATGTTAGATTTCTTACTTTATATCTGGTTGATCCTGTGTCCCTCTGTCTGCCATGCTGCTGAGCTAACTCTCCAACGGTCCCCCACAGCCAACCCTGTGACGAAGTGAGCAAAAGATTAAGTAACAGGGGATGTCTGCGTGCCAACACATAGAAAAGTAAGTTAAATACTTGGTAACAATGCATATTCATGCATAGTCTGCTGGTATCAATCATGCAGACTCAGCCTGATTAGTACCGGTAATCTGAGTGCAAAAATGCACTTTTAACAAGTATTAACTCACTTTTCTAAGTGCCATCATATAGAGTTTCCCCCGCGGCTTTGTCCTTTGCTCACTTCATCACAGGGCTGGCTGTGGGAAACAGTGGGAGAGTTAGTTCAGCAGCATGGCAGGTGGAGGGATGCAGGATCAACCAGATAAAAAGTAAGACATCTGATTAGTCACAAATTGCAGAAATAATTTCTTTTGGTGGTTTGCTTAATCCTGACCTATTTGGGCCAGCGGGGGAGGCCTCAGCACTTTTGGCAGTGGCATAAGTGTGTTTGTGTGAGCTTTTGTAAATCATTTTAACTGGACTACCATCTCCAGCACAGGGCTACAGTTTTTAGGCCAACCACTTGTCCATGGACAAGTACTTAATTTCAGGATTTGTTGATCCTTGCAAACAACCCCATCCGATTATAAAATAGACAACAAATGAAAATATTTTTTTTAGGAGCGTGGATATGTTGTTCATCCACACTGTCTGGCATTGTCCCTTTCCCCTTTAAATCTTGCCGGAAGTCTTCAAGCTGGCTCCTCCCACCCACCCGGGTGGTAAATACCTTGGCTGCGCCCCATGACGCCAGATCTTCCTTTCCGCTGGAAGATTCAGGTTCCCTCGTGCTTTCTGTAGTGTTGAGGCCCTGGATTCGTTTGACGGTTTTCACGCATCTTCGCTCTGAAACTTCGTTAGAGTTTACGACTCTGAATTCTGACATGGATGACAAATGCGTCCCGGGTTTCTTGATTGTCCTTGCGGACAGAAAATGTCGCGCACCGATCCCCACCTCTCGTGCGTTTACTGCCTCGGTTCTATTCACGATACCTCGCAGTGCTCCATTTGCGCTTCCTTCCACCCCAACGTCCTGGAAGATCGTCAGGCGCGCCTGAAGCTGGGTAGACCGGAGCTCCGCAACCCCACGGTAAAATCCAGGAGGCCAGGTGGGTGGGTTCGGCTTTCTTGGGATCGCCCGAGCAGCTCGGCGCATGGCGGCTGCCTCGAGAAAAAGCCGCCCAAACCTCGGCTAGCGAGGTTTCTTCGATACCGCTCAATCTGGGCTCTTTGTTTTCAGGTTCCTTTAGGGATTTGTGCCAGTCTCTCCCTACCAAGGGTGGGCCCCTCAATTTCGCCTCATCCCATTCTGAAAAGGATCTAAATCTTCTTCAGTCGAAGAACACTCCCTAGGATCAGGGGCGGTCCGATGTCTCGATTTGAGTCGAAATTGCCTCCTCGGCAGCTGGGTTTTCAGACCTTCCGTCTGTACGGGCGTAGAGCCGAGGTCGGCTGATCCGGCCGAGATTATTCTCGACCCGATCGAGCCGTTATCACCGACTCCTGTCGATGATTCTTTGGAGAAACGCCGATTCTCTCCTTCCCGGACGAGGAGACCGCCCAGCAAGTACTCCGATCGAGGACAAGAACCGAACCTCGGTTTCACCGAGCCCAGTCTCCCGATCGACAAAGCCGAGCACCGTCGATCTCGATCAGGGAGCAAGTCCTCTTCGATCGTCGACCCAAAAAGGACACAAGCACACCGTTCCCCTTCCTCCTCGGAAGAGGAGAGGATTCGACGAAAAATTCGTCGACGCTGCGAGGATCTCGTGGCAGCAATTCTTGCTAGCAGGTCAGAAGCCGGCTCCCTCAGTGGTCCAGTCTATCTCTTGGCCTCAGCCTCTTCGGCTGCCTCAGACACCGATTGCTCCGGTGCCGGTCTTTTTGAGGGCTCTGGTGCGTCTTCCGCCGCAACCGGTTTCAGGTTCCCCACCAATTTTGGTGGAACCTCCACCTAAGCTGCCCCTCGGGGGGTTCCCTCAGGAGGCCGACAGTCTTGGTCTCCCCACAGGCTGTCAGTCGGTCACCCCTGATCGCCCTAGGCATGCGAGGGGACTTAGATGGGCAACCTTTATATCGGGACTCCTCCGATTCTGATAACACTGGCCTTCATTCTCTCGATGAGCTTTCGGTCAGGCTTGGAAGAAGGGCCTTCCTCCTTACAGGGGCATCCTCGGCTCATTTCAAATCGGACGGGATGGCCTACACCTATCAGAAAAAGCGGAATATCCTTACGGATATTCTTAAGAGGATACCCCTACGGAGCATTCCGATCGCCGAAGCCATTATTGGTCGACCTTGGAACTCTGGCAGCGTCCAGCCTCCTGCCCAGCTCCATCTGCCCACATAGCACGCAAGTACGCAATGCCCACAGGGTCTTTGGCGGGGTTTACTGAGCACCCCTCAGTGGAAAGCCTTGTGACTGCCTCAGTATTCAGGCGGATGGGCAGTTCAGCCGATACTGACTGCCCTCCAGACAAAGAGTCCAAACTTATGGACCACTCGGTCCATAAGTCTATGCTGCGTCATCTTTGGGCCTTCGTCAGGCAAGCTCAGCGGTGATTATGGCACACTTCTCTCACGCCCTCTTGGGGTCGCTGGACGAAGTTCTCCCCCACCTCCCAGCTCACATGCAGACCACGGTCAAGCAGGTCAGGGACCAGGGCAAAGCTGTTGCTAGACAACAACTCCAGACTGCTCTGGACGTGGGTGATTCCTGTGCCCGTTCACTAGCTGCAGCGGTATCCACTCGCCGCAGGGCTTGGCTGAGGTTATCCTCCTTTCCGTGGATACTCAGCACAAGCTAGCTGATGTGCCCTTCCTTGGCACCGACCTCTTGGTCAGGGTGGCAGGTCACCTGCAGCGTGTCGAGCAATCTAATGCCACCTTAGATGCTACATCCGCTAAGGGTTCTTCAAGTAAGAACCAGCAGAAGCGCGGAAGAAGCCTTTTCGTCATTCTTCCCTGCGGTCAGACACCACCCTTCGGGGGTCAACAACAGCAACAGGCTCAGGCTTGGCCCTAGGCCCAAACAAGGTCCCAACAGCCCTGCAAAGGAGGCGAGCGCTGGTCCAGGTGCCCCTCCTCCTCTAAGCCTGCCCAGTGGCGGGCGGGGTGTCCTCCCGTACCCGTCACTTCAGCTCTGGGTCCTCCCATGGGGGCCGACTCCGCCGCCGTTTCCGCCTGGTCCGGTATCACCACAGACAGATGGGTCCTAGAAGTGGTCGGGCAGGATCTGCCCTTAGAATTCGAGCAGTACCCTCCCAGCCGAGCCCGTGCCCCACGAGAGGAGCGGATCTCAGTCGCCCAGTCTGTCCTCCGAGACGACATTGCGCTACTCCTCCTCAAAGAGGTGGTGGCCCGAGTGACGGATCCTCAGCTGGTCATGGTCACCCAGGGGATGTGGGACGCCGTACAATGGTGGACCGTCCCGAATCATCTGCTGGAAGGGATCCCGTTTGTGCGCCCCGAGCCGACGGTCGTCCTTACGACCGATGCCTCTCTCACGGGCTGGGGAGCTCACATGGGGAATACAGGGCTCACGGGTTCTGGACCCCAGAGGAGTCTCGATGCCACATCAACCTGCTGGAGCTCAGGGCAGTCAGACTGGCTCTGTCAGCTTTCGCTCCTCAGCTCGGGGTCAAGTGGTTCAAGTCCAGATGGACAATACCACGACCATGTACTACCTCAACAAACAGGGCACGCACTCCCGTCTGCTATGCAGGAGGCGCTCCCGGATCTGGACCTTAAAATCCCAGCCGGCTGGGCGGATCTCCTACCATCCATGTGGCAGGAGTCGCGAACCAACTGGCGGATGCTCTCAGCCGCTTAGGCCAGACATCCCACGAGTGGTCTCTCCATCCAGAGGTAGCCTACTACCTGTTCTCTCGTTGGGGCAAACCGTTGGTGGACCTGTTTGCCTCCAGGGAGAACACCAAGCTGAGGCTGTTCCATGCCCGCCCCCCTCAGCAGGGCTCGCTGCAGGGGGATGCCTTCTCAAGGCTGTGGACCCCAGGCCTCTTTTACGCCTTTCCTCCATTTCCCTTGATCCACAAGGTGTTACTCAAGGTGAGGAAGGACAAGGCGAAGGTGATCCTGGTAGCCCCAGATTGGCCACACCAGTTCTGGTATCCAGATCTCCACAGCCTCAGCTGCAGGACCCCGGAGCGGCTCAGTACACGCCCGGACCTGATATCTCTGAACCAGGGGAAGGTCCTTCATCCGGACCTTCAATCCCTGCACCTCACAGCCTGGTTCCTGAGCGGCTAGAGTTCCAGGCTTTGGGTCTTTCTGAGGATGTCTACACCGTGGAGGCATCTCGAAAAGAATCGACCAGGAAATGTTATGCCTTCAAATGGAAGAGATTTTCCATTTGGTGTCAGGGTAAAGGTCTGGACCCTTATCCTGCTCAGTGGCTAACATTCTAGACTACCTTTGGTCCCTCTCCAAAGGGGGTCTTCGGTCATCGACCCTTACGGTGCACCTAGCAGCCATATCGGCTTACCGGGCGCGGGTCGGTTAGCCGACGTTGGCTCAGGAAAAGGTGGTCAGGCGCTTTTTCAAAGGCCTGGACCACATATCCCCTCCGGTGCGTGAACCTCCACCTCCGTGGGATCTTTTGCTGGTTTTGGCAAAGCTCATGGGCAATCCATTCGAACCCATGCACAAGTCTGCACTTTCGCACTTGTCGTGGAAGGCGGCCTTCTTGGTGGCTATCACGTCCAGCCAGGGCAGGGAAGCTCAGGGCTTTCAGTGGATTCCCCTATCTGGTCTTTCACAGGGACAAAGTTGTCCTCGCCCCCCACCGAAATTCCTTCCGAAGGTGGTGTCGAGTTTCACCTTAACCAGGTGTTGACCCTGCCAGTATATTACCCTAATTACACCTCGGACGCCGAGTATAGGCTCCATACTCTGGACCTCAGACGTGCTCTCTCTTATTATAAGGAGAGGACGGCGGAAATTCGGGGAGAGGTTCGCCAGCTGTTTGTCACCTATGCTGAAGCCGCTTCTGGCAGACCTGCAGCCAAGCGGACTATTGCGAGATGGATCACATCATGCATAGGTCTGTGCTATGAATTGGCGGGTAAGAAGCCTCCCAAAGGGCTAAGGGCTCATTCTACCCGTCATACTGCTGCTTCGGTGGCTGCTTCCAGGGACATCCCTATCCAGGAAATCTGTCGGGACTACCTGAAGTCAGCAAGCACCTATACCCATTACCACATTGACCTAGAGTCACGTCGGGATGCTGGTTTTGGGGCCTCGGTTCTCCAATCTCTATTCCCTAAGTAGGGGGTGTGCGCCTTGCCTCCCTCCTCCCAGAGAACTGCTTGGAGTCTGCCAGACAGTGTGGATGAACAACATATCCACGCTCCTAGAAGAACAGGTTACTCAACTGTAACAGTAGTTCTAGGAGTGGTATATGTTGTTCATCCACACGTACCCACCCGACCTCCCCAGCTTTAGGCGCACAACCTGGCTTCCAGCAGACCAGATCTGGCGTCATGGGGCGGAGCCGAGGTATTTACCACCCGGGTGGGTGGGAGGAGCCAGCTTGAAGACTTCCGGCAAGATTTAAAGGGGAAAGGGACAATGCCAGACAGTGTGGATGAACAACATATACCACTCCTAGAACTACTGTTACAGGTGAGTAACCTGTTCTTAGAGTTCAGAAGCTGGACAGGTACCCAACAGAGGGGAGTCCACTTGGAAATTTCCAGGTATCCAGGCAGTAGTGGAGACCAGGTTTCTAATCCTGGTCTCCTCGGATTTTGTGCATCGGGATTATTTATGTATTTTTTTTTTTAATTTTTTTGTTGTTGTTTTGTTTTTACACAGGACCATGGAAGCAGTATTCCATGGCTCTACCAATTTCAACTTGCCTCGTGATTCACTCCCCCCCTCCGGAGTGAGAATCCATTAGTAGAGTGTGGGTGTGTGGGGGGCAGCCCCCCGCAAAACAAAAACTGTTGTCAGCAATATTCTGACCCAGTGCTGGAAATTTGTATTCCCTTTTTATTCTCCCAAAAGGATTTATGCATCCTAGGGCTCCAATATGTGTTCACTGTATCTTGCCATGAGGAGCCATCAGGGATCCGCCCTCCCCTTCAGTTCCACCTGCATTTCCACCTGTGATCTTCCAGGTGGCAGTGCTGCAGCCAAGACTGGCTTTCACCCACCCCGTGGAAGCAGAGTGTCCTCTGGAATGCTCAGTCCCTCTCCCCTGCCAGCCCTTCGATGATCTAGGTTTGGGGTGTAAACCCAGGTTGCTGAAGTCATGAGCGATAGCTGTACCATTGTTGGCTTGAGTTGCACATCTTAATTCATGTCACCAAACCTAAGATTGCTGGGAGGCATGTTCCCGCCCATGGAGCCGAGTGTCTCCATTCCTTGACAAAAAGGTTCCAGATTACTGAGGGCAGGTGCATAAAATCATATTCTTGTTGTTCAGTGTTGCGCAGTTCTCATGGTTCTCCCGGACTGCCTCAGTGATCGTTCACCTGTAGCTTGCACCTGGGTGACAAAAGAAAAGATAGAACCTCCCATCACTGTACATAACATGGTTCTAAAGCGCGGGGCAACCCGAGCCTTTAAAGCTGCCCTGGCCAAAACCGACTGGTCTCCAGTTGACGCCACTGATGACATAAACCAGGCCTTGCAATTCTTTGTAGACACCTTCAATGGTATTTGTGATACCTTTGCACCACTGAGAAAGAGAAGGATAAGGGCAGCCTACAGTGACTGGGTCTCCCGTGACCTACTTAACTGTATCAGGGAGCAGGATAACCTCTGGTGTCTGGCTAGAAATTCTGGAAAGCCCACTAACTGACGGAATTATCGGACAGCAAGAAACAAGTGCACCCTACTCATTCAGCAAGCCAAGGCAACACATTACAAAGAGAAGCTAAACAGCAGTTGGGGGAGATGGTAGACACTTCTGGGACAACATCAAAGACCTGCTTGGAAAGGAAGACAGGAGGCACCCTACAGTGCTCACCATTAATGGGACTCGTACCACTGACCTGCACATCATAGCCAAATCCTTTAACCTGTCATTCTCTGATTTTAGTGCAGTCCTGCCACCAGACTATTTAAACAGCCCAGAACCTCCCCCTCCATGAGACCAACATAAGCCCCCCATCCAAAATTAGATTTTAAACAGGTCACAATCAGTGAGTCAGAACCTACGTACATAAGGTGCTCGGGGGAAAATGATGGTTTAGACATGAAGCTTGTGGCGGTAGCACTTGAAGAGCTACTGAGACCAATTACCAGGCTCTTTAATAAATCCCTTGCCCAAGCGAAATTCCCTTCAACCTGGAAGTTCACTCTGGTCACCCCAGTTTTAAAAAGCGGGGATCGGTCCAACACTGCCAACTATAGGTCACTTTCCATCCTCTCTCCTCTCTGTAAAGTCCTAAAGAGGATTGTGGTGGACCAGGTTACCGAGTACCTCCATAAGTATGGACTCCAGTGCCCACAACAGCATGGATTCCGCAGGAACCACAGCACAGCTACTGCCCTGATGGAGTTCTCCGACTGTGCACAAGGCCATGGACAGGGGCCATTTGGTGGGATCTATTTTCATAGATCTCACTAAAGCATTTGACGTGGTCAGTTACTGCATCCTTCTTACTGACCTACTAAACCTGAGGCTCTCACCTGAAGTGGCCCACTGGTTCCAAGACTACTTATCCCACAGAAAACAAAGTGTCAAAATTGGGACAGCCAGATCTCCCTCAATGGAAATTAAACTTGGGGTCCCCCAAGGGTAAATACTGGGGCCACTCCTAGGTAGTCTAGACTCCCTGAAGCTTGCGAGACCAAGATCATCCTGTATGTAGATGATGCCATCATTCTGTGCAGCAGCAAGCAGCATATGGCCCTGCAGGCAGAGCTTCAGAGCTCGTTCGATGGGCTAGAGGATTGGTTCTGTAAAAAAAAAAAAAAAGCTGCTTCTCAATCACAAAAATACAAAGACGATGATCATGTCTCATCCCCAGCACAAGAAAACCCTCCCTTCCCTTAGTATCACCAGTAGCAAGGCTGCCCTGCTGGAGCAGGTACACTGTTTCAAGTACCTAGGGGTTATTATCGACGACACCCTCTCCTTCGTGCAGCACATCAACTATGTGGTAAAAGCAGTAAATGCAAAGTTTGGTGTGCTCTATGGGCACAGGCAATACCTCACACCATTAGCCCTTCATCTCTTGGTCTCCTCCTCAGTTCTGTCAGTCATTGACTACGGACTTGTGGTGTATGGTGCCACCTCCAGTACTGCACTTGCACACATTGCAGCAGCTCTTAGCAAGGCATGTAGGCTAACACTTGGGGCAGACAACCTTACGCACACATGCTCCCTCTCTGAGCAGACCAATTGGCTTAACCTACCCAACAGAATAAAATACTAAACCTGCCTGTTGGTCAGAAAATCACTACTAGGCAAAGTGGCTCCATTCCTCAGTGGCTTGCTGCCTGCCTGTAGATCTGGGTATCAGACCAGAGGCCACTCCCAGGGCTCCGTGATGGTCCCCTTCAGAAAAATGACACTGGGACAGCGGTCGTTTGCGTACCGTGTTCCTAATGAAACAACAAGGCGTCCACCTACTGACAAACTAGAGCCTACCTGCCTTTAAGGCTGAGCTTAAATAGTACCTCTTTGGAAGCATGGACTTTTGCTGTAGGCAGTAATTGCATTCCCAGCCATGCAAGTGTTAAGACACAATCGCCTGGCTAACCGACATGGACCAGGTCACCTCCCACACCTTTTTTAACAAGCCCCCACAAGGCCACTGCCCACATCCTGGATCCCCACCCCAAGTCTCTACATCAATTCCACTATATAAATGGATCTAGCTCCCTGGCTAGTGGCTACTGAAGATTATACCTTTGTGCCTAGCCTTTGGCTGTTCTAAATTATACCCATGTACCTGACAGTGTTTGGCCCTGTCATGTTTTTTTGTACTTGCCAGACAACTTAAGTCTCTGTTAGTATTGTTTCACCCTTGTAATTTGCTTACATTGGGGCTCCACCCTCCTTTGTTTTCTTATTCTCAGTTGTTCACACTTTGTTGTACCTGACGTGAAACCTTTGTAAAAGAGCTTTTGCTCAGAGGTAATGTCCGAATCTTGAAATAAAGAATAAAGAAAATGGACAGAACAGTGCCTAAAATGAATGACAGTAGAGCCCTGTAACAGTGGAGGTTTAGTCTGGTTCCAAACGAGCATCTCTCTATGATGAAGGAGGGCTTATGTGAGTTGTTCTGCAACAAGTTAACCTTTGAAGTCCACCAGGAGCTGCAGTAAGCGCACACTCACCAAAGATGAAGTTGAATCTTTTGTGGGAAATTTGTGATAATGAAGATTCAAAGGCTTTAAAGGTCAAATCAGATGTCAGAACAATGATGTTCTGTGGATGTTTTTTTTCACAAGGTAGATGTTTGGGGTTTGATATCAAAACATACCACCTAAATGCAGGTATCACCTTTCCCTGTCAGCTCCCAGAGGGGGAAAAAAGTCTTTTTAAAGCCTTCACTTAATGTCACAATAACATTCTTTTCATGGCTCATTCCAGGCTTTTATCTGTTCCCCATTCTTGTGCTAACACTGAAAACAACAAACATCTCGCATACTTTTTTAAATTATAACTACAGAACTGTCAGTGAGGTGCTGAAAGACAGGTTTTTAGGCCAAGTTTAGAATAACATAAAAAGTCATGAAAAGGATAAGGCTTTAGGTCTGACTCTGCAAGTTTTGGGATACTGTGTACTTTTACAGTGTGCTGTGTTATAGACTTGTAGCTAGTGAAGCGTGTTTCATTACCCCTTGGGACTGCCCAAAAAATGTAGTAGGTTACCTCCTTCACTGAATCATTGCAGGCCCGCTGCTGCAATTAGATGATGTATTTGCTACTCACAGTTAGAAAATTAAAAGATTAAAAGTGATCTTTACTTGTAATCCCAAAAGAGGCTCGATAGCCTAAATGCAGGTCTTCTGCCATGTTCCTTCCGTTTCTTCCAGTTGATCTGAATGTGCACACCAGTCTGGCCTACAAGCTCCTCGCCAGACCCTGCTAACATGTCTGTTTTCCTCTAACTAGAGTAGAACTGGCTAGAAACACAGCCTCCGAAGTTTTTGTAGATTTTTGCTTCTGATTGGATGAAAACTCCTGGACAAAAATGTCCATGCAGTACGCATGCTGTCTGTAAAAGCTTTTTAAGTCAGGATTGGCCGGTACTGTGCCCTTTGACCCTGTTGCATCATTCCTAAGGTTCACTGGGTAAACAACTTGGGCACTGTGTCCTGGTTGTTTCTCTCTTCAGCTCCTTTTATGCTGCTCAGTTGAGTGCCTGGAGGTGCTGTTTATATTATAGACCCTGCTGCCTGTCCTGGAGCCAAGAGACTGTGCAGTATGGGTGCTCCATCCGTTCGCGCCCTGCTGGTAGTGATGGAGCCACTCTCCTCCCATGTTCAGTGGCATGTACATCAAACGGTCGTCTGTGCCAAGCAAGCAGCTTTTTTGCCTCTTCCTGCCCAGTCTCTGCTGCTTCTCTGTATCCCAAGAAGGGGTGATGGTGATGTGCTGGGGTCCCTAGGAGCCCCCAATGTAAATGCCTATTTTAGAGGACAACATTTTGTAGTTAAGCACCAAAAAACATATATAACTGCTTGTTAGGTCAGTTTGAGTTTGTTTCATTTTGAGCGCAGCAGAGCTGGAGCATGACGTCATCAAGAATTATTAATGCTGCCTTACTGTTAGATAGTGACGACACAGATATGCAAATGAGCAAAGTGTGTGGTCATTAGGGATTGTAATATGGCTTCTGAACACTTATTAGCCAATCACAGCACTCAAATCACTGTACATTCCAGGACCCATTTTGTAACACATGATATAATACTGGGAGTTTCTGGAAAAATTGGTACAGGGCCAGTTTCTACCCATGCAGCATTCTGTAGCTATGAAAAGAATCATTTGCTGCTGTGGGAGTAGCTAGAGCTGCAGGCAGACCTCAGTGCCTTTCACTTTGAAATTGGGTGACAGAGTGTCGTTATTGTTGGATAAGCTGACCTCATGTCCATGCGAGTTCCATAGTTCCCTATTTTAATAGCAGTCCTTCAGGGGTTGCTACAGATGCTGTTTGCCTAACTCAGAAAATATCACATTAACAGATGGGACTGCACTAAAATGTGTCAGAAATGGTAAACTACCCAAGTGAACAGTTTCTGACTCTGTGAAATAAAATTACTAGGTCATAGTTGACCCTCTAAGCCTTAATACATCAGTTAAGGACGTAATGGAGTTATTTAGGGCGGGTGATTTATGACCTTGATCTCATTTTCGGTAATGGAGAGCCAGGTTAGACCTGTGATCATTTCCAAGCGCATTGTTGCTTACCTTATGGAAACAGAAGAGAAAACATTAGTAACCTGCATGGTTTGACTTGAAGCCACATAAATAAAAGCCCCTTTTACTATACAGGCTCTGCACCATTATGAGTGGTGCAGAGCAACTGGAACGTTACCTTGTTCGGTGTGTAAAAGCGAGCTGCACTGCATCACAATGGAGCGTTCACTCTGCCGGCATTCCCTACTTTTCTGGGTTTGCCATTTCAGCCAATCATTTTGCACTGCATTAGCTGCCTATGTAAACAACAGTAGCGTTCCCATTGATCCTGGGAAGTGTCTCGCGAGACCCTCCGGGATCCCCTGTTGTTTACCCATGCTGCACTTTTCCATACTTGGTCGTGAGGCTCATGCATCAAATATTGTATCAGAGTTCAGCTAAATATATCCACTGATACTAGAAAGAAGGCTGAACTTGGGAAACTAGTTAAATTTCAAAAATTGGGGCTAAAAAGTAATTTAAAGGTGCTCCGAAAGTGGGGCCATGATACTGGGCATGCACTTTTACATATTTATATCCCTTGGGATATGAATATGCATAAGCGCATGCCAGGGATATGAATATGCATAAGCACATGCCAGGGATATGAATATGCATAAGCGCATGCCAGGGATATGAATATGCATAAGTGCATGCCAGGGATAGGGATATGAATATGCATAAGCACATGCCCAGTATCCCGACTTCACTTTCAGAGTGCCATTAAAGTACTTTTAAGCCCCCATTTCTGAAAATTAACTAGTTTCCCAAGCTCAGTCTTCATTCTAGTATCAGTGGATATATTTCGCTGAAATTGGGTATAGTATGTAAAGTGACAGAATCTTGGGCTGTCTTGGCAAGCCAGAAACATGGATAAAACACAGGAAGAGCCAAGAGAGTGAGGCGAGGATCATCCTGTAAAATGGAGAATAGTGAACAGAGCAGGGAGCAGAGTGAAATGCTCAGCGACCTTAGCATTTCGAGCAGGCACTGTGTAAAAGCAGCTAAAGACAGAGTCTTCTGAGCTACTTGACTCTTGATTCTAAATGTGAAGGAGTGGGATGGCATTAGCGTCCAGTGTAGGCACTGGAAACCCGTAGTACACATTTATAAGTCTACATTATACAGTACACACTATACAGTCTACATTTTCCAATTATAATTATATTATTATGGTTTAAACTGGTCCTAATTAGAACTAAAACAGTTCTAAAATTGCTTCTGTCAAACCTAATAATTGACATATTTTACCATTCATATGCCAATCATATCCTGCTTGTTCATTTGCATTTTGAAATACTATATTTTAATTAATTTTTTTGAAGTATTTTTTTTATTGATTTTCAATAAGTACATACAATCATTCAACACTGACCTACAGCTGACATTTTACACAAAACATTGATGCAAAGCTCTGAATGTGAACATGCAATCACTGTAGTTCACACCCGAGCACGTTATTAACTGTGTAGAGCTGTGGTCTAAGACAAACAGTACAAACCATGCAACAGTAACTTACACCCAAATAAGTGAATATCTGTACTCCTTACTATACTGTCTGGGTGATCATTACTGTATCCAGAATTGTCCCAGGGACTGAAAAATGCAAACTCATCTGTACAGTTAAAAATCTTAGTATCTAACTACAAACACAGACAGAACAAACATGAATCTATGGAATGTATGCTAGACACACATGTAACAAAAATTAGTTTACATATCTGCAGTTCATATACAGAAGAAATTGTGTGCTCAACTGCCGCTAACCAGTGTTTGGTGTAAAATGTTTAGAGTCAGTAGCACCAGAGGCTGCACCCCTCCCTGTATTTTTATTTGTTGTATTGAAGATTTTTCCCTAGAACAGCATGCTGAGCTGCAGGCAGCTCATTTTCAGGTGTACCCAGGGGGAAGCGAACAAAGCAGGAGTAGTGCAACAAAATACAAAAGGTAGAAAAATTAGAATACTGAGCAGTTAGTCTTGGCCAAAGGGATATAGCTGGAATAGAGGGGGTATCAGTGTTGGAGGGAAGGGGGAGTTCTTCGCTGACGTTGGGGACCCTAATATGAGCAGACTTGATAGACAACAAGGCCTTATTCTGCAGGTAGGGGTGCAAGGGTAAAAGAACAACAACAACAACAACAACAAATAATGCAGCAGAGCATACTATACAGAGGGAGAGTCAGGTACGTGTGGAAAAGGGCTGTGCAGAAAGACAATTGAACAGTGGAATGGTACATATTAAACATGAGGGCATCCGGGACTGTGTGTCAGCAATGTCAGTGGCTCACCAGGGTTGCACACTTGCGTCCGAGGTCAGAAGATTGGAAGGTTGTGGGTTCTAGCCCCAAAGCAGAGCTTGAGGTAAACACCAGTACTGGCACTGTAGTGTAGCATGGGGGGAGGGGGGTGCCCTTAAGGTAATGTCTTTTGGGTGAGATGCTGTGCAAAGTCCTGTCTACCTGTAAGAGAACTCTCTCAGTGTCCTGGACAAATGTCCCGCATTCACTAAATCATACCCTGATTCACTATGTCAGTTTGCATCTATATCTTCCTCCTTTCAGAGGCAAGGATGAAACTAGGCAGACTTGCGTAACCCTTCTTTTCCAGTCAAAAATAATAATAATAAAAAAAAAAAACTACAACTAAAAAGTAGATTGACTTACCTTCACTGAAATGTGTACAGTTAATCAGTCTGCAGATCAGAATGGCAGCAAGTCAGGAGTAAAACTTAGGGTGAGATAAGCAAAAAGAGAAACAGGAGTTCAGTAACTGATGCACAGAGGTGAAACAAGCAAAAAGGAGGAGGAGGAGGAGGGATAGAGCAGTGTCTATAGGGTCAGGTGCAAGAGAAGACATGGACATATGGTCCGGAAGAGATCTCCAAACAATGTATTAGGGCTAGACCAAAACCAGGGGAGCCTGAAAGCATACCTCTTAACTGTCCCTGATTTTCAGCAACGTCCCTGATTTTGCTTCAGAATTTTACTCTGTCCCTCTTAAAATTTGTGTTTCCGTGGCTAAACAGTGAGGACTGTAAGCAAAAAATAATGTCAAGCATTAAAGTTACAGACTTGTTCTTCTTTAGAAGATGCATTTTGCACTAAGCCCAATTTTCTACTGGTTTTCTGGGTGGATATCTCTAATTTTGAAGATGTGTCCCTGATTGTGGTCCTTTGTCCCTGATTTATGAGGCAGGAGGTTGAGGGGTATGCCTGTAAGAAAATGCAGGCCATCCCGCAATTGTTTACATGTGGGACTATTCCAAAATTGTGAAGATCAGAGAGCATCAGAGTTGAGCCAGCCACTGCCTGGAGCCAAAGGATCTATTCTTTCTATCAAACTGTTCTTTACAGCGAGACCGAGCTGGTTGGCATAGAACCAGTGCTGGACATTGCTGAAGTCACAGTGAGGCTGAACAGCCAGCTCAGACTGTGGACGCACCGGGAAAAAGCACAGCGACATCCACAAACGTGTGAATGTACCAGGAGACACATGTATTGGGGAGCTCATTAAAGAGCAGCTCTCTACTAAGATGAAATGCTTAACACCACTAGATTTACACCAGTTATATTTTAACTTTATTGTTTTCTAGTTTTTTTAATGTTTTTTTTTTTTTTTTTATACTTGTCCTGTTGTAGGTCTATTAAATATTGCAGATAATACAGATATGCCCTACTTATTTTACTGAGCATTTCATATTGTATTGGAGTCTCTCCTGCTGATCTCACAATTACTGTTTATGTCATCACAGTCCGTCATGGTGAGCACTATGATGTCATGAACAAAAAGCACTGTGAGGTTAACTGGAGAGTGGCAAGTGCTTTTTATACAGACTTTTTTGGATACACCACCAAGATGTGCCATAAACCTTGGAAAGGGACATTTAAAATGAAAAAACAGTATTCTAGACTACATCATAAGAGCTGAAACGTCATTTTTATAAAAGTACATGCCAAAGAGTTGCTCTTTAAGGAGGACTGAGAACAGGACCAAGAACAGAGCTGTTTAGTACACCTGACCTGATCAGGAGTGGTAGTGAGAGGGAGTGATCTAGTAGGATTGATTGTGACCCATCTACTAGGTAGGGATTGAACCATTTGACCATCAGGTCCAATATACAGTACCACCCTAAGACAGCTCGTTTAGTAGGATACTTAGAGACTCACCATGTTTTGTAGATCCCAAGCTGGTCCCAGTCTGTCAGTTCCTCAGTAATTCCTATGCTGACCCGCCACGCAATTTCAATAAATATATTCATAAAAGCTATTTTTAATTAAATATTCAAATCGCGGCTGTCTGGCCCGTCTTCTTCTTTGTATGAACTGCATGCATGCGCACTATGCTCGTGTGCACGAATGACGTCAGCCTAGGGAAGGTATGCCAACAGCACCTGTGTGTCCATATTCATTCTCTGTGGGACACTGTTGAACAGGCATATTCATTGGTGCTCCATGCTACTATTGCTAATTTTCAGTATCTCAGAGACAATCAAAGTTCACAAGTCTCTGTGCTGAGAGGAATCCTTCACTTTGGGGGAAACACAGTTGCTAATTTCTCCAGACTGCATAGCTTGTCTACTTTTTGCATAAACTTGTGTCTACTTTTTGCATAAACTTGTGTTGGTATCTTTGCACTATACACCTGTACTGCCACATAACAGCTATAAATTCTGGTGGTACATTTTGTTTTTTGGTGTTTAGGTCTGTTGTCTGTTTTCAGAGGCAAATTGTGCAGCGAAACAGTAGTGCAGCGCTGTGGACTGTATAACAGATTTGATTTCTCACTGTTCTGGGTCCTCGGTCGGCAGGCATACTTGTTAATATTTGCTACATTTATATATGTACGGACAGACCTCATGAATTAAAGCGTGACTTGAATTTTGTGCGGATGTGGATACTTTCATTCGGGAGTGATGGAGTGCTAATTTCTTCTTTTGGGTGGGCTCAGTTTTAGTCATTTACTCAGTACTTTTTCTTGGTACTATTGCGGTGCACATGTTGGTAATCGAACATTACAATAGTCCTGTGTGGAGTTTGTTGTTTTGTAGCTTTCAAGGACAATAATTTCATTTTAAAAGAATGACCTTGTGAACTTAGCTGAGCAGTACAGTGCACGAAGCTGTCCGATATTGGCATTTATGGCTTCTTTTCCGATCGCTGCTGCCTCCAGCCATTGCTTCTGCACTTTCTGTCAAGCCAGTGTTGTAGCCTTTGCTATATTTACCGGTTGTTTCATGATACATTGTTTCATTTAAGCAACATTATAATCTCTGTACTGATTTTTTGCTTGTCAAGAAGCAAGTGACATGGTGCATTGGATCGATTCTCTCCACCCTCCTAGTACCTAAAGGGATGGTTACATAAACAGAAAAAAATGTGTGTGTGTATATATATATATATATATATATATATATATACACACACACACACACACACACACACATACATACACATATACATATACATATACATATACATATACATATATATATATATATATATATATATATATATATACACACATATACATACACATACACACACACACACACACACATACACATACATACATACACACACATATACATACACACACACACACACACACACACACACACACACTTTATAGTAGTAATAATGGGTGAAAAATACAATGCGATTCAGAACTATGTACAATTCCATTTCTCATGTGCAAAGCACATGTCAGCATTTGCTATTCACATATTTAAAAATGATAATGCCTTTGTTGGAATGCCACTTGCCAGCACTGGCAGTAATTGGGCACAAGCATAAGACATACAATCTTCAGATTTGCTTATTGCTCAAATGGGTATGTGAATGGCACAATAAGATGATTGGTAGGGAGTAAACACAAGACAGCAGCAACCTAAAAATTGGTCACTGCAGAGAGCCATCACACTGACAAAGACATAGACAGATTTGATCTTTATTATTACGTCAGCTGTGTGTTTGCGGTGAATATGCTGTCTGTGTACAGTCTGCACTGACCATTAGCACTCAATGCTGGACACAGTTTCGTTGGGCGATTCGACCCAACTTATATAATGTTTACAATGAAAGTGTATTGTACAGTACTGGACAGGGAACAAAGCATCGGGTGGTAACGGCAGCTGCAGGCTTCATAGTTAGTGTATGTTAGGTGCCAATACAAGGCGGCTGTAGTAATAAATGTAAATGAAGTACGTCTGTGACACAAATGTAAATTCTGGTGTGTATCAGCATAAATGTATAACTTCATTCAAACATGGGACCAGGTCATGTATGGAGGGGCATAGTCCCAATTTTTACATTAACACACTGTGGTGCACACAAATCAACCCCGTAGCCTCAGTGCATAAGGTAATCACCCTACTGTAGCATGACTGAAAACTAAAAGTAGTCACCTGTTACCACATTACTAACCCACCAACCACCCATGTAGAGACACAAGGGAAAACAAGCACCATGTACCATGAAGCAGTAACTTCCACTGGGGGAAAAAATGACAACTCATAGACTGGCAATACATGCGCGGTGCAGAAGTACAGAAAAAAAAAAAAATCACACTAAGTTAAATAATCATCACACAGGCTGGGAATTGACAACCAAGAGTGAACATTACAGTTATATGTCTGTATGTAAAGGTTACTGTCCACTCCTGGGGGTCAGAATTAGTAATAGGGCAGACGGTATCACAGGGCATTGTGTGGAAAGGACAATGAGCTATTAGGTCCGATTACCCTATCTTAGCACAACCCGACACTGGTGCTAATAACCTTCCTACACTGAAAGAGACACACTTCATAGGTAGCATTGCAGCTGTCTGTTATTGACACAGTCAATGTGCAGCCAGAACCTGCCTTCCCCACATGCTGCTGTGGCCATGTTTGCTAGCATCCTTCAGCACCAAGCACCAAAAACTGTTCAGAGGAGGCACTGAAAGAGTTTGTGTGTGTCGGTGCTGGACCAATACTGCAGCACTGCATGGCATCCATCCTTGGCATCAGGCAGGCTGCACAATAAGGAAGCACAGTAAGTACTCCGAGTGAATATCTGGAGATAGAAGGGGTGCATCCTGTTTTTTGTGCGTGTCTCACTCGCAGTGTTGTCAAACAGCTCTTTGGAGACATAAGTGTAGAAAGATAGGTTCAGGGTGCAGTGCATACTTCTGTTGTTTGGTCTCAAAAGTTCTGACTGCAGAGTGCATATGCACTGTATATAGTCTCATGAGTTGCATCATGCCACCCGAACACTGACAAGCCGAACCATAATTTTGCATGTATGTTGGGACAGTGGGAGGGGGTGGCGGGGATGGACGATACCTACATGTTGCTAACTTTTGGATTCAGGAATTCCTCGTGCCGCAGAATGTCTCATCAGCAGTACTGATTACTGGATTTCAAGATCAAGAGATGCAGGGTGTGATATGATAATGTCATCGCAATCATTTTGCGGTCGGAGGCCATGATACTCAAGACATTTCTTGCTAGAACCAACTTTTTTTTGCGATAAAATTTACTTATCACTTTGTTTCCCTCTTGGCATTTCAGAACGCATTCATTTTGGGTAGCGATTTGTTTTGGAAAGTCTGTCCTATCATGAGACTAGCAACATTAGGGGCTTTGTTTTAGTAACTCTAGTTGTACAGTACACGGGTGTCCAATATACTGGCCGATTACAAGTGATGAATTTACAAATTAATAAACAGTATGGTGCTAAGATAGAAACAAGTGGTGCAGTGCAGTGACAGACTCAAGTGGGTCTCGCAGGAAAAAAAAAAAAAGTTATGCGAATGGCTACTTCTACATGGGGCAGGGGTGACTGCTCACTAACCACGGCTAAAGTGAGACTGGACTGGGCATGGTGCTGCAATCATCGGCAACACAAATATTTTTTTTTTTCCAATCGCTGATCTCATTTGGCTTTGCTATCTTGTTTGCCCATCTTGCTATCTTTCTCCAGGGAGCCTCACTCAAGTCCGTCACTGCACTGCACCGCTTGTTTCTATATCTTAGCACAACACTGTTCCTTCATTTGTAAATTCATAGCTTGCAATCAGCCAGTATATTGGATCATTATACCGAAAATAGAAAGAACTAATTACCAGTCCATGTTGCCCAAACGCCTTTCACTGCCGAAGTAAAATGGATAGGGACTGCTGCTACGGATGCCGGAACTCCCCTCACTGCTAACGCCACTGTCCTATGAGTCATTCCTATAGGGATCCAAAATGCAGATTCTTTCAACTACTGGCATCGAGTCAGTATCAGAAAATTCACTGCCAGAGTCTGACATACTAATACTGTTAGCCTCAGACCCAGAGAAAGAACTGTCTGTCATTGCCGAATGAGAGTGTGGAGTGCAGGGGACACAGAACAAACAGCGGCTGCTAGTTATACAGCATAGATCCCCCTGTTGTGACGCTGAAAAGGTAATCAGTGTCAAAGGTCACCAGCTACCTCTCTCAGTACACATAATGTCAGTTCCTGGTTCGCAACGGTGACAACATCTTTAATTTTACTCAAACAGCCAATGCAAATCAATAAAAAAAACAAAAAACACTGTGCTTTGATTCCATATGCTTTCGGTGACTGATTACTGCATTCACGTAGAAAAACTTTGGTAAATCGCTTTAAGGTGCAGTTCTTTGTTGGTTCTGCATTTTGGAATTAGGCAGGTTTTCAGAGAAATTATTTGGAAACCACTTCTGAACATCACTACTTGCAGATGAGAAAGAAATTGTGTGACCTTAATGGGAATGGATTCCATGCTTCCTGAATTTTCTTCTGGTGCTCTACCAGTTGAGGCCAATAAAAGTTAGTGCTTAAATTGTGCCGTGGTCCTGGGTTTAGGAGAGGATTTGGGGAGTCAGGTTGCGCAGTCGGGCTGGGATGGCACAGTGGCACGGCTGTATTCCAGGTTGGAGAGGGAGGCACTCAGATTCCACCAGATAGTGACCCCTGCTGTGGGCTGAGGGAGCTTGTCTCGCACTCATGGAGTAGCTTTGTGCATGTGAGGACTCATACATGGGGGCATGTGAGCTGTGCCTGGTGTCAGGGCAGAAAAACCAGAAGAAAAACTGTGCCCCCTTGCTACCATGAATGACGTCTGCAGTACTCTCGGGCACCAGACCATGTGGATCATCCTCTGCCTGTATGGTGGGAAGAACTTGGTGTGCAAAATGTACCTTTTCAGCTGTCAACAAATAGAAGCAACCATTTTATCATTAAAAGTAGAAATCAGGCAGTAAATATGCAAACAGCATAGGACATGCAGGGGCAAAGAAAGTGCCATATAGGAGAATAAGGTACTAACAAACATTTGTAAAGGAAATTGTTTGTGTGCCATCGCACTACATGTCAACCCTCTTGAAATCATGATAAAAGGAAACAGCAGCAAGTCAGGGCTTTGATTTGTCTCCCAGTGACACTCTCGTCAAATTTCTTGAAACTCATGCTGTAGTAGTAGTAGTAGCAGTAGTAACTTTAATTCTTTCTGGTGCCCTTCCCTGGAGGCTCTAAGCATCATTACAAAAGAGAACAGTTAAGTAAACAAACAACAAAACACATGAAATAAATACATCAAGTAACTCACTTACTAATAGCTCACACATACACACAAACATAAATACAAATTACATACTGGGGTGCAGTAACACACAGGGATAATCATGTACCAAATGCTTGACTGAACAGATATTTAATTTATTTAAAATGTGTTAATCGGTAAGGCACGCTGAGCCAAGGCTCATTTCCAGGTGTGACCCAGGGAAGGGAGATGTAAGAGGGAAACAACTTATAAAGCAGATACACAAATATGCATCTGAAGAAGTCTTAAGATCCCTTTTAGGAAGCCGGCTCGTCGGTGCAGCGGTTGGATTTCCGCTTGCGAACCGGGTTCGGGAACAGACTCAGGTCACTGGAGAGCCGACCAGGAGAAGAAGCGTGAGCATCCTGCGACTGCTCGCCTCTCGGGGAGGGGAGGACGTGCTCACTGTCTGCTGCCCCTGGCGGAGGCCGGGACAGCAACAGCTCAAGTGAGCCCCACTGCACACAGGGGCGTGGTGAACGTCTGCTTTGGCCTAGATGTTCGTGGCACGCCATGCCTCAGGGGAGAAAAATGGAAACCCCAGCCTCCTGGTTGGCCTGATGATGGCTGTCGGCCCCTGCCGACTCAAGTGCCCTGACGCTCCGGAATCTACCTCAGCAGCACCCAGGGACTGATCGAGTAGCACACTGGTTTCCCCTCCTGGCGCCTTCCCTGTTGGAGGAGAGAGACCCATCTGGTGAAGGGATATGCTGGGCCACCCCTTGGATGGCTGCGATGTGAGGTGAGTGGAAGGGGGTCAGGGAGAGGGGGTCCGGGGTCCATGAGCAGCCAGAAGGAGAGGCAGGCCAGAGGGCAAGTAAGGAGCAAAAAAAAAAGAAGATCCCTTTTAAAGGCCTCAATGGAGGGCTGTGGATTGCACTTGTAAACAGCTCATATGGAGCTAATGGGCAGAGTGAGTTGTTAACCCTTATTTCTCATGCTTCTTCAGACCCAGGGCACTTTAAATTTAGAGGTTAGCCGGAGTTTTGTGTGTACACTTTTATGTGATGAATACAGACCTATCCCTGTTATTTTTTGTTCTGTGAAGAGTCACGGTACTCCCTACACCTGGTACATAACTATCTCCAGTTTTTCCTCTCACACAAGAGTGTACAGCCCTTTCAGAGGTACAGAATAGTCGTAGGTAGTTTCTAACGTTTCACCGAAAACCTAAGGTTAGATGAAGCATTAGAATCTACCTGCTGCTGATTTCTGTGCCTGTGCCTGAAAGGGCTGTACACTCTTGTGGTGAGTGGAATAAAACTGAAAGTTTGGTTATTATACCTGAGACTCTGTTTTTATGGTGTGTAGGGAGTGCCGTGACTGCTTCACTGAACATTTGATTTTTGTCACCGAGCACCCGTACCTAGCTGCGGCTCTATACATTTCTGTGGTGAAGGGGTGGGATGTAAATTGCATGTATGCATGACCCCTACCACCAAGGACAGACTGTAAATGATAAATTATATTTACCAGTTTTACCTATTAGTGCATGGAATAACTGATTTTTCCTTTGGCCTACCCGACTCCCTGATTGTCCAAACCATGCTACTGTTTGACTCATCTGTTGGTAGCCTGTTGCAGCTCAGCACGTACTGATTCAACTCTCTAACATTCTGTTGAATTCTGACTAGGACTCCAGATCCCTGAACTGAATCAATCTCCAGTACAGTGGGACAGTTCTACTGACAGTGTTGCTTGCAATCCATACTAATTTTATTTATTTATTTATTTGTTCTAGGATTACAAATACCTTTGAGCCGAGGCTCTTTACAAAGGTTCCATGTCATTGGTACAATTGAGACAAACATAAGCAAAGATAACAGTTTATAAAATAAAAAAAAAAAAAAAAAAAGTCTTGTAGAGGAAAAAAGAACAATAAGGTGAAACTTTGGGAGGAAAGGGAAAGGAGGAGGGTGAAATCAGGAGACTAAGTGGATGAGAGAAAAGGGAGGTAGGTTGGGGGGCAGAGAGGGAGGGTGGGCGAGTAAGAATAGAGGTAGTGCAGCCGGGTGGCATATGTCAGGGGCCAGCAGGGGAGGTGAAGATAGGAGGGGGAGGGGTGCTGGCAAAGTGCAGGAGTAGATGTGGATCCAAAAGCGCATCTTCAGCTATGGAACCAAAAGACATGTTTAGCCACAGCAGTCACAGAGGTTGGAGGGAGTGAGTGTTAGGCGGAGCAGAGTCTTAAAAGTGCTGAGAGAGAGTGAGGATGAGATGTCGCTGGGAAGACCATTGAACCAACTAGCGGCCCGGTAAGCAAAGGATCTTTGGCCTTGTGTTGTGTGGCAATGCGGGATTTGCAGAAGCTGAGGTTTCGATCCCCTGGTATGGCGGGTGTGGAAATAGAAATTAATTCTACAGTTATTCAAAACAAAGAGGGAATTGTCTGAGAGGGACTGGTATAGCATAGGGAGGGTGCATAACAAAAACCTAGTAGTCACTATCAAGCAATAATTCCTAATGTGGAGGTAGTAATGGCCATTGTAACACTGACATATTCATTTTGGATATTGTTTAACTGACTTTTCCTGTGTGTTCAGTTTGTGGAAAAGTGTTTGCTCATCTGCAATATGTGCATCATGAAACACAGTCCTACACAGACTCAGTGAGGGGGAAGCCACAGTTCAGAGATTCAGTTAAGACAAAGCAGTTCCATGAAAGTTGTTTTATTACTATTTCTTAACAAGTAACTCTGTCAGTTCTAAAATCATATTAGTGTTTTAGGTGGAAAGACAACAGTTTTGGGGGAAAAACTGTGCGACTAGTACTGTAAAACAAGCAAGCTTCCATCATGAGATAGAACCTGCTGGTTTTTTTTTTTTTTTAAACTCAGAGTTGCTAAAAAACAACGTGGCATAATTGATATAAATAACCTTTTTCTCAGGTTGTTAAGGGTCCCCTGGACAGCCACTAAAGGAAATGATCATGCATAGTAATCTGCTGTCACATTCTGTAGCATGTAATCTCACTGTGATAACAGCTGAGAATGTCATCATGCTGCTTCCCCCAAGTGGAAGCTGCTAAAAGCTACTATAGAATTAAAAAAAAAATCTCTGACAAACAGAATAATGCATTTTTTTTTTAATTTTTTTATTTTATTGCAGCTAGGATTATAAGTACCTTTGAGCCAGGCTCTTTTACAAAGGTTCCGCGCCAGAGAACAAATACAAGTTACAGAAATAGGAACAAAACAATAAATAAGTTGACATATTAGGTTACAATGGTAGATCAATACAATAGGTAGAATAAGTAGAATGTATACATGGGAACACAAAGTAACAGAGGGATAAGTAGGAGGGAGGGTGGAAGATGACGATAAATGTGAGGAGCTAAGTTGGAGAGGGCAGGAATTGCAGCCAAAGGGCATGGTCATCAACTGGGAGTAGGCTGAAACTAGTCAACAAAAAGGGAAAGATCATTGAGGGCTCAGGCTCAGAAGAGGTGAGGGGGTGAAGGGGGGGGGAGAGTCAGGAGTGGTGAAAAGAAAGAAGAAGAAATAAAAAAGTAATATAGAGGAAAAGGAGAGGGTGGATATGTGGTAGGTGATAGTTGGAGGGAACAAAAACGAGAGGGCTGAGGAGATTATAGGTAGCATTCACAGGAGCTAGAGTTAGTAAGGTGGAGGTGGAGTTTATGTTGAATGAGCCAAGGGTGGTAGTGGAGGAGATGTCAGGATTGAGTGCATTTAACCAGCTAGGTGCCTGAAGGCAAAGGATCTTTGGCCCCAAGAGGTGCGACGGCGGGGAACCTGAAGGAGCTGGTATTCAGAGCCCCTGGTGTTATGTGGCTTTAGTCTAGAACTTAGCAGTGCTTGGACTGCGGCAGAGTGAAGCCCATGGTTACTTTCTTTACCATAGTGCAGGTTTGGTATTTTATGCGATTTGAAAGTTGAAGCCAGCCAGATCGGGCATACAGGTCACATGTATGAGTGAGACGATGAGCGCCAGAGATAAGCCTGCAGGCCTTGTTAAGAGATGTTGAAATTCTTCTCAGGCAGTGTCAGAGGCAGAGCCATAGATTATAAGACCATAATCAATGATGGAGACCACCGAGCTTTGGATGGCAATCTTCAGTGCTTCTGCCGTAAGGTGTTGTCTATGTCGGTAAAGTAGGCCTAGGCGCATATTTGCTGATTTGGCAACATTGTTTATGTGTGCCCATTAGGAGAGATTTGAGTCCAGGGTTAACCCTAGGTATTTGAACGACTGCACTAACTCAAGGGTGTTGCCATCCTTCTCACATGCAAAGCCATAAACAGCACCCTTATTGCTCATGCATCATCATGTTTTCTTTAGTTCTGGGATAACTTCCATCTTGCACTTGAAGTCCTATGAATCCCTCTATACTTCATGTACTGCATGTTAAAGGTAGTATTACATAATCCTTGCGCTTACATGTTTCAATATTCAGACATCTGCAGTGTCTGTTTAATGTTCCCAGTGTACTGGTTTATGTGTGTGTTCTGAAATAGTACTGTTTTTTCCTCATTTAGGCCCCCTTGTCTAAGCTGCCATTTTCATATCTGATACTCATTTTTAATTACGTATGAGCTCCAGAAGCTCGAGACATCAGTTGAGTGGAAGCCTGTATGGAAAAGCTTCATTGTAGACTTCCTCTCAGCTGATATAACCTGGTTCCACAACTCATCAATTATTAAAACATGCCTATTGAGTAGAGAAGAAAGGCAGCATTAACAAGGAGCCTTAAGTATTGAAAAAATGACTGTTTCAAGACAAACAGATGAAACAGTGCACTGGCATTATTAAACAGACTACAGAAATGCTCAAATATCTAATTATATTAAAATGAAAAAAAAAAAGGTTTCTATTGAACCCTTTAAGGTTAATGTTGATGCAGAAAATGCTTCCAGTTATTATGGTTTCTTAAGGAGCTCAATCTATTGCTTACAAAGTACAGTTCCAGGGAGCTGGAGTCGAACAGCACATTTATCCCCCATAGTGTGCGGTGAGGCCTTCATAACTCACCTGTGACTTCATTACTTGTGAGTTATGGCTCTCATCCCACCCGAGAGGCGATAAATACGTTATTTCGCTGCAACTCATTATGTAGCCTATATTTATACCGACAGTATGAAAACAAAAAAAAAATTAAGATGATTCATCCACCCAATTTATGCAGCACTGGCAGTAGCGGCTCTAGACAAAAATGGTTACCAGGGCACAGCTGGGGCACAACAGATGGCAGCCAGGGCACTGATATATTGTTACTATGGGGAAATTCTGCACCATATGGGGCACCAACTGGGGCACAGCATTTTTTTTACCAGGGCACGTGCCCTGGCAGGCCCTGGTGTAGAGCCGCCTATGAGCACTGGTGTGATTTAAAAATAGGATCACATGGCATAGAGTGAAATATAGAATTTATCTGCCATTGAGGAAGGCTAACAGAACTCAGTAGTGACTTTTTTCGTACATGGCTTCTTTGCTGATATACTCACATGCATGTAAAGTAAGCTTATGACAAAAAGATCGCATTTTGTCTCTTTTCATTTTTTCCTTTCCAAGCACTTTTTATTACTGTTGTGCATGTTACAGGTTGGGATTTAGCAGCACCTTTCTCATATCTTGCCACTTTTTTTTTTTTTTTGGTAAAAAGTTACATAGGTTGCCCTGTGACACTCTCTTCTACCACAGTGGCAAATACTTTTAAATTCTGCAAAGAAAGAACCAGCAGTATCAGCAAGTTCCACCGAAGGTTAACACATTGTGGATCTAAGCACGATATTGCATAATTCGTGCTAGAAAAAGCATGTACCAATCTGTGCAACTGCGGGCCTTGCATCTGGCCCTACTATATGGGAGGCCAGGATTTACTTTCCCAGGCTGGCCCAGTGAGCGACTTTGTAAGGGCCAGCCCAGGATAAAGATCGGGGCTGGACTCTGGGCTTCTACTCTGAAGCTGCAACCAGTCCTGGAGTAGATGCCCTGCTCCGTAGCAGCAGGGAAACATGTGATACAGCAGCCTGTCATTATCCTGCCAGCACAGCTGAATTTTATTTATTCATTTTTTTTTTTTTTTTTTTTTTTTTTTTACAGACTGTGCCCTGCTGCATCCTCCCCAGCCCTCTGTAGTAAGGAAAAGTGTTGTGGTCTGTGGTGATGGGGCACTACCGAGTTCTCTGGATGCCTGTTGGGGAAGCACACCTGTTATGGCAGCCCTCTGGCTGGTGTAACAAATTCCACTCCCCCCACCCCCCGAAACACTGGCCTGAAAGAGTGCAAATGGCATCATATAGGCAGTGCTCTGCCAGCCTATCGCGGACATGCCCATTCCTTGCCCCAGCTCCGATTGGCCACACGTCTGCGTGGGTTTATGTGTGGTCTGGGCAGTGTGGGGCAGAGCAGCATAGGATGGATGTTAGGGCACCTGCGGTTGTCCAGTAGACAACTGGGTGTTCGTAACGCAGCCCTGCACTGCATGGCATGATGCATAAACTCAAAATACATTAGTGTGTAGTGCTCGAAAAATGTTTTGGTTTTTAGCTCCAGTCTACTTGGGAGGTCTTAAAGAGTACTGTTTGACTTTTAAAGGGAAACATTTATGAAGATGGCCAATATAGTTTAAAAACTCATGAAAATCCCTTTCAGATGAGGTGTTGGGTGTACCTGTAGCTGGAAACAGTCCAGAAATATTGATGACTGAATCAGCATAAAGTGATATTACGTTGCTACCATTTATATTATTTTGTAAATTCAGTTTTATTGATTTTTTATTACATTAAAAATGACAGTGTCCAACATTTCATATGCAGATAAAATTGTGTAACAACACTGGTACACCTTAAAAACATTGATACATTTAGTTAGTTTGTTAGTTGACCAGGAAAGGAGGACTTTTGCCTATTTGCAGCCTCATCCCAGGGAGAGGTGGGAGATACAGATGCACACTGACATGTTGAATCAGATTACGTTGTGTGTGGTATTTTTTTGTGAATGGGGGAAATTTGGCCAGGATGAAATTCCTCTACTCTTTTCGAGAAGTGCCTCAGGATCTCACCAGAACTGGCAGATGGGACCTTGGTTTAACGTCTCATCCAAAAGACAGCACCTCGGGAGTTCAGTACCCACCTCATGCTGCACTACTGTGTCAGCACTGGAATTTTACCACAAGTTCCTGTTGCGGAGATAGAACCCACGGCCTTCTGATTATCCAGCTTTGGAGGCAAGTGTGCAACCTGTTGAACCACTGACATTGTCCACATCCCACATGTCAAGCGTTAATAGTGAGTCCGTACAATAGCCATCCCTCCTAGCCTCCATTCAGGTTTCACTGGGCACTCATAATTACAAAGGGAGGACAAAGACGCCTGATGTTCTAACCAGTGGTTTAATCTCCGGTGGTGCACAACCCTTCCTTCTGGTGATAAATTCAGCAAACAGTAGCCATTTCAGAATGTGTTTCTCCCTCTGCAGCCTCAGAAGTGCCATGATTAACTACATTTAATTTCATCACTGCGCTGTTCACAAGCCAAGGATTTACATGACTCCATTTTTAGAGCCTTGCGATGTCACGGAGTGTGAAACTGTGCCTAACCACATAGCAGGTAAAGAGAACTGTCAGGACAAAGGCCCCACCTTCAAGTGTGGGGCTGGTTTCAGTGTGTACTTCGTGTGCAAAAACGTTTTGGTTTACTTGCCGTTTGCTGTAGTATAATAGATAGTACGAGTCTAATTTTGCTTAGTTCATAGGCTGACATCTTCTGTTAGTACAGATCCCAGATCCCCTGCAGCTGACATCAGAACATTAGGCAACAGTGGGAAATTCAATAGCTTGCAGAGCATCTTAGGCATTTTATAATCTCTGATCAGATGTTGTCTGGGTCGGTTTTTCTCCCGGGGCTAAGTACAGCCCTGAGGGACCAGCAAACAAAAGATCAGAGGTTCTCTAAACTCTAACGTGCCCTGCAAGTTATTAAATCTCTCATTTTCGCAGTACTGCACTGATGTCAACTGCAGGGGATTCTGGGATTTGTAGTTAAAGAAGATGTCAGCCTAGGAGTAAACAAAATTAGCCTATTACATTCTGCTATACTAGAGTAAACAGTAAGTAAACCAAAATGTTTTTGCACACTAAGCGCACATTGGACCAGCCCCACACTTGAGCGTGGGGCCCTTGGTGTGAACTGTTCCCCTTTAAGTACAGTTTCACACTCTGTGACATTATAGGATTCTAAAAGTGCTAGCAGAGTTAAATTGGACAGGAGCCCACAGGAGCTCTGCTGTCTTGTTCCATTTAGCCCAGCTAAAAATTACAGTTTCACCACTCAGAAAGATCACCCACCTAAACGTTTTCATTTTATTTACTGAACAGTAGCAATGTAATACCAGTATAGGGCAGATTTAATTACGTATTTTTGTGGATGGCTACCAGCTACACATAACCCAAAACCTTGTTTAAGGAGTCCCTGACCACATTGGGACCACTTTAGAAAATGTTATATTTAGGCATACTCCATCTTGTATTTCATGTTTCCTTCTGTAATTGTCACCCTTATTTCTTCATTACTAAGGACATTTGCACGGTAATAGTATTTCTGCCCTATCTGCTGTGGCTGCTTACTTACACCTCACATCACAATTCTGTTTATAACATCACAGTCTGTTGCTGTAGTGATAATTAAGATGTTTTGTAACACGGCTCTCAGTCGGGCGGCGGAAGGGAGTGCTGCGATTGGCCGAATGGCCACAGCTGACTGCAACCGAGTGGGTATTAAGCCACACATAACGCCCGCTCGGTCAGTACCAGCTGTGGCCATGGAGGCACCCGAGGATAGCAGCCCGCTGGGGCAGTACCCAGAGTGGCCAGGAGGCAGAGGGTGCAGCACTGAGCAGGCAAGAAACAGCCCGGAGATGCCATCGGGAGCGCGCGGGGGAGCAGCG
Source organism: Neoceratodus forsteri (assembly GCA_016271365.2). Lineage (NCBI taxonomy): Eukaryota > Metazoa > Chordata > Ceratodontiformes > Ceratodontidae > Neoceratodus > Neoceratodus forsteri. The sequence goes on along the minus strand of CM057453.1, from coordinate 1,229,023,976 downwards.
GCAGAGAGGGACACCAGTACTAGCTGTGGGACCCGCCCGCTCAGTCACCCCCCCTCACGCCACCCGCAGCGCTCGCGAGCCACAGCCTGCTAGTGCTCGCCTGCCAGGTGCCACGCCGTAACCAGTGGGCGACAGAGGCGAGCCGTGGAGAGTCCCTTGAGTAGCCACAACTGAAGTGTAGCAGATCAAGGAGAAAGCGGAAGCTGCTTTCAGATGCACAACAGGACGGTGCATGGCCCGGTAACCTTCTCCTGCCTCCCGCAGGACAGCTGGCCTCTGTCAGGAAGAGAACAGCATGATGTCGTCACCAGACTGACGCAGCGCCGCACGGCCCTGGAACCTGCCTACCACCAAGAAATCTGCATCCCTCGCACCCGACAGCTGCAAACGCCGTGAATCTGTGCGCTACACATCCGCCCTGCACTGTTTTGACCGCTTGGATGTCACCGGGACCCACCCCCGCACTGCGGTCATTCAAGGATGCCGGACGGAGCGCTGTAACCGATTGTGCTCTCTGCTGTCCCAGTAAGTCTAATACACTCCTGTTGGCCAGCAAACTCTCCTTGTCCCCTGTGTCTGTAGGCTGCCGCCGCAAGGTGCACACACGGTATCATAGGCTGGCCGCTGCTAGACGAGCTCAGAAGATAAGCGAGACATCTTTCAGCTCGGGCTCTACCGGTGATTAATGCCCGCTGGGTGCCTTGCCGCGCCTCGCAGCACGAACCCCAGCGGCATTAATGCAATCGATAGAGCCTCAGCTGGCGTGTGATTAATGCTTACATAAACTGGGATTATGATGTCAGGTGTAGACAAGCTGCCAAGAGCAGATGAAGTCTACAGGACAGTGATCCTGTTTTCATGAAACTGTCTTCGGTAATAATTAAAAAGGGGGGCATAATTGCAGAAAATTCAAGAAATACAGACAGAATGATGGCTAAATCTTACATTTTTCAAAGTTATCCCAATGGTGTCAGGGGCTGTGTAAGAGATTTGATAGGGCTTTTAAACTAGGACTGCCACTTGTTGTAAGCTTTCCAGTTTAATTATTTGTATCTTCAGTTTTAATTTGGGCACTTTTTCTGCTGATTGATCCCTTCAATTTGTTTTATGTTTAAAGTTATACATGACCCAAATAGTAATTCCTGAATGCCTGGAATAAATACACTATCCATTACTTAGGAGCCTATTAATGAAAGTAGCACAATTTGTAGTATTCATACTGTAGAAGTAAAAAAAAAAAAAAAAAAGTGGAAACACTGGATACAGTTCACTATCCTAACTGTGGCAGTTCCACTGGAATGGTCTGATCTGTCAGACATCTTTAAGTACATCCTCCAACGTCACCCCTTGACATTGCATCTTTCTTACCACTGGAAGGAACAGGTCTCTTCCTTTGCAACTCTGCAGTGTTCACAGGTTCATTGAGTTAGCGCTTTGGTGAAAACTTCGTTCTTCAATCAAACGTCAAAATACTTTGGCTGTCCCCAGGTGACATAGGCATCGAAGATGGAAGAGGTAAAGCCATCTCACAACTTCATGTTCTGTGCAATTTGTCAACAGAAAATGTCAGACAATGATCCCTGTGCATCCAGCCTGTATTGCTTAGTTATACAGCACAACGTGGAGGGCTGTGGCTTTTGGCAGGTGGTGCTTCCAACATCACTGAAAGATCATGCATCCAGGTTTCTTTTCAGGTGACCAGCAGATCGTGATCTGAAGATTCGACTGACAAGCCCCAAGAAGGCCTTGGTGGCTGTCGGGTCTGCTGCACAACTTGCAGCTTTCAAGGAGGAAGCAGCACCTGCTGAAGTGAGCACCTTGATTGCCTTGACGTTACTCCTGGGTGGTGCCAGTGTCAGAGGGTCCTTAATGGAGGGGTTGTATGAAATGTTTTGGGCCTTCCTGACCTTCGGGGCGAGCTTTTCTCAACATGGTAATAATGAGAGGTGATGCTGGTTCCGGTTGTGGGATCAAAAGAGTGAAGTCCTCCTGCTCCCCTTGAATCCCCTGACTGCCTGACTGTAGTCGAGCTTCATTTGGTCAAGAGTTTGATCAATAGCTTCTCAGTACCCCCTTCGGGCTTGTCGACTTCAACACCAGTTAAGTTGGCTGTCAAAATTTTTCTTCAGCTTGTCAGCCAGTTGTCAGAGGAAAATCGACAAGGAGTTTCTCTCACAAACTCCAGTGCTCCTGGTCTTCACCCTAGAGAATATTGCTCAGTTTTTCATCCTGATCAGCTCCGCTCGGGACCAGCCCCTTCAGTGATAATACCTCCAAAACCGATGCTCATTAACGTGGCTCAGCATGTTGTCTGCCATGACCCTCTGGAGACCTCCCCTTGATGCCAGTTGTTGGGTTGACGGTTGTTGTCAGAGCACCACTTACCGTCTTGAACCTGCTTGATTGGAAGGTGCCGCCATCGACACTCCTTGACTTCCTTATCCTTGGATGAGGAGAGGCACCACAGCAGGATGTGGAGGTGCTATGAGGAGCTCTCCTCTGGCAGCAGTGGACCATTCTGGGGCAGTGTAAGACTCAACCCCTTGGATCTTTAGTCAGCTGGCAGCCACGAGTCATGCCTTCACCATTCCACTTGAGAAGATGTTTCTAGCATCTGCCTCTCCACCCCTGTGGGTGCAATTGTCTCTACTGCAGCCCTTGGTGGGAGTCCTGACATAGGACTGTTGTGTTGCAGCTGACTTGCCAGGCAAGCTGTTGGTGGAAATCACCTAATCTGAAGACACTAGGGTGGTCCATGGTGGCAAACAGTCAAGGGCCATTTTCGAGGAGTCCTCAGATGACTTGTCCATGCTGTCCTTGAGGACTCACACTTTTGACCGTGCTCTGATCAAGTAACTTCCACTGACCATAGGCCAATGTCTTTTGGGGCTCTTCTCTGCCTCATGTCAAAGTCTATGAATGTGCCCTTGGAACCAGTTTAGAAGTGGGCTAAATACCCCTTCACTTATATACTGGACAAAGACAATTCCAGGGGGTTTGCCATTCCCACCAATAAGGCCATTTTTGGGCTGGCCCTGGAGCTTTGGTAACATTAAGCATCCTGCCCAACATCCTCCATCTATGTGGTCCACAAGTATGTGGTCCCTACTGGGTCTGTTTCGGGGTTCTTGGACCACCCTTCAGGCAAGGGATTGGTCTCAGAGTCTGCTGACAAAGCGTCAAAGAAGTTTGACCAAGCGGCCAGGATGGTTCATACTGCTTCCTCTGTGGATGTTCATCTGGCCTGTTATGTTGTCATGATGGCCAACTTTGGTTTCTCCCTCTTGAGAGTACTAGATGAAATCCTCCCTCACCTCCCTGTTGACAAGCAGGTGTCAGTGAAGTTGGTCAAGGAACAGGGTCAAGCACTGGCTAAACACCAGCTGTAGACAGCTTTGGACATGGGCGACTCCTGTGTCCTTGCTATGGCAGCAGCAGTCACAATTTATTTATTTATTTGCTTTTGTTAACCGGGTAAGCACACTAGCCAACCAAGTGCCTATTTTCAGGTGCGACCTGGGAGATTACAAGGTACATTACTCGGTACATACATGAACATGAGGCAAATACAAGTGGAGGATTACATTACATAGAATTAGCACAACAGGGACTTTACAAGCATTAGATTTCATCAGGCAAATAGTAGTAAAGAGTTAATATAAAGTGATCAGAACACAGGGACACTGTAAGACAACAATACCATAAACAGGGATTACAATACAGTATTAAACATTGCAGTTAGTAGGAAGAAGTGCAGTGTGAATTCAACGCTTCAGGCAGCAAGTTGTAAGGCTAGCTTCCGCCTTCATGGCAGATACTCTATACAAGCTGATCTATGTCCCCATCTTGGGCACGGACCTCTTTGGCCCTGGGGTGAAATGACATCTCACCAGAACTGAGAAATCCAGTGCCACCCTGGATTCTGTGTCTTCATTCCAGAGGGACCCCAAGGTTTAGAAGCACAAGAAAAAGACCTTTCTGCATCAGTCATTTCAGCCATAGCAGCCCCAAGAGGGACAATACCAAGCCAGGTGCCTGAAGCCCAAATTTGGTGGCCAGGGGCCAGAAAGAGACAGGGCTGGGGAAGTGGTGCCCCCTCCAGCCTGAGCAGCTAATGTTGCCTCCAAAGCTGCCCACTGACAGGCTGGGAAGTCATCCTCCTGCCTATGCAGTCCCTGACCCAGCTCACAGTGGATGTCGGCTATGCCACTTCTGGCCACCATTACTATGGACAGGTGGGTATTGGAGGTAGTAGGCAGAGGGTTGCTTCTAGATTTTGAGGCTCTCCTGCTTTACTGACTCCATGTGCCTTGGGAGCCCTTGGAGTTGCAGGGCATGCTGTCTGCTCTAAGGGAGGACTTTAATCAACTCCTTGCAAACAGAGTCATAGTCCATGTCCCTGATGCCCTGGCAAATCAGAGGTACGTATCCAGGTACTTCCTGGTCCAAAGCAGATGGGGGTTGGGGGACTGGTGCCCCATAACATAGCTGCACGACCTGAACTAGTTCATTTAGAAGCACAACTTCTGGATGGTCACTTTAAGCCAGATTATACCATTCCTGGAGCACAGGACATGTGGTTCTTCTCCTTGGATCTCTTGGATATGTTCTCCCACATCCCAGTCCATTCCTCCCACTGGAGGTACCTCAGGTTCTGTGTAAAAGAAGTTCTGTATCCATTGAAGGTCTTGCCCTTCAGCCTCTCATCCATGCCGAGGGTCTTCACCAAGTGCATGGTAGTGGTGGCAGCTTTCCTGCTGCACATGGGTATCAGGGAGTATCCCTACTTGGACACATGACTGATAGCAGGGCTATTCAGGGAGGCAGTGGAGCAGTCCATGGATCTGACTGCCCATACCTGCAAGGACTAGGGCCAGCTGGTCGACCCGGACAAGTCCGGACTGATACCGCTACAGGTAATAAAGTTCATCAGGGCAGAACTAGACTTCCTGCAGGGCCAAGTCCCATCTCTCTACAAACCGGGCTGAGGACCTTACCTGCTTTGCCTGATCATTTCATGTCAGGTGCTCGCACCCTGCTTCGGATTTTCTGCAGCCGCTGGGGTACATGGCATTGGGCATGTTGGCAGATGCACCACCTGTAGTGGGAGCTGGGTCACCAATGGTACTAGAGCTTAGGTTATCTGGCCCAGCTGGGCTTAATTACCCAGCTGAAGTGGGTTGCTTGCAGTGGTGGCTGATCCCTCAAGATCTGGATGAGGGAATACAAGTAATCTGCCTAAAGCCGACTGTCACGCTGACGATGGACGAATCTCTAGTGGGGTGGGGAGCACAACTGGGAGACCACAGGATCCACAGTCTCTGGTCACCCCGGGAGTCCTGCTGCCACATCAACCTGCTAGAGTTCTGTGCTGTGCAGCTGGCTCTAAGAATTTGCTCCTCTGATCAGGGCCAGGTCATTCAGATCCAGAAGGACAATATCAAAATAATGTTCTACCTGAACAGACAGAGTGGAACTCCTTCCCTTCCCTTTCCTTGTGTCAGGAGGCTCTCCACACCTGGACCCTCATGCACAGCCTGGGTGAACATCTCCAAGCAGTCCATGTCATGGCAGTCCACGGTTACCTGGCAGGTGCTCTCAGCCACATGGGAGAGACATGGCACAAGTGGTTCTTGCATCAGGAGGTGGTAAGCCACCTGTTCTTCCACTGGGGCACCCCTCTGGTATATCTGCTTGCCTCATGGGAGAACAGAAAGCTGAGGCGGTTTTGTGCCCACCGCCCCACAGCCTGGGACACTGTTGAGGAATGCCTTCATGATGCCTTGGTCCCCAAGCCTCATGTATGTCTTCCCTCCCGTCCCCTTGATCCACAAGATGGTGGCCAAGCTCCAGAAGGACAAGGAATGGATAGTCCTTCTACTCAGCCTCAGCAGCAGGCCCCCATGGCAGTTGCCTCTTTGTCCAGACCAGACAACATGGGAAGATCCTGCACCTGGACCTGCATTCCCTGCACCTCACGGTCTGGTTACTGAGTAGCTAGAGTTCCAGGCCTTGGATCTCTCAGAAGACGTACTCGATGTTGTGGAGGCTTCCTGTAAAAATCAACTCACCAGTGCTATATCATCATATGGAAGGGTTTCTCCATTTGATGCCAGAGCAAGAAGCTTGATCCCCCTGCCTGCCCTGTGGCAAGCATCTTGGATATCTTTGGTCCCTTTCCCAGTCAGGACTGCGAGCGACAACCCTCAAGGTTCACCTGACAGACATCTCTGGATACTGGGTGATGGCTGGCATGGCAACGGGCCCAAGAGAAGGCGATTGGGAACTTTTTCCAAGGGCTTTGACCACCTGTCCCCTCTGGGGACCACAGCCACTTTGAGATCTATACTGGGGACCATAGCCACTTTGAGACCTATACTGCTGGTGCTGGCTATGCTCATGGCCAAGCCATTTGAGCCTGTGCACAGGTGTGAGAAGTCTCACCTGTCATTGAAGACCACCTTTTTGGTGGCTATCATGTCAATCAGAAGGATTATTGAGCTCCAGGCACTCTTAGTGGAGTCTCCTTATCTGGTCTTCCTTCTCTTCCATCTGAAGTTTCTCACAGGTCGTATTGAGTTTCACCTTAACCAAGTGATTAACTTATTGGTATACTTCAATAACCCGACCTTGGAGGCCAATCACAGGCTCCATACCCTGGACTTGTGGAGGGTGCTCTCTTACTCATAAGGAGCGCATGGCTAGAGTTTGGAGTGAAGCTCACTAGCTGTTTGTAACATATACTGAAGTTGTGCCTGACAGACTGGCAGCAAAGCAAACGATTGGCTGGTGGATAACATTCATCAGCGACCTCTGGTATAGGTTGGCTGGTAGGGAGCCTTTCAGAGGGCTAAGGGCTCATTTCATCAGACATACTGCTGTCTCAGTGGCTGCCTCCAGAGACACTTCCATATAGGAAATCTGTAGGGCTGCTATCTGGAAGAAAGAACACACCTTCATCTCCCATTACAGCACTGACATTATGTCATGTCGAGATGCTGCTTTTGGGACCTCAGTTCTCCAGTCTGTTTGCCAAACTAGGGTGCATGTCTTGCTCCCTCTTCCCAAAGAACTGCTAGGAGTCAGCCAGAGTGTGGTTAGGGAACTGTATTCACATCCTTAGAACTTTAGGTTATTCACCTGTAACCATTGTTCTAGTAGTGGTATATAGTTCACATCCACACAGCCCCTCCATCTCCCCTGGCAAGTGGCACACAGATCTCTGCTTCCAGCATACAAAGATCTGATGTCATGGGGTGCAGCTGGAGGATATACCACCTGGGTGGTGGGGGGAGATGAGCTTGAAGATGTCCGATAGAGTAGACCATTTGAGTGGAACTGCCAGAGTGTGTATAGGAGCTGTATGGCACTCCTAGAACTGTGAGTAGCCTGCATTTTCCCACCCCAAGTGCCCAGGTCTGGTCCCTTGGTTACTCTTCTCCCCATCCTAGAAATTTTAGGCTCTCCACCCCTTCCATTCTCCCAAGGGGTTGTTTTAAAGAAAAAACTCACTGTGCCAGGAGCTGACATGTCCTTTGAAAGACTCCCCCACCCCCAAAAAATCTGAATCCCAAGTCTCTGAAATAGTTATTTTAATAGTAACCCCCCAACTCCCGATCCAAACTGTTTGTGTGGTGGAGGGAGGGGGCATCGGCACTCTTAGGAGCAAACAGCCCTTACAAGTCTGGAATTTGTGGATTTTTTTGCTATTTTATGTTGGATTTACCAATAAAATCTAGCAGCATTTATGACTTGGACTGCTGTGTTTGGATGCTCACAGGTACCCGCTATTGTGTGAGGAACTGTTTTTGCCTTGGGTGGTGGGTGGCAGGCTGTTATCCAATATCTTGGCTAGTTTAGTTGCCACCAGTGAGGCAGATGCTCTATGCTCATTCACTCTGATAGACTTTAATGAGAGCAGGCGTGCTGTGGTGGTGGGGGGGCTAACTGAACTAGCTTGTATATGGATCTGTTGGTCCCCCTCTCCAAATCATGGGTTAGGAGGGGTGGGCCAACTTGGGAGGGTTTGACTTCTAAAGAAGCATCAGCTCCTGGCATTTAAAAAAAAAAAAAAAAAAAAAAAAAAAAGTCTATGGGAGAACTGGAAAAGGGGTGTAGGGCAGAAAAGTACTGGGAAGGGAGGGGAGTGGCCGAGGGACTAGTCCAGGCTACTTGGGGAGAGATAGAAGCTGCATAAAATGAGTTTTTATTTTTTTAAGGTACAGAGTATAAATAATGAATACCACATATGGAGTATCCAGGGGTGCCGATATTCCAAAAAAAGGTACTTGCTTGTCCCTACTGTTGTTTGGCATTATGCCAAGAGTATTCTGTGATGCTTGCAAACTGACAAACAGTTCAGAGGAGTTTCCTTTAGCGAATATCACCCAGTCATTAGAATACCTCAAGTAAGTGCCGTTTCACACTGTGCTTCTAGGACCACTGAAACTAGCACTGGTTGAGAAGTGAAGGGTGGTTTGTACACATCATTGTTTACATTGTTTTCAGTTTTGAGAATAGGGTTTCAATGGTGCAGTTTTGTGCAGAGAGACAAATGCAGGAGTTGCCTCTGTAATGGATGGAAATTATAACCGGAGTTCATGCAGAAATTTTCTTGTTCAGTAAAGCTGAATGACACACTTGAATTGAAGTCACATTTAAGCTTAAATAAAAGGCGTCCTTTATAAAGCAAGGAGATGGTGTGTGCCTGTGGGGGTGGGGTAGTTGAGGCTCAAAAGACTGTGAAATAAAGAGCAGAATCTGGAAATTAGTCTGATGGTTTAAAACGCAGTTTAGCCTGGGGCTTAATGTCAGTCCACTTGGTGCTTTGAATTTATTCTGCCAACATGTAGACTTCGCTCATTTCCCTCACACCCACTGTGTTTATTGGCTATGGGGAAGTATTTTTCACTCTGATTTTGTGTTAATAATGTTTTTATTCATCGTTAAAATGGGTTTCCTGTGGTTGAGCATGGAGAATAGCGACTGCCATGCTTCAGCTCTAAGAGAACTTGGAGTGGGTGAAGTAACATTTTACACAGTGCCCTCCGCAGGTTTCTTGGAATACAGGCTTGTAGATTAGCACAAGGAGTCTGATGAGCAGGTGAACAAGGCTCGCTTTTCCAAGCTTCCTGTCACCAGTGCTTGTCTCTCCATTCATGATCTGTGTGTGGTGCCCGATTCAAATCAGTCTAGTGTCTTCCCTGTAAAAATATCAATGTGGCTATTATAAAGAAAATTGCTTTTTAAAGCCACAATAGAGTCCTCTTTTGTTGTTGGTTGTGTAGGCTAGTGGTTAAGGCATCAGCTTGTGAACCAGTGTATCACAGGTTCAACCCCCTAGAGCAACTAGAGCCAGGCAATCACTCTGAGTTTGGCTCAGTCACTTGACCTCCCAGTGCTCCATCCACACAGCTGCAGAAACCAGCAGAGGCAGGACCCCACTGGAAATGAGATGCTGCATCTTGACTTGGCTCTCCTGGTAAATCCTGTGTAAACTAAATTGGGAAAAAAAAAACAAAAAACTAATCAACAGGGTAGGCACAGTCTCAGTTTCCCTTCATATCATGCCTGCTGGTAGAAATACAGCTGGTGCACCCTACATTTTTAGAAGACAAAGAACCTTGTCAACTTGCTGTCACAGGATGCACTCTCTTTGAGACTGGAGTTTTTTTTTTTTTTTTTTTTTAAACTTTTATTTACCCATCCCATCCCAGCCCATCTGAGATGCAGCATCTCATTTTGTGTGGCTTCTTATTGGCATGGAGGTCAGTTTAGTTGGTCAAGGGTGCATAGCAGTAAGTATGTTGCTCTGGTGGGATTTGAACCTTGTCTCCTTTCTCTTAGTCTTGCATTCAAGTCACTAAGCTGCACTGCCTGCCTATTTGATTTGACAGTTGGCATGCCCATGTGATTAATTAAAAGAATTGTTTATAGCCGTATTGGTCTATGTACAGACAGATTAACAAAGTAGGTGATTTGATACCTTTTATTAGAACAGCAAGAAATTCTGAAAATTTCTTTTGTCTAGTTAAAGGTATCAAGTCACCTACTGTGTTCATCTGATTAATTTAAGAAAGGCTTGCAACCTTTTGGTTGCTCTGTCAAGAAATGTTTATGACCCCTGCCCCCACGTGCATAGTGGATAGCCTGAACAAACAGACCCAGCTCATCGGTGGTGGTGGTGGTGGTGGTGGTGGGGGGTCATAATTTAAATTTGTACCAGAAAGGGAAACCAGACAGTAACCCTTGGTTAGGGCCCGGGGCATGTTCAAGAATCATGCTTGAGGTGATTTAGAGTATATATGTTGCTTTTCTGAGAAGTCACACAGTTCATAACAGCAGGATACATTAGGGTCCCCAGTATCATTACACACAGCCACTGTCGTAGCCAACGCCTAGTAGCCACAGGCATCCCTCAGGGCTTACTGCAGTGACTCTGAACCTTTGTAACCCTTGCTTCTAACTGCATGAATTAGAACAGCCATGTCAGACTGGTGCATCATCTCTGTAAGGGGCATGATTTTGGTACATGGCCCTGTCTCTCTACTTTCATGTACTGCAATCGTTCATCATGAAGATCATGTTTTTGATCATGCAGATCTGATCCAATGAGCCTGTGTTTTTTTACTGAATGAGCGCTGGGGACGTCTTTAGGTTACCAGGGAAATTGGACCACAAGGGTCCATTACATTGTTAGCAAAGTCACACTTTGTTTCATAGGCTTGTATTAGGTACCTTCGTCACTTGGCACATATTCATGCAAGCTTCGTAAGCCCTCACCATTTCTCATCCCACCGCCTTAGTCTTTCATTCAGGTCCCCTTCATATGAGCAGCCCTGCTCTGCAGTCCTCTCGCTGCCTTTCAGCAAGTACCTCGTAGAAGATCGAAAGGCAGAAATTGACGGCAGTTAAGGACCATTAGGCTCATCCGGTTTGCCCTTTTTCCCTACCTACTGCAAAAGCCGCAGATCCTACTTGATCTCTGGCTCCACCTCCCCTTACCTCACTTCTGATTTGCTCTCCAAGTCCTTCTCCAAGCTTCTCTCAGGGCCTTTGCCTCCAGAACTCTGGCAAACCACACTCACACCTCATGGGAGACCCTCCCATTCCCCCCCACACACACACACACACACACACACACACACACACACACACAGACACAGACGTTACCACCCAGTACTCTTTCTGTTTCCGGTGCACTTACCAGTTGTAGGAGTAGCTCCTCTTTGCTGTTCTTCTTGCTCACACACCATGAACCCGCCAGCCCACAGCTCACTTACAAGCTGCCCCAGGACCTCTCGTATGCCCCCTTTTATCTGTTCCCGGGACAATCCACTTATACCAATACTGGGGCCAAAAGCTCTGTTAGCCTCTCTTCCTTTTCCTGCAGGTTTGCCCTTTTGATACACACTTATGAGCACACAGTCCCTCAGTAGGTTCCAAATAGCTTCCTTTTTCACACCGAAGTCAGGGACCATTTTTTTGTCCTCCAGAGTTTCTTTGCTGAATACCTTGCTTTAATGATTGATGTGGATCTAAGAAGTAATAAAAACAGGAGCCCATGATGTCATTAAATGTTGATTAATGCTGACAATTTTCTGTACAATTATCTTACTGCTTTGCCATTATTGACTTTTGTAAGGAATGCCATTGATTGGCTGTTTTTCATTTTACACCAAATCAATATAGTTTTTGCCAAATGTGTTGATGTCACTCAACACTTGTTGAAATAAAAATGCAGCATTGTTGATTTCCCTTCTCCAATGTCCAGGGAATATTTTTTGATACATTTGAAATGATGGGTTATGAGAGCTTTTCCTATTTAAAAAAAATCTAGTTATCTGAAAACGTTCAACCAAAAATGGGATATATAGTACTTGACAAACTACACATCACTGGGGAAATTTGACCTGGTGTTGCTCTGCAAAAAAGCCACACAGCTTTCATTTACTTCTAGATAACAACTACAATGGATTACCTTGATTTTCTCTGCCGATTATTTTGCCTGATATTGGTTGCACAGTTGCCTTTCACATGACATAGATAAAGGTTGTTTGCCTTGCAAGAGGTGACATATCTTTTTTCCTACTGATAGTTAAAATACAAACACTAATGTGCGAGTAAAATGCTTCTCTGCACTATACAAGACCCAAAACTGATGCATCAGCAGGCTGCGTGGAAGAACAAACTTACTCGTGTAGAAAACTGACATTCAGAGTTTAGTTTATTTATTGAAAATATCGGAAATTATTACCATTGAGTCAGAGATTCCTTTACAAAGGCTCCACGTCAGACAGTGCAGTAAAATACACGGTTTTCTATTTTTGTTTACTTTGTCCTTCGTTATATTTTTTTTTAAATTAAATGTTAGTGAATCTCAAAACCCTTTGGGGCTGTTAAATAGCGTTGTCAGTGGGATGAGTTTGTACCGTCCACTGTTGACATTTGCTGATAACAGAAGAAGATGTGGGTGTGAGGCTAGTAAGTCATGTGGTAACCCACAGCATCTAGTGGCCCAAGGCCTGCTAAAGGAGGCACCAAAGTGGCAGGACAGTTGCAACCCTCCCTCTTCAGTTGGAGTGCACTCTCTCCTCACGGTTTCCTGGATTCCACTGACCAGGTGCAAAGAGTCATGCTTTGAGCCCTGGACTTCTGGATGGCACGGTAACACGTCCCCACTGCCACCAGACTGGGCTGGATATTATTTCTTCCCCCTCCTTCTTGTTATAGCTTTTTCTCACAGAGTCAAGAGGGTGACTGCCCAGACCCATCCCCACTCCTCACAACCAGCTACCTCCTCCCTCCATCCCCTGGAGCATAAATCCCATGTGTAGTCCCCTCCCCTGTGGCAGGGCCAGAGGGGGGAGGGCCGTCCTTCCTCACCCCCCCCGGTGCACAAATCCAGAAGTGCCTAGGGGACTCAGTGGTGGTGGTGCAGGCCAAGGGAAAGTGGGTGGGGTTTCATTAAGGGGCTGGCAGTACAGACTAGAGGTTAAAGTAACGAGCTGTGAATGAACATGGTACATCCAGCAGACCTGGGTTTGTCTCACAGCCTCCACTCACACACTGTGTGACCCTGAGCAAGTCCGTGAACCTCTCCATTGCTCTTGGTTTGCCCCTGAAAGCAGACATTGGGCCTACAGGGCCTTACCTGCTTACTAAAGAAAAAAAAAAAGCCCACCTGGCTCCACTTCCACTTTCTTCCCATCCCCCTGCCTGCAGCAGCACACACGTGCATGCACAAGGAGATGCAGCACTCTGCAGAACTGCATCCCCACCCACTGAAGTTGCTCAGATTACCCCTGGGCTTTCAACTGGAGGCAATCAAAGGCTAAGATGGCTTAGCCGCCCCTTCCCGAGAGAGGAGAGAAGTCACTTGGCTGCTCAGTCTCCTCCCAGCTGACCCTCATAAACCCATGGTTGTTCCCAAACCTTGGTCGCTGGTGTGGCAACAGGGCACAAGCACCCCTTCCCACCACTGGGACGGCTAGATATCACCATTTCAAAGATGGTGAACTTTGTTACTAAACCAGGAATAAAAACTCAGCATCAAGATCTGCCACAGTTACAGTATATTCTGAGCAGCTGTGACTTATTTTTGCTTTGTATTAAGGTCCCGTCCACATTTCACCACTCAGACCCCGTAACAGATAGAAACTGTTACAACTGGGAAGCGGTGCAGTGTGTCCACACTGTTGCGGTGTCCGTTACGGGACCGGCACTGCCAGTCCACACTTCGGGAACCGTGGGACCGGTGCCACACGTCCACACTATGCCCGGTAATGTTACAGAGGTGTAACTGGTTTCATAACCGTTGTTGAAGCCACCTCATATGTGGTTTCAACAATGGTTACAAAAATGCCTTCTGTAACGTTACAGGTGTAAACGCAAACCGTTGCGGTAACTGTTTGGGCACTCTATAACGTTACAGAGGGGTAGTGTGGACAGGGCCTTAGTTCAGTTAAGAAAGGCAGTGGAAAAATAAAAACTGTCTTGGCTTCTAATGGCAGTGGAATGTACATTACAGAGGATCTTAAACTAGTAGTATTTGTTAGTGGAAAAAACATCTCGTATCCATTTGTTGTAATAATGTATTTCTGCCAAATCCATCACTATATCCACTTTTTATTTTCCTTTGGTTTCACTTCTGAGTGGAGATACGAGGTTTTGAAGATTTTTTAGAAGTAATGCTCTGTGGCCACGCCCACTATGAATACATGAAACATTTTGATGTGGTGCTGTTCTGTTTACCATTGGAAATATGTATGAGCACTATCCTAATGGAGTACATACACATTATATAAATTCATTATGTCATAAAGTCAAAAGGAAAACCTGGACGGGATTTCAAAATATTGCTAATGGCAGCCATCTTGAATGACATGACTCATTACTTATAAAATCACTAATAAAAGTTGTTATCTATGAGAAACAAAAATATGCTGATGATGGAGCCAATTATGCCAAAAATATATTAACTTCAAAAAAACAAATGAAATGTGTTGTTGACTAAGAAATATTGCTGCTTTCATTTATGCTGACATACATTTTTATCAATTGAGGGACGTAATTTACCTTTACACCCCCTGAACCGAGAGTTGGACTAGATGGCCAGGATACCTGGATGTTTCCTGGTGGATCTCCCTCTGTTGAATACCTGGCCAAAGTGGAAGCTCTGGAAATCTTTGAATTTCTTATCTGCTTAAATAGGGTATTTTGGGGCATTGCACATAAACTTAAAATGCAGACACAGAGCTTGTGCATTAAATTGAAATGGGATACTGAGGTGTTTGTTTCTCTAGGCCCTTCAATATTGATTTTCCAGGTGGGTCCCTTGTGCCCTGGTCTGACCCTGCCCTCATTAGTAATAACTTGCTCATCTGCACTCCTTCTGGTGCTACTCTTCTGTAGTATCTCAGAATTCAGATCCTGTTGAATGGAAAACCCAGATACACCCTGCTCCAGACACCCTTCATCATCAGTGTTCCCAGTTGGACGAGTGGCACAAAAGGCTGTGCAAGTGGGGCCACCACAGTGGCAGAGTGGCTGTGCATCACATCACTGTGCAGGTGACCCAGTTCCGAAAACCAGATTGGGTCGCTGCTTGTCAGGCAGAAGAGGACTGGACATACTGCCAAATGTCATGGGATGAGCATCTCTGTCTAGCTTGAGAATCGGGCACCATCTTTTTGATGCCAGTGTGACCCATTGGAAGAGACAAGGGCTTTGTTTTGTGCATCCTTGCCTCCCTGACAGGGTAACTGTGGAAAAAAGTTTGGGCTTCAGTGACTGTGGGAGGATGCAGTAATGAAATTATGGAGAAAAATAGCTGTTGGCTGCAGGGTGGCAGCTGTGGGACTCTGACCAGGTGTCACCCTGTTGTGCTGGATGCTTCTTTGAAGGGGGGGCTGTTAGGGGAGAATAAAAACTCTATAGCATAATAAAAGATTACACAACTGCAGCCTCATAGTTAATGCAACTATCCTCCAAGTGCAGTGCATGCTTGTGCAACAGAGGAAAGCCACCTTGAAAAAACAGTGTTGCTTGGCAATTTCATTATCGTGTTTTGGTAAATTGGTGTTCAATGAGTGAAGGTGGATGGGTGGCATTTAAAGGCAGGTACAGCTCTAGAGAAGTAGGAGAGAACTTCAGTAATTTTCATGCAAAGACAAGAGATTAGCGAGTGGGTAGGCCAGCAGTGATTTGCAGTTCCTGCAGTCTTTCGATTTACCTTTGTGCAGTCTTTTTTACATTTTTATGTCAGTTTGTTTATTAAAGAATCTATGGAGTTTTTTGAGGAGCAAGCATCCTGGCTAGGTTTTGGCCATTTGTGAGGAGAGATTAGGTGCAGGTAGAAAATCATGGTTTGAGAGCTTTCAAATTAAAAAAAATAAAAAATAAAAATGGAGTACAGGCTGCAAGCAGACAAGCTATCAGTGAATTGCAGTTGCTGCAGTCTTTATTTTTATGTCTGTTTGTTTATTTAATAATCTATCGAGTTGACTGAGGTGTGAGCATCCCGTCCAGGTTTTGGGTGTCTGTTAGGACTGAGCCAGCGTAGGTGGGGAATCACGGTTTGGGTGTGTTAAAATTAACCAAAAAGAAAAAAAAAAAAAAAGGAAAATGGAATGTGGACTTTTGAGGAGGCATTGGGTGCCATTCTGGCAAGGTAAGCCTTGCAGAGAAAAAGAAACAATAGTTTTATTGTGCACCAGTCTGGTTCTGGCAGTTAGAATTGAGAGAGCAAGCACAGGAGTGCAGTTTTGTTTTTTGGTAGCCTGCACATGGGAAAATGCTTCCATTTTTCAGCAATTTACATTCTGGGCAGATACCCAGATTACAAGAATTATGTCTGCAGAAGTTCTTGCCTGTAAGGGACCACATTTCTGTAGCCTCAGGTATTCATGCACACTGTAAGACATAGACACACTTGACGGGCTTGCACTTTGTAGCCGCAGGTTTTAAACATATTCACTGAACTCTGGCTGCAGAAGTGTGGGAGCTGCAAATTTTTTCTTTTCCAAGAGATATTGTTGAAGTGGGTACTTCCGATTCATTGAAACTTAAATTAGACAGGTATTTGACAAAAGACTTATTATGGGATCATTAACCCACATGCGGGAGAAGTGCTCTATGGGCCAAAAGTCTTCTGCACTTCTTAACACTCCTAATATGAATCCTAGTATGACTGTGGCAACTGTAAAGAAACAAACTGCACGTTAGTTGAGTATAAACTGTGAGGTGATGGGGTAGTAGCGAAGGTGCTGTGTGTGTTTTCTCAGAGTGAGAACTGATACTAGCAGACGGGTTGGAGGAGGAGGACGTATCTACTATATACATAAATGAATGATGATGAGTATACCATGTGTATAAATGTAAACTTCTACATTTATGCAAATAGTAGCTCAGATAAATGCATTTATGTGCAGTCCTGTTGCACAAGGGGCACAGTAGCGCCGCCTATAGTTAGTGTTAAGCAGGGTGTTTAGTGTTGAACCTCTAACTGTGCACCTTAATAGCTTCACCCTGTTCAACAGAATTACAGGAAATTAGGCATGCATGTTCTGGAGGACAAGGTCTCTTTATTTGACACATTTTGTTCTAGTCAGATATTCAGATTCTGAGATCTGGATAGTGTAAGAAGAGGAAAAATCGGGGGGGGGGGTTGCTGGTTTTTTTGCTCTCACCTACAGCCCAGACAGTTTGGAATTTTGTTCTGAAATTTTAAGGTAGAAGGGGCTTACCCTAGAATGATGCCTTTTATTGGTGTGGTGAAAAAATATTAATCCGTTCACAAGTTATGAGGATTTGAAATTTCGGAGGATGCGCAGTAGGGTATTTCAGATAGATGTTGGATACTAAAAAGAATTCTTGTTAACGAAAGAAGATTCTTGTTTCGTGAAGCAGAATTCCTATATCGTGAGAAAACAGTCCTTGTTCCATATGGTGGCCATCGTGTTTCTGTTTTCTTCAAAAAAAGCTTTATGAAAATCAGTAAAAATTATGCCCTTGAGAGACACAAACACATAAATCGAGCTAAACGGGATCAGTTTAGCTCGATTCTGGACTTAGTTTTTCATAAAGCGACCCTAAAATGTCTTTTTGGGACATCCCTTAACTCCTTAGCAAGGCTCGTTAAATGAGCCAATTTTCTTGTTTTGTGAGGCTCATGAAACAGGAAAAGGGTCACACAAAACAAGAATTTTGGCTCACAGAACAAGATTTGGGACTTTTTTCTTTCAGAATCTTGTTTTGCGAGCAGACGTCTTGTTTCGTGAGCTCATGAAAATCTTGTGAAATAAGAAGGTGGGCTCACAAAATAAGATTCAATTTTTTTTTCAGAATCTTGTGAGAAGACATCTGGTGTCATGAGCTCATGAAAATCTCACAAAACAAGAAGGTAACCCCACTACGAAAAATTTTGGACTTAAGTTTTTTTGCAGAATTTTGTTTCATGATACAGCAATCTTTTGCGACCCTCATGAAACAAGACTGCTGGCTCATGAAACAGAAATATGAGCTCACAAAAGAAAGAATTGCTTTATATTGAAAGCATCAAGACATTTGCTCATAACTATGCTGTTTTTGAAGGTTTCAAACCTAAATTTTTAACGTGCTTTTTATGACACCATCTCATGAACCATTGTGCAAACATACTTGACACATGATCAAAAAGTGGGAGCAAGACAGAGGCAGGAAACTACAAACCTGTCAGTTTGACCTCTGTGGTAGGGAAAGTGATAGGATCACTTCTGAAGGAAAGAATTGTTGAGTACCTATAGGCCAGTGAGGCACTGGACCCAAAGCAGCATGGGTTCACAGCGGGAAGGTCATGCCAGATTAGGGTTACCACCTTTTAAGAAGCCCAAAGTGGGACATTTCTTACTGAAACATGATTTTTCGCGGGACAATTGGTAACCTCGACAAGTGCAACAGACTTGTTTTCTCTAAACAATCAGAATTAAGACTAAGTGTTGCAGTTTTCAGTTGTTTCTATTGTTTATTATCTTTTTAAGTTATTTTAATTAAAGTATTATAGTTTTCTGCAACATTCTGAGAAAAATTAGAAAATATTTTTCTGTACTAAAAGATCAGGACGTAGTATTTTTCATGTTGTTTTCGCAGGACACAGCTGCCCAAATCAGGACTGTCCTGCGAAAGTCAGGACAGGTGGTAACCCTATGCCAGATGAATCTAATTAATTTCTTTGACTGGATGACCAAAGTAGTAGGCCAGGGAGGGGCTGTGGACATGGCCTACCTAGATTTTAGCAAGGAATTTGACACAGTCCCACACAAAAGATTAATAATCAAATTAACGAGCCTGGGAGTGGGTCCCAGGGTGGTAGCCTGGGTAAAACATTGGCTGGACAACAGGACACAGAAGGTAATTGTAAATGGAGTCCGCTCTGATGAAAGAGGTGTTACTAGTGGGGTACTGCAGGGTTCAATACTGGGTTCAGTCCTTTTTAATGTCTTTATAAGTGACATTGCAGAGGGACTGGAAGGAAAAGTATGCCTTTTTGCAGATGGCACAAAGATCTGCAACAGGGTTGTTACACAAGAAGGTATGGAAAGGATGAGAAGGGACTTGGCAAGGTTGGAGGAATGGTCACAAGTATGGCAACTTGGATTCAATGCAAAGAAGTGCAAAATAATGCACCTGGGGAAACAAAAACCCAGCGGAAGATTACTCAATGGGAGGGAGAGGTAGTAACAACAACAAAAATTGGAAGAGACCTGGGGGTAATCATATCAGATGACCTTAAGGTTGGCAAGCAATGTGAGAAGGCAGTAGGGAGGGCTGGGGGGATACTGGGATGTATGAGGAGAGGCATCACCAGCAGAAAACAGGAAGTTGTTATCCCTCTGTACAGACAGTTGGCGAGACCCCATCTGGAGTACTGCGTCCAGTTCTGGAGACCCCATCTCAGCAAGGACATAGACAGGATGGAGGCAGTCCAGAGGAGGGCAACTAAAATGGTGCAGGGTCTGCAATAGAAGCCATACGAGGAGAGACTAAAGGAGCTTACTATGTATACCCTTGAGGAAAGGAAGGAGAAGGGGGGACATGAGAGAAACTTTTAAGTACCTCAGTGGAATCAACAAAGTCCAAGAGGGTAGCATCTTTCAGAAAAAGAGATATGCGACAACAAGGGGACACAATTTGAAGATAGAGGGAGGACGACTCAGGGGCAATGTGAGGAAGTATTATTTTACTGAGACAGTCATAGACACATGGAACAGCCTTTCTGATGGGGTTGTGGGGTCTAAAACTGTGGGAGAATTCAAGAATGCATGGGCCAGACATAAGGCAATCCTTGTGGGGGTAGGAAGAAATAGGCTGTTGGTTAACTAGGATCTGCAGCTTATCCTGTAGGTAGGAAATGGGCAGACTAGGTGGGCCAAGCAGTCCTTATCTGCCAAAGTTTATGTTTCTAAAAGGCATTTGTAGTCAGCACGAACGTACAGGGCCATGCTGGGCCCTGCGGTACCCAGACAGACTCCTGTGCATCTGCATCTGTAGCAGCATGAAAGTGCAAGTCCTGGAATGCTCTGTGCCTCCACGCTCTTATGGACTTCTCAGTTGGTACATATCCCAGCGTGCCCTGCGCTTCTGCAGTCTTATGGACTCTGCATTTGGTACAGTGTGCCCCCTAAGGGTCCTGTTCATCTCATCTGCAGACACTGGAAAAATTTCCCTGTGATACATGTGTTCATGCAGGTCCCAAAGGGACCTGCACGGATGAGGGTATAATTCCACTGTTTCATAAAGAAAGGAAATTCATTGCAAAAAAAAAATACATTAATGCACCAGTTAGAGGTTCACTTACAGCAACAAAAGTAGGGAAATGTGGTATTAGAGTTTTCAACCCTTACTCCCCACCCCAAGCAACAACAAGACAAGCCCACAAAACCAACCAGAGAAAACCATCATCCAGTAATTCCAGATGACACAAATGCTGTGACAGTGATGTACTGCCTTTGTAGATTTCTGTCTGCGGCATGCACAGTGCAAGACATACACACTTGCTTCTGACTACAGACAAAAATCCAGGATACTCAAGTCATGACAGTGCATCTGTGTGCAGAAGTACAGGCTCTTGCAGCCACAGATATAAATCCACGATACCCAAATTACAAGACTTTTGTCTGCAGAAATGCATGCCTGTAAGGGGACACATTTCCGTAGCCTCAGGTACTCATGCACACTGTATGACATACACACACTTGACAGGCTTGCACTTTTGCAGCCACATGTGTTAAACATATGCACTGAACTCTGGCTGCAGAAACATGGGAGCCACAAAATCCATGGTACCAAAATTGCAACAATACTTCACTCTGCAGAAGCACAGGTCCTTGAGGGGCCCACACGTTTGCAGCCACAGGTGTAAGACATACACATCGACTTGTGCCTGCAGAAGTGCAAGCCCCTTTGGTGCCTACCACTATGCAGATGGAAGTATTGTTGCAATTTAGGTGTCATGGTTTCAGCAGTGAATGTAAACATTTTTCAAGATGGTAGCAGCTTTTCAGTTACGCAGCTGCATATAGTCCCTTTCTGCAGAGGCAGAGACCCCATGAGATCTTCTGTCTACTGAACATGGTGTATGACATACACAAGTGTGACTGCATAAGCACATGCCCTTGTGAGGCCTCTTCTTATGCAGCTGCAAATTGAACTCTAGGAAGATAGCACGTCAGTGCTACTGTATTAGTGTAATCTGGAAACACTTGTATGTTGTTTGTTTTATCCGATGATTGCTGTCTGTGGTTGTGTGGGCTTGTCCAAGTTGTTCTTTTGCTGCTTGGGGTGGAGGGGGGTAAGGGGTTAAGGTTGGAGGGGGGTAAGGGGTTAAGGTTAGAGACCCTAACACAACATTTCCGTACTTTTTTTTTTTCAAGCTAAACCCTAACTGGTGCATTAACACAGTTTTTTTTTTTTTTGCAATGAATATATGTGTATGCTAGATAGAGATAGTGTATATAAACAATGATCTGAATTGTGACTGATTATTAGATTGTAAACCATTTTGCTGGATGCTGGAAAATCAGTTTATAAAAAGATAAGATTCTCTAGAAAAACAGTCACAATCACCAGGAGGTGCTCCAGTATGCCCAAATCTGTGGAAAACAAGAAGGTTCCTCACTGGCATATCCTTATTTGATTTGACTTTATTGATGACCACAGTAGGCCCAATAAGCTGACATCCTATTTTCATGGGCAACCCTGAGCAACAGTGCCAAGACATACAACAAACATCGACATATTCAAGATCAATTCAAGCAATTACATACAGCTAAGTCAGCAAATGCTTCTGGCTAATACCCCATATCTCCTGTGACCCTGGAAATACAATTGATAGTCACAGTTCTGTCAATGAAAAGGAAAGGCAACCCCCTTAGTGCAGTGCATGCTAGTAGCTCTAGTTTGTGGGTCACTCTTGGTTTCGAGGTCAGATGAGAGAATCGAAATGGGAAACATTTTCCAGTATGTCACGCATAGGCAGTAAGGTTCAGTGAGTTGAGACATTGTGGTGTAGTGGATTGAGCGCTGGCTTTAAGAATCAGGAAGCTGAGGTTCAAATCCCACCACAGGCACACCATGTGACATTGTACATGTCACTTAACCTCCAAGTGCTCAGGTCCTGTTGTGGAACTCTGATACAAAATATAATTCTGCAATGTAAAAGCAATGTTACTACGAATACTTACAGTACACATCTCATTAAACTGTTTCTGTAACTCATTGGGCAAGCATTTTTGAATGGGCATCTTAATGGTTTAGGTATGCTCTTCAACGAGTTGGTAAACATTTCATTATGGTTTGCTAACAGTTTCCATGCAGCTGCAACATATAGTAAAATGCATTTCATAAAGGCGGCTGAATGAATGAATACAGTGAATACAGTACAGTAGTGCCTGTGGGAAAACTGCAGTACCTTTTCAAAGAAAGATCCACAGCCCAAAAGATAAACTCCCAATTAGGGATTTCAGAACAAAATATTATAAGTATTATTTTTTTAATTACCTTTTCCCATCACATTTAAATTTTTTGCAAAATGCTCCACGAAGCGGACTGGTATGCATGTACTGTACTCGTAATGGGACCAGGCATGGCAGCAACATTTTTCAAACTACAACATTTTAAAATGGTAACTAGTGCTAATAAAACATTATTAAATACTGTACAGCAGGTTTGTCTCATCTGCCACCCTCCGCTCCCGGCTTAGACGTTCTTCACCTTCTACCAGTACGCCGCTGCATAGGGACTGGGATTGTACAGTGCAGTATGTCTGCAGGCAGGAGTTCAGGGAAAGAGTTGAGCCCTGTCCAGACAGTTCCGTAATCCCAGACCCTGAACTCTGCTGTGGGGTTGGAACCAAGCCTGAAGACAAGGAAACCACCACTGGGCACAGGAGAAAGACGCCTGAACCAAAGACAAACAGTGAGGTTCGAGAGTGAAGAAAATCATCCGTGATGCAGCTCCGGACTTACAGTACCTGTATACAAGTATCAGGAAAATTTTATTCCATTCCCATTTTCTGCAGTAGTTGCAATGACCATACTGAGAAAATTGGAACAGTTAATGATGAAAATAATTTAAAACATTTACAATAGCTCTGACATTAATGTCAGTGCAGTATGGACTGAGCTGCGGTTCAGTGAAAACGCAGTGACTGAGCAACCAATGCACTAGATATGCATTACATTAATGTTGTGAAAGGACTGGAAGAAACTTCTCAAAGCATTGCATGTGCAGTTTGTGTGAGTTGCTTAAGGATGAAAAAAAAACCAAAAAACAGTTGAGAGCAAAAATGGTTACAGTTGCCACTGCATTTGCAGCACTAAAGAAATGAAAAAGCAGCGAGTTGAAGGAGCAGTTTAATGCGACTTGTACTGTACAAAGACATAATACACTACCTTGCTACCCCAATGCCAGAGCCATCAGTGTTATCACTGCATTTATTTCAATTTTAAAACGATTTATGGTACCTCAGCTTGGATTCCTTCTTGCCCCTGCTGCAGACACTGCAGTGTTTAACATTAAAAAAATTAAAAGAGCTTTGTTTTTAGTTTTCTGTTCCATGAATTCAACTGTTTCAAATTTGCCCTGGCCCAGTACTCATTTCATACTATTTATTTTATACAGAATCTCTTGTGAAGAATAAGAACCATAGTTCTCCTGGCTGAAAGTCTGGAGGATGACACAAACATACTGCTGCTCATACTCTCTGTTTCTCTGTTCTGCGCCCCCCCCCCATGTTACAAATCTCTTTTTGTTCCTGTATACAGAAAATAAAGTCTAGGTTGCGTTGCTCTTTTGAAATGTGTCACTATCATCGTCCTGCTCCTCACGTCAGAATTGTATTGCACTTTGCAGGGCACAGTCTGTTCCGAGCGCACTACATACAAATAAACAACAATAAATGCAAATGGCATCACGTCACAGGCTAACATTCAGTATCACACCCTCCAGTCAGGTGCTAGATGCTTTATATAAAAAAGGTTAAGTGCCCATTTAAAAACTGGGCAAGATCGGCTAGCCTGTTTGCACAGCAGAAGAGCTACTACCCACAACACCAGAGAGCTGGGATCAGGAATGAGCCTGTGGTTTCCGGGGCATGCCAGGGAAGGAAGCTCAAGTATCGCCATAGACACATCCTCCTCCTCCTCCCTGGAGGGTGGATGACAGACGCAGCCTTGTGAACGCCAGCTGGGTGACCACTGATGGCACTGCTGGGGAGGGGAGATGTCAGCTGGCACCATGCATTAGCACCAGGGCTCCAGATAAGATTTTTTTGGGATGAGTACTGTACTCCTTATTTTGCAAATGAGATGAGTAAAACCAAATTCAGATGCTTACAAATGTCTGGACAGAGTGGAGTGAGGAGTACATTTTTAAAAACAATTTTTTTTCTAGATGAGAATTGCTCAAATGCCAGCAATGTTCCAGATAATGTTGGCAAGTAGGAGTAATTTACTCACCAGTTTTAAAATATAGTGAGTAAAACACACTTGGGATGCATAGGAGTACTGTAAATCTGTGTAAAAAAAAAAATCATTTTGAATCACCAGTTATGTTATAAAGCACTATTCTTTGGTGTGGAGTATTTATAAATGTTGGGTGGGTATTAGTACTCATTAAAAAATTTTTTGAAGAGTATTTCCTAAAATGAGGTGAGCAAAACAGATCAGTACTCCCCTTATCTGGAGCCCTGATTAGCATCCTTGCACACTGTTGGGGTCTGTGTTTCAGGGGATTTGTAAGAACAGGAAACTGGAAAAAGACCAACCCTGACCTCTGACTTGGGTAATGTAGGCCCTAAACAGTCGACCCTGGCACTCCCCCCACACACACACTTGGATTTGATCTGCATACAGAATGAGTTTAAGGCCCTGTCCACACTGCACCGCTCAGACCCCGTAACGGATAGAAACTGTTACAACCGGGAGCGGTGCAGTGTCTACACTACCGCGAGTGTCGTTCTGGGACCGGTATCGCCGTCCACTTGAGAGCCAGGCAACCATTACCGTGGCACCCAATCCCACAATGCAGCTCGCGCGGTGCCCTAGGGACCCGGTGCCACATGTCCACCACTACGCCCGAAGTAACATTGCCGAGGCGTAACCAGTTTCATAACCGTTGTTGAAACCACATATGAGGTGGTTTCAACAACGGTTACAAAAACGCCTTCTATAATGATACAGGTGTAAACGCAAACTGTTGTGGTAACGGTTTGGGCACTCTGTAATGTTGCAGAGTGGTAGTGTGGACAGGGCCTTAGTGACAGATCTATTTCCTAACACAATAGGATGCTCTGGGGAGGTAGGTTCAAGGGGTCCTTATGCAGCTTGCGTACTGTTATTATTTGCTGCACAGTTACTGAAATCTGATGATCAGAACTAGACGTCTGTAATGCTGCTGCTGTAGTGGTTGCTCCCATTCCCTCTAGGTTGCACCTGGAGCAAAGCTGTGGAACACCAAGCTTTCTTGGCCAGAATGTCTAACTACATAAAGCAAGAGTTGTGGGTGGTTCAGGTCATGAATAGAAAAGAATGGCAAAAGCAGCACTAAAGGAATTACAGGCAGTCAGGGCTCTCAGATGTTCACATTAATGAAGATCATACATTTCCATTGCCTTGTAAAAGGGAATGCTGTTGGCCAGAATGCTAACACTAACAGGAGCACTGTTGCTTGGCATGCCAGAGAACTGGGCTCAGACGCTGAGTCTTGCACTCACCAGTGGGGTGGCGGGTTGCAGCTTCATCCCCTTGGGCATTCTCAACTTTTATGGAGAGAGGGAGGAATGGCATGTTGTCTCTGCAGCAACCCCATGGGGACTGGTTCATGGTTTGAGCAGTTGTTTGATTTTTTTTTTTTTTTTTTTAATTAATGCTGGGAAATTCACATTGAGCATACTGTCATTTCCAGTTGTAACCCCCCTGCAAATGGGGGTTCCCAAAAGACTTCCAGGAGCTTGCTTGAATGCTCCAAGCCTGAATGGTGTTTGGCATTTAAGCCATTTATCAGTGAGTGTTTTTAGAGCCTCTGGTACTGTCTCTTTAAGAGCTGTCTGCTTGCAGACATAATTAGTTTGTATGGGGGCTGTGTGCTTCGAGTACCACTCGAGCTGCTGCCAATTCACTTCATTTTTGCAGTCACTAGGAGTGCAAAGGGAACCTATCTGAAAGATGTAACTGTTTGCCAGAAATTATTTAGAGTAATAATGAAATTACAGTTTGTCTAACCTGCTTTCTTTGCAGTCAGAACTGTGTCTGCTAGTTCCCCATTCTAGTTTTGAACTGCTGAACTGGACCAATCAGTGTGGGGTAAGCTAGCTCTAAAATGGTGCCTTGGACGAATCAGAACTTGGACTCATAATCTGAGCCAGCCACAAGAGGATTGTATGGGCAGTGACTCTGGGAAATGTAGTTTAGACTTCAGTGCCTTTTGGACCAACAGCAGCAGTCTATTGTAGTGACAGCCAATCCAGTCAAGAACTGGGAGGAACTCAAAGGAAGTGCCGGTTTTGTCGGTTGGAGTTTCAGTTGAGCTTTGGCAGTGAAGAAGGAAGGAGCCCTGTGCTCTTCAGTGCAGTTTCAGTCAAAAACGTGTGTAAGGCCCAGAGTTCCGGTCTGCAGCTTGTGTAACAGCTTGTTAGGACTGAATCCGTCCTGTGAAAAGAATCAAAGGATCTCTGAAGAGTAGAAACCAGGCTCACCCTGTAGAAGACTGGAGGAATTGCTGAAAATTGCACTCTGTCTGTCAGGAACTGAATCTGCTGTGTGTTCTCCTGGGTATTGTGCAGTAATTGCGATTGGGATACAGATGCAGCCTGCCTGGTATAATGCTTTCTTTTATGGATGTGTGAAGAGGTTTGTGTACCTCAAGTGAGCCCTGCTGACTTGATGAAGGACCCTATCTTATTTGGAGGTCGTGAGTACTAATTCAGTCGCTCCTGTTGAATTGCCACATTAAATCCAAATGGAATTACTGTACTGCTGACTGTTTAATTCTCCTTTTCTCTGTGTGAAAGGGCCCCTACCAGCTGCCACGGTTTGGACTAGCCACTAGGGCTTGGGTACCCAGGCAGTAACTGATAGGGATAGGCCTGTGCACAGAGCCATAGGTAGATTATTAGAGTGATAAGCTAATTAACCTGATTTCCCCTGTCCTTGTTATATCCCTAAATAAATCAGAGCTGCTTGTTTCAGCAAGTTATACTGCCTGAGGTATTTGTCTATGTTAAAGTACTGTACTGTGATTGTTGCACTGTATCTCATTTCACAGGAGGTCCCAGTGCGGAACCAGACCTGGGGGTAAGTGTATACTGTGAAGGTAATTCTGATATATTGTGTGGGCCACTAGTGGGAAGAAAGGGGGGTTGCAGTGTCCCAGAGGGCTGTGACCAAGTTAGTTTAACTATTGCAAACCCTGACCTCTGGGTGGAGGCACCCGCCATTGGATCCAGGCCCCTCAACCTGTTAGTGGCAAATCAGGCAGGGGTAGTAGCCCCTGGGATAGCGCCATCTAGGGGTTACACAGTGTTGTGTCTGCGTATAATGCCCGCCAGTTACGTATCGGAACAGCTCACTGTAGGAGGAGAAGCTAATGATTGGCCCTTCTGCGCCACACAATTAGGGTCACTGAAAGCATCTCTAGGTGGACAGTGCTATCTTCTACAGACTTCTTTCGCCCTTATGGCACTTCTAGGGTCTTGGCCACGATCTCTCTGCCACAGCATACAGTATGGACTGCGATTCCTCTTGAAGGGGGCCCCTGTGGTGGGTAAGTAACATATTATCAGTAGCACAGTCAAGAAAACAAAAGGGCTGAACCCAGAGGCAGATAGTTAAAAACAGGGGAAGAAAAATGTAAATGTAAAAAAAAAAATCTAAGAGAAGGCATTAGAAGTATGTCAAAGAAACCTACACCCACTCCACAGGTTTTTGAAGTTAACCTTTGTCTGCTGTTATTAATCCCCCAACAATTTATGATCTTTGGCATTGAAGGGGGGGGGGGGAAGAGAGAGAGAGTCAGCTGGTTAGTTTTGCATTAACAACCGCTAGTTATAAATACCACTGTAAGCTAGCTGTATCCAAAGAAAAGGACAGGCCTTCATTAAAATGTGTAATTCTGTAGTGAGTACACACTTGTAATAAATGGGTTATTGACTTTTAGTGCATATCCTGACTACATCCACATACCAGATCTTGGGACACAGGCAGCAGCTCCAATGGCCTGAGGTCATAACGTATTTGGTGAATCAATAACATATTAGTAATAAAGACGACTGAACCATACATCTATCAGTGATTGGTAATAGAATTTTTGTGTTGGGCTATAAATGTGTACCAGGCTCTTGAAAATGTAGTATATATTTTCATCAGCTTGCGCGATAATAGACCTGCAGGTTTCTTAACCCTAAATAAAATTAAACGGAGCATACTTATCAGAGCTTGAAATTGGGACTGATTTGCTGATCCGTGCTGGAATTGTTTTATGACAGATCAGTCGACTGGCTTTTTTTTCCACATGGATCAGTTTTGTCCGTTCAGTTTTAGTCCCTGTGAGGCCATCATTCGGCAGCCAGTACTTCATCAAGATATTGTTACCTGGAATGGATTAGGCCTTCCATCTCTCAGTGGATCTGTCTGAATTTTTGGCCCCCGCTTATGTGGAAATTTCTTAATGCAAGCCTGACATTTTCTTCCCTTCTTATTCATCCAGAGCTTCCATTAATCCGGGCCTCATTTTATAAAAGTGCTGTAATGGCAGTCTCCAAAACCAATTGAATCCAGTTTTGGTTTGATCTTCCCTTCACAGGGCAGTCTGTCTGGACCCCACCCTCAGTTCTGAGCCACGGAAACATTCCTGCTTAATACGCATCTTCACTTTTTTGTCAAGCTAGCCTTAACATTGAATAGCCAAAGAAATGCAAAACAGGTGACTTATTGTACCACATGCAGCTTTATACCAGCTGCTACCACGTATATGTTGTGTCTGAATAAAGACAAGATCAGGCTAACATCTTGTCAAGCACAGTCACTTTTACTGGAATTGTCAGATGCACAAAATTCTCCTTCAAGTCACTAGGTCAGGTGGTGACGTTGGAACATCTGTACAGGCAGACTGGAATGGTCCTTGATCTTTATCTTGTGCTGTCACTGGCTATGTTTCTATGTAAAAATGACAGCATTAACCCTTGCTTTGCTGAAGACTTGAGATATTAGTCCAGAGTTCCTGTACATTGTAATTATGTCAGCAGACCAAGAGTTAAACTGGGCTGTTGCTTTCAGAATGCTGCATACTCATAGAAACATAGAATTTGTCAGCAGGTAAGGAGTGCTTGGGCCACCCAATCTGTCTCTTTTTTTCCTCTGCCTATACTTTCTTTGCAGGCCCCATCTCAGCAGCACAATGTAACTAGCTGTTAATCTTACCCGGTGGGCCATGCACGTCACTCTAATGTAGTAATGAAATCTAATGCCAGCCACAGCTGATTTTGATATTAGCACAAAAAGGTAAAGATCCGGAGCACAAATAAGATGTGCTGGAGCTCCGACAAAACCACAGTCAAATGCAGTGGAGAAAAAGCTGCACACAAAAATCAGGGCACAAACAAAAGATTAGTCGGTTTGAAGCAGTGCAGTTAGTCTATATGGAGCAGAAGGCCTCAAGCCAAAATTGTTCTTCTGTTTTGGGGGGCATGCCCTCCTTCATATTAACTAATCTTCTTGTCTGAGCCCTGATTTTGTGTGTGGCCTTTTTTTCACTCTGTTGGTCTTAGATATTACACTTGGTTAATTTACTATTCTAATGACATGCTTTGCTGTGCAGTCTAATCATCATCGTTTTCCAAATCCTGCTGCCTTGCCATGCCCTTTCTGGTATTTTTTAAGTTCCCAGTAACAGTGAGTGCTGGCTCTAATGATTGCAGTGTTCCTCCTGTGTATAAGGCCCTGTCTACACTACCCCTCTGTAATGTTACAGAGTGCCTAAACTGTTATCGCAACAGTTTGTGTTCACACCTGTAACGTTACAGAAGGTGTTTTCCTAACCGTTGTTGAAACCACATATGAGGTGGTTTCAACAACAGTTATGAAACCGGTTACGCTTTGGTAACGTTACTGGATGTATTGTGGATGCGTGGCACCAGTTCCCTAGCGCAGCGTGAGCTGCATTGTGGGATCGGGTGCCACAGTAATCGTCACCTGGCTCCCGAGTGTGGACCGGCGGTGCCGGTCCACCATGGCTACCAGCGGCAAGTGGATACACTGCACGGCTCCCGGTTGTAATGGTTTCTATCCGTTCTGAGGGTCTGAGTGGTGCAGTGTGGATGGAGCCTAAGAGTGAGTGTGTGTGTGTGTGTGTGTGTGTGTGATAAGAACACCCACATACTGTACTCATAACACAGGCATGTACACGTGCAGAGACACATGACCATAGTTGACTGTTAGACTAGCATCCAACACTGAGGCTGCAGTGCTGCGCCAGGGTGTGCAACAGTGGTGGATGTGCCATACGTTTGATGAGATGCTGCTGTAAACAGTGGCCCCCTTTGCCTGCCTTTACTGACGGTGCTGGTATAAATTAAAGAGCCCTTGACAACACATGAGAACATTTGTTATCCTCCCTATAGCATGTAGAATATCTGTTTTCTGTGCCATGCTTTCCATTTTTCAGTGATTAACAAGACACTAAGATCACTGTCCCTGAGAGTCAGTCATCTGCTGGTCACTGTCCCTGAGACAGTCAGTCATCTGCTGGTCACTGTCCTCGAGATGGTCTTCTGCTCTGATGACTTGTCTGCACCTGACATCTCAATTTCCTGCTTGAGACATTGCAGTGTGTTGCTTTGGAAATGGCCATGATGCCACAGAGCACTGTGATGGCAGGTGTAGACACTTGGTTCAGATCAAATGAGGAGGGGGCAGTGATCCTGTTTGAATGTTAATGTACCCAGTTACTATGTCAAAGAGGAAGCTTAAAATTTACAAAGTATGGGAGGTGCAAGCTAAAAACTGTTGTTGATTATGTTTTCCCAAAGTTCCCTTTAATATTTCAGGAGCTTGTTAAAGACTCCACTGCACTTTTACTCTGAGTAGGTGAGTTATCTTAGGATTCCTGGCCAACATTCCCTATCTCAGTGACTCAGGTTCTAATGTATTATGGCCCTATGTTTAGGGCAGTATAGCCTACCAAGCTGTGAACCTGGAGACCCAGCAGTCCAGGGGTTGAAACCAATGACTGCTACAGTACTTGCATACTCTTTGACCCTGAGCAAGTCCCTTAACCTCTCTGTGCTCCCAGGTCACACCTGGAAATTAGTTTTGGCTCAGTATACCTTTCCTGACAGAAAATTCAAAATAAAGTAAATATTAATGCACATAGTGGCTGTTACATAAAACCAATTCCTGCACTTCTGGTATCCAATTCGTAGCTCTGTAAAGCACATTGGGATACAGTGAGTATATATAGAGAGTAATGTATGGGCAACCATACGCAACAAGGCTGCGTTTCCATTGAGGGGTTGAGATGACAACATATGAACCTCGAGTGCGAAGCTCAAGAGCTCCATGCTGTCACCTCAACCCCGAGATGGAAACTCATGCCGAGTTTTGTGTGGTTGACCATATTTTATTTTTTATATTATATAGTTTCTACACTGGGGTGACAGACCCCCAAAGAAGTGAAAACAAAAAAATCTTGCCATTTCTTTGTACTGTTCAATTATCAGAATCAGATTTACAGACTTAAAAGTTAAAAGGTACAACTTTGAGCACTGTGTGGTTAATAAATAGCTAGGTGTGGAACAAATGAGAAATTTAAAGTTGTATGACCTTTGAACTCTGCAGAACACCTGTTCAGAATGCGCACAACAACACTTTGGAATGTGCACAACAAGGATTTGGAGCAGACTGATTTTTATACAGAACAAAGGATAACCATATACTATAAGATGCTATGTAAAACTTGTAACACCCACGTGCACACTCACACAGACATAAAGACATGCAGAACATACATGTACTAAGCAGAGCTGTTTTTATACACACACACACACACACACACACACACACACACACACACACACACACAGCCTTAAGTCAAAGTGCCTGTTACTATACTATGACTGACACCACTTTCCATGTATTTATTTATTTTTTCACAATTCATTTACCCTGGATAGCCGAGTTGTAATATCTCATTTCTAGTGGGGTCCTGCTTGAACCCGTTTCCACAGCTGGGTGGACTGGAGCACTGAGAGGTTAAGTGATGTGGCCAGGGTCACACAATGTGTATATGGCCTGAATGGGGTTTGAACTTGTGATTGCTGCTGGTTTCTAAGGCGGTTCTCTAACCATTAGACGACACTGCCTCTAAGCCTTACTTCAGAGTGCATCCCCAGTAGACATTGTTGGTGGTCTCACACTTAACATACATGCACTACGTTTGCTCTTTACCACATCATACCATGTCATGGGCTGTCAAATTTACATGATGTGTGACCACTAAAACCGTTAAACTTACAGAACCCCATATACTAAATGATTTTAGTTTTCTTGCCAGTCAAGCAATGACTGGAAAAGTTGGCTTTTGCACAGTAAGTAATAAAAACCTTTCAAAATGAATTACTAGCCAACACGGTATTATCCATTTTAAATGAAATTAGGGTTTATGATGTATAACATAAGCTAGAATTAAAAGTCTTAGGCAACTTTTGCTGTCTGTTTTTGAGAGATAAACACTGCAGAATGAACAGGAGTTTAAAATACAAATACTGTTCTGAATATTTCTTGTCCATGGAACTGGATCCTTAGAAGATGGAAAGTACAAGGCTAGCATATCATAAGGCAGACCAACCTAATGCAGTGCCCTTCTTAACACAAGAGATATTTGACCAGAAGTTATATACTTAAAGGCCTGGGTTTTTTTGTTATTGTTTTTTTTTTTTTTTTGTAATTTATTTACCCAGGCTAGTGCAACTGGAATGCAATATCTTGTTTCCAGTGGGGTCCAGCTTCTACCCATTTCTGGGTAGAAATGGGTGGACTTAGCACTGAGAGGTCAGATAGCTTGCTCAAGGTCACATGGTGAGTATGTGGCTCTAGTAGGGTTAGAATTTGTGACCTCTTCTACTCTAGGTTTCCAGTCTGGTGCTCTAACCACTTGACTACACAGCCTCTCAGTTATATCAGACCTACTGCAGCAGAGTGATGTTATAAAAACACACTGCCTCTCAGTTATATCAGACCTACTGCAGCAGTGTGATGTTATAATAACACACTGCCTCTCAGTTATGTCAGATCTACTGCAGCAGTGTGAGGTTATAAAAACACACTGCCTGGCCGGCCCAGTGGTGCTGAGGGTTGAGATGCTGGATGCCACACCTCATGCCATGCCGGCGAGCCAGGCTCAGGAATGAGCCTGGGCTGTTGGGGGTCAGCAGGGGAGGGAGAGGGAGAGGATTGAATGTCCGATGGACTGCTCTCCTCTCTCGGGGGAGTGGCACTTGGCTAGCCTCTGGTGGGGGTCCAAGGTTCAGCAAGCATTGAGTTGGCTGCAAGGAGATGGGGAGTGGCTGCGTTGGCAGTGAGGCCATGACATTGGGTTTGAGCCACTCCCCTGAACAGGGAAAAACAGGGCACGGTCTCCTAGATGATGGAGCACTGTATGCGGAAACCCTGATTGCCCTCGTGCCTGCCTGAGGAGGTCCAAGAAAATACTAAAGCATTGGGGTGTACTGCCCCGCACCGTACCCGCCCGGGGGGGGGGGTATAGCCAAGGCTCCATGGGGACCAGTCTAGAGTTTGGGTAGACCACACTGTCTCCCCTGAAGGAGTGGAGACAGTGTGCAGAGAGAGGGAGTACAAAAAAAGTAATAATAAAAAAAAACCCACTGCTTCTGTTATTTCAGACCTACTGCAGCAGTGTGATGTTATAATAACACACTGCCTCTCAGTTATATCAGACCTACTACAGCAATGTGATGTTATAAAAACACACTGCCTGTTATATATCAGACGTACTACAGCAGTATGATGTTATAATAACGCACTGCCTCTCAGTTATATCGGACCTACTACAGCAATGTGATGTTATAAAAACACACTGCCTCTCAGTTATATCAGACCTACTACAGCAGTGTGATGTTACAAAAACACACTGCCTCTCACTTATATCAGACCTACTGCAGCAATGTGATGTTATAAAAAACACACTGCCTGTTATATATAAGACCTACTACAGCAGTGTGATGTTATAAAAACACACTGCCTCTCAGTTATATCAGACCTACTACAGCAGTGTGAGGTTATAAAAATCGATATTATTTGACTCAACATAGTGCTGATTGACTGCTGTCGCTGATGTTAGAAATAATTAGTGCCATAATCTGTTTAACTGTTTTCTTTTACAAATTAGCAAGTCTATGTATTATTACTTTTTTTTTGCATTAAATACTTGTTTATTAAGTTGCTGCATTGTAATTTAAGCAGTGTTGCACAACAGAGCAAATGCTGTTTTCTTGTCGTCCAGTTCGCATCCCAGTTGCCGTCCAGGCTCCCCAGTGTCTCTGTCACCATTTGATAAGTTATCCCTGCTATGGTGGGGGGGAGGGGGGCTTGCTGCTACCAGGGAGTGCCTCTGGGATACTGAAACTTGCTGGGCAGTGATGCTGGCGTGCCAAAAGCTTATTTGGCATGAGTAGGCGTAGGTTCAGCATTGCAGGCTCTCGTTCCTGCCATTTTCCACGTGGCCATGCATGTTATAGTATACAGTGAGCACGGCAGCATGTGGTCACCCAGACAGCCAAGGATACCTCCACAGTGCCACCACTAGGAGTCGCTTCAGGGGCATTGCAAGCTCTGCCCCCAGGAAGAGAGAATCCATGCAAGCACGCCTTCACTCTTCTGCTGGCCTGCACTCCTACTATATCAGGCTCGGAGCAGGAACCTGGATCATCAGCATGCTAAGGATGGCGGGGTTCCTCACTGCTAGTACAAATGCAGTTTAGAGATGTGTTAGGAGAGATTTGGTGCAGATCAAGGAAGGTGACCCCGACTTACAAGGCATTGGTTATTCTGCACCAACATTACTGTGTCCAGCTCTGGTCACTGCAGCCAAGAAAGATCATTGAAGAGATTGAGTGAATAAAGTACTGGTCAACCAAGCTGGTTAGCAGCTTAGGCAGCAAGTGCTATGAGGAGAGAATAGATATGCAGTACTACAGTGATTAAGACTAAAGAAGAAAATGCGGAGGCATGATCACTGTGTTCTAGATAAGAAACAGAATAGAAGGGATGTAATATACACAGACATTTGAGTGGGTGAGTGCAGGTAGAAGAAAGGGCATGCCTTTACACTGAGAGGGTGAAGAATAAGGGGAACATAAGGCATTACTGCACACAGAGTGTGGTGAGCACATGAAAATAGTAGGGTTTTGAATGCAAGCCCTGTTCAGTGTTTCGAATCAGGACTGGACAGACTCGTGAGGGCGAATGGCATTGAGGATTACAAAGTATGAGTATGGAAGCACTCCAGCTAATAACTTTGGAGGTGTGTCCCTGTTCAAATTGGGTATAGTCCCTGCAATGTGGCACGGGATGCAGGCAAGATAGATCCTAAGTGTCAGCCCGATGGTGCTGAGGGTTGAGGCGCTGGACGCCACACCAGCGAGCAGGGTTTAGGAGTGGACTTGGGCCACCGGGGGTCAGTGGGGGAGAAGAAGATTAAGCATCCGGAGGATTACTTTCCTCTCCTGGGGTGGGTTGCTGGGGATTCCCCGCTTCATAGTGGCTCACATTGGAGACTGGGAGCATTACACCAGTGGGGAATGTGAATGGGAAGAGGTGATGGTGGACATCTGTGGGAGGGGGTGGGAGTGCGCCCTCTGTGTGCTGATGTCATTGCACGTCCATGCCTCGGGGGGAAGAAAACAGAGAAAACCCTGGCTCCTGGGTAGGTGAAGGCGGGACCTCATGGACAGCACCCACGCTCATCGCTAGATCCTTCTGGCGGGCATCTGGCTCTCACCCTCACTCCGGCCACCATCGAGATTCTAGATAGAGTGCCGGAGGAGTTGTTGGTCCCACCTCGGGGGAATCGAAGCCAGTGGGGAGGTTGGCCAGGTCGGAATTAGACAAGAGAGCACTCTGGGATGGAGGTGGTGGTTGGAGGATTTCGGGCAGAGCGGGAGAACGCAGGTCCCAGTGGTACATGCTGCAGAGAGTCCTATGGGGCCAGAGAGAAGGGGGCATAAATAGAGCTAAAAAAAAAAAGAGCTAATAGAAGGAACCTATGTCCCTTCTGTCACTACAGTTCTGCATCACTATTGTAGAAGGCAAACACACTGTGTGTACAGAGTTACATTATAATTGACAAGTATCAAAGAAGGCTATGCATAATGAAACAAGGGAAGAACAGACATCCTAAATAAAATTTCAACTTTTGACATTCTGCTGCAAAGCTGTGCTGAAATCTGTTGGAATAACATTTGTAAGATAACGAGATGTACTTCACCTTTTACATCCAAACACACTGTTTTTTTTGTTTTGTTTTTTTATCTTGCGGACAGTATTGAAAATATTGGGGGGTACAGAAGCCCATCCCTCTCACGTTCTGAAGTGAGCCTCAGCAGTTCATGCCTTTGTACTATTTACATATATATGTATACATGTGTGTGTGTGTGCGCTGAGGGGTTCTGTATAAAGACAAGCCTCCACTACCTCCAGAAGCTCCTAAAATGTAATTCCCAGCACACACAAATAGACCTCTGATGTTTTACCACAGTATTGGAGTCCACAGCACTGGGAGGATACTGAGATGAAAGTAGTACTCCAGTGTAAACTGCTATGAAGAGAGCCTGCAATCTGAATAGTGAATGTAAAAAGGGCAGTATGTTTGTTTTGTGCTTCCTTCCTCCTTGGGGTCATATCCTCTTTGTAAAAGCCTCAACTGCCACAAATAATTTCCAACTAATTAAGACATACAAACATAAAACCCTAATATACATAACAGGAGGCCACACCAGTAACCCTACACCACCAATAACCAAAAGGGTACCCCACTTTCACAGAGTGGTTTGTTTGTACAGCAACGTCACTGGGTCTTATCGCTTGCACAGCTTTTAATGATAGGGACAGCAATACAGATGAACCTCTGGCAAGTGCTAAAAATCCTGATGCGTTCTCCATTTCTGATGGGAAAAACTTCTTAGAGCCAATAAACTTTTCTTACTGTTAATTTCCATACTAATCAGTAGTGGTTGTGGTTGAAGATTGTGCTGGCTTATTTGACTGACAAGTTTATTCACAAAGCTGTTAAAAAGGTACTCACTGCAGTCAAGCTGACAGGCTGTTCTATAGAGTTTTAATAAGGTTTCTCACAGCATTTTATATATTTTGATGGCAAAAATGAATAGGACATCAGAATTAAAAGTATGTTTTGATTTAATTTTTTCCTAACAGTTACTTTTTATATTCTTTACAATTTATAATTTTTAAATAACGCCCACTGACAAAAAATATCAGTTTTATCAGACCGCCAGAGTTTGAGTTGCAGTTCAGTCCTTCTGTGCAGCTGTCATTACAAAAGGCCTGGTACAGTTTTTATGGCTCTCATTTCAAACATTAGGGAGATTTATGAAGCTAGTTCTAATTGGTACGTCCCGGTTGGTTTCCTGACAGTGCGTAACATTTGGAAAAGGAGGAGCACATTTTAGTGCCATTATGAAGTGGATGCTGTTGGGAACAAAGAAACCCAGAAACAGACTTTGTCAGCAGAAAAAGGCCCCTTGGCTCATTGCATCTGTCTCAATCCAGCCTATCAAATGTAGATGAATGGGAGTGGATGTGGATGAATGAGTGGGAGTGGATGAAGTCATCTTTATGGAACTATACTGAAGTGTGTAGTGTCTCTGTACTTAAAATGTTTGTTCCATAGGCCTTGGTCATGACTGTAGGGACATTAACTTCACGGCTGACATTCACCAAGGCTTGCATTCCTTATGGCTTCCGGCTCACCTGTGTTCTACTCATTCAGTGATGTCATCAGTCCCTATGTTACCAGTGGCATATGCATCAATACGGTAGCCTCCTCTGTCCATACACATAGAAAATAATGCATGGGTAACAATTTACAATGAGGCTGCGTTTGCATTAAGGGGTTGGGATGACATCATGGGACTGTGGTCCCACCTGGAGGGATAAAGGCCTATACAGGGGGATGGCCTGCATCCATACAGGAGGGGAACCCTGGTCCTCAGTGAGCGGTTTAAATGTTTCATTGGCAAGCATTTAAACAAGCCGAGGGGGTTGCGGTAGGAAGAAGGGAGACAAACTGTCTTTCCCCCAGCCCACAAGTTGAAGTAGTCGGTAGGGAGAATGCGATGGGAGACAAATCCCCAAGGGTACTCGATAAGAAGAACAAACCAGCAGAAATGAAGAGATGAGAATGAGGGTAGAGGGGGTACAGATGGAAGGCAAAAGGGAAAGGGGGGCTGACAAGCAGGGTGGTAGCAGACTTTGGAAGGCCATGTGCACAAATGCACAAAGTCTGGGAAATAAAATCCGGGACCTAGTGGCCATTATGATAGAGACTGACCTGGATATTGTCGCCATTACCAAGTCATGGTGCAGTGAGAACCATGACTGGGACATAGCCATACCAGGCTTTACTTTGTTCAGGAAGAACTGGGTGGGTAAGAAAGGGGGAGGAGTGACTCTTAATGTAAGGGATAGCATAAGATACAGGGAACATGAGGGGGGCAGAGGTATTGTGGGTCATGCTAGAGAAAGGAAATGGAGCCATTAATTGCACTGGCATGATCTAAGGACCTCAGGCTGGGGGGATGGATAAGGAACTGGTAGAAGTCATCCAAAAGATGGCAAATTGAGGGGGGGCTGCTGGTGGGGGACTTCAGTCTGCTGGATGTAGAGTGGAGCATCCCAGCTGCAGTTTCAGCTAGGAGCAGAGACATCCCGGACTCATCGCAGGGGGAATTCCTTAGGCAACTAGTAAAGAAGCCCACTCATGGGGGAGCAGTACTAGACCTTTTACTCACTAACGGGGACAGGGTTGCTGATGTCATGGTGGGTGGCCACTTGGGGCCCAGTGGTCACCATACAGTGTGATTCAATATAAGAACTGTGGCAGAAGCAAACCACAGAAAGGCAAGGGTCCTGGACTTCAGGAGGGCTGATTTTTTTTTTTCAGAACTATAGCACTAATAGCATGAGACATCCTCTTACAGTTAAAAGAGTGCCTGGAATGTTAATAATAATAAACTTTATTTTTAAGTGCCTTTCGAAATATCAAGGCACTGTACAAAGATTAAAACATAATTGCATAGAACAATTACAATAATAAACAGTTCTTACTGGCCAAGTACAATGCCATGATTTCAAATGCGTGCATCAATATCGTTAAGAATAAATTAGTAGGCTGATTTGTACAAAGACATTGTAGTAAGGTAGCAGTGCTGGTACTTTCAATAAATCCTATGGAGGGCTCGCTCCTCTTGCAAACACAAAGCTGGGCACTCACTACCTTATATAGATGCCGCTCCACAACAGAAAACTATTTTTACTTATTTTATTGTAAGTGCTATAAAAGAAAAAAAAAAAAAAATCAGACCACACTGTAGCTACATTGAGGTCCAATTTTTTTTTTTTGCTACAACAAAATAAGAAAAATATTTTTCTATTAATGAAATGATGTTACTATAGAAGGTGGTGGGTGCCCGACTTTTTGCGTTTGCTTGACATTTTTTTTTTTTTACCATGAGCACCTCCTTCCCTGCGCGGCTTTTCTTTGGTATTTGTACTTGGCTCTCACTTCTACCGCATCATGATGCAACACCCCTGGCACC
Organism: Neoceratodus forsteri; assembly: GCA_016271365.2. Classification (NCBI taxonomy): domain Eukaryota; kingdom Metazoa; phylum Chordata; order Ceratodontiformes; family Ceratodontidae; genus Neoceratodus; species Neoceratodus forsteri. The sequence goes on along the minus strand of CM057453.1, from coordinate 1,228,984,093 downwards.
ATCTTGGGATGTGCTTGTGGTGTGATTTTTTTTTTTTTTTTAAAACAAGAGCTGGATTTTTTGCACTTTAAAAAGCTACAGAATGGACAGTCCAGTGGCATCGAGCGCTAAGGCACTGGACGTCTCACCTACCACCAAGCCAGCAGACAGGGTTTAGGGGCAGATTCGGATTGTTGGGGGGGGGTGAGAAGATAGAGTGTTGGGAGGGCAGCTTTCCTCTCCTGGGAAGAGGTGGCATGTTGTTCCACTGTTGACTGCCACTAGGTGGAGGCTTGGTGGCAGTGCAGGCGTGGGTGATGCAGTAGTGTGGGTGCCATGGTTTGATGTAGGATGTGTCTGTCTCTACACGGGATGTCTTGTTGCCCATACTGCAGCAGGGGGACATGGGAGAAAATGGAAAATGTGGCACTGGCCTTGTCAAGCCCTGCCGGCTTGTGACCGCCACTGCTGCGATGAGCCCCCCCCCTTCTCGATTTGTTCAAGGGGTGGAATCTGTGGAGGAACTCAAGGGGTAAGTGTCCCAGGGAGGTGGTTGTCACTTGGGGGAGGGAGGGAAAGAACTGTCAACCACCTGCACCACACTGGAAGAAAACACTTTATAAAAAAAAAAAAAAAAAAAAGAAAGCAGCAAAATGGCATTCAATGCTGTTTTATGCCTATAAATGTTTTTAAAGCCAGTATTTTGTCACCTGTACCACCTCCTTTAAATCGGTTTCTGGAACAGCATTCTGCTATTTTGTATGGATTTAGGTACCCTTTGATGGCTGCATTTCCAACATCCCAGTCCCAGCCTGTCCCTGAACTTTGCAGATACCCAGGGCTGACACAGCTGCCCACTGTTGGGCACCATCCCTTTTAAATGCAGTGTTAAACCAAAGGGCCTTCTACTCATTTCTGTTGGTAGCCCTGGCTGGAGTTAATAAACATTCTACTGGACTGTTTAAAACTTGTAGGCATTAGCCCCATTCCTGGCCAGCTTTCTCTCCTCGGTCAACAAGACTTATACGAATATAGTTGTCTCAGGCTGCAAATGGATGTTGCTGCCAATTAAAGGTGGCGGTGTTTGTTGAGTTTATTGCATTTTTGCAGTGCAGTTCAATCTACACCATCAAAGGGCAGAACACGGAACACTTAAGAATCACCTACACAGCACACTTGAAAACCTTTTGGAATTAATAGCCCAATAAACAGCCCCTTCAGCTAACGTGCAGAAGTTACAAACTCCACTTCAGGAATAAATTGCAAAATCAGCCTACAGCCATCTCATCCCAAGCTTTTTATAGCACCATCAGAAAGAGCATGCACACAACTGCGATCAGAAAGTAAAATGTCACTTTACATTTTCTGAACTACAAAACCCAAACACATTAAAATCCAGTCAGCTCGTGTCTGCAAAAATATTTACCTGTTAATAACCTATTTTCTGACAATCATACTATCTGTTTAAATGCCAACAGCTGGTCTTCACATGCCCGTGCACACATGCTCTCCCACACACATGCACACCTGTGCAACTGCTCTCAGAGAATCTCTCTGCAAAAGAACACTCACCAGTCAGTTAGTTTCAGTTCTAGGGGTATAAAGAAGTAAGGAATCTGAGCCTTCCTTGTGGCAAGGTTACTAGCAATCCTGTTTTGAGAAGGTCACTAAAAAAGTTTAAAATACTGCCAAGATAGGAGTGCTGTGACTTGAAGGATCCTGCTCATCTCTCACAGAGGCGGAGATGTCTGACGTGGCTCTCATCAGAGGCCCACCTAATTTACTTTGCTGCTTATCACTTCTGCACCTTACTAGTGCCACGACAGAAACTGCAGTAACTTCTGGGCAGAGCAGCCATGGGATTGAGGCAGCTAGTTGATATCACTTTTTTCACCCTTACCTTCATTCTGTAATATTTTCCAGGGAGGTTGATAAAATGACAATACTTTCATAAAGCTATCATCAGGATCAGGTAGGCATCCTGCCTTTAATGGTTTACACATGACTGTCCTGACAGCCCTCCTTTCATCACATACCAGTGCCTTCCGAATTCAGCCTTAAGGTGGGATGGAATTAAAAATCATCAGCTGTTCTCAGTTACCCCCAACAATAATTGCTAAAGCAAATTCTCGTTTTCAGTAACAACATTGTGCTTCAAATGTCCATGTTAAGTGTCACCTAATTATGATGTCACAGTAATAAGGAGCTGCAAAGCATGTCATCGCAACTTAATTTACACCCCTCACACAGCCATCATTTTAGCACAAAACAAAGTTACGGAGAATAATAGGTGACAGGCATAGTAATAAGAGATGCAAACCAGATGTTACACAGGTTTGGCATTTGTCCAGGAAGTACAGATCTAGCCAGCATTAATTAAACTGAGACAAAACCAGTAGTTATAGTTATGAGATGGGTCCGAGTACTGAGTGGGCATGGGAACTTCATTAGCTGGAGAGAAGTTATAAAGAAGACCCTTACATGCAAAACAAGACTGTTTTCAAAATAAATGTTTTTAGCACCACTCTTTTGTGGCATTTTCATTCTTTAACCTCAAAACATTAATTACAGAAAAAAAAAAACTGAAAAACATTAATTACAGATTTTCAAAGACATTTTCACACATTGTTGTGTGGAACGTTTCCCACTTTGCAGTGGAGATGTGCTTACATTATCCAGAGCTGAGACCAGTTCTTTTCAGATATAATGTATTCAGGCTGCTGCTACAGAAAAATGAAAAATAGGAACATATGAATCCTTTAGTAACCAGTGTGTCTACAATTTAAAAAAAACAACAACATTGGTATGATTAATGCCACCCTCAGTTAAATGTATGGACTGGGCAGGTGGGAAGTGGTTGAAGAGGGCACTTGGGCCCAGATAAAAGATAGGGCAGTGATGAGACAAGCAGCCAGGTAGCAGAACTGGATTATGATCTGGCAGGTGGCGGTGCAGATTTGGTAGGAATGGTGTACTACTACTGCCCTAGGAGTGGAGCTGGGTTTCCAAGGGCTTACCACTGCGCCTTAGGTTACTTAAAGTCCCCCCCCCCCGGTTAGGTCGTGAGAGAGGCAGTAGAATTTTTAGGTACTTTGTAAGTATTCCTGATTGTAGACGGATAATTAGCAGATGGTAGGAACATTTGCAGATAAATCTAGCAGAGTGGCTACTGGACTCACTGCACATCATTGATAAATAATTTTGCAGCCACAATCCAAAAACAACAGCAAGAAGTAAAGAGAAGGCAGAGTTAGCGATTCCTGCTAATTTTGGTAGTAAGTACTGATTTAGTGCTGTAAAGTTTAATCAAGTGTGGTTAATGAATGCACTTTAGGCAGTATATCTTGATGCTGCTGAGAAGCTGCAGGGGAATAGATGAATCCCTTTATGCAGAACTGTAAACCCCAGAGTGCTCTGCTAACTATGTGGCCACGTGATATAAATAGAGCATAGCTCATGGAACTGTACCACACTGGATTTTTGTTTGATGACTGGGGACACTTCAATAGCTTGTGAGTGACAATAAAAATCAGATGTGAAGAATTTCTGTGATGTATACCTCAGGTGGGGAAGGTGGGGAACTTGGAACAGAAAAATAATGTCTGCTTTAAATTACTGAATAAAAGGGCATTTATACAGTGAGGTGCTTGTACGAAGCACTACTTCAGTATACGTCCCAAAAATGTTAGAATGCCTTGCATCCTGTAGATGTAGGGCAGAATATGATGTAATTGATGCAGCTTGTCTAGAAAGTAGCACTGTTATAAAATATTCACATGGAGTATAACAATCAGGCCGATATCTTACTTTACCTGATTTTGAATTTTTAGGAAATGTTCCCTTCTTTGTGAGTTGTAAAAATAAGTTTCAGTCAATATCTGATACTCCTGAAATGTACAGAATTAATGGCATTGTGGCTATATGGTCCCTAGTTATCAACACGACAGGCACAGTGATATAGCTACAGTGCATGCCTCTGTACACTGGCCTGTCAGCGTACCTCAGCCTGTCATGGAGAGACAGTGACTGGTAGGTTGGAGGGGAGAGCTTATTCCATTTCTCTTCAGTCTTTGGGCTCTCATGGGAGACAGCCAACCCCAGTGCCAGTCTATGCCAAAGTGAAGGACCATCACATTTCACATAGGGCAACTAAACAGCAGTCCGATGACACCCTTGGACTACCTGGCCCATAGTGACTTGTGGCCTTTTTTTTTTGTCTTTTAAATCTTGCTTCAATCATCAGCTACTTCTCCTAATTGGGTCTTTCTTGTGCTGCCTGCAGCTCCTCAGCCCTGTCAGACACTCCCTCCACCATCACCACAGATGGGGACCTAGATGAAGCAGAGCCCAAGGATACTGATGATCATTATATAGACGGCTCAGTGCACATAGTTTCTGGCCACCACTTTTCACCCAGAGCCCCTCCCTCCACTCTGTGGCATGAGTGTGCCTACGTCAATCCCAGATGTCATAGCCTACCTGCAACAAGAGACAAGCTGCCTTGCCTAGCTGTAGTGGTGGGTCACTTTGGCCCCAGAATTCACCCCCAGCCTCTCCAACTGAAGCGCATTGAGCAGCAGCTACCCCAGCCTAGCCTGTTCCCCAACATGGGGACCCAGGTTTGCTCCTGAAGCCGGGTCACCTACACAGCACAGTGATGCTCAGCCGATTGTCCATCAGGGTGTCCACACCACACTGATCTTGAGGAAGAAGAAGAAGAAGCCTTTATTGTAACACTTGGAAAACATGCCATGTGAAAGGCAGCATGGTCTACAGGTACTGTGAAGCCTGCCAGGATGCAATGCAGTATCATAGTTTCCTAGAGGACAAAAGGGATTAACTGCCATTGAAATTGCACCATTTCCTGCAGTAACTCTGCTGCAGAATTCTGCAATATTCTGCACTGCATTCTGGCAGGCTGCACTGTATGCCATTGGAGCACTGAACTGAAACAGGAGATTCCAGGTTAGCATCCCAGTGCAAGCATCTGGACCTTGAGCATGTCACTAATCTCTCTTTGCTTCTGTCTTCATAAGAATGGATTGAAGCAGTATCCCACCGAAGCTGATCGAATCCCCCCACCTCTGTGGTTGTATTATCTTGAGTCTATAAATAGTCAAGTAAAAATAGATCTGCTTCCATCTAAATGTTTAAAGTTGTGAAACATAAATGACAGTGATGGTGCTCATATTTCATAAGGAATTACAAAGACAAGGACATGTAAACTTTTAAATAGGAAAGAAAACAGACAAGGACTACGTGCACACCTCTCCCAAATGGTGCCACTAAATGGTCTCCTTAGTGGACCTCCCTTCCCCTACCAGTACAGAAGAGGTGCACACACACACTGGCATGGAGTGAAGAAGTTGAGTTTATTACTTAAAGCTGTGTAGACAAATGAGCATCACTCTCAACAGCAGAAGCAGGCACCCCTACATATCACCTCCGTGAGGCTTCATCAGGGGATCAAACATTAAAATAAGAATGCACATTTTAGAATGCATAATACGGCAGCAAAGTACAGCTGATAGACAGTAGTGAGGGATAGAAGGGGGGTTGTTCAACTACCTAACCAGTTTCTGCCAGTGTTACTAGCCCTTGCTAACAGCTATTGTTCTGTATCCTTATTTTACAACTGTCTGGATTTCTTTTAGTCACACATATGCCATCCCCTGGGCATGTGTGAAGTTCTCAAACAAACATTGGGCATACCTCACAACCTCTCAGCATTAAAAATCATAGCACTGGTCTTCAAATTCTGAGCAAATGGTCAGAATGTGTAGCACATTCTTATTTGAAAGAGTAATGTTGAAAAATAGTGGGCCCCATATCTTTAGTGTTAAGTAATGTTTCCATCAAGTTTGTTCAATCTTTTAATAGTTTGTGTGCCCAGAAATACTGTTAACATTCGGAGGAACGTCAGTAAATCTTGCAGAGCAAGTGTAAATTTGAGTGTAAAATTCTTAGCACTATGCCAAATGTCTAGCAGTTGAGAGGTATGTTGTTGGCTAGAACTTTGACTTCTACTCTTCATCTTGCCCCTCCAGGTTCCAGATTTTTTGCTGGAAAAGTGAGGTTGCCTGTGACAGGGGTTTATAAGGCCCTATCTCATTTGTTATGCAGAAAGAGTTGAACACAAGGATCTGTTCTATCCTGTCCTTTTCTGTGTCTTGTGTCTTGTATTGTAACCAAATGTTCTCGTGAGACCTAGGAACTGATCACTGATGGTCTCTCGATTCTCCACCTCTCACTCTCTCTCTATCTTCACTTGTTGTTTCTTTTTTTTCTTCCTCTTGCATATCTGCGGTTATAAAAATATATGTGACTCTTTATGCAAAACTGGGATCCCTTGGTTTGAAAATGTATATAGTGATACTGTTGAAATAATTGCAGAAAGTTATTTGGAATTTATGGGGTTAACCAGAGGTGCAGTTTGAGCTCCTCTTAGGCTTGTTTGCAAACTCTTTTGTAGAGCTGTCAACAAGAGGTCAGTTCTGGGTCACCATGTTATATTTGTCGCACCTGCAAAGAAACTGACCAGGGCATTTTGTGAGAAACAGGATGTCCACTTAACGAGCTCAGGATGAAGAAGTTAATTACCTGGCAAAGACTTCTTATGAAAAGAGCACCAATATTTTTGTTGGAGAGACAGAAACTTGGAATTAGAGATACCCTCAGAGGAAGGACGTTGTTTTCTCTGCTTGTACTGCCGTTCTCAATAAGTTATACTGATCAATTTTTATTTTTTTATTTTTACTGTAAATTATAATAATAAAACACTACTTGCGAATTGTATAACTGCTTCTGTTTTTTCTATGCTTCCTGATCTATGCCTTGACAGCAGTGCCTCTCATGTGGTTCTGCCTTTTTGGCTACTTGTAGGATTTCTTCTTTTTGACTGAGTGTTGTTTTCTCACAAGTGCTTAAGCTCAGATAGAGTTCCAATTCTGTGTCAATGGTATTGGTTAAAAACAGCATTATATTTGAGGGAATTTACAGCTTGGATACAGACAGCAGGAAGATGAATTGTCAGCCAGGGTTTAAGATGTGCAGTCACTGTAGTGCTGAGATGTTGAGGATGGACTCACGGACACCCCCCGCATCTGCCTGCTTTTGCCTTGTCAGCACACAATGGCATGAAGATGTGCCCACTGGGCCAGTCCAGCCTTCTAGAGGCTCTTGCTCATTACAAGCATGGGCTCGCTGAGCCCTCGGAGATGAGCAAACTGGGCAAGGGCAAGGGTTCAGCCTCCAGGAGTGTCCCTCCAGGGAAGACTGTCTATGTATCCCAGAGGAATTTGCTGACTCAACTCAACCTACAGTATGGGGTCTGTACTCCAATGGGCAGTATTGCTGTGATTGACCAGCCTCTCTGTGGGCTGTTCATGCGCTTCATCATCCCTGCATGTCTCTAGCAGTTTTTCAGCAGCTCTCTTCTTCACCCATAGCTTCCAGACACAGACACAGCTTCTGCCTACAGCGCAGATTGTGGGGCACCAGAGACCAGCCCTGCAGAACACTAGAGTAGGGGTATGATTGCTGAAGGAGCAGATAGTGCACGATGAATGCATCCAGTCCATTTACCCTGATAATAGAATAGGGAAATGCTTTGGACCCCAGATGGTTCACATTATCTGAACTATCTGGAACTCAGTGGGTAGTATCTGCCCAAACTTAACTTGGAGGAGTACTGCATCAGATGGTATGCTCAGTCTGGCTCTGTTGTTGTTGTTCAGAACATGAACCTGGCACACATACACAACAGACGGCTATTTAGTTATGTAGCCTCAATAGGAGGAAAGTCATCCGTGTTTGTTTTTCTTAATTAACAGAGGCAGTATAGCCTGGTGGTTGGAACATAGCTCTGTGAACCAAGAGACCCAGGTTTGAATCCCACAACCTTCAGATACTCACTGTGTGACCCTGAACAGTTCACTTAACCTCCCTAAGCGTTGACTCACTCCCTCTTATTTTCTGTATCTCTTCTCCTGTATTAACATTCTGACCTTTCCAAAGTCTCCCTCTGTGTGCACCTAGCAGCTTGCTGATGGCTGTTCTTGGAAGGTAACCCATGCTGGGGTACAGATTGTGTTAACATTTGCTACATAAACCAGGTTTGAATCCTGCAACCATCACATACTCACTGTGTGACCCTGAACAGTTCACATAACCTCCCTGTGCTTGACTCCCTCTTATTTTCTGTATCTCTTTTCCTGTATTAACATTCTGACCTTTACATAGCCTTCCTCTGTCTGTACCAAGTGGCTGTTTTCACCTGTTCTTGGACTGTAACCCACGCTGGGGTACAGTTTTGTATTAAAATTTGCTACATAAAACCAAAGGTTTTCTTTCCTTAATTCAACAGTGAATACTGCCAAGAACCTAACTCTGTCCTAGACAGCTGATGGTTGCTTTGTAAATTCAAGGTTTTCCTGTATTTTACAGATGCTTTGGGGAATCCATTTCGTGTGTAAAAGCAGAACTAAGTACCACGTATCCATGACAGCTCCTAGCAAATAGCTTTTAAATTTGCTCACGACTTTCCCGAGAAAAACATTATGAAGTGCATAAAAGTTGTCTGTCTTTTTGCCTGTCACTTGTGCACAGATTTAGCAAATTGCAGAACTACAGTTTCACAAACAGCCTTTGCAGTAGTACTTTGAAGGCTTAGCACTTTCATCTGCAGGGCCAGATTAAAGGCAACCCTGGGGCCCTAGGTCCAACAGAAATCTAGGCCCCCCCGCCCTTTACGCATGACAGTGCCCTTCACTGCAAAGGACCCTGTCGCAGACTGTAAAGCTTTTGGGAAATCCATTTACACACAAACTGGATCCCAGGTTAGGATATGGCTTTTATGTAAAGACCTGCAGGCAACAGTATACAAATCGAAATCCCTTCCCTTCAGTTCCTATCTCGACACCATATTAGCAACAGTGCAACACCATTCGCTTCTCTGTCTTCCCCATGTGTTAAATACTGTTTGATTTCAGTCTAATAATATACAGTGCACCCTTGATTATTCCCCCATTTTCACTCAAGCAAAATTGGGCAGATAATCCAGGGTACGGGATAATAAGGGGCAATGGAATAGCTAACATTTTGTACAAATCACATTTGGCAGATAATTGAGGGATCACTGTATATGCAAAAACTAGATCGCCATCTGTCTTACTTAATTTACTGCAAGTGCGGTCTTACTTCCTGATACAGCTCCACCCACAAAGCCACATAGCGAAGGGGCTGCAGTGCTATAAATAGGTTTATAATGGTCAGTGTTAGTAGTGGCCTTCAGATACTATTCGTTTACTTTGCATGCAATTGCACATAATGGGGGAGGGTAGTATTGTATGTATAGGGGTAGTAGCATATGTATATAGCTCCATAACATACACAATTGCCTGCAAAGTAAACTAATATGCTCTAAAGGCCACTGCTGCCCCTGACGGCATTGTAAGCCTATCGGTAGCACTGTAGCCTCTTTGCTGCTGTGTGTCATTAAAATGGGTTTTTGTGGGTGATGTTTGCAAACTGCAATATAGTTAGTATTGCTGAGGGGCTTAGAAAATTCATCCCTCTCTTTTCCTTTTATTCATAACTTTGATGATAATTTTTGTTGATACTTATTACCCTGACCCAAATTCATCCAGGACCCCTCCCCCCTACTCCACACACTAATTTTCCCTGAGAGGAGAGTTGCATTTAAGAATGATAATCCACTTCCAGACAGAGGGTGTCAAAGTTAAGTAAGTAATGTATTAAGGAGTATAACCTAGTGGCTAGAGCCTCAAGCAGAGAATGTGTAGACTCAGAACACGTGGATTTCTGAACCACAACCCCTACCTGCATACTGTGTGACCCAGGTGCAGGGCAAGCCACATAACAGCCTGTGCTAATGAAAGGAACTTGGAGCAGGCTGTCCAATAGGAAAGTTCTGCTGGCTGTCTGATCCTTCAAACATGAATGATAGGGGCCCTCTGAAATGCAGAAGAAGCTAATAGTCAAATACTACAGGGGGTCCCCATTTAAGATTCATGCTACTCACTCTTCCTTTCAGGAATACCAAGGTGGGGGGGGGGGCAGGTCTCCCCACTTGGGATACCAGGGGGTGGGAAACAAAGCAAAGCAAATGGCCCTGTTTACACTGTAAAGGTAAGCCTCACTGGGACAGGGCCCCTGAAATCATCAGCTAGCTGCATTTCACATCTAATCAGGGAAGTGAGAGTCATGTCACAGTTTTTCTCAGCGGCGGAGTCCTTCACAAAAAAATGCAGCTCAGGCAAAAAGAAAAAGATATGTATATTTTGGGGATTGCAGGGGCCCCCTGGTAGGCAAAGACCCTAGGTCCTGGCCTATGTTGACTATACCTTAATCTGGACCTGTTTTCCTGGGTGAGAAAGCATAAACTCATGAGAATTGTTCTCAGCAGTGGAGGGTCCTTCCAGGTTTAAAAATACATATCAAACTATTGAAAGGCTACAAACAACGCCCTGGAATTCTGTGATTCCATGGCCACAGAACCTCCACTATGCTTTAGAATATAAGATCCCACCAGTCCAGTGGTGCAGAGAGCTGAGGCACTGGACACCTTACCTTGTGCTACACCGGTGACCCGTGTTTGGGAATGGACTCGGGTCGCTCAGGGGGTCGGCCAGGGTGAGGAAGAATTGAGCATCTGCCAACAGCTCTCCTTCCTCGGGGATGGGGGGACTCAGCATCGCACTGCAGACTGACACCCAGCGGAGGCTGGAGACCAGCACAGGTGTGATGCTAGAAGGGGGTTGACATATGCACAGGGTGTAAGACTGCCTCTGTGGAGGTGGAGACAGTCGCCCCACCCATTGCACGTGTGTGGGTCCAGGGAGAAAACAGAAAAAGGGTTCAGAGCTGGTAGGCTCAATGATGGCGGGCTATGCCTGCCCCCCCAGCAATCTAGATGTTGGCTTCCAGGGGTGGGGGAGGCTGGCACCCCTCACCACCAGCACTGTCATGGGGGGCAACCTGTGGGGGATGGCTGGATGGGGTAGGCGTGGGAAAGCCTCGCCGGAGAGACGAGTTCCCTCCAAGGGAGGGGCCGGAGCCACACCGAAGTAGCAATCTTCTACCTATTTAAGGGATTAGATGTCCCAGGTTTTTTTCCCCAGTATGCTTCCTCCTGTTCTCCACCCCACTGATGATGGTTGCCATGACAATAACCATCCTCCAGTCAGGTTAGCGGGAAAGTGGCTGCTATCACAGCTGACCCCAGTCCCCACCATGGTTTGCCAACAGAGGCTGGGTCAGTCCACCTCCACCCACTCTGGAAATTGAGTGCCTGGCCTGCACAACATGCTCACCTCCCAGATTCTGGGGATCACACATAAACCTCCTTGCCTGCCCTGCCCCTCCACAGCAGCAGCATCATTGTTCCGGCCAAGCAAACTTTTAGTTTAATTCTGGGAGCACTTTATTGAAATAAACAGGACTTCAGAATGGAACAAGCTGACGAATTATTATCTCATTCACACCCATGTGTTTACTGGACCAGTTGACTGTTTCATGAAGAATCTTTTGTTTTCTCATAAAATAGATAACGGGAGTGCTCTCGACCGATCTGAGTGCTCCTCTACCCCTGTGCACAGACTCTGGTATCATGCAAAGAATGTCTCATGCATAGGTGCCCTGCAAATGGGCACATTCGGGGGGGGAGGTAAAATTGTTGAAAAAGCAAAGGTGGCTACTTAGAACGCTCACCCGGAGCCACTACGACGTATTCGAAGACAAAATGTGGAACAGGGCGAGAAGTAGTAGGTGAAAGAACCGTTAAGTTTGGTTCAGTTAAACAGCGCAACTTGAAAACAGATATATTAGTAGCAGCAGCACCCACACAGACGCCGATACGTCTCTGATGCTTGCTCAAGGTGCCTTGAGAAAGCGTTAGAGTGACGTGAAAACATTTGGCGTCTGGTAATGGTGTGCTGCTGCTACTAATATGTCTGTTTTTAAGGTTGTAATAAACTGACTTTTTAACTTGAGCCAAGCTTAATGGTTCTTTCACCAACTCGTAGCCCCACTCCACATTTTGTCGAGGTAAAATTTTAATGTATTTTTGATCAACTTCATACAATAATATTTTTATTAATACACCCTAGGAGATCTTGTTTTTGTAAGAGTGATCTCACTGACTACATCCTAGGAGATCCTACTATTGTAAGAGTGGTCTCGCTGACATTCAGGGGCATCATTTAGGGGTGGCCAGAGGTTGCAGTTGAGATCCCTATGATAACTCTTGCAACCCCTATGAACCCCTGAAACAAGGGTTTCCTAAGAGTCGGATCATATAATATTTAGCAGGTGGAAGAGTTTTACAGTCCCTATGATTCTGCGTAAATTAGATTTTGGAACCCTTATGATTCTTGTGAAATGATGCCACTGCTAATGTTCTTAGGGTATGTGGGTTCTGATACCTTAAGACTACATGTAACACCACTTTTTCAACTGTAAGAGTGGTCTCCTGGAACCATACAGTGTGGTTTTGCAGATTAACACCTCCTAAGACAATTTTTAGACAGTCTCTCATGTTCTCTTTTATAAAAAGGCATTTCATCCAAGTTTTTTTTTTATTGTAAATGGCCATGGTACATAATTATGTAAATCAGTGTTTTTGTTCCACATTGCTACACAAGTTGCTTGGTCAGCTATTTTGAGAATGACTCACCCTTGCTTTCATTGAAATGATCTGCTAGATGTCCGCCCACATCGGTTCCAGTATCCTTCCCTTAGGAGGCAGGATGGTCTAGCAGTTAGAACACAAGAGTGTGAACCAGAAGATCCGGGGTCAGATCCCACAAGAGCCGCTTAGTTTAACTTTGGGACCTTGAGCAGGTCACTTCTGCCTCCCTGTGCTTCAGGCATCCCATCTGTAATACTGAATAGAAGCTACACCCCATGGAAAATGTGATGTTGCATTTCTGTTTGGCCATCTTAGGTAAATTAAAGGGACAGTGTCACTCCACTTTCCATAGGCTTCAAATGGCACTAGTTTAAAGAGAAAACACTATGGTATAGTGGTACAGTGTTTTGTATGGAAATCCATACATTTACATATGCTGCTGTACCACAGCAGGGATGTCAGAATGTTGATATACCACAGTAGTGATGTCTGCAGTTGTACCACAGTAGTGCCGTCCAATTGCTGTTGTACCACAGTGGTGCTGTCAGAATTCTGATGTGCCACAGTAGTGATGTTAGAATGCTGCTGTACCATGATAGTGATGTCTGATTGCATTGGTACCATATTAATAATGTCTGATTGCTGTTGTACTACAATAGTGATGCCCCATTGCTGTTGTACCACAGTAGTGATGTTAGAATGCTGCTGTACCATGGTAGTGATGTCTGATTGCATTTGTACCACATTAATAATGTCTGATTGCTGTTGTACCACAGTAGTGATGCCCCCTTGCTGTTGTACCACAGTAGTGATGTCCAGTTACTCTTGTACTACAGTAGTGATGTCAAAATGCTGTTGCACCACAATAGAGATATAAGTTGTACCACAGTGGTGCTGTCAGAATGCTGTTTACCACAGCAGGTATGTCACTACTGTGGTACAACAGCATACAGTCTTGTGTTTATTAGGATTTCTCATGCTTACTGCATTGCAGATATAGTTATAGTATGTGGTTAGGGTTTATTATGTATGGAAATATGTGGCTACTCAAAAGTTGCTGAGCATGTTCTAAAAGTTTGTATATTCTATCATTAATGCACCTGTGTACCTGCTCATACTGACTCCCTCCTGGCACCCACTTTCATTTTCACTTTGCGGGACTTGTGCAGGCTGCAACCTATGTTCATGACTGCATTAGCAGTTCAATGATGCCTGCTCTCAGGGTGTGTGAGGGGATTCCTTTCAGAGCATGGTATCGCTTACCAGGCAGAGCTGCTCCTCAACTCCCTCTCTCTTTCTGTACTGGCGCTCACTCACTCTCTCTGTAGCGGATTTTACATTTTTTGATATGTTGGAAGTGCTTACTCAGCAGAGCCACTTCTTGGCTTACTTTCTGTCTCCTCCCCTCTCTCTCTCTCTCTCTCTCTCTCTCTCTCTCTCTCTGTATTGGCATCAATTCTCGCCCTAGTTCCATCTGCAGAACCATCAACTATAAAAAAATAAAATATGGGTGACCATAAACAACTCGCCTTGTGTCTCTGTCTTGAGGTATTGCTGTTATCTCAACCCTTTGATGGCAACACAGGCTTGTTGTGTGTGGTCACCCATACAGTATTTCTTATAATTCTTATTTATTTAAATAGTTTCACCAGGAAAAACATGCTGAGTTAAACAGCTAATTTTCATATATGTCCTGGGGTAAGGGGAAGAGGAGCGTGCAATAATTTACATCAGTAATGCTACAATTATGATAAGAGTCTGCAGATGAATATATCAGCAAGTCTAAAAACACCCCCTGTGAACTGTTTGTTAAAAGATGAACGCTAGAAATGTTGCTTGCTCATTTAGCTATTATTTAAATCACAATAAATGTTTTAAATTGTATCCTGTTGTTTGCTCTTTCTGTTTGTTTGACAACAGTTCAAGCCAGAGCTGAAAGAAGGTAAATGAATTAAACCAAGTACATACTATGCAACATAATGTATGGGTGACCATAGTCAACAAGTTTGATGTTTCGGGGTGAGATAACATCATAAGGACCTCTCAGGCTTTGCTGTCGAGATCTGTGATGTCATCTCACTCCTCGATGCAGACACAGCCATGTTGTATATGATTGCTCAAGCATTATTCTATGTGTAGGATTGCTCACCTGCTCTGGAATCTGCTGATGGTGGCTGGTGGTGTTCTAGTGGCTTCCTTTTTTTTAAATGTATTCTGTATCTCACACTCATTAACTGTGGCTGCCATCAGCTTTTCTGCAACCATTCAGCCCTGCACCCCAGGGGGTCCCTTACTTGCCTTGCAGACTTCTCTCCAGAGTAGGACCTTAGGGGGTTTGCATATTTCTACCTCCAGAACACACTAAACTTAGTGACAGGGACACCTTGTGCTGTACTGACAGGTGGCTCAGGGTCTGAATGTACTACTGCTTCACCCTTCTAAGCTGGAGTGTTTCCTCAATGCCTTCCACCCTGAGAGGCTGGCTGTAAACACAGGTGTTGCAAGTGTAGAATGCATGTACTCTGAGAAAAAAATGGTACCTATGGAATGCCGAGACCTCCTACTCCACCCCGCCCTTCAGCATCCAGGACTTATTTCCAAACCTGGGGAGCCAGCACGTTGACTGACGACTGTGCTGTTGCACAGACAACTCAGCCCAAGCTGCCTTCTTTTTCTTAATAAAATGAAAAGTTGACTCTACCATATTAGTGTTGTCACACAAAAAAAAACCTGTCTGTTTACAGTCCTTGCACTAATTCCTTTGTACCCTCCCTGAAAATCGGGACCATCTCTATGCAGCATAGCCATGATGCAGTGGGAGTTTGCCTACCCTGTCTGTGACACAGGCAGATCAATACCAGGCTGACACGGGTTCACTCTGATTTATCAAATCTAGGCACCAGCTGCTGCTTCAAACTGGATGCAGCACTGAACTAAACTGGAATCTCAGAAATGTGTGGTGCCATGGGGATTTCTGTGGGTGCATATGCTCAGGAAATGGGTCTCAAATCAAGCGCCGTCAGTGTATTTTTTTTTCTGTCCTCCAGATTTGGAGACAGAAATCTGAGGGGCTCGCATTTTGCCAAAAATTTGTCTTGTATGAGTTACAGATGGTGTCTTCTAGGACACATTTTTGTCTGATTTCCAAGATTGATAACACAATACGACTTCACTCTTTATAGCCACAAACCATAGTTATTGTCTTTTTCATAAAAGGAAAAAAAAATGCTAATTTCTCTTCAGGTTTAGAGTGGGGTCATATGAGTTCTCAGACATCACCAAGAGATTGTAATGACATATTTTTAAGGGTGCACTTCTTTACAGCAGAACTAGTAAATGCTTCATTGTTGACCCGATTTAAAGCAGTAGTTCTTGTTGCAACCTTTACTTGCTTCAACTCTACCTTGTCCTTCAGTTTCAGATTATTTTTTTAAATTTACTGTGCCTTTATATCCTACACTCTTGATCTCTTCCCCATCAGCCTCTCTTACTGTATCCCAGCCCCATCACTTACTGTCTCTGGGACTTACCTCTGACCTAATTGTGCCCCATGTCCACCCCCCCCCCCCGAAGCAGAGCCTTCCAGGTTCTCCAGGCCTGGAAGGAGTTTATCTCAGATGCTGGTCATCAGCCTAGTGAGCGGTGCAGGATCTGCGAGAAGAGACGTGGCACAGTCCTGCCCTGGCTGAGGGGTTTTTCCATTTTCTGTTCCCCTCCCCCAGGTGACTCATGGGTAGGGACTGAGTGGACATCTGCACGTGAGTGTACCAGTGTCCCTGTCAAGAGGTGCCCGCGCACCCATTGTAGCTCTGCTTTAACTGCCATCCATGGTCACCCAGGTGGCGGTACTGCAGCGGAGCTCACAGATCCAGCTTCAGAGGAGGAGGAGAATCCTCTGGGATGCTCAATCCTTCTCCCCCCCCCCCGCGATCCCTCAGTGACTCAGGTTTGCTTCTGAACCTAGGTCGCTGGCATCACAGGTGGTAGTGCTGCTGTACCGCCAACAGGTGACCTGTAGATGGTCATTTTTCCCTTTTCTAGCTAGTGTTCTTTTATTTCCCCACTCATATTGTGTATTCCCCATTCTAGTGTGGCCATTCTCTACTCAGCAGCCCACCAGCTCCATCCTTTCCTTCTCCGACTCTTACCTCTGACCTCCAGGGGGTCCATGATCCTCTAACAAGGAGTTTGGCAGCAACCTCCATCTAGTCTGTCTTAAATGTTTATATGTCCAGTAACAGCAGCTCTTATAAGAGTGCCTTCTCAAGTTCTTTGGGTGTGAGTACCGTGAAGTGAAGCTGTGTTCGCAGTCTTTTTACCCACGATAGACTAGCAGAGGTGCCAGCCTTCGTTTTCAACGGAGTCCTGCCTAATTCCATGTATGCAGCTGGTTAGACTGAAGCACTGAAAGGTTAAGTGACTTGCTCAAGGTCACGCTGAGAATAAGTGACTGTCATTGGATGTGGGTCTCCTGGTTTCCAGTCTTGTGCTCTAGGCACTAGACCATGCTGCCTCCTTTTTTTCCCATTTGGCAGTCATACATGCCCCCGCATTATTTTCTTGGACTACTGTATTTCAGTTCTGCAAGTCAGATTTTACAGGAGTTAAAGTCCTGGTTTGTGTGAGGAGCAGGGGAGTAAACAATGGGGAGGGCTTGATGATATGATGTCTGCCCCACCCCAGTTCCCAACCAGGACAGCAGTGACTACACTGCTCCTAGGCCAGCTCCTGTGACCTGTCCTCCCCAAACCCAGACACAAGTGTTACCTTAGGAGGCAAGCAGAAGGCAGTCTAGGGTGGAACATCCAAGAAAAGGGGTAGTGAAAAGACCCACAGGGCTCAGGGGGAGGATGTTCTCTGGTGGGAATGATGAAGGAGATAGAAAGTGGATAAGAATGGTGTCATTTCTTGTTTCCAGAGCACTGTAAGAAGGGTGTGTGTGTTTCCAGGTGTACCCCAGTAGTGACCATTTAAGGCTGCTCACTTGCCTGTTATCATATTTTATTTAATTTGCTCCCGCAGGCTGTTGCCTCTGTATGGTACAATTGTAGTGAGGCTGCAAGAGTACAATAGTTCTGTTGCAGAACAGCAAGAACTATGTCTTACTGCTTCTTAAAAGACTCAACTGATAGACCCCTGCAGCTATGGCAGGCAGTGAAACCGAGAAAAAAATCATAATATAGGAAATAATAGCATCCTAAGGGAAAAAAAATATATAGTATCAAAGATATCTTGGAAAGGCCAGACTCAGTAAATAACCAAGCTGGTATTTAAAATTAAATTGTTGGCACCTACGATATGAAAATGCTGTCTTTGTGTAATCCCTATAAAAGTGATCTGAAATCCTATGAAACAAGCACTGTTATTTGTAATTATAGGGTCTTTACAGAATCAGTGTGAATGCTTTGGCTAAATGCTCTTTCATCGAATTGTTATTTATAACAGGATACTGTATAATATGTTTGTTCCGATCATTGTCTTGTATTGTGTATTGTAACGTTTTGTAATTTTCTTACGGATGCAATTGTAAAATAGAGTTCCTCTCAACTTGCTTTCCAGTAAAGTGATGATATTGTGTGGGGCTGCTGTTTGTATTTCTGGAATTAACCAAGGCCAGCAGTTGGGGGTATTAAGCTGCTATGTGTTGCTGGCAAGGGTCAGTGCAAAGTTGTCCTTGGCATTGTAGCCCCCCCTTCCCCCAAGTAGTCACTGTCATTGTGGCCACAGATGTGAAGGAATTATTTGTGGGCAGGGGAGAGGATTGACTTTGGATATGGGAATGGTTAGGGATCTAAAAAGCACACATTGTCACATGAAGGAATTTTTAGAAGAAATCCATTACTTCTGCGGACTGTATAAAAACTTATCAAGGATGGCACCCACTGTGTGCATGAAATAAAATGTGAAAATGTGTATTTCGGGGGTCTCTACTTAGGACAATATAGGAGACACATAATTTTCAGTCGCAGTGTTAAATCTTATATTAGAACTCAAAAGCAAGGGTGCCAGCATGTTTAAGATGTTATTTTTATTTTTTTTTGTCTGCAGCATTTAGCCGTGCCCCTATCCCAATGGCTGTGGTAAGAAGAGAACTGTCTTGCGAGAGCTACCCTATAGAACTTCGTTGCCCTGGAACTGATGTCATTATGATTGAAAGTGCAAATTATGGAAGGACAGACGACAAAATCTGTGACGCGGACCCGGTTCAGATGGAGAATGTCCGCTGTTACCTGCCCGATGCATATAAGATCATGTCACAGAGGTAGGACACTTCACATTCCATGTTGTTGTTTTTTTCATCAATGTTAAACAAAAATGTATACTTAATCTCTTGCTGTCACCTACTTCTTTACCTAATTAATGTGACTGTACCACAGACGGCTGCCCAAGAGGATACCAGGTCTGGGTCACCTAGGCTCCATCCAGAATACCATTCCACAGTTGAACAGTCAGTTGGAATCCCCTCCCCCCTCCCATGGTGGGGCCCTGGGATGGTGCCAGGATATATACACTTTGGTTCAGTAGGGCTGGAGGAGGTGTCAGGTCCTGTAATGTTGGTGCCTAGGCTGACCTTCATGCTTTATGGTTTGCTGTCAGTGATTGTGTCCTGATGTGAAGGCTCCTTCCACATTCCCTGCATGCCATGCCACTGCTGCCCTTCTGAGATGTCCCACTCGAAGAAATGTTTGGTAACCAGCCGTATCGGAGCTATGTCAGCACACCTTTTGTGCTGGACTTAGTTTCTCAGCATTGTTTACTGTTCCAGCTCCACAGCCCATTGGATCACCCTGGTAGGTTATATTGCAGCTGTGGGTTGTTATAGTAGAAGTAATGTGTGCAGCAAGAGTGAATTGGACCCTTGGCTGGTGCTGCTCCCAGAACACCAGGTGTTGTCAGGGTACAGTGTGCCACCAACCTGGCATAGCCAGTGGTGCTGTTTTTTCCATTTTTTGTTTAGCTGGTGACAAATGATGTCTGTGACATTGGAGTGGATGACATAGGGTTGATGTGTTTGTGATGCTGTTGGTTGTCCAAACATTTCTTTTCCACACTGGCCACTGGGAAGGAGTGATGTGAGGTCAACCATGATGCTAGGGCTTCTTTTCCTTCATGGCAAACACTTTATCAGCATGGCAGGCATCGCACTTCCTCTCTACATTTAAATGTGGAACAGCCTAAGACCCTATCGACCAAGAAGGAGGATGGAACCATAACTCTGATGTGGGTCACCCATATGGTAGCACTATATGCTGTTGTTGGTGCCACTGGGCCAGGCATTCCATGCTGCTTTTGTCTTCAGTGCACAACTATACATTTATGCAAACACACAGTCCTCTACCATATGTGATGTGCTTTGTTTTGGTGAACTTTATACACAGTCACATATATAGTACAGATGCCTATGTACACTATTATGGATCTTCTGCTCTGTCTACCTACTTGCATTACACTGCAGGTCATCAGACGCCCGATATTAGGTTGCCAAAGTCACTGATGCGCTGAATGTCAGGTTCATGCCGAGTTAGTATATATAGTTAGGAGCAGTGGGGGGACAGAGCACCCCCCTGCAAAAAGAGGGGTCAGTGATGAAGATGTTTAGTGCCGTAGTGACTCAGCACCATAACGCTGGCGCCACTCGAGGGTGGAACCCTTGCGTTATCTGGTGGAATGAGGGAATGTCATGGTTTCACATAGCAGGAGATAAACTTGGATAATAATCCAAAAAAGATCTAGCTGAGACCGGTGGTCTCTTTTGCAAGAGTCTCTTGGCTAAGGTAGTGGCAACATATGTATTGGTGGCACGATTCCATACAACTCATACAAGACACATTTAAACACGCAGTCGCAGCACCAGTTAATGACTGCACTGCAATTATGTTCCTCTGTTATTGTAATGTTCAACATGGATTTCCTAATATTAAGCTGCAGCATGCTGTTCAAATGGAACTGTAGGCTGTTAATCATCATACAGATGTTTGTAATATTTATAGACATAGTTACTTCAAGTTCATTAATTCTGATTCCAAATACATGAAAGGAACACAGCTGTATGATTATGCTGGGGCTATATTTTCAGCTGTATATCCTCCAGCTGTTGCAAATGTAATTTCATCTTGGTTTCTGTGTTTTTCTAAAGAAAGAAAAAATTCAAGAAAGCTAAACAGTAGAGATTTAAACTGATTGCATGGTTTGGGGGTTGTTCATGTTTAGTGTAGGATAAAAATAAGCCTCTGCAAAGATGATTTTGCTTTCTTTGAGGTTTAGGTTAACATGGGAATGGAAGGGAAATGTTGAGAGTCCATGCAACTTGCATCCAAACATACAAAAGCAGAAAATAAAGGCCAGAGGTGTTTTTTTTTTTTTCTTCAATATTGTTCAGTCATGTCGGCCCAGTGGTGCTGAGGGCTGAGGTGCTGGACGCCTTACCTCACACCATGCCAGCGACCCGTGTTCGGGAAGAAGCACGGGCCACTTGGGGTCGGCAGGGAGGAGAAGGATCGAGCATCTTATGGACTGCTCTCCTTCTCCAGGCAGGGGGGATACAGGCTCTCGGTGCACTACTGGCTCCTAGCAGTGGCTGGAAGCTAGGGGCACTGAAGGCAACATCAGGGGAAGCTGAAGCAGATGTTTGGAGGAATGCATACGGGAGCGTGCGCTTTCGCTTCTTGGACGTCATTGCATGTCCTTGGCTTGAGGGAATCTAAAATTAAGTGGAAAATGGTCCTGGCATGCTTCATGATGGTTGGTCCCCGCAGGCACTGCCCCTGCGACTGGCAGCAAAACACCTCTGGCACTGAATCCTAGTGTGAGGCGAGTTGAGGGATCCCCACTGCCCCACCATGAGGGGTAAGCCGTGGGGTAGCTTGGGGTTGAGCTGTGAGCAGGGGACGAGGCTGGGAGACTGATGAGAGGGGCGGCAGCCAGGGAGGAGGAAAATAAATTAACTAAAAAAAAAAATAATAATAAAAAAAAAAAGATATGGTTCAGTCAGGAACATGTCAGCTATAACCTTTGCTGATAGACCAGCAGGCATTATTTATACTGAGGTTCCCATCATCATATACCATATTGTCCCTTCCTACCTACCAGGTCCAAAAGAGGCTGGCTACTAACCTCAACAATTACAGGAGTGGGATTTTCTAATGTCCTGAGGCAGCAACTGTGTCATGTTTTCTGATGCAGGCTGTCTCCTGATAAACACATCACAATGTTTGTACCCTATTTTTAAACATCCTGACGCATTTACAAAACATTCCCCATTTTATGGCAAAAAAAAAAATTGACACATGCATCTGGATTTAGAAGCATGCATCGTTTTCAGAGCACAAGTCATGGCTGGAAGTTAGACCACTTTTTAGGTGGTCCAGCAGGCTGGGTGGATTTCACACACCAACATCCAGAAAATGGATTCTTCTACTGAAGTCATGGGATGAGTGTGGGAACTTCAAAAAGTTTCCAAATCTCATATCTTAGCCTGCCTGATGGCTTTGACGGCCGAGGCACTGAATGCCTTACTTCTCATCACGCTGGTGACCCAAGTTAGGGAGCGAGCTCTGGCGGCTGGGTTCAGTTGGGATGGGAGCAGATGGAGCATCCAAAGGATTGCTCTCCTCTCCAAGGGATGCACCACTAGTGTACTGCCACCATGTGGAGGTGTGGTGGCAGGGCCATCAGTGCATCCCAGAGGGGGACATCTGGCAGCTGGTGCATAACGTGTATGTGTGCCTCCACAAGCATGCACGTCTGCCCCATTGCATGTCGTGGGGTGTGGGGGAAACCCTAAATGGAAAGAGCCTGGCTCCGGCCCCACCCAGAACTGCTAGCTGGATTGTGCTCTGGGGATGGGGAGGACTGACCTCTCTCCCACTTGGCCCCTGCTGCGGGGGTTGGGGGAGGGGGGTCTGCAAAAGTACAGGTAGGTCCCAGGAGAGGCAGTTGCTGGTGGGTGGGGGTTCGGGGGCAGATAGCCTGGCTAGAGACAAGTGCCACAAGAAAAAACCTTTATTTCTAGAATAGAGGAGTAGGAAAAGAAAAATTGATATAGATATATTTTTTCAGAAAAACATTATTTCTGAAAAAAATAACATGGTGACTAACAAATACTGCTTGCTTTAAGAGATCAGAAACCAAGCAGCAATGAAAAAAGCACATTGTCACTACCCCGTGTTAACTCTGAGGATCCTTGCTTTAACTAAAAGTGATTTTTTTTTGTTACACAAAACACTGACATTTGATATCAGCAGCAGGACTCAAATCACGTAACTTTCCCAAAATATTTGTTAGCTAAGCATTGACTTTCATTTTTTTCCAAAGCTCAGGTTAAACATAAAAACACATCAGGCGAGGGGAGGACAGAAACACTATAGATGCAGTTCCAAGATGCAAAGAATAGGACACTGAGGATGGGGCTGGTATGCAGGCCACCAGCTCAGGGAAATGAGCTGGATAGGGAATTAGCTGAACAAATAAGGAGGGTCTGCGGGAAGAGGAGCACAGTGGTGGTGGGGGACTTCAACCTACCAGGGCTGGAGTGGGGCACCCCATCCACCATGTGTGCAAGGGAGGGGGTCCTGTTAGAAGCATTTCAAGACAGCTTCTTGACACAGCTGGTCCAGGGGCTGACTCAGTTAGAAAGGACTCTGGACCTTCTATTGGATAACAGGGAAGCTGTAAGGAATCTGGAAGTGGAGGAACCACTGGCTGGGAGTGATCACTATTCGGTGTGGTTCACACTCAACATGAGGAGGGAAACCGGGCATGGGTACAAGAGTGATTGAGTTTGGGGGGCAGACTTTAAGAAGATGGGGAAATTTTGGGCAGGCACCTAACAGGTATGCTGCCACACATGGATGCAGACCAGAAATGGGACATCATAAAGGAAAGGCTGGCAGAGGCTACAGAGTCTTGCACTAGGAAGAAAATCAAGACGGAGAGGACAAAGAAACCAGGTTGGCTGACACAGGAGGTTATGGAAGGGGTGAGGGCCAAGAGGGCAGCATTTCAAAAGTACAGGAAATTGGGGAGGGGTGAAGATAAGGATATGTACATGGAGAAGTCCAGGAAGGTTACCAGACTGGTCAGGGTGGCCAAGGTAACCAGGGAGCTGAGACTGGCGCAGGGAATCAGAAGTGGAGAAAAAGACTTCCGCTACGTCGGAGAGAGAAGAAGGAGCAAGGATCAGCTGGTGAGGATTAAGAAGGATGGAGGGTGGGTGGAGAAAGGGGCAGAACAGGCAGAGGCACTGAATGAATACTTTTGCTCTGTATTGTTGCAGGAGAAGGGGGGCAGATAACCCAAGTGAGGGTGTGGGTGGGTCGGGGGAAGGAGACGACAGATGTATGGATTACAGAGATCAGGGTACTAGATAGATTGAGGGAATTAAGGGTGGAAAAAACACCTCGACCTGATGGCATTTACCCTAGGGTACTAAGGAAGTTGACAGAGATCCTGGCAGGGCCACTGACCAACCTGTTCAATACCTCCCTGGCCACAGGATGTGTACCACAGGACTGGAGAATGGCTCATGTGGTGTCCATCCACAAAAGTGGCTCAGAGAATGAACCAGAAAACTATAGGCCAGTGAGCCTCACATCAATCGTGGGAAAGCATGTGGAGACCATCTTAAAAGAGAGGCTAGTGAGCCTCTTGGAGGAAAATGGTCTCCAGGATGGTCAACAGCATGGGTTTGTAGCAGGCAGATCTTGCCAGACAGACCTTGTAGAGTACTACGACTAGGTGATGCAGGAACTGGACAAGGGCCATGCAGTGAATGTTCTTTATTTAGACTTCACCAAAGCCTTTGATTCAGTGCTGCATGGCAGGTTGGGGGGGGGGGGGCTGGAACATGTGGAGGTAGGACCAAAAATGGTGAAATGGATCACAAACTGACTAAAGGGAAGGCAGCAAAGTGTGGTGGTGGGGGACTTCTCGACACCGAGAGTGGTGACGAGCGGGTACCACAGGGATCGGTACTGGGACCCGTGCTGTTTGGGATTTTTATTGCTGATATCTCACATGGGATCTGGAGCAAGATCTGTCTGTTCACAGATGATACTAAGATGGGACTTGTGGTTAATGATGCAGAGGGGTGGAAGGGGTTGCAAGAGGACCTGACTAAGCTGCAGGAATGGGCGGAAACATGGCAGTTGGGGTTCAGTGCCAAGAAGTGCAAGGTTCTGCACTTTGGAGCCAGGAACCAGGGTAGGGATTATCACTTGAATGGGATACAGTTGGGGAGCTCTACAGAGGAGAAGGACCTAGGAGTGATCATTTACAGGGAACATGAACAGCTCTGCTCAGTGCAAGAAGGCGACAGCAAAAGCCAACAAAATGCTGGGGTGTATTGCAAGAGGGATCTCCTCCAGAAGGAGGGAAGTTATCCTGCCCCTGTATAGGTCATTGGTCAGACCTCCCCTGGAGTACTGCATGCAGTACTGGCATTCATTCCTGAAGAAGGACATCAGATTGTTGGAGGGAGTGCAGCGAAGAGCCACAAAGATGATCCAGGGATTGGAGACCAAGCCCTACGAGGACAGGCTGGGTGAGCTGAATATGTATTCACTGGAGTAGAGGAGAGATAGTGGGGATATGACTGAGACCTTTAAGTATCTAAAGGGGATAAACAAGACCAACACAGAAGGGATGTTCCAGATGAGAAAGGGGAAGGACAGGAGAGGGCATGGACTGAGATTGGAGGGGGGGAAGATTCAAGAGGGAGATGAGGAGACATTTTTTCTCTGAAAGAGTGGTGGACAAATGGAACACCTTACCAGAAGAGATAGTGTCCTGTAAGACGGTGGGCAGTTTCAACAGTGGTTGGGACAGGGTAAGGGATACTGGAAAGAGGGGCAGCTGCGAGATGAGGTGCTAGCTGCACACTCGAGCAGACTCGATAGACCGTGAGGCCTGTTTCTGCTGGCAGTTTCGTATGTTCATATCAGAAAAGCCACTCCATAGACTTGTATGGAGCATGCCCTGGGCTCTCCCTCTTCATACGTCAGAGAACATCAGAACTCAGGGATATGACTAGCAACCAGGAAGTGGAAGGGTTCAAGCAATGAACCCCTCAGGGACAATTTACAATACCTTCCCTTCCTTAGGGGCAATTTCTAAAAAAATGATCTTGCTTGCAGAGGAATTCCCATGAAGGTAAAGGAACTTCCTATTTGTTGTTAAGAGTATCAAGACAAGTTCTTTTTAACATATAAATGCATGTAGGCTCATGAAACGTGTTGAGTTACATAGCAAGGCTCTCTGTGCCCCAGTTTCTCATCACAACATTAAGATGGTATTTGGAAATTAGTACCAGATTATACTACTGTGTCTGTAGTTGGGGAACATGCTCTCATGAATTAGCAATGATGACCATAAAGCATAGACAAAATGGGCCTTAAAAGGTATAATATTTCCAAGCAGTGCACTCTCAGCACTGTGAAGTATGGTTGTGGGCTGTCATTTGTGAGGTGCTGAGAAGTTCTGTCAGTTGACACATTATGTGCATAATGATCAGCTACTGTTTTACACATGTGTTTTTTTCTCCTTGAGTGCATTTTAACCAGACAGTAATCTACTTATCTGAACAAGAATTTGTAACCCTTCCCTCCTGTTGTGTCTGCAACCATCTCAGATTATGAGACGAAATTATGAGCATTCCATTTCCTATGGGGAGTGAGCTAGAGTGTGTGTGTGTGTGTGTGTGTGTGTGTGTGTGTGTGTATGTGTGTGTATATCTGTGTGTGTGTGTGTGTGTGTGCCTGCATGCTGGCCATGTCATGGTCAGTGCCATGACCATGCTTGAATATTGTTGAAAAAAAAATGTGATGGTATGTACATAGAAACACAGAATGTGTCGGCAGAAAAGTCCCGGTAAACCCATCTAGTCTGCCCTATTTTCCCTGCCTAACACAACACCCTGGAACCTGTTTGGTCACAGGTGTCCCTCCCTCCTTCCTGACCTCTGTTTATTATACCCATGTTCCTATCCCACACGTTTGAAGCTCCCCATTGCCTTAACCACTACCACCTCTTCGGGCAGGCTTTTCCAGGCATCCGCCACCCTTTCCATGAAGTATTTCATCACATCCTTCTTAAACTTTCCCCTCTCAAGTTTCTTAGCAGGAACCCATGTCCTGGTGTTCCTCCTTCTGTGTAAGAGACTCCCCACTTGTATTTTGTTTAACCCCATGAGGTATTTAAAGGTCTCAGTCATGCCCCCCTCACTCTTTTCTCCTCCAGGGAGTACATGTTGAGCTCCCACAGTCTCTCCTCATATGGTTTCTCATGTAACCCTCACACCATTTTAGTAGCCCTGCTCCCAATCGCTTCTACCTTGTCGATGTCCTTGCAGAGGTGCAGCCTCCAGAACTGGACACAGTACTGCAGGTGGGATCTCACAAGTGAGCGATACAGAGGCAACACCACCTCCCTTCTCCTGCTAGAGATCCCTTCCCTATGCATCCCAGCACAAGCACAAGGCTCATAGAAACATAGAATCTGATGGCAGATAAGGACCGTTTGGCCCACATAGTCTGCCTGTTTTTCTACCTAATGGATAAGCTGCAGATCTTACTTGACCAACAGCCTACTTTCTCCTACGCCCCACTAGAATTGCTTTATGTCTGTCCCATGCACTCTTGAATTCCCCCACTGTTTTTGACTCCACAACCTCCTCAGGAAGGCCAGTCCATGCATCCACCACCCTCTCCATGAAAAAATACTTCCTTACTTTACCTCTGAGCCACCCCCCTCTATCTTCAAATTGTGCCCCCTTTTTCTTGCACATCTCTTTTTCTGAAAGATGCTCCCTCTTGGACTCTGTTGATTCTCTTGAGGTACTTGAAAGTTTCTATCATGTCCCCCCTCTCCCTCCTTTCCTCGAGGGTATACATATTAAGCTCCTCTAGTCTCTCTTCATATGTCTTCTGGTGCACACCCTGCACCATTTTAGTTGCCCTCCTCTGGACAACTTCCATCCTGTCTATGTCCTCTGGAGAGATAGGGTCTTCAGAACTGCACGCAGTACTCCAGATGGGGTCTCATCAACTGTCTGTACAGAGGAATAACAACTTCTTGTTGTCTACTGGTGATGCCTCTCCCTATGCATCTCAATATCCCCCAGCCCTCTTTACTGCTTTCTCACATTGCTTGCCCACCTTTAGGTTGCCTGATATGACTACCCTCTGGTCCCTTTCCATTTTTGTTGTTGTTAGTATCTCACCCCCATTGTGCACTCTTCCCCTGGGTTTTGTTTCCCAGGTGCATTACTTTGCACTTCTTTGCATTAAATCTAAGCTGCCATACATTTGACCATTCCTCCAACCTTGCCAAGTCCCTTCTCATCCTTTCCACCCCACCTTGTGTATCAACCCTGTTGCAGATCTTTGTGTCATCTGCAAAGAAACATACTTTTCCTTTCAGTCCCTCTGCAGTGTCACTGCCTACATCCACCAGGCCCGCGATCAAAACCTCTCAGTTGGTGCCACTTTTATTGACTTGACAAAGGCATTTGATACCGTCAACCACTCCCTTCTAACTAGCCAACTATTGTCCCTAGTACTATCCCCGGATGCCACCAACTGGTTCCAGAGCTATCTTAGTGACCGCTCCCAGCAGGTCAGAATTGGTGACACCATCTCGTCCTCCTGTCCAGTCAGGTCGGCTGTCCCCCAAGGGTCTATCCTTGGCCCTTTACTGTTTAGCATCTTTGTGAATGAGCTCCCTGCTTCATGCCCCGACAAAATACTCCTGTATGCTGACAATGCAGTCATTTTCACTAGCCATGCTGACTTCCACCTCCTCCAGCAAAAACTGTAGCATAGTTTTGCAGAAGTCGAATCCTGGTTCAGGTCGCACAAGTTCATCCTAAACTACTCAAAAACTGAATCAATGTTATTTCATGGCACCATAGCAAAAACAAAAGCCAACAACTGCTTATTAAGAATGGTGTGGGCACCCCGCTAGAGCAGGTAGACCACTTCAAATATCTGAGCGTGATGCTTGACTGCACACTCTCGTATACCACGCATATTCATAATGTCGCAAAAACTGTTAGCACATGCATTGGATTGCTATATAGAAACAGACACTGTCTTATAACTAAAGCCTTGAAGCTAGCTATTCAGAGCTTGGTTACTGCGCTTATTGACTATGGTCTAGTAGTGTATGGATCTGCAAACAACACTACCCTCCAGCGCATAGCTCTAGCCCTGAATAAAGCTTGTCAGCTCCTCACCTCAGCCGCACATCTCACACACACATGTGATTTATACGAACAGGCAACTGGGTACAACTATCTGGTAGAATAAAATACCAAACCTGCATTCTTGCAAAAATGGTGACATTGGAGCTCATGCTCCCTGGTGTTCGTTCTTTACTGTCCTCTCACTGCCCTCCCCCCGCCTAACCAGGAGCTCTCATAGCTCAGCTTTTTCTGTCCCTCACTGCCAGACCTCGCAAGGACAGCGCTCTTTCAATGTTAGTGCCCCCAACTGGTACAGCTCACTCCCTTTGGATATTGCCAACACCTCGAATCTCAACCTCTTCAAGTGCCAGCTTTGCCGACACTTAGAAACATAGACTTTGACGGCAGATAAGGACTGCTTGGCCCATCTAGTCTGCCCATTTCCCTACCTACAGGATAGGCCACAGATCCTAGTTAACCAACAGCCTATTTCTTCCTACCCCCCACAAGAATTGCCTTATGTCTGTCCCATGCATTCTTGAATTCTCCCACAGATTTAGACCCCACAACCTCCTCAGGAAGGCTGTTCCATGCATCCACTACCCTCTCTGTGAAATAATGCTTCCTCACATTGCCCCTGAACCTCCCCTTATATCTTTAAATTGTGTCCCCTTGTTCTTGCACATCTCTTTTTCTGAAAGATGCTACCCTCTTGGACTTTGTTGATTCCACTGAGGTACTTAAAAGTTTCTATCATGTCCCACCTTTCCCTTCTTTCCTCAAGGGTATACATATTATACATATACTTGGTTACCAGTGCTAGCTGTGACTGCTTCTCTTAAAATAATTCCTCCACCCCTTCCTTGGATCCCAGCCTTCTCTTCCAACACTTGCCCTACCTTAATCTACCTCTGTCCCTCTTTCACACTCTATGAACACTACTTTCTGCTATATTCACTACAAGTTTTTTTTTCCTTGTGTACAATTTGTGGTATTTCTGATGTACCCAATACATAATGTCTCAGCAGACTCACGACAAAGCCTCTGGCGGCTAATGTAATGTTTTCATTTCTGTAATATTTATAAGCTACCTAATGATCCTATTTTGTCATATATTGTATTGCCTACCTGTTGTTAACGTGCCTGTTTCCTGTGTTAACTTGTGTTGCATCCATGACGTGGAACCTTTGTAAAAGAGCCCTTGGCTCAAAGGTGTATCCAAAATTTCAAATAAATAAATAAATAAATAAATAAAAATAACCTGAGATACTGCACTGCATACTGGCAGGCTCCACTGTATTTGTATGTATATATACAGTATGTTCAAAGAATGTGTCAAAATGGCTGCCACAAATGTTGCACTTTGATTGTAGGAACCAGGTCACCCACCTTGCCTATTTGTATTCACAAATGCACAGTACTGCATTTTCTATGCCACCATTTGTAATACTAGGTCAGTTTAAAAGTGCTAAAACATATGACGGGCTGCAGCAATATAAGCACTCCTTCAGTGAGTGCTTGGGAGCACTTGACCTGTGGCCTCATGCCTGAGCACACACCTGAGGAATATCTGCATCGCCCAACAAACACAGACCTCGTCATATGTTTTTATTCATGTCTGTCTGTCTGTTTATACATACATACATACTTTACATACATACAAAAATGAACTGATATTATTTATGATGGTATAGAAAATGCAGCAGCATGTATTTGTGAGTATATATAGTTAGGGCAGATATCCTGAGTTGTTCAGTCAGAGATTGGTATTTGTGCTGGCTGTCTTACCCATTTTATAACTGGGGAAAAACATATGACTGGGTGGGCATTTTTTTGGAGCGATAGGCCTTCCTCTGGTGTTTGCTGAGGTACAGGACTAAAGGCCAAGTCTAAATACCCCTTAACAACATTTCTAGGGACATGGATATGTTGTTCATCCACACTGGCTGGCAGGTATCCTTGCCGCTTTAAATCTTGCTGGAAGGTCTTCAAGCTGGCTCCTCCCACCCACCCGGGTGGTAAAACTCTCGGCTCCGCCCCATGACGCTAGATCTTCCTTACCGCTTGGAAGCTCAGGTTCCCTCCTTAATGCTCTGCGTATAAGACTGGTTCCTAATTCTTCGGTTTTGCGAATTTAAAAGTTTTGCACTTCTAGACTTGGTCTTCTATCCCTCAGCGGCTGCGATGGACACGTCGACTCCGGTTTCGGAGATGCCCTTGCGGGCAGAAGATGTCTTGGACAGATCCGCACTCCACGTGTCTACTGTTTGGGCTGAGCACGACCCGCGAGCTTGTGACCTGTGCTCTTCCTTCTCCGCCTCGTCCTCGAAGCCGTGCTGCCCGTTTACAACTGGGCGTGAGAAAGCGTTATCCTCCGGTAAAGTCAAAGAGGCCGGTCGGCGGGTCTCCGTGGCGGCAGGCTCGGTGATCAGCTAGAGCAGATGATCGCCTCGAAGAGGAGGCGGCGCGGGCCGCCTCTTTCTTGGCCGCTGCATTTATCCCACTCTCCCTGGGTTCCTCTTATACAGCTTGTTTTAAGGAGATTTGTCTGTCCCTCTCCACTAAGGGAGAGGGACCAACGTCTGCTGGACCTTCTTCTCGGTCCAAAAAGGAAAACAAGGGTAAGTCCCTCCGTCGACGCTCTTGGGAGCGGGAAAGGTCCCTCTACCCGAGTTGTTGGCCATCGACTTCGGTCGATCGTTCGGATTCGGCCACTGGTCTCACGGTGTCCCCGTCAGGCCAGTTGACCGAGACTCCCATCGACGCAGTCGAGATTTTTCTCGACCCGTTGGACGGGTTGTCGCCAGGCGAAGCCGAGAATCCTCTCTCTCTCGGTTCCCCTGGTGGGAGTTGAGGATCCCATGGGCTTGCCAGTGCCTCCAGTTCCGGAGCCCTCGGGTGAACCCTCCGAGCCGAGGGAGAGCCGTCCCCTGTCCCTCCCGCCACCGCCCTTGAAAAGCCGAGGTTCTCGGTCTTGGACTTCTTGGTCCAGCCGATCCCGCCATCATAGGTGGTCTCGGTCTGCGCCATGATGTCAGCGGCGCCGCTGCTCGTCCCTTCCTCCTCCTCAGACGAGGGAGGCTTCGACGAAGTTACGCCGACGGTACAAGGACCTCATGTGGCAACAGCTCCTTCTGACTGGGAACAAGCCGGCGCCGTCCTCCCCAGCCATTAAGTGGCGTCACCAGAGCGGCGAAACAACCCTCGACTTACCCGAGGGCCTGTTCCCAGGCCGGTTGTTGGCTGAAACCAGCTGCTCCACCGATTCGGTGGAGCCTCCGCCTCCACAGCCGCTATATTTGGGCTCCGACCAAGAATTTCGGTCGGCTCAGGGACTGCCCTGTAGGCTGTCCTGTCACCCTCACTCCTGATCGACCTCGGCAGGTGGAGGGTGACTCAGGCCCGAGGCAGCTCTTTGCGGACTCTTCAGAGTCGGACGGCGATTCCTCCCTTTTCTCCAGGCGAGTAGACTTGGAGTCCTCTGGAGGTCAGTCGATGGACGATAGCCCTTCGTCCTATCTGGGATTGCTTCGGCTCATCTCAGAGTCCACCGGGATGAAGCTCGAACCTGTGTCTTAAGTGGGCCAGATATCCCCTCATGGAGATACTGGAGCGAGGGGATTCCCCTACGGAGGCTTTTCTGGTGGCCGAGACCATAGTGGGCTCGGCCTTGGGCTGGCAGTGCCCTGCTTCCTGTCCCTGCGCCCTCAGCCAGGATGGCCAGGAAGTGTCAGTCTCTGCCAGTTCCTTGTCGATTTTGGAACACCCCTCAGCCGAGGGCTGGTTACCGACAGCGTTTTCTGGCGGCGCCCGGGGCGCTAGGGACGTGACAAACCTCCTGACAAGGGTCAAGAAATGGGACTATGCGGGCGCAAAGTCTCGCTGTATCCTCCTCGCCTTCGTCCAGGCCAGTTCGCCGTCACTCATGGCACATTTCTCTCATGCCCTGTTGGGCTCCCTGTACGAGGTAGTTTCTCATCTTCCGGCGGACCTGCAGACCACGGTTAGGCAGGTGCGGGACCAGGGCAAGGCAGTGGCCAAACAGCAGCTTCAGACTGCTCTGGACATTGGAGACTCATATGCCAGGTCAGTAGCGGCCAGAGTGGCTATGCGCCATCGGGCATGGCTGAGAATATCCACCTTCACTTCGGAAACCCAGCACAAGTTGGCGGATGTCCCCTTCCCGGGGACCGACCTCTTCGGCCCTGGGGTGGAAGGTCACCTGCAGAGGATCGAGAAGTCCAATGCTACCTTGGACTTGGTCTCATCCGCACAGAAGGACAAAGGCCGCAGACCACAGCCTAAGCCCTTCGTCCCTCTCCCTGCTGCACGTCTCGGCCCAGCAACGTCAGGGCCAGCAGGCTCGAGCTTGCATCCCAAACCCAAGCCCTCGGCTTCCTCCTCCAGGAAGCAGGGAGGTAAGGCCCTGAGGTCCCTCGGCGGTCCTTCCTCCAAGCCTGCCCAGTGACGGGTTGAGGGTGTCGCCCCAACCCCGTCGCCTCACCCAGGTGCCCCCGTGGGGGCGGCCACTTACTTTCCGCCTGGTCCGTTATCACCACAGACCGTGGGTGTTGGAGGTGGTGGAAAGGGCCTGCCTCTAGAGTTCGAGCAGGCCCCACCCTTCAGAGCCGTCGCACCTCGGGGGGCCTTGGGGTCCGAAGCCTCGCTGTCGGCTCGCCGAGCCAACATCGCTCTCCTCCTCGAGAAGGAGGTGATCAGAGAGGTGCGGACCCTCCCTCAAACCCGGGGTTCGTGTCCAGGTACTTCCTGGTTCCGAAACGGAGGGGGGGCTGGCGCCCCATTCTCGACCTACCACAAGTTCCTAAGGTCTCAACCTTCAGGATGGTCACCTGGCTCAGATAATACCATCCTTGGAACACGGCGCGTGGTTCTGCTCTCTGGACCTGCAGGACGCGTTCTTTCACGTCCCTATCCGTCCGTCACATCAGAGGTTCCTTTGCTTTCGAGCGGAGGGATCCCTTTTCGAGTTCCAAGCCATGCCCTTCGGCTTATCTCCAGCTCCCAGGGTCTTCACCAAATGCATGGCAGTGGTGACAGCATTCCTGCGGTGCCGAGGGGTCCGATTTACCCTTACCTGGACGATTGGCTGATAGCAGCCCCCTCCAGACAGGAGGTGGAGCGGTCCAGAGATCTGGTCCTCCAGGTTTGCTCTCAGGTCGGCCTCCTCATCAACGAGGCCAAGTCAGAACTCGAGCCAAAGCAGGTGATTCTTTTCATCGGGGCAGAGCTTGACTCTCTTCGAGCCAGAACACGGCTTCCGGTGCACAGGGCCGAGGTTCTTTCCTCCTTGCCCAGTCATTTCTGGTTGGGCAATTGCACCCTGCCCGGACTTCCTGCGCCCTAGGTCTCATGGCGGCCTGTACCAGTGTCGTCCGTTGGGCCCACTGGAACATGTGCCCCTTCAGTGGGGCTGGCCAGCCAGTGGTCCCAATGCTGTGATCCATTGGACCAGCTAGTGACGGTGACCAGGATGTGGAACGCCTCCAGTGGTGGACCGCTCCAGTTCATCTGCAGGAGGGCATCCCATTTGTCCGCCTCAAGCCGATGGTCTCTATCGACCGATGCCTCTCTGATGGGTTGGGGTGCCCATCTGGGAACACCGAGCGCACGGCCCTGGTCCCCACGGAGTCCGATGCCACATCAACCTGTTGGAGCTCCGGAAGGTCCGCTAGCTCTCACCGCCTTTGCTCCATTTCTTTGGGGTCAAGTGGTCCGGGTCCAGACGGACAATACCACGACCATGTACTGTCTAAACCGCCAGGGCGGGACACGCTCCATGCTTCTATGCAAGGAAGCTCTCCGCATCTGGTTACTCGTGCGCAGCCTGGAGGCGGATCTCCTAGCCATTCATGTGGCAGGAGCCTCCAACACCCTGGCTGATGCCCTAAGCCGGATAGGGGCTGCGTCCCACGAGTGGTCATCCCTACCGGAGGTAGTACAAGATCTATTCTCCCATTGGGGCACACCTCAGGTGGACCTGTTTGCCTCCAAGGAGAATGCGAAGCTGAGGCTGTTCCATGCCCGCCCCCTTCAGCAGGGCTCGCTGCAAGGGGATGCCTTCTCGAGGCCGTGGACCCCGGGCCTCTTCTACGCCTTTCCCCCATTCCCCTTGATGCACAAGGTGCTTCTCAAAGCAAGGAGGGACAAGGCGCCGGTGATTCTGATAGCCCCAGACTGGCCCGCCAGTACTGGTACCCAGATCTCCTCAGCCTCAGCTCCAGGCTCCCGAGGCAGCTTCCAGCTCGCCCGGACCTGCTCTCAGTCAATCAGGGGAAGGTATTCCATCTGGACCTTCAGTCCCTGCACCTGACGGCCTGGTTCCTGAGCGGCTAGAGTTCCAGGCCTTGGGTCTTTCCGACGAGGTCCTCAACGTAGTTGAGGCATCCCGTAAGGAGTCGACCAGAAAATGCTACGCCTTCAAATGGAAAATATTTTCCATTTGGTGCCAGGGCAAGGGCCTGGACCCTTCCTCCTGTTCCTTGGCGAGCATATTGGACTACCTTTGGTCCCTTTCTCAGCAAGGGCTTAGGTCAACGACCCTTAAGGTGCACCTGGCAGCCATCTCTGCTTACGGGCGTGGCCGGGCAGTCGGTGGTGCAGGAGAAGGTGGTCTGGCGCTTTTTCAAGGCCTTGATCACATTTCCCCTCTGGTGCGAGAACCTCCACCTCCGTGGGATCTACTGCTGGTACTGGCAAAGCTCATGGGCAAGCCTTTCGAACCAGTGCACAGGTGTGAACTCTCTCACCTGTCGTGGAAGACCGCCTTCTTGGTGGCTATCATGTCAGCCAGAAGGATGGGAGAGCTCCAGGCGCTCTGCATCAAGTCTCCTTACCTGGTCTTCCACAGTGACAAGGTTGTCCTGTGCCCCCACCCGAAATTCCTTCCGAAGGTGGTGTCGGAGTTTCACCTTAACCAGGTGTTGACTCTGCCGGTGTTCTACCCCAATCACACCTCAGAGGCCGAATATAGGCTCCATACTCTGGACCCTAGAAGGGTGCTCACTTACTATAAGGAGCGCACGGATGAAATTTGGGGAGAGGTTCGCCAGCTGTTTGTCACCTACGCTGAAGCCGCACCTGGCAGACCTGCAGCCAAGCGGACGATAGGCAGGTGGGTCACCTCCTGCATAGATCTCTGCTATAAGTTGGCGGGCATGGAGCCTCCCAGAGGGATAAGAGCTCATTCTACCCGCCATACTGCTGCATCGGTGGCTGCTTCCAGGGACGTCCCTATCCAGGAAATCTGCAGGGCTGCTACCTGGAAGTCAGCACACACCTTCATCACCCATTACCACATCGACCTTGAGTCACGCCGGGATGCTGGTTTTGGGGCCTCGGTTCTCCAGTCTCTATTCCCTAAGTAGGGGGTGTGCACTTGCCTTCCTCCTCCCGGAGAACTGCTAGGAGTCTGCCAGACAGTGTGGATGAACAACATATCCATGTCCCTAGAAATACAGGTTACTCACCTGTAACAGGAGTTCTAGGAATGGTATATGTTGTTCATCTACACGACCACCCGACCTCTGCTCGACGCACAACCGAGCTTCCAGCGGCCAGATCTGGCGTCATGGGGCGGAGCTGAGAGTTTTACCACCCGGGTGGGTGGGAGGAGCCAGCTTGAGGACCTTCCGGCAAGATTTAAAGCGGCAAGGATACCTGCCAGACAGTGTGGATGAACAACATATACCATTCCTAGAACTCCTGTTACAGGTGAGTAACCTGTATTTTCAGGCCAGTGTCCTTTCCAGTCATCAGGGAGAAAAGGGTCTGGTTTACAATAAGAGGCTGTCATGTGGTGAAAAGAATGCTCACTGCAGATTTGAGATCTGACTACGTTGTCCAGTAACGTTCGAGATACCCATGTCCTTTGCCGGGCATTATTTATTTAGTGGTTATTTGACCTATGGTATGTCACATCAACCAGTATGGCTTGAGGATAAGAGGGCAGTCAATCCCCTACAGCTGAACTCTGGCCCATATTAAGTAAAAGGATGGGGGTAGGGGTTGACAGTGGTATGATCCATGGATGAGAACTCTAGTTATTGAAATTAACTTTCCTTGTAATTTAGGCAATAGCACAATAACATAATATTCTCCCAGCAGCTTTTACATGTTGGAAGCATGCTCAGTGAACTCAAGTAGGGTATATTACCATGATAATATTGAACACATGCTTTTTTTTGTTTAACAAATGTTCTCCTTTTAAAAATACAGCAAAGAGAATGCTGGCACAAATATTGTCAGGTTCATATAGCCCAGTATGAGGACTGCACTCAGCAAAATGAGTGAGTGGGAGGGTCTAATCTACTTGGAAGGCCAGAATTTGGTGGCAATCATAGAAACCTGTTGGGTTGAAAAAGAAATTGGTACTCCAGGTCTTGAAAAAGCGCCAGCAAGCATGAAACGTTGATGTGATTTGCAACAGGGGGGTGCTACCTTGTTCTTCAATAAATGATTTTTTAATTTTTAGCCATTGTGGTTATTTTTGCCTGGGATCCATGACCCCACCTTTTCACTGTGCACAAGTATTTTCTGTTGGTGCAGCTCCAGAAAACTCCCTCAAGCCGTGTTTTGCTTGTTCTTATTGTACTCCAGGATAGAGGGCAATGGGCTATTCCAGAGGGTTACACTTGAAAGAAAAGAATGTGGGGGGGGGGGCTCTATTCATAATGAATGGGGTCACATTGAAGAAAAAGGAGGGCATCGTGGGGTAAAATAGGCCCACAGAGTCTATGTGGGGTGAGTTAGGAGGAAAGAAGGTGCCAAAGAGTCACCTTGGGAGTGTGCCTGTAAAAGGGTGCTCAAACTGTTGAAAGCCCCTTTTATATCGAGGTCTGTTGCTTGTAAAATGTGCATGTTTGGGTGGGGGAGGGGCCAACACTATTGAGAAATCCCTTTTTTTTATGCAGTTGGGTTTTGAGGTTAAGGTAAGAAAAGTAACAAATATCGCAGCTGGTGGTATCATTATTAATTGGTATATTGATGATGTCACAATTGATTAATTGGTATGCATTACAGATTTAGTTATTATGTGTTTCAAGGAAATATTGTAAACATACAAGGAGGCATTTTCAAATGGCCGTGTCCATTTTTGGGCGTGTCTGCATGACATCTGCCCAGATAGTTAAACCACCTAAAAGGTGGTCTAACTTCTAGGCACGATTGCCGTAACTCGATTCTTGAAAATAACGCATGCACCAGAATTTTGACACAAGCATCATTTTTTTTTTTTCCTTTTTTTTGCCAGAAATCGTGTTCACTGTCAGAAATGCATTGGGATGTTTGAAAATACAGCTCAAGCTTTCAGATGTGTTTGCCAAGGCACAGCTTATATCCTAAATAAGGACGAGAGTGCTGCATCCATTAATTTGAAAATCACAGTCACACTTTCTGTGTGGGGAAAAAGTCTAACCATATATTTTATATGTAGATAGAACATGTTATGTCTACTTAAAATATGAAATTAGAACATGGGGAACATTGGAATGGGTAGCGAGTTTACAAAGAAGAGATTGGTTGTTTTAAACTAAAACAAGACAAATTATTAATACAGACATTAAAAATGTGGTGGTATATATAAAATACATAAAGGTTTGTAGAGTTAGTCATTTCTCCCCAACATACTTAGACTTTAATACCTGACTCATGGCTATGTTACCCATTAGTTGTGGGTCTTAACACGTGGGGGGGGGGGTAAAGAGAATAATGGCTGTGCAGGTGTGTGTTATAAGAATTTTTCACACACCTGAGGTGTGTGATAATCCATAAATCCCAGGGGCGAAGCTTGAAGGGTTTATGAGATTATCACACACCAAGGGTGTATGAGAAATCCTCATAAAACAAACTTTGTACAGGCATTGTTTTTTCTAACTGGTGCAAAGTTTCAACAAAGAGAAAAACTGTAAGCTACATTTATGCAATCAAGCATGTCTCTGAGCAATTGCTATACTCGCACAAATACAGTGTGCTTTCTTTCATGCTTCAGTGAAGTGAGAGCATGAGAAGGGAAATGCCATAATAAACCGATTTTGAGTTATGGAATTCAGCAGGTTATTACAGTGTCTAATCAGGAGTGAATATTTAGTTATTGTAGGGGGTCACCAGTTATTATAATGTGTCATTTAACTTTAAGCCATTATATACAGTATTCTATGTATTTATATTTAGCGGTATGGGGATCTGGTATGGTAGTGACATCTGAGAGTGCCAGCACATTTATCCTGGTGGGCACAATTTTTCTACCCACGTTTGTTCCCAGATTTCTCTTGGTCCTCCTTCCCTCCACACCTTGGTGTGACACCTTGCAATTGATGGCCTTGCATACAAAGTGTAACTCTGCAGAGGAAGCAAGCTTCTTGGCCCTCTTCAGATGTTGCTGTTATGCCAGAATGAGCACTGCCCTCCAGGCTGAGGTACACAGCCAATGGCAGCCTCTCCCTAGGCTTGGCCATCCTACTCCTGAGACTTGAGTCCTATTTTGAACCAGGATCACTGACTTGGTACTGCTAGGCTTATTTGGTTTTAAAATGCTAAAATATGGGCCAACCCACTGGTGCAGCAGTGGCACTACCGCTTGTAGTGCCGACGACCGGGGTTTGAAAGCGAATTCAGGGTGTCGTAAAGTCAGCCAAGGAAAGGAGCATCGAGCATCCATGGGACTGTTCGGGGGTGGTGGGACACAGAGCCCAGCATGTGCTTGACCCCTAGTGGAAGCTAGGGAGAAGGCAGTCTAAGGCCACCACAAGTGAGCGGAGGCACAGCAGGCAATGGACACATGTTGTGAGAAAGCATGCAACATGTGTTATGATGGCATTCCACATCTCTGCCACCTGGGGAGAATGCAAGAAACCTCCTGGCTGGCAGGATGACACCAGTCACCACACTCTGCTGTTCAGGCTCTGTCCAGCACAGTGGATGCTGTTCGATGGTGGAGGTTGGGGAATCCCGCTGGGGAGGGTGTAAGCCTTGGGTGAAGACACAGACTGGTAAGTCCTGGAGGTCTCTGGGGTGATGGGGCTGGGGT
Source organism: Neoceratodus forsteri (assembly GCA_016271365.2). Taxonomy (NCBI): domain Eukaryota; kingdom Metazoa; phylum Chordata; order Ceratodontiformes; family Ceratodontidae; genus Neoceratodus; species Neoceratodus forsteri. Next base: position 1,228,944,241 of record CM057453.1, on the reverse strand, counting down.
GACCAGCAGAAGGGGGCCAGTCATCAACAAGCAGAAAAAGATTAACAAAAAAAAAATTGAGACAGTGCCTTGCATCGCCCTGCATTCAACCCAAGTTCAGGAGTCAGCTTGGGACGCCACGTCAGAAGATTAACCAGATTGCAGCAGCTGCTGCTTCACAATGCATGGCAGTTGGGCAATGGTGTTCTGCAGCCAGTGCCTCAGCAACCGCTGCAGTGGGCCAGAAGATCTTGCAAAAGCCTCTTCCGTAGAGGGGAAGTGGTGGGGAACATCAGGTGGCACTGGACCCATGGGAGTATGGGGTGACAGGCCAGAACAGGATATATCCCTGGGACCAGGGTATATTCCTGAGGAATGTGCATGGCCAGGGAGGAAAAAAGCTCTATGGGGGAAAAATAGCAAGTCAAAACCAAGTGAATCTTAGAAGAAATGGGACCAAGATAAAGGTTCCGTTCCTGACACTGGCTTCAAAGTACCAGGATCCTAATGAAAATGAGGACAATGTATCAATGCAAGTAACTAATGAGAGCAAAGTAACAAAATAGAAACCTTGTTTTTTTTTTTTTTTCTGTTACTAATTGACACAAAAAGATCAATACTAAGAATAAAAAGGGTTGCCAGCTACTCTCACTTATTTATTTATTAATTTATTTATTGATAGACTTGTATTACAGAGGGAATTAATTTATTGATTCTGGTTTCATGCCATGTGAATGAGCTAGGATAATGTGATGTATTAGATAGCCACACAGGGCTTGGGGGAAACATTGGTTTGGTATGTAATTAATTAATGATGAAATAAACTTGGGGAATGTATTTAAGCCCTAGCTATACTAATACAGTTTTAGCGCTTGATAAAGCTCCCCATAACTGAGCTAAATGCCATCGGGCTTATCTAGCGTGGGTGGCACTTTTTAATATGTAAGTGTGTGCTTTGATTGTGGAATTCAGTAAATGTTTGCGTCATAGTTGCACGTATGTGCCTGGATTTTATATTAATTCATTAACTTGGGAGAGTTGCCAGTTTGTTTCTGTTGGAGAGTTTAATTGTTTAACCTGCCACAACTGCAGCTGGAGGGTGACCTCTTCTTGTTTTTTTTTTGAAAGAAAAAAATAACAGTTAAAATGTATACTGGGCCCAGTTTCCATAGGCAAATTGGGGATTCTCAAGTCCCATGTGAAATACGTATTCAGTGCATGATCAAAATGTTCCACCCGGGCCCTGTACAGACTCAACAGCATGAGCACGGCCCTGTGAAAACAAGAAGGGGCAGGTGTTTGTTTTTTTTTGGGGGGGGGGAGCACTCACGTACTTTATTTCTACGTAAACTTTTTTTTTTTTAATTATGTATTTATGCTCCTACTTGCCTCCCTTCTCCACTCTCTCCAGCATCCTACTACCCGCAGGCCCCACTCCCCATCGAGATCTGCCCCTAGAACACCCGACGCCACACACCATCTTACCCCCTGTATACCCCCTAGGTAGGGGTGAGGAGGAACGCCCCTTTTACCTCCTCAAACAGCACACTGAAGCTTGTGGGGTCGGTGCAGTGGAGTCTGTTCGATGAGCCCGGAGACCTGCCAGCGAGGTGCCATCGCCTAGGAGAAGCCGAGGTGGTTTTTCTGGTTTCTTTCCTCCTTCCCCCCCAACACCAGCGTGCAATGAGGGACTATGAGCTAGGAGGCACGCTGAGACGTACCTCTTTGCTCCGCCCCTCTGCTGACATCCACCCAATCTACTTGCTGCTGCTCCACCTACCGCGCTATCCACCCGGGCTCCCCTAGGTGGTAGCATTGTAGTAGGAGCCTGCAGTGACCCCCGGAGGAGGAGGCTGCTATCGGGCACTCTATCCTTCTGCGCCCGGCGACCCCAGCAGCAAGCTCGCTCCCAAACCTGGGTTGCCGGTGTGATGCGAGGTGTGGCGTCTAGCGCCTCAACCCTCAGCGCCACTGGGCCTGCCTACGTAAACTTTTTAGTCTATTTTTTTTTTTATATTCACATTTCTCCACTCTGGCTGCCACTGTAATGCAGCTCTAATTTTGTCCTCAACTCCTGCCATACTGTACCTCCTGTGCTTTTTTTTTGGGTGTTTATGTGCATGTTGGGGAGGTAGAGAATGGACATTTGACAGTATCTTAATCGAGGGCGCTATTCCCCAAAACAATTGTCGAGGACAACATGCAAGGAGTTGCATGATGATTGAATTTCCACATTTGAAAATAATTTTCAGTCACCATGCACACCCAAACTGGCATACTTTACAGCCTCTGTTAATAATCCTTGCCATGGAGTCCATCTTTAAAGGGAAATATCCACGTCCCATTGGGCCCCACCTCTGCGTGAAGCATGGCCCAATTAGCAGTTGCATAGTGGTAATACATTTTTAACTTACTGTTATTTTATTTGAAATAGTATCTGGTTCATCCTGTGCCCTTCCCACCAGCATTTTAGAAGCAAAAGCCCTCCCCAGCGAGCTCACAAGCACCCGTGGCTGTCCCTGTGATGACGTGTCATGCAGGGAGAAGTCAGGGCACCTCTACATGCTTAATGTAGTGCCATACTTTCAAACAGCTCCTGTTTGGAGCCTGTGTACCCCCATGAAATACTGATAACAGGTACAGACTGCCAGTGTGCCTGTCAGTCTGTACCTGGTTTTGGTATAGCACGGACACCTGTAGTCTCCAAACTGGAGTTATTTGAAGCTACTGCTGTGCAGATTATATGTATTGTGGTAGCTTCAAATAGCTCCAGTTTGGAGTCTGCGTGTGTCCGTGCTATACCGAGACCACGTACAGACTGACGGGCACCCTGGCATTCTGTACCTGGTATCAGTGTTTCACAGAGTATGTAGGCTCCAAATCAGAGTTGTTTGAAAGTACAGCACTATATTGAGCATATGGGCTTGCCTGCTGCTTCCCCCATGACACATCATCACAGGAACAGCTGCGGGTGCTCAGGGGCAGTGCTCATGGGCACGTCGGGGAGGGCTCTTGCTTCTAAAATGCTGGCAGGGAGGGCACAGGATCAACCAGATGCTATTTCAAATAAAATAATGGTAAGTTAAAAATGTATTACTACTTATGCAACTGCTAATTGGGTCGTGTTTCACACAGAGGTAGGGCCTGATAGGACATGGACGTTTCCTTTTAAATGCACAAATTCTGTTTCTTTGTTCATGGTTTCATTTTATTCATCCTTTTTTTTTTTGTATTTAAATGTTTATTTGAAAAAATTGGAATGCAAACAAAAACAGGTAAAATACATATACTATACATGGAGGTACGGATGATTAGTGACCCATCATTTTCTTCATTCCTGACCGTCTTTGTTGCTGCTGGTTGGTAGTTCATGGGTCATGGGCATGTTTTACCTGAAGCATTTTGGAAATATTACTGTACCTCTCTCGTGACCTCTTAATCCATGAGAAAGGGCTAGGGTTTTGACATTTGACCTAGTTTGCTGTACTCGGCGTTAAGGAAAACTGCATCATAAACATTTTATGCATGCTAGCTTAATAATAACAGCTCCAAAATGTAAGCTCCGAGTTACCCTTTGATGCAAGAATTAACATGTTATGAAGAGACGAGTTCCCCGCTGCAGGACATATGCTATAGAACATCATTCATGACCTGTAATACATAAAGAAATTAGTTATAGCCCAGAGCTATAATTAGGCCCAGTAGTCTGTCAGGTTGACTTATGAACGATACGGTGCGATTAGGCACGGTGTACATTCTGATGTTTGTGCTTGATATCCCTGACTTAAGTGGGCTTGGCAGTTGCTGTAGAATCTGCCCGGCAATTCAGCTGCCTGTCTCTCTGTTGTGTGTGGCTTTCCTACAGATCCAGTTGACCCTGCAGGCCTTCCTTGTGTGAAACATGAAAAAGTATGCCACGGTTCCGAGTTTTGGTTCCGCACATCAGCATTCAGAGGCAGCCAGAATATGCCAAATTATAGGGCAGAGGACCCTTTCAAATGTTAACCCTTGTCTCCGTGAAAGTGTGATCACCTTTGCACAGTTGCATAGCCTCATTAAGTGGCAACACATAGCTGTAAGGGGTGAGGCTGGAGTTTAACAGATTAGAGTACTTGTAAACTACTGTGCATTGGAAACTCAAGCCAGTTAGCCGATCATTTTTATAAGCACTGTGAGCTGGGAGGTGTGTACGCCCACAGTCTTCCAGCAACCCTCCCGCCCCACCACACCAGTTGATATAAACAGTGGCCAGAGGGGCATCAGTCTTTTTTACTATCATACAGGATGCCAAGGTTTCTGTGCATCTTGGGGTTTCAGTATGTAAAGTTAAAATTCTAAGACACTACAGTATAACATTTGGCTGAATGTCTTCTGAATTTACAGTCAAATGGCAAATTTCTAAGCCATAGTTTTATAAAACATAATTGAAGACTGATCTGCAACCTGTGGAACTATAGTAGGAATATATAGATATTTTTTTTTGATTTACACTTTATTCACAGTAAGTAGTCAGCAGCAGTACATACATATAGATGTATACAGATATCATCAGGCCCTTGACTGACCAGTTTCCCACCAACACATGACTGTGTACACTGGACACTTACTACTCCAGATCACATCAGTACTCCCAGGTTGCTCCATGATGAATGTCCCATGAAGGAGCCCCAGTGATCGATCCATGTGCTGTTGACTGCTGAGGAGCAGCCATAATCCAGGAGGTTGGGGTGCCTGGACTTTTGATGATATCAGGATGGGTGGTCTCATAGTCCGCATCATTTTTGCTGCTTTTTCCTCAAGAAAGCTCCCCACTTACCTCCCCTTGCTTCAGTCATTCTCCTCCCGTGGAGGTCATCCTTTGGTAGTGAAAGACTAATGTTGCGTATTCACCTATCATGTCAGTGCCACCCCAATCTCTGCTAAAGAAGGCACTCAGGAAGCAGGAAGTCCAGCCCTTTTACCCCAGGATGCAAGAGTAATTCCTCTACATTGTACCAGAGACTCCCATGGACCTTCGGTAGCAAAGTTGAAAGTGAAACACTGGCTGCGCACCACCAGGTGGGCTTTACTTTAGCAATGTAACTTGTTGAACAATGTTATTAGTAGTTTGATATAGAAATACCTGGCAAAACATTGTTTGGCTAAATGCAGCTAAGACGCTGGGGTCTTCCAGCTTAACTTGGCAGGTGGTTGGGATGCCTTGTGAATGGGATTCAGTTAGCCTTCTGGGGACAGTAGCTGCCACATACCTTTAGTTGGCAATAAACAGATAAATGTAGGCTCTTAAAGGAGTAGTTGGTGCAGTCTTCTTGACATTATGTCAGTTGGGAAGGCTGACTCAGAAATGGTGGTGGTGATGGTGGGTTCAAACCAACAGGACTTTCACGGGACTTATGATTGAGATGGCCTTGGCTGGGAGCTGATGTTAAGGTGCCACATTTAGTGAGATGTTGTATCCAAGGCCAACATGAGTGCATCTATGGAAATAAAGTCAGGAGTTCCTAAAGTAGGTGTTGAAATTCAGAGGTTTAGGGGGGAAATCTCCAAGTGTAAAAGGGATTTCTAAAAATAAGTGCCAGATGGGGATTGGAGCCTTTCAGTTGCAGTTTCGGCAGGTGTCAGAGCCTTCCATGACTCCCTACAAGGGGCTTTTTTTCATGCAGCTAGTCAAGGAATGCACTAGGGCAGGGCAGTGCCAGACCTGGTGCTCACAAACCAGGAAGGTATTGCTGACATAACAGTGGCAGCCCCCTCAGGTACCAGTGAGCCCCGTAGAGTGTGGCTTAACATTAACATGGGAACAGAGGTGAATCACATGAGGATGAGGGTACTGGACTTCAGGAGGGTGTATTTAAAAAAAATGGCAAAATGCTTCAGTAACTGCTTCATGGGAGGGATTCCCAGGGAGGGGTAGAGGGAATAATAAGGGAGGGCATAATTAAGGCAGCCAACCCTTGCATCAAGGAAGTGAGTAAAACCAGAATGAAAATGAGACCGTTATGGTTCTCCAGGGAAGTGGCCAAGGTGGTGAAGGAAAAGAGGGTGGCATACAAGAGGTACTGTATAAGGAAATGCAGAGTGAGAAAGACAAGGGAAGCATACCAAGTAAAAGAGAAGAAAGCAGGAAAGGCAATGAGGGGAGCAAAGGTGAAGACAGGGGAAGGGATAGCCAAGGACTTCGCTAAACAGCCAGTGGCATAACTAAAGGGGATAAGACTTTCTTCAGGTACATAAGGGAGAAAAGGAAAGCAAGAGGGGGGGATAGTGAGGTTAAAGAGAGCTGCACGGGGAGACTGAGCAGAAGAGGATCAAGAAAAAGCAGACATCCTGAATAGGTACTTCTTGTCAGTCTTCACAGTGGAGAAAGGGGGAACGGAGCACTGCGGGCAGCAGGAACAAAGTGGGGGAAGTGGACACAAGTCCATTTTCAGAAGAAAGAGTCCTGAAGGGACTTGCAGCTCTGAAAGTGGACAAGGGTATGTGACGAGACAGAATACACCCAATGGTACTAAAGGAACACAGGGAGGTGCTAGCTGCCCCACTGAGAGCTTTTTTCAATAGCTCACTGGAAACAGGAAGGGTTCCAGAGGGCTGGAGGAGAGCAGCAGACATGGTCCCTCTCCATAAGAGTGGCAGCAGAGTAGAGGTTAGCAACTATAGGCTGGTCAGTCTTACCTGAGCGGTTGGAAAATTAATGGAAACCCCATTAAATGGAAGGCTGGTAGAGTATCTTGAATCCAGAGGGCTACAGCACAAAGGCAGCATGGATTCATGGGTGGGGGGAGGTAATTCCAGACCACTTTGATTGTTTGATTGATTTCTTCAATTGGGTGACAAGGGAAATAGATAAGAGGAGGGCAGTGGACGTGGGCTATCTGGACATTAGCAAGACCATCGACACTGTGCTGTACAGGAGACTGATAAAGAAATTGAGCAACCTAAGGGTGGAATCCAGAGTGGTCAGTTGGGTAAGGAACTGATTAATTGATAGGTGACAGAGTGTGGTGGTTAATGGCACTCACTCTAATGAGGGGAGAATGATCAGCGGGGTGTTGCAGGACTCAGTACTGAGACTGGTCCTCTTCCATGTCTTCATAAGTGACATTGCAAAAGAACTCAGAGGAAAGGTATGCCTTTTGCAGGTGACACCAGCATTTGTAAAAGGGTGGACACTCAGGGGTGGGGGAGAGTGAAGAGAATGCATTGGGACCTTGGGAAACTCAAAGAGTGGTCAAGAGCATGACAGTTGGGGGTTCAATACCAAAAAGTGCAAAATCATGCAACTAGGGCATAGGAACTCAGGAGCCGAGTGTAGGTTGGGGATACTGACAGTCGCTAAGCAAGAAAGGGACCTTGGGCCATATCTGATGACTTCAAAGTGGCAGCGCAGTGTGACAAAACGGTAGGTAGGGCCAGTGGTATTCTGAGATGCATAAGGGGACTTATCTCCAGCAGGAGGGAGGTGGAGTCAACACTATATCGCTCACCGGTTGGACCCCACCCAAAGTTTTGTGTCCAGTTCTAGAGGCAGCACCTGAGAAAGGACATAGGGTGTAAGCAGTTCAGCGGAGGGCAGCCAAGTCATGCAGGGGTTGCATCAAAAGGCCTAGGAAGACAGACTGAAGGATCTCATCATGTACACCCCTGGGAGAGAGAAGAGCAAGAAGAGACATGATAGAGACCTACAAGTACCTCACAGGGGTGAACAGGGTGTAGGAGTGGAGTCTCAATTGAGAAAGAGCACCGGGACCAGCAGACATCGATGAAGCTGGACAGGGGGCAACTTAGGAGGAATGTCAGGAAGTACTGCTTCATTGAAAGAGTAGTGGATGCCTGGAACAGATTGCCAGCAGTAGTGGTGGAAACAGTGGAGGGCTTCCAGCATGTGCTGGATAGATACAGGGGAATATTAGTAAGTGTGTTTGTATGTGTTTGGGGGGGTCATCTGAGATCAGTTAGTGTCTGCAGAGAGAGATAAGGTAGGGACCTTCTGGGCCGACTGGGTGGGCCAAGTGGTCCTTTTCTGCCAGCAAGTTCTATGTTTTAAATGCATGTTGAGAGACTTGGTTCAAATGGTGCCCGTGAGAAACAGCTGAGACAGTGCTAAATGATAGTGGGGTGGAGTCACGGAAGACTCAGATGAACTAAATTAGTAAATTTCTGTACAGTGGGGAGATAGTTAAGCACTGGGAACTTGTTAAACACATTACAAAATGAAAGAAAAAAGACATTTTCCTCTTAACGTTTTTTTGTGGCTATGATATAGTCAAAAATGTTTTAATATTGCAAGGTTAAATAGGATCTAATTCTGCTCACTGTAACTTTACTTTAACAGCTCTATCTTTAATTAGGTTCAGTGTCATTGCATGCAATGTGTTTTCAAACCTAGCTTGTCTGGCTGTTCCTACCACTAATCCTCGTTCTCTGTATTTATAACATCCTACTAAGTTGACTGTGTGGCATAATTATTCCCTCTTAATCACGATAAACTAGGTTTACTGCACTGAACTACCTTGGGATACCTCATGGTGTTGCAAATAATGGCATCTTTTTTGTGAAAGCATTTTGTTGCTAATCTGGTTACAAATGTTATTTACTAGCTCGCATTAGAAGAATAATCCTAAACAAGAAGTGCACTTCAGCTTGAATTCTGTCAGTCATTCTGTTATATTTTATTCCTCAGAAAGCCAAACATGCATTCCTATGAATTTAAATATGAATACAAAGGATGGCACTGAAAGAGACAAAAATTAATACCTTATATTAATCAACTGTATCAGTGCAAGTTTGTATTTCATAATTATCTTCAATTCACATGTGCAAGTCGTTTCATAAACAAACAGTGCCTTGCAGAATCCAATATTATATGAAATAGCTGTAGTCATTGTCTTACTGGAAGTGCTGTCAGTACACTTATGAACTTTTCCACTGTTAGGGCCCAGTCCTCAAAAGGTTCTTGGCTTCTCCATGCATGCAGAGGACCAGGAAAAACTGCGGAGGGCTTGCTGCATGCAGGATGTGCCCCATCAGGGCATTCTGCAGGATCCACAGTGTTGACACTTGCCTACTCCTTACCCAATCCTTAACACATGTACCTGGCTATATGGGATGGTGTGATGGGTGTGTCTGTGGGCACGGACACCTATGTGCCTGATCCTTGATGAAAACTCTGCAGTGCATAAGGCTGGCAGAGGGGGTGGCTACTGTGCCTACCTGGGGCAGCAGTAGCGGCAGTGCGCTCCCTCTCTCTGGCCACATACACCATTTTAGACCCGATCAACACTTTCTCTTCCAGTTCCCAGCCCTAGGAGCCTCCATAGAAATCTGGGGCTTCACCGGCACCAGCCAGTGTTAATTTCAAAATGTTATATTTCATGGTGTGATATGGTAATCCTGGGTGACAGCCATATCCCAATATGCCCTGCCCCCTGCACAGGCAGGGGATCCCTTAAGAACTGACTTGGGAGTCCACTTGGATGCCCATGGTCCGGGCCTTTGTGTCCGCCCCACCTCACCTGCCTCACAGCATGTTTCCGCACTAGTAGAACACGAGGTTTGAGGATGGTGTCCAGTGTGGATGGCCACTGGGGATTACAGTGCTGTGGCCAGGACATGCTTGATCCTGGCACATCCTGGCCACTTTTGGGATCATTCCCATAGTCTTCCTCCTTCCAGGGAAACCAGACTAGTCTATTGAAATGTTCTATACATCTTAACCTCTTCAGTTCCACAATTGTAGCTGCTCAGTTGCTGGAGTATAGTTTGATACTGTGGCAACCACGGTACTCAGGTGGGGCCTTACCAGTGCCCTGAGTGAACAGCATCAGCTCACTTTCATGGCCTGTGATGCCTGCATAATACAGGCCAGAATTCAGCTTTGCCTAACCTGCTGAACACTGCTTTAGAAAATGGGTAGGGCATTTCCTGCATCCTGATTGCCTAGGAAGATTCCGAAGCCATGTGACTTAGGAACAGAAACCCATGATGTTACACTTTTTGCAGCAACAAGGACACAGCGTGTTCAGGTATCAAACTTAAAAAAAAAAATTCTGACAGCTATGTTGGTATGGTAAGCCTACTTACTCCCTCCTGTTTGTCATTATTTAAAAATAATAACAACAACTTCAAAACCCCACTCCCCAACCTTACACGTAACCAGTAATAAAAAGAAACATTGAACATTTTTGCTTTACCTTGGCCAAGTCAGCTGTTAATCACTCGTGCTAAATTTCTGTCACTGTGGTGACAAGGCTGAAGACTTCAGGACTGTAAGTTTGGAAATTTTTTCTTATTGGATATCCACAGAGAGCAAGGATGGGCGGACCCAATGATAAAGCTGTCTCTCTGCTCTTAGGGGTCCCAGTCTCAGCGAAGCATCTGCTAGACAGACTGGCCCCTCTCAGTTTTTCATGATACAGCTCTCTCTGCTCCTAGGGGGTCCCAGTCTCAGCCATACATGCTGGACAGACTAGCCCCTCTCAGCTTTTCTCTCATGCCATCCCAGTCTCAGCCAAGCATGCTGAACAGACTGGCCTCTCAGTTTTTTCTCCCACGCTAAGGGACTTAGCGGTGCTGCCCCCCCCCCCGATGTACAAGTCAGATCAGATGATCAGATGGGGGAATTCATTGTAAAAGGGGGCTTACAGGCAGTAGAAGAGCTGCTACACTGGAGCTGCCACCCGGCCTAAGCAAGAGCAACTGCCGACGACCACTTCACTCTACAGCCAGGTCGTCGACGGTGCTCCTCATCGAACACCTTTCCAATTGGTTCGTCGATGAGGGTGAGCTTGCTGCAATGGAGTGCTGGCCATGATTGAACCAGGACACAGAAGCACTTCCACGGAGCATTTTTCCATTGACAAGCACTTCAGGGGATAAGCTCATTGATGGAGGCCATGTACAGCACAGTTAGTCTTACGGCAGTGCACCCAGGCAGTCAACAAGACCCTTGGGCTCCTAGCTCGGTGTGTTGATGGATGCCTTATTGAACTGGTGGTGCTACTAGCAGGCCGCTCAGTTGCACAGTTCATTGACGAGCACCTAGGGTGTCTCAGTGCTCATCAATGGAGGCCACTACTGCTAACCAGGGTAGAAGCACTTTCATGGGGCATTTTTCCATCGACAAGTACTTCAGAGGGATCAGCTCATCGATGGAGGCCGCGTATAGCATAACTAGTCTGGTGGCAGCATGCTGAAGCTATCGACGAGCTTCTTGGGCTCTTAGTTCATCAATGGAGGCCTCATTGAACTAGCAGCACTGCTAGCAGGCCGCTCAGCTGCACGGTTCATTGACGAGCACTTTGGGTGTCACAGTGCTTATTGACAGAGGCCACTACCACTACTGAGGGTGAATGGGAGAGGCTTCTTACAGTCAGTTTAAAGGAATGCACTCCCTACATTTTCAGCAGCAATGGCTACGAGATACAGCCTTGGGGACCCCCCCAACAAAGGAGAAACACCATCTCAGGCAGTACTGCTTAGTGGTTAAATCAAATGAATTGCAAGCCAGGAGTCCTGGTGACCTAAATACCCAAGTTTGAATCTCAGCTCCCAACCTCTTTTTTGGGTTTGAGAACCAAGAACCAGACCACAAGTGCAGATAAGGGAATTGGTTTCTAGATAAGGGTCCTATCCCCTAGCATGTGGATTATTGGACTACATGGATTATGGAACTGTTATATGGGTGGCCAGCTGTCAGTGCTGGGCAAGTTACTTTTTCTATTACTTTCTATTACATTTGGAAACTTGTTCGAGGCAGCTCTGTGCAGTCACTAGCAAGGATGGAGAAGTACTAGAAAAAGTAATACACCTTACAATTATAGTTACTTATTTCTTTTAATACAAAAACAATACAAGAATAATAAATAACTATAACAGATTACATTTTTTGAAAGTAATAGGTTAGTTACTAGTTACTTTCAAATAAATGTAATCAGTTACAGTTACGTATTTCTTTTGTATAAAAAGACATAAGTAAATGTAACTGTAAGGTGCATTACATCTTCCAGTACTTCTCCATCCTTGCTAGTGACTACATAGATCTTTCTGAAACAGTTTTCAAAAATAATAGAAAGTAATAGAAAAAGTAACTTACCCAACACTGCCAGCTGTACCTACCAGCAGCAGTGGACAACATACTCCTTAGTATATCTTCGGATAAGCCTGGCAAATACTCCCAGGACAGAAGTTGCCACAGGTGCAGATCCCCCACGGTTGCCCACCTGTGCTGCTCTCTACACTTATAATCTAAGAAAGCAATGGCCTCAAGGTCACAGGAGATAATGGAGGCCACCATCTCTGCGAGCAACTCCCGACTGTGGAGTTGGAGGAGGTCACAGCCTCTGGGGGGACCCTCTTCATCTCAGGGCTTTCACGCTGAACCTTCATACGCCCCCTCTAGAGGGCCGCTCAAAAGCACAACACGGAGGAGCAGCATTTATCCCAGGTTCAACCAAAAACATTCAGAAACGTGGCTAGGTCTCCCCAGAATCGATCCTCTGGTTTCAAACCCGAAGCCCCTCTGGGACCCAAAGGACAGGAAAGTGGAGGTAGCTCTAGAAAAGGCCATCCAGATGTCCACAACCTCACTCACGGCAGTGGCGGCCAATTCTTTCTCATCTAGCACAGCTCTGTATAGCTATGGCCAATCCCTTCAAGTTCCAGTGAAAAACAAGTTTGCCTGGCAACAACTCCAGCTCATGCGTCTAGCCTCTGTTCACTTTGCAGTCATGTCAGAGTGAAGCAGCCAGCTGTGCAGCAGATTTCATGTTTTACCAAACCTCAGCCCAGCACACCTTGAGCTTGGGCTTGGCAAGTGAATGCAGCTTCAGAAATTCACCTGTTAAATACACCATATAAAGGAAACCTGCAGTGCAGATCCGCTCTCAAAGAGGCAATAACAGAATTCGAGGAGTCGGAGAAGGTGTACATGCCACATCAAGGGGCAGAAACAAATCTTGGTCACCAGGCTCCTGAAAGGATTTTCATGCCCACGACTACAGCAAAGGGCAGAAAGAGACTTTTACAGGAAAACACACATGGTTCTCCTCACGTAACCAGTGTAACTGCAGGGGAGGACAAGGTGGCACCTGAGTCACAGGGAGGCAACAAAAACTCACAATGAAAGATCTCTGGCCCATCCTCGAGTGAGCGGCAAATAGATCCATACCAAGACACACAAAGAGGTTCGGGACATAGTACATCACCGATACCCAAGTGAATTTAACTCAAAGCCACCATTGGCCCTATGTGGCTCCCTCGCCAATTTCTAGCAGTAGATTGGCAATGTCCCAAGCAATTACAGACTTGGCAAAGTTCAAGGAATTACTAATCTTCTTCCAGCAGGGGCTAATGGGCAGATTCCCCCACAGACTGGAACAGGGGCATTTCCTCACTCTTCTTCATAGTCCCCAAATGCACAGAAGGATTCAGACCAATCTTGGACCTGAAATTTTGGCACCACTTTGTGCGCGACAATTCCGTCAAGATGGAAACACTATCATCCATCATCAGAAAACTCCATCGGGGGATTTTCCTGGCATCAGTAGATTTACAAGACTCCTATCTGCTTATACCCATCTGGAAGTCACAAAATATCTCAGATTCAAGGTGGGGAAATATCACTTTTGAATTCCACAACACTTCCCTTCAAGCCCAGAGGTTTGGCCAAGGTCATAGGGGCAGGATTTGCTCCTAGTGCTGGTAACTGCTCGCCTCACACAACTAGGATACAGCTCTTCTCCTACCTGGTCAACATCCTCAAGGCCCCACAGTTCGATCAGGCAATACTAGCAGTGGCGGGGGTCGTCCTGTGCCTCTCCAGGTATGGATTTATCATGAACCGGAACAAGGACTCTTTAGTTCCGCCACAGTCCCTACCCCATCTAGGAGCAGGCTTCGAAACACAAGTCAGGCGTTTCACGCAGAGAGAAAATCCATGGACCTCCGGAGCCTCTTCAGCATTTTCAATCCGCTCATCTCCTGATGGCTCACTGTTACATAAAGCTCATAAGGAACATGCGGTCCTTCGTAGACATGGTCTCCTGGGCACTGATTCACAGGCAGCCCATCCAAACAAGCATTCTCAAACTGTGGTCTCAATCCAGAGACAGCAAGGAGCAAAAGACCCCAATTTCTCGCCAGGGGGAGCATCTCTTCATTGGTGGGCTCAGAGGACCAATATTATAAAAGGTCGCAATTTGGGGCATCCTCACCAGGCAAGAATTACTAACAATGACCGGCTATGGTGCTGGGGAGATCATCTAGGCTAGGTCTCTGCACTAGGCAAGTGGTCTCTGACAGAGTCCAGATCCAGCATAATGGACAACTGAGCAACAATAACTTGCATTGATCACTGAGGATGAACAAGGAGCTCATGGATGTGCAAGGAATTCCTTCTGCTCTTCCAGTGGGCCGTTCAGCACCTGGCAAGCCTGATGGCAGTATACATTCCAGCTCAGAAAAACATCCTGGCAGACTGGCTAAGTCGCAGGGACTTCCTACCAGGGGAATGGGAGCTGAAGGACAATGCCTTCAACACCCCTCAGGTAGATCTCTTCACCTGTCGCCTAAACTCCCATATACCTTTTCCCAATTCAGCTACTCTCCAGGGTCCTGCACAAGGTAACTGTGGATCTGACAGAATTGTTTCTGGCCTGCCCATAGTGGCCCTAGCATCCATGGTTCACACGTCTGATTCACATGCAAGGCAACCTCCGATAAGATCCGATTTAGCCCGGACCTTCTACGCAGGCCCTGTGCTGCATTTCAGTCTGTGCAGGCTATCTCTCTCTTGTCAGGGAGATTGAGCAGAAGACTCTTAAGGAGCTAGGATTTATTCCTCCTGGCATCGAAATGATGCTTCCTCTTCATCTAACGTCTAATACAGAATATGGCGCAGATTTCCTTTCTGGCTTCAATTGCAACAAATGTTGGCCAGGCAGTATCCCTACTCATCATTTTTCAGTTCCTCCAAAAGAATTTAAGAAAGAGCTACAACCAGCCTCCTGGTGGGTTCAGATTCTGCATTGGGAGCACCCTTGTTTATAGATGCAGTAGAGTCCTTGTGATCTCATCCCCATGCGAGACGATTCCTGAGGGCGGCAACTTTAAAACGTCCTCCAACCTAGCTGGAGACTCAACTTGGTCAAAGGGGCATCCCTCATACACCTGATGACAAAAGTCTCATTTCTAATCACTACCTTTTTAGCCAGTCACATCAGTGAGTGAGGAAATATCTCCCATAAGGATCCTCGTATAGTATTTTTGTATAGTTTTTCATAAGGACTCGGTGTCCTCTGAATCGATCCAGATTTCTTTTACAGAAGGTAATGTTTCCTTTTTTCTCTGCAACCAGGGGTTGAGCCTTCCTTCCTGCTACCCTTCTCCCAGATATGACAAGCAGAAAGAATTTCATGCTCTGGATCCTAAAAGAGTGGTGAAGCACTGCCTTAAAAGAGCCGAGTCCATATGTAAAGCTTCCAGCTTATTCGTCTTCACCAAAGACCAAATCATTAAAAAAGAGGCTTCTAAGCTCTATCTCCAGATGTATTTATTCATTCATAACCACTGCCTACCAGCAAGTGGGCATGCCAATTAAGGCACCCTCAGCTAGGACCATGTCCGCCTTGGGGGTGGACTTTAATGAACCCTCTCTGGCGGGATTATGCAGGGTGGCTATTTGGCCACCTATTCACACCATCTCTAAATTCTACCAGCTGGATTTGACTGCCTCGACTGAGGCATCTTGGTTCTTCAGGTGGTGGTGGTGGTCCCTTATAGGGGCATTTACATTCTTCCCACTCAGGAAGCCAGGGGATGTACTGCTTTAGTATATCCCAGTAGTAATGAAGTCCGGAGACCAGCATAAGGGGAGAGAAATAGAAATTTAAATACCTGTAAATTTTCTTTCTCTGACCGCTGGTCTCCGGCCTTCTTCCCTCCCAGAATGTAACAAGATGGTGGTAAGCTGGCGGAATGTTCAAGATAATGTTGGCTCTTTTTGTTTCCAGTTTATATAGTTCTACCAGGTTGGAACTGCTTTAGGAAGAACTGGTGGTCACAGGAAGTGGGGGAGGAGAGGAAGTCCAGGCTGCAGAGCTTTGTATTCCTGCCTGTCACGTGGCAAGAGGAGGTGCCTCCCAGTAGTAATGAAGCCCGGAGACCAGCAGTCGGAGAAAGAAATTTACAGGTATTTAAATTTCATTTTTCATTAAACGCTCAATTTATAAGTGCAGTAAGACACCCCAGGGTATTAATTTCTATTCGGAAACTGCACTCCCATGTGCTTGAAGGCACTCGGCACAAGTGTCTTGTGCCTTGTCATGATGCATCTGGGTGTGCAGTCCATCACTACAAAACCAACACTGTTTTATGTCTCATTGCTTACACAACAGCTTCAGCTGCCCATCAGCAATGACACCCATATCTTTTTTATGCTCCATTGCTGCTAGTTGTTTTCTGTTTAAATAGTGCCTCCAACCTGGGTTCTTTGGACCTAAGTGAAGAACCTTTTGTTTATTCCCATTGAATTTCATTTGCTACTTCTTGGCCCAATCCCGCAGTACATTTAATTCTTTACAGACTTTCTTTTTCCTGGAGTCTGCCACCTTCATTAGATTGTGGCATCTGCAAATGTAGTAAATTGGCATGAAGCCTTTGAATATAGCTCACCAGGAAAATATTCAGTGATGGGGGTTCCATTACTGACCCCCGGCGAACATCAACTTGTTACTTCCTTCCACGCAATGTTTGATAAGTTTTTCGTACTATGTATTCACACAAAATAGTCTCACTGAAATGCGACAAGTTAATTTCAGTGCCAGCCCAGTAGTACCATCACTTGCTACACCGGCGACCCAAGTCCAGAAGTGAGCATGTGTTGTCAAGAGTCAGCTGGAGGAAGGAGGTTTGCGCATCTTGAGGAATGTTCTCCTCCACCAGGCAAAACGAGAGTTGATTAGATTTGATTACCACCAACAGGCTCACTCACCTGAACATTTCACAGGGATATATATTTTAATTGTACTATTTTATCATCCATAAAAATATTTTCACGCTAAAATGCCCCTTCATTAGCGTATCTGGTTATAATTTCATGGACAATAAATTAGGCATCCCTTTTCTCCAATGTCTTTATTTTTTTGGGGGTAAAATCTGAATATATAATTTTTCACTTGCCTTCAGAGTATAAATTTAACTCAATTCTCAAGCCTCATCTTACAGTTCACTAAGGGGAGCACTTAGATGCAGTCTCCTAACACGGCTCCCAGTATCCTACTTCCTAGGACTCTGATACCCTGATGAACAGGTATTTACACCCTGAAACACTGGTGTTTTGTGTAAAAACATTTTTCTGGATGAAGGTATATTTAATAAATATATATTCCCATGAAATATTTGGGTGCAGGAGCCCGTTACTCAAATCTCTTTTTGCCTGTGCCTGTGCCTATGCCGTGATTGGGTTAGGCATCTCCGACTAAAAACAGATCTGCTTCTGCCTCAGCCGAGGTGGGCTGAGCCAGAAACATGATCTGAATGTTCTTTTCCTTTGGGGTGAGAGGTTTGCATTGCCCGCCACCTGACTGCCATTGAGTGAAGGCTTAGTGACAGCACAGCTAAGGTCAGCAGATTGAAGGAGGGTCGGGTTGTGCTGAAACTGGCACTGATTGCGCTTGTGCTGGCCTGTACCTATGCACAACACGACATGGTTGTATCCCAGAGGAAAATAAAATGGGAAAAATTGCTACTGACTATGCAGATGACACATTGCCTGTTCATTTTATCTAGCATTGGGCTCACTCTCCTTGCTCTTGTAAGTTCCAAAGCTTCACGTCCACCATAGAAAGCTGTATATTCAGGGTGAGGCTGCTGCAGGAGCTGAAGGAAGGTCCCACCTTGGAGGCTTAATCTGAAGGGGTAGTGCAGCGGTGTGTCGCAGGTAGCCTATGGAGTCCCAGGAAAACCAGGTGAGAAGGAACTAGACAGATGGGAGGTGATGCTGGCAGAGGCTAAAGGATGGCCTGGCTAGGAGGGTCCAGGGGCAAAAATAGAAGTGAATAAAAAAAAATGTTTTCCATTGAGTCTTGCTTTTACCCAGTTTCACTGTTACTGCACTGAAGCACAAGGAGGTCAAGCAGCTTGTTCAAGGCCGCCTGACATGTCAGTGGCTGTGGTGGGATTTAAACGTGGACACTTTTGTTATGCATTCAATGCTTTAACCTCTAGACCACACTGCCTTCCTGCTGTATGTAAGCTGCTGCGTAACAGCTCACTTCAGGCCTGTTACTGACTTTGAACAGAATGCCTGAGTGCAAAGAAGCCATACCTTTTCATTAGGGAAAAAAACCTTTCTCATAGAGCAGACTAGCTGAGTTATCCTCATGCTTATCCAAACTATAAAATATGCCTTTTTTGCTACATGTGGCATTTGAAATTCATTTTAAAAATGTATTATTCCAGTTTAAGTTGCTTTAACTCTATTGAGTAAGTTCTCAAATGTCCTTTTTGAAGGACATCCTTCGGTTGAAGAGTTTTTTCTTACCATGGTTTAAAAACTTGGAACTCTGTTCTGAAACGTATTAGGGATAGAACATCAGTCTCATCTTTTAAATTTCGGTATAAGAAGCACCTACTGAAGCTTGTTAAATGTGATTGTATTGACTTACATTTTACTGTTACTGCTCTTTCAAATCTTTCTCATTTTGTGTGACATTTTATTTCCCTGGGTCACGCTTAAAAACAGGTCATTCCTGCCCAGTGTGTCTTCCCTGTTTACACTTAAAATAAATAAATAAATTAAATGCATGTTTTTATTTTTAATTCTGGGGATTGTCCCCCTACACAACCACTGCGGCAGAGCACGTAATCAGGACTAAGCATTTTATGAGCAATATACCTGGACGGTAAGGTGCATACAATCCAGATACTGAAAATGAATGCTGCAAGGGCTGGCATAAAATACTGATTTGTTGAAAAAATTCAACTGGCCCTTTAATGACGGGAATGAAGCCAGCTCGCCAGTGCAGCGGTAGCAGTAATGCTTGTGATGCTGATGACCCAGGTTTGGGAATGAGCCTGGGCTGTCAGAAGGCTGGCTGGGGGGAGGGTGAATGAGAATCCCATGGGCTATTTGTCACCTCCGGGGAGGGGGGGTTGGTGGCACTCAGCACTTTAGCAACACCAAGCGGAGGCTGGGTGTACACCTTGCCAGGACCACTCATGTCAAGGGGACTGCAGCAGCATATGTCCATGGAAGATAAGGCCCTGTGCGGCAGTGCTTCATGACCGCCCTAGACCTCCGCTGAATGACACCACAAAGCATAAGTCTTGGGTAGGCCACAGGTGGATCTCAGCCTATCCCTCAGGAGCCCTGCCATAGGGGGCAAGCTACAAGATCTCTGACCTGGGCAGCCAAGCGGGGGATGCCAGCGAGAAGGGTAAGTGGACAGAGATGGGGTAAGTACCCTGCCTGCAGCCAGTGAATAAACAGTCTTAAAAAAATGATGGGAATGAGGGATGTAATCTGTTGTATGAAGTTGTCAAAATAGGAGCCATAATTTGATTTGTAAGTACCTCTGATTCAAGCTGCATCCATAATTGTCTTAACATAGCTTATGCCACATCGTCAGTTTTGCTTCTGACCAGAAGAATCCAAAAATGATGTGTTCATTTTAATATGTGAAAAACAAATCATACGGCAAGCAAGTTGTTTCATAATACAGCAGGCCATTTCAGGGTGCAGTGTTACCTTTTAGATGTCCGAAGACCTTTGGTAATTAAGAACGCTTGGTTTTGCTTTTTGACGTTCAGAACCAATAACACTGACATTAGATATGAACATCACACCCTGTAGTGTTTGATTACTTCAAAATGTATTGTACTTGTGAAAGTCTTTGTTAAAATATTTTGTAAGCCAAAGTGAATACATTGTAGTGCTAGGTGTTGTCCTTCAGTAAGTACTGTATGTTTTGTTTGCTTTTGTTTAATATTGAAATAAAATGGGACATCCATTCCTAGTACTGCTCCTACCCATCAGGTCTAAGATCATTCAGTTCCTTTGGGAACTTGGTTTTGTAAAGGAATAGAAGGAACTCTAATCTGAAGTGAAAGCATTTGAAGTAGCCTCAGCTACACATTTCATCCAAACCACTGGGCTTGAAGAAATGTCAGATTAACTTTGTAACTCTCATTTTTTTCCCTCTTCTGTTTTCTCCTCAGGATCAGGGCTGGTACCTCCTTCCGTCCTCCTCAAGTCTATTTCCACCAGAGCAGCACTGCCACCCCATTACCCCTGTCAGCCTTTGTTCATTCCTCTGACAGAGTGCCTGGCTCTGGCCATCTATGGCTCACCCCACTGAGAGGATGCAGTATCCCTGGGAACTTCACTGATGAGGGAGGCACAGGTGGGACAGGAGGAGGATCCAGTCAAGGAATCACAGGGCTTAATAGAAACCTCATTGGGTGTGGCTGTGGGGCAGATTTTATCTGATCATCCACTCAGTGATTTTCTCTCCAAGACATTCCCCCTCCCTCCTTTGGGGTATGACTTGGGTTGACACTCTAGTCCTTCTGCCTACTATAGGCTGTCGTGATACATTTTAGCCAATCCCCCTTTGTGGCATCCCCCCACGGAACCCTGCCCTAGGTGCAAAATGTCACTGCATTATATGTCAAACTGGAGCTGTTTCATTTTTGACCAGCCACTTCTGCTTTGTGCAGAAAAGCTCACCCAAAACAAATCTCTGAACCATGAGAGAGACCGGGGCAGTGTTTTCAGCAGCTAGAGACAAAGTGCCACATATTCATGGTGTTATTAGACAAAGAAATGTAACAGAAGCAGATGAGATAAATATAATGCAGGATTTAATTATAAACAACACAAAAGAAGATCCACGTCAGATCTACTTCTTGCTATCTCTCTGCAAACAAAAACATTACATTTTGCAAATGCTTTACTGGTGGGGTGGGAGGCAAACATTTGGCTGTTTGTTTCAGAAGGCAGGAATAACCACAAGAATATTACTTTTGTTGCTTACGTTTTTTTTGTTTTGTTTGTTTCTTCCTGCTCGGTTTTCATAATAAAAGGCTCAACGACAATTGTCTCAGGGTTTTTTTGTTTTTTTTGTTTAGTGGAGAAAAGAAAGTGTTTTTTTGCTTTTCTTTTTTGTTTCATCTGTTTTTCAAAGTGCAGCTCAAGACTGACAATCAGTTTAGATTACTAACTCTTTTGTTTTGTTTAACAATTGAAGTTTCATTTTTGGGCTAAGCCCCACTGAGGTTAGAGCAACACATTTGCACCGGTGTCCCAGTGGTGGCAGCAGCACATACGGTTACAAATAGGGCACAGTGAATTTTTCTGTGTATGAAATTTGTGTACAGATATATTGTCACAGGCTTCATGGATGTGTGAACTATGGACTGAAATGGTAATTTTCAAGCAAATACAAAAGTGTTTTGTGCAAATTTTTTATGTGGACCTGTGAGAGACTTGATTCTGCTAGCCGCTTTCTGCCTCACACACATCCTGTATTGATATACAAAGCAGTATACTACTACATGGCATGTGGCTGAAAATTAACAAAACCCTCATACAGTGGTGCTGTGCACGTGTATGGACTTGGTTCATTTTCACTGAAGCTACTATTATGATCTGTACCTTAGTCTGACACTACGCGTTTGTTACCAAACTTGGCTGACCGCTTTCAGCCCATGTCCCACCTCACGACCCTTTATTGGTCGTTTTGGGAGGGAGTTACATGGCACCATTAACATGATCATGAGGGGAGGTGGTCAGAAAGCTGTTACCCAAGTTTGGTGACAAACAGGGAGCTCTTGTCACAGTTACCTGGGTTAAGTCTTAGCCAGCTGGATGGCATCCGGTCCTGAATCTTGGCCAGGCAATGATTCAGCACATGAACTGCGTCCAACATACTGGATGCAAATTACAGATACAGCTGGGTATCATCTGCATAACAATAAAACCCCACACCATACCATGCTGCGATCTCCCCCAGAGGAGGCATGTACAGTACAAAGAACATAGATATAACCAACCCCTGCTGTACACGACATGGAAGGGGAATAGGGTGAGAGGAGAAATTCCTTATCATAAATGTCTGTGTGCTATCCCTGAGATAGGACTGAAATCAGCAGATGTCCTTGCCAGTGAGTCCAAGGTACTCCTTTAGCAGATCCTACAACAATTCATTCATGCAGTGTCAAAGGCTGAGGAGAGATCTAGGAGGATGAGAACTGACTGTTCTTCTCTATCGCTAACCCTGAGGAGGTCATTCTGCACCTTGACCAACATGGTCTCCGTGCTGTGCCTTGACCTAAAGCAAGACTGAAGGGGCTTATAGATATCAAAGGCTATAATGTACACCTCAAGTTACTGGGCCACAACCTGCTCGATAACCTTTCCCAGAAAGAGAAGGTTAGAGACAGGGTGACAATTTGCAAGGTTGTCCTGGTTCAGAGATGATTTTTTTCAGAATAGCCTAACCAATGCATCCTTCACTGCAGCTAGAAAGACCCCTTCTAACAGGTAGTACCAAACAATCCCTGCAAACATTGGACCCAAAAGCACCACACTGCTCACTAGTAGCCAAGCTGGACCATGGTTCAGTTAACAGAAGGTGGTCCATAGCTACAAGATTATCACACAGATCTCTTCCTTCATATCTGGCCTAAGCTGTTCCTAAACAAGATGAGAGCTTCCATGATGCACAGGCTTGATTCTACCAGATTTTAACAGTCCACGCAGGGAGATCCCAGCCTGTATGGAGGACACCCTTTCGGAGAAAAATTGAGCAAACTCTTCACACTTAGTGGATGATAATGCCCTAGCAGACTGCATACAGGTCGAAAGAAGTAGCCAGTTCACAGTCTGAGAGAGCAGAGCTGGTCTATTTCTCCTGGCAGCAATCTCCCTAGACAAAATAGCTGCCT
Source organism: Neoceratodus forsteri (assembly GCA_016271365.2). Lineage (NCBI taxonomy): Eukaryota > Metazoa > Chordata > Ceratodontiformes > Ceratodontidae > Neoceratodus > Neoceratodus forsteri. The sequence continues at coordinate 1,228,921,315 of CM057453.1, read as the reverse complement.
TTTTCTGAGTGATCATCCTTTGCTATTTACCATAGTGAATACTCAAAGCCAGTTTGTTCTTTGGAGTCCTGAATCTCCTGCAACAATGCTCCAACCTCTGCCTCCTGATCTTCAACTCCCAAAACTCCCTGTTAAAATATGGGGGTGCCTGGTGCAAGACTAGGGGATGTACATGAATGAGTCATATGACTTTGATGTCACAGAGATGGCCTTATTATAGGCCGCCAATGCTTCTTCCGATTTTATCTCACATGCTGCCACCATATCCAAAATGTCCATTACTGTATACATTCCTCTGATTGTAGCCCCTTTAAAGGGTGATACTGAACCATTTCCACCAGGGGAGGGCAACAGGAGAGGGCGCTGAAAGAGAACTTCACCACACAGTGATCCCACTAACTGACTGGATGAATCTCGAGATAAGCAGTCATGAGTCTCAGGGAAATAAACAAGTCCAGGGCATGGCTGCGTTGGTGGTTCACTGAAGTAACTACTTGTGTTAGGCCCAGCAATTCCATCAACCAGAAGAAATTGTCGTCAAAGTGCAAGAGTTCATTGTCGATCCAGACATTGAAGTCATTTGGAATGAAATATCTGGGTGATGCCAACACCCTAATGGTGATTAAGTTCACCATTTCCTGCAGGAAATCCCCCTCATACCCTAGAGGCCAGTATATAAGGAGGACCCTACAACCTGCACCTGAACTCCCACATGCTGCCATACATTCCAACGATGAGGCTTCTCCCATTGGGTGCATGGTGATGTTCATTGTCTTTTATACAAATGGGGTTTGGGTGAGGGAGGGGGTACTACTGGCGCTAAAGACTTAAATTTATCCTAGTGTTGCTCGGAGATCAGCTGAAGGAGGAGGTACCACTAGCACCAGGCACATACATTTATTCTTCAGTGTTAGAATGCTGTAGTTATTTTTTGTTAATCCTGGAATAAGTGTGAACAAATACTAATTTTGTGTTTCATTTCTTTCCACGCCATATCCTAATTTTTTTTTATATTTTCATAGTACATTTTACTGCTTGCACAAATGTGGCATGTTGGAAGCGCTGGAATCCATGAACCATATGCTAGGAACAACATGGGCAGCTACAGTGCCAGACTCCCCATGTTTACCCTGCCAGTGTTATTCACCCCTGCCATGGAGGGATGACATCTGGTAGGAGAGAGGGTAGTTCTGACTCCATGCCCACTCAGCCCTTGCCCCCATGGGTGCAACCACAGTGAAAAGGTTTGGGGGGCATGGATCTATTGAATCTTTCATGCTGCTTTGGCTATATTGCGGGGCCCAAAAAGTTGAAATGAATGGACCCCTCATCTCCCTCAGTGGTTGTGCCTGCCCCTCAGATGAGACAGCCAACAAGGATGTCACATAGTGCCAGTTGTGCTGCTGCTGTTGTGATGTGGACACCTAGACCACTCAAAGCATTACCCACAAACCACCAGACAACCCTTGGGGAAGGCAGGATTAAAAACAGTGAGCTGGAGGTGAAATGTGCAATAAGCCTCGTTGCTGGTCCACGGAGCCACCCAGCCCTTCATTCCCATTCCTTAAGTTTCAGTCAGCATTCTCTGTTTCTTTGTTAAACAAAAGGTGATGCACTTCGGAGCTGATGAAAGATGATAAAGTGGTGTTGAGGGAAGTCCCTACGATTGATTTCAGCCTGCTCACAAGCAAGAGTGTTGTTTTGTTGAATTCGGTCTGCAGTCCCGGGGAGGCGGTGCTGAGCAGTGTGCTAGTTTTGTGATGTGCGGCTGTCATCTACTTGGAGACAGAGATGAGGGCATCAAACTTAAGCAGCACAATAACATGGTCACTAGAGTTCAGAGGTCTGGAATCCAGCTAGGCACAATAACTTTCACTCCCCAGTAGCTGCCAAAATGTAAGCTGCTTTTGCTGGTGAAGAGGCTCAGCTGTATTACTGTAGGTGCTGCTTTCTCTTCCTTTAATAGCTCTCTATTTAAGTAGCTTCTTTAGTACTAACAAAAGCCTCACACAGCAGTGAATGGGTGGGGGCTATTGGGGGCAATTTTCTTTGTTAGAGCTGGGAGTTGGCATGTCTTAGTCATGCCTGAAACTCTGGGAAATATAAAACCCAACTAGATTTTTTTTTTATTTTAACATTTTTCATACTCCGTGTGTCTCCAAGTGCTTTGCAAGCAGTGACTTGGAGTCTGGCAGTACATTGGCTGTACCCAGAAAACCATGGTAACCATAGTGCATTCAGCGAACGTCCCATGCACAATAAGTAATAGAATCTTTTTCATTGCGAGTGGGAAGGAATTCTGGTGAAGATACGGAGACAATTCAGCTAGCACCATCGGATCATTATGGTCACCTGGACAACTATCAGTGACTGGCAGGCAGGATCACAGTTTACCATCTGTATCGAAGGATGACACCACTAGCAATGTGGCATCCCCCATGGTAAAGCACTGGACTATTAACTGGGTATGAACCCAAGTCCAGGTGTAGTTCCTGAACACAGTGTTCTGGTCCAGGGGGAAGGTGTTATTATTTAAGCCACACCTGCACAGTTGTCTGAGATCTGAAAAAGTTTCCTATTGAGTAGTTTTTGGAGTCACTGGATTTGGAAATTTACAAGTCTGTTTTTTGGACAGAGTGTGATGATAGATGCATCGCCTACCTGGCTTTACCAGTAAATAAACAAGCTTGGTTCTAGTCGCACCCCCACTTTGAGTGAGATCAGTTAATAAGAACAGTACGTCACTTCATGTAAAAGATTAAATGTAGCACTAGCTTGTACTGAATTATTTGTTTTTTCGTTATTTTGCTGCTTTATTAATATTTCAGTCCTGTCATTAGTTTTTCGTAGTGTTAATATGTAAATCCTGATTATCCTAACCCCTGGGCCCATGGCTGAAATCATAATCCCCTCTTCTCTGGGGTAAACCTTCAGGCTTGGCAACATTCTGAAGGTTTTTTAAAATGTGTTGTCAAATGATAAGATGTAAAATGCGAGTGAGAGAGTGAGAGTGGGCTGCACTTCCCCAAGGCTCTTTGTTTGAAATAGAAGTACGTCATAGATTTATGTTCTTTAATTAAAAAAAAAAAAGAATTCCTTTTGGTATCAGCCCTGTGTGGCTGACTTTCAGGTCTCGTCCTGTGTTTTGCCCCTGCTGTAGTGGGCTATGTGTAATGTACCCTTTCACACTTTATCCCCAGACCAGGGGATTGTTATGATGTTCCCTCCCTTGGCATAATTCGTAGTTGACTGTGGAATTTTAGATGAAGGTATTTGCAGATCCAGTGCTCAGTAATCATTTGTTTCTTGTCCGTTTAAAGCATTTCATTTGAGGGTCCATATATTAGCAAGCCAGTTGCAAATATGACCAGTTTTCTGAGCGGTTAACGTTGTTGGGGGGGGTTAAAAGAAAACCATGCAAATCCAGAACAGAAGTACCGCTTCCAGGGTCAGAGAGGGAGGAGCACCCTTGTAAGTAGAGCAAAGCACAAAAAAGCAAGCAAGAGGCTACTCGTCGAAGCCAGAATGACCGGAAAATAATAGCACTTACCCTGATATGGCTTGATGAAAAAAGGCTGTAGTTGTGCAACAACTGCAGTACAGAGGAAAAAAACACAACACAGCAGCCTTACGGCCTTCCCCTAATACTATTATTTAATGGTTAGTCCAGGTTTTCTGTGCAGCCTTTTGCTAGTTTTCATGCACAAAATATAAGCACACAGATGCGCCAAATATGATCAATTGCTTATTTTTATTTTTTTATTTGTAATTTTTGACCAGGAAAGGCACATTGAGCAGCAATGGCATGTTTCCAGGTGCTGCCTAGTATGGGGGGGGGGGTTACATGAACCTGTTTTATTTGGTGGGGGAAGGGTGGGGGAATGTTGGCCATGACACTGAGGAAACTCCCTAACACTTTCTTTGATAATTGCCAGTTGTGGAATCTTTCACTTCCTCATGGACAGTGACCAGAGATGGGCAGAAGGGACCTCAGTTTACAGTAATGTCTCACCTGAAGGACAGATCCTTAACAGTGCAGTACTACCTCTGTATTACACTACTGAGTCAGTTATGTATATTATCCCAAGTACCAGGTGTGGGGCTACAACCCATGACCTTCGGATCTTCCAGCCTCAGAGGGGAACGTGCTGCCTACTGACCCAGAGACACGGATTTATAGCTTGTTTATCCCAGATACACCAACTAAAACAGCATCTCAGTTTCAGTGAGGCTTGGCCTCTCCCCAGTTTTGTGGCAGGGAGTGGAGAGCCCAAAAAGGAAGCAGGCAATGTAGCTTAATGTTTAGGGTACAGAACTGTAAAAACAAGAGACAGGTTGGAACCTTACTTGCTTGGAGACCCTGAGCAAGTCGGATAACCTCCCAGTACAATACAATATAATTGTGTTTTATATAGTGTCTTTCATGCCACAGTTTCACGAAACACATTTCAGAATAATCAAAAACAAAATGAAAGCCGATAGTAATTTGAATTAGCGAACAAATTTAAAGGTACAGTACCTCAACAAAGTAACATTATAATACTACTACTAATACATCTGAATTAGCGAACAAATATAAAGGTACAGTACCACAACAAAGTAACATAATACTACTAATGATACCTCTGAATTAGAAAACAAATTTAAAGGTACAGTGCCACAACAAAGTAACATAATACTACTAATGACATATCTGAATTAGCGAACAAATATAAAGGTACAGTACTGCAACAAAGCAACATCATAATACTACTAATAATACATCTGAATTAGCGAACAAATATAAAGGTACAGTACCACAGCAAAGTAACATCATAATGCTAATAATAGTACATCTGAATTAGCGAACAAATATAAAGGTACAGTACCACAGCAAAGAAACATCATAATACTACTAATAATAACTCTGAATTAGCAAACAAATATAAAGGTACAGTACCACAGCAAAGGAACATCATAATACTACTAATAATACATCTGAGTTAGTGAACAAATATAAAGGTACAGTACCACAGCAAAGTAACATTGTAATACTACTATTAATACATCTGAATTAGTGAACAAATATAAAGATACAGTACCACAGCAAAGTAACATCATAATGCTAATAATAATAATACATCATGGCTGTGTATTTGTTAAAATACTGTTGAAATACAGATAAACAAAACATTAGTATGTTTGCCAGATAAAATAAGAGAAATTTATGAAGGAAAAAATGGCTACATAACAGAGAAAATGAATGTATTTAAATGAAATGTAAAAAGTGGAGTAGAGTAATTTGAAGACTATGGAGAAGGAGTGTAATTATGAAGAGGGAGGATAATTGCAAACATTAAGGAGCAGAGGAGCAGAAGAAATGACCCCGAATGGAGGAAAGGGATACTGGGAATGGGTGGAGGTAGAAGAGGAACACAGAGGGCTATCAGGAGGGTAGGGGGAGAGTAAATTAGAGAGGCAGAATGGGGCCCAACCATGACAAATTTTTAAAACTGCAAGGAAAATCTGGTATTGAACATGGAGAGAGACAGGGTGCGAGTGCTGGGTAGTGAGAACAGGCATGATGTGCTACCATTGCCTGGTATCTTTTAGCAGATGGACAGCAGCATTTTGCACATGTAGAAGTTTTTGCTGGAGAGAGTTTGGAAGAGCAAACAGAAGAGAATTGTAATAGTCTGGCAGGGGGAAAAAAGTGTGGATCAGAGTTTCAGCAACAAGCTCTAGGCAGTGAAGAATATGTGCAATATTACAGAGGTGGAAGTGCCGTACAGTTCACATGAAACTATCCTGCCAGTGAGTTGGGTTTACATTACTTAGTAACATTGGCAATGCATTAGTAACTTGTATTATGATGATATAAAACCCTAAGGAGCTCAGGACCAACTTCTGCAAATGTTCTGCAACTTACCTGGAATGCATCTGCAGTTCTATCACAGTGCAATGTGAAATGGAGTTGTAACGCTATGGAACATTTTTTCTAAGGCTTTGTGCTGGATCCAAGAACACCTATGCAACGCACTGAGAAATGCCAAAGAAACCCCTTGGCGTGACTGACAGTTTAATGCAAATTGTAGTGTAGGCAGGTTACATAGATGGGGGAGGAGAGCACAAAATGCGAGTGCAAGATAAAATAACACCGGAGGCTGTGTGAGGCACAAGCAAACCAAGCGTCCACTTGGGGTGCCAGCACAGAAGGGGACACACTAAAATTCACTGTACAAGCAGAAATGCAAATGTGTCAAAAACCATACTTCTTTTCACCCTTGTATTCATACAGTGTATACCACTTTGTGAATTTGGGGTGGGGCAGTAGGGAGGAGAGGGGGTGGTGGGAGCAGTGAAGGGGGCACCACAAGTATTCCTGCTTGGAACACCATTATTGAATTTATTTAAACATTGTTAACCAGGTAAGTACACTGCACACAAGGACACCTTTTCTCAGTAATAACCTAGGCTCCAGTATGTACAGGATGCCAATACCAATACAAAAGTTGACAATCCAGTCAAAGGTTTACTGTGGAATACTCTACATACACATGCACATGGTGTTTATAGCTCTACAGCCGGTCTGGAATAACATCCAAGTATTTATTTATTATTATTTATTAAATTTTAATAATCAGGTGAGCCCACTGGGCCTCGAAAGTCCCTTTTTCAGGGGCGACCTGAGGATACATACACTATTACATGGGATTGTATACTACAAAATACATAACATGTGTCAGATAGATACATGACAGGGTAAACATGGTAGCAATATAACAAATACCAACGGTAAAGGAGTTGGACCACAGAGTATTGGTTAACACTTGGGAGTCCCTTATCTTAACAGTTGCACTTAGTGGAGGTAGTCAGATGTGTCTTAAGCCTAGTGCGGAAGGTGTAGGGGGAGGTGATTTCCTGAACACCTTGAGGCAGGGAGTTCCATAGGGTGGGGGCAGTAAAGGCGAACAACTTCCCACCCACCTTAGTTCTAACCCTAGGCACCGAGAGGAGAGTCCTGTCGGTCATACAGAGTTGCCTAGGGTTGCTCTTAATGGAGATGAGCCCAGCGAGGCTGGGTGGGGGTGAGGAGTGGAGTAATTTGTAGGTGAGGCAGAGCGAGGGTTAATGAAGCCTGTCCTCCCAGGAGGACCAGTTTAATTGGGACAGCGTGTCACAGTGGTGGGTCTTTGGGCCCGTTAATGTGGTGAAGCAGGCCACCTTGTGGTAGAGAACCTGTAGCTTGTTTAGCTCTAGCCTAGCTGCTCCCTGGATGACAGGGGCCGCGTAGGTGATGATGGGGAGCAGTACACTTGTGGCGATGGAGACCCGGGCCGCTGGTATCAGCTGGTCTTTCAGCCTGTAAAGGGTCCCGAGTTTAGAGTGGATATTTTTGGTTACCTGGTCTACGTGCTCCTTGAGGGTGAAGCCCTGATCCAAGATGAGGCCAAGGTATTTTATAGAAGGGACCACCTTGTGCCTCTTGCCTGAGGTGGTCGTCAGTTGGAGGAGTTGGCTTCTATCCCGATTAAGGGATCTGGGGCCCGAACAGCATGGCCTTAGTCTTACTCGGATTGATGACCATTCTATTGGTGACTAGCCATTCCTCTAGGGATTCCAAGTTGTCTTGGAGCCCAGCGCAGAGCTCCCCCATGTTGGTGGAGGGCCAGTAGAGGACTGCGTCGTCCACATACTGTACCACTGAACTCCCTCCACAGTGGTTGCGGAGGTCATTGGTGAAGAGCGAGAAGAGAAGGGGGCCAAGTATAGACCCTTGAGGCACCCCCTCAGTTAGAGGAAGTGGATCTGACAGGGTGTCTTTCCATTTTACCTTCTGTGATCTTCCAGTTAGGTAGCTGGAGAACCATGACTGGGGAGTGGCTGTCTAGTCCAACATGCCTCAATTTGGTGAGTAGCAGGTTGTGGTTGACGAGGTTGAATGCTTTGGATAAGTCTATAAAGACTGCTCCTGTGGGGGTCCCCTTGTCCAGCTCTCTGAGTACATCTGTAAAGAACTTGATGAGAGCAGTGTCAGTCCCATGATTGGTTCTGAAGCCATGCTGTGAGGGGGCTAGTAGTTGGTGGATCTCTAGGTAGTCACAGAGTTGACCGTATATCAGTCTCTCTTGGATCTTACCAAGGCTACAGAGTAGGGAGATTGGTCTGTAGTTGTTGGGTGATTCCCTCGTACCTCCCTAATGGACAGGGACTATGTGAGCCATTTTCCAAGTATCGGGGATGGCCTCTTCAAGGAAGGAACGGTTGAGGAGCCAGGTTAGGGGCCTAGCGAGTGCTAAGGCCCCTTCCTTGAGAATTCGGTGGGGTATACCATCGGGTCCCATGGATCCCATTGCTTTGAGGGCTTTTAGTAGTGGGAGGACTTCCTTAGGTCTAACTAGCCTAAGGTGGAAGGAGGGATGGTCTCGTGAGGTGTGGGGGGGTTATAAGGGCCAGGGGGGTGGGTGGGCAGACCCGCTTTGATCTGATCCAGGTTAGTGAACTGTCGGTTGAGTGCCATAGCAATGATTGTGTCATCACTCGTTAGATGGCCGTTCACCTCTGTGGGGCCATGTACAGTCTTTCCGCTACCCTTTAGTAGCCCGTTTATGTGGGCCCTAAAGAGTCTGGGGTTACCTAGGTTCTACGCTCGTTTTGCCACTTTTATGGCCAGTTTGCATCTGTGTCGGAGAGCCTTGTAGATTGTGAGATCAGCTGGTTGTGAGGACAGTTTGTATTTCTTCCAAGCTGAGCCCCGGAGTTTCATGAGAGATTTCACATTGGGGGTAATCCACTTATAGCAGCTCCGGTTGGTGCAGAATTTCTTCATGGGGGTCAGCCACCGTGGTGATTGCTCCCTGGAAGAAGGCAGCAGCTTCATCCAGTGTTGGGAGTAGTTTGATGGGACTCTAATCTATACTGTTGAGGCATCCTAACAGGTGCTCTGGCAGTAGGTGAGAGAAATCCCATGCCACCAGGATTCGCGGGCGGACTCTGGGGGCCATGTTTTTCCAAATACAGAAGATAAGGGAGTGGTCGCTCAGTGCATCAGCTAGGATGCCTCCCGCTTGTACATGGGAGGGATTACTCATGACTATCCAATTGAGAGTGGTATGGTTACCCGTCTTATGGTTCATTTGGGTGGGCCCAGCGATGATCTGTTCTAGGTTAGCATCCTGGACCAGTCCTGTTAGGGAGTGATTGCCTTGGGGGGCCCAATTTAGATTAAAGTTCCCGAGTATGAGTAGTTCCGTGGATACCTCCTCAGATATATCCCTTAGAACTGTTTCAAGGAATGACCACGCATTCGTTGGGGGGTTGTATACGCATCCTATGTTAAGGTGCTTACAAGGGCCAAGGATGATGCACACAAAAGTTGATTCGCCTTCCGTACAGGTGGCTTGTTTCGGGTTTATCTGTATGGCGTTAAGGGTGTCTTTCATGTAGATTAGCACCCCTCCCCCCCTTTTGCCCTGTCTATCCCTTCTGTGAGAGGTATATCCCGAGGCGGCTACCTCATGTGGTAGAATGTGAGGTTTGAGCCAGGTTTCGGATACTGCCAGGATGTCCGGGTTGTACCCATCTAGCCAGGATTGTAGTTCGTGAACCTTTGGTCTTAGGCTGCATATGTTCATATGCCCAATACGTAGTCCCTTGGAGGATGCCCAGTGGGGATCAAGCAGGGCGGAGACCAAGAGGTTGTGAGATGGGGGTCCAGGGCTGGGCTGGACGTCCCCGGCCATGAGCAGGAGTGTTGCAAGGAGGCAGAGAGTGGGGATCCTTCCAAGGGGTAGGGTCTTGGCCCTGATCTTCCACTTGGCGGTGAGTAATGGAGTATAGGATTCCTCTTTGCAAAATTCATGTGCAGTCAGAAGTCCTTCCAAGTTGCTGGGGGAGAAGGCGCACTAGGAGTGAATGGGGAGGCCCCAGAGGGAGGGTGACATCTGGGGTCCTTTACATCTATGGTCATGGTCACATCAGTCCATAGGACGGACAGTATGTACAGGACAGCCAGGAGGAGCCCTCTGTTAGGGTCCACTGGGATCGGGGGGCGGGCTTGGGGGGCTCATGCTGTCTGCTCTGGGCAGAGTCAGTCTACGGCTTAGTAAGAGGAGGTACCGAGGTTAGGACGAGTTTCCCTTCTGATGGGAGGCTTTATGGTGGGGAGCAGATTAGTCAGCTATACAATCTAATAACAGTTTGTTTATCAGGTACAACTATTGCATATAAGACCCCTTAAGACACATTTGAGTGGGTTCCCAGTTGGAAGGGAGCTGTCTAGTGGGGGGCAGGCTAGTTTACGATACAGTCTATTTGCAATATGTATATCAGGTTCAAATGTTACTTTCAAAGCCCCTTAGGCACGTTTAAGCAGTTAAGAATATAGAGTATAATCTGGAAATGCGAGTTTGCAGAGAGGTTATTAACTCACTGGAGGATTCTGATACAGTAGTAACACTTCAATAGGGTATTGTAATCAAGTGCATTGTTTAAGCAATTAGCGAATATAAGATAGTATCTGACCACAGAGGACAATGAAATATTTGAACTATGGACAGGAGCGAGGTACTAGAAATAATTAGACACTAAGTTTGCCAAAGAAAAGAATGTTGGTTTTGGAAGCATTAAATTGAAGGACAATTGTAGTTGAGAGTTAATATGATCAAGACAAGAAGAGAGAGAGTGAGGACAATGATGACTCAGAAAAATCAATTCAGTTTATTTAGCCAGGTGAATACACTGAACATAGTTACCCTTTTTCAAGAACAGAACCTGACCATGTGAGGTGGTACAAAGAATAAAGTCTACAAAAGACAGCAATGCAGGTTACAGTTTACATACAGACCATGGCAGAAACAGAGACAGGTACATTGTGCATCATCCCTTAGGTAAGTCAGAAAAAAAATCAAAGGAAATTTTAAGCTGACTATCACCATTATTAAGGCGATAACATCTAATATCAAATATGAATATATTGAGAAAGGTAGTGCACCAAGAACTGGGCCTGGAGGAGTAACAGAAAGTAGAAGAAAGGAGGAAGAGGAACGGTAGTGCACTCTGTATACTGTAGACAGTTCATGTACTCTGTAGACAGTACGTGCACTCTGTATACTGTAGACAATATGTGCGCTCTGTATACTGTAGACAGTATGTGCGCTCTGTATACTGTAGACAGTATGTGCACTCTGTATACTGTAGACAGTACGTGTGCTTTGTATACTGTAGATAGTACGTGTGCTCTATACACTGTAGACAGTACGTGTGCTCTGTATACTGTAGACAGTATGTGTACTCTGTATGCTGTATACAGTACGTGTGCTCTATATACTGTAGACGGTACGTGCGCTCTGTATACTGTATACAGTATGTGCGCTCTGTATACTGTAGACAGTACGTGTGCTCTGTATACTGTAGACAGCATGTGCGCTCTGTATACAGTAAACAGTACATGTGCTCTGTATACTGTAGACAGTAGTCGGCTCTGTATACTGTAGACAGCATGTGCGCTCTGTATACAGTAAACAGTACACATGCTCTGTATGCTGTAGACAGTAGTGTGCTCTGTATACTGTAGACAGTAGTATGCTCTCTGTATACTGTAGACAGTATGTGTGCTCTGTACACTGTAGACAGTACATGCTGTCTGTATACTGTAGACAGTACATGTGCTCTGTATACTGTAGACAGTAGTGTGCTTTGTATACTGTAGACAGTAATGTGCTCTGTCTACTATAGACAGTACATGTACTCTGTATAATGTAGACAGTTCATGTGCTCTGTATACTGTAGACAGTACCTGTGCTCTGTATACTGTAGACAGTAGTGTGCTCTGTATACTGTAGACAATACGTGTGCTCTGTACACTGTAGACAGTACGTGCACTCTGTATACTGTAGACAGTACGTGTGCTCTGTACACTGTAGACAGTACGTGTACTCTGTACACTGTAGACAGTACGTGCGCTCTGTATACTGTAGACAGCGCGTGCTGCTGTGTATTTGGTGACAAGTATCGTGTACTCTGTGTACTGTAGACAGCACGTGCACTCTGTATACTGTAGACAGTACATGTGCTCTGTACACTGTAGACAGTACATGTGCTCTGTATACTGTAGACAGTATGTGTGCTCTGTGTACTCTAGACAGTATGTGTGCTCTGTATACTGTAGACAGTACGTGCATTCCTTGTCATTCTATACAGTGGCTGGACAAGGTGGTAAGGGGAAGGCTGTGTCAGTCACCATATTGGATCTGCATGGTACCAGTGGCTACAGAGGTAAGGGGGGTTGGCATGGTGGTTTGAGCAGTGTGGGTGGTGTGGGGGGGGGCCTACTAGACACAGGGAATACTTACTGAATTACAGTAATGGGAATTGAAGTGGGTGGGGGTGCAACTAGACACCAGGGAATCATTATTGAATTACGAGGATGAGGATCGGAGAGTGAGGAGTGCTACTAGACACCAGGGAATACTTAAACATGGATGCAGATCAGAAGGTGGGGGTGCCATTAGACACCAGGGAAAAGCTGCATATTTATGGGGATGGGCGATTGGGGGGGGGGGCGTGTGCCACCATGCCTGATGTGACACCTGGCCGCAGGAGAGGCACAAACCTGTCAGCATTTACCATGTAAATGAGCCCATAATAAGCACGCATACAGTATGGCCTGTTAGTGCTTTGCATGCCCAATGGGCTCATTTGCATGGTGCCAGCTGAATATCGCTCCAGAGGCCCCCAACACTAACAAGTCTAGGGGCACTGTTCTGTGCAGTTCAGTATGGGCTGCATACAGCCCAGATCCATGTTGGGGCAGCACTACCCAACTTTGTGCTGCCCTGACAAGGCCCTGTATTCAGTCGTATAGCGCTGGTGCACTGTCCATTTACTCAATATTTGACTGGTGATTTTTAGGGTTCCTATTCAAATAATCCACAAATTCCAGATTACTAGATTCCCTTCTCCAGATAAATATAATGTAATCAGTGAAGTGGTACCAGAGTACAACATCCAAAACATATGAGTTTTACTGTGAATTCAGCACCTAGTCTTCCTCCAACAGGCCCATATACAAAATAGTGTATGAGGGGGCAACAGCCACCCCATTGCTGTGCCGCAGCACTGCAAATAAAATGTCTTGATAAACAAATAATTTTTATGTAGCACAAACTCCAGCGCCTGTAGGAAGAAGAAACTGTTGACATTGTCTCTGGTCCACTCCACTGGAAAGACCTTTACTGCCTCCAAGCCTAGTTGGTGAGGTATTGCTGTATAAAGATTATTCACAGCTATGGTTACCCATTGATGGTTTATCCTGCCACACAATGTTTTGAATCTTACGTTGGAGATCCAGATGTAGGACTCTAGACCCCAAACTATCAGTTGGAGAAAAGTGTCCTCAAAATTGGGCAGGTTCTGATCAGGGATTCCACACCCGAAATAATCAGCTGTCCTGGAAGGGCTGTAAATTTATTTGGAGCTTAAGTAAAATATAAAACATAGGTACCATAGGGAGTGACGGTTTCAAATAATTAGCCTCTTGCCCTGATATTGAACCCCTCTAAGAGGCCTTATCAACCATTTCAAAAAGTTCCATTCGGAATCTTTTAGTGGGATCACCTGATAAGGGCAAATCATTTGTTTTGTCATTCAGCAATTCATGGACTTTGCTGACATATGTACTTTCAGGCATAAGGACAATCTTTTTCCCCTTGTTGAAGGGCTTGAACACCACACCAGACCAAGACTGTAATCGGCCAAGTGCTTGGTTCTCCAACAGTGTGCCCCAATTTTGGACATTAGACAAAATGCAATCGGTTTCAAATAATGTTTTTTTTAAATTGTTCAATGGCTGAACATTCTAGTAGCTGGACAAAAAAATTAACTTTGGTTTAAAAGATCTCAGTCTAATGTAATCATTCATAATAGGCATCTCATTTGTATTTTCATGTGCAAATAACTCGTGTAGAGCATAAAGATCAATAAGAGTAAAAGAATTGTCACTGTTTTCCTCTACTAGTTTTTTTGGTTCCAATGTCAAACAGGTCGACTCAATCCATGTAATAAACAAGGTGTACAACTTATTTCCCTATGAAATTAAATCATGGCCTGAATTGGCCAAAATGTGTTTACATGACCGTGCAAGGATCCTCCACATACAACCAGCTGTGAAAACAAACTACTGTATCTTAGTAGTGCAAGCAGTGACAATCAAAGAGTTGTACAGAACTCTGTGGTAACAATGTACTTACATTCTAAAAAGATAAAACATCCATATCATACAGTAGCAATGTGAACAAATACCAGTTAATGTCCAAAACTAATTTTAAAAAGTTTTCTGCTTTTTTTCCTTGTCATAAAGAAGACCATTTTATGAGCACAATACAGTCGTGGCCAAAAATATTGGCGCCCTTGCAGTTTTTTCTAATAATGCACCATTCCTTCCAGAAAATTGTTGAAATTAAAAAAATATTTTGGTATCCACATATGTATTTCTTTGGTTTGCAGTGGAATAAAACACAAAAAGCAGAAAAATTTACTAAGTCTTAGCTTATTCCACATAGAAATCCTTAAATGGCCCGGACAAAATTATTGGCACCTTTTAGAAGCAGTTAGAAATAATTAGATTTCAAGCAGGTGATTCTCCTTCACTTTGGAACTGAACTCACCTGTGGTGAGTTGCAGGTGCCTGCAATATAAAAATCACTCATTCAACCAGTTTGAATAGAGAAAAGGACTCATTCTCCTGTTTTGTGTCACTGTGTGTACCGCAATGAGCATGGAGAAAAGAAAGACAGCCAGAGAATTGTCTGAGGAGGTCAGCCAGAAGATTGTAGCCAAGCATGGACAATCTCAAGGCTACAAATCAATCTCAGAGACCTTGATGTTCTTGTTTCCACCGTCGTAATGTTATCAGGATGTTTAAGGCCCATGGCACTGTAGCCAACCTCCCTGGACGTGGCCGCAAGAGAAAACTTGATCAAAGATTGCAGCGCAAGATTGTTTGAATGGTGGAGAAAGCACCTCGATCAACTGCCAAACAGATTCAAGCTGACCTTCAGACACAAGGTACAACAATTTCAACTCGCACCATCCGTCGCCAACTCAATGAAAGGGGGTTATATGGTAGGAGGCCCAGGAGGACCCCACTGCTGAGAGATAGACATAAGAAAGCCCAATTGGGGTTTGCCAAAACACACCTGAACAAGCCAAAATCCTTCTGGGAGAATGTCCTGTGGACAGATGAGACCAAATTAGAGCTTTTTGGTTAAGCACATCATCTCTATGTTTACAGAAAACAAAATGAAGCCTTCAAAGAAAAGAACACCTTCCCTACAGTCAAACATGGAGGAGGTTCAGTGATGTTTTGGGGTTGCTGTGCTGCCTCTGGCACTGGGCGCCTTGAACGTGTGCATGGCATCATGAAATCTGGAGATTACCAGGCCATTTTGGAGCACAATGTTGAACCCAGTGTCAGAAAGCTTGGTCTCCGTCGAAGGTCATGGGTCTTCCAGCAGCACAACGACCCCAAACACACTTCAGAAAGCACCCAGGAATGGTTCAAGACCATTGAAAACTTGTGGAGAGATCTGAAAACAGCAGTTGGGAGAAGGCACCCTTCAAATCTGGGAGAACTGGAGCAGTTTGCACAAGAAGAGTGGGCCAAACTGCCAGTAGAGAGGTGCAGGAAGTTCATCCATGGCTATAGGAAGCGGTTGATTGCAGTTATTTTGACCAAAGGCTGTGCTACCAAATATTAAGTCTAGGGTGTCAATAATTTTGTCAGTGCCATTTCTTTTCATTTTCTGATTTAAAAGGATATATTAAATTCTGAATCAAAAACAAAGGTTCCGTAATATTAACAGAGAAATAAAGAATTGTGGAAACCAAATACTGTACTGTTGTTAATTTCAACTTATGTTTAGAGGAGATTGTGAGTTATTTGAAAAAGTGCAAGGGCGCCAATATTTTTGGCCACGACTGTATGTCCTTTCAGGGTTGCCATTGTTGGGTATTGATGCACTCCCAGATTTTGAAGCTACTCGGCTGTGCCTCATGCCTCATAACACACCTGGGGTATGCTCGATGCCCCACAGGTCCCACCCTGGTGTGGCTTATTGTTTCCCTATGCAGTCTAAAAAGAGCAGTTGCTCTACTGTGGATGGTTCAAAATCCTGAGTGATATTGAAAGACTGTTAGAAACATGAAGATGAACATTTTCC
Source organism: Neoceratodus forsteri (assembly GCA_016271365.2). NCBI lineage: Eukaryota > Metazoa > Chordata > Ceratodontiformes > Ceratodontidae > Neoceratodus > Neoceratodus forsteri. The sequence continues at coordinate 1,228,905,116 of CM057453.1, read as the reverse complement.
ATTTTTTTACTCAAGAAATGAAGGCTCAAAATTAGGAAATAAGAAAGAAAGGGTCAGTTGAAGTGTTTCTTTCAAGAAGAGTTATAACAGCAGTAATTTTAAAGAGCTGCACTAAACCTGCAAGTATTTTTTATTCCAGCTGAATCTGTTAAATTTTCTGAATTATTTTATTGTTCCGTCTTTTCTGTTTTTTGTTATTAAACTCATTGAGTATTTCTAAATCAGACACTGGTGGTTAGTACCATTTTAGTGCATGATAAAGCTTATGCCCTTTCAGCTGGAGAATTCTGTAGTAGAACAAAGATGTATTGTGCCAACAATGGAAGAGCAGAGCAAAGACAAAAATTACACCACAGAGGTCTAAAATGGTCATTAGCAGCATTGCCAATCAGAAACACCTACAAAAGTTACTCAGAGGCAAGCAGCGATGAAACAATAATACTGTGGGAACCAGTCTTCAAAAAACCCATCTCAACAGATAATACAGATTTGCAGGTTTCATGCAATTCTCCTTTAAGAGAGCCAAGAACAGTACCAGAAGAAACAGAACAAATGATGATAGACACTCAGAAACATAGAGTTTGTCAGCAGATGAGGATCACTTAGCCCCATTTGTTGCTGCCTATACCGCCACCACAGGCCACACCTGATCTCTGGAATCTCTGCCTACCCCCCCCCCCCCACACACACACACACACTCCTTTTTTACTAGGATACTTTTGTGCCTGCCCCATGCATGTTTAAAGCCTGCCACTGTTTTTACTCCCACCACCTCCACTGGTAGACTATTCCAAGAATCCACCACTCTTTCAGTGAAGAAGTATTTCCTCATATCCCTCCTAAATTGCCCCCAGACAAAATGGCAGGAACAGTGGTTGAGGATCCAGAAGCAATGAAATGAGATGGGTTGGGATCAGATCAAGGACAGGGGGATATGTTTAAGATGAGGAAAGGATTTCAGCAAGAAGTTTGGGAGGAGGAGGAAATGGGAACAGATTAGAATAGGAGGAGAAGTAAGTGGAAACGGAGGAGGAAGAGGCAGAGGTGCAGTTTTGCAAGCTGAAGGAGCCTGTAGCTCAGTCAAGTCAGTTATAAAATAGTGTAGAGACAGGACCCCACTAAAAATAAGATGCTGCATCCCTGCTGAGATATTGAGGGTAAAGAAATGTTTAAAAGACCAGCTTGACTGCAATGCTTTCCCCACTGTGTGCACATTATTCAGTCACATCAGAACAGCATCTATAGCACAAGAACCCAGGTGCTGTGGGTCCTAGCCAGAATATAAAAAAAGAAGAAAAAAGGCAGCATGGCTAAATGAGGCAGTACTTATTAGGCCCCTAGTGAATGCTGCAGGGTTTTGTTTTGGAAGGAATCTTGCTTCAGCATCTTAAAGTGTGACCTCATTACTAGCTAACCACTGACATGAATGCCAGGTCAATCTGTCACAACTTCCTTAGCTACATAAGGAACGTAGTGGCAAAAATAAACAAAGGTGTGAGAACAGAGATATAAATTGTACCATAAGGCACATAGGCTTTACTTGCCTCAGAACAGGTGAAGTATTTATTTATTTATTGAATTTTGTTGACCGAGTAAGCCCACTAAGATGAAAAGTTCATTTTTCAGTGGTGACCCTGGATTAATTAAAAGGACACACAACAAAACAGCACAGGAAGGCAGCTGAACAGTAGAAACCGCAACAATACCAGCGAAGTCACAGGGTTACGGAGTTATAACATTGGTTCATGCACAGTATAGTGGAAACACTCTGGCAGGTCTAAGATTACAGAGTAGCAAATTCAGCAACAGGTAGGTAATCTCCGCGATTGCAAGTACAAAGACTGTGCTCAAGGAGGAAGGTCTTCAGCCCTTTTCTAAAGCCACCAAGCGAGGAGTAGTGGTCATAAGGTAATTGTGTGGTATTATTTGTTCTCCTTACCATGAGGTGCAGGGCTTCTTTCGCCATCTGCATGCCTTCAAACCTCGCCACTAGAAGATTAGCCTTTGGCCAGACACTCCCCGAATCTCAAGTCCCGATCACCTGGTTCTTGAAGGTTACATTCTCATATGGGGACTCTTGTTGCTAATAATTAACATGGCATATGGGCTTAATGTTGGCAAATATATTAAGGCACAGGAGATACAGAGATTGTTAAATCTCTGTACATAGGAAAATCTCCATACATAAGGCACTCTACTAGAAGGGGCTACCATGTGTCATCATTACGGTGAGTTAGTGCTCTCGTCAAGCATGATTTTGGGAGAGCTCACAGGCATAGCATAACAAGCCTGCCTGCTACAGAAGGAGTGCCTTTTTTTTTTGTTTACAAGGGCTCTAGTTTGGGCCAGCCTGGTGGTACTGAGGGTTGAGGCACTGGACACCACACCTCGTGCCACACCGGCAACCTGGGTTTGGGAACTGACTCAGGCTGGCAGGGGAGAGGAAGGATTGAGCATCCTATGACTGCTCTCCTTCCTCTGGTGTGGGTGTGAAAAACTGCATCGCACTGTAGCAGCAACTGGTGGAGGCCAGATGCACTACAGTTGTGTGCACAGGCAAGGGGTGGAGCGCAGCGGGCATCCGCATGGCTGTGCGCTGATGCACTGCATGTCCAGCTCCTAGGGGGAGAAAATAGCAGGAAATTGCAGGGCGATCATGGTGGCTGATGGCCATGCGCTGCGCCCCCGGACACAAGAGGTGCACCCCCTCAGGTGTCTGTGCTCCAGGTCCCCATAGGGGAGGGGATCCTGTCTACTTGCTGGCCTGTGGGGGAGAGCGAGTCGCTGGCCAGACCTGGTCCAGGGGTGCGGGTGCCGGCGGACGGACAATTAGCCGGTACTGCTCCGCAGTTGAAGAGGAAAAAAGCATTCTATGATAAAAAAACAAAACAAGAGCTCTAGTTTGAAAATGATTGTATCAAAATTTTGATAGCATGAGTGTGCATGGTACTGAAGCCCTGCTTTTGTAAACCACCAGTTCTCTCTTCACGTCCTCCTGGACAGTGACCAGAGACGGGCAGAAGGGACTGCTGTTTAACATGTCATCTAAAGGATGGTTCCTCAAAAGTGCAGCATTCCCAAGTGCTGGAGTACAGCACCAGTTAGGTATTAACCCAAGTTTCTGGAATGGGATTTGAACCCATAGCCTTCTGATCTTCTTGTCCCAGAAGTAAGCATCCTACCTTCTGAACTACTGATACTGATGCCTATTATTAACAAAACAAAAGAAAATAACTTGGTATGGTGGCTGAAACATATTGGCCAGGGAAATTAGGAGCGGAAACAAGGGGTTCTTTAGATACATTGGGGAAAAACGAAGGGGGAAGGGGCAGATTAGCAAGATTAAATCAGGGGAGAGATGGGCACAAGACCCGGGGGAGCAGACTGAGGTACTAAATGAGTACTTCACCTCAGTTTTCACCAGGGAAAATGGGGGTGCTGCATCATACATGGGAGGAGACAGAGATACTGAGGAGGGGACCCTTACCGATCGTGGTCTGGGGAGAGGGAGGCATCACTTGCAGGAGGGAGGGCAAGCAGGAGAAGAGGTACGGAGGTGGAAATCACAGCAGAGAGAGTGAGGGAAGCCCTCAGGTCCCTTAAGACGGAGAAAGCACCGGGCCGGATAAATTACATCCCAGAGTGCTGAAGGAACTTGCGGATGTCCTGGCGAAACCCCTGGCGGAACTTTTCACCATCTCTGAGGACAGGGTGGGTGCCCCAGGACTGGAAGGTGGCGCATATAGTGCCTGTCCACAAGGGGGATCAAGGGAGGTGGCAGGGAACTACAGGCCTGTCAGCCTGACATCGGTGGTGGGCAAGGTGATGGAGGCATTGTCAAGGAGAGGCTAGGGGACCTGGATAAGTCAGGGTGCCTGGACGATGAGACAGCATGGATTCATCCCGGAAATCGTGTCAGACAAACCTGGTGGAGTTCTATGACTGGGTGACGAGTGCCTTGGACCTGGGTAGACCAGTGGACGTCCTCTTTCTAGACTTCAGCAAGGCATTTGACTCTGTTCCTCACGTGGGCCTGTTGATAAGCTGGGAGAAATGGGGGTAGGACACCAGATGATTAGATGGCTAGGCAATTGGCTCCAGGACCGGACCCAGAGGGTCGTAGTTGGTGGGATAGTCTCATCCCCAAGGAGGGTCATTAGTGGGGTCCCACAGGGATCAGTCCTTGGGCCCCTTCTGTTCAACGCCACGCCTCTGACATAAGGACAGGAATCAGGAGTGAGATGAGTCTCTATGGATGACTTGAAACTAGGGGGCGGTGGTGGATGGGGAGGAGGGAGGGTGGCCCTACAGGGGACCTGGAGGCTCTGGAAAGATGGTCTAGAAAGTGGAAGCTGAGGTTCAATGCAGGGAAATACAAGGTGCCCCACCTGGGGCCAGAAACCCGGCCAAGTGTACACCCTGGGGAAATGCTACAAGTCTCAATGGCTGAGAGGGACCTGGGGGTGGTGGTGGATGTCAAGATGAACAACTGTGAGACTTGTGGGAGGGCAGCAGCCAAGGCCAACAGGATGCTGGGATGCATCGCTAGGGGATCACCTCAGAAGGAGGAGTGATACTCCTCTATATAACTGCTTGGTGAGGCCGCACCTTGAGTACTCGTGCAGTTTGGAGGCCACACTTAAAGAGGGACATTAACCTCCTGGAGAGGGTCCAGAGGAGGGCAGCCAAAATGATTGGGCTTGGGGGCAGGACCTATGAGGAGAGGCTCAAGAGCTAAATATGTACACATTGGAAGAGAGAAGGGACCGGGGGACATGATAGAGGTCTTCAGGTACATGAAGAGGGTAAATAGGGAGGAACAGTCAGGGTGCTTGAAGGAAGGAGGAGGGGCCACTAGAGGGCATGGGTGGAAGCTGGAGGGGAAGATTCAGGGAGAAAGGAGGAGGTGCTACTTCACTGAGAGGGTGGTGGAACTATGGAATCGCTGCCTAGGGGCTGGTGGAGGCAGAGACAGTGGAGGGTTCAAGAGGGGTGGGACAGGTACAGGGAAGGTTCTGGAAGCAAAATCCAATGCAGCAAGAATATCCGGAACTGGGAAGGGAGAAGCCAGAGAAGGCGAGGGGGGCAGCAAGGTCAGCAACCAGGGTGGGGGCTGACCAAACGAGCAAACATGAAAGACCGTTAGGCCTATTCAGCTGGCATTTTAGTATGTTAGTATATTTGTTATTATTAGCTGGCAAGCCTACTGCTCTGACAGATTGCTGGAATGGCCTGTTTCTTTAATTTTCTGATGCCAAGGACCAACTGTGTTTTGTAGTAATGAAGATTTTTGTCAGTTCAGTTGTTAACGAATGGAAATGCTTTGGAAACAAAGTATCTTTTCAAAATGTAAATTGTAATTAATGGTTTGAGCTTAATGTGAACCAAATCTATAGAAAGTGGAAAAAATTAGAAAAATGAAAACAATGAAAACCCATCTTAAAACAAGGGAACAGTTTACAAATGTTGGCATGCTTAGTTAGGTTGACAGGATTTATGTTATGCTGACATATCATCTTATGTTGACATTGTTTCTGTTGTGTCAACATGATTTCAATTAAGTTGACATTGGTACAATTAGAGGCTGATTTTTCCATAACTATAGTACAAATCCGATAAGCATGTAAATTTTTTGGAAAGCCGAGCACCTCCACGTTTTGATGGAGTATAGTGTAAGTTGCTGAGGTCAGGATTTGTGGAGCTGGGAGCTTTGGAATACTCAATGGATTTTCTTCAGAAAAGCAGTCGAGTTAAAACTAGTCGAATACATTTTACATTCATCCTCTGCATATCTATAAATGTGTTTTCAACTTTTCAGAGCCTCTAGAAATATGTCAGCAGGTTTATAAATGTGTTTACTGTTTGGGAAAGAGTAGCTAACACATGCCGGAAATTTCACAAATCTTATTGATATAGTGCCAGGCCAACAGTAGAGGCGGTGTGTGGTCTAGTATTTTGAGTTCCAGGTTGGGAACTATGAGATTGCAGGTTCAAACCCCGCTAGAGCTAAAACAGTCACTGTGATCTTGGGTAAGTCATTTCATTTCTCAGTTCTCCAGTCTGTTTAGTTGTGGCAATAGACAGAAAATGCAAGACCCCACTGGAACTGAGTTGTTGCACCATAGCTGGGGTGTCCTGAGTAAATAAATGAAGAAAAAAAAACAGGCCTAGTGGGTTTAGTTCTTAGTCATAGAATGAGTGATTGTGTGGGTAAGGCAGGACAACTTTTATTTATGTGGCGCCTAATCCCAAGGGCTCTGAGCCCTTTACAACAATAACACAATAAAAAAAGAGCAGTACTAGAACCAGAAAGTGCCGCGCGAAATTCTGTGGTGCTGCCAGCAGTATGACAGGAGAAGAATGAAATCTGTGCAGTCACCCAGCATGTGAAGAAAACACACTGTTGCAGTGTAGATCAGCTCTGCAAAAGTTTATTCAGTAGACAGAAGTGGAAAAGGCAGTTGGAGAAAACAGTCCCAACGTTTCGCACCTGCACACTTTCTCAAGAGACTGAGTGTATGAAAGTCTAACTATGACTTCCCAGTTGTGAGTGGCTTTTACTGTTGCCGGATCTCACCCGTTTCTTGAAGCTGAAGGGTCACCTTTTCATGTGCTTGGCCTGTGGTGTGGTTTGCATAGTGACTTGGCCCTTGGTAGATCTGAGTACCACTGGCACTTTAATTAACTTTTGTTAACCACTGATAGTGTCTGGCAAATAGTATAGAATTTACTGCAGTGTTGAAGTGCCTTCCTTAAGATGGGATGTTAAGGTGAGGTCTCTTCTACTCATCTCTTATGATTGTCTAGGTGAAAGTTAAAGATCCCATAGCACTTATGGTAAGAGATTTTGCCTGGCATCCTGCCCAGTGCATTCCCATTGTGTCAGTGGAACAAGTCCATGGTAGTGGCAGAGTGGACAGTATGGAGGGAGTTAGAGAGCTACAGGAGGATCTTAAAAAGTTGGAAAGGTGGACAGTCACATGGCAGTTAAAATTCAATGCTAAAAAGTACAAGATGATGCTCCTGGGTAGAGCTAACCCTAAAACAGAATACTGGCTAAACGGGGTCAACCTCAGCTCCAGGGCAGAGGAACAGGATCTGGGGGTCATCATTAGGGATGACCTAATGCAGCAAAGTCAGTGTAATAAGGCTTACAGCAAGGCTAGCAAGGTACTGGGATGTTTTGGAAAGGACAAGAAAGTGATGCTGCCTCTCTACTAGTCCTTGGTTAGGCCTCACCTGGAGTACTGTGTCCAATTTTGGAGGCCTCACCTTAGAAAGGATATTGATAGGCTGGAGATGGTCCAGAGAAGGGCAACAAAGATAATACATGGCCTTCAGGGAGTCACCTATGAGGACAGGCTAAAGGCTTTAAACATATACTCATTGGAAACTAGGAGAGAAGGGGGATATGAGTGAAACCTTCAGGTTCCTTACAGGCATAAGCAAAGTGCCATACACAGTGCTTTTCACCAGGAATACAAGTTCTACTACACTTGGGCATCAGTGAAATTAAAAGGTGGAAAATTCAGGAGGGACATCATAAAATATTACTTCTCAAAGGGGTGGTGGAGTCATGGACTAGACTGCCTCCTGAGGGGTGGCTGCAAAGTTGATGTCGAGTTTTAAGCATATGTGGGGCAAAGCTTGGTCACAATCACACAGCATTAGAGAAGATTAGGTTGGACACTTCAGGGGACAGGACCCCGGTGTGACAGTAGGTCCTGGGAAACTATATTGGGCAGACTCGATGGATCACAGTTCCCCTTCTGTCATCATTTTTTTGTTTCTGTGTACTTCCCCCTGCACCAGGAAACTTGTCTTTTCTAGTCAAAATTACGAACACGTAATTAAAGAATAAGCATGGCAAGTCAGAATGGTGGCACAGTGGTAGCGTTACCCCAGGCTACACCGACAACCCGCATTCGGTAACTAGCGCAGGACATCAGGGTCTGGCTGGGGGACGAAGGACTGAGTCTCTCAAGGACTGCTTTCCTTCTCTGGGATGGAGAGTGATGTTGTTCTCTCTGTGCGAGTGATGGAGACTGGTAAGCAGCCCAGTCAGGAACACATCGGGGAGGGGTTGCCGCCAGGTGCCTGTCACGTATGTGAGCCATCATACACGTGCATCATTGCGTCCTTGCACATTGGCACCATAGGGACGAAAATAAGGAGTAGGAAGAAAAGACTGGCTGTCCAAGCTGGCACTCCCTGCAGGATTTCACACGACGGACACTGCTGCCCACCCACCACATGGTGCTTCTGGGTAAGTGGTGGATAACCCCTAAGTCCATGAGAAGATGGGTGACGGGGCTGGGGGAGGGGTGCTGTCAGGGGAAAACGAGCAAGAGAAACAGCTTGGGACAAAAGAATTAATACAGCTGCAAGCATGGGCATTGGATGTCACTCACTTGTCCATGCAGCTAAAGGAAGGGTGCCTCAGGGTGGCCATGATTAAGGAGATTGGAATGGGGCGGAGGGGAGGCCGTATCTGGTGCAGTAATGCTGGGCAAAGAATGCAACATCTTACCACAGTGCTGCAAACATGGAGAGGATTGTTGATGAACAATTGATAAAAGAAACCAAGAAAGGAAATCTAAGGCAGCCCACTGGCTCAGCGGTAGTGCTACCACCCACCATGCCAGAACCCCAATCCAGGAGCAGACTTGGGTTACTGGGATCGGCTTGGGGGGGGTGGATCGAGTGCCTGATGGATTGCCCTCCTCTTCCAGGGTGGGAGGAACTTGCTGCACTGCTGCAGTACTGCCACTGCATGGAGGCATGGTGGTAAGGCAGTCGATGCATCAGTAATTGGGGCCGGCTGGCAGCAGGATGCATGGTGCATGCATGCCTCCACATGCGCATGGCATTGCGTCACTGCACACCACTGGCTGGACGAGGCAAAAAAAGGGAAACCTGAGCCTGCGAATGATGCCTGATCACTCCTCTAACTGCACCACTGTCCAGGACCCCAGCACTTCCAGATTTGGATAACGGGGTGGGGGGGAGAGTACAGCCCTCCCTCTCCTGGCCCTTCCATGGGGTGAAATCCATGGGGGATTACTGGGCTAGGTGAATCCAGGAGAAGGCTGGTTGTTGGTTGGTTTGGGGGTGGGTTGGGGCAGAGAGGGCACTGGCTGGCTCTGGAGAGAGAAATCTTTGATTGAAAAAAAAGAAAAAAAAAGGAAATATACAAAACTGTCCATTTCGTGGACTCTTATACCATCAGCGAAGGATGAACCTATGTCTCTGTTTTCTAATTATAACAAAGAAAATGGCACCAATGTGCCAGTCCTGGTTAATAGCATACATTAAAATTACTCACTGAAGCACAGCTTTCTTTCTGCAAAGTTAACAATCAAATCTAACCTGTCAATTCATGCAAAAAAAGGAGAGGGCGGCAGTCCGCTGAGCAGGACAAAACAAGAGCAACCCAGCCATCTACTCTGCTGAAGAGAATTAGTCCAAAGCGATGCTAGAATTAGCCTTTTCCACTGGGCTGGGCAATGTTCTTGGGTCAGACTAGGGAAGATGATTGCATTTAAAAACCTCATTTCTGAAGTTTAACGTTGAGTTTTTTCCCCTGGCAATACCATGTAATTGTATTAACGTGGGAAGTAAAAAAGAAAAGAAAGAAATTCCAGGCTTGCAGCCCTAAGATGTTCAGGGAGTTTTGCAGCCATTGCATTACTTCAGACTTCACTTGGCATTTATTGTTCCTGCTTGTTCCCTTGTCACTTCTTCTATTTTCCACTTGATAAGAACCATCTACGTTTCTGTTCAGCCTATTAGTTGTCATAAATTCAGCCAGTAGAGATGGCCCTTAATATCCAGAACAAGTGCCATCTCTTATCATGCAGTTGCATCAGGATTTGATTCATACATGTGCGTGGGTGGTATGGGAGGACGGGTGGATTTGTGATCTGCATCCTCCGCACACATTAAGGTCCTAATAATTAATGTTGTCTCTTCAGCTCTGATCCTCCTCCTCTCACCATTGGAGGTGCGAAAGTCAGCAGAGATAGTCTAAGGTGAATCAGTAGCATTTATAATGCATGGAAATATTCTCTGTGATTTTTTGTTTAGGTAGGAGACACAGAAAGTCAGACAACGGTTGCAGGAAAAGACCAACGGTATATCCGATCTGTCTGTGGCACCCTACCTAACCTTGGGACCTATTGTCCATCCAAAGTCCTATCTCTCCCTTTCCACCCCCCATTTCCCTCCCAGTTTCTGTTGTCCTGAGCAGTGACTGTGCCCTTTAATCTATCCAAGCAGCGCTTTAAAAAACATTAATGGTTTTAGCTTCTACCACCTTAGCTGGCAAACTGTTCCATAGTTCCACCACCCTTTCTGTGAAATAATACTTCCTCATGTCCCTCCTGAGTTTTTCCCTTGTCAGTTTCCGCTTGTGCCCTCGTGACCTCAAACTGTTACTGATGCCAAATAATTCCTCACAGTCCGCCTTGTTTATTCCTTTCTGGAACCTGAAGGTCTCTGTCATATCCCACTCTCCCTTCTGGTCTCCAGGAGGAGTTAGTGTTAATCACTATAATGGTCTTGTGTTAAACTCAATCTGCCTTTTCAGCATATAAGGCAAAATATTGTGTAAAACCAGGCATATACACTGAGTACATCATAGTGTTTGAAAAACTTTGAACTCAGGAGGGAGGGGGTATTTGACGTTAGTGAACTGTAAAATCAGGCACTGCCTTTTTTAAAAGAAGCACTGCAGTTATGAGGAAGATTAGTTGCCCAGGCTTGAGTTATGATAAAATTAGATCCACAATAAAAATTCATCATGCTAGGAAAGTAGAGGGCATCCTAAGAACACATTGTGTATCACGCATGAGCAGAAAAACAGCTCATCTTACCTCCCTGGAGAAATGTGGCCTGTCTAATTGTTTGCAATTGCCCTGCTTCACTTTCAGTGGAAAAATACATTAGTCCTGGTCAGAAAACATAAAATTGGTTGCTACCGCCATTTGCAAAAAAAATATTCTGAGCCTTATGGTTTGTCTCTTATTTTAATTTCTTTTTAATACTCTGAGTGTACTGTGCAGGAACATTTGCCAGATTATTGTGCATGCCCACCCCCCCTTGTACAAAGAGTATTGTTATTACAAACACATTATAGCACCTGGTGGAGATCACTATATCTATTAATATTTTATATTAATTTGTTCATTTAGATCAGACCTAGTGGCTCAGTTAGTTGCAGGGTCACCCCTGGGGTTGGATGAATGTAGGGTCATGAGTTTTATTCTTATGTCAGGAACTTGGGCTGATACCCAGTACTGGCACTGGAGCACAGTACAGGGAGAGCTGCAGTATAGAGGTGCCGTCCTTAAGATGAGGCATTAAGTCGATCTGATGGCACATGTTATAAGAGTAGGAGATCTTCCCCAGTTCTCCTTGCCATCATTTTCCCCAGCAGCAAAACAGGGCAATATAACAGACCCCACAGGATGCACCTGGAAATGAGCTGTCACAGCTTAGTGTGCCTGTTCTAGTCAAATATTACAAATAAATCAAAGTTTTCAGGCCTTAATGGATATATTTTTTTTTAAATGTTGCATGGGGGTCTCTATGAATAGGAGGAATGCATCTGCAGCTGGGGTGGTAGAGTCAGTCACAGAGGATGCCAAAATTAAAAAAAAAGGTCTCTTTTTATTTATGTTCCTTCACTCAGTCCTAGAAACAGCCAGGTAAAGGTGGAGGAGAGGAGGGAGAGAGGGGATATGATAGAGACATACAGGTATCTTACAGGGAAGAACAGGGTGCAGAAAAACACTATTTTTAAGCGAAAAAGATGTTCCAGGACTAGAGGGCATGGGATGAAGTTGGAGGGAGGACGATTCAGAGGAAACATGAGAAAGAATTTCTTCACAGAACGGGTGGTGAACAAGTGGAACACCATGCCAGAGGAAGTGGTGGGGGCTGAAACAATCACGGGATTTAAGAATGCATGGGATAGACATAAAGGAATTCTAGAGGTCAGGGGTAAGAGGCAACAGACTTCTAGGAAAACAAACTGAACTTACAAGCTCAAATGGGCAGACTGGGTGGGCCATAGGCCCTTATCTGCCGACACTGTCTATGTATCTATGTAAAGAGCTTAATATAACATGACAGTACAGTGTACAAAATAAAGAAGTTAAAAGGATGTGACTACATTTCACTATCCACACTCTGGCAGTTCCACTGAAACAGGATTTCCATCTGACATCTTTAAGCTAAGCTCCCTACCACCGCCCAGGTAGTATATCCCCGACTTTGCACATGACGTCAGATCTTTTTTTCCTCCAGAAGAACAGGTGACCTTCTTAGCATCTCCTGCTTTAGTTATTGTGCCATCGGTGACTCCTAGTTTTCTAAATTCTCTTGAAGATTTCGTTCTTCTCTTCTCAGGTTTTCGACTCCCTTCATGCTAAGATCATGAAGCCATGGAAGCCTGGATTTAAATTCTACGTTCAGTGCTGGCAGAAGATGTTGTTCACTGACCCACATGACACATGCCTGAACTGTTTTGTGTGCAGCACAACATGGCTGGGTGCGGTGGAAGATAGGAAGCACTCACTTACCCTTGGCTGGTCTTTGGAAAGGGATCCGAAAACTGGCCTAAGGGCCACAAGCAGACCTCAGCAGCTGCCAGGTCAGCATCTCAGCTAGCAGCCTTTGAAGAGGAAGTGGTGGCCACTACAGTGGGCACCTCCTTGGTCTTGGCACTTCTCCAGGCTGGGTCCAGCGATGGAGGTTTCTTCACAGAAGGATTCCACGAGATGTACATTGCTTTCCAAACCTTGGGAAAGAGCATTACCCACCAGGGTAAGAAACATAAGTGTCACTGCACCAGTCGTAGGACAGGGAATGACTGAGGTCCTCCTGATCCCTCAACTACCCTGACTGTTCGACTGTGGTTGAGACTCTTTTGGTCAAGGGGAAGAGCTCTTTGGTACCCCCATCACGCTTGCTGACTTTGACTCTAGTCAAGCAGGCTGTGGAGATATTCCTCAAGCATGTCGACTGGCTGACAGATGAGGTTGATGACTTGATCTCCCAGACCCCGGTTCTCCTGGTCCTCACTCAAGAGGACATGGTCAGGTCGGTGTCCCTACCTGGATCATCTTGGGAGCAGCCTCCTCTGGTGGTTGAGATTCTGAAGCCTCTTTTGCTCAATGTATGGAGGCATGTGGTCTACCATGACCCACTGGGTGCTCTCCTCAAGGTCAGTTGTCAGGCTGACAGTCGAGGTCCAGGTTGAGAGCTCAGTCGCAGCACTTCCATACTTGATCCCGTTCAGCTGGGAAGCATCGCTGTCAATGTTCCTTGACCCCCACATCTTTGGGTGAGGAAAGGCACTGATGGAAGATGTGCTGGTGCTGCAGGGAGCTCCTCTGGCAATAGTAGGTCATTGTGGGGTAGGGTAGGGCTCTGTCCTCTGGGCCATTGGTCACTTGGCAGCTGCCAGTTATGCCTCGCTGACCTATGCTTCATATGTGTTCCCTCAAACTACTTCTGCACTCCTGAGGGTAGAGCCACCACAGCTGGAGGTGGGTGCTCTGAACAAGGAAGCCAAGTTGGCTGCCAGCTTGCTAGAACAGTTGCCAATAGAGGTCACCCAATCTGAGGATTCTTGTGTGGTCTACGACAAGAAAAATCCAAGGGACATTTTTGAGAGCTCAGATCACTCATCCATGGTTTCCTCTGGGACTCATATCTTCAACTGGGGCTCGGTCGAGGAGTTGACCACCGACCACAGGCCAGTGTCTTTTGAGGCTCTTATTCAAGTCATATTGGAATCCATGAATGTCCCGCTGGATCCTGTCCAGAAGTGGGCCAAGTACCCCTTCACGAACATCCTAGACAGGAATGAATACCTGGGGGTTACCTTTCCCATGGCTGAGGCCATCACGGGATCAACCCTGAAGCTTTGGCAGCATCCTTCCTGGCACCCTCCACCACCTGTATAATCTACAAATATGTGGTCCTTAGCAGGTCTGTTTCAGAGTTCTCGGACCTTCCTTTGGCTGTTGGACTCATCTCGGACTCAGCCTTCTGCAGATTCGGGGGCCAGGGGGATGTGGACAAGCCTTCGGAAAAGGAGCCCCAAAAAATTTACCATATTCTTAATAAGATGTGTGCTGTGGCATCCTTGGGTCTCCATCATGAGAGTTACTCCGTCATGATGGCCAACTTCAGTCACTACCTGTCGGGAGTCCTTGATGAGCTCCTCCCTCACCTCCCAGCTGGCCAGGCTATGCTGGTAATGTTGATCAGGGACCATGGTCAGTCACTGGTTAAGCACTATCTCCAGACAGCCTTGGACATGGGTAATTCTTGTGCTGATATCAAGGCAGAGGCCATCTCTATGGGTCACAGGACCTGTCCATACCTGTCCACCTTTATTGTGGACACCCAGCACAAGCTGGCCGTTGTCCTTTTCTTGAGCACCAACCTCTTCAACCCTGGGGTGGAAGAACACCTCAAGTGCATAGAGAAGTCCAGCACGACCCTTGAGTCTGTGGCATCATCCCATAAGGACCCAAAACAGAAGCCTAAGAAAAACCTTTTCCAATATTGGTTCCTTTGGTCACAGCCTCGTTGTTAGCAGCCCCAGCAAGGGCAATACTAGCCCTGGCATATGAAACCCAGATTCAGAGGCAAGGGTCCGAAGCAAGGTGGGGGCAGAGGTGGTGGTGCCCCAGTAAAAATTGCAAAGTGATGAGTTGGGGGTGTCATCCGTCTCCCTGTCCTGTCCCTGTTTGCCCATCCAGACAGGGGTCATTGGCACCACTTCTTTCCTACTTTGGTCTGCTACCACAGTGGACAAGTGGGAGTTAGAGGTGTTAGCAGAAGGCTGCCTTTGGATTTTGAGGCTCTCCTTCTTTACCAATGCCATAGTTCTCGGGAATCCATGGTGTTGTAGGACACACTGTCCGCCCTTCGAGAGGTCATTGCTGAGCTCCTTGTGAAAGGAGCCAGAGCCCATGTTCCAGATATCCTGGCCAATAAGGGTCATATGTCCAGGTACTTCCTCATTCTGAAACAGACAGCCCTATGCTGGAGCTGGATGATCTAAATAATTTCATGCAGAATTGCGAGTACTAGATGGCCACTCTGATTCAGATCATTCCTTGCCAGGAGCAGGAATGTAGTTCTGCTCCCTGAACCTCAAGGATGCGCTCTCCCACATCCCAGTCCATCCATCCCATCTCAGGTACCTCCGTTATGATACAGAAGGGATACTGTACCAGTTCCAGGTCATGCCCTTCTGCCTCTTGTCTGTGCCCAATGTCTTCGCCAAGTGCATGGCAGTGGTGGAAGTCTTCCTGCGGCACAGGGGCATCAGGGTGTATCCCTACCTGGATGACTGTCTGATAGCTGGGCCATCTGTGCAGGCCATCAAGGGGTCCAGGGACCTAGCCCTCCAGACCTATCTCAGCTTGGTCCTGTTGGTCAACCTGGACAAGTTTGAACTGGTCCCCTCACAGTTTATCTAGTTCTTCGGAGCAGCACTAGACTCCCTGCAGGTGAAGACCCGCCTACCAGGCTCTGGATTTTACTTCCTTTGCTCAATCATTTCAGGTTGGGCTCTTGTGCCCTGCCCAGGATCTCTTGCAGCTGCTGAGGTACATGGCATCATGCATCATTGTGGTAAATTGGCTCTGCTGGTGGATGCCCCACCACCAGTGGGAGTTGCGCTGTCAGTTGTCCCAGCATCTAGGCCACTTGGACCAGCCAGTCTTAGTGACCTAGTTGATGTGGAATGCCATCCAGTAGTGGCTAATCTTGGAACATCTGGAGGAAAGAATCCCATCTCTCTTCCCAGAGCCTACTGTCATGCTTACGACTGATGCATCTCTGGTAGGGTGGGGAGCACACCTGGGAGACCACAGAGCCCATGGGTTCTGGTCACTCCGGGAGTCCTTTTGCCATATAAAACTGATGGAGCTCTGTATAGTGTGAGTTGCTCTGATGAAATTTGCTCCCCTAATAAGGGGTCGGATTGTACAGGTCCAGATGGACAACACCATGACTGTATTCTGCCTGAACAGGCAGGGCAGAAGACACTCCCCTTCCAGTATGTCAGGAGGCTCTCCACACCTGGACCCTCTTGTAGCCTGGGTGCAGAGGCACCTCATGTTGTGGGAGTTCACAGTCAATTGGTATACATTCTCAGCCAGGTAGGAGAGACATTACATGAGTGGTCCTTGTATCAGGAGGTGACAGACCACTTGTTCTCCATGTGCGGTACTCCTGTAGTGAATTTGTTTGCCTCCTGGGAGAACACCAAACTGAGGCTGTTTTGTGCCCCCTCCCACAGTCCTGACTCTGTTGGGGGATACCTTTACAAGGCCCTGGACCCCAGGCCTTCTGTACACCATTCCCCCCCCTTCCTCTTGATCTAGATGGTGTTCAAGGTCCAGAAGGACAGGGCGCAGATGATACTTATTGCTCCAAACTGGCCTACACAGGTCTGGTACCTGACTCTCCTCAACCTCAGCAGCAGACTTCCATAGTGGCTGCTTCTTTGCCTGGATCTGCTGACCAGACAAGGGGGAATAGTCCTGCACCTGGACCTGAAATCCCTGCATTTCTCGGCCTGGTTCCTTAGCAGCTAGAGTTCCAGGCCTTGGGTCTGTCGGAAGAAGTGCTCCACATTGTGGAAGCCTCCCGAAATGAGTCAACTTGCAAATGCAATGCAGTTAAATGGAAGAGGTTCTCCATATGGTGCCAGGGCAAGGAGCTTGATTCCCCTTGCCTGCCCTGTGGTAAGCAGCTTGGAGTACCACTGGTCCCGCTCTCAGTCAGGCCTACTTAGCTCCCTTCCCCCAATAGAGGGACCCCAGCATTTTGTAGCCTTCTTCTCTCCTCCTGGTCCTCACCATCCTAATCCCCCATCTTGTATACCCCCTCTCTTCCCCTCCTCCCCTCAAGTCCTATAATAGTTTACCCAATAAGTTACATTAATTATTAAACGTGCTGGCCCACATATACTAGTGAGTGCCTAGGATCTAAGCTTGTTCACCTTCCTTGCTTGCTTATCAGAGAATTTTAACTGCATTTTACTGTGTTAGCTCTGTATGTATAGGCCCGATTTATCTTTTGCATGTACAATGTTTTGTTTAGTCTACCATTTTCTGGACTGTGAGTTGTTGATGTCCCAGACCACCTTGAAAATTAGCTTGCTCAATGGTGCTTATGCCTGGTTAAATAAAGTTTGATTGATTGATTGATCGGAGTGGCAAACCTTAAGATGCACCTGGCAGCCATCTGTGCTTAACAGGCATGGGCTGGTAAACTGACAGTGGCTCAAGAGAAGGTGGTTTGGTGCTTTTTCAAGGTCCTAGACCACCTATCTCCTTGGGTGTGTGAACCACCACCACCACCATGGGACCTACTGCTGGTGCTGGCTGTTTTCATGGGCAAGCCATTGGAGCCTTTGCACAGGTGTGAGATATCCCACCTGTTATGGAATACAACCTTCTTGGTGGCTATCACATCAGCCAGAAGGATTAGTGAGCTCCAGGTGCTCTTGTTGGAGTCCCCATATCTCAAACAAGGTCATCCTTCACCCCATCCAAAGTTCTTCCCAAAGATAATGCATATGGGGCACAAAAACCCTGGCACAATATATCAGTTGGGGGGTGAGGATATAGCATGCACCAAGCAGGAAAGAGATCTTGGGGTTATCATCTCTGATGATCTCAAGGTAGGGAAACAGTGTGACAAGGCAGCAGGTAAAGCAAACAGGATGCTGGGATGTATAGGCAGGGCATTACCAGCAGGAAAAAGGAGGTCATAATTCCGCTATACAAGACACTAGTGAAGCCCCACCTGGAGTACAGTGTACAGTTCTGGAGACCATACCTACGTGAGGACATAGACAGGGTAGAGAAGGTTCAGAGGAGGGCAACAAAGATGGTGCATGGATTGCATCACAAGTCCTATGAAGACAGGTTGAAGGAACTGAACATGTACTCCCTGGAGGAGAGGAGGGAGAGAGGGGATATGATTGAGACATACAAGTATCTTACAGGGAGGAACAGGGTGCAGGAAAACACTATTTTAAGCGAAAAGATGTCCCAGGACTAGAGGGCATAGGATGAAGTTGGAGGGAGGACGATTCAGAGGAAACATGAGAAAGAATTTCTTCACAGAACGGGTGATGGACAAGTGGAACACCCTGCCAGAGGAAGTGGTGGGGGCTGAAACCATCACGGGATTTAAGAATGCATGGGATAGACATAAAGGAATTCTGGAGGTCAGGGGTAAGGTGCAACAGACTTCTAGGAAAACAGACTGAACTTACAAGCTCAAATGGGCAGACTGGGTGGGCCATAGGCCCTTATCTGCCGACACTGTCTATGTATCTATGTATCTATGTATAGTATCAGAGTTTCACCTTAACCGGGTGATCAACTTATCAGTCTGTTTTGCAAACCCTTCTTCAGAGGCCAACCTTAGTCTCCATATACTGGAGCTACAGGGAGCACTTTCTTACAATAAAGAGCACATGGCTGGAGTTCTGGACACAGCATCTGTTCATGACATACGTTGAAGCTGCACCAGGCACATCGGCAGCAAAGTGGATGATTGGCAGGTTGATTACAACCTGCATTGACCTCTGCTATCGGTGGGCTTGTAGGGAGTAGTGCTCATTCCACCAGACATACTGCTGCCTCCAGGGACATCCTTCTCCAGGAAATCTGCAGGGCAGCTACCTGTAGGGCAGCACACACCATCATTTCCCATTACAGCATTGACCTAGAGTGCCTTCAAGTTGCTGCTTTTGTGACCTTCATTCTCCAGTCTCTGTTTGCCAAAATAGGGATGTGTACCTTGCCCCCTCCTCTCAGAGAAGTACTAGAAGTCTGCCAGAGTAAGTATGGATAGTGAACTGTATCCATGCCCCTAGAAAGATAAGTTACTCACCTGTAACCATTCTAGGAGTGGTACACAGTTCACATCCCCACAACCCTCCCGGCCTCCCCTGGCAAGTGGCTCACAGATCCTTGCTTTCAGCATGCAAAGATCTGATGCCATGGGGCAGAGTCAGGGAATATACCACCTGGGTGATGGGAGGAGCTTAGTTTAAAGATGTCCAGCAGATAGCCTGTTCCAATGGAACTGTCAGAGTGCATGTGAACTGTATACCACTCCTAGAACAACAGTTACAGGTGAGTAGCCTGTCTTTCTTGACCTGCCAGTTTTTCTCTTAACTTCTTATACAGGTATTTTGTCAGCCCATCTTCTCTTGGTTTCTAACTTCCTGTACAGATCTCTCTCTCTCTCTCTCTCTCTCTCTCTGTTTCCTTGGAAGTAGCCTGGAGTCTTACTTAGACTAACTCCAGCAGTGTACCTTGGTCTCTTCATGGCCTTTACTCTAGATGTGAAGGGATGGTGCTGTGGTTCAGCCACAACAGCAACCCCTGTGGGGGCCAAAAAGCTTGTCTCCTCTGCCTGGGTGTCCTTGTGTGTGAGGCCTGATGGGACACCTCATTTTCTCTCTCTCTCCCTTGTTTTCCAGCACAGAACTTTAATGTTTCTCGCCTGCTGGAATGTACTGCAACCTACTGTTCATTATCAGTTAGCCCCTCATGCAGGGCCTCAGACTTTTGTTTGCTTCACCCTGACAACTACGAATCTCCCTTAAGGTAGCCAAGTAAGAGGCCACACAACACTGCCCAGGAGGTAGTACGTCCACTCGTGCACCAGCATCCAGTGTTTGAGAGTGAATTTGGGAGCTTGGTCTGGTGGCTGAGTGGGCTGGATTAGCACTGCCGTACAGCAGGACTTCCAGCTGGGATGGGATGATGCTGTGGTTCAGCCACAGCAGCAATCCCTGTGGAGGCCAAGAACCTTCCCTCCTCTGCCTGGGTGTCCTTGTGTGCGAGCTCTGATGAGACACCACCCAGCATCAGGAAAGTGGGAGTGTCTAGGGAATGCGAGAATATCTAGAGAAACCCCTCTGCCTCCTAGGCAACCTGTACGAGGGTGGCCGGTACTCTTGGAATGCACAGACAGTGGGGGTAGATAGGGTTGGGAGGTTGCTGGCATATTGGCCAGAGGTAAGGCGTGTTGGTGATATGGGAGCAAACAGCTCTATAGCAAAGGAAAAAAAAAGGGGAGCTGGGTAAGTGCTTCAAGCTGATTATCCAGCCAGTTCCAGGCTCAGCTTCTTTCGCTCCCTCCACAGCTGCTGGAGTGCACAGCCCACATCTCAGCACCGCTGACACATGCCGGTGAGAATGACGTTTGCTAAACAAGGGGTGATATATACTCCAGTACATCCCTTCCCCTTAGAGTAGGGATGGATACTGTAGACCCCATCACAATCTCTTTGTTGGAGGGTGCTCTCTTCTGAATGCCCACATTTAGTGGATCTGGAGTTATACTGTAATGGGGCAAACTATTTGAACAGGTAGTTCTGCAAGGTAAAAGTTGAAACTGTCAGTTCTGTGGATGAACACAGTTAGGCAATGTCAAACTGCATGTCAGTCCAGTGGGTAAATTATGAAATTCCAGTAGCATAATAATGTAACTCTGTGGTTCATCATTACCTCATAGGTGGTGGGCAGGAGCACCACTTGAACTCTTGTCGAGATTCTGGAATAAGGTACCATGCAGTTCACTGCAATACAATGCCAATCCCCAAATCCTCCATATCGGAGAACAACAAAATGTATGCTATATCAGGGGATCTACCTGTCTCTGTTTCTTCCTCTGTTCTGTTCGTAAATTATATCTCATATCAAGAGCATACAAGTCTATAATCAGATCTGGCACGTAGAGGATTGTCATCATATTGTAAGAAATTTGAGACAAAAGAATGAGTAGAAGAAGTGAGAAAGATCTGACTGGAGTTAGGAGCTTCCACATCATTAACACAGCAAACTGGGCATTATTTATGTGGAATAATTCTTCTGTCTCAAATCTCTCACAATATGATGATCAAATAAGTAATGTATTTAATTGCAGAAATGTGTGTACTGCTGAAATTTGCATGAACATGTATTTTGCAACCTGACAGCAATGACGTGGACATAACTCTTAAAATTCTGATACACATTAAAAGTTGTGTCATGATGCGGACACCTCTTAAAATTCTGATACAGATTTATTCTGAGCCTGGGTTAGTCCATCTGACTGTTAAATTTCCTCTGTCAGGAGATTTTGCATTCCTTTGATTTTTTTCCTCGAAGTTATTTGTGTTTATATCACTTGTTTGTTTGAACACTTTGCATCTGTAAACATAATTTTTTTGTTCCATCAATGTGCTGTTGCCTCTGTCCCAAAAATAGGGGCATTACAGTACACATGTAGTATATGTAGTGACACAAGTATTGTGACGTCACACCTTTCGGATTTAAGGGACTGAGGTTACACCAGATACCTGTCCCCTGATGAAGCTCCCTCCATCTGAATGAAGCATCAGAATACCCGGGTAGCAGTCACAGTTTTCACTGGAGCAGTGGTGTGTAGATGCCGGAGTTTGCATTTATTGGCTTTGACAATAAACTGCCTTAAACTTGTATCAAGTAGTGCAATGATTATTTGTACAAGTGTCTGCACCACACAACTCATGGAGTGCTAGCCACCTTTGTCTTTTGTGGATTTGTCTTTTGCAACAGCAAACCGCTGGCCAGCACCCTGCCTCACACCAGAGAGTGCAGTAGTTTCTTGTTTTGTGAACTCACCATACACAGGAGAAACCTGTGTTAAATTACCCTTATCAAATGTTTAATAATGTAAGTTTTTAACCAGTGTAGTAGTGTTGTAATTTGGTACTGTATCTTTAAGTGATTGCCTTTAGGGCAATAGCATAATTGGATAGAGTTAGGGCCAACAGAGCAAAGCTTAGGAGGAGCACTTCCAAGCACTGAATATGTACTCATAGAAAACCAGACGGGGGGAAGGGGGGGCTATGATAGAGACCTTCAAGTTCCAGAAAGGAATAAACAAGGTGAGTTGCAGGGAATTATTTAGCATGAGTAACCACTGGAGGTCAAAAGGTCTTGAGTGGAAACTGACAGAAAGGCACCTCAGGAGGGATTTGAGGAAGTGTTATTTTACTGAAAGGGGGTGGAGAAGTAATGTATGTTTTTTCAAAGTTGCTGGATGAATTTCCTTTACAGTTTATGATTCTTGAGTAATGTTGCGGGGGTTGGGGTTATCTATTCTTTTAAGTTTGCATAATTTCTTTTTTGATATTGCTGTGTTGTTGATTGGCATTGTGACCTCTTCTGGACCCTTAGGATATGTAATTAACCGTTTTGACCCTGACTGGTTGTGCTTTCAATTGATGCACCCCTATCACGTCTTCTGAGCAGGAGTATATCATTGTTTAATGCACATCTTTTCATGGCTTATCACCTACAGCTAAAAGCATAATAGTTTTAAACAGTTTTTTTTTTTTTTTGCAGTAGATACTGACTGGTTAACAAAACTATAGAACTCTGCTGTAAACATTCCTCTCCACTGCATCATCCCACCATTAGAGGGTACACTGGGTGCTTGATTATTCATACAAGATATCTGCTTCCACTTTTCTGGAGTACAGACTACCCTATCTTTACGTTAATCACCAGTGTACGTCCACAACATCCTTACTTGGATTCCCTGGTAACTACCATTTTAGAATGAAGCAAAGAAAGAGCCTTCACTGGAGAGTCAAGCTTTTTAATTTTTTACCAGCTTGCTTATCAATCCCTTTGTGGCTTGCAGAGTGTCAGAAGAGTTTTGGAAAGTGAAGACCTTAGTAGTGTTAGTGGAGTGGGCTGGGTTCATGGCCCAATGAGTTACATATAGTGGTCAGACTTTAAAAATGAAAATGAAAGGACAGGCTTTAGGGGATAAGAACTAGGCACAGGGTAGTGATGTTAGCTGGTGCTGGTGGGGGTGTCGGTGGGGTGGTACTCCACTTATTACAAACTTAATTGAGAACAAAATAAGGGTGTGAGTGAACCCACTCAGTAGAAGTGTATGTGTTGGGGGGGGGGGAGTTACTGCTTACATCCTTGGTGCTGCCACTTTTCAGACCCTTCCTCGGCTACCTATGGTCATGGCCCAACATTCCCCAATCAGTAAAACAGATCTATTTAACCAGTCCCCCAGAATGTACCTGGAAACAAGTTATCACAACCTTGTGAGCCTTTCCTGGTCAAAAATTACAAATAGACTAATAGATAGGGGACTGTGTATTACCAGGCTATAATACTATCGAGAGGTTCTGGGACATTGGAACCTCGAGAGCGAAGCTCGACAGGTTCCCATGTCCCCAGTATCTTGAGATGATATTGTAGCCTTGAAATACACAGTCCCCCATTTGTTAGTTTTTTTTAAATATATGGATCCAAGGAGTTTTCAGTGTTTGGTAGGAATGTGGTGCTAAGAAGGCAGTGTGCTGCAGTGTGAATGCATGCCTCTTTAAGAGAGGTGCTTGGCAGGCGTTGTTATGGACGGTGGAACATCAAGACACCCCTGAAACACCCAGCGTATGTTTATATTGGTTCTGCTTGTGTTTCTTGAATAATTATATCAGAAAAACGGTGGCATCTGTATGCGAGCAGTCTATGGAAGCCAGCGGTGCAGTCATCGGAAGGGTAGGAAGTGGAGTGAACAAGAGAGAAAGTTAGATGGTTGCCTTTTAGGATATGGGGCTGCAGCTTGGATTTTTTTGGTTTTGGGTGAGCGGAGAGTTGGCTTTTAATGTCCACAACAGTTACATTGAGCGCTGGTTCCCACTCTCCATGAGGCATTTTTGTGCTAGTGCTGTGGTGTTTTTGTGATAATACTGTTGTTCAGAACACTGAATGATAGTATTACAGGCTCAGAACGATACCATTATCACTTTTCAATAATGCTGTTATCACTTCTTGAGCGATGGTATTATGGCCATTTTTTGAAATGATGGAATCACTTCTGAAAGAAAGAATTGTTGAGTACCTAGAGGCCAGCGGGGCACTGGACCCGAGGCAGCATGGATTCACAGTGGGAAGGTCATGTCAGACGAATCTAATATATTTCTTTGACTGGGTGACCAAAGTAGTAGACCAGGGAGGGGCTGTGGACATGGCCTACCTAGACTTTAGCAAAGATCCAGAAGCAAATAATTTGTAGATAATCGACACAGTCCCACACAAAATATTAAAAACAAGTTAGCCAGCCTGGGAGTGGGTCTCAGGGTGGTAGCCTGGCTAAAAAATTGGCTGGACAACAGGATGCAGAGGGTAATAGTAAATGGAGTCCACTCTGAAGAAAGGGGGGTTACTAGCTGGACACCATAGGGTTCAGTACTGGGACCGGTCCTTTTTAATTTCTTTATAAGTGACATTGCAGGGGACTGGAAGGAAATGAATGCCTCTTTACAGACGACACAAAGATCTGCAACAGGGTTAATACCTGTGGCCTCACTTGAAACGTAAATGGACTTACTCACCCCTCCTCCCCCTAGGCTTGCTAACCGGCCCCTGACAATGGATTTCTATCCTTCTTAAGCTATGTAACACTGCCCAGCTTTCTTGACAAAGGATCTCCATCCTGCCTAACCTGGTTTGTTGCCCTCCCAGTGCTCAATTGTATCTAGTTTGAACCCTGTATGTAACATTATTTGTTTACGTTGCTTCGGTGTGTTGTGTAAGTCTCTGTAATATAGTCACTATCTGTTACCTGATGTGGAACCATTGTAAAGGAGTCTAAGACTCAAAGGATTGTAATTCTGATATATTTCTGAATAAATAAATACACAAGGGGGGATGGAAAGGATGAGAAGGGACTTGGCAAGGTTGGAGGAATGGTCAAAAGTGTGGCAGCTTAAATTCAATGCAAAGAAGTGCAAAGTCATGTACCTGGGAAACAAAAAACTCAGGGGAAGAGTACACAATGGTGGGGAGGTACTAACAACAACAAAAATGGATAGGGACATGTGGGTAGTCATATCAGATGACCTAAATGTAAGCAAGCAGTGTGAGGAGGCAATAAGGAGGGCTGGGGCGATACTGGGATGTACAGGGAGAGGCATCACCAGTAGAAAACAGGAAGTTGTTATACCTCTGTTCAGAGAGTTGGTGAGACCCCATCTGGAGTACTGCATGCAGTTCTGGAGACCCCATCTCTGCAAGGACATAGACAGGGTGGAGGCAGTCCAGAGGAGGGCAACTAAAATGGGGCAGGGTCTGCACTAGAAGCCATATGAAGAGAGACTGATGGAGCTTAATATGTATACCCTCAAGGAAAGGGGGGGGAACATAATAGAAACTTTCAAGTACCTCAAGGGAATGAACAAAGTCCAAGAGGGTATCATCTTTCAGAAAAAGAGATGTGCAAGAACAAGGGGGCACAATTTGAAGATAGAGGGGGGATGGCTCAGGGGCAACGTGAGGAAGTATTTTTTTCATGATGAGGGTGGTGAATGTATGGAATGGCCTTCCTGAGGAGGTTGTGGGGTCAAAAACAGTGGGGGAATTCAAGAATGCATGGGACAGACATAAGGCAATTCTGGTGGGGTTTAGGAAGAAGTAGGCTGTTGGTTAACCAGGATCTGCAGCTTATCCAATAGGTAGGGAAATGGGCAGACTGGGTGGGTCAAGCAGTCCTTATCTGCCATCAAAGTCTACGTTTCTATGTTCTATGTATACCTTAGTATGGTAGTAAAAAGGCTCATCCATATATTACAAAGTGATAAATTGAATAATTAAAACATTTTCATATTCATTATTGCATCATTATTGAGTATGGGCCCAAATCCTAAAGGTTTGAAAGAACTTCAGCCCACAGTCATCAAGCAAATATTCTAAGGTTATTATAAACCAAATCTGTAAGATTGATTACCGGTCTCAATGACAACAAGTGATAGACAGTATACATTACATATACCAAATCAGTGCAGTAGCATGATTGCTAAAGGATCGCTAGCCAATGTTGGTTTTCCTTAAATAAGTACTGTCCCAAATCCCAGCAAGCACAGTCGTTGAAGCCCCTTCCCATTGCTCAGGCACTGTGGTCATGAGGCACAGGACATAAATGAGCACATATATGATTGGCATTTTTATTTTTCAATGTGTGCCAGGGTAGGCACACTAAATGGTGGTAGTCTGTTTCCAGGTATGTCATGGGTGGTGGACGTTAACAGGAACTATTTTATTGCCAGGGGCAAGGTTTACCAATGCACCAGGGACACTCCAAGACTCTTTGTTCTTTAATAAGTGCCATGTGGTCTTTCTAAATGGACAATGACCAGAAATGGGCAGAGTGGAATTTGATTTAATGTCTCATCCAAAGGATGGCACCTCAGTAGTGCGGCAGTACTCCCCCATACTGCAATACAATGTCAGTTATGGGTATTACTCAAAGTACTTGGTGTTGGACTGTAACCCACGACCTTCTGATCTGCTGACCCCAGAAACAAGTATGCTACCTACTGAGCCACTGTCACTGACAGAATATGTCACCCACTGATGAATATTACTCAAGAATTGTGAATATGTTATCCTAAGTATTAAAGCCAAAGTGATTAGGAGTGGGGGAAGGGATATATTATCTTAATATTTGCCACAGATGTTTGTTTTCAGAAGTGGGAAGACATTAGTCACAAAAAAGAGTGTAAGCACAAATCTGCTTCAGACTTGTAACATTTACCAATATCTATAGCCAGGTTATAATAATGTGGACCAAAATAGTGCCACCAGCAGACCCAGGTTTGGATCCCAAATTGCCACTTACTGTATATACTCGCCAATAAATCAATGTCACATATGAGTTAACCCCCTTTATCTTGTCAATTTTAGGAAAATTACAAACATTATCTTGCTGCCCAGATTGAATAGAGAATCTGTTCAGTGACCAACCGCAGGCACATACTCTGTAGCCAGAACTGGACACAAAATTAGGTTAAAACAGATGCAAAAATGGTTTACTGTTGCAAAGCCCACAGATAGGTTGACCTTGCAGATAAGTCAAGTCTCCCATCTTGGAGTCTATTTTAAGCATCAAAAACTAGACTTGTGGCGAGGTGTGGCCAGCAGCCGACTGACATCTCGCACAGGGTCTCCCAAATGCAGCATCTGATTTCTTCACTTTTTTTTGCTTCCTACTGCCCCGGCTACTCCCTTCTCTGTTTTCTGCCTTCCTAGTCCCAGGGACCCCAGGTCAACTACGTGCATGCACGACATGCAGCTGTCATGCATGCTGAGACACCCAGTGACAGCCCCTTCCCCCCACCCAGCCTTACGCCACTTCTCCCATTGGTCTGGCACTGCTTCCATGCCTCCACTTGGAGGCAGCCAAGAGCAGTGGAGAAGTTGTCTCCCTCCCCAGGAGAGGAAAGCTGCCTAGCAGCTGCTCATCCAAGCTCCCTCCCCCCACACCGACCCCCAGCAGCCCAGGCTAGCTTCCTGAACACAGGTCGCCGGAGTAGCTCGAGGTATGGTGTCCAGTGCCTCAACCCTCAGAGTCACCGGCCTGGCACATTTTCTTCACTTTTCTAAAGTTTTAAGAGATTTATTGGTGAAAAAATAGTGGCCAGCATCATTCTCCGCGCATCCGATTTATTGGGAGTGCAGACTGTCTATTTATTCTTACGTTTTCTGCTCATATCCTGAACAAACAATAGGGAGACCTAAAACTATGACACAGCAAGGCCACCTGCAAGATAGAGATGGAGAACCCTCGAATGCGGCCGTTCTCAGATGGCGAAGGACTTGGAGATCTTTTGTAAAAGAGTTAGACAAAAAAGTGGATGACTTCACCTTGAGCGTAACGACAGTGGAACAGAAACTGGACTCCATGACAGTGGAATCTAAACAATAAAAATACATTGCTGAGAAAGCAGTGACAGACACTGTCGGATTGGTAAATGAAAATTGCCTCCTGTGTTTGTGTTTGGAACATTTAGAAAATGGGTCTCGCGTAGTCAGTGTTTGTATTCTGGGCATTCCAGAGGAGCAGGATGGTCAGAACTTATTAGACTTTGTCTTTTCCCTCTCGCAAACTACTCTTGGATCTCAGCATGAGGGAGCATCGCACCAGGCCTGTAGGATTACTCCATGGCATCGACCAGTTCAGGAAGGGACTCCTTGGACGATTCTTGTAGTCATCACAGGATCGACTGTTAAAGAACAGATTTTGCAGGCAGCAAAGGAGAGGGGACCTATACAGCATTCTGATGGTACACGAACCTCTCCTTAGCTACTCAGGAGCAACAGAAGTCATTTGATGCTGTCCAATTGGAGTTATGTTAGTTGGGGATATCTAACGCCCTGCTCCATCCTGCAAAACTTAGAACTGTCTACACTGGTAGGACATACCTTTTTAATGATCCAACGGAAGCTGGGAAAAGACTAGTTAAAATAAAAGCTGATTTTGAGGCTCAGACTGATTGTGAGGAGGGTGGAGCTGAAGGGATTTGAATTTAGGACTATTTCTATGGCCGATATATGTCTCAACCTGATTGGGTTTGCAGAAATCCTGTAGCGAATTACATAATGGTTAGCTGACTATTGGGGGGCTTGGTCCATCTGAAAATCTGCAATATTTCTTTCAAAAGTTGCAGTTCATACTCATTACTTGCTTTCTTAGTGCAGAGCTTGATATTCAGTATTAAATGAGCTGTTGTCCGTGTAATAGGATGTGTAGTTACACTTGTATATACTGTTATTTTCTGAATGTTTTGTAAACTCTTTTTGCACTGTTAGTGGTTGGAGTTGGAGTTGGAAGAATGCCAAAGAGGTCATCTCAATTATTCTACTAAAATATGTTATGAAGTACATGGACTGAAAATTGGTCTTTTGTCCATTTATAGAGTATTGTACTCGGGGACTTTTCGATGTTATATCAACTTGGGTTATAGTCCATGATCATGGTGCAAATGGACATTCGGAACTCTTATTGGTCACAAATGTATGTTTTTTTTTTTTTAGTTGTTTAACCAGGAGTAGCACACTAAGCTGAAAACTTTTTTACAGGAGCGACCTGGGAGCACAGGGAAGTTAAGTGACTTGCTCAGGGTCACACAGTATGCAAGGGGAAGCTGTGGGATTCAAACCCAGGTCTGGTCTGCTGGATATCACCAGATTTGCAGCTCAGAGCCTTAAACCACTGCGCTATACTGCCTCCCTTTTTTGTTCTGCATTATTTGGTTAAATAAAAATACCCACACCATGTTGTAAAAGTGGGTGACAAGTTTCAAGATCCTTTGTAAAACACAGAAACATAGAAGTTGATGGCAGATATGGACCACCAGACCTATTCAGTCTGCCTATTTACCCTACCTGTATTTGTGCCAGCTGACTCTACCTAGTCATTGGCCTTTGCTAATCCTCCCTATCTCTATGGTTCCCTTGTGCCTATCCCATGCATGTTTGAATCCTGCCACCATGCATGTTCCCACCACTTTCTTGGGCAGGCTGTTCCATACATCCACTGCCCTCTCAGAGAAAAATAGCTTTCTCCCATTTCCCCTTAAATGGCCTCCCTCCAATCCCATGTCATGCCCTCTTTTTATACTGGAAAATGTTTTCCCTTTCACCTTATTAATGCATTTGAGATATCTGAATGTTTCGATCGTATTACCCTGCTCCCTCCTCTGCTCCAGAGTATACATATTGAGGTCCTTTAATCTGTCCTCATATGTCTTGTGCTGCAGACCCTGCACCATCTTGGTTGCCCTCCTCTGTACTGTCTCTGTCCGTCGATGTCTTTGCACAGATGCAGCCTCTAGTACTGCACTCAGTATTCCAGATAGGACCTCACCAACGTTTTGTACACTGGAATCATTACCTCCCTCCCTCCTGCAGCTTGTGATACCCCTTCCAATACACTCCAACATCCCCCTGTCCTGTGGTTACCTTATTACTGTATCTCGCTGCCAGAATGTACATATTGATTGTGTATTCATGATATAGTCAATAAACATCAAGTAGGAAGGGATAAAAGCAACTGAACAAAAGAGTAAACAGGGAGGAGAGGAGGCATTGTGGGTCACCTTGGAGACTGGAAAGGGCACCACAATCCGCACAGGGGGTTGTGTACAGACCCCCATGTCAGGGGGAAGGAATGGACAAGGATATGATGGAAGGCATTCTTAGAATGGCAGAGAAAGGGGAGATACTGTTGATGGGAGACCTGAATATGCCAGATGTTAACTGGAGCACATTTGCTGCAGCCACATCCAAGAGCAGGGCCATTCTTGGCGCCCTACAGGTGGCAGGCATTGAACAGCTAGTTTGGAACCCACTCGTGAGGGCAATCTTAGACCTCGTGCTCTCAAACGGGGGCAGTGAGAGGATCTCAGATCTAGAAGTGGGTTGCCATCTGGGGACAAGTGACCATCAAACAGTGTGGTTCACATTAAACTCAGCTACAGAGTCAAGCCATACAAAAGTGAGGGTACTGGACTTTGGGAGGGCTGACTTTGGCAAGATGGGAGAGTGCCTCAGAAAAGCACTAGCAAACAGGCTAGAAGGAGGTGTGGAGCAACAATGGAGAATTATCAAATCTGCCATCACAGAGGCAACAAGCCTTTGTGTGAAGCAAATAAACAAATCAAAACGAAAGAAAAAGCCTCTATGGTTCTCAAGAGAGGTGGCTGTGAAAGTCAGGAAGAAAAAGATAGCATTCCGGAAGTATAAGGAAACACAGAATGAGCAGGACAGAGAGCTGTACCAGTTAAGGCAGAAAGAAGCAGGGAGGGAAGTCAGAATAGGAAAGGCCCAAACTGAGGAAAAGATAGCCAACTCAGTTAAGAAGGGGGATAAAACCTTTTATAGGTACATCAGCGAGTAGAAAGACAAAGGGAGGGATAGTGAGGCTGAATAGAATGAACGGTGGGTGGGCAGAGGGGACAGTGAAAAAGCAGGGATACTGAGCGAATATTTCTGCTCAATATTCACAAAGAGGGAAGTGCCTAATCCAATTAACAGAAGTACTCTTGATAGGGGGTCGATCCCAGTCCTTTCACAGAAGAAAGGTTCTGCAAGAACTCCTAAAACTGAAGGTGGACAAAGCAATGGGTCCTGATGGAATTCACCCAGAATTCTAAAAGAATTAAGGAAGGAACTAGTGAAACCACTGGCTACTCTTTTAATAAATCATGGGAGGATGGTGTGGTACCTGAGGACTGGAGGAAGGTGGATGTGATTCCCTTCACAAAAGTGGGACCAAGACAGAGGCAGAAAACTACAGACCTGTCAGTCTGACCTCTGTGGTAGGAAAGTGATGGAGTCACTTCTGAAGGAAAGAATAGTTGAGTACCTAGAGGTCAGTGGAGCACAGGATCCAGGGCAGCATGGGTTCACAGCGGGAAGGTCATGTCAGACAGATCTAATAGATTTCTTTGACTGGGTGACCAAAGTAGTAAACCAGGGAGGGCTGTGGACATGGCCTACCTAGATTTTAGCAAGGAATTTGACACAGTCCCACACAAGATTATTAGTCAAATTAAACAGCCTGGGAGTGGGTCCCAGGGTGGTAGCCTGGGTAAAACATTGGCTGGACAACAGGACACAGAAGGTAATTGTAAATGGAGTCCTCTGAAGAAAGAGGGGTTACTAGTGGGAGATACCGAGGGTTCAGTATTGGGTCCAGTCCTTTTTAATGTCTTCATCAGTGGCATTGCAGAGGGACTGGAAGGAAAAGTATGCCTTTTTGCAGATGACACAAAGATCTGCAACAGGGTTGATACACAAGGAGGCGTGGAAAGGATGAAAAGGGACTTGGCAAGGTTGGAGGAATGGTCAGACATATGGCAGCTAGGATTCAATGCAGAAAAGTGCAAAATAATGCACCTGGGAAACAAGAACCCAGGGGAAGAATACACAATGGGTGGGGAGGTAGTAACAACAACAAAACAGGAAAGGGACCTGGGGATAATCATATCAGATGACCTTAAGGTTAGCAAGCAATGTGAGAAGGCAGTAGGGAGGGCCTGGGGTATACTGGGATGTATAGGGAGAGGCATCAGCAGCAGAAACAGGAAGTTGTTATCCCTCTGTACAGACAGTTGGTGAGACCCCATCTGGAATACTGTGTCCAGTTCTGGAGACCCCATCTCCGCAAGGACATAGACAGGATAGAGGCAGTCAGAGGAGGGCAACTAAAATGGTGCAGGGTCTGCAAGAGAAGCCGTATGAGGAGAGACTAAAGGAGCTTAATATGTATACCCTTGAGGAAAGAAGGAGGGGGGACATGATAGAAACTTTCAAGTACCTCAGTGGAATCAACAAAGGCCAAGAGGGTAGCATCTTTCAGAAAAAGAGACTTGCAAGAACAAGGGGACACAATTTAAAGGTAGAAGGAGGGCGGTTCAGGGGCAATGTGAGGAAGTATTATTTCACAGAGAGGGTAGTGGATGCATGGAACAGCCTTCCTGAGGAAGTTGTGGGGTCTAAAACTGTGGGAGAATTCAAGAATGCATGGAACAGACATAAGGCAATTCTTGTGGATGGAGGGGGCAGGAAGATATAGACTGTTGGTTAACTAGGATCTGCGGCCTATCCTGTAGGTAGGGAAATGGGCAGACTGGATGGGCCTAGTGGTCCTTATCTGCCGTCAAAGTCTATGTTTCTATGTTTCTACAAGTAAAAAAACTAGACTTATACGTGAGTGCATACAGTACTTCCTGAGTCACCCTTAGCAAGCCAGTTAAACCCTCTTCTCCTCCTCCCCATGGGTTGTACCTGGAAATGAGCTCAAGCCTTTTCCTGAACAATACGCTATACATAGGATAATAAATAAAAACAAACAGGCTTCATTCAGCAGAAGTAAAAAAAAAAGACATAGCTACTTGATTATCAACATAGACAACGCCTATAAATCTGATCCCCTCTTTCAGAGACTCGAAGAGAAATAAGTAGGAAAAAACCTCCTGGAACTGAAAAGGAATTATCATGGGTCGGGTGTCCGCCCATCTCAGAGCATCACAGGAATGCTCACACCAGAATGTCAGTCACAGATACCACCTATATGTTTCAAGAGTTTCTGCAGATTTAATCAACAGAAAATCAAAAATGAACAAAGAAATAGAGCCCCATTCTCAGTAGTTATTCTGTACCACACAGTTCTACCTTTTACCCCTTCATCATGTAAACAAAGTGGTCACAAGTACTTTCCCTGCCTTAGGGCACAGGCTTGCGTGATAGCACGGGAAAGGAATAGGGGAGCCCTCACTAATGAGGGTACCAGTTTAAATGGAGGCACTGTGTGATGCAAGGCATCTCCCCAACACTTTAGCTACCCCCCTTGCAAGGCATAGTGACCCCTTGGGCAGAAGAACTGATGAAAGTCATTCTTCAAGTGGTTGCTGTCTTGTGTGCCTGACTGAGCCACTACAACATTCATGGATTGGGCTAGGGAGGAAGGATCCAGTCGATGCCTGGGAGCGAGTTTGGACAGGTGTTGTAGTTTTGGAGGCACCAGACCACCAGGGAAGATCAGCTACTCTGTGGGGCACTGGACCACCAGCGAAAACCAGAATGGCACAAACTAAATACTCAACCCACAGG
Source organism: Neoceratodus forsteri (assembly GCA_016271365.2). NCBI lineage: Eukaryota > Metazoa > Chordata > Ceratodontiformes > Ceratodontidae > Neoceratodus > Neoceratodus forsteri. The sequence goes on along the minus strand of CM057453.1, from coordinate 1,228,871,613 downwards.
CAGGCCTTACTGTGCAGGTAAAGAAGGGTGGGGTCGACCTCAGTAAATAGCAGCATACGATGCCCAGGGCAGCTGCATTTCCTGCATGGTAGTGTTTGTACAGCCTATGTGTGACCACTAAAATCTGGAACTGCAGGCTGCATAATTTTAGGCAACACAACTGTCATAGGTGTATGTTCTGCCCACCAACTACCTCTTGTGCATGGCTGTTTTGGTGGTTTGCAGTATGAATGGACCAGTGCACCCCCAAATACCATCACCCACCACTGTGATGGAGAACGGAATCCCTAGCCTCATGCAGAAATGATGCACAGTGACTAATCAGCACTCCACTGGTCCTTGACCACCTAACTCAACCTCGTACATAATACATAAATTAATAAAATCTGCCCCCCTTAAAATTATATTTGATTTAAAACATACAGGTATTACAAATAAAGAGTGCTAGACATACAATAAGAAGCAAAAGCAGCAAGAATGCAGAGCATGAGCAGTGCCAGCAGGCAGCAACAGGCCCAAAGAGTGAACTAGTCCTTATCACCAAAGTCACAACAGAACACCGGTGGTCATGGAGGGGAAGGAGGCTGGATTTAGCAGACCATCACGTTGTCTGCAAAGCCAAAATTTAAAGTCAAAGTTCTGTTTTTTGTTCTTCAGCCCAGCACTTGATCAGTCAGGGGCAGATGGTGGGAGTGACAGCTGCTGTGCACAGCTTGACAGGGCACCGGGAATAATCACCACCAAGTGCGGCTTGATAAAGGATGCCACCCCTCCTGGGGGGGAAGCGATGGACACCGAGTATAGATTAAGGGCAGTGGAATGATTGCAAAAAAAAAAAAACACCTGTCTTGAAACACCACCCCCTGGCTCCCCGGATGTGCCTCTGCTGCCTCCTATACCTTTCCCACTCCCCTAACACTCTAGCAACGCACCATGATGCCATTCCTCCCATCTTCAAGTACAGTCCCCTACCTGACTCTCTCCCTTGGCCCTTAAACCTGAAGCCTACTCTCCCAATGGCTGTACAGTACAGGGGACCTCACAGTTATCCTGTTATTATACTGACACATTTGTCTTAGCTGCCTCATCTGATCGCTCATGCTTATGTTTGTGTTGACTGATGCACTTTATTACAGATGCTGCTAAGGAAACTGTATTACCTAGGTACCCAGTATCCTTGATTTGATTATGTTATATTATGTTATGTTATGCCTTCCCTTATTTTAACCCATAGTGATTACTGTATTTTACTGTTTGTTGGTTGCTAACAATGTCTCTGGCTGCTACTGTCTCCTACTCAATCTGTGCTTTCCTGCCTATGTTCTGATGAGGTCCCTCTGTAGAAGAGCTTTTAGCTCAAAGGTTATAATTGTGACTACTCAATAAATAAAAAACTGGAATCGCCCATGGGGGAAGGGGGGGAAGTTAATGAACTGGGAGAGGGAGAGTGGCTTCTCAATGGAGCACAATGGAAAAAAAAATAGAACGGGGAGTTATGCAGGTGAAAGGTGGCAGCTGCTCTGTTCATAGAGCAGTTGGCTCATTTCAACTATGAGAACTGCCCCACAAAAAGAAAAATGCATCACGATCAGCCTAGCTGATTATTGGTCTGTCCCTGCTGAGCCCATTGCAGGCTCTAAAATGCAGTTCTCTGTAACAAAATGTTTGCTGCGCTCACAAAAATAAAAATGAGCGCTTGTGTTCAGTGGACTTGCCCAATTTACAAAAATAAACAAGCAAACAAGTTGAAGACTGGTCTGTAACATATTTCGAGGGGAGGTTTTTCAGAAGCTAAATATTCATACACCCCTTGCAACATGATGGTAATCACTTATTACAGGGACCACCGGTGTGGCCCTGAACAAGTGTGTACTACGTCTGTATACCAGGTCAGTGTTGCTCCAGTGAAAGTTATCATATACAAGTCCCTAGTGTTCCAGGGACCCAAACCAATATGAGCCTTCTTTGCTTCTGTGATAATTAATGGAAGGTGCAGAAATCACATTCCAGTACTGGTCTGTGGTTGAATTTTGAAAGCTCTTTGTGCAGCTGAACAAGCTATCTCACTATTAGGGTATCTCAATTAGGTCTAATCTGGGATTAGAGGCGAACATTAGGTGAGGTAATGTTCTGGTCTCAGCTTGAGTGCACTTTTTAGTTCATAGTGTGACCTGATATGACCCTTAATTAAGGAGATTCTTAATCTGTTTTTGAAGGAATTGCAACTGCCATGTCCATTTTGGGTAAACAAAAAAATAGTATAAAGTCTGTCTCATTGGAAGAGCCCTTAGAGGGTTTTAGAACAACTTATTTGTTATTATTTTTGGAGTGGGAGGCTCTGTACTATATTTCATTAAAACTGATTGTTTTTGGTAAAATTGCAGCCGGATTGTCTATGCAACCATAGCAACAGCATGGGATCAGTTTGAAATTGTTTTCTTTGCAGCCTGGTGACTTGTCAAAGCTCTCCTGCTGCGTAAATGCTGGAAAGTAAGGAATTTGTTAATTGATATTAATAGGTCATGTGACCCATCCCTCTTCCCTTTCAGTTCCTACTCCAGTCCATCTCTCTGTCTTTTCTTAAAAAAGTCTTCCTTGGTCATGCACCAGTAAATGAAAAGCATAATATGTTGCAACAAATGTCTACTATACATACACATATACATCCAGGCATGTAATATGAAAAGAGAACGAGGTCAGTATTATATAGACAGAGTGGGATAGACAGAGACACCAGTGTCAATACCGTTTGACAAGTAAATCAAGTTATTATGATGGTGACAAATTTTCTATGAGAATAACACATCTTTTTCCACAATATACCTGGCATAATGAAATGTTTAAATGTAACAGAAGATCAACTAAGATTCTAGATCCATCATATCTGTCCCCCAACACTTCATAAGCCAGTCCGAATAAGTGTGCTGTGCAGATATGCACTAATTTAAGGGGTTCTCTGCCCACATTACCACCACGGGTATCCGTAATTCCCTTGGTAAGCAGAAAGTTGTCCAGGCTTACACTGAAGGACGGTATTGTCTTCACGTCATGTCTCCATGGGTAGGTGATCAGTGGCCCAGCTGATGGGAAAGCAGGTTTTAAACTACATGCTGACATCACAAAGACCCTGAGCTGCATTCAGAGAAATCAGCTGAATATTAAATAGTTAAATCTTCATAGACATATCCAATAAATGTAACATTTACTACTGTGACACTACTGTGTGTATTGCCAATATGGAGGGGAAGAAGTTCATTCACGTGTGGATTCCCTGGTTTTGAGTTGTAGGTTTTATGAGAAAATCCTGTCCCTCCTGGCAATTTTTGAGTTGGGCCAATCCTTGTTCAAAAGTATCAATTTTAAATGAGTTCTTTATGTGAGGAGTAAACTGTTTTTGCTGCTGACCAGAGAGCAGCACAGGGTTTGTGGTGTCATTAGCGTGGCATTGTCATTTTCCCTTCAGGATTTAATGAACACTATTTCTTTTGCTGTATACATCAGTGAGCTCCGATGTCTGATAGCATCTGTTTATGTGTTGCTAGTGTAGACTGCTATAAGTGCCCAGTGTGCCACCCAGCTACTGAGACAGAAGCACGCTACAGGGGAAAGGAGGTCAGTTACTGACTGAACTATAAGGATTCTGCTGCCAGTGCTCACCATAGCCCCACCAGTTCAACTATGGGGGATCACAAAAGGGGGGAGGGTGGAAGTTGTTTCAGTGGAGATTTTGCTGAAGAAAGGGGACTAGGCGACTGGTGTCTTATAAAAGGCAGTGTTGGGTGGAAGTGGGGACTGGCAGTAAGTCAGATATTATTTATGCTGGGGAGAGGGGAGAAATGGATCAGCAGGGGATTTAGGTTATTTATTTATTTATTTCGTTTTTGATTCCAGATAGGTATGCAAGACATTTGAATGCCTATTTCCAGATAGAACCCAGGAGAGAACATAGAAACATGGAATTTTGTCAGTGGAAAAGGAACACTTGGCCCACCCAGACTGTCCAGATGGTCCCTGCCTAGTCCTTCTCCGTAGAGCCTAACTGGTCTCTGGCACCCCTTCCGTCTCTATTTACTAATGTTTTCCTGTGTTTATCCCATGCATGCTTGGAGCCCCCCACTGTTTTCATTTCCACTTCCGCAGCCAGTATGTTCCAGGCATCTACCACCCTTTCAGTGAAGTACGGCTTCTGCACATCCCTCTTAAACTACCCCCCGCCCCAGCTTCAGCGCATGCCCCTGGTCCAGGTACTCTTTCTCATTTGAAACACTCTCCTCCTGCACACTTTTCATCCCTACAAGGTACTTGTAGGTCTCTTATCTTGTCCCGTTTCGCTCTTCTATCTTCCATGTACATGTTGAGATCCCTCAGTCTGTCCTCATAGGGCTTTTGGGGCTACCCCTGCATGATTTTAAGGCAAAAGAGCTACAAAACTTAAGTAGTGGCAACCAAAGCAGGAGCAGATTTCAAGGGACAGGCAGCACGTGAGAATTACACACTAAACAGATAATTAGATAGAAAATGATTTAGCACACGATAAATAGGTTAACTAATACCAAACAATAGAAACAGTATAAAATACATTCATTAGTTAATATTATATCATCAAGAATAGGTATGCTCCAATTCAAGAAGTATAATACATTCTGTTGCAGTGTTTACAGGACACTGAAATACCAAACAAGGATAAACCAAGCAGCATCGGCAGTGTAGAATCTAAATTTAGTAGTCAGAGGCAGATCGATCAATTGATTGCTTGCTTGATTGACTGATTTCATAAGTTTTACCAGGAGCGACATACTGAGCTGGTTTCCAGGTGCATCTTGGGGGGAAGAGGAGTGCAGTACAACTTGACACTAAGGGCCTCATTTTCAAAAAGTTTTTGCCATCAGCATAGAATGGGAGAAATCTTTTAGAAAACAGGCCCTAAGTGCTGTAAAATAAATGGAAAGTAACAGTTGCTATTGAAGGAGGCAAGTATAAACGCTGAATAAACATACAGTAACCATGACCAATGAGACAGATACATTGCATAACAGATTCAGCTCTAAAATAATGTGCAAAACCTAGGGTTAAGCTGTGGTCAAAGGAGGGTGACGGGAGGACCAGAGAGCAGGTGGTCACAATGCAGTCCAAGGAAATTACAGGAGAGAATCATAAAGTCATTAAGGCAGCATTTGAGGGAAAAGGGAGATGAGGCAAAGTGGATAGCAAGGGGAAAAGAAGACCAGATCCTAGGGAAATGGAAGGAGAATGCAGCATGGCCTGCAGAAGATTTCATGTGAGGGAGGGTAGGGATCGAGGGTCAGTGTTACAAAGGGAGTACATGTGGCTAGAGGGGGATAAAGGGAGGGAGGTATTGTGGGGGGATGACCTACCAGAATATGGAGCTCAAGGAAGCGCAGCGGAGGAGACACCTGACATCAAGGGCAGGGAGTGATGGAGGGTGTGAGAGTAGAGGGAGCAATGATGGGTGTGATGGTGGCTGTCCAGGGCAAAGTAGCAGAAACAGTGAAAAGGTGGGGTTCAGTCTGACCAGTGTCAACTTGGGAGCAGCACTGTAAACAATGTCGCCATACTGGAGAATAGGGAGGATACTTTTCTAGGGGATTTCCCTGAGCTCAAAAAGCAGGAGGCACACATTATTCCTATAAAGAGCCCCTGGTTTGAGTTGGAACTTTTGATGGATGGTGTCCACATGCACAGAGAAATCATTGTGACTGTCCAACCATACTCCAAGGTATTTGAAGGAGGAGACGTCCTCGATCAGCCCACCATCAATGGTATGGAACGAGGGTAGGGCTGAGAGCCTGGCCAACCTCTGCCTAGTGTTTAAGGTCATAGAAATCATTTTCTTGGTGCTGAGGGACAGTTGATTATCTTGTAACTAATGTTAAATGTTACAGAAGTAGGGGGCCCAGGGAGTGGGGCCTGCAACCCAGGAGAACACATGCATCTCACTGGAGCTCCCACCACATGGCAGACTGAATCATAATAAAACATGTTAAGCTTTCAATATTGGGCTAAAACTTGGTATGTATCATAAATACCCTCCACTGCTTAGCGGTGTAAAATATGAAGGAGACTGCACGATGGAGAAGCCACTTGCATCCACAGCTTCTTCCCAGGATTTCTTTGAGACACAGTCGGGAGGCTGCGATGCTGGGAAAGCTAATGAAACCCCAGCCCGCCTCAAGGGGAAGTAACATCGCAGACCCTTCAGTAGCGATGCAGCTGATGAGTAAAATTATCAATCTGCGAAACAATAAATGTGATACTTTCACACGGCAGATTCTGCAGGTAGAGACTTGCACAGACGTAAGCAGCACTTGTGGAAGTGTGCTGGTGACCCCTTGGGAAGACTGCTTTCCTTAGCTTAAAAGCCTACTGCAGTAGCACCTCTTGCTTTTCTTTCTATCCCTGTTCTTGTCTGAAATTCTGTTTTTCCCCTTTCTTCAGGCAGGCCACCTGAATGGAAGTCCCTCTAGAGCTGTCCCTTTATTTTATATTCCCGTTCCTGCAGTTTGCCATGAGGGTCCCAGTCCCCCCTTTTGAAGGAACTGATCCTTTTGCCTTGGAAGGTGCCGTGCATTGTTCCCTTTTTACAAACGCTGCCTGGTGCTGGATGGGTTAATTAGTATTGTAAGAAGCTGCCCCTTCTAGTAAAAGCATTTATTTTATGGTGGTAAATAGCAGTCCTGTTGTGAGAGCCAGAAATGTCCAGTCCCTTGGAACTATGTTACTATGCCAAAAGGGAATGCATAATAACACTCCCTGTTTGCATACTCTGAAAACTGATTGTTTGGTGCACCAAAAAACATTTAAACCCTTAAAATTAAGACAAAATGCCCACAAGTAAAATGTTCCAGGTAGCTGTGCAGTAGCTGTGGAACTGTGCAGTTTGTCTCTTTTCCCCAAAATTCTGTTTTGTTTGCAAACAAGCGACAAATCTCACTATATGCAGGCATTATTAAAATAAATGTACAGACCATATTCTTTTGTTTACTTACTAATTGAAATGAATCTTTGGTACATTTTGTGTATTTTGTACATAGTAGTTTGTTTTCCATGTAAGGTGTAGGATTTACCAGAAGAAAGTTCTAGCAAACAGAATGTTGTTGGATGCTTCTCCTGAGCTACCCAGTGTCCTTCTAAGAGCCAGCCAGCCCCCTTCTCCATAGCTTTATACACCAGCCAGGTGAAGGGAGGGTCCAACTCCCAAAGTACACTTTAATTTTGGTTAATAAATAACTATTATTTGGTTTTAGACATCTGAATGTACAAAGATGTTTTTACATGTTATACTTTACTGTTTGTACATTAAAAATAAGATGTTTTGAAACAATTGCATTTGAAAAGACTAAATGGGCGGAGTCTAAGGTGGTCACCTGATACTTTCAAACTATAAAGGGAGGCAACCTAGATAGCCGGATCAGAAATAGCTGTGGGTTCAACTTGGTACTGACCCTGGTCTGGGAGATCTATAAGCCTCTTTTGGATCCTAAAGGAAGGTTGGGCTATTTTCCCAACTTGTAGCAATCTTCTGAAGCTGAACAGTCATGATGCTGTAATGTCACTGAAGATTTTGGATGTTATTTCTTTTATTAATTTTTCTTTATTTTGTCGTACAAAGTCCACTCTTTTTGTTTGTTACCCTTTAATAAAGAACCAGCTTGGCACTTCTTTAGCCTTGCTACACCTGATTCCTGTGTCCGTGTGTTCATCCATTTCTCACTGCCTCCGACAGCGTTAAAGCTAGGGAGGCTTCTTCAGCAGGCCGTGTGTTAGCAACCAGTGCAGGACTGGTCAAAGAAAATGTGTTGCTACACTCTTGGATTGAACACATGGAGTACTAGCTAAGAGAATCTAACATCCAGATCAGTAGCCTTACAGAATGTTTTGAGGGAACTGATGTTGTGGCAAAAGAAACTGTGTTGACCTGGTTATCAGAGGCCCTCAGTTTTAATGTGGACAGTTCTCCTTTAATTATCAACCTCATGTACTGCATCACCTCTCGCAAGGTAACGGAGGGGTTCCCCACACCCTCCTTCTTTGTGTGGGGTCCTAGACTCAGAGAGACATCAGTGGCTTGGAGAGTGAGGAAAGTGGAGGTATACTGCACTAAGATCCTCCTTTTCCTGGATCTTGGCTGTGCCACAAGGGTACATCAAAAGAGTTGTGATGGGATTAAACAAAAACTCAGAGAACTGCAGATCCTGTGCAACTCAATCTGCTCAGTGATAGTGAGGGTCTTGGTAGACTTGTGGACCTATTTATTTATTTCATCTCAGATTACAAATACCTTTTTGCTAAACATAGCTCATTTACAAAGGTTCCACGTCAGTTAGATTAGGGTAACAAACAGACGAAGGGAAGCTAAAAAAGCGATATACAAGCAACAAAAATTGGCAATAACAAAACAGCATTAAACAGCAAAAGTAGAAACATTTTGATTCCAACAAGCACTGATAATACAGCATACAACATAGGTTAGGCAGTATAGTGAGCGGAACTGATAACTGAATATGTTGAACACCTAGAACTTACTGTTTAGCAGCTGTGGGTATAAAAGTAGCTAAGAGGGAGAGAGGAAGATAGGGAGGAGTGAGGGAGGGAGGGAGAGTGAGAAGGGATTTGATGAGAGGTGAATCTGTGCAGGAGGGGACAGGAAGCAGGTAGGACCTTTAAATTATGGGATGCAGTCACAGTGGCTTTCAGTTACAAGGTGCTGCCGAAGTAGTTGCTTGTAGCGCCCCATCTCCATAAGGTTAGTTAATTCAGAGCTTAGACCATTGTACCAGTGTGGTCCCTGGTACAGGAAGGTCTGTTGACACTGGAAAGTCCGGCATCTGGGAACTAGAAGGAGATCAGTAGTAGGTGAGCGGGTGTGTTGGGTCTTGCTGGATTTGTTCAGGAGGTTTACTACCCCTGGTGGGAGGAGCCCAAGGAGAGCTTTTTTGGTAAGCAGGCATGTCTGGTATTTAATCCTGCCGGCAAGTTGGAGCCACCCAGATTGTGAGTAGAGCTCACACGTGTGGGTGAGGCGATGGGCATCCATGTAGAGTCTGCATACCTCGTTCATGGTGACCATTAACCTTCTGAGTGATGTGGTAGAGGCAGCGCCATAAATGACCAGGCCATAATCAACGACTGATAGGACTGAGCTATGGATTGCAAGTTTGAGGGCATTAGACACCGTCTGTGTCTGTAGAGAAGCCCTATCCTAACAATGGCCGTCCTGATAACATTCTCAATGTGGGGTATGTAGATTAGATTACTATCAAGGGTAACACCTAGGTACTTGAAGTACTGGATCTGTTCTAGAGGTGCTCCTAGGCAATTTCTGACAGTAGGAGTGTGAGATTTGTGTTTGCCATGGGTGGACGAGAACAGCAACACTTTAGTTTTCTTATGGTTCAGTACTAGATTGTGCATACTAAACCATTGCTCAGCTTGTCTGAATCCAAGCTGTAGCTCTCCTTCAAGAAGGCTGGGGTCAGTGTGGGATGTCATCAGCATAAAGAAGGGACCTTAGGTGACATGATGCAGGAAAGTTGTTCAAGAAGATACTGAAGAGGAGCGGACCCAGTATTGAGCCTCATGGTATCCCTGACCTATGTTTGTAGCGATCCGAAGGCTGCCCAGCCATCTTTGGTAAACAGTTCCACTTCTTCACTTCCTTACCATGAAGAAGTACTGTAGTTACTTTTTACAACTATAAGTTTGCCTGCCGTTCTTACAGACATGCTAACCAGCAAATGAAATCACTCTGCACTTGCACATTTTGGGCCATAAAACTTCCACATGCCTCCCCCCACCCTGCCATGCTTTTGCTATAAGAAATGGTCACTATCTGTTCCTCTGGGTTATCACAGTAGACATGGGTCTGCAAAGCATGTCAGCCCTAAAAAGATCCAAACCTTTCTCAAGCTAATGTGGCAGGGTTTGACTTCGGTTCAGTCCCTACCAAGCTGCAGGAGTTTGGGGTGATGTATTGCAATCCAAACCAGTTCTACACATCTCTAATAATTTTATCACTTGTAGTCCAGTCATTGGTGAGATACCCCTTATTTAGATATCATGCTTCTCCCTTATTAGTGTATTATTTTACAGCTTTACACTACAGCAGAGCATCTTATTTTGGTGCATATCATTTTCAAGGTCACAAAGGGAGGTGGTTTTCACTCTTCGCACAGTAGTTGTGTTTCTGTGACTGAGCAGTGTGGACCATCACTCACAAAAATGTTGTCTCCTTTAGTCAGAGCTACACCACTCCGCTGCGATTCATTTCACATAGCGCTATGTGTTTTGCACTCAAATTTATCCTTGCTCTGTGGAGAAGGGTTCCACATCAACTGAGCTAAAAATGATACAGCACGGTAAAAACCAGAGTCGACAAATCCATGCCTCTCAAAATCAGCTAAAGTCAAAACAGCGTAAAGTGAAAAAACACTGCACACTACTGTAGCCACGTATACAACAGCACATACTACTCCACGAACAGAAGATTTACTGTTACAACACTAGGCAGCCATGGATCACCATTCCACTGAAATTTTTCCCTTAAGTGTAGATTTACTATTACTACACCACGCCACCATGGGTCAGTACTCCAGTGAAATTTGAGGTAAAAGGCATATCAGTGGACTCATGGTTGACAGCACACATTTAAGGTACCTTCTTACTATGCAGTGTCATCTGCTGTATTTCAACATTTTGACTGCACACTATTGACTATGCTCCTTTGGTCCACGTGGACATGAGGTGATGCCACGGAGAAGATATACTGATGTTCCTCATAATGTTAGAGCTAATTCTGGTAAAAAAAAACGATTTAATAAGAGTCCGCTAATTGATAGAAACATTCCTTAACATTAAACGTATGGTGCCCACTGTTAATAAACATATTATTCTTTAAAATAAGAAAGTGCTCCTCATTCTGGCTATTTGCTCAGCATTTTGGAGGCCAGTGCTATGTAATTTAATGCCGGGTGGTTGAGAGGTATGGTAGAGATGTTTCAAACAAAAGGCAAAAGCACTTTATTGTTGTTCAGTCGATAAGACATGACCTCATATCATTGTAACATATGAACATTTGCAGTGAGAATTACAACAATAATTACAATGAATTATAGGCTTGACTGGCAACAACATGAGATGACTCCCCATCCCACCATCAGCACTTCTCTCCCCCGCACACACCCTCCCCCCTCCAGTTACAGGCCGTTCATTCTACAGAGGGATGCTGAAGTAATCAAATGAGTGGTGAAAGGGAGAGATAAATTCTAATTCAGAGTTGGCTACAAAGAAAGCCCTGACTGGTCAGAAAAATAACAATGGATTTCTGCAGCCGTGACTTAAAGCAAACATCAATAAAAATTACGATGTCAAGCAGATCTTGTTTTACGGTCCAGCTGAAAAACTAATTACCAGATTATTTAGGGGCCGTGAGATATTGATGCACAATCAATGCTCTTTAAAGTTTAGTTGACAGTCAACATGGTGCAATATGCTAATCAGAGGGCATGATTTAGCACAGTGAAAACTGGGAAGCTCAGTATGTCTCAACACCACACCCCCTCCCCTTCCCTGTTGTAGTTATTATCTGTCCAACACGTTGTCATGATTTGGCCTGAAGCTGATTAATAATCATCATGACTGTTGCTGTGCATTGTGGTGCCAGAGGACTGAAGTAATTATGTATATCACTGGCTATTGTCTTAACTGATTGCACAATTATGAAGAGACCACACTGCAACAAGAGAGACCAAAACAGCCAGTGCTGCTGAATGGCATGGCTAAGTGGTGGCCATGTGGGCTGCTGTAGTATGTGTGTGTGTGACAGGGACTGGGGGGGGGGGGGCATGGATTTCTGGATTTTCAAGTGGTGCTAAGTACATGGGGAGTGCTAGTTTTCCCTGCTGTTCACAATCAATCCCTTTTACTCACCCTGTAACATAGGCAGGAGAAAACTGTTGTTGCCATTGGTGTACAGCTAGGAGAACCAAAATGTAATATCATAAGTCCAGACTGTGAAGAGGTATCTTTGTACATTTTATTTATATATATATATATATATGTGTGTGCGTGTGTGTATGTATGTATGTATATAGATGGAATAATACTTCTGCTACACTCCTGAAGTGTGTGATGACCCATAAACTGAAGAGCAAAGCTTGAGAGGTTTATTAGGTCATCACATAGTGAGGATGTGTTAGGAAAAAAACTCATAAACTCACTGATGCTTGCATTTTATTTTCTATAATAACTGTCCCCACTTCGTAAAATAATTGTAATCATTTTCAGTTAAAAAAAATCTTTATTATTGTAACCAGCAGTAAAGCACTGTTTAAATACATTAAATACGTTATCATTTAACCTAACAGGTTAGACAAGCAGCTAGAAAAAATTTATGTTGTGGTTTACTGCAGTTGTTATTTTAGAAATGGGGGGGGGGGGCTGCTTTCTAAACAGTCATGCTGGAATAAATCTTGGAAGGTGCTGTAGACAGTTGAGCTGAGACATATATGTAGCGCTGGGCACTACTAAATTGTTATTACAACTTTAACTTAGTGAACAAAAAAATTTAACAAAAACTTAGCCAAGGGTTAATTTACTGTTTTTCCCATTGAAAACCTCAGGTCTGACAGCGCTGACTGCAGCTCATGTTGTCAGGTTCTAGTTGAGTGTAAACATGCCGACTGATCTTGTGAAACTTTTGAAGAAACGCTGTAATTATTGGGTATGATGTCCCACCTGCCTGTTACAGCGTTTCAGCGTTTTACATCAACCGAAATTGGGTTGATAACAGTGCTCACCAGTTATTTTATATATGGATATATATATATATATATATAAATTAGGTAGGAAAAATTATGTCTGCTAATTTGTTGGAACACATCACATGACGTAAGTATATCAGGCGCGACCACACACCTGCACTTTTACCCCCTCAAAAATTCTGACATTTTATAAGATAAACCACTCTGGGGTGTGCGATTGGCGCTCTGATGTATACCACACACCTCGGGTGGTTCAACCTTACCTCAAGCGTGCATATATCAAACACGACTGCACACCTCAAATGGTTTATCTATTACATATATTCATATGATAATATATTGATATGATAATATATAATTGTTATATGATTAATGGTCTAAAAGTGGGTGACCGGCACAGACCAACCTCCACCTCATCTTGCTAGTCTCTCCTGCTCCAGTTCACAGTCAATACTGTTCAGTAAGCTAAGTAATAAAAAAAAGCTTAAGAAAGACTGCGTGCATGCACAGGAACATATATAGATATATGCATATATATATATATATATATATATATGTATATATATATATTTTTTTTTTAAGCCAAGAGAAAGGGTTTAGCGTCCAAAAAAAACATATTTGGATGCCTGATTCAGCCCCTAAATTGCATAGTCATGAGGTGGGTGTTGTGCATCTTAAACCTCTAATTTTAAAAAAATAAATAAAAAAAGGGTAAAAAAATTAAAAGAATTATGGTGGTTTCAAAAAACACCCACTTAAAAAACTTGTTTCACTGCCTTTTTTTTCTGTCACTCCAGTGTTAAAGTTTTTTGACATTTTAAACCCTAATTTTGGTGATAGACTACTTATGCCCTCCCATGACCACCCAAGTGGTACTTTCAGACCTATCCAGTGGGTCTTTTGACATAGTCCTGCATGAAGCATGTTACACAGAAACACAGAAGTTGTCTCAGAAAAAGGCCCTGTAATCCATTAAAGTTATGAATCCATTGCTGTTTCCGTCAGGTCTGCTGCTGTGTCTAGGGTCCACTCGCACGTCCCTGTGCTATGCATCCTGTGTGCTGCTGCTGAGTCTGGGGTCCACACGCACGTCCCTGTGCAATGCATCCTATGTGCTGCTGCTGCGCCTCACAGTGTGACTGCTTCACATAAGGTACGCAGGGGGCCCTGCCCAAAACAAAATACAGGTCTGGCCTTTTGCCCAGTGAGTCTGCTGCTTTGCATAGGGCCTGCAGTGTCCTGGCGTGAAACAAGACACTGGTCCATGATCCTGCCCAGTGGGTCTCGGGGCCCTGTGCGGAGCAAACTACAGGTCTGAAACCATGCCCGTATGGTTTGCTCCCTTGTGTAGAGCTTGCAGGGCCCTGCGCAAAGCAGGCTACATGGGCCCTGTGAGAAGCAAGCTACTCATCTGGCACCATAAGAAAGCTAAAGGTATCGGTTATAAAAGGTAAAAGGTATATATTTATAAAATGGGTGAGAAAAATTAGTAAAGATGCTGTGTCTTGATTGGATGAAACACACCATATGATCACGCATTATTCCACAACAACTGCACACCTGCATTTCTTACTGCCTTTCACCCGCTCCAAAACAATTTTTGGCCATTTTGTAAGACAGATAATCCACTACAGGGCGTGTGGATGTGCTTGTGCCTCACAACGCACACCACGTTGTGCATATGTCAGAGCACAACTGCATCCCTGTAGTGGATTATCTGTTAAGGAAATAAATTGCAAAAAACTACATTAACACATGCATTAGGGTTTAAGCAAAGCATAAAAAGTACGGAAGTAAAAAAAGTAGAATAAAAGTCCATGGAACCACAGTGAATCAGTGGTGGGGTGTTCCTAAGTGTTTGAATGATCATGCAGTACAGTGCTGGTGTTACCCTAATATTGACACGGTCTTGTCAGACAAAGTCAAATAGTGCCACCCCAGTGCTTACATAGAGGGGGGCTGAAATTAGGGTAAGCCCAAAATAACAACACATGATCACTCAGACCCTAAGGGACATCTTACCACAGTGTCATCAATGTTCCAGAGACTTCTTACCCAAATTTGTCATGTCCCTATACTTTTTATGCTTAGCTTCAACCTTAATGCATGCATGAACATAGTTTTTTGCAATCTAAATATCTGTCTATCTATCTCTCTCTCTCCATCCATCAAATGTGTCTGTTAAACTATTTGTCTGTCTAGCTGTCTGTCTGTCAGTATATATTATATAATTAATTATCGAGCACATAAGCAGTCTCTGGAATTGATTAGTGGAACACTAGGAATCTTAATTCTGTCGTTCAGGGTAAACATGGAGGAAGTAGGGAAGGTTGATTGGCAATGATCCCTACTTGATTCCCAAAATGCTGCACACATTTGGAGACATGTTTCTGGTTTGCTTAGAGGTATGGGGAAATGTGGGGTATAATGGGAATTGCAGACAATGGTGTACTAAAGGCTGGCAATATCTTTAGCTAGCTGTTCAAAGAAATGCAGCTGTCATGGTTTCGGTGGGGGGAGACAGAGAAAGAGAGGGATTTAACAGATATTTTTGAATATTTTTTGTAAATTTCAACGTTCAACAAATTTGAAGTTGTAACTAATTTTAATAGTGGGGTTTAAGAAGAGTAATGTTATATCCCAGCAGGTACAGATGTGACTGACAGTTACTGACAGATGCTGAACCATAACTGGGGATAAACAGCAGTGTCTGTTGGACCAAATAAAAAAAACTCTGACAAGTCACCATTCTGAGTAGAGAACATCTAATTGTTCTTACACTGTATGTTCCTGGTGGTTGTGTCTGACAGCTGGTGATTCACACACTCCAGAGAATCTTGAAAGGGGTTGGCATGGGAGTGAGTGGGGGTGCCACATCATTTTTTTTTTAATTTTTTGAGTGGGTAGATTTCTAAGCAAAACTGTCTTAAGTTGCAGAGGTTGAAATCTTAAGAAGATGAAAAGAGAAGTGTTGGGGTGGGAGGGGTGTGTGTGTGTGTGTGTGTGTGTATTTTGTGTTGTGTCGTGTCAGGGTTTCATTCAGGTGCTGCAACAGGTAGCGGATATGAGCTTGAATGCCCACAGAGAAGCCAAGCAGAATGACTCAGTAAGAAAAAAAAAGAGTGACTACATTCTTGGCTGGGGAGAGTGACTGCATGTAGTACAGAAGGGGAAAGCTGTCAGCCTACAGCTACCTTATCATGAGCTGTTTGACAGGAACTGCAGCCCGGGGTGATCCCCTTTGCTGCACAGTAGATCACACGTTTGACAGCTTCATTTCCGAGGGGTGGTAGAGGCCTGTGAATGCCATGGCTGCACTGCAGATTTGCGACTTTTGCTTGCTTATTGGTTGCAGCTACAACCCCTACCCCTTATCAGACCAATCTATTAGTTGAACACCTACCATAACTCCTCCACTGCTACCTCTCCCACGTATGCCACATGTTCCTTTTAAATTATTATTATTTTTTTTTTTTGGCATGATTCTGTAAGTTCCTTGCAGGGTTTGATCTTTATCCAGTGGTTCAGTGCCAGGAGATGTATACCAAGGCCCCCACTTTTCCATTTCATGATATTAATCCTCTGTAGCAGTTCCCATGAGATAACACCTTTGGGGTTAGGCCTAAATTGCCATACGCATGACTGTTACCGTTACGGTGAAATCTGTGTGGCACAGGCCCAACCAAAATGTACTTAAGTTTAAGCTGAAATGCCTCATGTGTATGTGGTCCAACGGACCAGTGTCTTGGGACTTAAAGAGACTACATTAAAGACAGATTTGTCATGGGCCATAGATAAAATTAGAAAGTTCAAAGTCATCAGTACACCAGTGAACAAAGTGCATGACTACGGTTTCATAGCTCATTGGGTTACAATTATATTAAGTAAAGAAATCTGAATAATTAGCTTTTTAGAGGCACAGGAGACTGCTTTGAGTCAGAAGGGTCCCAAAGGTATGAGTAAGCTTTCCCCATACTTCCTGTCAGTAATGCTCCAGTTAGGTTCAAGATGCCATTTTTTTCTGTACACTCAAGCTGGGTTGGTCTGATTCTCTGGCCTGACCTCCTGCTCACCCGCAGATCTTATCTGTACAACAATTTAGAGTTGTGTGTAGTACAGAAAAAAAACTTAAAATTGTTTATTAATGAAGCTGAAATAATAGCCAAGCTCTCGTCTTGCATCCTGAGACAGTCGTATACTATATAAGCAAAACATGAATTAGTACTGCTTGGGGCAAGCATGATGGATCTATTTGCCGTAAATTGCATCCAGGCGAGGAATATGGCATTGTTTTTCCTGTGAGCAGTTACAGCCCTGGAGTTTTAGCTACAGAAGCAGCAAATGCTTGATGTTTAATCTTGGTGCATCGCAGTGCTAATACTTTAATTACTTCCACTGCAGTGCAAAACCACGGCTAATGTAGTTGTTTGCTACCTTCACTTATCCTGCTTGATAATGGCATTAGTGGAAGTGCGGGGCAAATCCTTTGTTTACGCAGGGACTGTGAGGTGCAGGGTTGGGGGCAATCATATTCCTCACACAGGAAAGTGTTCTCAAGAGGCAAACTCCATTAGTGATAATGAATAAAGAGGTTCGTGGTTCTAGTCATTTTAGACCACTTGAAAACACTTGAAAACATATCAATTAGACTAAACTCCCTGATAACATTTCAACTAGTAGCAGGTCATAAGTACAGCTGAACACCGAACTGTCTACTGTGACCTTTTTTCACACCAGTTGCTATAGTTTATATGAGGAAGACTGTTCACCCAAGTGTAGCTAAAAAGTCTGTAGGGCATTGGGGACTTCTGGTGGCATTTCTTTTAAACTTTGTATTTATTGTTTTAAAAATTCAAACATACAGTTCGAAATTCCAAGCAATCAGATATTATACATGAATTAAATCCCCATGAGGGTGCAACTCCTCTTAATATACACTTAGCAGCTATCCATTGCTTTTTGATACATCTTTGAGGGGTAATACCAGATCCACTGTAAACCAGTGATAATTATAACAAGCTGTTAGTACACCCATGAGCTGCATGGAGAAAAGAGACATCATAGTCCCTATAGTGTCCAGTAATGCCCTATCTATGATAAGGCTAAACAGTACCATGCTTAACCGGAGTTTGTGCATTTACTGCACTTCCTAAGAAATTCAGTAGAGGCTACAGCTGTAATAGGAGAAAGGAAATTTATGTTTCATTTATAGCATTTTTGTAACTAGCATGAGAGATCCTCTATTGGAAAGTATACAACATTAAAGAATGATTATTTAAATATTACAAGCATAATCTGGAAACCATCAGATCAAATAACCAGGCAAAAACAATATTTTAACATTCAAAACGGCCCGGTTAAATTTTAACTTTATTTCTACCTCATTCGAGAGAGAGGGAATGGCTGGGGCTTTACCTTGTTAAAGTGGACCCCCCCCCCACCATGGTACAATCAACAACCTTACCACAACTGAGCTACATGCCTCCCTAACAAATGAAGAGGTGAAATACCTCCAGTCAGCTCCCCATTATGAGTCTCGGGTTTCTTCAGAATCCTCAGACGAGGTATTGCCACTATCCTCCTCTCGGGGCCTTGGAGCAGTGTGTTTGTGACTGTACTTCAGGACTTCCTTGGTATCGTTAAACAGAAAGACCTTCCCTTCAAAGGCGATCTGCAGACGTGCCGGAAAAATCATCCCATGGGGAATGGAGGCCTATTGTAACACTGCTCTCACTTCGTCGAATCGTTTCCTCTTTTGCCTCGTCGTATATCTGATGTCTTTAAAAAAGACGAATGGTCTGCCCATCCTGTAGAAGAAGCTCCTGTCTACAGGCCATTGCCAGCAAAGAGTCTCAGGTGCCTGGTCCACCTGTGGCCACTATTACTGCCTGTGGGGCTTCAGGATTGTTGGGATGTCCTCTCTGCATAATGTGGTAGGCTTTTTGGAGATTAAGGACCTTAGATGTTGCCTCAGGTCCCAGTTGTTGCCCAAGCTATTCTTTTATAAACAGAAGCAGGTGGTCCCCTTCACATTCCTCAGGTAGCCTTAGGATGCGGATGTTAGCGACTCGTATTTGATTCTCTAGCGTTTCAATGCGGGATTGCCACCATGTAGATTCTTTAATTAAAGAGGATACTGCCCCCATCGAGGCATCTGCTCGCTTGATAGATTCAGCAGAGGCTGTCTAAATTGTGTCCATGGAAGTCTCTAGGGCAACTACCCGGTTACTTAGGCCATCTAGTTTGTCAAATAGATTTGTGACTGATTTTATTAGCCTATTGAGCTTGAAGCCGATGGTCTGTAATGTTTCCTCGCTAGACTCCTCAGCCTGGTCTTCTGCACGGCCTTGTCCTGAACACATGGTAGGAGCTGCCGATGAGGTTTTAGCTTTAGCTCCATGTCCCTGCTGCTGATCTCATCGAGGGTTTCCCATATTGTTCTGGGTATGTTGAAGAATAGCCCCCAATAGACAAAGGATCAAAAGACAAAGTTTGTGCTAGTATTTTGATTAAATTTCCTCAGCGTTGCTGCAGAGCTCTGCTAAACCACCTCCATCTTGCTTGGGCTCCACAGCGCCCCCTCCCTGCTGGCATTTCTAAACTACTAATGCAAAGCACAAGTGGTTGAGATTTGTCACCAGAACAACAAGATACTAAGGGTGGGCAAATACCTTATTTCAAATATTCAGCCACATGTTTGTATTTGGGGCCCCAGATATTCACAAAATCTGTATTTATATATTAGTGTCCCTTTGGAAAAAAGAAAGCAACAGCTCCACTTCCCCTTCCCACACCAGTCCTTTTAAAAACTCTCCCCATCCCCCCACCATCTGTTACAGTTCCAGTCCCCCTCCAGCATCCACACATTTAAGTTTAAGTTTAAAGAAATAAAACTCCCAAGATGGGTGGTTGAAATGAACCTTTATGACCAGCCGCTGTCTTGTCTTTAGCGCTTTAAAGTAAGAAATTAATATTTCCCTCCCCCCTTGACAGCAGCACCAACACACCTCCCCTCCTCCCCCAAGCATCCAGATTTTCTTAACTCACTGAGAAGGCCTCCACCCCAGGCAAAACAGAACGTGACCGGACAGCAGTCTTTCTTCCACTGCAGCCGGCTGCCATCTATGAATGAACGTGCTCCCACACTTGTTTGCATAGCAAAACAGCTGATCACGTGATCAGCTGTTTTACTGTGTGAGAAAGCACGGGAACGCATCCATTCACAGAAGGTGGAGGGCCGTGGAGGAGAGTGGGTTGCAGTCCAGTCACCTTCTGTTTTACCTGGGGTGGGGGTCTTCTCAGTGAGTTAAGAAAATGTGGGGTTTTGGGAGGCAGCAGAGTAGGAGTGTTGGGTGCTGCTGTCAAGGGGTGATATTGATTTCTTACATTAAAGCGCTAGAGACTGGGATGGCAGTATAGACTAGATGTTAGGGTAATGAGCTGTGAATGAACTCGGTAGCCCCAGCAGATCTGTGTTAGATTCCAACAGCCTACACTTGCATACTGTGTGACTCTGAGCAAGTCAGTTGACCTCCCCACTACTCCAGGGATGCCCCTTAAAATAGGTACTTGTGCCTAGTGGGCCTTACCTGGTTACCAAACGATTAAAAAAAAAAAAAAAGATGAGATGAGATGGCGGCTGGCTGTGGAGGCGGCAGGTTCATGCTGGTCACCCGTCATAGGAGTATTATTTCTTTAAACTTAAATTTGTGAGTGTTGGGGGGATGAGGGTGAGACTGGAACTGTAGTAGAGGGTGGGGTGATGGGGGATTGGGTTGTATTTTAAAGGTTTAAGTATTTCCCGAATAGGAATAAATATGAATGGTGCCACTAGTCGTTGTTCATATCTGAATAACAAATAGTGCATTATTCACTGTATTCAGGAAATACTACTAGTTTGCTGCACATCCCTACAAGATACCATTACAGTCTTTTTTGTACATTTAAGATGACATTTATTATAATTTGTACATTATTTTGTTTCACCGTTTCTACTTGTCACTGATGTTTGTAGTTACTCCACTGTTAATGTATTTTTACTCCTGCACCCATTGTCGAATTTCCACACATACAGACACACACCTTCCCCCAGGATAACATCTGGAAACAAGCTGCTTACCACCTCACTATGTCTTTTTGTGTAAAACTTTTGAATACCTGTCCTGGATTATTTATTTATTTATCTAGTTAGTTGGAGTTTTGGTAATCAGGTTGCACTAACAGCACTATACACAATGTCTATTTTTAGGTTTGACCCACAAACTACATAAAATTCACAGTACAGAAACATACATCTTTAATATCTGACAGTTTTAAATCGGCTTAGTAAGAAGAACATGTCCTGATTTGTTACATGAATTTTCCAGGATTTGTTTTAAAATATACAATCACAAGCCATTCCTTGATTCGAGTTATAAACCGATTCCAGTGCTAGGGTGCTGCATGACAGGTGATATTTGCTTGGTGCTTTCAAGCCTTAAAAGGAAACACAGAAACATAGAAGTTGATGGCAGATAAGGACCGCAAGGCCCATCCAGTCTGCCCATTTCTTTTTCTACCTTATAAATGTGCCATCGGCCTTTGCTCTATCAATGGCCTATCTTTTTCATACTCATCTGTATTGCTCCCTTATGCCTATCCCATGTCTGTTTGAAGCCCTGCACTATATTCATATCTGCCACTTCCTGAGGTAGGCCGTTCCATGCATCCATCACCCTTTCTGTGAAAAAGAACTTCCTCACATTACCTCTTAATTGGCCTCCCTCTAATCTCATGCTGTGTCTTCTTGTCCTGCTATTTTTCTTATATTGAAACATGTTAGACTCTTTCACCTTGTTAATGCCCTTAAGGTGTTTGAATGTTTCGATCATATCACCTCTCTCCCTCATTTGCTCTAGGGTATACATATTGAGCTCAGTTAATCTGTCCTCATATGTTTTCTGATGCAGTTCCTGCATCAAAAGGAGCTCCCTTACCTGAATGGGAGCTCCTGTGTGCTGCTGAATAATTTTTTAACATGCTCCCTAAAGGAAGGGAAGAGATCATAATTTGCCCCGAGGGGGCTCACCACGTGATCCCATTCCACTTCTTCATAGCCTGCTGCACTCCAGTGCTCCGATGTTTTGTGGCGCTGGTATAGGGAGAGCCGCGGGGCACAGTCTAGTCACTTGAATGGAGCATCTTTTTGCAAGTTAATTTCCCGATTTTTTTATTTAATTTTGTCACAGATTCTTGCCAGGATTCAACTAGCATGGCTTTTCAGCAGCACATAGGCACTCTCATTCAAGCAAGGCCTGTTTAAGCTAGAAAGCACCAAGAAAGGTTCTCTGTAAGGTGCATGGGCTCCACATCTGGCAGACCCGATAGACTGCAAGGACTTCTGCTGCTGGCAGACTTCTGTGTTATATCTCAGTTTAGCTAAAACAGATATATTCTAAAAAAGTTACTCTCCTTTATTTAGCCACCGTGCAGTGCTGGCTCTTAATTCTGTCTTTCACCATAGCACAGCAGTTTGCCCCTCCGAGGAGAGCATTGTCATTCATTTTAAATTTCTCCAAGCAAGATGGCCCCACAAGATGCATTATCTTGTTAATATGAGGGCCCCAATGAGGACGTGTAGCATACATCATTTCAAAAAGAAGCTCCAAGAGAAAACAATGCAGTCAAGCAAAATTAACTAACAAGACAGGGAATACGTAATATACATAATAACTTACAGAAACAGTAATCCCACAGTGTAGTGTAAGACCAAACCTAGGTATACAGGCATTAGTGGAGGACTACGGACCACATGAAGCAGTGTATCTAGAGAAGATATAACTCCAACAAATTGATAAGCGCAATTGGCACAGTGTTCCGCTGTGCTACCCTAGATTTGCTGGTCTGTAGTTCTCCGTAATCACCACTGTACAAAGGTTTGTAGTATATCAAGTTAGTATGGATGACAGTCCGAGATAGCTTAGGTGTGTCTAAGCCTGAATGCAACTGCAGTGATCCCTCATGTGGAGTGCAGGACCACTACTGAAACCTTGGTGACTAGGAGCATTTTTGAGTTGGATAGAAAGTTTCTTCCAAACGTTTGGCATGGAAAAGCAAAGTCTTTTCTTCTAGACTCCAGGTTTACTGTAGGAGTTATGAAGTTGAGGGAGAGAGATGAACAGAGACCATAGTCAATATTAGACAGCTCAGAGTGAATGCATGTGATTCCCAGTGTCACTGTTTTAAACATCACTGTAATTACTAAGTAAACTAAACTAAACTAAATGTCATGGTTAGCAGAGTGATTATCAGCAGTCACGAAACAATATTGTCGTAGTCCAGTGTGGGTAGCAGGTAGTGGGAGACTGCCTGCTGCCTTGCAGCAGTGAAATTGCCTGGTAATTATACTTGTACTGTGTTATGTTTTTGTCATTTAAACTGTGCATTTTATTTTTTATTGCCCTTGTGTTGCTGCTGCTGCCTACTCTCATTCTACTATTTCATATTACATGTTAGTGTTATCTCTACTTAAGTGTAATTCTGTGTTGTCTGTTCCTGGTTGTTACTACTGTACCTTGTCGTTGCTAGTATAATCTGAAGTTTCTTTTGTCCCTGAATGCTTTTGTAATTCTCCCAGGTCGTGCCTGAAAATTGGGATATGCCTAATGTAGCTTACCAGGTTTCAAAAACCAAAAAAACTACACAGATAATAAATAAATAAATGCATTATCATACCAGGTTTTCAAGAACAAACAAATACACAAATAATAAATAATATGCATATTGCTAGTGCTGGGACCTGAAGAGACTATTGAGCTTGGGCCCCACAAAGGTTTCACGTAGTTTGCAAAAGGGTTCTTGGGGGTGCAACATTATCTACTATGCCAGTACAGAATACATAGAGGAGAATTAAACTGTCAAAGTTCTGACCCATATTGCAATTTACTAGCCAGTAAACTGTAATTATATGAGCAAGCAATAACACATGATGAGGTGTGGGTTATCTCTTGACAAGAGCACGCCCAGGTGCCTTATGCACACCTCACAGTGTGTTACTGCACTTATAAAATGGGCCCCCAATCCCCTAGTAAATTAAAAGAAAAATAATTAAAAAAAAAGTATGCCAAAAAGGGTTAAATATGCAGACCATTGAAAATTATAAAATGAGCTAGGATTTTGAGGAACTCGATTGGTTGTTAGCCGTGGGTTAGAAGTGTCTAACACATGGCTAAAACTAGTCCTAGCAGCCAAGAAGCAGTATCTGCTTCAAATCCTTGAGCCATAGAATTTTTTTATATATAAATTTTTTTCCTTTTTGCCTTTTCTCCCTTCCCGGGGTAACAGCGCACACATGTATGCACATGCGTGGAGGACCTCCACCTGATGGGTGCGGGACTACAGAAGAGCGGGCATCCACCCCTGGAAGGGAAATCCCACTCCAGCCCTCCCCCCCCAGCCACCTCCCCGGCGACCTGAGGTTGTTCCCAAACCTGGGTCGCCAGTGTGGCGCGAGGTGTGTTATCCAGCGAGGTGTGTTATCCAGTGCCTTGACCCTCAGCTGGCTTGAGCCATAGAATTTTTAAAATAAATAGCCGCAATTTATTTCTCCTCCTTACCAAAACTTACGACATACCAAAATATAGAAGTGTACCATTTAATTTAAAAGAATATAAATAGGCGTCAGAAGAAACACAACTCTCCATTATCGGACATGGAAAAGTCCCTGCTTAGTAATAGAATGCTTGGTCAGCACCCTAGTTAGCCACTCACTGTCGCTCGCTGCTGGCCGCCTCCACCAGTCTTCTGCTCGCTCCACCTCCCCCAGTCATCACACAAATGGAAAACAGTTTGAGAAATACACTGAAGCTGCTTTAACTTTCTGTTCCGTAAATTTTCTTTTAAATAACTTACAAGCACTCGCTGCAGCACTCTGCTACATCGCTTCTTCTCCTTCATGGGAACGGAATGCGCATGCATGCTCGCTCATGCCGTCTTTACTAGCTCCTTGTCGGAGCTTACCACACAAGTGGGCAAATGAAAATAAATACATAAATAAAGTAAACAACACAGAAACAATGTCTTTCTTAGCATTTGGATCCGTGTGTGAATGGGGAGTCGAGAGTTTGGGGGGGGAGGAGGAGCAGGAAGCACTTGGTTGCCATGGAAATCATCTTGAACTACAGTACCCACAGTGGGACAAAAGTACAAAGGTAAAACAATCAGCTGCAGGTGAAGGAACTATTTTACATTCCAAAACATTAAAGGTTTAATTTTTTTTCTATTTAGCATAAAAATATTGGTTTTTACACTTTTACATGAATTACAGAGGCTCATTTTATGAGCGCAGTAAGACACTCCTGGGTGTGCGTTAGTTCAAACGCATGGCTAGAGGGCTGGACGCACTTGGCCTGCAGCCTCATGCCTCACTACACCCCCTAGCCATGCATTAGAACTGTCTAACACACACCCTGTCATGCCTTATTGCTTACGTAGTCCATCAGTAGTGCAGACCATATGTATCATCCGGTGTCTGTCTGTCTGGTAGTCTCTCTCTCCTCCCAGCTCTGTCCCCCAAAGAGACAAACACTTTATTTTTAAATCACTTTTAGTTTTGTTTAGCCTTTGTTTTGTTTTTTTTTTTCACTTGCAGCCACTAGCCTACTTAACTGTGAGCAACCCTGTCGTGTTCCTGTCCACTAGGGAGTACATGTTGAGCTCCTGCAGTCTCTCTTCATATTGTTTCTCAGGCACTCCCTGCACCATCATGGTAACCCTCCTCTGGACCACTTGTAAGCAGTAGACAGCAGAGCTGACTTTGGGAAAATGGGAGCGTGCCTCAGAAAAGCACTGGCAAATGGGCAAGAAGGAGGGGTGGAGGAACAATGGGGAAAATCAAAACAGCCATCACAGAGGTAACAAGCCTTTGTGTGAAGCAAATCAACAAAACAAAACGAAGAAAAAAAACCCACTATGGTTCTGAAAAGAGGTGGCAGGGAAGGTTAAGGAAAAAAATGTAGCATTCAGGAAGTGTAAGAAAACACAGAAGGAGCAGGACAGAGAACTGTACCAGTTAAAGCAGGAGGAAGTAGGGAAGGCATTCAGAATAGCAAAGGCCCAAACTGAGAAAAAGATTGGCAACTCAGTTAAGAAGGGGGATAACACCTTTTATAGGTACATTAGGGAGTGAGGAAAGACCAAGGGAGGGATAGTGAGGCTTAATAAAGGGAAGGGAGGCTGGACAGAGGGTGACAGTGAAAAAGCAGGGATACTGAACGAATACTTCTGCTCAGTATTCACAAAAGAAGAGGAGGGGGAGGTACCTAAATCAAAGAATAGAATCACTCTGGATAGGGAGGTCGATGCCAGTCCATTCACAGAAGAAAGGGTTCTGAAAAAACTTTTAAAACTGAAGGTGGACAAAGCAATGGGGCCTGATGGGATTCACCCAAGAATTCTAAAAGAACTAAGGGGAGAACTAGTGACACCACTGACTACCTTTTTAACAAATCATGGGAGGATGGTGTGGTACTTGAGGACTGGAGGAGGGCAGATGTGATTCCCCTTTACAAAAGTGGGAGCAAGACAGAGGCAGGAAACTACAGACCTGTTAGTTTGACCTCAGTGGTAGGGAAAGTGATGGAATAGCTTCTGAAGGAAAGAATTGTTGAGTTCCTAGAGGCCAGTGTGGCACAGGACCCACGGCAGCATGGATTCACAGCAGGAAGGTCGTGTCAGACAAATCTAATAGATTTTTTTGACTGGGTGACCAAAGTAGTAGACCAAGGAGGGGCTGTGGACGTGGCCTACCTAGACTTTAGAAAGGCATTTGACATAGTCCCACACAAAAGATTAATATACAAGTTAGCCAGCCTTGGAGTGGGCCCCAAGGTGGTAGCCTGGGTAAAAAATTGGCTGGACAACAGGATGCAGAGGGTAATAATAAGCGAGTACACTCTGAAGAAAGGGAGTTACTAGCGGGTATCGCGAGGGTTCAGTACTGGGACCGGTCATCTTTAATGTCTTTACAAGTGACATTGCAGAGGGACTGGAAGGAAAAGTATGTCTCTTTGCAGATGACACAAAGATCTGCAACAGGGTTGATACAGAAGGTGGGGTGGAAAGGATGCAAAGGGACTTGGCAAGGTTGGAGGAATGGTCAAAGGTATGGCAGCTTAGGTTCAACGCAAAGAAGTGCAAAGTAATGCACCTGGGAAACAAAATCCAAGGGAAGAGTACACAATGGGGGGTGAGATACTAACAACAACAAAAATGGAAAGGGGCCTGGGGGTAATCATATCAGATGACCTTAAGGTGGGCAAACAATGTGAGAAGGCAATAAGGAGGGCTGGCGGGATATTGGGATGCATAGGGAGAGGCATCACCAGTAGAAAACAGGAAATTGTTATCCCTCTGTACAGACAGTTGGTGAGATCCCATCTGGGAGTACTGCATGCAGTTCTGGAGACCCCATCTCTGCAAGGACATAGACAGGATGGAGGCTGTCCAGAGTAGGGCAACTAAAATGGTGCAGGGTCTACACCAGAAGACATATGAAGAGAGATGAAAGGACCTTAATATGTATACCCTCGAGGAGAGCAGGGAGAGGGGGGGACATGATAGAAACTTTCAAGTACCTCAAGGGAATCAACAAAGTCCTAGAGAGTAGCATCTTTCAGACAAAGAGATGTGCAAGAACAAGGGGGCACAATTTGAAGATGGGGGGACGGCTCAGAGGTAATGTGAGGAAGTATTTTTTCACGGAGAGGGGTTGTGGATACATGGAACAGCCTTCCTGAGGAGGTTGTGGAGTCAAGAACAGTGGGAGAATTCAAGAAAGCAGGAGACAGACATAAGGCAATTCTAGTGCAGGGTAGGAGGAAGTAGGCTGTTGGTTAACAAGGATCTGCAGCTTATCCATTAGGTAGGGAACTGGGCAGACTAGGTGGGCCAAGCAGTCCTTATCTGCCGTCAAATTCTGTTTTTCTATATTTCTATGTTAGTGGAAGATTCAGTAGTCTACAGTGCATGTTAGAGTTTACAAAAGTTCTGATCTTTTGTTTGCTGGTTCTGCTGTCTTCCCTGGGCTTTGTACAGTCACGTGGGAATGTACTTAGGCCCTGATGAAAAGCAGACCAGGAAAATATCTGATCAGAGATTATAAAAGCTCTAACATGCACTGCAGGCTATTGAATCTTCCACTGCTGTCTACTGCTCTGATGTCAACTGCAGAGGATTCTGGGATTTGTAGTAATAGAAGATGTTAGTCTAGAACTAAGCAAAATTAGTCTGATACAATCGACTGTACTACAATATAACAGTAAGTAGACCAAGATGTTTTTGCATACAAAGTGCACATTCAGACCAGCTGCACACCTGAGTGTGGGGACCCATTGTGCTGACTGTTCCCCTTTAAAGAGGAGCAGTCAGCACTGAGAGCCCCACACCCAAGTGTGAGGCTGGTCCCCATTTGCAGTTGTGTGCAAACATCTTTTTTTTTTTTTTTTGCTACTGTTTATTGCAGGGTAGTAGATTGTATCAGACTGATTCTGTTGACTTGTAAACTGACATTTTCTGTAACTACAAATTCCAGAATCCCCTGCAGCTGACATTCAGAGGAGGGCAGCAGCAATTGGACATTCAGTAGCCTTTAGTGCATGTTAGAGCTTTATAAGCTCTGTTCCAATCAGATGGTTGCTTATCTTGCTGTTCTCCCAGGGCTACAATCATCTGGAGCTGTACTTAGCCCCAGGAGGACAGCGGGACCAGCGAACAAAAGATCAAAGCTTACAAAAACTCTTAACATCTTAACTTGCACTGCAGATTGTTGAATCTCCCTTGTGCTGCAGCCCTCCTCTGATATGAGTGGCAGGGGATTTTGCGATTTGTTGTTGCAAAAAAAATTTCAGCTTGCAAGTCAACAGAATCAGTGAGATACCTTCTACTATACTGCAGTAAACAAAAAATAAAAAAAAAAAACGTTTTTGCACACAAAATGCAAATTGGAATCAGCCCCACACTTGGGTGTGGGGCGCTCAGTGCTGACTGGTTCCCCTTTAATGGCAGGATAATAGTATATCCAGCCTCATTGTTTATAAAGTAGCTACTAGGAACAGCCTTGTTAAGATGCTACTCACGCTGTGGAGTAGTCAGTGGTGTCAGAACTACAGAACTGAAAATCAGAGCCGCACAGTGGGTGAAAATAAAAGGGAGAATAGTAAAGGCAACAACCCTCTGCATCAGACAAGTGAGCAAAAGCAAGAGGAAAAAGAGACCACTGTGATTTTCAAAAGTGGTGGCTGAAAAGGTTAAGGCAAAAAGGGTAGCATTCAGAAAGTATAAGGAGATGCAGAGGGAGGAGATAGGGAGGTGTATCAGTGGAAACAGAGGGAAGCAGGGTAAGCAGTAAGGAGCACAAAGCCGCAAACTGAAAGGAGACTAGCCCAGGAAATAACAAAAGGGGGCAAGGCATTTTTTAGATATATAAGTGAAAAGATGAAGAGGAGGGAAGGCATTGCACGGTTTAAAGGGAAGGGGGAACTGTGCAGAGCAGGACCAGGAAAAGGCAGATATCCTGAACAAATATGTTTATTGAGTGTTCACAGAGGAAGGAGGTGGGCTCAGGGGCAATGTGAGGAATTATTTTTTCACGGAGAGGGTGGTGGACGCATGGAATGGCCTTTCTGAGGAGGTCATGGGGTAAAAAACTGGGGGGGAATTCAAGAATGTATGGGACAGACATAAGGCAATTCTTGGGGGGGTAGGAAGAAGTAGGCTGTTGGTTAACTAGAATCTGCAGTTTATCCAGTAGGTAGGGAAATTGGCAGATTAGGTGGACTAAGAGGTCCTTATTTGCCATCAAAGTCTATGTTTCTATGTAAGGGGAGGCACCACAAAGTAACAGAAGCATTGGAGGGAGGTGGACACTAGCTTTTTTTGGAGAAGAGTGTCCTGAAGGAAGGGACTTATCTGAAGGTGGACAAATCAATGGGTCCCATTGGGGTGCATCCAAGGGTATTGAGGGAGCTCAGGGAAATACAGGCTGCACCTCTGACAGTTCAGTTTAACAGCTCACTGGAAACAGGAGTGGTTCAAGAGGACTGGAGGGGGTGGATGTAGTCCCACTACACAAAAGTGGTAGCAGGGAGGAGGCTGGCAATTATAGGCCAGTCAGCCTGACATCGGTGGTGGGGAAGTTAATGGAATTACTGCTTGAATCCAGTGGGTTACGAGACCTGAGGCAGCATTGGGTTCACAGAGGGGAGGGCATGTCAAATGAATCTGATAGATTTCTTTCACTGGTGACAAAGGAACTAGAGCAGGGTGGAGTGGTGGATGTGGCCTACCTGGAGTTCAGTAAGACTTTCAACACCGTTCCATACAAGAGAACAGTAAGCAAGCTGGGCAGTTTAGGAGTGGATCCAAAGATGGTAAACTGGATACGAAATTGGTCAGGGGATAGGCAGCAGAGGGTGGTAGTAGACGTACTTCACTCTGAGGAAGGGAGGATGATCAGCGGGGTGCCTCAGGTATCAGTGCTGGGACCGGTTCTCTTTAATGTCTTTATAAGCGACATTGCAGAGGTGCTGGAAGGGAAGGTCTTCCTCTTTGTGGATGACACCAAAAATTGAAATAGGGTGGACACTCCAGTGGGTGGGGGTGGAAAGGATGAGCAAAGAGCTGAGAAAACTATAGGAGTGATCAGGGGTATGGCAGCTGGGTTTCAGTGTGAAAAAGTGTAAAATAATGCACATAGGATACAAAAATGAGTGATGTGGTATTGACGACCAGCAAGCAGGAAAGAGACCAGGGGGTAATCATATCAGATGACCTGAAGGTGGCCAAGCAGTGCGACAAGGCAGTAGGGAGGACTAGTAGGATGCTGGAGTGCATAGGGAGAGATATCACCAGCAGAAAGAGAGAGGTAGTGTTTCCTCTGCGTAGATCACTGGTAAGACCCTACCTATAGTACTGTGTCCAGTTCTAGAGACAATGCCTCTGGAAGAACATAGGGTGGAGGTAGTCCAGAGCAGGGCAGCTAAAATAGTGCAGGGTCTGCATCAAAAGCTCTATGAAGAGAGAGAGAGAGAAAAAAGGACCTCAATATGTACGCCCTGAAAGAGAGGAGGCATATGATACAGACCTTTAAATATCTCACGGGGGCAAATAATGTACAGAAGGTGCTCAAGAACAATGGGACATGCTGTGAAGCTTGGAGGGACGGAGAGTCAGGAGAAATATAAGGAAGTATTTCTTCACAGAAAGAATGGTGGATTCCTGGAACAGCCTTCCAGTGGAGGTGGTGTGGGTGAAAACAGTGGTGGGGTTCAGAATGCAAGGGATAAGAACAAGGGAATCCTAGTGAGAAGGGAAGGAGAAAGATCTGTAGATCAGGCATGATCTGTGGTAATAGTGTAGGAAAGGAGACATAGGCAGACTGGATGGGCTAAGCGGTCCTTATCTGGGTTTACCTATAGCACGGTGACATCTACATTGCCGACATCAACAGACACAATGCCGAGCGTCAGCATTGTACTGTCGGGGATGTTGGTGTGTTTTCTTCGGGGGAGCTGCACCCCCTGAACCCACCACATGGGGGGCTCTGACCCCACACCCCCAATATTTATTTATGCAACATCGAGTCAGAGTTGTCTTGGGGAGGGGATGAAACACCAGGAGATTCAGTGCCGGTGTCAGCGGGGACCATCATAGCAACCTGACGCTTTCTGTCGCTGTGATGGTCTTCGCTGTCGAAGCTTCGCTGTGCAGTCAGCACACCCTTATCTGACATAAAATTCAATGTTTCTATGTAGTGCTAACTGAACAAAGACTACGACTTACCCAGACAAGCACTACTGTAACTTAATAAATAAATATTCAAAACAAGTGATTGAATGGGACTGCATATAAGCCCTTGGTCTCCCAGATTTGCTGCTGCAGCGCGGGACCAGCCCCTCTGAAGACATCATTAGTGCTGCAGCAGTGTAACGCGTCAGAAGAACGGAATACTTACAAATCCTGGATTGGACCCAGAGGGCAAATTCTCTCCCCTGAGCTCTCTTGTTTGCAGTTTTGATGCATATAAATCCCATCTGAATGCACACTTTACAAAACCCAAGATGTATTCACTCCATGTAGAGGGATCCTAACTGCCGTAACTCTCAACTGTCCCTGATTATGAGGGGTGTCCCTCATTTTCCCCCTCAAAGTCACTCTGTTTCTCATCTCTCTCATGAAAAAAAAGTGCTGCCCACACAAAGAATGTGCTGTAAACTCAGAAGTTAAAGCAGAAATTCGTAATATAAAAAGATGCTGAATCACAAGTGAACATTGCACAGGTAAACACAATGGTTTTCACAGTATTTGAAGCTTGTAACTCCATGTGTGGGGATGTGTCCCTCATTATGAGGGTCAGGGTCCCTCATTGTCCCTTGTTTTGAGTATCTGGGTCCCTCATTTTAGTGACCAAGGGTTGAGAGGTATGCTATTCGCTAAACTTTGCATATTTTCCTGGCAGATTAGGGTGGCATATACAATAAGGGCCGCACTGGGGTCCTGGACTCTATGAAGCAGGCTTCTGTGGTTACTATTAAGTGTCAAGTTTTATTAGAGCATGATCAACCTTTTGAGCAGACACTCATTTACATGGGGGTCTTGTGCACTGCAGGAAAGCAGTGTAATAGTCAAAACGTCACATAGGCAAATAGCAACTTATTTTTTTTCTTAATGCTATTAAATCGGAACTGGAGATATTCGATTTAGCAAAGCCTTGCAAAACTAGCACTTCCATTGTTACATAACACGTTTTCTGCTGTGCAGTGCACGATATGTCTTTGACTTAAAGGGGGCTTTATAAATCTGAGTTTGTTGTATGGTACAGTATGTGCACTGTATGGTTATTCTACTTGGAACATACATTTTCTGCATAATGGGGGATCTTTACACCCTCTCTGTTGATGTCCAAAAATAAATGCCAGTCTGACTCTTATTCATCTGAGTGACAACCAAGCTGTTGTGCATGTTGATTAACCGAGGAGCAGTCCTTCCTTTGATGGACCAGTTTTTCAGACTAACGAATTGTCTCCATTTAATTTTTCACACCAACTGTAACTCAGTCCAGGCACATTTCACAGAGCTGGCTGGAGTTTTTCCTGCATCCCCATCTGCAAACCATTAAACAGCATTCAGGGGTCAATGCTGAAAACAGTTCTGCATCAACAAGGCAAGGAAATCATTAATTTTTTTGGCCTTTTTGCTGGCCGTGACCTTCAGATTCTTTGTGTTTGGCATTTGCTGCTTGCATATTTTCTCCATTGCTAGAAGTGTGCTTGGTTAAGGGGTTCTTCAAAGGGGCCGCAAACCTGAGCATGTGTCTCGTGTGTAGCATTAATTTCTCTTTATTTTACCATGAGAAGTAACTCTTTGCAGTCAAAGTATCTCTATGACAAGAGTGCCCTATGGCAGCAGCAGAATTACAGATGTTATATGAACTTAAACATACACAAAATATAATTAAAAAAAAATTACTGTTAAAAAAATACACACCACCTGCAGCCAGGAAAGTACATACGATGGAGGTGGGGTTCAGCATGCTGCCAGTGCTTCTGTAGGGAACTGCATCTGATGTTTGGACCCTGGTAGACCAGTACTGTCTGAGTTTTGGACACAGTTACACAGATTTGTGGCAATTTTCTTAGAGCTTGCGTCAAAACTGACTCATACGCCATTTGTTGGACCCAAGCTGCTGTAGATTACAAAACTGTTACGAAAACATGGGAGCCTTTGAAAATCGGGCTTCCACATTTTGGCACAATTGGGCAGATGCTAACAAAGGCAAAACTTGCCTTTACATCAGCATCCAGCCTGTCTGAAGGTCTAGCCCAGTGTTTCTGTTTTTCTAATATACTTATTGGACACTTTACGTAGCACATTCCATGTGCAAGATGCCAGTCAGGAAAAAGATTGTTTGCCAAGGACTGTGAGATTTGGCTGTAGGGACATTAAAAGCAATGTAAATCTGGGATTGGAGCCTATAGGCTGCAGCATAGATGCTGATACCATATGATTTAGGAGAGGAGTGTGAGGAGATTGTGAGGGGAAACCACTCCTTTTTGGACTCACATAGCTGAAGGAGAGGCTGGAGTACCTGGAGGCAAATGGACTGCAGGACGACCAGCAGCATGGTCTCACGGGGGGGAGGTCATGCCAAACAAATCTCATAGGTTTCTTTGACTGGGTGACTAGTGAAGTGGATCAGGGGAAGGCAGTGGATGTGGCCTGTCTGAACTTCAGTAGGGCCTTTGACACTGTGCCACACAGGATGCTAATAAAGAAACTTAGCAACCTGGTGGTTGGGGAGAAGGTGATAAGCTGCTTATCATACTGGCTGAAGGACAGGGGATGGATGGTGGTGGTAAACGGGTGTCACTCAAGGGATGGGAGAGTGACCTGTAGAATGTCACAGGGATCAGCACTAGGCCCTCTCCTGTTCAGTGTCTTCACAAGTGACATTGCTGAAGAACTGGAAGGGAATGTGTGTCTCTTTGTGGATGACACAAGCATCTGCAGCAGGGTGGACACACAGGACGGGATTGAGAGAATACAAAGAGATCTGGGGAAACTAGAGTAGTCTGGTGGTGGCATATTGGTTTCAGTGCCAAAAAATGCAAAGTCATGCATCTGGGATGGGGAAACCTGGGGCTGTGCATAAGACAGTTGGGGGGGGGGGTACTGGCAGTCACCCAGCAAGAGAGAGACCTTGGGGTAATCATATCTGATGATTTAAAGGTGGCAGGGCAGTGCAACAAGGCATTAAGTAAGGTTAGTGGGTTGCTGGGGTGCATAGGGATGTGGATTTCTAGCAGGAGACGGGAGGTGGTGTTGCCACTGTATTGCTCACTAGCGAGACTCCACCCAGAGTACCATGACCAGTTCTGGAGGCCGCACCTCTCCAAGGACATTGATAGGGTGGAAGCGGTCCAGAAGAGTGCTATGAAAATAGTGCAGGGTTTGCACAAGAAACCATATGAGGAGATGCCGAGGGAACTCAACATGTACTCCCTGGAGGAGAGGAAAGGGGACATGGTTGAGACTTGTGTAAGTACCTCATGGGACGAACAAGATGCAGGAGGGAAGTCTCTTTTACAAGAGGAGAAGCACCAGAACTTGGGGGCGTGGAGTGAAGCTGGGGGTGGGGGTCTTTAAGAGGGATGTGAGGAAATACTTCTTCACAGAAAGGGTGGTGGATGCATGGAACAGCCTGCTAGAAAAGGCGGTGAGTGCAAAGACTATGGGGAGCTTCAAGCATGCATGGGATGGGCATATTAAGTAGAGAAAAGGGAGGAGGGAGGGACACCTGAGATCGAATAAGGTCCAGGTTGTAGTACTAGGCTGGGAAAACAGGGCAAACTAGATGGGCCTACCAGTTCTTTTCTGCTGACAAATTATATATTTCTTTGTTTCTATAGCAAGTGCCCCCAAAGCATTAACTGCCCTTTCAAAACTCTGCTCCCTTCCCCTCTACAATCTCTGGTGTCCTTTCAAACTTCAGTCCAACACACTTTTCACCATGTTTGACACCCTTGGCTGGGAGTTAGAGTATTCCGGTTTGTTACTGTGTTGAGTTTTCCAATAATCCCTGATAGAAGCAACTGACTGACATGCAGCCAGTACCCTTTACTAAGGTTTAACCTGCTTAAAACAGTCAACGGTGTGAAACAGTGTGTCCTTTTGTCAGAATAAAGAACAAATCTATCAAAGGCCTTCAGAGTTACACCAGGCAGCCGGGGGCAGCGGTGATACGTCAGGAGTTCCTTGACAGTGATGGCGCCTAAAAGGTTTAAGACTTCTGTTGCTTAAACGTACCGAACAATACCACCAAAAACACAAAGCAGTTAAAACGTGAACCAAACCAAACCTGATTCCACCAAGATGGGAGGGGTGGGGAGAACAGCCCTGACACAGCTACAACATTACACATGGACAGACAGAAGAACAGCTGCACCTACTGGAGAAACACTACAAGGAACAATTTTCTTTTTTTTTTCATATTTATTCTGCTTTTTCTGGTAGGGCCTCCTGTCAGACTCAGACCTGGTCTCGGCCCCTGGGGCTTCCACCTACTGTCAGTTGCCGTTGCTTCCCCCGGTCACCTCCAGCTTACCCCCCTAGGGCAGGAACATGGCACTGGTCCCTGCTATTTCCAGTACCATGGAACCAGTATCTGGTCGGGAGAGCTTCTGGCGACGGAGGCTAATTGAAGCCCCGGGGAGGGCTTCATGAAGATGGAGGACCCCACCTTGTTTTTTTCCCCCCTGTAGGCTGGGGCAGAGATGTGCAATGATGTCCCGCGTCTGTCCCACCCTAGAGAACATCAAGTTTTGTGTCACTACAGGGTGGCAACCCAGCCTCTGCCAGGTATTGCTTCTGTGCACTCTGACAAGCCCCGGAAATGGAGAGCAGTCCTAGGACGCTCAATCCTTCTCCCCGACTGACCCTCCGACAACCGGGTCCATTCCTGAATCTGGGTGCGGCGCGACACAAGCGGAAATCAACTGCTGCGCCGATGGGCCGACAGGAACAATTTTTTAAAACAGTAAGCTTCCACAATAAAAAAAAAAAAACTACCCAAAAATAATTAAAAAACGCTATTTTTTATTATTTTTTTAATCTAAATGTAAATGAGCCATTGTATAATAGGAATAATGCACTCCAGGGTAAGTGTTATGCTGGGATAACATCTCTTCTCAGGTGTTGGACACACTCGGCCTGTCAATATCAATTTAATTGCATGTGTTGTCAGCGTCAGCTGATGATTTTACCTCTGCCAATTTAGTAATCAGCTTGCCCTGGAAGTCTTCGGCAGTTCCACCCTACAACTTACCACATCCAGGTCACTACTTGCTGTAGCACACACCTAGGTGAAGAATAAAAATAACAGGTTAAAATTAGCTACAGTATTAGATCTGTGAGAGTGTGGCCGCCCCGATGGCACTGAGGGTTGAGGCGCTGGCTCCACACCTCGCGCCATGCTGGCATCCCGGGTTCGGGAATGAGCCTGAGCCATCGGTGGTTGGCAGGGGAGGGAGAGGATTGAGCATCTGGAGGACAGCTCACCTCTCCCAGGAGGGGGGGGGGTACAATCACGGTGCTTGGCTGACCTCTGGCAGAGGCCGGAGGTACAGCAAGCGTGCAGAGCGAACAGACAGGGTTGGGAATGGTGGATGTCGGTGGGAGCACCTTGACGTCGGACACACACCACTCCCCAGAAAAGTGGAAAAACACCCGCAGTGATGCCTGGAGATGGGCCCCGGCATCACGAGACCAGGACCGGAGAGGGGTCGCACGAGCCCGGCCAACACTTGCATGATGGCCGGGGGGGCTTGTGGGTAGGCCTCCTACCCCACTTGGGGGGTAATCCGAGGGTGATGACAGGACGGACACGTGAGGGCTCATATCCTGGAGATCTGGCGAGCACAATGCCTTGGGAGTCCCTGAGGGAAGGTAGGTGCTGTGGTGAAGGGGGGATATAAATAGAAAGTTAAAAAAAAAAAAAAAAAAATCTGTGAGAGTGTAAGTAATTTTTCATTACTATTATCTCAAAAGATTTTATTATCATGTCTCTGGTGACTGCCTGCCTCAAAATCTTGATCCACTCAAGCGTCTTGTCCTTGATGGGTGCTCGGGGGCTGCTGGCTGCTGTTGTCTCTCGCTCCTCCATTGTCATCCATCTATCATAACACTTCCTGTAGGCAGATTTGAAGGGAACATTCCCGCTAACATCAGCAGGCTGTAAAACCTTAGTGCAGCCACAAGGTATTGCACCGATTAGAGGTTTTTTTTGTTTTGTTTTAGTAGCCTTATTAGCAGCAGGTGATATGTGGCATCAGAAGGCATCCCACACCAAGAGATGCTTACTGGAAGCAGTGGAGCCCCACACTTTGTCTAGCCAGAGGAGAGTCAGCTCCTCACTCATCTAGCCATTGGGTGACATAGCCACTGCTGCTCCCGATACACCTGGACTCTCTTCAGGGATCCTGCTCCTTTCAGAATCACAAATGGTGGCAACTTGTGTCCATTGGCCATAGCTGCTAAACACAATGCTACTCGCTGTTTTTCATGGACAGTAGTTAGGAGCAGCACAGACTTACACCAACAAGGTCTATAGTTTCATTATTGGGCATGTCATCCCAAACAGCAATCACATTCATATTGCCAGTCATTGCTAGCAGAAGCTGATGAGATGTAATCCGATGAGCACAGAAGCAGGCAAAACATACAGGGCAGGATTCACAAAGAAGATGTGCTCAGTGCATCTCAGCTGTCCTGGTGCAGGGGAAATGCACCGAGTGCATATTGGGCAATTCACAGAGGAGGTGCAGGGAGATGCCCCCAGCACATCCCCTCTGTGAATAGCACAGGTACGCCCAGCACAGGATGCCCCAGAGCAGCCCAGGCTGTGCCGGCGCATCCCCCATGTCAGGCTGTGAATAAAATTGGGGCAGGGCATCTCAGAATGCCCTGCGCCCATAAATGCGATTCATAGCCAGGGGCATGCAAATGAGGCCATTAGGCATGCATGGTGCAGTGGGGCCATTAGCATGCCATTATAGCCCCATTTGCATTGCGCCTGCAGGGATGCCACAGCAGAATGCGCTGACCCATAGCCATCCCTCCTCCCTGGCTCAACCCCAGCCTGAGGCATGCCGCTTCCGGCAGCGGTAAAAGAGAAGATGCACCCCCTCCTCCAAAGCCCCCATATGATGCTGCCCGCTGACAGAGCTGTCTGAGAATGACAGCTGTCGTCAGGGCTGTACTTGTTGCATGGGGGCATGGAATTCAGGATTACCATGTAAATAGCTCAGTGCTGTGAAATCGGTAGCCTCCCATGAAGCAGTGTCCGTGTCAACCAAAGGACATATGCTACACTACAGTGCAAGCCAGCGTTGTACAACCTGCTCCATTCCCCCACCTCCTGTTCTCTGGTCCATTTTCCCCACTCAGGAGATGACACATGTTGCGCCCGGCAGTCCCCTGCTTACCAGTGTTACTGTACCGTACTGCCTCCACTCTGCACTCTGTTCTATCACCTCCCATTATCAGAATCCCGTCCTGACCTGTCTGAAACATTTTTGCACAGATTCACCTCCTTGCCAGCGTTAGAGCACTCAGTGAAACACTACATTCCCGACTGGTCTCCAGTCTACACCCCAGCTGACACTGCACATACTGCAAATGTATAAGCCTCATTATGTAAGCTAAGAGGAGATTGTACCTTCAGCCACTTCCAGTCTCAGATCTGCAGTACACTAGCCACTGTTCTGGGATATTCAGCTTCCTGATGTCTTCTCACTGACCGACTCTTGGGAGTCTCGGACTGCAACACGGAAGTTAGCCCGCAAGACAGCCGCATGTGTACAACCGATATACGACCTAACACTCAGGGTGGGGATGTGCCATATTGTAACATCAGACAATAACGTGCCGTGCATTTCAATGTTATACCCCCATGAAGTGTCATGACATATGCCAAACATTACCATGAAATACTGACAGCCTTAGCTATCGTACTGCCTGAAGCATGGGCTTGGGGCGGTGGGTGGTTACTTCTTTCATTCCACAGCTTGGAGCGGCGTGTACGGCGGGCTTGTGGGGGTTACTACATTCATACCGCCGCCGAGAGTGGCTGATTACAGGGGCTTGGGGCGGGGGGGGACACACTGGATTGCCTGTAGTACGGCAGCCTGCCTGTGGGTAACCACCAAATTAAGTCTGGAATTTCTAGACTTATCTTTTCGTGGCACATCCTCGACTTGCCAAGGGAATAGGGCTGTGAATGGGGTTGTGCCCAGTATGCATGGGCACGTCCCCTTCACAGCCCCCTCCAGATACGCCGCATGTCATTACTGGCAGTATACGGTGCAACTGCAATGCACTGGCACATCAGGGTTGTGCCAGCACATCAGACCCCTGCCACAATCACCTTTGGGTGCATGTTGGGGATGCCTCGGCGCATTTCAGATGCACTGGGAGCATCCCTTTTGTGAATCCTGCCCACAATCTTTAGGGCAAAGTCCTTTGGTAGTCTTATAGTGAACTTCTAACAACATAAAAATGTGTCTAGCCTTCCCTTGCTGGCAGTAAATGAAGGATTCTGAACAAGTGCCATTGCTTTTCATGCCACCACATTGCATGTTACACTATAATGTTGCTCTCACTGTAAACTGAGACAGCTGGCCAGATCAGCCTCAACTTTGGAGTATCATGCCTTTCCATCCCACCATCTAGTTGCCTGCAGTTTCCTTCCTTCCTTCTTAGCTCACCTAGCGGCAGCGAGTTTTAAGTCTACATCAAAGGATTTTTTCTCTTTGACACTGTAAGCACACTTGATAACTGGCTTCTTTCACTCAGTGTCAAATGCACCTCTCTGTCACCCCCACTACAGCGAATCCTTTTAAGCTCTCAGCTGCTTGTCAATCACAGCTGATTGATAATACAAGACACCCTTAATTATAAGCAGCCCTTGAACAGAAGCTGTAGCTGAACCAATGTTGTTGCTAATATAAGCTGCAACTTCTATTCGAAGATGTACAGTATCTTTTTCAATTTGTTTCTAGCTTCTCCGATTTTAGCCCTCCCCTCCTGCTGGCCAGGCTGCTGCTGATTACTCAGTCCCTCCCTTTCTGTCTCCCCTCTCATGCTGACTGTCACAATGGGGTTGGGGGCCGGGGCATAGTAGCACCAATAGCAGGTCATGAAGCCGCACTCCAGATAAGGGAGTACTGGCCTGTTTTACTCCCCAGTGCTTAAGAAATACTCTAAAGAAATTTTTAATGAGTAACTATTCATTCCTCACCTGGAAATGCTTTATATGTGCTTCAAGTTGAGCTGCTTCATCCAATTTTAAAACACTTCTACTCATCGAAATGATATTTTACTCACTTACTGTCTGCATTACTCGTGAGTACCAGTTATCTGGAGCATGGCATGGAACCATTTCCTTTGACTTGCCAGCATTCATCAGCCTTTGGCTTTCTACCCATTCCCACCAGCTGACTGGTGCTGCCGCGGAACACTTAGTTGTTTGAATTCAGTGCTCCCACTCACACTGCCAGTCCAGTTCAGTCTCAATGCAGTGTCTGTCAGTGGGTCTGGGGGTAGACAACAGAACCACTGGCACTCCATCAACAACCTTTGTAACCTTTTTTGTTTGTTTGTTAAATGAAAAAAACACTTGCCAGCACTCTTGTCTCTCCTCAGGCATTAGTCAGCCTTCTGATCTCGGCTCTGTGACTGCTCCATTTGTAAAACACTGAAAATGACATTGGTTGAGCTCATTCTGGTGCTCCCAGTTTCCCTAGTCACACAGTGCGCATACCTCATGCATCACACACAGTCTCAGAATACACCTCTTCAAAACGCGTTGACAAAATGTTGTACATGTCAACACACTATGGATCTGCTGTTTTGTTCACACTGCCTTCTGCATCATAGTGGAATCTGCAAACTCCTCTGTTCCGGTCCACTTTAAAAGCTGCATTTAATAAACACAAAAGAAATGAAATGCTGTAAAAGGCAAGCTTTCTTAGACACTCTATTAAAAGTATGGGGGGAAGGGCAGTGTACTGAAAACTACAGACCTTGATTGGGAAGAAAAACTACAGTTATGGAGACCCCAGCAGGAAAAAGACCTAAAGCAAAGAAAAATTAAGTTCATACTGGTTGAAGGACTATTTTATATTGGCATTTTATGGTTTGTATTTTAATATTTGCAACTTAAAAATATGTGTTTCTTAAAATTCTTGATGGCATTTAAAAAACATATTTCATAAGCACAATAAGACACTCCAAGGATGTGCAGTAGAGAGTTCTAATTCATGGTCAGGACCTGAAGGCACCTTACTACACCCCTGGCTGTGCATTAGAACTGTCTAATTCACACCATGTGGTATCTTATTGCTTACTCAGTTCTGCAATGGTCTCAGCCACCAGTGTGTGAATGAGAGACAGCCTTGGCTTTACTTAATGGCCGGTAAACATTGATCAGTAACAGAATGAGAGTCTGTACTGCACAGGGAAAATGTGTTTTTTTGTTAGATGTGTGTTGGTGTGATCTGCATAGTAATAGGCAGCCACCAGAAGTAGAAACACAGAAAGGTAATACGGACACAAAGTCCATTCAGCCTGCCTGTGACCCTCCACGGAAGCGACTGGAATCTCTAGTGGCCATTCATTGCACCCACCATTCTTTGTGGAGGATCGGGAGACCTGCATCTTGTGCTCAGGTGGGAATGTCTTCTTACAACGAGAGGCACATACTGAAATGCATAACATACTTTCTTTACATTTCGGTAAAATGTTCAGTACTGTTTTGTTAATCAATCAAGAATGTTCCAGCAGTTACTTTACCAATGAGTAAAGGATCCAGGGGATGAGTTAAAGGGAAACAGTTATAATGTCATGGCCCCCACCCCCAAAGCCTTACCCCCTGATTAGGCATTTCACAAGGGAAACATTATTCTTTAGATAAGGGAACTTACTTTTTTTAAATTTTGTAAAGTCCGGGGTTCCACAAAATATCTGATGCTACGTGGTTCCATTTCCTAGGAAAGTGCGGCGCTGCACCGCACACTTCAATACACTTGTATTGATGTGAGCGGTGTGGCATTGCACTCTCCCATGAAATGGAACTGCATAGCATCGGACATTTTGCGGAACACCAAACTTTACAAAATTAAAAAAAAGTAAGTTCCCTTATTTAAAGAATAGCACTTCCCTTGTGAAACACCTAATTGGGGGGTGTGGCTTTACGGGTGGGAGCCATTAGATTATATGACTGTTTTCCATTAAGGGCCTTTAGGCAAAGTTAAGAATTCCTAAAGGTTCTTGAAGTCTTTAGGTGCTTTTACACTGGCAGTCTTGCAACGGAATAAGCATTACGGAAGGACCTTACTGTTCCATCCAATGCTGTGTAAACGCTATTTGTTCCGTTGTAAAAATGAACAGTCGCCTGAAACGCACTCCGTGGTGTAGATGGTTTGTCACAAATGTGCCGATGCAGCGCGCAGTGTAAAGCGCCCATTCCAGAGCAAACAACTCTAGCTCTAGCAAGGAGTACTGCACCAGTACGGACAGCAGGGTGCTTTGTGGCAAAAAATAGAACTCGTGTGATCAGAACATGGAGCGGAACACGCTGTATCGGTGCTACACAGGTAACGCTTGTTTCGGCACAGCAGCGTGTGTGTAAAAGGGACTTTTAACTCACCAGTAACAGACTTCTGGAACATTTGCTTTTCTGGTCTTGAAGGTATATCAAGGAAGAGTCTGCTGTGCTAGCATGTGGTCACTTTGTTTTCACTAGCATTCTTCTACCAGTGGGACAAAGCACCTTGTTCAACCAGTAGAATTGTAGTATTTGCAATAAAAAATGTAAGGCCTATTAGATATGTATGAACTGCAGTTTGACAGCCTTTAATCCTGTGGCTCCCCCTTCCCTTTCTTTTACAACACCCAGGCTGCAGTGATTCTCCTCTGAAGAGGGTGGGATGAGCCACTTGA
Organism: Neoceratodus forsteri; assembly: GCA_016271365.2. Classification (NCBI taxonomy): domain Eukaryota; kingdom Metazoa; phylum Chordata; order Ceratodontiformes; family Ceratodontidae; genus Neoceratodus; species Neoceratodus forsteri. Next base: position 1,228,828,303 of record CM057453.1, on the reverse strand, counting down.
ATACCAGTGTTACTCTTCAGTCTTGCCACTTACTGTAACTGGGCTGAAGAAAGCTCATTAAACAAAGGAAAAGCTCCTCCCTTCCTTTTTTTTTTTGCTGCTTTCTTACTGAATAGTTAGTGGTACATTTCTTTTTTGTCAGTCCTGGGGAGGACTTCAGAACTGTGGCTAGAGACATTTCAGACACGAAACATAATCACAAAATGAAGATGCCCGCACAGTTTACCACTCTGGTATTGAAGCTTGTGGCTTCTGCGTACCTCAGTCCATTTTTACCTCTGCTTAAGGCCAAACCTAGCAGATGTATTGGGATTGTGTTAAGGAGAGGCAGACTTGTGATTTTGACTGACAACAAAGTTGCCCAATCCTAGGCGGCCGAATCGTGTCAGACCAAATCTTAGCAGAAACTTTCAGTATGCGCCAGTCACATTTTGGGGACAGCCACACCTTGGAAATGCAGTCATTGTCCAAGTTTCAGTTTAAACATGATCTCTTGAAATGCCTTGGATAGGTAACTATCAGTACTTCTCATGCATGGTGACATTGTTCGAAGCCAGGCACTATGTTGTAACACTGAAATTCTGTCATGTTTGTTGAGACCATGCTGATTTTCCCTCTTTTCCCCAGGTGTGTCTAAAAACGGTATGAATGACACCGCTCACTACCCAAGGCATAAATTAGTTTTGGAAACTTGATTAGTAGTCTTTGCTAATCAACAAAATTTTGACTAGCAATCAGGCAGGTTTGGGGAGCAATTTTACCAAATGGTTATATTTATCTGTAAGACACAGTTCAGAAGAGTGCAATTGCTGGTAAAAAGTGTTACGGTGCAAAAAAAAAAAGAGATAGACCATATTTCTGTACTTTTTAGCACAAATGCGGGAAATAATTACCACAACTCAGAACCTTTTACTGCAGTGCGGCAAATCATTTAGAAGCAGCGTTGGCTAATTAAGGCTGCAGTTTGATCAGCAAATAGCGTTTTTTGGGGTAGAAAATTATGATGCAAACCCAAATCTTTTATGTCCTGCTTCCTTTTTCATTAAACTTTTTTCCTTGCCAGTTGTCACAGGTGGGCTTTCAGCCCTGTCCCCCCCCAACCTGGCACTCACCTCCCTGGACCACAGAGCTTGTGATCTCTAATGGATTACCCTCCCCCCGTCTCCCGTGGCGGGGTCAGGAAGAGCAGGGTCATCCTCCCTCCACCCGGTGACTGACATTCAGATTAGGCTGGTGGTCTTGGAGATGGCACAGGACAGAGGTATACGGGCAGGGCTGCATGAAGCCTGTGCCAACCAGTCTTCCATTTTCTACCATAGTCCTCTGCACCACAGCATATAATCACGTGAGGATGGAGGTGCACACACTCTATGGAACCACACCCCTCCCTTCATGTTGCTCAAGCTGCCGACACTACCCCCAGACCTCCACGTGGGGACAGCCAAGTGCTTAGTCAGCAAGCCTTCCCACCCTGGGAGAAGAGAGCTGTCTGATGGAGGCTCAGTCCTCCACCCCTCGGCTGACCCCCTGCTACTCGAGCTCGTTCCCAAACTCAGGTCGCCAGTGTGGTGAGAGGTATGGCACACAGCACTTCACCCTCTGCACTGCCAGACTGGCTTTATGCCTTGCTGCCTGGTAAAGCTAAGGGCTGCATATCCCAAGAAAGGCACGCTCTTTTGTTTGCATCTGCTTAAACCATGAAACCTGCCAGCCACCTCTGTGTCCTTGGATCATGGCCAGGACTACTGCCTTCCCTACTTACTGTTTACTTTCATGCATTCTTACTGAGGTTGAGATTGCTGCCTACCCTGCTTTCTGTCCTTTACTGTGTTCCCTTGTTTTGGCCAGGTGCATTGCCTACCCTACTTGCTGGCTTCCGCTGAGATCACAAATTGCTACCGGGAATGTCTCCTACCCTCCTTTCTGACCACCACCGTGTCCTTTGATATTGGCCAGGCACACTGCAGACACTGATCACTGGTCACCATTGAGCATAGGTTGATGGTGCCATTTTTTTTTTTATTAGGAGAGTTTTTAACGTCACTGTCTAAAGTTACAACATTCCAGAAAACATTAGGAAGGTCAACTCCTGCATTTCTTTATACAGTGTAAGTTTAGTTTTCCACCTTCTCAGAGCCAGTGTTTTATGGCCTACAGCCACTTCCTCAGAAAAATAGTGGTAACATATTAATCTTCCTCATATAACTATGCTGGGTCTTATGGCAATGCCAGCATTACCAGCTCCTTCCTAGTGTCTTCATACAGTTGCACTTTTCTGCCAGAAAGCTCCGTGCCAGTCTGTTACTCAGTGTGATTGTAGGGAGCCAGGCAATTCTTCCGCCCACAGGATTTACATTGCAGTATTGCCATCAAGGGAGTCTACCAGCAGTGGTTCTTATTTCTGGCGTGTTACCTGAGTTCTGCAATTCCAAGAGTGGCAGCTCTCATTCTAGGTCACTGAGTTAATCATGTTAAGGATTTTCATCCATTGTCCTCCTCTTTATTGGGCACAGCTGCGTAGGCATTAGTGTGACTTTCTGCTTTGTGTAAGCCTGATCCACGCACTGATTAAATCCACATTCATGTCTATTCAAGTAAATGCTTTTAATCTATCGACCAGCTAACCCAAAACATCTGACAGGGTATGCATGCTTTGAAGCTGTTTCTAATGATGTTAGCATGACTAGAAAAGACCGCCCCCTCTCACTGCGATGTCTTTACTTGAGCTTTACTTGATCTGATACTCCAGATGAACAGACTATATTAATTCTGAACCAGATGATAACAACAGGTACATCTGATTAAAGGTCACACTCCATGTGGCAGGCTTTTTCACCAGGTTCTCTGCTCTTTTTTTCCCTGTCATTGTCCCATTTCCCCACCCCCACCCTATAGATGAGACAGCCATGTCTGTAACCTTCCTTTAGCTAGGATAGTGAAAGGGTGTCTGTCTCTGTAGGTACAGCAATGCTGCCCCTTGATTGGCAAGTTTGTGGTATGGTAATGTGACACTCCTTCCTGGGAAGAGAGCACCACACCATGGCAGTGTAACCAACCCAAGCAGACCCCACGTTGGGTGTGATGCCTGGTCACAGCAGGGTGGCAGGCTTGTTATTTTGTTTTGCAGAGAAAATTTCCAAAATGAGATCAGTCCGCTATATCCAACTCCCTACACACACACACACACATACATACGCAAACACACACACACACACACACACATAAAAGCAACAAACACACACACACACATACACACAGATAAAAGCAACACGCGCACACACACACACAGATGAAAGCAACACACACACACACACACAGATAAAAGCAACACAGACAGACACACACACACACACACAGATAAAAGCAACACACACACACACACACACACACAGCCCCAGTGAAGTTAACAATGGCAAAATAACAAGTAATATCTTTGCTGATGACAACACTAACAAGATTGCATGACATCTTAGTGTTGTCATCATTTATTTTTATAATTCACATTCTGAAACCCCTCATCTTTAGCAAAGCCCCCTTCTGCAGGCAACCTCCCAGCCCCATGTACTGACATCTCTGGCACTTCCCATGCCCCTCTTCAGCTTGCTCCCTGAGAAGGGGCCCTCCAAGCCATGGCCACTGCCTGTTGGGTGTGTGTGTGTGTGTGTGTGTGTGTGTGTGTGTGTGTTTCTTTCTGTCTCTCTGCAGAGAGACTTCGTAGTGGGAGGCCAGCCATCTGTGGTGGGCCTTTAGAGTGCCCACTTTATCCTGACTCACGTTCTAAAGTTTCAGTTTCCCTGTACCTCTTCTAGGACCCTGGCATACAGGGAGCTCCAAGTTCATGTATGTTGGGTGTGCCAATGCAGATCTCAGCTGGCGTCTTCCCTCCCATTGTACCTCTGCTGCACGGTCACCAGGGATCCTCCAGGGGGCAGTGTTGCAGCAGAGACAGTGACCCTTCCTCCCCAAAGGCAATTCTCCTTCCTCTGCTGGCCTTCCAGTGCCCTGGACTCATTCTTGAAACTGTTACTGTGCTGACTGGTCAGCTGTAGTGATGTCATAACTGATATCTTGAGGATCTGCCAGCAGCACAATGGCATATCTAACAGTTGAAATAGAAAAGAAACCGTTAAATCTTCCAACAGGAGTTTCACAAGTTGTAACTAGTAAACTGATATTGTATATGTACTAGGTTCCCATAGATATCAGTACCCTTCCTCTGATTAATGGCTCAAATAAGGTTGAGGGGCCTGGGTCAGTTTGTTACCCAAAGATGGTGAGTTCAGGAGTAAATTGCATGGTGCCTCCACCCCTGCACAGATTAAAGGAGCAAAGCAACAGGCTACTACTGCCCACAGGGAAACGATGCCCACTCAGGCTCACATGGGCACAGCCCACTGAACTCCCACATAGTGCAGCAAGAGTTGTACTGAATTATAGAAACATATACAGTGATGACAGAAAAAGACCACTGGTCCATCAGGTCTGCCCATAAACCTTAAACTCCACCCCCTTGCTTCCAACCCTACTGCTATCACCCTGAGCAACCACTAAGCCCCTTCACTCTGTCCCAGCCATGTTTGAAACCATTGATAGGTTTGACACCCACCACATCAGCTGGCAGTTTGTTCCATGTCTTCACCACCCTTTCTGTAAATAAAACTTTCTCACTTACCTCTTGAATCCCCCCCACGTCAGTTTCCACTCATGTCACTCTGTTCTTGATCCACTACTTAGCTAAATAGTTCCTCGCAATTTACTTTGTTCATTCCTTTAAGGAATGTGAAGGTCTCTATCCTGTCTCCCCTTTCTCGTCTGGCCTCCAGTGTGTACATGTTCAGTGCCTTGAGCTGTTCCTCATACGATCTGCCCTGCTGGCTCTAAATCTTTCTTGGTCACTCTATGCTGCACTGTCTTGAGACTGTCCTTATTTTTCCTTAGGTGAGGAATCCCAAACTGAGCACGGTACTCCAGGTGGGGTCTTACTAGTGATCTGTAGAGAGATAGTAATACTGCCTTCCTTCTGCTGTCACTGCCACTTCCTGTACACCCAAGCAGCCTATTTTTCTTACTGTAGGCCTTGTTACACTGGCTTGATTGTTTTAATGAGTCACTGATGATGACCCCTAGGTCACTTTCCTCAGTGGTCATGCACAAGTTTACCACTCTCATCCAGTACTCTGTCCTCTGGTTCTTGTTACCTGCATGCATCACCTTGCACTTTTTGGCATTGAATTTCAACTGCCAAACCTTTGACCAACTCTCTAGCTTTTGCAAGTCTCTTTGTATCTCCCTAACCACCGCCTTGCTGTCTGCCGTGCCACAGAACTTAGTGTCATAAGCACCTTGGTGGTGGAAAGGCACTATATAAATGAAGATTTAATTTACTTACTTTAGTATACATTTGCAAAGAGACACATCTTGCCCTGGATTCCTTCCTAGTGAACATATTGAACATGATGGGACTCTGGACCAATCATTATGGCACCCCACTGGTGACCTCCCTCTCTTCTGATTTGACTCCATTAACCACAGCCCTTTGCTGTCTCCTTTCCAACCAGTTTCTCACCTATCTAACTGTGTCCTTCACTATATGCTCTAGCGTCTTCAGCAGCCTTCTGTGAGGCATCGATTTGAAAGCCTTGTTGAAATCGAAGTAGAGTAAATCCACAGCATGGCCCTTATCTACTACCCTCATTACCCAGTCAAAGAATACTAACTATCAGGTTGGTCTGACAGGACCTTCTTGTCATGGACCCATGCTGTTTACTGTCCTGGAATTCAGGCTCTCCAGGCAGTTCATGAGGTCCCCTTTGACTAGTGTCTCCATCAGTTTGCTCACAATAGAGGTAAGACAGGTCTGTAGTTACCCCGTTCCTCCATGTCTGCTCCTTATGGAGCAGGACCATGTCTGCTACCCTGCAGTCCTTTGGAACTGCCACTCTCTGAACTGTGCTATTGAATAGCCCCACCAGCGGTTCAGTTAGTTCCATTGTCAATTCATTGAGCACCCTCGGATGCATCTAATCTTTCCCCGGGGCATTATCAATCTTTAGTGCTGCTAGCTCCTTCCAAACCCTTTCATTGGTAAATACTTGCTATCTTTTCTCAAAGATCCCTCTTACAGCTGCTTTAATGCCACTGTTTGGCAGAGGCCCTCTGTCTTCCCTTATGAATACAGAGCAGAAGTAGTCATTAAGAACGGCTGTTTTTGGCCCGGTCTCCTCAATTACCCTACCTCCCTCTGTTAGCCAAAAAATTCTAAACCCTCTCCTTCTTTTTTCCCTAATATATCTAAAGAACTGTTTTTCTGTGCCCATGAACCCCTCCACAATATGCAGCTGTGTCTGCCTTTGCTCCTCTGACTGCCCTTTTAGTTCCCGTTCTACTCATTTGGTACTCTCCCATTCTTCCCTCCTTTAGTTTTTCCTTGTACCTGATGAAGGCCTTCTTTTCAGCTCTTACTGCTTCCCGGACTTTTCCAGAGAACCAGACTGGTCTCTTGTACCTTTTTATTTTAAATACCGTTCTCAAGCAAGACTTTGTTACCTCAATAATGGCCCTGTTGATTGCTCCCCATCCTTCCTCCACTTTCCTGATGCTGTCCACTCTGATTACCTTGTCCTGGACCAGCTCCCTCATCTGGTTGAAGTCTGTCCTTCTGAAATCTAGGACGTAAGCCTTTGGTGAGGGCTTACTTGTCCCAAGGGCCAGGTCGAATCATATAGCATTATGGTCACTGGACCCTAGTGGCTTCCCTACCCTCACTTCTCTTACCACTTCCATGTTGGTGAGCACCACATCCAGAATGGCAGCCTGCCTAGTCAGTTCCTTAACCAGCTGCACCAGCAGGCAGTCCTGTAGTGTGTCCAGCATGGCCTGTCTCCTGGAGCTCCTGACTGCTCAAATGCCCTAATCAGTATCTGGTAAGGTTCGATCTCTCACCCCCCAACCCCTTTGCCTCCTCCCTTTCTGATTCTGCCCCTAGCTCTATATCTGTCTTTTCCCCCCTGTCCTGGAGGACTATAGATCACCCCCATTCATGGTTTCTTGCCTGAGGATGCCATGAGCTGAACCCACAGCAGATCTGTTTCCTCATTGTCTCCCCTGATGTTTCCATCCTCCACTGCCTATATGCCCTCTCTGACATATAGGGCTATGCCTCTTCATTTACATTTCCTCTGTCCTGTCTAAACATGGTGTAGCCTGGGACTGTCAGGTCCCAATCATTATTCTCTGTGGCCCAATTTTCTGTGATGGCTACTAGATCAATCTCAGTATCCGACATCATTGCTTGGAGCTCACTAATGTTATTTTCCCAGAGTTCTGTCATTAAGGCAGACCCCTGACCATTTTTTAGTAGAAGAGCATGCGCTCGGGAGCAGTGGTGCACAAGCCAAGAGCTTGCTGGCTCCTCCACAGAAACAAAGAAAAAAAATTACTCAACACTCAGGAGAAATAATTTTAAAGGCAATGTTGCCATGTTTATTTGCAAGGTGTTTGGCACAAGACCTATTCCCCAGCGCTTCGACCCACAATCCGGGTCTTCCTCTGGGGGGTGTATCTTGATACCCATCGACTAGAGGTGCAATTTATTCAAACATATTTAAAGTGATATACCACCCTGTGTAAAATAGTGCAAAGGTTCAAATACAAAATAAGTAAAAAATTCAATCAGAAACAGTTCTCGAACAAATCCATAATGAGCACAAGGTTTCTATTTTAAGGTATTTGCTTTCTAATTTAAGATATTAGTTTCCAGTTTATATATAAAGTATATTACTGGAGCAAGAGCTCAAAAAATGGACAAATTGTAGTTTAGATGGGGACAAAGAAAATGAAAACACTCTTATAAATTCAAAACCTGTATTGAATCACATTGAGAAACAATCTTGAGCACAAAAAGTTATAGTTACCTAAACTACCTCACACAATACAGAGGAGGTCAACATTAAGCTTAGGAGGTCAAGAGAAAGAAATAGGGGGGTCCTTAAACATCAGCAATTATTTATCCTCAATTTCATATTTTTATAATTCATTTTAATCCTTCCAAGATTAAGACAATCCTTAATTATTCAAAGTGAGATAAAAGGAAAAGACAAAATAAAATGGGTAGAATAAAAAATAAATGTATAATACTGACAATACAAAAGTCCTAGCTTATGGGATTACACAGGAAAAGATATAATGGAATATCATTACATGGGTTTATATTCATTTTACCATGAAAAGGGCAACAAATAAAGTGTATACTTTGCTGGGGAGGGAGAGAGGAAGTTGTTAGTCAAGAATTTTTGCTTGGGAGGGTGTATGTTAAAGGATAGATTTAAACTCTCATTATAATGCACATTGAATTAACCTTTTAGTTGAAACACACACGTTTTCAATGAAACTCATAGCCATAAGATGTATAAAGTATTCTAAATATATATGAAATTGGCCGGCCTGGTGGTGCTGAGGGTTGAGGCGCTGGACGCCACACCTTGCACCATGTTGGCGACCAGGGTTCGGGAACGAGCCTGGGCCATCAGGGGTCGGTGGGGAGGGAGAGGATTGAGCATCCAGAGGACAGCTCTCCTCTCCCAGGAGGGAAGGGGGTACTGGCTCGGCACTTGACTGGCCTCTGGCAGAAGCCTGAGGCACAGCAGGGCAGAGCATACAGAGAGGGTTGGGGAGTGGTGGATGTTGGCAGAGATGCCTTGACGTCAGGGCACATCCCACTCCCCCAGAACAGGGAAAAAGACACCAGAGCACCGAGGGGAAGGAGCACCGAGCACAGAGCACAGACCCTAATGACTGCTGCCTACCTAACCACTGGAGGGACCCAACAAAATATTTATTTAGTTCTTGTTTACCGGATAGGTATGAATACTCAGGGTGTACAGGCCCTACCTGTACCCTGGGGTGTACAGCCATGGCTCAATGGGGGTTTACCGGGGATCCAGGTAAGGCAGTATGTGGGGTAGTGCTCATGGCGTCTCCCGACTGAGTGGGCCTCCGGTGTAGGGGGAGAGAAAAACTGTGATTCAAAAAATACAAAAATATATGAAATTCCATAAGGCATGGTTAAGTGAAAAACAAAGTAAGGCTTCCACCATAAAGACAGAGTCTCCAGTTTTAAGGAGTAAAGAACCAACCCAAGTCCAGAAGTGCTGAACATGTGCCATGTGTTGTGGGCACACAAAACCTGCAGCTCTCACATCTGCATTTAATGAAGTCTGGGTTGCTAGGTAGAAAACCTGTAAAAAAAACAGAGAAAGAGGGGTGAAAAACAAAATAAGTCAGTTCAGAATAGCACAAAGTGACACAGTGTAATAATTCAAAAATAATATTTGACTACAAGAATGGTGTCAAGTCCACATCCTCATTTAAACCTAGTGGGATTGCAGTGTCTAACAGAAGAATCCATTTTGTTTCCTTTTGTGAAAGCACATTCACCCCTATTGCCCCCTCTGGGGTGTCCTTCAACATGTTCAAGAATGGTAACCTTTAAACCATCGGGTTTGCCTCCATGTAAATGTAAAAAATGTTCTCCAAGGGCGTTATAGTTGTTGCCATTTATGATGGCTCTGTCATGCTCCTGAATTCTTTCCTTTGCTGGCCTCATGGTACGGCCCATATAATATAATGGGCAACTACACCAGCGCACACATAAACCACAAAGGGCGTAGTACGTGTGACAAACCTCTCAGTCTTATAGACTGTCTCATTTTTAATGAAATCACACTCTATTTGGAGGTACTAGCATATGTTGCACCTCCCACATTTGTGGACTCCCCTCGGTCTTGGGAGCCAGGAGGTACCAACCTGTGCCCCCCGTGGTTGCAGTGAAATGGCTTCTAGTAATCCCATCTCCCAGGTTCCTTCCTTTAGAAAACATGACTCTTGGTTTCTGGCTAATCTGATTTTGTAACACCTGACCATTTTTATCTGATCCCTTCTTGCTTTTTCCCATTCCTTCGCCCTTATTCTTTCCTAGTCGCCTTAATTTAGTATTTTTCATTCTAAATGTGGGCTTTGTCAGCCCTCCATCATTGACCTCTTCCCCTATCCTAATCTGAACTTCAACCTTACTGTTACCCACCTTGCTGCTACTAGTCCCCTATTCAGGGGGAGCCTAGCTAGGTTCCCCAGCTACTTTTCCGTCTCGGTGGTTCCCCTAGCCTCCATCTCCCCTGCAGTCAGTTTAACTGTCCAGTGTAAATGTCAAACATCTGCCCCAGAGCACTGGCTCCCTGTCTTGTAAGGTGAAGCCCATCACCCTTGAAGAACCTCCTGTCCCAAAAGCCCCCCAAACCCCACAAAGTGATATCACTCCTCCTGACACCATCCCTTCAGCCACCCATTAAATTCCTCTGTCTTTTCTTTCCTTACTGTATCATACCTGTGCCATCTGTTCCACACAGGGAGGACCTTGAAAAAGGCCAGGTAAGCCGGGAGTGTCTTCGGGCTGTCCCCCAAACTCTTAAAGTTCCACTTCACCACATCCACAGGCTGGTTTGCCAGATCATTGGTACCAAAGTGTACCAGCATCCCACACCCCTTTTCCATCATCCTACCTATCCTTTCTATATCCCTGATGGCTGATGCCTCAGAAAGGCATCTTACCATTTCACTCCCCTTCCCTCCCCTGCCCACCACTCTCTCTACTCCCCTAATCATTGAGTCCCCAATCACTAAAGCTCTCCTCACTGACTTCCTTCTGCTCACTCTCTTCCTCAGGTGCCACAAAGTTGTCCTTCCCATTTCCCCTGAAAGACATAGAGTCTCCCCCCACCCCCAGTGGAGTCAGGTATTCTGATCCTCCTTCAGGGGTGCAAAGCGATTTGCTATCTGAATGGTATGAGATTGGTTGAACCTTTTGTGGCTGTCCCTGCTGCCCTTCCCCTTGTCTTTCTCCACTGCACTCGTGATGGACCCCAGCTGAGATGGTGTCACAGCTGAGATCTCTCGTCCCTTTCTGCTGCCAGCTGAGTATGGAACTTCTCAAAGGTCTTGCAGATGGGGCAGTGTCCCCTTCTCCAGAATGTAATGTTGGACAGGAGAGCCCCACAGTCCCCATAACTGACTACCTCCCCACTGTACCTCATCTCTATACTGCTCCTATGATACAGAAAGCCCTACCTTATATATAGAGTTCTGTTATATTTGGAGTACTTCCTACACCTCCCTTACTTATTCGCTCAACCCTTGATTAGTTACAGTTATATATTTATATTTCTCTAATACACGTAAGTATAAACATGCAAAAATATATACATTTTTATTTCACGTGAAGCATCCGCATGTAACAGCAGATTTCAATATTCTAGAACTCTGTGGGCTGCTAAGTCTGATGCTCTGTCAGAACTGGAACACTATGCCAGGAAAGCTGGTTCTGAGCAATACCCTGATTCTGGCTAAAAATGCTTTCAATAAATGCCTTTTTTTTTTTTTTTTAAACAACAAGAAATCAGCAGCCCAGAGAGCTCACCAAACAGTGACAAACAAAATCACAGTACCACTCCACCACACAGCAACAAGCCATCAAATCCTTGTGACAAGGAAAGCCCCACAAAAGGAACAAACTGCCAAACTACTCTATGTAAATAAACGTAAAAATTTGCACAAAACGTGTTTCTCCACAGAACAAATGTGGTGACTATCCTGCTCCCAACCAACATCAGACTACACAAAACAAAATATTCAAAAATTAGAACAAATGTGGAAAATGTTCACTTAGCTGTAGGACCTCCACAGAGACCACCTCTAACTCAGGAATTATGAAACGTGATCTTTGGTAATAAGTTCATGGCACAAAAAGTGCAACAAATTGCAAAAAAATTGATCTGAGGAATCGTGAACGAGGACCTATAGGAAGAAAAAGTTAGAGCAAGGCAAAATATATTTAGAGCAGGGGTTCTCAAATGGTGAGGCCAGCCTCCCTGGGGAGGCCCCAACCTGTTCCAGGGGAGGCTCGAGCAAGTCTGAAAAAGTACTGTATTAAAATTTTGAGTTTTATGTATTTTGCGTGAAAAGATGAAGCAAACTGAAAGAGGATAATAGTAGGTGAATTTAATGTATTTATTTACTAATAGGTGACAAGGAAAGGTGAATGAGCCAAGGCTCATCTCAGGTGTACCCAGGGAAGGGTAGGGAGTGAATACATTTCAAAAGGTAACTGCAAAACAATCAAGAAATACACAGTGAACAATAGTGCAAACAAATACAAACAATAAACTAATAATGAGTGGTGGCAATTGATCAATTTGTAGCCTGATGGCAGAACAGCCCAAATACAAGGGTTGAGCATAGAAGTGCTAAGAGCAGTAGCAGGAAGGAGCAAAATAATAAGGTGAATAACAATATTTGTTTATTTTGTTATTCAGATAACACCTTTGAGCACAGGAGCTCTTTTCATAGGTTTCACATCAGTATAAGACAAAGAACTGAATGTAAGCCAAGTACTCTAAAGGGTTTCAATATATTCATGGTGTACCGCGCAGAGAACAGTATGTTATTTTTCTTTGGGGGGGCCCCAAGATTATTTCAATTTTTAAGGGAGGCTCAAAATCTTTTCCATGGATTTGGGGAGGCTCACTGTGACAAAGTCTAAGAACTGTTGATTTAGAGCAGTTCCCATACTGTGGCTATCCAATATGTACATGTAACCCCCCTGTTAGCCGGGGCTACTAGAATCCCAGTAAGACCTAGTGGTAGGCAGGGAAGGCAACTTGTGAAACTCCAGTTAAATGGATTTCACACTGTCTCACTCTGTTCTCAGTCTCAGCTGAGACTGAGGGATGACATCATTTAGAACTGTCGCAGCTGCATAAGCCACACTGGAATGTTGCAATTGGAGGTTAGAGTACAACGCTGGGGAATTTGAAGTGAGTTGAGTAGAGTCTGTGCAGTCTGAAAGAGGTGCTCTGCTGTAGGCAGGCCCTCAGAGCTCTAAGCTCTGTCACATAACTATTTTTGTTTTATAAGTGTGTGTTCTCACCTGAAGAGGAACACAAGAAGAGCACATTAAAGTGGTGGTGACCGCTTTCAGTGGTTCAGGGCCTCATCCCTGCGGGGATGGGGGAAGTGGTGCAAGTGGTAGACAAGAAGTACAGGAACTTGGATACTGGCAAATATGAAACGCAGAATGAAGTTCCTCAATGTGTAGGATAGCTGTGTCAAGATACATCTATCTGTTCAAACACTAGAAGATTCAGTTAGCGATATTGAAGTATTTATAGCAAAATAGCACAGTTGACAAGTCAAATGTTGTTATGGAAACCCTGATTTCAGGTCACAGGCCCAGAAACAGTCATTATGTTGCTAGTTTAAGAATTGAAGTTCCAGTGTCAGTGGGAAGAAGTACAGGAACTCCATTCCTGCTGCAAAAAAGGTACAGGAACTGTGTTCCTATGCGTTCCTGTTCACTTTCACCACTAGATGGGGGGAAGGAATCAGCCTGCTTCCAAGGGCAACCCCCTCGGTCCGGCTAGGGAAAAGAAGCTGCCTGATTTAAGTTTGTGCTGAGGCACCAGAAGCTGTGGATGAGAGTTTTTTGAGGAGAAAACGCCTGTGGGGCACCTGCAACCAAGGGGTGGGTTCGCTCTGCTAAAGGGCCATGTGTTTTCACCTGAATCAAGATGAAACTAAAGGGACTGTTACTGTGGGGTCAAGAAAAGACAGCCAAGTACAGTTTGGAAGATGTGGGGATTGGACTGCTTAACTCTGTGAGGGGTCTAGAGTAATGGACACAGCCACTTATTAAGTATGTTGAAGTTCAGCACAAATGGGATGTAAACACAGTAGATTGAATGTGGAATACATTTAAAAAGAATCTACACAGCAAAATGTTTTTAAGGATGAGGTGTTACAGTCCAGAGAAATGGCTGGGTATGAATTATGGGATCGAGAGGTGGGAGACCCCCCCATCAGTAGTAACCAAATTCACCTCTACGGATTTGCTCTGGGACTCCTGTTGCTTTCTCTCAGGTACTTGGCCAGTGCCTGAGGAAAGTACCCAGACGTGGGATTGATGAGGAAGATTCCCTTATGGAGCAGAAGTGCTCATAGGTGGTTTAGGGAGCCACCAGTAAATGTTTCCATGCTATATGGAAAGTGTCCAAGTGGCTGGCAAGGGAGCTGAGCCAGGGAAAACCCAGAGCAGCATACAAGTTCGGGCTGTGTGCCCAGTGTGTTTCAGAGCCTGAGGGCTAAAGTGATGAGGATGTGTTCTGGTCTCCTTAAATCTGCATTACCAGGAGTGTAGCCCTGTGGGGGTCTGTCTATGCTTTGTTTATTCTGTTGGATGTGAATAAAAGCCACACTTTAGAATCCCACTTCTGGTATTGGACATTACAGTTATTGCTTCCTTTGTCCGGAGTTACTTGGATGCCCCTGTGCAGAGTAGCCAAACCTAGCCAATGTGCCGAGTGACATATTCCTCCCCGAACCAAGCCCACCAGGTAGAGCTGTCAGATAGAAATGGCATACCTGGGTGGGGGTTACATACATGCAGCCCTCCCCACAACCCACACATTGTTCCTATCTGACTGTACTCTTGGGTACTAGCCATGCCCAACTGGCATCAGTGTTACTACCCTAGTCCTAGGGTGCTCCTGGGGAAGCCTGGGTGCTCAGCTGGAGAAACACTGTAGGTCTGACAACAGTTGCCTGTCATTGGCCAGCAGTGGTGCACGTAAGAAAACAGTAATATTTACAGTAACTCAGTTTTTGTACAACTAGCCAGATAGCCTTTTTCATCAGTGGTAGCCCACATTTGTTGCCCTATCCAGACTTTTTACAAAATGTTGTGTGGTGCAGACATGAAAGCCCTGAAGGATTATTAACGGTTTAACCTTGGTGGCAAGTGCTGATTGGAGTCTCCATTTCTTGTCCACAGATTCAGTCATCACTGACAACTCCCTCAGCTGTGCTTTGTTAGTCTCCTTCTGGAACCGTGTAAGTTAGCTGGGCTCTCTCCATCAACCTCTCGGGGTGTTTTGAGGATCCCAGGCCTCTGCCGCTTACCTGGAAAAAACCCAAGGCAAAGTCCTTTGCTCCTGGCCCTTGTCTGGGGTGATCAGCATGGTGTCTTTAGGCCCTAGCTGGTTTTGTGGCAGCTCAGACTGCTTAGGTCTGTTTCAGGAAAAAATGCCTCTCTCCGACTCTCTGGGTGCACACCAATGCTTATCTGCAGGTTGGATTACCCTTACATGCTGATGCCTTTAACTGTAGACATCAGTCTCTCTCTCTCTCTCTCTCTCTTTATCTGTATCGAGGTCTTCTCCTTTATGTCTGGCTGTTCAGGCCCAACGGGTGCATCCTGGCTACTTGCCGTAGAAACCCCAGCTAGCCCTTCAGTACTGGCAAGCTGAGGTAGCAGCTCTGCCTCCTCCTCGCTGTCTCTGATGCAGAACTATAAAGTTCTGGAATGCTCTTCCCATTTATTTATTCTTTGTTAGACTGGGTAAGACCCACTAAGCACAATGGCCTGTTTTCAGGGGCGACCCGGGAGCTTTGGGCTGGTTAAGCGACTTGCTCAGAGTTGCACAGTATGCAAGTGAAGGCTATGGGAATCAAACCCAGGTCTGCAGGTGCCAAACTCATTCACAGCTCGTTGCTCTAACCTCTAGACTATACTGCCAGCCAAATTCCTATTCACTGAAGAATCCAGCTCCCAGACTGGTTGAAACCCTCTACTAATCACTGAGGAGGGTCTGTCTGGTTGTTACACTGCTTCACTCTCAGATACATTAATGAGTCCTCTTCAGTCCCATAAATGTTGTTTGGCTCCTTGGTATGATTCTGTAGCCTGACTGGCTGGCTGCAATCTTCTGACATGGGTGCCATGTCCTTTTGGAGTCAGAGGTTCCTAGATGGCAGCCCCAGTAGTTCTTTATACACTGGCCACAGAGTCCTTATTTTATAAAGGGCTCCCACCCGTAAACATTTACTGTGCCATTCAGAGTGTTGTGTTCAGTTGCAGTTCCTGTCCAGCTGGGATGGTGAAAGAGGAAGTCCTGGTTTTATTGGGAGTATGATCACTCCTCTGTCGGTGGCAGGTGGCCACCTTTGATGTGCAGTGGGGGCCACAGAACTGCAGAGTATAATCTGCTCAGAAGAGACAGGCACACCTTTCTTCCACTCCTGTCTGTGGTCCTGGTGACAATCCCAGGTGATTAAAGGGAAGCACAGTGGTGGCGTTTTATAAGGAGACGGACTCCAGAGGACCTAAAGGGAAAATCCACACTTGCTGGGGGAGGGAGTTACATATAAGTTAAATATGCAGTGGCCTAACTCGGAATACACAGTTCATCATCCCGTGTGCGGGTATAGGATTTATTTTTAATTTATATGTTATCGCCAGTACTCCAGATAAGAGTGTACAGCTCCAAGTTACGTTTCTCAAAGGGGCATTTACAAGTCTGTTTTTGCCTGCTGTCATAGTAAGTATGCCTGTTTCAGTGCCGGACTGTAGCATGCATCACTGATATTGTTTCCCCTCTTCCCCCTATCTGTATTTGGCACCTGAAGTTTTACCTTGTTTTTATCCCTGGTGTGTTCTTTTTGTCTTCTACCCCGACTCCCTCACTCATCCTCCCCTCCTCTCAGCTGCATGTGCATGGTGTCTTTACATCCTGACTGGCCAGAGATCCACAAAAAAAAAAAAAAAAAGAGTTTTTAATCTTTAGTTGTGATGTTTTGGAGACCTATACCCTCCTACTATAGTTAAAAAAAAGTGTCCCAGAGTTAGGGTCATCAGGGTTATTAGAAATGTCCCAGAGTTTGGAAAATTTCTAAAACATTGATGGTTGTCCATTGATATTGCCAGAAGCTGGTTGTTATAATACGGTTTTCGATTTACCAGTATCCCTGCATAATGAGAGGGGCTACAAGTCATTTGCATCTCTTAGCCTGCCTACCTATCTAGCATAGATATAGATATAGGTATATGTATATATATGGAACTTGGAAGGTAGGGGAATTTTTAAAGAGCAGCTGACACCATATGTTGTTTGTGGCAGGCAACCCTTGTCCAGTAGCTGCCTGCCCCAGGACCTAAAATAGCCCTGTTACATAATTTTTTGCCATCTGATTAGAAAGCTTTCTAACTTACAATTATGTTGCTAACATAATATTAGTTATGAGCAACCACCGCGCACCTGCTGCAGCCCCAACCAGAAAGCCATGTTTTGATGTCCTGGAACGTCTAACAGGCATTTCCACATGTTCTGGGGGGTAAAACATGAAATACCACCCCCGTTAAGCTAGCCCCCTTTCAAGCTCTCTCTCATTGTGACCTACCAAACGTCAATAATAGCATGTTATTTTTGAGGTTGGCTAGGTCATCAACAAAAACAGTACAATTAATTTTCATTGCTTTATCACCACTGATGTTGTCTTTTGGCCCCTCCATCTGTCTAATTTAAATTATCATGTATCTCATACATGCTGACATTCTTGCTTTGGAAAGTGGATCTCTGTTGCGTTAGAAGTAGAGGAGTGTCACCAGAGGAGGTTGACCAGGCATGATCAGAGGTGGACCCCCCTCCCAAAAAAAAAATCACAGAGAGTAGAATTTCAACTCATAAATGTGCTGAGAGTGTTGATTTTAATACTGAAATTAGCTTTCGTGCAGAATCACAGCATTCTTAAAAGCAAAGTGGCAAACTGTCTCCATGGCACTGAGCAGCCAGGGCTGGCTCTGCCAGGGTGGCAACCCATGTTCAAGCCCAGAGCTGAGAGTCCACCTGGGAGGGAGAGCGGTTCTGCATCCCTCATCTAGCATCTCCTGGTGGTGAGGTCCTTGGCAGTGTCAGTGATCTTGCAGCACTGGATGTCCCTACCACAGTTCATTGCTGTGGGCCTGCTTGGATAGGAGGGTGGGATGAAAAAAGGAGGAACATTGTCTCCAGTATGCTGGATGACCACACCGCTGGAGCACCTCCCCATCCCTCCAGGATGACCTGGAAAATAGGCCATCTGCCTTTATAGTCTATGTCCTGTTAAAAAATGAAGTTTTTACTTATCATCCTACACTACTGGGCCCTCAAGCAGAGATCAGACATCGCTTTTCTTATGGCAACTGCAGAAGCCCCCCTCCCCCCCAGCAGTGTTAATCTGGAATCGATGGTTCAGCAAAAACCTGGAGGAGCGGACAGTATATATTGGCAGGTGAGTTCAGCATCCGAAAAGGTCACACCTTATGGGATAGGGGCAGAGGGCACCAAAAAGAGATGTGTACAAAAACCAGAAGTGGAATATAAGACTTTTGCTGATGAATTGGGACCGTCTCTCCTAAATAGGGACAGTTGGCAGATACGCTTTTCAACATTTTTCTGCAGTCTGCCTGCCTGTCTGTTTCTGACTGTCCATCTCTGCATATAGCTACATATACATATAGATATACATATACATATACATATACATATACATATACATATATATATATATGTGTCCTGGACAAATTTCCCTCATTCACTAAAAATACCACCAACAGCTTAATCTGATTCAAGGTCAGTTGGCATTCATCTGTATCCCCCTCCCTGGGTCGTGCCTGAAAACAGACAGGATTTGTCTAGTGCACTTACCCAGTCAACAAAAATTAAAATAAATATATATCCAGAATAAATAAAACAGATAGCTGGTTTCTGACTTCCCAACTTCAATCCTGCTAGGGTGCACTGATGGTCTAATAACACGGAAACATGAACTGAAGTTTCCCATTGTTTCATGATACTAAATATGGGACTGACCAAAGACGCAGTGGGATTTCAGAGCTTGTAATGCTAGGACTTTGTATTATGGAACCACTTTCGTAAGGACATGATGGGAAGAGAAAGAGTCCACTTAAAAATACTTTGTCTAATCAATACATTGGGTCTATGGGGGGAGGAGGTGGAAATAAATTAAATAAAAAAAGTGTTTCTGGTAATCTTAGTTTATAATTGTTGATCACACATATGGTGAGAGATTAGGTATTTCTCAGACCTGCTACAATGGAAAACTTACAGTGAGATTCACTTCTCTTTGTTCAGTGATACATGAGTACCTCCTCAAAGGAACCTGTGATCAGAAAATCAGAAATCTAGCCTTGTGAAGAGATGGTGGCCCTCTCTAAGACCCACGTGGCCCACTAAGCTGGTTAGCAGCTTGCAGAGTGTTTTATTTCAGCTGCAGGTCCTGCCGGAACAAGGCTGTCATGTTGCCTAAGACTTATGGTCCAGGTCAGTTGATATTCCATCAGGCTTTCCTGAGGTGTCAGTGTCCTGGGTCTGTGACCAGTTCAGGGTCACAGGAATAAGATTAATGGTGACCCGTATGAGCAAGGAGCAATTCATCCGTTCTCACCAGTGTTTCTGTGAGCACATACCAAGTCTGAAGTAAGGTGGACAAACATAAAACTAGTTTAAGGGAAGATGTATTCAACCTTTACATTAAATAATAATAATACACTTGGATGAGAATTTTCTCAGGTCAAACCCATCTTTCTTTTATTTGGCTTTAAACTTCAAGAGCCTTTCTGCATTTGCAAAGTCTATTAGAGTAAGTGATGAGGTATTCCTACTCGATTTTCAATGTGAAATCAATTGTTCCACTAATTGTGGACGGTCTAAGGGGTAAGATGGTAGACAAAATAGCTGGTAATTTAGCAAATGTGTTGCTGGTACACTTTTTAAATAAATTAATGATGTCATGTTACCAGTAATGAAAAACAAATGTCCCCAATGGCCTTGTGCTTTCTGCAATTGGGACCAAAGGCTGTCTTCATCACAAGTGAAAAGTTTCCAGTTGGCTCTAAGCTCCTGTAGTAAGCTATTTTGTTTCAGAATAATAAGGTCCAGACTGGTGGTCAAAAACAGTTAGTCAGAAACTTTAATGAATATAGACTTTCGTGGAAAACATTCCTTTTGCTGCAGAAACACAAGCAGTATTTATTTCTTAGTGCCAAGCTGTTTCAGAGTATAATATCATTCTGAACTATAATACTGTTGTGTGATTGTTTTAAAACTTGTTTTATCCTTGACATGTAAAACCAATACCTGGAATGCACCTGGGGCATATTTAAAAAAAGTATCGTTTTCAGTTGTTCTCTTTGGCGTGAGTAAAATACTTTGTGGCAGGTACTTTACAGATACTTACATTATGTTTGTATTCATTTATAGTAAATAGTTCAGTGTTTTAGTGTATGTAAATCCATGTACTTCCAGATTCTGTTGTACCACAGTGGTGACGTCATAATATTGTTATACCATGGCAGCTGCGTCACTGCTGTGGTACAACAGCCTAGAGTTCTGTGACTCCTCAGCTTCCCTGCAGAGTCCTCATCAGAAAGATATCATATCAGCAAGACTGCAGACTCCCCAAGAGAACTGTTTGTTAAAAGATGAACTACTAGAAATGCTGCCAGCTCATGCAGCTATTACTTAAATCCCATTAAAGGTTTTTAATCTTATCCTGTTGTTTGCTGTTTCATGTTTATTTGACCCCAGTTGAAGACTGAGTTAGAAAGAAGGCAAATGAATTAAAACAAATTTATAAAATGGATTTAAGAATTCTTTGGAATCCTAGCAACTTTATAGGTCAAAATGCATTACCTGACCATCCATTAATTCCCAGTAAATTCATGAGTCTGTCACCATCCTTACATAATCTACAACAGCGTAACTACAAAAAATAAAATAAAACCTTTTTCCATTAAAAAAAAAACTTACTTCCATTTTATAAGCAGAAATACCCACTTCAGGATGTGCATTCCATGAGAATTAATTTACTTCTCAGGTACGTTAATGCACTCAGCCATTGGTCTCATGCCTTCCAGTTCACCAGGGCATGCATTAATTCTCTTGAAATCACACCCTGATGTGGGTTATTGCTTACATATACTGTACAGGATAATGTATGGCAAACCTCTCAAGGTCACTATGATGTCATTTAACCCCTCATGGAAGCACAGCCTTGTTATGTATGGTTGCCCACATATTCTTCTATATACGTATGTACATACATATGTACATGCATACATTCATGCCTCAGCCTTTACAGATTGGCAGTGTGGCATCTTGCAGTCCTGCTTGAAGCCCACCTTGCCTAAGCATCTTCATAATAAAACAAAAGAATTCAATTAAATATGCAACGAAAATAGAAAATAACGTTATAAACTATATTTCAAGCGTGCATTTATTTGGACACTTTTATTACTTTTGCTCTGCTTGCGCGCCAGGCATTTTGTGACGGGTACACGGGGATTTCAGGGGTGTGTCACTGTTGAGCCCATTGCAGCTGAAACTGCAAGGGGTGTGACAGTCTAGACCAATGACCATGCATTGTGGTCCTGACGACTGGCAACTCTCCGCTCGGTGGGCTGAAACTGCACGTACTTCAAAGGACTGAAGCCGCTCCAATCAGAGAGGGCTTTGGTCCTTTGATTTGCATTAAGCCAGGTCAGCAAACAGCTGATCGGCTTTCAAAACAGTTACAGCTGCACACTGGATGCTTGCTACGGACCTTACCAGTGTGCGGCTACTATATCAAGCCCTGTAATAAGAAAAAAACATCCATCGATGTCTCTTGCTGGCACCCTGTAGCTCTCTCCCCACCCAACTCTCCTTCTCAGCACCCATCATCCAACACTCCCCCCCAAAAAAATAACACTGATCCTGGGGGTGCCCAATCCCCCAGTATCCACCTCGTAGTTTTTTTAATATCGCCTGCAACAAAGAAAACCAGCCACCGATGTCTGTTGCTGGCACCCCTGTGACTCTCTCCCCACCTGACCTTCCCTAGTCAGCACCCACCACCCCACACTCCCCCCCCCAAACATAACACTGACACTGGGGGTGCCCAATCCCCTTGTGCCCACTGAAATAAGGAAAATGTCTCTCCTATTTAATTTTTTTTAAACAGCCTGTAAAAAAGAAAATGGTCCATCAATGTCTGTTGTGGCTGCCACTGTAAATGCAACCTTCCTCCATTTATAACACTGACACTGGGCGTGCCCAATCCCCCAGTGTCTACCGAAATAAAGAAAACTGTATGTTTTTTGGTTTTTTTTATAGCCTGCAAAAAAGGAAATGGTCCATTGATGCCTGTTGCTGTCCCCCTATAACTGGCACCCCCACCCAACCCTTCCACTCAGCACCCACCACCCACCGCCCCCCAAACATAACACTAACACTGGGGGTGCCTAATCCCCAGTGTCGAAACCAAAATAAAGAAAACTTCCCTCAGCTTTTTTTATAAAGCCTGTACAAAAGGAAAACGTCTACTGATGTCTGTTGTGCGGTTAGTTCCCCCACCACCACCCGACCCTCCCACTCAGCACTCACCACCCTACACACACCCCAAGTCCTTATTTACCCACCGAGGGTCTGGTGCTGTAATCTTCTTTGGATTGCAGACATGTCTTCACTCTTCAGGGCCGGACTGCAAACTAAGGAAATCAGGTATGCGGTTCAATGTATTTCAGTGGGGGTTTGAACTTTGTGGCATAACTTGGCCAGTTTTGGCTATTTTTGCCCCAGATTTTCAGCATGCCTTTTTTGGGACCCCTACTCATGAACAATTACAGTGACTTTAGGAAAATCCGTTCTGAAAGTAATTTTGCAGTTGCTGCACAAAATCACGTTTTGGGCAGGAGTTGAAGATTTTCTCTGCCCTTGTTCATGAGGTGAGGTTATAAGAAGGCTATGTTGAAAATTTGGTATAAACATATTAAAAAACAAAAAAGTTATGAGCCTATGTAGAAATTTGCAAACGCAGGCTCGTAGCTTTGGTAATTTTCAATATTTTGACTCGAAAATTTCAACATAGCCGTTTCTTTACAGCACCTCATAAATGTGACAGCTGTCATTTTTCAAATCCTGGCCAAAATGTGTTTTAGCACCCTGAAAAGTGATTTCGCAGTTGATGCGCAAAATCACCTTTCCGGCGGGAGTTGAATATTTTCTCTGCACTTGTTCATGAGGTGGAGTCATAAGAATGCTATGTTGAAAATTTGGGGCAAAATATAAAAAAAAAAAAAAAGTTATAAGTCTACGTTGAAATTTATGAATGCAGGCTTGTAACTTTGGTAATTTTCAATACTTTGACCCCAAAGTTTCAACGTAGCCATTTCTTCACAGCATCTCATGAATGTGGCAGCTGTCATTTTTCATATTCTGACCAAAATGTGTTTTCGAACCTGTGGCACAGAATTACATTTCTGTGGTGCAAAATTACATTTTGGCGAGGATTTGAAAATAATCACCTACCGGGTCCATTAGGTGGGCTAATAAGAAAGCTATGCTGAAAATTTGATGTGCAAATATGGTAAAATGCCCAGGTTATGACTGAACGTTACACTATTTCAGTGTTCACTCATACCTTCGCTAATTTAGAATATTTTGACTCCAGATTTTCAACATAGCCATTTTTCCACAAAACCTCATAAACGTGATGTGTCATTTTTTAAATTCTGGATGAGATACAGTATGTTTTTTCGCACCTCTGATACAAAATTACATTTCTGACACTATACTATAAATGGTACATGTCATGTCTATAAGGCGAATCCTAAAACAAGTATCTTCAAAAGTTGAGATCAGAATAAAAAAAAAAAACTCTAGCCAGAGTTCATATGGCTGCAGCTGAGGTGATGGTGGAATACAGCACAGTCTGCCGTGTCCAGGATGGCCACTGGCGTTCAATGCGCATGTGCACCTATCCATCTTGGATAGGTGGACTGTGCTGTATTCCATTCTGCCACCACTAGCATTCAGTGTGCAGGCACGACGATTCAAGCATGTGCACTGGGCTCCAGCGCCGATCTTGGATAGGTGGACTGTGCTGTATTCCATTCTGCCAGCACTAGCATTCAGTGTGCAGGCACGACCATTCAAGCATGTGCACTGGGCTCCAGCGGCCATCTTGGAAATGGCAAACTGTGCCCTATTACATTCTGTTGCTGCCGGCTGACAAAGTAGTGTGGTGAACATGCAGGGATTGCTGTCCACCTCGAATTTTAAAAAGTCTGTTTAGTATCCGGTATGCTTCTTTTTTTTTTCTGTTATTGCAACACGTCCGCAGGGTTACACCCACTGCAGCCGTAAAAAGAAGTGCACAACAGCAGCAACGTTCGGCATTGAAAAATGCTTGTTTTATTTGTGGTCCACACACTAGTGTAGCACCCTGTTTATACTTTACAATAATTTTTATTTGTTGCCCATGAGGTATGTATGTGGTTCTTTGCTTTTTATGTTTGTGTATATATATATATATATATATATAAAATGTATTGTAATGTATACATAGGTTAGATGTGCTAGGATTCTGACCCTGTATTCATCTCCTGAATGCATCACCAGGTTGTTCTGCTTACCTGGGTGTGTTGTCCTATTTTTCTGCCCTCATGGACACATCACAGAGGTACATGCCTGGGGGGATTAAAAAAGATAGTTATTTCAGACTCGGGTGGCAGTACAGCCTCGATTATCCAAACTTGATGGGGAATATGGAAATAGTTTGGATAATTGGGGTTCGGAAATCAGGGGTTCGGATAACCGTAAGTCCCATGTTATAAATTGGAGCACTCACTGATATCACCAAGTAACAAATAAGCACAACTACGTATCTTCTGTACCATTGCAGAACTTTATTTAGCCAATAAAAATGATTAAAAACTGTATAGCACACATACGGCATGAAGTTTATTTTTTAAAGAAATCTGTAATTGCACTTTACTTTGAAGATCAAGTTTGTTTCATCATTGCTTTAGTCTTAAGATGCCTTTAAAAGCAGAGTGTGAAGGTAGTCACTTTCCAGTTGGCTCTCCAACCAGGGGATGCATTTTTCAAAGCACTGCATGACCTCACATGCAGTCGGGATGCTCATAGGGTTTGAGGCTTCCTTCTTTTCTGCAGGCGGCTCTTCTTTGAAATTGTTTAAAGCAGTGGTGACAAGGTCCTGATCTTTCGACTCCCTGTACTCATCATCCTGTTCATTGCTAGTTACCCATGTCTAACACATCAAATGCTAAACAGCTGCTAATAGCAGCTGAATTGACTGCGGGTAACTGAAGTGATTGCTTTGAGGTGTATTTGATTTCAGTACTGAACTGTAATTAATAGATGTTCACCTCAGTGCTCAGCTCAGCAGGAGACATCTGACCAGCTCGGATAATCTGGAGAGTTGAATAACCAAGGGTTGGATATTTAAGTGATAACATTCAGTTACTTGGAGTATGCGAAGCAATAACTGGCTTCTGCGGATGATTAAATGCTGAGGCAAAGCCGAGGCATTTAATTTTCCTCAGAAGCTGGTTATTGCGAGTATACTCCAAGTAACTGAATGTTATTACAATTATACGACTTGGAGTGAGTTTAAACATTTTTTTCTGTAACATTGCAGAGTACCATAAATCACATGTGACAAAGAAATAAGTTGCATGTGCCCGGTCTAAACTGTCTACTTGGATGGCACTCCCATGGACATGCTGGCAAAAATGAGAGACTTCACAGGGTTTTTTTTTCTGCTTCTGCGCTACTGGTTTTACTTGACATGCTGGTGAAAAATGACAGATTTCACTTTTTTTTTTTCTGCTTTTACAGTACTGGGTTTACGCCGTTCGTCTCCTAGTGTCTCGGCTGCTGTCTTTGTTGCGTACATGTTCCACCTCCGGCATGTATGTCTTGGAGGACATGGGTCTGACCGACACAATCATTTAAAAAACAATTTGGAAGCTTCTGCACTCCGAGAGGGTGGCGGCTATAGTTCTTTCCTACCAGGTAGAATGATGGATCACAGAAGAAGAATGCGGTTTCCGTTGGTCCTCCTGGTAACGCGTTCATTAACTGAATGTGGGCATGGCATACATTCTGATAACCGACTGTGTCTGTGGTTAACTTCATTAACCAACTGTGGGAGGGGTTTCATTTAACAATCAAGAGTTTTACTACTTGCAGTTTGTGATAGAATAACTGACAGCTGTTCTTTACAGTGATTGGCTGAGAACAGATGCCTGTCGTATAATCAGGGTTATACTGTATACTTGTGTGTTATAAATATCCCTTCATTTCTGTGATCCTTCTGTAAAGATGGAGCATGCTATTGCAGTTACCCTCAAGCATCTACTGCCCTCGGAGAGTATAATCCAGGGAAAACCTCACAATACTCTTACAGTGCTTTCCTCTGATATTTATAATATTCCATAAAACCATTTGCTAAGTAAAAAATATTTTCTGGAGTGGAGTAGTTTGTCTTTGAGCTCAACAGAGTGGGCTGGTTTACTGTGAATAACTTTGTTGTACAGTGGAGATTTGGGGATATTCTTAGCATATTGTTTGAACTGGTTATGGAAATTGCAGCTGTCCCATCCCGTCTGCCAGAGACTCAGAGCACTGGCAAATGCCACTGTTTTGCTGGGTTAGTAATAAACAAAACAAATGTAGGCTCACACAACAGGAATGAAGCTTAGCACCATTAGAAAGACTGTGAAAAATAGAACCACAACAAGGTATTTCTCCAGTCACTTTGTAATCCAAGATGGCTGCCATGATGTGTGCAGTGCCAGGACAATGAACTTTTTTTTGTAATCATTTATGTTCCTACCTCCCGGCAGCCCCCCCCCCCGTGACAACTACCTAGCCTAGTACCCCGGCATCTCTGGCATCTAAAATCAACACCCTGTAAACCCTTCAGCTTACCCTTCGAGGCAGCCCTCCACCACCATCAACTGGGGAAGATTACGGGGAGCAGTTGGTCCTGCTATATAGGGACATCCAAAAATAGAGGGATAGACAGTCACCAGAGCCCAGGCCTGTGTATGCCCATCATCCTGCAATCGTGGGTCCTTTTTCTTTCTTTCTTTTTGCTGTTGTTTCTGTTATTGTCTGGTCCATTCCCACACAGATGCTGGTGGTCTGGGGGCATCAAGTGTGTGTGTGCATCACTGGGTGCTGCTGTGAGACATTCTGACAGCCTCCATCCCCCCCTTTCCTCCCCACTGCATTGCTACTTGTGATCATCCTCCAATCTCCCACATTCCCTCCCTCCTGAGGAAGGAGTGCATCAACTGGTATGCTCAGTTCTTCATCCCCAGTCAGCCCTTCGATGATTTGGGTTGATTCCCAAACCCAGGTCATCGGTATCCCCAGTGGTAGCACTACCTGTGTGCTGACAGGGTGGCCCACAGACAAGCAACTTTATAAATTAACTATAGATAATGGGGAGGAAATCTGAGTGATATGCAGCTAAAAAAATGAAAAACAGTGTCCTCTTCTTCTGAAGAAAATCTAGTTTAAGTGCCCAGACTAATGCGAGCATTTTTAAACTCCATCCAGTCATCTAACCCTTTTTTAAAAGCTGAAATAGAACTACAGTCCACCAATTCTTGAAGTAAATTCCAGACTCTAGGAGTTCTTACCGTAAAATAATTTAACCTTTTGTTTGTTTTGGATTTTGCAACATTAATTTGTTTATTATGGAACCGTGGGGTAGTCCTTCTACTAGAGAAGTTCAAACCACAATGATACATAAGTTCCTGGGAATTCTGAATTTTATATAATAGAAGTAAATTACCTCTAGTGTGTCTAGTTTGAAGCGAATGTAACCCAGTTTCCTGTAGTCTGCCCCAGTAGTCCAATTCAGATAGATATGGAACCATTTTAGTATCTCTCCTCTGGATTTTTTCAGTTCTATCGATATCTTGCCTTAAGTAGGGACTCCAAAATGGAGACCCATAATCTAAATGAGGTCTTACATATGCTCTAAACAATGGAATTAAACATTCCTGAGTCCTTGATCCAAAGGAACGTTGGATACGAGTAAGCAATGCATTAGATTTTCTAGCTGTCATGGTACAGTGATCAGCTGAAGACAATCTATTGTTAATAATAATTCCGAGATCACGCTCTACTAGTGACACATGAAGAGGAATATTATTTAAAAAATAAATTTGTTTAGGGTTATTCTTTCCAAAATGTAATACATGACACTTATCTGAATTAAGTGTCATCTTGTTAGAGTCTGCCCATACTTCAATAGTTTTTAAATTATTACTAATAGA
This sequence comes from Neoceratodus forsteri, assembly GCA_016271365.2. Classification (NCBI taxonomy): domain Eukaryota; kingdom Metazoa; phylum Chordata; order Ceratodontiformes; family Ceratodontidae; genus Neoceratodus; species Neoceratodus forsteri. The sequence goes on along the minus strand of CM057453.1, from coordinate 1,228,800,282 downwards.
TTCCCTATTTAGTGTTGTGTAAACAGTCCCTCCTAGCTTAGTGTCATCTGTGAATTTTGAAAGAAGATTGTTGGAGCTTACCTGCAAATCACTAATAAAAATATTAAACAATGTTGGTCCCAACACAGAACCCTGTGGAACCCTACTGGTCACGTTCTGAACTTGGGAAAGCAAGCCATTTATTTTGGCTTGTTGTTGTCTGTTATTTAACCAACCTGATACCCAATTGATTATAAACTGTGAAAATCCCAGTTTTAACATTTTGTCAAGCAAGATGTCATGGGGGACTTTATCAAATGCTCTGCTATAGTCGAGAAGGATTACATCCATGGGAATACCATTATCTAGTCCTGTACTTATATAGTTATAAAAGGCTACTAAGTTAGTAGTACAAGAAAACCCTTGTTTGAATCCACGCTGAGTATTATCAATCAATCAATCAAATCTTTATTTATCCAGGCTAACATCGTTGAGCACAGCTCATTTGCAAGATGGACCTGGTAAGGTCAAGGTTCAGTTTACATAGATACATATAAAATATTCAATATACACACACTCTAGGATACTACATAGAATATTCAGTGTACACACAGTCTAAGGATACATTCTAATGACACTATACATTAAATTCTGGTGTAGTGGTAATAAGGGGTGAGGGGAAGGGGAGCAGGAAGTGGTGTGCCTGGCTGGTGGGGGAGGAGGAAGATGGTGGGGGCCTATACTGTGGAACGGATAAACTGGGGGCCTTATGAAGAGGGCAGGAGGGTGGCACTGAGGGGTTTGTATAACAGGGGTATAGGGCTGTGATATATGACAAGGGATTAAGGGGAGGCGGATGGAAAGGAGGGGTGCATGGAGTGTGAGGGGTGGTGACTCTTAGTAAAGGTGGATACCTTCCATGAGTTGGCTATCTGGGGAGGGAGATGAATAAGATTAGGAATACTCTACTGTTTGTGGAAACAATTACATTTTTCTTTAATAAGCCTCGAATACAGATATTTAAAGGATGTAAATGAGATGTAGCCGTTCACTTTCAGGGTCTTCTGCATCGTATTCCATAATGCAGATAAGACATAGCTGATAGCAGATCTAACATATCGAGAATTGAATTTGGGCACTTTAAGCATGATGAAGTTTAGACTTCTTGGGGCATATTTACTTGATGTGATTTGTGTGAAGCAGTCTGAGACGTAATTTGGTAGCATCTTTGATATCGCTCTATAAGTCCATAGTGTGGCATTCCTGTCTCTTCTAAATTGGAGCGAGGTCCATCCAACTGCAGCATAAAGCGAGCAGTGGTAGTGCTGAGAGGAAGATCTGTAATAAACCTCAAGGCTCTATGGTAAAGTGTGTCCAGTTTGCTCAGATATGAGTTGGGGCAACGACCATATAGAAATCTGCATAATCTAATACTGATAGAAATGTGGCCTGGACCAGCTTCTTTTAGAATCACTTGTGAGAAAAGCTTTATTCTGTAATAGAGCCCAAGCCTCTGATGGAGTTTTTTAGCAGATCTTCCAGATGATCTAAGTAGTCGAGTCTGCTGTCTACCCAGACCCCAGATATTTGAATTTTGTAACATATTCAAGATTTTCACCAGGACAGTGGATATGTGGGGAGATTGTTTGGGAAGGAGTGTCTGGCTTGTGTTTGGGGAGAAAAACATTGCCTTTGTTTTTTTTGCATTTATCAGGAGTTTTTTTTCCAGTAGTTGGTGTTGTAATAGGTTGAATTCTGCTTGTATCTCTATAGCATGCTGTTACGGGAGAGGGGTGAATGACATACAATACTGTATCATCTGCAAACAGGTGTACAGTGGCTTTAGTGAGGTTATTATCGATGCTATTGATATAGATGGCAAATAGATTGGGCCAAGGATGGATCCTTGGGGAACTCCTCTTGGAGAGATTTGAGTGGTGATAGGTCTCCTTCAGCCTTCACCTGCTGGGTCCTTCCCATGAGATAGTTATTAAACCATCTAATGGAGGTTGAGTTGAGTCCTATGGATTTCAGGGAGGAGAGGAGCAGTACGTGGTCGACCGTATCGAATGCCTTACTCAGGTCTAAAAATACAGCACAGACACAATTTTTTTTTGTCCAGTTCGAGTTGCCAATCATTGGTTACTTTAGCCAGGGCTGTGATGGTGCTGTGGTTGGTTCTAAGCCCAGATTGCGCTGGATTTAAAAGATTAGCCTCTTCAAGATATCCTCTTAGTTGGGTGCTTACGATTTTTTCTAGCAGCTTGGATAGCACAGGGTGGATAGAGATTGGCCTGTAGTTGTTGAGGTCCATGGGGTCCCCTGTTTTCAGTAGCGGGATAACTTGGGCTGTTTTCCAGATTGATGGAATAGATCCTAGTTGTAGTGAGAGGTTAAATAGGTGTGTTATTGGCACTGCTAATACTTGTATGGCAATTTTTAAAAAATAGGGATCAAGGGAGTCTGCACCTGCACTTTTTTTGGTGTCCAGCTGTGATATTAATTCTTCCACCTGCTTCAGGGTGGCTGGTATGAAGGAGAAGGTGAACTTCCATTACCCGTGCTTCAGTGTTCGTGATATGTAACTGGGAACGCATTTGGTTAGCCGGAGAGGTGTCGAATGCTAGACCAGCAGTTGTAAAGTAATTGTTGAATGATTCCAGGACTTCCAGTCTATCAGAGATGATTCCCTTGCCATTGTGTATTTTGGCTGGGAGTGTGTTACTTGGATTGTATCCTGTTATGTCTTTTATGGTGTTCCAGAACTTGGCAGGGTTGTGGCAGGAGTCTAGTTCAGACATATAATAAGCAGCCTTAGCATCTCGTACTTTCCTGGTACAGATATTCCTGGCTTTTTTGAACTGCTCCCAATCAGTTGATATCTTAGTTTTTCATGCCTTTTTCCATAACTTGTCTCTGTCAAGGAGGGTGGCTTTAAGGTCAGGAGTGAACCAACGGTAGGTTTATTTTTGATGCATACCTTAGAAATTGGAGCATGGATATTAAGGGCAACTGTAATAATGTCATTTAGCACCTCGTACGCTATCTCCACTGTGTTTGCTAAGTAAAACTCTTGCCATCGTGTGGAGTGGTTTATCTCTTCCAGATATGCCTCAATGTTGAATTTTGCTTTGATCTCCTCATTGTGAACTTGGTGGGGGATGATGGCTTGCATGCTGATCTTATTCCTGCAATAAGGCAGTGGTCACTGATGTCATTGAATAGTACTCCAACATGCGAGAAAAGGTGAGGTTTATTCACTAGTATAACATCTAATAGTGTGCTGTTGCTTGTATTCTTTTTGTTGATTCTGGTGGGTTCATTTATGAGCTGTGTAAACCCATGTGTATCGCAGAATGATATTAAGGGTGCAGCTGCCTTTGAGAGCCAGTTTAGGTTTAGGTCTCCTATGATTATAGTTTCTTCTGTTCGCTTTTTGATTAGGTCACCCAGGTGGGATAATAGCTTGAGGTCAGCTGAGGGGGGCCTATAGCAGCCGATTAGCTGCAGCGATGTGGTGTGGGAGAGGGCCACTTTAAGGGATAGGCATTCAAATTCCTTTACCATGGATAATGAGTCGAGGCAGGTTACAGATAGGCTGTCCTTCACATATGTCGCTACGCCCCCACCCTAGTTTGGAGGTCAGCTCTGAATACTTGATAATTAGGTGAGTTTATGTCTTTGTCAGCTATGACAGGCCTGAGCCACGTCTCAGACACTACTAATATATCTGGTAGGGTATGGTTAATCCAGGCTTGGATCATCATGATCTTCTTTAACAGACTGCATACATTAATATGGAGAAAGCTTAGCCCTTTGATCTTGGCTAAGTCTGTTGGTGCAGTGATGACCTCTGGGGGTCCTGGGTTAAGTTCTACATTTCCTGAGCATATTAATAATAGTATCAATAGTTTCATAGTTGCCGCAAGAGATAGGTTAAAGATTCTTGCCGTTGCCCGTTTTTTTATTCTGATACCACTTTGTTTGCCATCCGGATATGGAGCTTTGGCCTCTTGTTAGAGCGCTGATTAGTAGTCTTGCAGACAGGTGCATTGAATAATTTTCTGTACAGAGTTGAAGCAAGGTCCCATAAGATAGTAAATCCGCCTGAGTCCCTCCATGGCAACTGCTCCATGGGTTATGTTGTAGCATTGGGAGGTCATATATACATACCCAGTCCCTTGTGACTGTTGCAGTAATGCAGTAAGTCAAGTAATGTAATACATCTCCCTGTGTGGCATCCTCTGAGAGATATCCTTTTTCACTGTGCTCAGGATACAGTAATAGAGCTAGCAGAATCCAGAGAAATCCCCCCATTATGTAAAGTGTAACTAGTATGCAGAAGGTACTATATCAAATGTCTTTCGTGGTGCCCTCAGTAGATTGCTAATATATACGACTTATTCAGCTACTGTCCAGTGAGTAGAGTTTAAAAAAAGGGAATATAAATTAGAGGGAGAAGGATAGAAAAACACAATAGGGGGTGCCTAGCGTATGTATTTCTCACTGTGATGTTTAAGGGCAAACAATGGTCAAGCTTCGGCTCAACAGTGTGGGCAGCATGAGAGAGCAGAAAGGGAGTCTGCTGATTTGGTAGCTAACAAGAGGATATAGAGCAGGCTACAGGGTAGCGAGACGCAGGGGGCGTGATTTATGTTTTGGCGGGAAGGTGTCTATATAAGAAAGGCTACAAAAGGGGAAGGGGCGGTGGACATAAAAATTGCGGTTTTGCCATACCTTTCCCTGGCAGTCCCTCTGGTCTGGCGGTTCCGAGCGTCGGCTTGCGGCTGCCGACCACCCGCTGGCAGAGATTGGCCCCGGCGCTCGACTGTAGGCACTTAGAGGTCCTCTTCTGAGGAAAAAAAAGATGAAACTTCCAGCAACAAGCTTAGCAATGGCAAGCGTCAGCAGTGCAGCAGGGGGCCGAAAATTAGCACTTTAAAGGCAATGATAATGATATTGAGAATGATCTATTCTATCTATTATATTATTTGTTAAGGATTCATTTTCCAGTATTTTTGTAATAATTCTCTCCATTAGTTTGCTTATAACTGAAGTTAAACTTATCGGATGGTAGTTTTCAGGCTTAGAATGGTTGCCTTTCTTAAAAATAGGAATAACTGTGGCTGATGCCCAGTCGTGAGGGATAGTTCCTTCATGTAAGGATTTATTAAAAATAAGGGTCAGGGGTTTGGAGATAGGTGCAGCTGTTTCAAGTAGAAATCTTGGATTAATATTATCTGGTCCTGGGCTAGAGGAAGAATTTAGGGAAAAAGTAGCTTCTAGGGTGTCATCCTCAGTAATAGTATAGAGGGGAATGTTGTTGACTGTTTGCTTAAAAAGTTTAGGGACTTCTTTTTTAGTAAAAACTGAACAAAACTGTTTATTGAATGTATTAGCTATATCCCTGTCAGTAGCAATAATAGAGTTGTTTACAAATAGGGGTCCCATATATCTATTATTCATTTTCTTATTGTTAAGATAGGAGAATAGTGATTTAAAGCTATCTTTGGAATAAGCCAAACGAAATTCCAGTTTCTTTTTGGATTGTAGGATCGCTTGTTTGAAAAGTTTTAGAATTTTCCTATATTTGGTAATTAATAATTCTTTAGCATCTCCCTCACTCCTTTTGACACGAGAAAAAAAGCCTTTGTTTATTTTAGGCTTAGATAGGAGCAAAACAATTCAGTTTGGGTGTCTACATTTATTTTGAAGGGGGGCAGTTGTGTGGTTGTCAGGGATGTTTGAGCACCAGGTTTGGGAGGGGTGCTGAGTGCAGTATGCAGATTTTAACAGGGGTGCAGTGTGCAAAATTCAGAAGGGGTACAGAGTAAATTTCTTTTGGGGGTGCAATGTGCTATTTTTGGAAGTAGTGCGGGATACAAAATTCTAAAGGTATGCTGGGTGCAAAATTCAGGAGGGGTATGGGGCACACATTTGGGGAGGTTTATGGGGTAGAAATTCTAAGAGAGCTGGGAGGGGACAAAAGGTTTGGGAGAAATGTGAGGTTCCAAATTCAGGATGGGTGTGGGGTTCAAAATGCGTCAGGACCACAAGGCATAATGGGAAGGAGTGGGGAAACAGATTTTGGGAGGAGGCAGGCTGAACATTTCTAGAAAGGCACAGGGCACAAAGTTAAGGATTGAAAGGTGCACATTTTGTGATTGGTGGAGGGGAATCTGTATGAGACAGTGGTCTTACAGTGCTGTTGTCATTGGGGACTAGGCTGTGAATGCCCATGGTGACATCACCTGACAGCAGCAGCCTTTACTGAGTCCAGCTTTTTTTTTTTATAGGCTGTAAAATCAAGGACACAAAATACGCTTGTAACTTTTAAATGAAACATGTTAGATAGAAATCTGACTTTTTGGCATGATACTTATCTGGGATGTGCTAGTCCTAATTCCAAGTTTAGTGGTTTTTGGCAGTATCCCCTATTTAAATCTTTCTTAGGCTTCTCAGTTGATCTGCCAGTGATAAACACATAACTATAAGTCATGACATGGTGTGCATTAAAGGATTTTAATGCACGTCCCAGGGGAGTAAGGCATGAAGACTGAAGGCAGAGTGTCTTTACACCTCTGGAAAGTATATTCAGTAAGCAATAAACTACAACCAGGTGTGCATCACAGGATTTTAATGCATGTCCCAGGTGTGAAGAAAGGCACAAGGCCAAAGTGTGAGTGTCCTTATGCCTCTGGGAAGTGTATTAAAATCATGTAATGCACACCCTGAAGTGGCTTATTATACTTATAAATTGGCTCAAAAGTAGTGTTTTGGGGGGATGGAAGTGATATCCGGTACCTGACCGTGCAGTGCTAGGAATTTAATGCAGGGTCAGGTGATGTGTCTTTGTCAATGAAGTTCCTAAGCATTTGCTTACCATTTTATAAAATTCCTTAATGCACACCCTGAAATGGATTATTGCTCTTATAAAATAGTTCTCTGCTCTTTTGTGTTTTGTGTAAAATATTGTTTGTAAAATGAAATGTTTTTAATATGCGATTGCTACATAAGCCATTGGTTTAAATACATTTTAAATAAAATACACACATGAAATAGTCCCTTATTTTGTAGATTATAAGGTGTGTATGCCTTGATAATGAGATCCTACACCTGACTGACCTCTGGTGACGTCTCTCAGTCAATGAAGTTCCTAGATGTTTTCTTGCCATTTTATAAATGTTGTTAATTAATAGTGGTTTGGGCATTATTTTGGACAAATTGACATGTTTTAAGGTGCTCTATAGTGTGATAAGTATATCCCATTCAAACTGAATTCAAAAAGTCAGTCCCTCTCAATTTAATTACAGCTTAATGGTGTGTTCTAGGGAAAGATCAAAGAATTTTACAATGGCAGTTTTAGCAATATGTCGTTTTTGATTTGTGATATTTTATGTTGCAAGTTTGTACTTCATTATGCTTTTGCCTTATGTATCTTAAGATGTTAACTCCTGGACCATTCCCGTAAGTGGAGCCTGTGCTCCAGTGAACGTACCTGGTTAACAAACACAGTAAATAAATAAATAAATAAGTTACAGAATTAAATAAATAGACCAAGGGAACCAGATCAGCCCATCTCAAGTATGCACTTTTCATGGACACTTCTTAGCAGCTTTATCCACACGGGTGATAGACAATCTATCCCCTCTGAGTAGTTATTACTGCAAGAGTTCAAGAGAGTGAAGCTGAATATATATTGGAAGCACTGTCTAGGCAGCAGGCTGTGAACGAACTTCGTACATCCAGCAGACCTCGGTTTGATTCACACACCCTCCAACTGTGTAGTGTGTTACCTTGAGCCAGTCTCATAACCTTCCTGTGTCTGGGATGCAACTGGCTACAAGCTTTGGCTCAGTGTGTGCCTTTGCCAAAAATTGCAAAATATGAATATAAAAAGTGATATTGGTGGAATAAGTCACTAACTTCATCAACCTGTTATGTAAATCCATCATATCACAATCCTATCGCAGTAAAGTGGTGATAAATGGAATAACAGTACCTGGAAGGGTACCTTGCTGTCCTTATCCGAGTCCACATAACAACATAGCAAAGAAAGTCACATTGTCAGATAATAAGTGCAGTTAATTTAACAGTCAGGAGGGTCACTGTAAGATCAATTATTTTCACGAAATAAGACAAGAAAATCAAGAAAAATGTTTTTATAAATGGCAAAACAAAGGTATTTATTAAATGTGCCTTCTGTTTTTTAAACCAGCATGTGAAAAAAAGTCTTAGTATTTAGAGCACACACAACTAGAATGCCAGTAAAAAAAAGCCTAAAGATATGCATAAATGAATGCAATAAGTGTATTGATCACTGCCTTTCTTTTTTGCTACCCCTCCCCACAAAAATCAAAGTGTGCCTCACTGCGGACCTTTTAATAAAAAAAGTAATACCACTGAACTGTCACTTTTCATTTAATAATATCAGCAGGACCTCAAGTTATGGGTTAAGAAGGGACAGCATGGTCTTATGAACTGCCTTCACTTAACAATGGGTTTATTCCACTAAGGTGTCATAGTTACTGTAGCTTAGGAATCACTTTTTCCCCCTGGGGATCATGTGTCACTTTGTAATACTGTTGCATTATGCCTAACTTTTTCTTAACAGTTGTATCCTCGACCCCTGCCTTGTCTTGGCATGGTCTCCTGGTTTAGTGATGTTCTGTTGTGAATCACTAAGATACAAGAGGTTTTCTTTTGACTGAAGCTGACTGACTGACTGACTGACTGACAGTGGTCTTTGCTCCAGTCATAAAAACACAGAAAATGACTGCAGATCAAGGCTTAGTGGCCCAGCCAGTCTGGCTGAGCCTGTCTAATTCAGGGACTTGTTTATTTTGCAGAGGCACCTTTACATCTCAGTCATGTCACCCTTCTTTCTCTTGTCCTGTAAAGCACACATGCTGAGATCCTCTACTTGCTCTGCATAGGACCTACACTGTTGCCCATTTATCATTGTGGTGGCTTGACTCTGTATCATCTCTAACCTCTGCCAGTCCTTCCTCTAGTGTGGGCTCCAAAATTGTAAACAGTACTCCAAGTGAGGGTGAACCAGGGCTCTACGCTGTATTATTTATTTTATTTATTTAGCTTTTGTTTACCGGGTAAGTACACTAGACAAGTAGTATGCCTATTTTTAGGAACGACCCGGGAGAGCACAAAACATACAGTATACATACATGGCAACATTGGAGAAACAGCATGATACAGTAAAAAACAGCTATAACAATGCTTGTATAAGGACAGAGATACTGCCACACATAGTACAAATTGTTACAGGACATACATAGACATTAGAATCACTGAATACATAATTACCTCCTCCTTCTACTAGTGATCCCTCTCTCTTGCAGCCCAGCACCAGATTGGTTTTACCTACAGACTAACTTCGCTGTGCTGATGCCTTTTTTTATCCATTATTAACACCCCTAGGTCCATTTCCTCTGATGTTTTCTCTACAACCACCACCCCATTCATCCTGTACTTCGTTCTTGTGTTCTTGGCACCTGTCTACATTACCTTGCATTTTTTCACATATATTTTCAGCTGTCACACCCTCAGCCACCTCCCTAGATTTTCCAGATCTTTCTTTATGGCTCTTAGCCCGTCCTCGGTGTCCACTCTTTCACAGATCTTGCTGAAATCTGTGAAGAGACGTATCCTCTCTGAACCCACTCCTCCATATCACAAATAAATATGTTGAAGAGAACCGATCCCAGAACCAGTTCCTAGGGAATCCAGCTCATGACTTGCATTTCCCCTGAGGGTTCTCCAATTAGAACCACCTTCTGGGTTCTCGCACTCAACCAGATTTTCACCCCCCCCCCCATAATCTTGTACCCCACCCCCAACTTCTGCATCAGTCTCCTGTTTGGAAAATGAAACCTGAGGCTTTGCAGGAGTCTAGGTAGAAGATATCAACTACCTGACTACAACACATGGCCTTTGTCACTCAGTCAGAGAATTCAGTGAGGTTCATTTGGGACAGCCTCCTACTGGTAAATCCATGCTGTGTGGAATTATGAAGGCCATTGGCCTCCACCAACTCCTCTATCCTTTAATTATAGATGCCAGTAGTTTCCCTGCTATAGGCATCGGGTTGACTGGTCAGTAGTTGCCTGGTTTGTTTTGACTTCTCCTCGTGTAGGGGAAACCACATTTGCTGTCTTCCAGTGCTCTGGCATAACCCTCATCTCCAGAGAGCACTTGAAGAGATTTGCCAGTGGTCCAGACCAGTCCAAGCTCCTTCAACACTCTTGGGTGCATCCCATTTGAACCCTTTGATTGATTCACCTTTAGCACCTGTAGACACTTCAACACACTGTCTCCCCCAAAATGGGCATTGTGTTGACACCTTTTAGTGATCCTTTACTCCTGATGTAGTTCAGCAGCCAGTCCCCCATCCTCTGCTGTGAACACTGAACAGAAGTAATCGTTCAGCACATTCGCTTTATAGAAGCATAGACAGTGAAGGCAGAAAAAAAACATTGATCCAGCCAGTCTGCCCATAAAACCTTAACACACCCAGGACCTTTTATCCATACAGGATCCTAACCCACACTATCCACTTCCATGCTCCCCACCCTACCTCTACCACCCTGAGCAACCACTAAGCCCTTCATTGTATCCCAGCTGTGTTTGAAGCCATTGATAGTTTTGGCTGTCCTAACTGTTCCCTTCAAACGAACCACCCTTGGCCAAAGATCCCTCTCTTACTGTGAGCTTAAATGGTTCAATGATCTGCCTGCAGACCTTGCCGACTCCCCCAGACTTGGCTACTTTAAAAATGGGCTTCGATCTCTTCTTGTCAGCAAATCTGACTGTCAGTGTTTCTGTTAACCCATGGCCTCTGACAGCTGTTCTTGCATCCGTCAAACACTACCTCTCTCACTCCCACCCTCCTGCTCTACAACTGCCCACCTCCCCCCCCACCTTCCACCATCTACTACCTCCCCTTCACAAAGTCTCACCTTGGCTGCTAAAACAGCATTTCTGCAGAAAGGGAGCACCCGTCTGAACTGTAACATGATTGTTAAACACTGTACCGCACTTAATTAGTGCTGCATTAATATGTTTCTCCGCAAGTGTGGTCCTGTTTCTTCTCACTTGTTGTACCCTGCTAATGTTGTAACTGCACACTAATACTACTTTTTAGTTGGTGTTCCTTCTGTTCTGCAATGTTTCATCACCTGTAAATGTCTTGTATTCCTTGTTGACTTGGAGCCTTTGTAAACGAGCCCCCGGACCAAAAGTATTAATCCGAATTTGAAATAAATAAATAAAATAAAAAATATGCTGGCAGATTGTTCTCTGACTCCACCACCCTTTCTGCAAAATGAAACGTTCTCATTTCCCTCTTGAACCTCCTTGTCATCAGTTTCCACTTATACCTTAATGTTCTTGATCCACTACTTATGTTAACAGTGCCTCGTAGTTTACCTTGTTCATTCCTTTCAGGAACTTGAAGGTCTCTGTCTTATCTCTTCCCTCTTCTCTGGCCTCCCAGTAAGTATATGTTCAGTGCCTTGGCTTGAGCTGATGCTCATAAGATCTACCCTGCTGCTGGCCCTGAATCATTTTGGTCACCCTATGTTGCACTGTGTCTAGCCTGCCTTATCTTTCATTAAGTGTGGACTCCAGAACTGGCCACAGTACTCCAGCTATGGCCTCACCAGTGACCTGTGGAGAGGTAGTAATACCTCCTTCTTTCTACTGTCAGTACCCATGTACAATTCTTTTATTTCTGATTTTTTGGGGGGACTTTTGCTAGTCAAAAAAGTGAAAACGATGGCATTTTCTGCCCTTTTTTTTGCTGATTATAAAAATAAATCTAAATGGTATCTGTAAATGAAACACTACTCATTTTGTAGATATTTTTGTGTTGAACAACTTTTATGCTCACAGTACCATGCTGTCATTTTTCATTTAAAAGTTATTTACATTTGTTCATTGAAAAAGTTAAAAAAAATGACTTGGGGGGGCGTGGCCAACAGCCGAGCTTGCAGTCACATTCTTCTAGAGCTCCGTTATAAGCAAATTAAATTAAGTTTTTTATACTGAAAAACCACTAGTTTTTCGTCGTTGAATAGACTCAACTTGAGAGGGAAATTTGCAGCATTGGACAGTGTTCCTTTTACCTCTCGAATCATCTGCATGAGGAAGTTATGGGGAGAATTAATAAAGCAGCTACTGGGGGAGAAGGCACCCGAGCTAAGGATCCGAAACCGGGCACTAGCGCTGAATTGAGACCGGAGGCTTCCGATAGTGTAACGCAACCCACTAATGCGGCACTCTTAAAGGCAATACAGAGGCTGGATCAAAAACTGGAAGACTTTACTTCTGAATTTAAAATTCTGGACACTAAGGTGGGTGTGCTAGAGGAAGAGACGAAGGCAGCATCAGCGGCAGTCGCAAAGGCCACGACAATTACCACGGGCCTCATAAGAGAAAATGAAGCACTTAAGCGACGATTGGAAAATTTGGAAAATGCATCACGAGCCTCACACATTAGAATCATTGGCTTACCGGAGGATTCTGAGGGAGAAGATCCCGTTTCATTTTTGCAGACTTTCTTTGAGGAGACCCTACAAATTCGGGAGCCAATCGTTATTCAAAGGCTTTATAGGATTACTCCATGAGGTGGAAGAAGCCGCACGGCCACGAACCAACCGCTACCCCGAACTCTCCTCGTGGTTCTAGGATCAGTAATGGAGAGGGATCTCATTATAAATAAAGCCAAGCAGCAAGGATCTTTGAACTGGGATAATGCTAAGGTGCACATTTTCCCTGATCTGAGCTTTGCCACTAGACAGCGACGGAAAAGCTTCATGCCATAAGAACCCGCCTGAGACAGCTTGGAATTCACCATGTGCTCTAATGCGGCTAGTCTGCGGATCATTTATAGTGGAAAACATTATCAATTTGCTGATGCAGAAACAGCTAGCAAAATGCTCAGTCGTATTGAGCGCGAATTTCAGGCAAAAGAGGACACTATGGACAGTGACTCAGGGGATAATGACTGAACTTTTGTGATTAAGCTACTATACTCGATAATACCAGAGCACTAATGAAGTACTGATTTTTGTACAATACCCTTTCTATCCCAGTCTATTGTTTTCTAACGAATATATATAGTGCTGATTTTGGGGAATGGCGGTGAAAGGGAAAAGTTGGAAATGAAAGGGTGGTGCGAAGGGGGATAAATCTCTATCCTCTTACACTACTGGGGCCTTCATGGGCCGAGGGCATCACCAGGTTACCTAATTTGCATATGGTATATCTGGCTTAAAACCCAAAGGCTCGATACAAGTTCGTACTTTTGATATAGGTCTGTTTTAACTGAAGTGGAATTTAAAGTCCGTTTCTTAAATCGAAAAGCTAAGCGGGAAGCTTATTTAGTTTTTGCTTATAAGGGGGAAACTGCAGAATTGATTTATTGTTTATTGATATCGATGAGGGATGTCTTACCCGTTAATAAGGGTGATCGTTAGTTTGGTAACGTTTGATGGTAATCCCGTCTCATGGCTGAATTGGCCTGTCGTGATCTGTTTTAAAAATAGTTAAATATTATGCTATTCCCCCCTGTGATGTACCAAGTTAATAGGGGCTCAACCAATTCCTTACTGTAACAATGTTGTCACGCAGTATGCTCAGAATGTTACTCTTTCAAAGCCTACCTATGAAGGTAATGTAATGTATATCTCGTGCAGATAAACTAATAAAAATGAAAATACAAAAAAAAAAAATGACTTGTCTGCCATTTTTTGTTAATTGTAAAAAATATCAAAAATATATCCATACATGGAACATTACTCATTTTGTAGATATTTGTATGCCGAACAACTTTCATACCTCATGGGGGCATGTCAGTTAGTTATGGGTTATTCAACCCATGACAGGTCATGCCCCCTCTCTCCCGCTGAAACAGAATACTGCAGAAAAGATTCATTTACATTTTTGAACCCTCTAAATTAATAACTTACATTATACCAGGAAATGTTCACTTTCCTGTAACGGTTCCAGAGGCCTGGAGGGAGTGAACTGTCATGGGACAAATAGCCAATAATGAATTGACATGTAGCCTGTGCTCACAGTACCATGCTGTTATTTTTCATTTGAAAGTTATTTGCAATTTTTTGTCGAAAAAGTGAAAAAAATTTGATTTTTTGCAGTTTGTTGCCGATTATAAAAAAAAATGAAAGGTTTCTATAAATGAACCACCACTCATTTTGTAAATATTTTTGTACTGAACAACTTTTGTGCTCACAGTACCATGCTTTATTTTTGTTTTAAAATTATCCACATTTGAATATGGTTAGTACTGCTACTGAAACTGAGCATTCTAAACTTGAATGAGTTAAGAATGTGCTATGTCATAATGGCACAAGGAAAGATATCACTATGACATAATGCATCAAGAAAATATATCACTCTTTATCTGGCCAGTTATTACAAAGCATATGTTGTATAAATGTTTTTATCAGGTCCCATTTGTTGGCTGCTTCCACTGTTGCTGACACATCTTGCAGTTTCTTCCCAACACCCACTTATCTGCCACAAATTGGCCCTCCCTTGAAGTCCAGGACAATAGTTCTGGGGTGGACTCTATCTGCTGTTAGTTTAACTTTGACCTCCACTGTTCTGTGATTACTGGTCCTCCAGTGGTTCCCTTACTCAAACCTCATCCAGACTCTCTTTTAGTCAGGACCAGATCCAGAACGGTCTCCTCACAAGTGGGGTTCATGGTCTTCTGGCTCAGAAATGACTAGCATGTGGAAGAGACATAGGGGAATATTAGTAAATAGGCAGAGAGGAGGGAGGATTGCCAGAGACCAGGTAGGGTCTGCGGAAGCAGACTAGGCAGTGACCATCTGGGGTGACTGGGTGGGCCAAGTGGGCCTTTTCTGAGGATAAATTTTGTATTTCTACTTTACCATCTTTATCTCTAGTTATTGGTTCTCCTTGTGCTTACCACTGCAGGGATGTTGCAGCCCACATCAGGCAACTTGAAATCCCCCCAATTCAGCACTTTCCGATGCACCGCCATCCTTTTGAACTCTTCCACAGCTCATTGTCTGCATTCTCTTTTTTTTTGCTGGAGGCCTGTATTCTACTCTAACTATAATTACCTTCCCTGTCCTCACAATCTCCTGAGTCCACACTGTTTCTGTCCACCTTTCTTCACCTACTATCAGGATTTCTGAGGCTAAGATGCCCTTTTTAATGTCTAACACTCTTCTTCTTCTTCCCCTTCACCCTGTTCTTCCTGAACACATTGTGCCTTGAAACTAGTAGTTCCCACGCATGGTTCTGTGTTGCCCACACCTCAGTTCCAGACACCATGTTTAGTTGTGCCTCGGCCATTATTGCCTGTAGGCCACAGGTCTTGCTTCCCAGGCTCCTGGGATTAGCACACTTGACTTTGAAACTGCTGCCTTCCCCTGATGTCTGGAGATCCTTAGCTACCTGCCCTTGAAGTGTTCTTGTACTGCACTTCCCCTTGTACCTTCTAATCATCACCTACCCCAGACTCATTCACCCTTACACCATCTTGCTCCCACTTTGTGTCTGTTTCTTCTAATGAGTTGCTGCATTGTGTCTGAGTTGGGCTGCGCCATTCTTGGTAAATACAGTGTAAAAATAAGTAAAATCAGCCATTGTTGGCAGTTACCGATTCTTATTTGATTAACTGTTGCTCTGGTAAAGATAAGTCAAGATATAGGAGCACCCGCTCACAGTAGGTTAGAGACTGTAGTACAGTGCAAGAACCAGAGTCCCTGCCAGGGACAGCAGTATTGCATCCCATGAGCAGCAAATGACCTGCTTCATCTGTTTGTGACTTGATAATCAATAGAAGGGCTGGGTCAGTGGAGACTCTCCTCTTGTTATTAGTAATAGATGTGAAGAGGTGAGCCATCAGTGACTTTGTTCCATTTTCTAGTTTCAATAATGAATGGAAAAATAGGATAATGTATCCCAGCTGGCTGTCCTGTATAAATAATTTAAACAAAAAAAATGTATAAAATGAGTTATGGGATAAAATTGCAAATGCTATTTTTGCAGATATGCTACAGCCTGTTTTTATCTACAAAAGGAGAACGTATACATTATTTAAACCTAAATAAAGAAAATATAGGTTACTCAAAACAAAACATTCTTTCCCTACCTCCTACATCATCTATTTTTGACGGTAGAAATATGGCTTTTTTTTGGCTGATGTGGGACCAGAAGCAGACAGTTTTTTTCCCACACTAGGAGTTCAACTAATGTGACATTTAATTCAAATTCAGTGGAAGCCTGCTCTTATTATTTATTTTTTACAGTTTATTTCCCCAGACTAGTCCATCTAAGATGCAGCATCTCATTTTCAGTCTGCTTCAGCCGATTTGGCTGCAGGGTGGGCTGCATGGTTAAGTGACGTGCTGAAGGCTTTGCAGCGAGTCAGTGACTTTGGAGAAATTTGAACATTGATCCCCTGGTTCACAGTTCTGTGCTGTAACAGCTTGTCTTGGTTTCCTGTCAATTGGAACACCATGGTGGTAACCAAATGTCCCTTTTATCGTACTTTCCCTGTTTTTTGCACTTTGATTTGTCCCTGTCTTCCTCTTGCCAGCCTCTATCTGGATGCCCCCATCGCCAGCCCACTCACCAACATTCCTGGGACTTACTCAGTTTTTTCCATGGCTTATCCCTTGTGGCGGGGGGGGGGGTATTCCCCTGCCCCCTAAGCAGGATCCAGATAAAGCTTATTTGGTGCCAGGCCTTCAGAGAGCGGCCTTGGCAAGAGAGGGCTTTCTTCCAGTTTTTTCTGTCCCATGGGACATCTGTGTGCAGTGACATTGAGCATCTGTTGGTGTCCAGCACTCTTCTGGCCTGCTGTCTGCTTTGACATCCATCCTCTGCTAGGTGTCTGGAGCATTGCAGAAAGTGCCCCCCCCCCCAAGCAGTAGCCCAGATGCTTGATCCTCTCCTCTACCCCTACAGCTGATCCCCTGTGACTCGGGTTAGCTCCTGAACCCAGGTCACCAGGGTAGCAGGTGGTAGTGCTACTGCCATGTGCCATGCTGTTCTAGGCTGTCCTTGTTTAACAGAATCAACTGGGGTGGTCACTGGTGCAGAGGCAGCATGTTAGGCTGCCACCTGAGAGACTTTGGTTCATGTCTTTACCATCTTCTGAATCCCAGGTGGAGCCTGCAGGGGGTCAGATGCATTGTAGAAGTGAGTTGTACCTACCGGGGAGCAAGGGGTGGGCAGCTTGGCATTTCATGATCCCCTACTGACCTGAGCAGCAATGCAATTGGCAATGCATGTCGCCCTCCCAGCCAGAAGAAGTGTGCAGCCATGGCGACCACAGTGTTGGAGTGGGAGGGTGGGCAGAACTGCGGATGAGGACAGAACCAATTGGCAGAGGTTCCAATGGATGAGTTAACCAGATAATTGCAATCTAATTCTGCCCTAGCAGTGCAAGGTGTGTGAACAGAAAATGTTATGCCTGTCCCCTCTGCTGTAAGTTAATAGTACCTCCGAGGGATATCTTGTACAGTGTAAGAGACTCCGAGCATGAGGTTTGGTTGGGAGGGCGGCGAAGCTGAGCAGTCCTAGCTGCCAAACCTCACAAATCTCTTACATCATGAGACATCCCTCAGAGGCCCTGTCGTCACATTATAAATCTCTCTCAAGTTTAGCTTGAGTGATTTATAATACGGTTGGAGTATTTTATTTTTTATTTTATTATGACATCCTCTCCCTTGCTGCTGAAGTGGAGCACTCTCTCCTAACTCCCCTGCACAATGAACAGTACATAAAATAAGAGGTACAGTGGCTCTGCATGCCGATTGACTGAAATCACCAGAGTGATTTATAATTAGGTAGACACACCTTAAGCCATTGTCTGGGGTCAAACCCAGGGACCCTGAGCCCCCAAAACAGCCACTCTGACCATTCAGTAAAAGGGAAATTCCCTCTTGCTGGGAGAGTAGAGAGCTCCATTGTCTGTTATGCTTGGTATCACACAGACCCTGGTAGAGGTCTTAAGAATTCTTATTTTGGTATTACAGTTACTCAGCACTGCTTTTGAGATGGTTATTTACAGCCTTCTCTACTAGATGACAGTGCTTTTTACAGACTGCCATGCCTTCTGTACAGTGCAACAGAACCCTTGTGAAAGCCTTTGTACTTCCTTGGGCTGGCATAGTTGCATAATATCTGGAGGATAGGGGTTAGTCTGTGAGCAGTGGGATCGCATACCGGGGAGTAAACTGGGGGCTGGATTTGTTGCAGTGATGAGGTACCCAGCTCCTGGGACACCTAACATTTGTTCCCCTGCTGACAGAGTAATGAGTGATATTAGGAGTGGCTTGCCCACCCTCTCACTTGAGAGAGTGGAACAACTGAACAGCTGTGGCATCGGATAATCAGGGTGGGAGATGGGGAGGGAGGGCAGGAGAAAAAACAGAGGGATCAAAATGCCATTTTACTCATCCCATTATAAGGCTCTTCAGCTGAGTAAGTCAGTAGTTCTGTTTCTTGTGCTAAATGAGGCAGACTACTAGAATTCATTGCTCAAAAGAAGGCACCCATATGATGGGAGATACATGAGGAAAGATTAGCCTCACAGCTCCCTACAATTAATAGAAAGTTTTCACATTCAAAACTAAGTGCAGCTTATTATTATTATGTGACAGAAATGTAATTAAATTCATCCAGATCTTGCTAAAACAATACCTTCTAATTTAGGTCAGCCTTAGGTACCAGCTGCTGAACTGATACACAGGCATTAAATACAAATGCATGATTTTAAAGAGCTAAGTGGTCTGTTCCTCAGGAGACTGCGGGGTTAGGAGCACTACGTAAAACCTAATTAATCAGCAGTGACGCACCCATGAGTGCTGGGTGTCGAATGCAGCATAATTGCCCACTTGTGGAGGTGCGTATTTGTATAACCTGTTACACATATTGAAAAGGTAATTTCCAGTGAAACTATGACTTGCTGTACAAAAGTAAAGAGGGAGGAAAAGCAGGACTAGAAGGATTCCTATGAGAGAATGGCTTTGAGGGTTATTGCTCGGAGTGAGTAGGGGCAGTATTCCAACTGATACATGTGGATGCATGTTTGCAATAAAATTGGGTAGAATCACTACCATGTGGCAGGGGGGCAGATGGGATGGTCTCCAAGTCCCTTCTATCATCTCAATACTATCTTGTATGTTTTTTAAAAGGCTGCGTCCTCACTACATGCTTTAAACCCAGCGGCTCAGTGGGTAACACTCTCACCTCTGAGATCAGAAGATCAGACGTTTGTGGGTTCTAGCCCTACACCAGGCATTTGGGGTCATACTCAGAACGAAGACTATAGTGCGGTCTGGGGGGGCCGGTGTTGCTGCTGATTTGGATAAGACAATAATCTGTCATTGTTCAGATGGAAGTAAAAGAGCCCATGAAGATTGGGGGAAGTTTCTAAAAGTTTTAAAATTAAAATACAGAGAACAAAGACATCAAAATGTAAAGCAAATCAGTGGTCATGCAGGTAAACTGAGAACAAATAGAAAGGAAAAATTGGATCCAGCCAGGAACATCATGTACAAAAACATTGTGGACCCATTAGTGATTTCAATCACGGCCCCCCCGCCATCGCCAGTCGACGATCTGCTGCCTACCACCACCACTGTCACAGTAGGCAGTACAGAGCAAAATATCCCTGGCGTCTAGTGGACCACCCCCAACCCCTAGGTAGTCCCCCACCACCCCGCTTCCACCCCCACCCCGACCCCTAGTGGGTGACCAGCACAGACCTCCGTTCTCTGCCACGGCTGGCCGCCCAACTGAGCTGCAGTGAATTGAGTGCGTACCCATTAGGGTACGTGCTCATTCAGGAGCATAGCTATAAGGGTTCAGGGGTGCAGTGGCACCCAGACCCATGAGGTTTGAGGGGCCCAAATCATAATTTTGATGTTTATTCAAAACTGAGGATGGGCCCTGTAACATCACCTTGCACCCAGGCCCTCTGGGTATTCACTACGCTACTGTGCTCATTCATTGCAGCTCAGTCGGGGAGCCAGCCATGGTGGAGAGTGGAGGGCTGTGGTGGTCGCCCACTAGGGATGGGGCTGGGAGCAGGCTGGTGGGGGACTACCTGGGGAGGTGGGGGGATTCACTAGACACCAGTGATATTTTGCACTGTACTGCCTACTGTGATGATGTTGCTGGTGGGTGGCAGCTTGGTGATGGTGGGGGGTCGGCACTGGGGATCACTAATGGGTCTACTGTTGCTGAGACTGGGACTTGGCAGGAGGGCTAGGGGACCCACAGGTCACCAGGGGTCTGTGCCTCATACTGCCTGCCGCTTGCCTGTGTGATTCTGAGCGGCAACGTTTTTGCAAGATGACATTGTAGGCTGCAATGTTTTCCTGGCTTTGTTTTGTGCCGTGATGTTTTTGCATATGATATTCCTGGCCAAATCCGAAAAACCACACAGAGTAATGGATGCATGTAACTGATAAAGATCAGGGGTATTTTACTGAAATAAAGGATTATACAGAACTTCAACACATCATACAAATGATGTTAACAACAAAAAAATTAAAAGAAAAGGAAAGGAAACAAAACAATCACGTTTAACACTCACAAGTAATAATGCAACATAACCAAATGACATCTGTAATAGTGAAATACAATCACTTAGAAGAAATCTGAATCATTTTAGGCACGTGCACATCCTTAAGAATGATTTCATCCAGAGGTGATTATTCTAATAAACACAAAATGAAGATTTTGGGAAAGTTACCTATTCCCTTGAGTAAATTCCTCCCTTCCCTATGTACATTATCCGCTACAACCTGTGGGATAATACCTCTCTGTGTGGTTAAGTCACATCTTGCCTGCAACAGGTAATACCTGAAGCAGGCCAAGTACAGCTGTAGAGCCAATCTGTCATATTTAGACCAAGTCTCAGAAAATAAATATACTGCCACCTCCTGATAAGTGATGATACTGCCATCTCCTGATAAGTGACACCATTAAACAAAGGCTCCTGCCACTTATAACTCAGTTTTTGCCAGAAGGCCACCACACAAAGGCAAGTTATCAAAAAGTGCTGCTGAGTTTCCAGGGACCACCACAGGATGGCCATGGGCATTCTTTTTCCTCCAACCAGGGTAGCACTACAGGATGGCCTAGGACATCCCTTCTTCTCCACCCAGGGCAGCACTACAGGATGGCCTAGGCCATTCCTTCTCTACCACCCAGGGCAGCACTATAGGATGGCCTAGGGCATTCCTTCTCCTCCACCCAGGGCAATACTACAGTATGGCCTAGGGTATTCCTTCTCCACCACCCAGAGCAGCACTACAGGATGTCCTGGGGCATTCCTTCTCCTCTCCCCAGGACAGCACTACAAGATGGCCTAGGATATTTCTTCTCCACCCAGGGCAGCACTACAGGATTGCCTAGGGCATTCCTTCTCCCCCAGCCAGGGCACCAATACAGGATGGCCTAGGACATCCCTTCTCCTCCACCCAGAGCAGCACAACAGGATGGCCTAGGGCATTCCTTCTCCACCCAGGGCAGCACTACAGGATTGCCTAGGACATCCCTTCTCCTCCACCCAGGGCAGCACTACAGGATGGCCTGGAGCATTCTTTCTCCTCCACCCAGGGCAGCACTACAGAATAGCCTAGGGCATTCCTTCTGCTCCACCTGGGGCACCACCACAGGATGGCCTAGGGCATCCCCTCTCCTCTACCCAGGGCACCAGTACAGGACGGTTTGGGGCATCTCTTCTCCTCCACCCTGGGCACCATTACAGGTTGGCCTAGCGCATTCCTTCTTCTCCTCCACCCAGGGCACCACTACAGGATGGCCTAGGGCATTCCTTCTTCTCCACCTGGAGCACCACTACAGGATGGCCTAGGGCATTCCTTCTCCACCACCCAGGGCACCACTACAGGGTGGCGTAGGGCATTCCTTCTCCTCCACTGAGGACAACACTACAGGATAGCCTAGGGCATTCCTTCTCCTCCATTCAGGGCAGCAGTACAGGATGACCTAGGGCATTCCTTGTCCTCCACCCAGGGCAGCACTACAAGACAGCATAGGGCATTCCTTCTCCTTCACCCAGGGCACCACTATAGGGTGGCATAGGGCATTCCTTCTCCTCCACCCAGGACAGCACCACAGGATGGCCTAGGGCATTCCTTATCCTCCACCCAGGGCAGCACTACAGGATGGCCTAGGGCATTCCTTCTCCACCACCCAGGGCACCACTACAGGATGGCCTAGGGCATTCCTTCTCCTCCACCCAGGACAGCACTACAGGATAGCCTAGGGCATTCCTTCTCCTCCATTCAGGGCAGCATTACAGGATGGCCTAGGACATTCCTTCTCCTCCACCTTCTTATACTTAAGGGAATCCTTGACAGCTATCTTTCCATGGATCCCCAACCAACAGGTAGCTCTCATATATATGGGAACCCATTTCTTACACAATTGGTCATGAGTGAACTTGTCTTTACCAACAGGGCAGCCTTTCCGTACCAGAGGGACTGTGTAAGAAGTGAACACAGTACATGTATACAGCTGTTTCCTTGCATATTTACCCAGTGTTTCCATCTGCGACTGCCATTTCTTTATTTTGATGACAGCCCCATACTGGCAAGCAGTCAGTATAGCCTAGAGGTTAGAGTAATGAGCTATGAGTGAGCTTGGTACATCCAGCAGACTGGAGTTCATTCCCACAACTTCCACTTTCTTACTGTGTGACTCAGTGCATGTTACTTAACTACCCTAGTGCTCCTGGGTGGCCCCTAAAAATGGACAGTTGTGCCTAGTGGGCCTCACCCAGTTACCAAAGAATAACAAATATATATTATATATATATATATATATATATACACATACAGTATATAATTACATATAACGTGCCACTTTTTTATTCAAGGCGTTAAAATCACAACTGTCCTATTTCTGAAACCGTGGGATGATCCTATCTATCTTCCATCGAAGGGACTCAGGACCTTTCAAGACCATTCAAAAGTGGGGCAAAAGTATACAAATAAACATGGACATAAATGAGCTAATTGGATTAACCATATGTTACCCCCTTCCCCAGTCTGCATACACCTATAAGTTAGATGAAGATCAGGGTAGTTTCCCTAGTGTCACGGCTAAAATTCCCATCAATAAAACAGGTCCAAGTAACCCCACTCCCCAGGACGCACCTGTAAACAAGATAGCACAGCTTAGTTTGCCTTTCCTAGGCAAAAATTACTAATAAGTATAAATAAAATAAAGCAACAGGGCAACATAGTCAGCCAAAAATGTTGTCATAACTTATTTTTTACTGTATCCACTTCTGCTGGAATTTAGGTAGTTTATCAATATTTTAAATTACATTATAAAATGTTTTTTCGTGACCGAAATTTCTTTTTTTTTGTATGGCCATATGAAACAAGAACAGAACCGTATGAAAAAAGATTCCCTTCATATGAAAAAAGAATTTGGGCTTAGTTTTTTTCACATTCTTTTTCGTATAAAGCAATTTTTTTTCATACAAATGATACAACCTCACAAAAAAGATCCCTTCATATGAAAAAAATAATTTTGACTTAGTTTTTTCCCCCACATTTCAAGTTTAACAAACCATAACTCTGTAATACAGGTTGCTCCTGTAAAAAAGCTTTCAGCTTAGTGTGCTATACCTGGTTAAACAACTAAATAAAAAAAAAAAATAACTATGTAATATTTGGAGTTATGGGACAATCTATCAAAATAAAGGTCTTAATGAGTACTATAACACTAATGTGTGACACTCCCCATAAAACATATTTAGGGGCCATATGAAGGATCTTTTATCATGGCTTGTGTCGTTCATATGAAAAAGATTCCTTCATATGGAAAATAATGTAAAAAACCGAAATAATGTAAAAAAAAACGAAGTCCAAATTCTTTTTCATGTGAAGGGAATCTTTTTAGATGGCCGTATTCTTTTTTCATATTGCCATATGAGAAAAGAAATTCAGAATCAGAAAACGATTTTAAAATGTGTTAAAAACACATATTTGTGTGATTTTTGTTCAAAAACTAACTGTAGAACCTGCCTAATGGAGGCCCGATTAGCAAGATTCATGTGTTGATTTTGCTGCAGGATATCATTTTTATGGGTTTTCAAAATAATATTTTTTTGGAAAAAACAGAAACAAGATGGTGGCCATATGAAAACAGTATCTTTCTTACAAAAACAGATCACCCCCATACGAAACAGTATTATGGGCCAAATTCTTTTTTTGTATGAAACAGCTATCCAATAGACTGTGCTGAGCATGCTTAGAACTGACATTTCAAATCCATATAACTCTGGAACAGATTAATATTTTTTCAGCAAACCGGGGTGGAGCACCACTGTGGCCCAAGCCCTTTCCACCCTGAACATTTCAGAATAAAATTCCAAACCGTCTGGGCACTAGGCAATAACAAACAAACAGCAAAATCCCTAATTTTTTCACTTTTTTCACTCAGAATCCACACATCGGCCAGAACGAAACTTGCCAAGTCAAGTCAAGAGACCTTGGCCCCAAGACCGTGCTTGTAAAATTTTGTGGATATACTTTTAATGCTGGGGAAGCTATTGAAGGGCAAAGCTATAGGTTTAACATTAAACAGCCTGCTCAACCCTAACTGTAGTGGTGCTACCATGCCTCTATACTAGAGGAGAGCATGCTAGAGAGAGAGACAGAGACAGAATAGAATAGAATAGAATAGAATAGGACCCTTGTAGAAAAAGCAGATTTAACATGGTTGCTAATATTTTTATTAACTGAAGCTGAAAACTAGACTTTTTGGAAAGAAACCTGTTTGGCTGCACTGCTACTTTAAAAAGCATAGAAACCAGATATTGGAGCACACCATGCATCAGATGAAACCTTCAGCTGAGAGTCTGTCTGCGTTGGAGTTGTGAAAGATCATTCCATGAAATGGTATAACATTTTAAGTGCGTGGTACAATTCCTTAGGCACAGCATGAACAGCAGGAAGCCTCTCTGTGATTGTTACAAAGTACTGCCATGAAGTTAGCAATATACTGCACGTATTAAGCATTACAGTAAACAGCAATATACAGACAGGGCTGTCATTTATTGAAACAGGCATTATGTTGTTCTAGCAATTATGTTGTATGAAAATTGTGTTAACCATTGTCAACTGCCAACATCCTCCTTCAAGCTAGTTACCCAAATGAAATATACAGTGATTGGGGTAAAAAAAAGAGTTAATTACTGCATCTCTTTGCAATGCTTGCTGCTGAGGAGGGGCATTGACCCTATTTTTTTTGGTCGCATTCCCTCCCAAATTTTAATGATCTGTCACTAGTGTGGGGACTGGGTTTCGTCCGCCTCGGTTTGCCCCTGTCTGTATCCTCTGCCCCTTCCTGTGTTATTAACTTAATCTTGCTTTCATCCATAATAACATATGCTAGTGATGATGACTAATATATGAAGCCACTGTGCATCCTCTTTGGCAGAGACTTACCAGGGTTGACTGTGGTCTCTTTCTCAACAGTGCTGAGGTTGGGGATGTTGAGAACTCGTCCCCAGAAGGGAGTTGCCACACAAAGCTGCCAACCTATCTGGTATGCTGAAACTGCAGAGTCTTGGCCACTACAGTTACTGTTTCTGATGTAATGGATCATGAGAACTGGATCTCATGTTCGTCACCTCACTTCTCCAGATGCTTCACTGGGGCCTGTCCTCAGCTGCCATTAATAAAAAGTCTAAATTCAGCCTTTCAGACTAACTACTAACACACACAATCTGTAATACACTATACCAAAAGAAAAGGCCCAGTATTCGAAGAACCAACTCCTCATTTAGACTGTAGTAGTGTACCACTGCAGGCTACCACACTGGTAAGGAGGGTTACATTTTTGATTAGCAAGGTTGTTCAGTGGGCTACCCAAAATACAGTGGGGGTCATGGTGGAGTCTTTTGTATACATAGGTTCTGGTTACAGACTGGTTATAGTAATGCTGTAGCAATGCTTTGGACTTCAAAAGATGCACGTAGTGCTTCCAGTTCCCTGCTGTGAAAGTGCAGGTAAATGAAGCCTCCTTACAGTCTGCATTGCTAATAGCTTCAATAAATATTGTATTCGTAATACACGAACATATGTTCTGAGTCTATATAAGCAACAAGGCAGAACAGTAATTACTCTTCAGAAGAAAATATATTACATTCAAACAGGAATAGAGATCATATATATGAATTCATTTATGCCACTTCCATTTAGTAAATAAAGGATTCTTGGTGGGAAAGAACATTATTTAATTCTTCAGACTATTGTAATACATGTTGAATAAATAGAAGGTGGCATAGCTTTGAAAGGAATCATTTACATAGGAAGGGGACATCATAATGTTAAAGGATACAGTCCTGACACACTGCATGTTCAGTTCTGCTGGGTGTTTGGTTTTGTGGTTCAGCAGAAGGTCGGAGCCACAGCTGCTGCATTCCAAACTCTTCACCACAGTTGTGCCATGACACTAAACCTATTTCTGTTATGCCAGTAGGTGGCACCCACCTCTGTTTTCTTAATCTGTGTTTATACTGTGTGTGCACTGGGGTGCAAGGGCACAGGTGGCATTCAGTACTGAATTCAGGGCCCTACCTGCACATTGAGCTTCGGCATTGCAAAAATGATGCAGCTCATGTCTGCTCAATTTCTGCAACCCCACTGGTCAGTTGTGGTCAGTTTGTGCTTTACCCATGAGTCTATCCCGCAGTGATTCATGGCAAAAGTACCAGCTGTTTTTAATTGGGGGTTGGGGTGGATACCGTTAGGGTACAGGCAGCTCTTTTTATAACACAGGGCTACGGTATTCTATTTATAAACTCGTACTGTATATATGATTGGGAAGGTCATTGCAGGGGTGTCATTTACACCACAATGAAATATGAAACACGAAAAATAATTGTCTTATGACATGTCTATTTTTTTTAAGTAAAAAGACGTAAAATACAGTTTAAAAAACAGAAACACAAAAATATACATAGTATAAAATAAACACTAATAAAAACTATAAAACTACAGTATAAAACTGTAATGCAGTGTAAACTTTAAACTATATAACAAAAATAGAAAACATAAAAATGTGCAAAAAAATAATAAAAATATACAAAACTATAACTGTGCATATTATAAATTTATACTGCAGTAACATAAAGAGAATAATGGATAGCTCACTGGGTATTACTGGTGAGTAATACCATTGAGAGGTTCCTGTGTCCAGAACCTCGAGATGTTATCTCACCGGTAATGCCCTGTGAGATATCCATTATTTTTTTTAATATATGGATGCAAGGTTTTATTTCAGGTCATTCTGAAATACTGTACTCGTGTCTTGTTTCTGCCCAACTGCCACTGAATGGTCTTGGCCGGCACACCCTCCACCCCACCCCGGCATGGCCCGAGGTTCAACAACTAAGTTGTGTTTCAGTTTTGCAGGCATTCCTACCCTTTCGGGTTCTTTTTTGTGAAGGCTGGCTTAAGTTAAACCCCCCCCAAAAAAGTGGGGAAATTCAAAGGACCAGACACTATTCCGTCTCGCTAAGCGAGAGACTGCAGCCATGTTTTAAAACTTGTTCTGCCCTCCCACCAATGAAAAGTGGTCAATTAGAAGGCACACTTTGTAAGAAGTGGTGTGGCAGACTTGCAGTTGCGCTGTGGAGTTTAAGTGATAATACTATTGTTCAGGTCTTGAACGATACTATTACGAGTCCTGAACAATAGTATTATCAGTCGTGAGCAGTACTATTTTCAGTCTGGCACCAGTGCTATTACCGGGAATTTTTTATATGCTTTACAGCAGTATTAATTTAACAATCCATATATTAAAAAATAATAGTGAAGCTTCAAAATAAAACAATATCAAATATAAATATGATATATAACTCTTTCCCTTTTGGATAAGAGGCCACAGGGTAGAATGTGATATACTAGGGCAGACTGGCTGGAACAATGGTCTTTTTTTTTTTGCCAAAACTGTCTATCTTTCTATTATATTTGCTGTATATAATAATATTAATATAAAAGTATATAATATAAAGTACTTCAACGTATAAAATGCAAAAACAATAAATTGTAGTACTGCTGAGGGAGCAAGGGCTTACTCCCCACAGGCCAAAGCCACCTGTCCTCTCTGGTCCTTCTGGTCACTCCTGTAGGGTTGTATAGGGGAGCCTGATGGCACTACTGCACCCCCCCCATCTTCCATCCTCGCATCCTCCAAAATGAGCGGAAGCTCCAGGAACTCTGCATCTTGAAAGGACAAAAGGAACAGAAATGTGCGCACAAGGGTCTGTGCAGTAGACCATTGTAAGGTGTTGCTTCTGTGCCAGCTAACAGCATTATCTTGTTAATCCTGGCTAACACCTGTAACACTGCAGTTCTGTACAAAATATTTTCTATGAAAGTATATCACTGCAGGTACAGTACAGTGTAAAGCATAAGTCTGTGTGGCAGTTGCAAAACTTTCTCCAGGACAAGGTCACCACTAAAGGAGGTCATATATTAGGTACACAGTAAAGTTATTAAACCATTAATTCTTGTAATATTGTTCGGTATTGTACTTTCCACTGCTGAAGCTGTAGAGCTCCCAGCTGGAGAAGGATGACTCTGGCCCTGTGGAGACTGGAAGATGAACAACACAATGTTTATTACTGAATGTTATACACCGAGCCTGTCATTCATCTGTATCTGCTTAAAAACAGCTACATATTAACTGTTTACACTGTGTTGCATTGACTGATTTTGTTGTAATCTCCCAGGCCATACCTAAAAATATGCATGTGATTGCCTGTTATGCCTATCTGGTGAATAAAAACAAACACATTTTTACGTTTTTAAAGTAGGCAGTTGTTACTTTTTGTTTGAGAAGTACTTTTCTTTTTCCTTTTGCTAATTAGAAGGTTGTCTTCCATATATAGAATCATATGGTGTGACGTGAGGTGCAGTAAGGGGGAAAGGGGAAATTGTTTAACCAGGAGAAGCACACTAAGCCGAAGCTTGATTCCAGGTGCGACCTGGGAGCACAAGGAAGTTAAGTGACTTGCAGTACTTTACATGAATGCTGACACAGCTCCTTTTGTTACCCTTCATACCTCATCAGCACTGTGACTTCACTCGCCCCATTTACTTGCAATGAATGTCTCAATTACTGAAACATCAGTTACTTAGTAATCGAGCTATACCTGCATGTGAACACTGAGATCAAGGACAACTGAACGAAAGTCTAATCCGGTTGAACTGCATCGATAACAAGTGAATCTGTTACCTGCATTCTGGATGCTGCCTTCATATAAACCCACTGAAAAGCCATTTCATTACTAATGCACGCGCTGAAAGGGAGAATGCAGTGGTTGAATCAGTAGTCCTCTTTTCTCCCAGTTTACATGTGGCTATAACTCAGTTACTGAGTAATTGTCAACCCAGTAATCACGTTATACATTCTGTGTAAACAGGGTAATTGATTCAGCAGATATCAAAAATCAACAACTGTAACTATCTTTTCAGATATCTACTATTAGACTGAAGAAAGATCCCTCTCATCTAATCAGAATGCAGAGCCACTGGCCCATTATTCTGTGATAACTGCACACTGGACTCAGTAATGGAACTGTATGCTAATCCTTTACTTCAGATTAGGGAAGGCTAACTCTGCAGCACATTTTTAATTTTTCTCATAGATGCACTGTAGCACTAGAAACAGAGATAGTGATTCTGACACCGTAAAGTAAAAACCTTTGGGTTTTTGTTCATTTTTTTGGCCCCAGTATAATTGTGGTAACAGAATAGTGGTCTGACCAGTAGGTTAATTAAGCAGTAAGGCATGACAGGGAGTGGGCTACTGGGGTATTGACCCGTGCATCGTGTGGTTTGTCATAAGGCACAACCAAGTGACTAAACCACACAAGAAGTGGGGTAATCCCCTAATTGTCCACATCCTGGAGTGCCTTATTGTGATTATACAACTGACACATGTATAACATAAATTTAAAAAATATGTTCAATTATGTTTTGTGTTGCTTTTTATGAATGCCCTTCCTCAGCCGTGGGTTATTGCAGGATTTACTCATGGATAAAGACCGTAGCTGACCAATCAGGTGCCCCATTGCTGGTGCTATCGGCATGATGATGGTTACTTGCCATCCTATTAATCCTCCATTTCTGTGCCTGTTGGGTGGACTCTTGTCCCATTACAGAACACGGCTGGAGATGGGCCAGTGAAAGTAAGAAAAGGGGGAGGAGCAGGGGCAGGAAGACGTGATGCTGTGGAGTAAGAGAAAAGAGGGCCTAGTATGAGAAGGGCTATGATGAGGGACATGGTCTGGGTGTTGACCTAGATGTAGAAGCAGCTGTCTAGGGTGTGCATCTGCAGGTGACTAGCATGCTTGTGTATGCATCAGAGTATTGCTGAGGGTACCAATGGCTGGGTTTGCTCATTGGGGGCTAAAAATGGTAATTTGAAGAAGGAGATTAAAATGTGTTTGGGAATGGAGTAGTAGAAAAACCTATGCATTAGTAAACAAAATGAAATGGTAATAATGTATCTTCAGGCAATAGTGTTTTTAGTTATGCTGATTGAGCAGCCACAAGATTTATTTGTTTTTTTAAAAGTTGGTAACCGGGAAAGGCACGCTGAGCTGAGGCTCATTTCCAGGTGCGACCTGGGGGAAGGGAAATAAGGAGGAACAACTTACATAAGATATGGATACAACTTACATAACAAAAATACTGATATAGGGAAAAATACAGCGGTATCAGCAAATGGAATAGCAAACTATAATGACAGCATAAATACAGCAATGAGGGGGCAGTCATAAGCCAAGGCACAGTGCATTTTGGGGTAGGGGACTCTGCTAAAGAGCCTCAAAAGAAGGGGTGCTGAACAGGAGAGGGTCAAGGGAGAGGATTGGACATTAGGAAGGGGGTAGGCAGGAAAGGGTTCAGGTAGTTGCCTAAGTTAATGTCTAAAGGCAGGAAATTAAGGGGAGCGGCATGAGGGAGGGGAGCAGATTCCCGAGGGAGGGGAGGCATTAGGAGAAAGCAGCTTGGCCAGCAGAGGAATGATAGTGGGGAATGGAGAAGGTGCGGGAATCCCTGGAGTGGAGAGAGGAGGAGGAGGAAGAGGAGGGAAATGAGGGAGGATAGGTGTGGGGAAAGGACCTGAATCAGTTTTTGGTGATGAAGGAGGCACAGTGGACAAGAAGTAGTATTTCTCATTTTTTGGCAAAAAGAATGGAATCTAATAACAAAGCTAGTTGCCAGCTTTAAACTGGCAGCCACTGTTGTTACTGGGCTTCTTCTACTTGAGGTGTAAGTCGTGTGTGTGTGTGTGTGTGTGTGTGTGTGTGTGTGTGTGTACACGCGTGTGTGTGTGTGTGTGGAAGAGGGCAACGGCAGCAGGAATGTGTGTTTGGAGGGCAAAGGCAGCAGGGGAAGATGGGAAGAAGGTCAGTACAGGATAGGTTGGGGAGAAAACGGTGGTCAGGGACTAGTTGGAAAAAGTGCATCTTATGGAAAGGGGCAGCCTCTTTTGCTACTGCTGTCTTTGCCCACCTTCTTTCTCAGAGAAATGGGACGGGATGGAGAAGCAAAAAGAGAGGCAGAATGGAAATGCAGGTTTCCAGGAGGGGTTGCTGAAGGTGGACAGCAAAATGGCCTGGTCCAAGGTGGCAAATGGAGCGTTTGGACAGGGAGGGAAGGAAGGAAGGAAGAAAATGGGGGAGGGGGTAGGTGGGAAGGCCCAGTGCTGTGGAACAAGAGAAAAGATAGCCTGGTATGGGGAAGGCTGTGAAGTGGTACACTGTCTGGGTGTGCACCTAGATGTGGAAATGGCTCTCTCGGGTGTGCATTTTGTTCAGAGCACCAGCAGCAATGGTTTTCCGGGGAGGGGGGGCAAGGGTGATTTGCAGAAAGTAATTAAAATGTGTTGGGAATGAAAGTAAGTAGGAAAACATGTATTAGCAATAAAATGAAATAGTAAAATGTATGTTCAAGAGGTAGTGTTTTAATAAAAATTTATGCCTACCGAGCACCCACAAAAAGTAGTAGCGGTCATTTTTTGGGGAAAAGAAGGGGATCGAGTAACAATATGTTTTGGAACTTTTATGAAATATAGAATAATACATGGAGTTGAGTGTGTAACAGAATTTTATACACACTCGAGGTGTTGGATGCTACATAAACCCTGAGAGTGAAACTCGAGAGATTTAAACAAGCATCCAGCATTAAAGGTGTGTGTAAAATTTGAGTCTTACACACTACCCCATGTATTGTTTCATATAATGGCTGGGATCACATTTCTTCACCTCAGCAATTATGTGAATATAAGCTTGTAAGTTCCAGAGCACTTTAAGTTGTGGTGAAGGTGCGAGATGGAGAAGGTTTTTTAAACAAGAAATATTTGTGAACTTGCATTGAAATATGCCAAACTGCAAAATAAAAGTCTTAGCTTTGTATAATAGGAGCTGATTTTCTTAAAGAGGGCTGAGTTCTTTTGAAAGTAAAATCACTGTAGTTATGGTAACCGGGTCTCCTAGAAGAAGTGCTTGTGACCAAAAATCGCAAGACTCAGCTTTATCTATGAAAAACAGTTCCTGTTTTACAAAATTGAGTGTTTTCTTTTACTGTTTGGCAAATTTTAATGCAAGTTCACAAATAAGAGGGAGGGCAAAACCAGGTAGGTGATTTTACTATGGTGCTTATATGAGAGAGAGAGAGAGTAGCACAACCCAGTGTGGCTCTCGGCTTTCCCATAGAAAGCAATGCATGTTTGCCATTGTAACCAGCTGGTTATAACAGAGAATTACATACAGCTTTTTTCTGTGGGAGAAAAATGCAACCCAGTTGCTGTACTTTTATTAAAAGTGGTATAATGTTTCAGTGAAGGTGAAGGTCAGGCAGCACCTCAAGCGGCAGACAACGGGGACTTAACAAGTTGCATGAATGCACATAAAAACTTGCATACAGGCCCAGTGGGTACAGGTAATGATATGACACATGCACAGTAAAAAGATCTCAAAACCCAGCCGTCCAGGATAAGGGCAGAGGAACAATGCACAAAAAAGGATGGGGGAAAAATAGAAACTCTGGCAAGGCTGGCGCCGCAGGGAACTCCAAATACCGGCAGTGCAGCATTTGGAAAACAATGCACCACCAAACAGAATCAGACATGCCACATGTCAGGACTGTATAAATGATCAGAAATATCAAAAGGTCAGTAGACTGTGTATTGGGTCAGTTGCAGACACTTACTGTAAATCCCTTGCTTTTGAAAACAAATGCACGCTGCTATCATTGTATAATTAAAAAGGATATGGAAGTAAGCCAGTTAAGCTTTCTAATACTGGTTGCCATCAGTAAAAGAACTAGCAGGGATTCTGCCTCTTTGTACGAGTAAGTGTTACAAGATTTACATTTCTTTCAAACATATTATCAGAACCCACTGTGACAAGTTGAAGACTTCTCTGGTGGCTTCTATTTTGCCTTTAACATATTTACAGAGCCTGGGCTTACATAGTGAAAGAAATTTCACTTTAGTCACCTTTCATGCTCAGCAGGCCATGTTTTGTTCCCCCCTGCCTTGCTTCTTTCCCAAAACGACGATTTGGAAATATCACATAATGATATTTAACTGCGACGGGACAAAAGGAAAATCAACAATGACTGATTCATTGCAACAGCAGTGTTCTCCATGCAGTCATGCAGATATAAGATTCAGTGTTTAAGAAAAGAAAAGGGAGCCTTGAAGCATTGCCATAAAGGATAATGAATGAAGTCTGTTCTCTACTGTAAGACCAATAGAAAGTATAATGGGCCCCAGGAGAGGGGACTGGATTATTGATGTATCTGACACTCATTCTCAGTGTTTCACTGTGTCTTTGGTGTTCAAACACCACCACCCCCCTCCCCCATATTCATACCACATTTCTTTTTCAGACACATTTGGGGAATTATTCCTTTTGGTGGACTAAAGATACTTAGTGCTTTTGTACAATCGGGTCTGTCATCTATGTGTTTGTCCATCCACCTCTCTGCCTATCTATCTGTCCGTGCATCTATAGACCAACCAAGTGTAACATCATCAGGCCTACCTCGTTACAATGGTTGGGGACTTTGAAAGTCACTGCGAGCTCTCATTTAAGGGGATTATAATGGAATCAGTAGAGAGAAGGTACTGCCAACAGTACAGTTAGGCAAGCAAGTACTGTGCATATATATTTGGGTGGCAGGCTGCTATATTTTGGATGCGCTTTGAAGGGCATTGGAAGCACAGCATCTGTCTACTGTAATAACATTAGAGGAGTTTTCTACTTACAACAGTCCAGGCAGGGAAAGAATAAGCTTGAATAACATTCAGGTGAGGCCTTTATTTCAGTACCCAAAACAGTGGGCAGAATATTCTTTTTTGGGGGGAAGAAAATTGTGTCTACTCTCTTCAGATAGACTGTACAGGACAGTGGCCTTTCTTTTTTAATCTAACTAAAACAGAACAGAATTTGGGTTTTATGTAGCACCTTTGTGCCTTTGATATGTGAAGTATCATTAAATGGTTTACAAAGCAGTGACATTCTTCAGGAGCTTCAAAGCATCCCTCACTGAGTCATGGCCCATTACTTCACAGCCTGTTCTGTTTGCTTGCACGCGCAGCATGAAGCAAACATCCTGTTACCAAAATGACATTTCAGATGTATGTTACTGTCGGGTCCAGTGCAGCTCAGGCTGCAGTGGGCTTGGCAATGACAGCCTAGTGATCAGCAAGGCTAGTCATGATGCATTTTTCAGTTTGCTGGTCGGAAACTTCACACAGTTGAAAGGAAATAGCCGCTCCAATCCACAGCGGCTCTGTTCTTTCATTGCCACACAGAAGCCAGCTGTGCGGCATCATGATCAGTCTGCTGGTCAGTACAATCAGTTGAACCCTACCCCTACTGCCAGCTGAGCAGTGTCTGAGCCTTTTCCCTACTGCTTGTTATGCTGCCTTAAAAATGTACTGCTTTAGTCCCAAGTCACTACATGTTGCTGTATGTGTGGAGTATATTGAGGAGCCGGACACTGGTAGTACAGACTCACATCCTTTCACAGCAACTGCTTGTTTATACATGGTGCAAGATGAGCATGTGCCAACAACATTTGGGGTCAGACCATGGCAACAACAGGTACACACTGAGTTTTTTCATTGTTTTGCTTTGGTGTGCAACTCGTAGAATGAATTCTATGAAGCAGCTTCTTCACTTACAGACAGGTATGTGTGTGGGGGGGGCAAGGCATATTGCCGTTCGAACACTCTACTGTACTGGCGGGTTGTAGCATGGGGTATTGCTCTTACCCACCCAGGAAAGCCACACCTCATTGGCACTGTACTAGTGTTCTGGCCTGTGAGACAAGCAGCTCATGCTACTTACTGTGAGACAGTGGTTGGTGGAGTTGGACAACAGACAGTGGGTTGGAACCGTGCAATCAGCGATCCATTCTGCTCCGGACTGTTCAGATGAGAATCACATGCCCCGGGTACTTTCCTGGAATAGCAGTGTGCTTCTGCACAATAGCAACAAACCACACCTAGTCCTAAACTTGTAAAGTTTAGGTCAGGCACACACAGCCTAATCGCATTCATCCTCCTCATTACTGAACTTGCTGCTGAGCACAATGTCACCAACTGGCGTTTCTTGCCGTGGCAAGCTGGGGGTGTCTCCGCTATTTAATAGTGAGGAAATGCTATGGTACATGCTGTAAGTGGACTTCTATAGAGTAAATGGTGTGTATATTTGGACGAGCACCGTCTTGACTCTTTGATAACATGAAATCATGTGTGCTACAAGGAACTGCAGTGTGTCATTGTTTGTGTTTAATAATAAGATTAAGCTAGTTTAGAACCTGGCAGAGTATCTAAAAAAAGTACTATTTTGAGTGTAGTCTGGTAGAATAGCACTTTTTTTTTTTTTTAAGGTATATTTTTATTGGTGAGGGGGGTAGTTTATTTAATATACATACAGTACTGGAGGCTTGACTACCTTGATTGGTAAAATGAGGGCAGTCCCTTGTGGGACAGTTGAGGTATGGCATAAGGTAATTATGCACCTATAGAGCGCAACCATTCACTCTCAAGAGGTGAGATTACTGGACATTATACAATGGGGTCCAAGAATCGTGGAGTGTGATTGGCTGACTGGCATCTTTCTGCCGTGGTATATTCTGGCATAACCCTTGCAAAAGGTGCCAGTCATCTGCATCCACAGTCACCCCCCCTTTTTTTTTTTTTAATTTACTGTGCTTTTTTACCACTCGGCAGCGTTGGAGTTCAGCCCAGTCACGGTCCCTGTGGTCTTCCACTCCCATATAAGCTACTACTCCCCGTTGCTCCCTTGGCTTGCCTCCCACGGACATTGGTCAGGTCGAGGAGTCGGCCTGGGAGTGAATGAAGGAGCGGCGAGGGGGTGTCATGAGGTCACTGGCAGCGATGGTTTTCCCTCTTTTTTTTCTTGGAGGCGGGGACGTGCAGTGACATCCCATGTCTGCCCCACCCTGAAGACGCCCAGACACCGGCTGATTGTGGTGCCCTGGCCTCTGCCAGGGGTCCCTTGAGCACCGGACATTCTCCTGCCCTCCTCCCGCGAGAAGGAGAGCAGTCCTAGGATGCTTTATTCTCTCCCCTGGCCAGCACTCCAATTGCCTAGGTTCGTTCCTGAACCTGGGTCGCCAGCGTCGCAAGCAGAAATCCAACCGCTGCGCTGACGGTCTGGCACAATCACCCCCTCTTTAAAATCAATCCGACCCAAACATCAGCACTGAAAAACCACCATGTTACATGTCTGCTAAACCACAGCGGTAAACCGGGAAATGCAAACACTGACTGCTCTTGAGATAGCGTTATTCTAGTCCCGAAACTCACTCGAAGTAGCCCAAAACCATTGTTATCACTAAAATACATGTACATCTGCCAAAACCTACTGTACCTCACAAGCGGAATTTATGCCAATGTGAAACCACGGCTTTGTCTCCTCTCACTGCTGGATACAGACAGCTGTTCACCAGCTCTTCAGTTTGCCTCGGCCAGTATCCATAAGAAGTACTTCAAGTTCCACTAAAGTGAGGAATCCTGCGTTCCTGTCTTCCTCTTTGTGGCTAATGACACTTGGTCCAGTTTTGTAAAACAAATGCTTAGACCCGCTCTCAGCTGTAACCCCCTCCCATGCAATACCGTTAACCTCTCGAAGCAGTGTCATTCAGACTAAGATTTCATACCTACTGAATGGAGGAGACACGCTGCCTGTCGCTCTCCCAGCCACTCATCTCTCTGTCAACAACCATCTCTAATGTGTGGCTACATAGAAAAAAAGTAAAGTAAAAAAAAAAAAATTAGTATTGCACTAAATATATGACTGCCACAACTGTGCTGGAGAAGAGGCATTTCCTCAATAGTCTACCTCATAAAAGGGAACTAGTTTTTGTGGCACAAGAATCAATTCAATAAAATTATTTAAACAACCAAAAAACTGTATTTTTCTTTAATTTTTTGAAACAAAAAGTAAAGGGGACATTGTATAATTGTAATAAACCACTCCAGGGTATGGGTTATACTGGGATTTACCCACGGCTGACCTCGTTTGACCACTCGGCTTGTGGCCTCGTGGCCAAACCACACCAGCTGTGGATCAACCCCAGCATAACCCACACCCTGTTGTGGTGTATTGCTTAAGTAATCAGCTACTCCTTGAAGTGCCTTACTGCTGCAATTATTAGTTAGGGTTGAGTAGGCGCTTTAATGTTTAAGTGAATTTCCAACCTAATGGGATAAGGCCCAATACCTTATGCCAGCGTGAGCTGATTTCTGTCAAAAGTAATTTTTTTATCTGAGTCTATGTTGTTTTAGAAGGGATCATACCTGACTTCATAGCCACTGCCAGCAGATCCATTCCAACTTCCTAGTATGCCTGCTCCGCTCCTACGCTCTGAGGTTTCATGACGTTTCAGCAGAGAGAGCACGCGGGAGCTCCCTATATAAGTCTGTGGGGCAGTTTTTCAATGCTGTTTTTTGAAACTTTTAAGCAATCTGAGAGGAAAATGAAAGTCGCCACTCTACTAATAAGGATCCTCCAGAGATTAGCAAGAAACCTTGGCCGGTTGCCATAGTCATCTTCTTTTGGATTGGGAGGAAAAAAAAGGTAATAAAAACATTAGGCCCCCCAAAAACATATTGCACATGCACAGGGCTGCATTTGTACCAAAACTATATTCTGGGAACTATTTAAAAAATGTAAATTGTATGAAGGCCTTGTTACACTGTCTGGTTTGTTTAAGGGAGTCACAAATGATGACTCCTAGGTCCCTTTCCTCTGATTCTGTGTCCAACTGAACCCCTCTCATTCAGTACTCTCTTCTTGGGTTTCTGTTCCTAAAGTGCATGACTTCGCACTTCATGGCATTGAATTTGAGTTACCAGACTTTGGATCAATTTTTCAGTCTTTGCAAGTCTCTCTGCAATTCCCTAATCACCTCCACCTTGTCAACTCTACCACATAGTTTAGTGTTATCTGTGAAAGACACAGCCCACCCTGGATTCCCTCTCCTGTGTTGCTGGAGAACATATTGAAAAGGACTTGGCTCAGGAGAGATCCCTGGGGTACTTCGCTGGTGACCTGTCTTTTCACTGTTCTGACCCCATTCACCACAACTCTCTGCTACCTCCCTTTCAAGAATGCATCAAAAAAATGCCCCACCACACAGGTAGGGTGTGGAATCCAAATGTTGAACAACAAAACTTGCAAGAACACCAGTGCTCACGTTGAACCCCGACCAGTTTCGTGCTCTAGCACTTCACCCCTGATGATGTGCTAGAGCACAAAACTGGTCTGGGTTCAAGCCTGTTTCTCCGCTGCTGCTTGGCAGCATTTTAAATTATTTATCAATAAAGCCTTTTGTACACCTTCCGAGGAGTGCAGTGTTCTTGCCAGTTTTGTTGCCTCCCCTTCAACCAACTCCCTACCCACTTTACTATTTCCCTAGCTGTACCCAGATCTCTTATCTTCTTCAGCTGCCTTCAGTGTGGCACAGAGTCAAATGCCTTGCTGAAATCAGAGTATAAATATAGGCCTAGACAATCATGCCCTGAAGTGGTTTAGGAGCTACTTATCAGGCAGGGCACAGAGGGTCTCATGGAAAGGGACCATGTCTGACCCACTCCCCTAAACCAGGGTGTACCTCAGGGCTCAATTCTAGGCCCCCTCCTGTTTTCCTTGTTTACCAACGACCTGCGTACCCACTGCGGGGAGAGCTCGGTTGTGCAGTACACTGATGATACTGTCATCTTCCGTCCCCTGCGTGACGTGGTTGCCCCTAGGCCCTTTACTCCAAAAGGATCTCACTTCACTAGAGACTTGGCTATGTAAGAACAGAATGGTACTAAATGCCGACAAGACCAAGGCAATGCTATTCGGGCTAAGATCCCTGGGATTTGACAGGTCCTCATCCCTCTCCTTAACCTCACTCTCTGGTAAAGCCATTAACGTAGTCCCCTCCCTTAAATACTTAGGCCTCACGTTGGATCAGAATATCACATACAAGGAACACATGGACCAGGTCACCAGGACCCTACATCGGAAACTTGGCACCCTGTACTGACTCAGGGACCAACTCATCCCTGAAGCCAGGCGCTCCATAGCTACCAGTGTCCTTCTACCCAACCTGACCTTTGCGGCCCCAATTTTACAGGGCATGGCTAAACAAGAGATTATCAGGATGCAAACCCTGTATAATAAAATAGCTCGTTTCGACAACCTTAGACCACCAGAGACGTCACCACTGTGAAACTTTGGCCAGTCTTCGTTGGCCCACATTGGTCACCCGCCTCCAACACCCCTTGCTTGTCCAGGCCTACAAGCTTCTCAAACCCCACGCTCCACCAAGCATTGCCGGGACCATA
This sequence comes from Neoceratodus forsteri, assembly GCA_016271365.2. Lineage (NCBI taxonomy): Eukaryota > Metazoa > Chordata > Ceratodontiformes > Ceratodontidae > Neoceratodus > Neoceratodus forsteri. The sequence goes on along the minus strand of CM057453.1, from coordinate 1,228,760,331 downwards.
ACCCTCAAACACAACCCAAGGAACCTAAGGACCTCAGATAGAACACTATTAGAAGTCACTAGGGTAAGGACAAACGCTGGCGGAAGATCCTTTTCCTCCCAAGCAGCCTGCCAATGGAACAAGCTCCCTCCCCAGGTCCAGGCCTCCTCCTCACTCATGAACTTCCGCACCAGGCTTAAGTCCCATCTGCTGACCTCAAGCGCATGCCACTGTCATCGCACTTAAAGCTCCTAAGGTACTCCCCTCCTCTCCAACTCCCGTCTCCTAGCTTAACTGTTCTACTACCTGCCTTATACAGACTGCTTGCCAGAGGCCACGTGTAACCCCTGAATAAACTATATGCAAAGTACTACCAATTGCTTATATGTCATGATGATAACCATGCCTGTACCCATGCCTGCATCCACTGCTTTTCTTTTACCATGCCTGTAAGCCATGCCTGTATCCACTGCTTTTCTTTTACCATGCCTGTATCCACTATTTTTCTTTACTGTAACCACCTCATGCTGTAACTCACAATGCCTCAAATGTTCCTTATGTCCTTGTTCATTCTTATAACTTGTATTGTTATCCCGGGGTCACCCCTGAAAAAGGGACCTTCAGGGCTCAGTGGGCCTACCCGGTCACCAAAATTTAATAAATAAATAAATAATAAGTCCACAGCATACCCCTTGTCAACTATCTGGGTTACCCAGTCAAAGAATACTATCAGGTTGGTCTGATAAGGCCTCCCTGCCATGACTCCATGCATCTTACTATCCTGAAACACACGGTTCTAAAAGTATTCCACTAGGTCCTCTTTGGCTAGTGTCTTCATGAGTTTACCTACCATGGAGGTAAGGCTGACAGGTCTATAAGGGGGGAAGGGGAAATTGTTTAACCAGGAAAGGCACACTAAACCAAAGCTTGTTTCCAGGTGCAACCTGGGAGCACAAGGACGTTAAGTGACTTGCTCAGGGTCACACAGTGTGCAAGTGGGGGCTTTGGGATTTAAACCCAGGTCTCCAGGTTTGCAGGTCAGTACTCTTAACCACTATGCTATACTGCCTCCTTATAATTTTGTTGCTGCTTCTTGTCCCTTTCCTTGTGTAGCAGAATTACTTGTGAGCAGTTATCTTACTACTGGTGCCTATTTTCCTATCTCATAGGTTCAATAAAAAAAGCAATCTGAGACAGGTAAAGTTTCAGAATGGCTGTCCAAAAGATCAAGTTCGATAGTCCAAATAAGGACTGGACATATTTTCTTTGGTTGAAATTATCTAGCTACCTAATGCGTATAATTTGGACTGGTGGATAGCAATCTGCTCATACCAGACTAGATGGACAGGTGTGAATGCTTCTAGTTCCATGACCCCCTGCCTTTTTAGTGCAGTGCTGCTGGGAAGTGACGCCATTTATGATGTCACTCACTTGAACATCAATAACCCAAAGAAAATGTCTTCTATAACAAAAAGAAAAAACACAAATCTGTTCAGTTCTTTTGCAATAAAAGAGCAGCTGTTTGTTTGTAATTTCTCTGACTAGCAAGTTCATGGAGCTGCCAGCTCTCCGTAGTGCTGGCAAAAAGGAATTACACAGGACTCCCTGGCAAAAACAGCAGTGGGCTGCTGAAGCATTAATATGCAGAGCCATTAGATTGATAAAACCTTGTATTTCCTTTTCCACCCGCTCAACATTTCTGAGCTACCGCTTTCTCTGTTTTGTGTTTGAATTATCCAAGGAAACTCAGAGATGTACCTTCTAATTAGTGCAGGGAATTGCCAGCCTGACCAGAGATGCCAGCGTACATATTAAAATACAGATTTTTTTTTTACAGAGCAGCTCAAATCACTCAATGGCTGCTGATTGTACTGGGAGTTTGTTATGTCTTGGTTAAGCGCTGATTACTTTTTTGCTTACACATGTCCCATTTGCCGTGCTTCGTCCTGTGCTGTCAGCTCTTTGTCAGGGGGGCCATAATCTTCCTGGAATGACAAATGACAGAGCCAGCAGCCAGGTCACCACAACCAAATTGAAAAAAAAAATTATGTGGAGGAATTCAGAGCCGAATAAAAACGAACCTCACTGAATATTAAAATTTTAATAGCCTGACATTTCACAGCAGTAGCAAGTTATATTAATATTGGGATCTTCTGATATTTTTATTGCCTTTCTTCATGAGTTTGTATCGTTGAAAAAGAATCAATGAAAATTATATGCTTGGCACATTCAATGAGAAAGCTAACTAGTGTATATTTAAAATGTCAGCTCGTTGACATGTTTGTACTATAAATGCAAAAGAAGTGTTGAAATGAATCCAGAAATAGGACAGTTGTAACACTGGAATAGTAGCAGTGAATGACATTTGAATTGCAGACTGTTTTGTTTGTTTAGATCAGTGATAAAGGGATTATAAATGTGTGTGTAGGACAAATTTTTTGTTTTGTTTTAGACAGTCTGATTTTTTAATTGTTGTCACATATCAGTTACTACTAGTCCACGAGGTTAATTTCAATACCACTGAGGCTGCCTGCTGGTACTGCAGATCAAGGTTTTCAGTTTAATGAAAGCGTGTATTTCCAAATATGGATATTGTGTTATCGTTGCTTGTTACTCTACACAATGTTCTGTGGAATGCTTTGTCAAGCGTGCTTGTTCTTCTGTAAGACAAGAACTGAACCTGCAGGGTTCCTGGCATTTTGCTTTCATCTAATAGTCTACATCTTAAACCGGTATTGATTTTACAGGCACAAATTTGATTCAGTTCCCCTAAATCTCATTAGATCTACCCCCTAAGGTAGTTACACTTGAAATATGATGAAAGAAACAGGCTGCAACCATTCACCTGGGGGGAACAGAGGTCAACAACTAAAATTAGCATCCTTCATGTGCTCTTAAATGTTTTTTTGCCAGCCCCTTCCTTACTTGGCAGAGCTACTCCCCAGTATAGATGCACATGTGATGCGTCTGTAAGACCATGATGCTTCACCCTTGAAGCAAGAAGTTGAAAGGCTCCTTGTGCTGTGTGTTTACACCCTATTTAAGAGCATTTAAAAACATTTCTGTCAGAAGTGGAAGAGAACACCATAGATGAACATACACGAGGTACTGTATGATGACTATGATTATAGTGGCATCCTCTCTGTTAATACCTAAATCAGATTAATTCCCAAAAGGCCATTTGTATTTGATTAATTAATCAGTTAATTAATTACTTGATTTGTTATATTAAACTTTTTGATTCCCCTCAAACTTGGGTTTTATCCAACAACACCTTCATTCATTTAATAAAACAAAAATGGAGAAAGTACATCAAGTGTGATGAAATAGACCCCCTCCCCAAAATCATTGCATGTCTCAAATGGCTGTCCTGATTTTTAGATGCCAACAAACATAGTTTGTTAGGTACTAACAAATGTAGCGTGTAGCACATATTATAATCATTCATACTCTTCTCTGAATTTACTGACGATTAGTGTTATATTAACGCTGAGTGATTCGGTTCTGATGTCAAGTGGTAGGACTGGTGAAGGGTTTCAGACTGTAAAACTATTAGTTCTGTGTTACAGACAGTCAGTGCAAATTAGTTCCAGCTGTGGCTTGTGTTTAGGTTTGATTGCAACTTGAGCTACTTGACCAGGAAGCACTCTAACATGTCTTTTTAGGGAGACACTGCAGTCAATTACTGAGCTCCATACCACCTGTGTAGGTTTGCTTGTCTGGCATTCTAATGGGGAAGGGGTTCTTCACAGAGTTAGAATTCATATACTGGCTGATACACCGCAAGGTCAAGCATTGGGTAAATGCCTTAATGTTTTCTTGTATGTTGTATACTAAAAGTTGTTATGCTTAGTAAGTAAAGAAGGGTAAATTAATTAAATTTTATTAGTAAAATTGTTATGCTGCAGTATGTTAGTGACGGGGTAAAGTATCATAATTTTCTTTTTACAGTTTATTCACTGAAGAGTACAGCTAAGATGCAACATCTGATTTTCATTGAGGCCCTGCTTCTACCCAGGTTTGTAGGTAGGTAGGTAGATTGGTTGACTGGAGCACTGGAAGGTTAAGTGAGTAGTTCAGGGTCACACAGTAATCATGTCGCTGTAGGTGGGTTTGAATTTGCGATCTACAGATTCTCTACAGTTCTTTAACCATTAAACCACACAGCCTCCACTGTTGGGGAGGTGGACTGGAAAGATACAGATATATAATAGTGGTGTGGTAGCACCAGTATAGTTAGGGTTGAGGAGGCACTTTAATGTTAAACCTCAAATTTTGCACTCTATTAACTTTGTAACTGTTCAGCAGATTTGCACAAAATTTGGTATGTGCGGTCCCAAGGGGTAACTCTCTTAACATGCTAAGTTTCATTTCAACCCAATTTGTGGATTTTGTGCAGCGCATAGTGAAAAAATCATTTTTCGCAAATTTTTCAGTTTTTCCCAGTTTCTTCTCATCATGCTGTGGCCACACTGTTTGAAATTTTGGCCTAACATTTTCAGGGTAGAAGGAGCTTGCCCCAAAGAACAAGCCAGTGTTGGTTTGGTGAAAAAAAAATCTGTTCCAAAGTTATTCAGTTTTGAAATTTCAGGTTCTGAGCATGCTCAGTTTTGTCTTTTGGATAGGTGTATAAATTGTGAACAAGGATTTGCCTCATGAACAAGGATTTATAAAATCCCTGTTCATGAGAAAAAATTTCTTGTTCACGAGCCGCCATCTTGTTTTAATTTTTGGGGGGCAAACAGAACCTTACAGCTTACCCAAGGGGCATCTTCTTTGGAGATTAAAGTATGTGTTTTGTTCAGGGTGACACCCTCTCCAAACCCATGGCTTTGGTTTCCTTTGCTTTTGTCAAAAAAACTGCCATTCTTAAATTTTAAAATCCTTGATCGCCACTCGCTTCCGATCCTTGTTTGTGAGGTGTCAAAATCCTTGTTCATGAGCCGATCCTTGTTTGTGAGGTGTCAAAATCCTTGTTCGTGAGGGGATGACCAGATAGCCTTATCTCATGAACAAGAATTTCTCACGAACAAGGATTTTGACATCTCACAAATAATGACTTGGCTCACGAACCAGGATTTTGACACCTCACGAACAAGGATTATAAAAAGGAATCCCTGTTCATGAGATATTAGAATCCTTGTTCATGAGCTGTTAAAATCCCCGTTCGTGAGAAATCCCTGTTTCTGAGGTGTCAAAATCCTTGCTTGTGAGGGGACGACCAGATGGTCCTATCTCACGAACAAGGATTTCTCATGAACAAGGATTCTGACACCTCACAAACAAGGATTCAGCTAGCAAACAAGGATTTTGATAGCTCACGAACAGGGATTTTAAAAGGTTGCTTTTTCTCGGTTAGGGCTGTTGGCTTTAAATTTGCAGGATACAAAAGGGTGTTCTACAGATGTGACTTATGCTGGTTTGGTGTAAACATTTGCATCGATTCCATAGTTATGGCATTCCAAAGTTGAGACATTTCCCATAGCATAACATTGTGGCGAACGCAGCACCTTTCGGTGGCTATATCTCGAAAACTGTTTGAGATACAGATTTTTTGCCAAATGCAGCTTCGTATACTGTACTAAGCATGCGTGCAGGTTGCCAGTCCATGATTACAATTGCAGTGGATTTTTTTCCAGAGTTGCCACAGTTACTGAGATATCGCACCATTTGCAGCAGATGGCTTTCTTGGAATGTGTCTAGGGCTGTGCAGCATCTTTACAGTTATGGGTAGATGGGAGCGCTGGGCCCCCACATGTGAATACCATTATGCAGTATGGGGTTGCTGGGCAATCCATTATGCAGTATTCTGGGCCCTGCACTTCCACAGTGAGATGACAGTTCATTACAATGTATGTGCACTTCTGGACAGATGGAACACAGGGCCCATAGGGCCCTTCATTCCCAAAAATGTATACCCGGGCCTGCGCACCCCAAATCATATAAGGGTAAGATTACACTTTCTCAAAAAGTTAAGGAAATTCATTGCAAAAAACTTTGTTAATGCATCAGTTAGGGTTAAAGTGACAAAAGTAGGTAAATGAGGCATTAGGGTTGACACCCTAACATCCCCTGCATCCTATCACCCCACCCCCACCCTCCACAGATCAACAGGTAATGGGGTGTGCCTTGGGGTCATTGGGCCTAATTCTCACTTCGAGAGGTTTCCATGACAACATTGTAAACCTCAAGAGTGAAGCTTGAGAGGTTTACCATTGTCATGGAAACCTTTAGAAGAGAATTTAGCCTTGTTCTTAACTGATGTCTATCCATTGTCTTGTATAGTGTATGGGCTCTCATTATCAGCAAAGGCTGCTTTTGAGAACATGTATACATATAGAGGTAAACAAATAAGAAAGGATTTCTGAATACATATGGATGCAGTCTGTGTTAAGTGACTTACGAGTGTGACTCGAAAGTTATCACTATTCAGAGTGCAGTGTGCGTCAGATAGAAGTGCTGCCGGTGATTGAGGTATGGAGAAGTTGGAGCGGCCCTTGTAACTTGTGGAGAATCATGGTACCGATAAAAAGACATTAAAGAAATCCTATTTTCTGCTTTTGGGAACTGATTTCACCACCGTGGCCATTTGAAGATCGGGGATGTGAATGTCGCACATGTGCAAATACATTACAAACTGTTGTACCATTGATATGATGTACTAACGATGGTACAACAGCAACATGACATCACATCAATGGTACAACAAGCTTAGCTTTTGCTCGAATTCAGTGAATGACAATGTTTCACCATACACTATATGGGTTTTTTGTTTTGCTGTCACAGCCTGGATGGTATGGACCATTTTTCTAAACTTTCAGAGTAGAAGTGTGCTGTGCCAAGGTAGTGCGTTTCAGAGGTTTCGTGAAAGAATATTAAACCGTTCCAGAGTTAAAAGGATCTAAAATGCTGTTTTTTTTTACCTGTTCTGATCATGCTCAGTTTGTTTTTTCAGATAATGTTCTGATACGATACAAAACAGTCTGTGTCACAAGACCATTTTTTGTTTTTCACCACTTGCTTCCCACAACACAAAACAATGTTTCTAGGGATGTGGCTTTGGTGCTCTATCCACACTTTGGCAGCTATTCCTTTCCCTTTAAATTCTGCCGAAAGGTCTTCAAGCTAATTTCTTCCCACCCACCCAGGTGGTATCCTCAGCACGGCCCTGTGTCGTTAAATCTTCATTTCCACTGGAAGGATCAGGTCTCCTCATTTGCAGTTCATGTGTGTGGTGTAGGTCCAGCTTGGTCTTTGGCTTCTGTGTGGACTATTAACCAAAAATAAAACCTTTTTTCTTCTCCTCCAGATGGAGTGCGATGACCAGAAAATGGGTCCAAATTTCAAGCGGTGCACCGCTTGTTCCCAGAAGATGTTATGCACAGATGTGCATGCCTCATGCATTTATTACCTCAGGGCCCAACAGCCCTCCATGTTGCAGGACCATTATGCCTGCCTCCTCTTAGGTTGCCCGGATAGTCAGGACACTCCTGTTCAATCCAAGGATGCCTGTAAGGCAGTTTCTGTGGTGGTGTGTTTGGCGGTGCAGCTCGTCGCCTTCAAAGAGGCTGCAGCCCAAGCTGCAGCAGGCACAGCTCCAGCCTCCACGTCACATCTGGTGGGCTTGAGCACTACGCTCACTGGAGCATTCTGGGACTTAATGTCAGTCCCTTTCTACCCTCGGGGAGGGCCCATTACAAGGGTCCAAGTCTTCTCGAGCCTCTAAGCTTAAGAGGTCCTGTCACAGGTTGTGGGATTGGGAGCAAGCTATCTCTTCCTATTCCAGTGACTGTACATTGGGCTTGACAGTTGTTGAGCTGTTGGCTTTGGCCGACACTTCTGTGGTCACAGTCCAGGTCGCTAGCTCCTCAGTATCCCCATTAAGCCTGCTGGTTGAGATGCGGGTCAACCCACCTGTCAAGATATTCTTCGACCCAGTTGACCCATTTTTGGAGGACAGTGGAATGACTAACTTTCAAGGGTTCTGGTCTTCACGGCCCTCTCTCAAGAGGGGCTGGATAGATCAGCCAAGTCAACTGCCTTCTCACAAGAGATCAGCCCCTCAGGAGTTCCTCGGGGCACAGCTCCAGTTAACTGCATGGAGCCTTCCTCCATGTCTCCTCCACAACGACCTGACCGTGGTCGGTTGAGGTCTCGATCAGGCGCTCAGATGAGATCAAGGGAGTCTTGGCATTTCTGCTCTTGGCTCTTGATCCAGAGGCACCCTTAGCATTCCTCTTCCTCTTCTTCCTTGTCTTCGGATGAGCACAGACTCTGCCATGAACTGAATCATAGTTATGAGGCACTCCTCTGGTGACAGTGGATTCTTGGCCATGGCCGTGCCCCACCTCAACTTCTGGTGCTTCCCTGGTCACCCTTGCCATGGGCCACTCCAGTTACCCCAGTTTAGCCATCACTGGCGTCGCCACCCATTTGGGTGGAGTCACTGCTCCTGCAGACCTTGCACTGGGCCCCGTCTAAGGGTGCCTGCCCTGCTTCCAGACTTACAGGTAGGCTGTCAGTGAACATCACCCACTCAGACGAATCACAGGTTGTCCAAAGGAAGCCTGGGTCAAGGTTGGTGTTTGAGGAGTCCTTGGATTCAGAGGAGTCATCCTTGCACTCGCTGCGGACTCTGGCCTTCGACCAAGAGTCCTTTGAGGAGCTTACCATGGAACATGGACCAGCCTCCTTCGGGGCTCTGCTCGGTCTCAGAATCAGTGGGGATCCCATTGCAGCTGGTCCATTAATGGGGCTAGTATCCTCTGACTGGGATCTTGGACAGGGATGACTCCCCGGGGGTCGCCTTACTCGTGGTGGAAGCCATTTATGGCCTCGCTCTTGAGCTGTGGCAGTGTTCAGCCTCCTGCCCATTGCTTTTGGCCCATATCGTCTGCAAGTTTGCGGTACCTACTGGGTCTCTGTCTGGGATCACCAGTCATCCTTCAGCTGTAGGTCTGGTAGCAGACTCAGTATTTCCACTGAGGGGTAATGTCAGGGATGTCGATAAGCCCCTGACCCGACAAAGAGTCCAAGAAACTGGACATTGTAGCGAAGAAAATTGACACCACCTCTTCCTTAGACCTTCAGCAGGTGAGTTTGGCCATCATGATGGCCAGTTTCTCCCATGCGCAAATGGGAGTCTTGGACCAGGTAATTCCTCCCCATCCCACTGACTTGCAGTTGGTGGTCAAGATGGTCTGGGACCAGGGACGATCAGTGGCTAAGCAACAGTTCCAGATGGCCTTGGACATTGGCAACTCCTGCGCCAGGTCTGTGGCCATTGCGGTTACCATGCAGTGCCAGGCATGGTTGAGGATCTTGACCTTTATGGCAGATACCCAACACAAGTTGGTGGATGTCTTTTTCTTGGGTACCGACCTGTTTTGCCTGGGAGTGAACGTCACCTCACCTGAATTGAGAAGTCCAGTGCCACTCTGGACTCAGTTACATCTGCACAGAAAGACCCTAAGGGCCAGAAGCAATGGAAAAAGCCCTTTCAGTTTTGGCCCTACCCAGTGCCTCCATCCATACCACTGCAGCCCCAAGCAGGGCAGTCCCAGGTCTGGCAGCCCAAACCTAAGCCTGCCACATCTGGCTCCAAGAAGTCTGGAGGCCGGGGGGCCAGGGCTCCTCTGGCAGCCAGTGCCAGGGACTCTGCCAAGCCTGCCCAGTTACAGGTCAGAGGGTGTCACTCTCCCACCCATTCTTTCCCTATCTTGGCCTCCCATGGAGGGTCAGCTCTGCCATTTTGCACAGGGCTGGTCAGTCATCTCATCGGACAAATGGGTGCTCAAAGTGGTGGGTTGTGGTGTGCCTCTGGACTTCGAGGCTCTCTCACCCTGCCAAGCCCATGCCCCTCAGGACGGTGTGGTGTCACCAGACATGTTGTTTGCCCTTTGGGAGGGCATCACTCAGCTTCTTCAGAAAGACACTGTGGCCCATGTCCCAGACTCCATGGCCAGTCCAGGATTTGTCTCCAAATATTTCCTGGTTCCAAAATGGACAGGAGGTTGAAGCCCCGTACTGGATCTTCTCAATCTCAACTAGTACTTGAGAAAACGCAAGTTCCAGATGGTCACCCTGAACCAAATAATTTCATCCCTAGAGGAGGGCATATGGGTCTGCTCGCTGAACCTCCAGGATGCCTTCTTCCACATACCAGTCCATCTGTCCCACCAGCGGTTTCTTCGGTTCTGTTCAGAAGGGGTGCTATATGAGTTCTGTGCCATGCCATTCGGCCTCTCCTTGCACTCATGGTCTTCACCAAGTGCATAGCAGTGGTGGCAGCAATCCTGCCGTGTCGAGGGTTTGGGTGTACCCTTACCTATGTGACTGGTTCATTGCTGGTTTTTCCTGGGAGGAGATGGAGTGGTTAAGGATCTGGCCTTCCAGACCTGCTCGGCCTTGGGCCTTCTTGTCAACCCAGCCAAGCTGAAACTCCACCTCTTGCAAGTGATTCACTTAATTAGGGCAGACCTTGACTCCCTTTGGGCCATGTCTTGACTCCCAGCAGACAGGATGGCGGATCTTACCTCCTTTTCCCGATTATTTCAGGTTGGGCATTCATGCCCTGTCCAGGACGCCTTTGCGGCAGCTGGGATACATGGCATCCTGCACCAGTGTGGTCTAGTGGGCCCACTGGTTGATTCACCTCCTGCAGTGGGAAGTGGCCCACCAGTGGTCTCAGTATCTCAGTCATCTTGACCAGCTGGTCATGGTGATGCAGCTGATGTGGGATGCCATCCAATGGTGACTCATCCTGGAACATCTGCAGGAGGGAGTCCCAATTGTACACCCAGAGCCAATGGTTACACTTACGAATTATGTGTTTCTGATGGGCTGGGGAGCCCACCAGAGGGACCACAGGAACTACACGACCCATGGGCTCTGGAATCCCAGGGTGTCTCAACGTTACATCAGCTTGCTGGAGCTCCATACCATGCATCTTGCTGTGAGGACCTGTACTCCAGTTGTGCAGGCCCAGACGGACAACACCATGACCATGTACTACCTCAACAAGTAGGGTGGGACACATTCCCTCCTTTTGTTCTGGGAAGCTCTCCACACCTGGTCGCTCGTACACCATCTGGACACTGATCTCCTGGCGGTCCATGTGGCCAGTGCCTCCAGCTAGCTGGCAGACACCCTCAGCTGAGTGGTTCACGATGTGGTCTCTACACCAGGAGATAGTCGATTGCCTGTTCTGACAATGGAGAACTCCCCAGGTCAACCTGTTTTCCTTCCAGGAGAATGCGAAGCTGAGGCTGTATTGTGCTTGCCCTCCTCTGTGCAGGACACTGACGGGGATGCCTTTGCAACGTCCTGGACCCCAGGCCTCATATATGCTTTCCCTCTCTTTCTTCTGACCCACAAGGTTTTGATCAAGGTGCAAAGGGACAAGTCATGGATGATCCTGGTGGCTCCGGACTGGCCGTCCCAGTTCTGGTACCCCGTCTCCTCAACTTCAACAGCAGGCCTCCGTGGTGCTTGTCTGTCCACCTGGACCTGCTCTCTTTCTCTCATGGGAGGGTCCTCTGCCCAGACCCTCAGTCCCTACACCTGGCAACATGGTTCCTGAGCGGCTAGAATTCCAGGCTTTGGGTCTCTCCAGCGAGGTCCTCCATGTGGTTGAGGCCTCTCAGAAGGAGTTGACTCACCAGTGCTATGCAGTCAAGTGGAAGAGATGTTTCATTTGGTGCCAGGGAAAGGAGTTAGACCCCTGTTTTGCCCTGTGGCTAGCATCCTGGACTATTTGTGGTCCATGTCTCACTCGCACCTGATGTTGACAACCCTCAAGGTGCACTTGTCAGTCATCTCGGCTTACCGGGTATAGGCCGGTATGCTGATGTTGGTGCAGGAAAGGGTGGTCAGGTGCTTCTTTAAGGGCCTTGACCACTTGTCCCCCCTCTGGCGCGTAAACCACCACCTCCTTGGGACTTCTTGCTGGCACTGGCAGTGCTCAAGTGTAAGCCATTTGAACTGATGCACAGGTGTCACAACTCCCACCAGTTAGGGAAAACTGCCTTCCTGGAGGCCATCACTTCTGCTAGAAGGATTAGTGAGCTCCATGCGCTCTTGGAGGAGTCTCCATATTTGGTTTTCCACAGGGGCAAAGTTGTTCTCTGCCCCAATCTGAAATTCCTCTTGAAGGTTGTTTCAGAATTTCACCTTAACCAGATGATTAACCGCCTGGTGTCCTTTTTGTTTTCATGTTTTCCTTTAGGATCCTCTGGCAGGCTGGGTGGCTGTATCAGCCCATCCCTTCTGGCACTGCAGCTGTCCTGAGTCTCTGAACTCCTCCTTCCTCTGAGCAAGGGCAGACTGTTGGCACAGCTTTGGTGGGGCTTCATTAAGCCCCAACCCCCAGTTTTTCCACCTGTTTTCTCCCTTATTCCACAGAGCCCCAGACAAGGTTGAGTGCAAGTGTGGAAGCGCGCACACACGCCTTTACCTGAAATGACTCCACTCCTCCCACCCCTGGTCTAGCACCTATTCACCCTCTGATGCCTGAACCACCGTCACGCCTCCAAATGGTTGTGGTCAAAGGCCGGGAGAGCTAACCTCCACAATCTGGGAGAGGAGAGCTACCTGGCAGCCACTCAATCCTCACCCAGCCTACCCCCCCAGCCGACCCCCAGTGACCCATACTCACCTCCTGGTGTCCTTCACCAACCCAGCCTTGGAGGCCGAGCATAGGCTCTATATATTGGAGCTGCGGCGAGCGTTCGGTATTACACTGAGCTCATGACTGGAGTTTGGGGAGAGGTTCACCAGCTCTGTGTCACCTATGCTGAAGCCGCACCTGGCAGACCGGCAGCTATTTGGATGTTTGGCAGGTGAATTATCTCCTGCATCAACATCTGCTATAGGTTGGCTGGTAGGGAGCCTCCTGTAGGGGTTAGGGCTCATTCTACCAGACATGCCACTGCCTCATTGGCTGCTTCCAGGGACATTACTATCCAGAAGATCTACAGGGCTGCAACCTGGAAGTCAGCACACACTTTCATCTCCCATTACAACATCAACCTTGAGTCATGCCGGGATGCTGATTTTGGGGCCTCAGTTTTCCAATCCCTTTTTCCCAAATAGGGATGTGTGCCTTGCCCCCCTCTTTCTGGATAGCTGCTAGGAGTCTGCCAAAGTGTGGACAGTGCACCATATCCACATTCCTAGAAATGAGGGTTACTCACCTGTAACATTAGTTCTAGGAGTGGTATATGGTGCACATCCACACAACCCACACAACCTCCCCTGGCAAGTGGCGCACAGATCCCTGCTTCCAGCTTGCAAGATCTGATGTCGCGGGATGGTGCTGAAGAGGATACCACCTGGGTGGGTGGGAGGAACTTAGCTTGAAGACTTCCTGGCAAGATTTAAAGTGAAAGGAAGAGCTGCCAAAGTGTGGATGTGCATCATACACCACTCCTAGAACTACGGTTGCAGGTGAGTAACCCTCATTTTCATGCCATGATCTCCGTCATCTTGTTTTTTTCTCCAGACTAAAAAAATAGAAAAATAAATAAAAATGGATTATTTAACAAACAGACATCTGAACCTTGCTAAACAGGACCCATTTAGCTAGATTTTGGTGTTTGATTTTAGAAAAACCTCCAGAAATACCATTTCTGGGCACCCCAAAATCCAGGGAACCTAGCTTAGTGATTGGAGCTGTTTACCCACATTCTCTGTATGAGAACAGTGGGACTTTCTTGACCTGTGAAGTTGCAGCTGAAGCCGTGCTGCTGGCTTCAGTTTAAACAGTGAGTCAGCAAGCGCAGTCTCTCTCTCTCTTATCTGTCTGTCTGTCTAGCTATCTATTTGATCTTTTCTAATTCCCTTCCCTCCCAGCTCATTCAGCCCTTCCTCCTGTTTTTGCATACTGCAAAGTGATACAAAAAAAGCAGACCCTAGTGCCCACCCCCAGTACCACTTGTCCAACCCCCTTCCCTCCAGGTCACTCATCCTCCCCCACACAGTTCTTTGGTGCTGAGGCCGGGGTGCCCACCTTTGGTTCCACTGTAGATTAAAAGCTGACACTGTATTGCCCAGTCCCCCCAAAAAGTAGACAGTCTCTCGTTGTCTTTTTTTTTCTATAAACCTATAAAAAAATAGTCCCTTGCCGATCTGACCCCAGGTGCACACACACCCCACTCACCCCACACTGACCCCCACTCAGCACCACCACCCCCCACACACACGCTCACTAGCTAGATGGAACACCAAACTCATCTAGTGGCTCTTGAGGAACTTAGCAGACATTTTAGACCCCTTTAAATGATCATAAAATGTCCTGCTGTCCTCCTTATCTTGCAAGAACCAGTGAGCTAGAAAGCCTGACATAAAGTTACCATATTTTCTTTTGTTTTCCTCCAGAAACAACAGAATTGTCTGTCTGATGTGCCACATATAGACCAACAAAGCAAACCAGAGTTTATTGATCCCAGATCAAAGTGGCGGGAGCTCCACCTCAGATCCCTCCTACTCTGTAAGAGCCCCTTTAGAACACAGAGACAGAATCAGCCATTTCTCACACATTAATGATAGCTTCATAATCATTTTAAAGAGACACTGGCATAGGGATGCAGATCTTATTGTTTTGTCTTATTAAAGCGCTTTTTAGAAGCAGGAAGAAATTATCTGATATTATTAAATGGAAGGGAGGTCTCTGTGTAATAGGGAGCTGCGGAGGTGTCATTAGTAGAGGAACTCAAAGGCAAGAGGGGATCTTCTTAATTCTCAATAGGGCTTTATAGCCTTATTAATATTAATAACATGCAGTGTGTCTTGTAGATGATCTGTTAACTTTAAATGTATGTGATGGATAAGGAGGAATTAACCCATGACAGGGTATGGGTTTACTGAGCATTAATTCACGCCTGGGGGGGAGGTTGGAGTCATGAGGCAAAGCGGTGACTTCGCCACCCAGGCGTGACTCAATGCTCAGTAAACCCATACCCTGGCCTGGGTTAAACCTCTTATAACTTGGGCAATGTTTTATTAGAGTTTTACCTAAAGAAATAGTGAAATAAAGCCCTGTGAACATGCAACTGTGGGTATATCAGGGATTAATCAATGGTCAGGTGACCTGTTTGAACGAATCAGAAGACAGTATATTAGGAACCCATGTTGTAATTTAACTCGGAAGGCCTTTATTGATCAAGATAGATACCAAAATTGTGAAAAGGACTTTCTGTTTCTCGCTTTATTTTAGATGTTGGTACCATTTATTGGATTTTTGCTTAGGATGGTATTGTAAAATGTCGCCACAGCTGAAAAATTATCTTTTATTAATGGATACCTATATATGTACCGTGTATTATTATGTGAAGTAATACTGCTGTGTGCTTCAATAAAAAATTAAAGTTAAAAAAAAAAAAAGATACCAAAACTTTTGCACACAAGTTAAAGAGGGCATCACTACAGACAGCAATATAGAATATCCACATATATGGGAAAGTCCTTGTCAGTTACTTTGGAACCGTGTGATTAATTTGCCTCCACTGCTTAATGAGGCATCTCTTGTGTCCCCAATTCAGCAATTTTACATTTCCTAGAAAAAAAAAAAGGGTGATGGTACACCACGAGTTCACAACAATACTACTACAGGCAAAATTCTACAGCGGACCTAGTTAATAGAAACTTCCTATTAAAGGGCAAGCCCTTGCTGTCAATGGTAAATGTACAAGTGTAACCACCTAGTCCCCTGAGGTTACTAGAATCCCATCAGTACCAGTCTTTAGGCAGGGGAAAAGGCAGCTGGTAAGGAGCTCAGGCTTCTTACAAAATGACATCATTGTTTACTTAGCTAGCCTGAGTGGGGATGATTATGTCATTTAGAACTCTTACAGCAGCATAACCATTTTTGAGTCAGCTGCTCTGGGGAAGTTTAGGATGTTCAGTTAGTCTGAGTTTAGAAGCTAGAGTGGCACGTGGCACGTGGCCTGCCAGTTGGGGCTCTGTCACAGACAGCCCTGTGCTTCTCACCCTAGTTTGCATTAATTCTCCAGTTCCCAGTGAAGTGGTGGAGACCTTTCTTCAGCAGGATTCCTTGATTTTCCCTCCAGGAGACATGAAAGGGACTGCTTGTTCAATGTATCCAAGGGGCAATCCCATGAAGGTCCTAGAGTGTGTACAGATGCCTTTGAGAAGGACATTTATGTGAGAATTTCTGACAAGCTACCAGGGGAAAAGGGTGCTTTCTGAGTTGTTTCCATGCCTAAAGGAAGGAGCAACTAATCTGTGAGTACAGAATGAAAAAAGGGTGCCTTCTGGGTTGTTTCCATGCCTAAAGGAAGGCGCAACTAATCTGGGAATACAGAATGGAAGACACATTCTCAATTTAGGAGGTTGTCTATGGTGTGTGTGTATGTGTGTGTGTGTGTGTGTGTGTATGTATGCCCAAAATAAGGCCAGATCACACCAATCAGGACCCGTGTTCACCTAAGTGTGTTAATATGAAGTGAAGTTCAGAGTCTTTAGCAATTCAGTGGGGATTGAAGGCTTCTGTGGTGTAACCCTGAAGGAATGGCAGAGACTGTTGGTTGTGGCAAAGGGCGGGAGGAACGCCATCTGGAGTCTACAAGGCAGGGCTAACTGATTCGTTGATGGGCACCGGGTTACCCTGAGCAAAGGCCATTGCTGCAGGAGGATGTTTTAAGGTGAGTTGATTCAATTCACATGCATACACCTATGGAAATGAAGATGTTCTGAGTGGGTGATTCAATTCACAAGCATACATTGTTGGTAAAGCAAATGTTTACACTGGAAATGTGTTTTGAAAGTAGCTCAGGAATGTGGTTCAGGCCACGAGCACTTTGGGAAAAAGGAAAAGAGAAGTTTTTGTAAAGAACTATACTGCCTAGCAAAGAGAGCTTCTGGAAAAGTGTGTACTTGTTTGCCATGACCAACCATTGGGGGTCCACTTGTGCTTTAGTAACATCTGTGAATAAAGCCATACTCCACAATCCTAGCTGCTGCATTGGACAATCTGATCATTGTTTGTGTGTGGAATTAATGAGGCCCCCCTCAGCAGTTAGGTCTAGCATATGCCTAGCATCCTCTCCCCTGGACCTGGTTGTCGTTACAAAAGTTCATTTTTGGTAATTGTACCCCCAGCCCCATTCCGTTAGCTAATGAGCCTGGTATACACTCTAACGCTAGGAGTGGTACCAATCTGAGTATTTCTGCCAAAAGTAAATAGTATGCCATATGTGGGTACTAGTTCTGTTTTATGGGGGCACCAACTTGCCAAAAGTGGTATGGGGGTTACACAAGTATGGTATGTGCCATCATTAAATACTAAAAACAATATGAACAATCTGAAACAATCAATAACAACTTATTAATGGTGTGCTTCTCCTTCCCCCACTCCTCCCCAGAGTCAAGAATAAAAAAACTATAAAGTTCTGGGGCAATACGAAATGTGGTTCTACCCATGGGCCCCTCCTAACATTGGAGGAGTCATGAGTCCCCTGTTACTAAATGATGCCAAGGGTGCAATATTTGTAGGAATCATTCCGTATCTAGCCAAACAGTGCTGGTTAATCTTTCCATTCTCTTTATGTCAGCCATTTTTAACCTCCGTTGCCCCAGTGAAGGGGGCCATGGAGATATCCAGTTGGAAGTAATACATTTCAACGCAGCTACCTTCAGGATTTGTCCTATTTTCCAGATGCTGCTAGGACAGGGCAGTAAGGTATGGAAACCCCAAACTAATTCCGTCCTCTTACCTATTTGACAAGGAACTGTGTTTGTGTGTGTGTGTGGTGGCTTATTAATTATACATATATCACAGGTATATAGAACTGACAATACATAGAAAGAGATATACCGAGTCAATAAAAGACTAGGAAAGCTGTCTGTGTGTCTATTTAGCTATCTATATCTGTTTGTTGGATTTTTTTTTAAATTCCCTCCTCCTCTTTGCTCAGTCATCTCTCCCTCGTATTTCCCCATACTGAGGACTGATAGAAAAGCAGACCGGGCAGCCTACCCCCAGTACTGCTTCCTCAAACCCTCCCATCCACGTCACCCATCCCCCCTCTCACCAATTAATAGGTGCAGACACCAGGATGCCCAGCCCCACTACTGCTTTACATTAAAAGCTGACACTGGGGTGCCCAATCCCCAGTGTCAGATCCAATAAGTGGAACCCTGAAAAAAGAAGACAGCCCATTATTATCTTTTTTTCAATAAACTTGTAAAAAAGAAAGTGGTCCCTTGATGATCTGATCCCCCACATACACACACCCCACCTCGCCCCCCCAAATCAGCCACCCCTTCCCCCATACACACACATACCCTCACTACCAGAGGAGGCACTGAATGCATCTGGTGGCTGTTGTGGAACTTAGCACACATTTTAGACCTCTTTAAATTATCATAAAACATACTCATCAATACTTAAAACAGGCAAATGGCAATAATGTGACAGTCAGGTGTCCTGCTGCCCTCCTCTTATAGCCTGAATCAGTGAGCTGGAAGGCCAGACATGAAGTTTCCATCCTTTCTTTTTTTTTTCCCTCCAGAATGTCTATCTGATGTGATACATATAGGCAAACAAAGCAAACCGGAGTTTATTCATCCCAGATTAAAGTGGCGGGAACTCCACCTTAGATCCCTCCTACTGTTATTTCATTTTATTTTTTTTATTTTATTTTATTAAACTCTAGGATTACAAATACCTTTGAGCAGGAACTGCTCCTTTACAAAGGTTCCACGTCAAAGGATGTAGGGTAATATACATACAAAGGTCAACAATGGTTACAGTCTTAAAAACACAAAGATGTCTAAGCATTTATTATACAGCCAAAAATGGAGAGAGACAACATAAGCCAGCTTCAGGCAAGTTTCAGGGTGAACAGTATATAGTTAGTATACGGTAGGAGGGAGTGAGGAAGAAGTAGGCAGGCTAAAGGGCCATTGTCGGCGGGTAGAGGTGGGTGGCAAAGTGTGAGGTGGATGGGCTAGAGGGCCCCATATCTGAAAGTGCCATTAGAGAGGGAGGGGTGGGTGAGGCAGTGTGATGGGGGTGAGGGGTGAGGGGGAACTGGTGCAAAAAAGTAGAGCTCTAAAGGAGGTTACAGGTCACTTTGACTAGGGTAAAATAAGGAGGCAGTTACTTAGGAGAGGCAGTCACATTGAGAGGTAGAGGCGAGGAATAGTCGGAGTTGCCTTTTAAAGGTACCAAGCGTCGCAGTTGTAAGTGTTTTTTTGATAAGGGTATTGTACCATTGAGGAGCCCTGTGCGTGAACGACCTCTGACCCATTGTGGTCCAGCATCTGGGGACCTGGAAGGTTTGATATAGAGCACTGTGTTTAAGCTGGGTACTGCTGTTGGCAGTAAGGAGCTTTGCCACTCCTGATGGCATGAGCCTGAGGAGAACTTTTTTGGTTAACAAGCAGGTCTGGTATTGTATTCTACTAAAGATTTGTAGCCATCCGGCCTGGGCGTACAGGTCACAGGTGTGTGTTAGGCAGGTGGCACCAATCAGAAGCCTACAGGCTTTGTTGAGTGTCACTGATATCCTCCGGAGGGCAGTAGGGGAAGCAGAGCCATAGATGACTAGACCGTAGTTGACGATGAAGGTGACAGAGCTTCAGATGGCCAGTCTAAGGGCATCAGTGGCCATGCCATGTTTGTTCTTGTGGAGCAGGCAGATCCGTATGTTGGCGGCCTTAGCTACATTGCCAATGTGCCACGTGTAAGAAAGGGAACTGTCCAATGTGATGCCGAGATATTTAAACTCAGGAACATGTTCAAGTGAAGTCCCCACGTGGTTCTTGATGCTGGTTCTTGATGGTGAGGGACAGAGGTTTATACTTGCTCTGTGCATTGCAGAATGTCATGACCTTAGTTTTGCTGTAGTTCAGGACAAGTTTATGAGAGCTAAACCACTCTTCAACATGCCTGAAATCACACTGCAACTGACTCTCAAGTTGTTTAGAGTCTTGGTTGCTAGTAAACTGTACTGCATCATCAACACAGAGTAATATTCTGTGTTGGCAGATGCCAGGGAGACTGTTCAGGAAGAGAGAAAAGAGTAATGGCCCCAGTATAGACCCCTGCAGGACACCTGAGAGGACTGGTTTTTCATCAGAGGTGACGCCAGCAATCCTAACACATTGGACCCTTCCCCTGAGGTAGCTAGCAAACCAGGGCAGTGCATCCTTGGAGTGCCCGAGTGGTCAGTTGCCTGAGTAGGAGTGGGTGGTTAACAGTATCAAAGGCCTTTGTCAGGTCAATGAATACTGCCCCCCCCAATAGATTTCTTGGTCGAGGGTGTCATGGATGAATCCGGTAAATTCCAACAGTGCCATGGTGGTACTATGCCCTTTTCGGAAGCCATGCTGTTCTGGGCACTGGATTTCATATTTGTCCAGGAACTCGACAAGCTGGTCCGAGACTATTCATTCCAGAGCTTTAGATAAGGGGGTTAGGATGGAGATGGGCCTGTAGTTGGTGTGCAGTGACTTGTCTTCACTTTTGTGTACAGGTGTGATAGTCGCCTGTTTCCAGAGTGATGGGAATTGACCCAATCTTAGGGAAAGGTTGAAGATCTTTGTCAGGGGTTCAAGGATTTCATCTAGGACTAGTACAAGCAACTTAAGGTTGAGTGAGTCACCACTGTAGTCAATTTTGCGGATAGCCTTGCTTATATAGGTTCTGGCTAAGTGCATTGGAATCTCTTTGAAAAAGAACTGCTGAGCTGTGTGTACTTGGGACGCAGTGTCAAAGGGGGAATTGGTGGTGGGGGCATTGAAAAACTGAGGTGAAAGAACATTGCCAAGGTTGGAGAAAGCATTGTTGAACATATTGGAGATGGTACCTAGGTCTAGCGTAGGTGTTCCATCAATGTTGAGCATGGTGGGTGGTGCCTTAGTATCCTTGCCTGTGAGGTCCTTCAAGTTGTTCCAAAATTTTTTCCCATCATCCCAGGAGTTGGAGAGTGCCTCTCTAAAATATTTGCTTTTAGCCTTCCGTATAGCTCAGGTACAGCCATTTCTTGCAGATTTGTATTTTTGAATGTCCCCTTGCACTGATGTGGCTCGAGCACAGTGCCAGAGGTGGTCCCTTTGTTTGAGCCGTGCTACAAGCTCGGAGTGTATCCATGGGTTACAGCTGCCTTTAACCTTCAGCTTTTTAAGTAGTGCATGGATATCACAGGCTGTTGTAAAGTGGCTGATGAACAGTTCCAAGGCTTTGTTTGTATCATTGAATCAGTCAATTATCGACCAGTCAAGCCTGCTTAGATGTGATTTTAGCAGCTGAAGGTGCCCCTGCTTGAGTACCTTGGTGTGTATTATTTTAGGAGGGGGCTTGGTGAATTTTTTAGCCCAAGAGCAGCTAACAGGTGAGTGGTCACTTAAAGTATCAGAAGTACAGACACCTTAGAGATTCTTTCGGGGCAGTTTGACAGTATCCAATCAAGTAGAGTGTAGGTCCCCATCCTATAGTTGCACCTAGTGGGGGTGGGGACAAGCTGTGTGAAGTGTTGTGCTGTGACAGCATCCTTGTAGGTGCAGGCCTCAGGTGAAAGCCAGTTTATGTTAAAATCACCCAGAATTATGGTCTCCGAATTATGTTGTAGTCCCATGAGGTATTCCATGATGCTGTTGAAACCACTGGCCTGGTCCTTTGAGGGTATGCATACAGAGACTATAGTAAGATTTTTATTATGGGCCCCTTGGAGAATTTTGATGGCGAGGACCTGAGATGGGGATCCCAGGTTAGAAAATGGGATGACATGTCCCATGAGGGTATCTCTCAGGTAGATGGCACAGCCACAACCCCGTTTTGAAATTCTGTCCTGCCTGAAGATAGAGTATCCGGAAATTGCGACTGCAGTGTCAGGGATCTTAGGGTTTAGCCAAGTTTCAACAACAGAGAGGATGTCAGGATTGTGTTGTTGAATCCAGGTTTGGAGGTTATCAAGTTTACTGAGGAGGCTACAGACATTGATTGACGCTAATGTGAGGGACCCACCCTCCTATTCTGGGTGTGTGCGGTCGGCCCAACTGGTCCTGGGTTGGGGTGTACGTTTCCGGAGAGCAGAAGTAACATAAAAAGAATTCTCAGGAGAGAGGTTTTAAGTATTTTTAAAAGCTTGCTTGTTTGTTAGGCGTCTGTGCACCTTGGTGCTACAGTACCGGGATTGTCCAGACTTGTTGCAGAGAACTGCTAATACTTGTAGGTTCCTCAGAAGGCTGAATGCCTGTAGCTTCAGAAGGTAACCAGTGTGCCAGATAAGGGTGCAGTGGGCCATGGTATCACTGTGTTGGATCCCGTGGTCATACCCAGTGCAGTGGCTCAGTAGGTAGCACACTCGCCTCTGAGGCCAGGAGATCAGAGGGCTGTGGGTTCAGGTCCCACATCTGGCACTTGGGTTAATATCCCAGTACTAACACTGTAGTGCAGCATGAGAGGGGTGCTGCACTTCTGAGGTGCCGTCTTTCAGATAAGACGTTAAACCGAGGTCCCATCTGCCTGGATTGGTGGTAGTTCTGGTGGATGTTAAAGATCCCATGGCACTTATCGAAAAGAGTAGGGGAATTTCCCCGGTGTCCTGGCCAAATTTCCCTCGTTTGCTAAAAATACCACCAACAGCTTAATCTAATTCAAGGTCAGTTGGCATTCATCTGTATCCCCCTCCCCCGGGTCGTGCCTGAAAATAGGCAGGATTTGTCTAGTGCACTTAACCAGTCAACAAAAACTAAATAAATAAATAATGCAGGGCAGAGGGTGGCATTGGCTGGCAAGTAGATTGAGAGGAGGTGACCTCTGGAGAAATGGGACAGTGCAGCACTATCATCGTCACTACTAGCAATGTGGAATGCAGGTTTAAAACAGCCATGATTTGGTTTCAGGAAGGAGACACAGTTTGGCTGAGAGTGGGCACTGTTAAATGCAAAAAAATATCAGTTTGTCAATTGAGCGATACCTGGTGGGTAAGTCAAAAGCCAAAAGAAATGATCAACAGCTGAGGTCCAGAGTCACAGAATGTGTTAACATTTCTGAAGGTGATTAACTCTGCCTGCACATATGTAGGGTGTGAAATCCTTTTGTCTGTATGCTTCTTTGAGCCCGTTAGAGACCCTTCAGAACACAGAGAGAGAAAAACAGCCATTTCTCACACATTAATGATAGCTTCATAATTAATTTAAAGAGAAACTTGCATAGGGATGCAAATCTTATAGCTTTGTCTTATTAAATGTTTTTTAGACGCGGGAGGTACTAACCTGATATTAAATGGAAAGGGAAGGGTCTCTGTAACTGGGAACTGCGAAGTGTCAGTAATAGAGCAAATCAAAGGTGAGAGGAGTTCTTCTTAATTATCAGTAGTGTTTTATAGCCTTATTAATATAGATAAATTACAGTATATCTTGTATATGATCTGTTAACTTTGGATGTACAGAATGGTGGCTTACTAAGAAGATCAAGGTGATCCTCTTGCCCTGTTTGACAGGAAACCGTGTGTGTGTGTGTGTGTGGGGGTGGGGTGGGGGCTCCTTATTAATTATTCTTAACTGTCTACCAACTGTGCTTAAAGTCATTAATGGTTTTGGTGCCCAACACCTCTGCTGGCAAACTGTTCTATGATCACCGAAACATACATGAAGGTTGATGGCAGATAAGGACCGCAAGGCCCATCCAGTCTGCCCATTTCTTTTTCTACCTTATAAATGTGCCATCGGCCTTTGTTCTGTCAGTGGCCTATCTATTCAGACTCATCTGTATTGCTCCCTTATGCCTATCCCATGCCTGTTTGAAGCCCTGCACTGTATTCATAGCCACCACTTCCTGAGGTGGGCCGTTCCATGCATCCACCACTCTTTCTGTGAAAAAGAATTTCCTCATATTCCCGCTTAATCGGCCTCCCTCTAATCTCATGCTGTGTCCTCTTGTCCTGCTATTTTTCTTATATTTAAACATGTTAGACTCTTTCACCATGTTAATACCCTTAAGGTGTTTGAATGTTTCGATCATATCACCTCTCTCCCTCCTTTGCTCAAGGGTATACATATTGAGCTCCGTTAATCTGTCCTTATATGTCTTCTGATGTAGTCCCTGCACCATTTTGGTTGCCCTTCTCTGGACTGCCTCAATTTGGTTAATGTCCTTGTGAAGGTTTGGCCTCCAGTACTGCACGCAGTACTCCAGATGGGGCCTAACCAGTGTCTTGTAAAGAGGGATTACTACCTCCCTCTTACGACTTGTGATACCTCTACTAATACACCCTAAGATCCCCCTAGCCTTATCTACTGCTTTAGAGGTCTGCTTGGATGATTTCAGGTCATCGGTGATGATGATGCCCAAGTCTCTTTCTTCCTTTGTGACTGCCAGCAACTCCCCTCCCAGCCTATAGGTGGCTTCAGGGTTTCTCTTCCCTATGATCAACCTCTCTGTCTCTCTCTATTAAATAAGTTTCTCGGGTCACACCAGAACCCCCCTGCTATGTTTCTGTGTCTGTATGGGGCTGGAGGGTGCTAAATGGTCGGTTGGGCTTTGGGGGGGGGGGGGAGTGTCATTTTATAACAGGGATTGGGACAAAATGAGTTACCACTGGACTACCGGGGTGTTTTCTTTTCACAAACGAAGTTGTGGTGAGAGGAAGGTACTGCTGGTGTACCAGGGTAATTTCATTTCTTATTGGAGACTGGTATGGGAAGGGGGATGCCAAGGGACTACTAGGGTACTTTAATTTCACGCAGGCAAAAAAGACCCGTGGCTCTCAGGCTAACATGCTGCACCCAAAAAAACAAAAGCAGCACAAATTAGAAAAACATGCGCACAATAATAACGAACAGGCAATAAAATAAGTTGGTCAGTGATTTATTGTGCACAACTTAAAGCAGAGTAAAATACCCCAGTGCTTCGAGTCCTTGTGAACTGTTTGTCAGTGGGGGAGCGACCAGTGCAACAGCCATCACATTTAAAGGCCGGATTTAAAGTTACATTACTTACAGTGAATATAACTGCAAAAATAATCAAATTAATACAATTGTAAATATATTTAAATACATTTAAATTTTAAATTTAAATACTGCAGAATTTAGGCTGGTAGATACTGAATAACAAATGGAAGCATACTAAGGCGTATACTAAATTGATATCGATGTCTTATCTATTAAATAACATCAACTTTAAATATTAAATACCATAAAAATTTGAGCTTTCAAAAATCATCAAGTGCAAGTTCAGTCAAGGAATTCAGGGCACCTAGAAGAGAAAAAAGAAAAAAGATCACCTGTGAAAATATAATTAACACACAAAATACATAAAAGTTTTTTCAAACATCAGTTTAAACAAAAAAGTTATTTGAAAGTGTAGGCAAAAGTTATTTTAATGCACAAATGAAGGAAGAAATATTCACAAAAAATGATCAGCCCAAAATAAATATAAGATGCCAGTAAATGAATTATTAAGCTATGGACTACCCTGATGGATGTAAAACAAGTGCTACATTAAACAGATATAGAAATAAACTTGTAACTCAAAAAAATAAGGAGTTGGGTAAAATAACCTATCCACTCCAAAATGAATTATGTACTCAAAGAATAATAAAGGGTCAAAAGGTCAGCATAATGAAATGTATAATCAGACTATTCTAAAACAGGAATTCTTTTAACTTAAAATAGAATAAAGGGCATGTAAATAGAATAAGCCCTAAGATCTACAGAAAGGGCCGGATGTCTCAAGCCTCATTAAGGCCTCCAGGGTAAAGAGCACCAAGTTGATACATATGTCTGCTTTCCCTTTGTAAAAGGATGTTTACCCCCTCGAAGATTGGGGGGCACATGGTCAATGGCCATAAATTTAAAAGAGTTCAAAGCCTGACTGTGGCAGACACTCCAGTGGGTCCCCACTGGAGTGTCACAACGTCCATGTAAGATCGAATGGACATGTTCTTGAATGCGCTCCTTTAACGTATGTGTAGTCATGCCTACATATAGGTTGGAGCAGTCACACCACAAAGCATAAATAACACGTGTCGTGCGGCAAGTAACAAAATGTTGTAACTTTAGTTGCATGCCGTTTGTGAGATTGACAAATGTGTTGCCACAGTTCATGAATCTGCAGACATTGCAGTTTCTACAATGGTGTGGCCCTGGGGTTCCAAGTGGCAACATCTGCCTAGTAGTGGTAGCCTCAGGGGCCAAATGGCTCCATGCACAATAAACCGCTGAGCAACTTATTTTATTGTGTGTTCGATATTATTGCACACCCATTTTTCTAACTTGTGCTACTTTAATTTCACAGTGTGGATCAAGGTGTGTGTGTGTATGGGGGGGGGAGGAGGGTACCACTGCACTACCAGGAAAATTTCATTTCACAGCAGGAATTGTGGTGGTGGGGTATCACTAGACTGTCAGGGATTTATACATTAGTGTACCAGGATCAGCTGAGGGCGGGGCAATGGTTGAAGCTCTGCACAATACCTCCATACAAACATACCCTCACCCCAACCATCTACAACCAAATGTTAAAGCGTGGGTATCTAGATCTACTAAAGCGCCAACTCCAGTCCTACGACTGGTCCTTCCTGGATTCTGTCAATGGCATCAGTGTTGCTCTTGATCACTTCTTCAAGGTTTTCAATACGGCCTGTGACACACATGCTCCATTTAGAAAGATGAAGGTCCGTGGAACTATTAACTCCTGGATCTCACCAGAACTCATTACCAAAATGAAACAATGTGACCATCTCTGGCTCATTGCCAAGTCAACAGGGAGACAGCATGACTCTCAGGCATACAAAGCAGCCAGAAATGCCTGTACAAGGGCGATTCATCATGCAAAACAAAACCACCATACAGAGCTTCTGTCAAACTCCTGGGGTGACAGCGGGAAATTCTGGGCCAACATAAAAGATGTCACGGGCAAAGTACAGAAGGTCTCTCCGACTGCATTACATCTTGAAGGCAATCCCATTACCGACCCTCTCTCAATTGCAAATACTTTTAATACTGCCTTCACTAATCTATCAGAGGTCCTCTCTAAAGACTTCTTTGAAGATGCTCCCCCATCGGCTGCCCCATGCTTGGATGCAGAGAAGTCTGATCGCCCTCCGTTCTACTTCAAACAGGTCTCTGCCACCAGGTCAGGAAACTGCTATCCAAAGTATTGGGGAAAACCAAACATAGCGGGGACTTGCTGGACCTCAAACTTATTCCACTTACCCATGAAGAGGTTCTCCTGCCTATAACTAAAATACTCAACCTATCCTTCACTCTGTCCCCATTCCCAGAAGTCTGGAAATCCACACTGATCACACCAGTGCACAAATCAGGTGATCGCACGGAACCTAGCAACTGCAGACCAATATCCATCCTCCCTCCACTGTCAAAGGTTCTGGAATGCATAGTAACCAACCAGCTTGTGGACTATATTGATAAGTACTCCCTGCAGTGCACACAGCAGAACGGCTTTAGGAAAAAGCATAGCATGACTACAGCTCTGCTAGAATTCACTTGCTTCATCCGACAGTCTGTCGACAATAGCAGTCTGGTAGGAGCGGTGTTCATAGACCTTACTTAGGTCTTTGACCCTGTGAATCACAAACTCCTCCTTGACCAACTCGCAAAGACTGGTCTCTCACCTAGCGCACTAAAATGGTTCAGCAGCTACCTTGCCAACAGGTCACAGAGGGTGAAGATTTCAAATTCCATTTCAAAACTGTGCTCTGTCAGATCAGGCGTACCCCAAGGGTCCATCCTGGGACCCCTTCAGTTTAGTATCTTCCTAAACAACCTACCAAAGGCCTGTCATTTAAGGACCCTCCTTTATGCAGATGACGCTGTCATCTTTGCAAGTCATCTGGATCCCACCGTGCTTGAAGACAACCTACAACATGGGTTCCTTGAAGTTGAAAAATGGCTCCAATCCCACAAGTTAGTTCCGAACTACAAAAAAACAAAACTTATACTGTTCTCATCCTCCCGCCATAAACACAAGTCACATGCCCTCACAGTTAAAAATAACCAAGGAGCCCCCATTGAACAAATCCAGAACTTCACATACCTTGGAGTTACCCTGGACTGCCACCTTACATATGAGCCACACATTGATATTGTTGCTAAGAACGTAAATGCTAAACTAGGACTGCTTTACAGACACAGACGAAGTCTGACCCCAAAAGCACTTAAACTTGCAATCCACAGCTCGGTACTATCTGTTATTGACTATGGCTTGGTTATATATGGAACTGCCACAGCTACAGCTCTCAAAAGACTAAATACTGACCTAAACAGAGCCGGTAGACTTATCGCTGGTGCCAGCTACCTCACACATACTTGTGATCTATTCACCCTAACCGGGTGGCTCAAACTACAAGACCACATCAAGTACCACTCATGTATACTTGCCAAGCAAGTGTTACTTAGAGCCCTGCTAACGGGGATCGCCAGTCTTCTATCAAAGCCTCAAAACTCACATCACACCTGGTCCTCAGTGTCTGAACTCTTTCACGTTCCTAGGGTTCAGACCACCCAATGCCAGCGATCCTTCCCTTACAGAGCTCCTAACTGGATGAATGGCCTAAGCTGTGAACTGACTAGCATACCTCAACTTATCCAGTTCAAGCATCTCCTGCATCTGCACATCTTGAAGGAAAGAGTGTACCTGCTTTAATTAGTCATGCGACTTGCATCTCATCTGGCAACCTGCATTCCCCAGCCTCCTCGACAAGGCTCCTGCCTGCATCCTTCCTCCCCTGCTCAATCGCCTCTCTCATCCATCCCCCTTACCTGTCATGTCCTGACCCTCCTACTTTGTCCCACTAACTCGCCCACTATAACCCTGACTGACTCTTTTCCACAGCTTTCTTCCTCCCCCTCCCTTCTTCCCTCCCTCCCCCACACCTCAACATCCCCTCCCTCCTGTCACCTTCTCCTTCTGTGCTTGTCCCGCTCCCACCCATTCTACCCCTTCCTGCCTCGCTCAACATGCTTGACAATGCCGCCCGGCAGCATCCCCCACCCTCGTTCTCTATCTTGCTGCTACTCTTCATCCCCTGACTCACCCTTCCTGATTTCCAAATGGGATTACCCGCCCGCATTTTCGCCTATAAAGTCCTAGAATGCCAACTATGTATCTAATTGCAATCACCTATGTTTACTATGTACTGTGCTGTTCTGCTGTTCACTGTATTTGATATTATCTGTACATGTTATTGTGCTTTATACTCTGTCTGTTTTGTAACTCCCTCTCCATTATTGACGTGGAACCTTTGTAAATGAGCTCCATTGTGCTCAAAGGTATTTTCTAATCCTAGATTGGAATAAATAAAAAAATAAATAAATAAATATGCATGGAGGCACTGTGCACAGCTGCTAACAGCCACATAATGACACACAAATGGCCCCTTAGCATTTTGCATTCGTTATGTGGTTATTAGCATGCAGGCCTCTGAATATGGCACTCAGGAGCAAAAGGCATTGCTCCGTCTGGGACGGGCTATCACCCTTTGCTCCTGTGTGTCCATTGTCAACAGGCACTAGAGGTGCACCATGCTTATGCACTTTGCGCAGTGCTGCTACAGCTTGCTAGTCATAGTTGGTGCCTTACAAATGGCCTCCTTGATGACCACGTGCGTTTTCACGCACTCCAGTGGCCATGTCTGAATATGGGGGCCTCAGCCTCTAGTGATTGTTTACTGTGAGGCTGGGTGTTTAGCTAGAGTGACTGGAAATTTAAAAAGTTGTCTTTTTCCAAAACGAACAATAGCATGCTAAATAAAAATGGCTGAATCAGGGACACAAAATGAACCTCAGATACTGAGGTGATCAGTAAACTTGACCAAATTCCAATTCACTGACCTACGCAGCCAGTATAGTGTTATGCTTGTGCAATTGTATTAATTTGGTTTTGGCCATTCGCACTTTCTATTCCAGAGGAATTACCACCCTGTAGGGGTACGACGGCAAGGAACCCTTGGAGAGGGTTCCACCCCTAGAGGTGCCACGGGATGATTCCCGTGGCTAAAGGTACTTTAGGAATCCCCCTAAGGAGAGAGTGCTGCCGCTGGAGGAGGAGGGGAGGATGGTGGGGAAAGAAAAAATGCTTCACAGTGAAGCTGAGAGGAACTGCTTATATAGCTCCGGAAGTGGGAGTGGCTGGCTGCTTGGCCACTGAACTCCAGGCAAGCCTTTCCAATTCACTGACCTACACAGCCAGTATAGTGTTATGCTTCTGCAACTGTGTTAGTTTGGATTTGGCCGTTCACACTCTCTATTCCAGAGGAATTACCACCCTGAGGGGTACGAAGGCAAGGAACCCTCGGAGAGGGTTCCACCTCTAAAGATGCCACGGGACGATTCCCATGGCTAAAGGTACCTTAGCAATTCCCAAAAGAAATGTAGTATCATCCCAAAAAGGAGGCAACATGAAGCACATAAGCAAGCAGTAACTGTGACATAGGAGCAGTAACTGTAACATAGTAGTGGAGAAGCATAGGCAGTTTGATAATGCAAAGAGATGATCAGTTGGATAACGTAATGACACATGATACTGATGGTTTGCGCTGAGTTTAGGGGATCCCCTGAGGAGAGAGGGAACAGCAGGACATCCTCCACCTCCATCCAACAGTGGAACCTACCTAAAGAAACTAGGAGAAACAACTATGCTGACTAAGTGTTATGACCTGAGGCAATGGAGGAGAGACAAAAAACCCTATGAGGAGGAAATCTCTGGGGATCCAAGGCCTAGGTCGCCTTCCCTCCAGGCTTGGGATAGTTTAGTTAGTGATGGCTCTGCAGTTGCAATTTGTAAAACCCAATTAAAGGGAGGTGGAAAATATTCCAATTTGGAGGAAGGCTCTCACTCAAACCCTCTAGTGGGAACGCCGTGGAAGGTTGCAAGAAAACTCTGCAACAATACATGCATCCAAGGTGCAGCAGGAGAGCAACAACTGCTGAGGCACTCACCTGGCCTACCCGCCTTAAATCAAACCAGGTGAACCAGAGGCAATCGTAGGGAGAATGCGGTGAAGGTGCCTCGCTAGGGAAACCACTAAAGTCAGTGGCTAACCGTTATAGTGGAACACTAGAGCCAAAGGAGATAACTTTTTCCACCCTTCACCGCTAGTCTTAAATGCTACACCAGGAACTGCTGTCACATAGCAGGCAGCTAAAGCCAAGCCTGGGGCAAGAACATTCCCAGCTATGGGCCAGGTGAGAAGGACCCTGCCCCAAGCTGGACACGCTTGAGATACGGACTATATGCAGAGCGAGACCGTTGGCTGCAGGAATCCTGCACCAGAATAGAATGACTGGCATGCCCCAGAAATTGATTGAGAGCTGAAAAGTTGGTGACCTGAATGAGCACGGTGTGCTGAGATTGTAATGAGCACTGAGTGCTGAGACCTTGCAAGGTTGAATGCAGATTGAGTGCAGCAGAATCCCAGAGGCTGAAGCTGAGGGATGGCAGTAGGCATGAAGCAATGGTTTGCGTAAGCAAGGAGCAACGGTTGTGTAAGCAAGTGTGGACCTGCATGTAGGTCAGTAAACAGTAGTAGTGATAGGTGGACCTGCGCAGAGGTCTGCAGAACATACTGTATAGCATTAACAGCACTGAATTGGGGGCAAGCCAGCCAGACATGAATAGCCAAATCAAGGTGGCAAATACTCTGAGGATTTTTCGGCGGCGAGGCAGTTTTAATATCAAAGCTATATTAACAGCCTCAGCAGGAGCTTAGTTGGCTGACCTCAGAGTTGTAACTGCAATAAAACAGGGAGACAATGCCTGAAAGCAGGTGTCGCCAGGCAGTGCAGTGAAGCTGCAAGTAGAATGAGAGCAGGAATCAGCAGCACAGCTGGGGTCAGAGTAAACTGTGTCAGGTGAAAAGAATTGAGTATGCAACATGGAGCAGCTATGGCTGAGCTGAAACACACAGATAATGATTGCAGTAGCATTGCAGTAGTTTGAGCATGGTGAGCACAGTGTAAAAACACAAGCACTGGGTACAACAGTAATTAAACAGCAACAGAGGCTACAGTTGTAGGTAACTGAAAGCAATAGCAGAAGCGCTGAGTAGCAGTATGCTAGGAGCTTAGAAACAAAGCCCCATCCCCCCCCCAAAAAAGGAAGCACACACAGCTGAAGGCAAAATACAAACCAGAAGCAGGAAAATAAACGCAGAAGCCCAGCAGAGACAAGCAGGAGTGGGGGGGGGGAGGCCCAAGCAGCTCAGAGGACAAACTGACAGAGCCTTCGGTTGCAAAGAAAAAATGCTTCACAATGAGGCTGAGAAAAACTGCTTATATAGCTTGTAAGTGAGAGTGGCTGGCTGCTTGGCCACTGTACTCCAGGCAGAGCCTTTCCAATTGAAGGGCCAGGCACTTGCAGAGAGGGATTACCTTGGAGTAAAGATTTCTAACCCAGAGCTCCATATAAATTCATTTATTGAGCTTTTTTTTGAAATTCCAGTGTATTATAAAAACGTAAAAGAATGGGTCATTGATAACCAGTTGCCCTGGCGCTTCGACCGTAGCCTTCTTCAGGGGGTGGTGTCTGAGTGGTAAATTACCCCCCTCAAATACCACAGTCTCCATCACTGCAGCCATTTCGTAAAAGGTTGCTTCTTCAGACTGGACTGCAAAGTCCTCCTCTTTAGAGCAGTTTCTGCGTATGCGCAGGAACTGCCCATATGGTATAGAGTTGATGATGGGACGGGGGTGGTAACTCTCTCAGCAAGCTGTTGTTGAAGTGGGCTTCCTATAGTGCTTAGTTTGAACATTATGCTGCTCATCACCATAAAAAGAGATGTCCAAAAAATCGAGACATTTTACTCTGCTAGTGAATCTCAAGCAAAATTTATTTGTATTTAACTAATCTTGGTCTGGATCATTTTTAGCAGTGACCCCCAAAAAAATTTGGTCAAAGACTTGGTCAATATGAGGTTCTCTTTAAACTATGTGTCTCTTTAATTCTTTTGATAAAATTACATTCCCCCAAGTAACTACTGCTTTACCAGTGTTTGTCATCATCTGGTTCCTGATACTAACTGTGTTCTCTTCTACCAGACCTTGTTTTCAACTTATATGAACTGTGACTATTGACTGTTGAATATTGATATATTGATTGCTGAATTTTAAACTGTGTACATTATGCATTTCAAATAAGTTATAATTTGTTGTAGCCGCATTGCTTTGAATTATCCCCCCTCCATGGTACCTTAATCACAAATCAGTTGTAAGCAGCAACCTATTATGGACTGGCTGCAGTGATGGAGACTCTCGTATTTAAGGGGGTAAGGGGGGAAATTTACCACTCAGACACTGCCCCCTGACGAAGCCTATGGTCAAAGCACCAGGGTGTCTGGTGATCACTGACCTGTTTTTTCACATTTTTGTAATACCTTGGAATTTTCAAAAAAGCTCATTTAATGAATTTATATAGCGCACTGAGTCAGTAGGTAACCCCCTCTCCTGAAAGCCTGGCCTTTCAGTTGGTATTTGGTCATGTATATCAGGGTTAGCAGCTCCCGCCAAGCACTGGACTTTTATCTGTCTGAGCACACCTGTCTCCTGTTTTTGATCAGTAAACATGATCCTGCTCTCCATGTGTATTAGGAAATTTAATGTAAGTTAGAAGAACAAGAAATACTTAATAAAAAATTAAATGGACGCAAAGAAGATGTCAGTTGGCTAATTAAGATTATTCCACTGTAACTTTGTAGGGTTCTAGGACCACTCAGTTTTCCTTCTCAGTTCTCAAATCCAACGAAAAAATTAGACACTTTGATTAGCCAGTAGACATCTCCTGGAGAGCCACGTGTGCAAATGTTGGAAGTCTGGGCAGTAAGATTGCAGACCTAGAGGCCACCATGGCAGAAAAAGACCTGGACATAGTCAATATTGCCAAGTCCTGGTGCAGTGAAAACCAAGACTGCAATGTAGCCATACTAGGTTATGCTCTATTCAGAAGGGACAGGGTAGGTAAAATGCAGAGGAGTGGCCCCTTATGTGAGGGAAAACATAAAAGCTATGGAAATACAAGGGAAGCAGGGAGGAGCAGAGGCACTGTGGGTCACCCCAGAAACACGGAAGGGAGGTACTATTCATACAGGAGTGATCTATAGACCTCCAGCATGGGAGAGAGGTGGATAAGGATATGTTGGATGGAATCCAAAGGATTGCAAGCAATTGGGAGGTATTGCTGATGAGGTACTTCAATCTGTCAGACATGGATTGGAACCTTCCAGCTGTGGCAACAGTTAGAAGTAGGGACATCCTGGACTCCCTGCAGAGGGCATTTCTCAGGCAACTAGTTAAGGAACCCACTCTTCTGGGGGCAATACTTGACTTGGTACTGACAAACGGGGACAGTGTTGCTGACGTCACAGTGGGTAGCCACCTGGGGACCAGTGATCATTGTACGGTGTGGTTCAATATAACAACTGGGCCAGAATCAAACCACACTAAAACAAGGGTCCTGGACTTCACAAGAGCTGATTTAAAAAAAATTGGGGAATGCCTCAGGGACGCACTAGCACAGATAGGGAAACTGGGTGGAGTCGAGGAACAGTGGGCAAGAGTAAAGGAGGGCATTGGGAAGGCAACAAAATGTGTCAGGCAGGTTAACGAGGGCAAGAGAAAAAAAGAGACCGCTATGGTTCTCTAAAGAAGTAGCAGAGAAAGTAAGGGCCAAAAAGCCAGCATTTAGAAGGTACAAGAGGACACAGAAGGAGGAGAACAGGGAGATATATCAAGACAAACAAAGGGAGGCAGGGAAAGCAGTTAGGAGCGCAAAGGTGCAAACAGAGGAGAATATTGCCAAGTCAACAAAAAAGGGGGATAAAACATTCTTTAGATATATAAGCGAAAAGAGGAAGACCAAAGGCTGGATAGTAAGGCTAAAAGGGGAAGGAGGGGTTTGTGTGGAACAGGACCAAAAAAAGGCAGGCACATAGAGCAAATACTTTTGTTCAATATTTACAGAGGAATTTGCAGGTGACGGCCACAAATAAGGAACAAAGGCATTAAAGGAAGTGAGGTGGATACTAGTTTTTTACAGAGGAGATAGTCCTCAAGGAACTAGCACAACTAAAAGTGGACAAGGCAATGAGGCCTGATGAGGTACACCCTAGGATACTGAGGGAGCTCAAGGAGGTGCTGGCTGCTCCCATGACAGCCCTGTTTAACCTGTCACTAGATACGGGGGAAGTTCTGATGGACTGGAGGAGGGCAGATGTGGTCCCACTTCACAGAAGTAGTAACAGGAAGGAGGCAGGTAATTACAGATCTGTCAGTCTGACTTCAGTGGTGGGTAAAGTAGTGGAATCACTACTGAAGGAAAGGACTGGAGAATACCTTGTGAACGGTGGATTACAAGATCCGAGGCAGCATGGTTTAAAATGGGAAGATCTTGCCAGACAACTCTTTGACTGGGTAACCAAGGAAGTGGATCAGGGCAAAGTGGTGGATATGGCCTACCTGGATTTCAGTAAGGCCTTCGACACCATTCCACACAGAAACATTGAAACATAGACTCTGTCGGCAGATAAGGACCATACAGCCCACCAAGTCTGCCCATTTCCCTATTTGGTTTGGCAATCCCTATTCTTATCTGGACTGCCTTTCCCCTTCTCTGCCGTACAGCAGGGTGCCTTTATGCTTATCCCATGCGCTTTTGAATCCCTGCACTGTTTTTGCTTCCACTACCTCCGCTGGCAGGCCATTCCATGGATGTACCACCCTCTCTGTGAAAAAAATACTTCCTAGCATTCCCCCTAAGCCTCCCTTCCTTCAGTCTCATGCTATGTCCCCTTGTCCTTGTGCACTTTCATCTCTGAAACATGCTTTCCTCCTGTACCCTGTTTATTCCTCTAAGGTATTTGAAAATCTCTATCATATCCCCTCTCTCTGTTCTCCCTTCCAGTGAATAGCTGTGAAGACTGGTGAGCAAGCTGGGCAGCCTATGAGTGGATTCAGAAGTAGTAAAATGGGTAAGAAGTTGGCTAAGCAACAGGACTCAGAGGGTGGTGGTAAATGGTGTTCACTCTGAAGAAGGCATGGTGAAGACCGGGGTGCCACAGGGGTCAATACTAGGCCCGGTCCTCTTCAATGTCTTTATTAGTGACATTGCAGGAAGACTGGAAGGAAAGTATGCCTGTTCCCAGATGACACAAAGATCTGCAACAGAGTGGACACACCAGGATGGAAAAAATGAGGGACAGTGTGAAAAAGCTAGAAGACTGGTCAAGGGTTTGGCAACTGGGTTTCAATGCAAAAAAGTGCAAAATAATGCACTTGGGACACAGAAGCTCAGGGGCAACATACCAATTGAGCAGGGAGGTATTGGCAACCACAAAACAGGAAAGGGACCTGGGGGTCATCACTTCTGATTACCTGAAGGTAGCAAAGCAGTGTGATAAGGCAGTGGGGAAAGGTAGCAGGGTGCATGGGGAGAGGTATCAGCTGCAGAAAGAGGGGAGGTGGTGTTATCCCTGTATAGATCGATGGTGAGGCCTTCCCTCGAGTTCTGTGTCCAGTTCTGGAGGCCCCATCTCTGGAAGGAAATAGGGTGAAGGTGGTACAGAAGAGGACAACCAGAATGGTACAGGGCCTGCATCACTAACCCTATGAGGAAAGACTCAAGAAATGAAATACGTACTCTCTAGAGGAAAGAAGGGAACCGGGGGACATGACAGAAACATTTAAATATCTCACAGTAATTAATAAAGTACTTGAGGGTAACATTTTACATAGAAAAATATGCTAGAGCACAAGGGGTCATACTATGAAGCTGGAGGGGGGAAGGTGACTCAGAGGAGATGTGAGGAAATACTTCTTCATGGAAAGGGTGGTGGACACCTAGGACAGTCTCCCAGTGGAGGTGGTGGGTGCTAAAATGGTAACAGGATTCAAGCATGCATGGGATAGATACAAAGGGACCTTAGAAATATGACAAGAGAGGGAAAAGCCTGGAGATCAAGTCGGGTCTGTGGTGGCACTGTTGGTGGGGGCAGCAGACTATGTGGGCCAAGAGGTCCTTATCTGCTGACAATTTCTATATTTCCTGAGCCCCATATACTGCACTTATATTATAAAACATGTCAGAAATATTTTGTTTATATAAAACAAAAATTGCTTGCTTTGGGGCCCGTCAGTACCTTTAGTACTTTAGGTTAATTTTGTCAAGATTATAGTTACTTTTTGTGTGAGTCGACTGTTTGTCAGTCGTGCGGTTTGTGCAGCTTCAGAGTCAGTGGACTGTAGTACTGGTTAGAACTTCTTCCCTATACAGTTGCACTGCAGGCCACCAGCACATATGTCCAACATACACCAGGGAGTTACTACCAGGAACATCTGCTCTGCACCTCACTCTCCGCCACTTACCATGCTGCTCACATTCCATACATAACTTCTGCTGCCAGTGTAATTTTTTCAGGGTGTGTTTTATCAACCAGGAAAATGTATTGAAAACTGGGATCGGGCTTTTTTTTTTTTTTGTGGGGATGGGGCAGTTTAGTTTGCATAATGGTCAGACGGGAGTTGATGCAGCTAGTGGCATATTGATAAAGACCTTCTGTGGCTGGGAGCTGTCGCTGCCAGTGGCAATATCAAGAAAGTCCTATTGGAGCTAGAGATACCACTGCAGATTGCAACACTGATAAAGCCCCTCTGGGCAAACCACTGCCACTGAAAGCTATAATATACATGTTTGTAAGTGTGTGTATGTTTATTTCATAGTTTTTTTGTGTGTGTATTTATTCCCCCCCTTCCATCCTGGCCACCGATCCCCACAGCCCCATCACTTTGACGTCCCCCAGGACTTACCTTCCCCCATTATCCCCCATGGCTTGCCCTCCATGGCAGGGAGCAGGGAGTTCCCTCAACCCACCAGACTGGATACAGATGTGGGAGGCGCCTGAGGCACTGGGGTGTGGAGCCTGTGAGGGTCGGTGATCATAATGCATAGCCAGGATGTTTCCCCATTTTCTCCCCTAGCACAGAGGAGGGGCATGCAGTGACACCAATGGCCATGCCGTGCATGCTCCCACGCACAGCATGCTGGACGTCTGCCCCACCTCTGCCCTCATTATGCAGCATCGATGTGCTAACCCCTAACCTATGCTACGGGCTAGGCTGACACTGACCACTGATCGCTTCCACCCCGGAGGAGAGCTGTCTTTGGG
Source organism: Neoceratodus forsteri (assembly GCA_016271365.2). Classification (NCBI taxonomy): domain Eukaryota; kingdom Metazoa; phylum Chordata; order Ceratodontiformes; family Ceratodontidae; genus Neoceratodus; species Neoceratodus forsteri. The sequence continues at coordinate 1,228,722,211 of CM057453.1, read as the reverse complement.
ATGCTCGATCTTCCCCCTCCTTGACTGACCCCAGGTGACCTGCTCACACTGTGAACATGGGTCACCAGTGTGGCAGGAGGTAAGGCACTGCTGCCTCAGCCCTTCATCCCACTGGGCCAATCTATTTCAAAAGTGTTACCAGGAAAGACATTGTGAGCTGGTAACAGCTTGTTTCCAGATACATCCTGGGGTGTATGTTTATGACTTTACTGTCATTAAAAACTTTAGAACTGCTCAGTACCATCAGTACTTATATTCACTTTGTTGTGATGTTATAAAAATCTTAAATTTGAGCCAAGCAAAATTATCAAGGGTTCTAGTAGAGTGCCTCTTCTCTTGTAGGAAAGACCCTCTCAGTTTGGGTGGTGCCTTGGAGGTTGGCTAAACTCTGGGGTCCCAGAGTGATTGACTTTAAGTGCCAGCTTTAACTGAGATGTAAGAGGCACTACTGTTGGTTGTTTTTTTGCTTTCAAAATGTATTAATTTCTGGTTACCTCTAATGACTGAGTTGGGTGGCAAACAAACAAGACAGCCTGTTCAGAGTGAATGCTTTGTGAAGTTCCACTGGAGTAGATATTATATGTGCATGTGGTTCACTCAGACACTGTCTGTGCTGTTTATCCAAAAAACTAATTTGAGAAGGACACCCCTTGTGTACAAATGGGTCAATTTTGACTTGTCCAGGGCACAGTGCAAATTGCCTGGGACTAATGCAGCCTACCCTTTACCTGGCCATGTTGACTAGTGCAGGTTCTCGGTAGCTGCCACTGAAGTTGCTGCTGTGACCCCCCTGAAGCTTTTTCCTGGCTCCTCATTAGGCTTGGTGCAGTCGACATTCAGAAGTGCAGTTCTGTGATCACAGCATGGGTGCCGAGTGTTCCTTTCCGGGTCCAAATCTGTTCATTGCTCGGTAGGTGCAGGCGGGAGTGGGGCAAAGTGCATGATGATTCCAGTGGATACCTGTCAAGTGTTGTGTGTGAGGCCAGGTTGTTTTACTGAATAGCCATCGCTGTAAGATTGTGTGGTTGGGGGGGGGGGTTACTAAAAGAGCTAGAGAGGCAACCATTGACAGAAAAATGGGGAGGGTTGTATCTGCATGGCACATCTTTTTTAATGTAGTTGGGGGTTGGAGAATGAGGTAGGAGCAGGAGAGTTGTGCAATAATTTTAGAATATTTCTTTATTTGCATTTTTACTGTATAAGTGCACAAAATTCTCCATTATAATTGTGGACTAATCACTGTAAGTAAACTTGTCTTGCTGGTTAGTGCAAAAAAAAGATTAAGGTCAACCCCCTAAGAGCCTGTATCTAAGGCAAAGTATGGTCAACCTAAGAACCTTTTCTGGATACGGACAGTGATGTTATCCCCAAAGTTATTGCATTCATTTCATCACTTCTGCAATAAAAACAGACATGTGCCAAGACCTGACTGTTGTCTGAAATAACGTCTCAGCAGGAAAACATCAGAACACACAGGCTTTCTGGATTAACTATTATCCAGCTAAATTGCCCGGTGACTTGGGATCAGGTCTTATTAATCTTCCTGTAAAATTAGAGGAAAGAAATTCTAGCTCAAGGCCCTCACTAATGAATCAGTGTTAATTTATGAGTTAAAATGTAATTCCTCATTAGAGCCAACAAACTGTAGCCTAAGGTAAACATGAAACATTTCCACACTAAATCCAAATGAGTTCTGCTCAGACTGCGGCCAGTTCCATCGGCATTTCGGGAAGGGTCAGGGATCACATGTCATATCAGGTATGACAGTAGTTTAGAGGAAGTAGCTGCACATATGCAGCTCAAGGAATTTAATCTGCAGCAAGGAATTTGATGAAAACCAGGGATTAGTTCTTTATTGGCTTCTGATAAGGGCACCAGACAGCATCCTTTTCTTGTTTTGAGTCTGTGTCCTTAATGTGCCCCTTCTCCTGTTGGCTTATGTGATAGCCGCATTAGCAGAGCTGGGGAGATAAGTGCTTTTCAAGTGAGGCTTCAGCCCCAAATAATTGATGGGAACTTGCAGTACTGTTTTTGAAAAATGCTCAGTCTGGGATTCCAGATTCTGATCTAATTTCTGTAAAACGTTCAGCTCCATTAACATAGACTCTAAATCGCCTACTCTGACTGTACAGGGCTGTTTATTTATGGATGAAGGCTCTCCTATTATTAATCTGTTTTATTTAAACTACACAAGTGGATCTTCTGAGTCCATACTTTTATGCTCTGCTGGATGTATTCCAAAGTGGCCTTACCTCATCCAAGCAAATCTTTCAAGATCCCATCAGGCCTATGTTAGCAAAAAAATGAAAGAAAAATGATGTCCAGTAAGCAATACTGGTGTGTGTGATGTAACAGCTATATGTACTGTATAAATATGTTGCAAATACTGACTCCATCAAGCAGTGTTATATAGTGTACATCCTGCTGTTGCTAGCTGCTATGATGTTGCCCCGGCCCCCCATGTGCTGGTAGTATTTATCTGAAATTCTGACTTCCTGCTATTTGTCCTTTGTATACTGTGTGTACCTGCTTAGGTGCTGTATTTATTCAGTAGTATTAGTATTTATTTTTATTACAGTAGTGATTTGCATGTCGTCCTTTGTAAACCATTTTAATATAATTTAAACATCAGAGAAGACAGGTATGGAATCATAAAATATGATGGCAGATAAAGACGGCAGGTCCATCCAGTCTGCCCAGTTTTTGTACTACCAATACCCTGCACCTACCATCCATTAGAGTCTGTCGATGAGACCTTTCTCCCTATCCCATCTGTGTTTGAACCCACTTACACTCTCTGCTCCCATACATCTGCTGGCATGCTGTTCCAAGGCTCAGCCACCTGTTCCATAAAGAAATACTTCCTCACATCTCTCCTGAATCTTCCTCCCGCCAGTTTCCAGTCATATTCTCCAGTCACAGAGTTGAGATCCCAGTAAATAACTCCTCACAATTTATCTTGTTAATGCTCCTCAGGAATTGAATGTCTCAATCACATCACCCTGCCCCCTTCTAGTCTTCAGGGAGTACATTTTCAGGACCCTGAGTTGCTCCTCATAATATCTGCCTTGCTAACCCTGAAACATTTTGGTTACGCTCCTCTGGACTGTCTCTGGTCTGCTTTTTCCTTACTGGGGGGGGGTGTCTAGTACTGGGTGCAGTACTCCAGGTATGTCCTTTCTAAGGACCTGTAGATGGGCAATATCACCTCCTTCCTCCTGCTCTCACTGCCTCTTTCGATGCACCCCAACATTCTAGCCACCTTACTGTAGGCCTTGTCACTCTGACTGGATTGTTTGAGGGAGTCGCTATTGATCATTCCCAGGTCTCTTTCTTCTGATGAGACTGCCACTCTGATACACCCCCAACCAGTAATCTTTTCTGGGGTTCCTATTACACAGGTGCATAACCTTGTACTTCTTCCCATTGAGTTTAAATTGCCAAGCCTTGGATCACCTCTCCTACTTATTCAGATCCTCTTTCAGCTCCTCGCCCCATCTTGCCTATCCACTCTGCCACAGAGGTTTGTGTCATCTGTGAGGAGACACAACTTTCCCTGTATTCCTTCACCAGTGTCACAAACGAACATGTTGATGAGGACTGGTCCGAAGACGGATCCCTGCAGTATTACACTCATGACATCCTTGTCTCCTAACTTGAGCTTGTTGACCACTACTCTCTGTTTACAGCTTCCTACCCAATTTCCCACCCATCTGGTTAGTTTTCCTTCTACTTTCAGATCCCCTAGATTTTCCAGCAGCCTTCTGTGTGGCACAGAATCAAAAGCTTTGCTGATATCAAAGTAGAGTATGTTGACTGTCTGCCCCTTGTCTATAGCTTGAGTGACCCAGTCAAAGAAAACAATTAGGTTGGTCAGACAGGACCTCCCCACCACAAATCCATGCGGTTTTCTATCCCTGGGACCACTGCTTTCCAGGTAGGCTACCAGATCCTCCTTGATTAGAGACTTCATCAGCTTGCCTACAATGGAGGTGAGATGGACGGATCTGTAGTTAACAGTCTCCTTCTTGTCCCCTCTCCTATGGAGTTGTACCACCTTGGCCATCGTCCAATCCACATGGACCTCCCCAGTCCAAAGGGAGCTGTTGAGCAGCCCAGCTAGGCATTCTTCCAGCTCTAGGAATAGTTCATTAGCAGCCTTGGGTGTAAACCATCAGGCTGGGGTGCTTTGTCAATCATCAGTGCTGCCAGACCTTTTCAGGTTCTGTCAGTAGTGAATTGATAGTCCCAGATCCTGAATGCCTCTGCCTAAAGCCAGCATGGACCCCAACAGTACCATTATTCAAACCTACGACTCTATGAAACAAAAATAGCCTAATCTTGCACTCCTTATTGTAATCCAAACATCTGAAGTAACCAGAGCACCTTTCCGAAAGTGTGAATGACTTAGATGCTGTTTGTGAGTCTCAGTCAGTTTGTAAATTGAATGGAGTGTTGTCCAGGTATCGTTGCACAAGTCTGCATGTTTGTGAGCTGCCCCTGTCAATCAGCAGTTTGCATTCTGGACTATCCAAACATACTAAACAAATATTTTTGCTCAGTATTTACAAATAAAGATTAAATCCCAAATGGAGAGGGGGAGGTACCTAAAACAAACAATTGAAACACTCTGAATAGAGAAGTTGATACCAGCCCATTTACAGAAGAAAGGGTTCTGAAAGAACTCTTAAAACTGAAGGTGGAAAAAGCAATGGGGCCTGATGGGATTCATCCCAGAATTCTAAAAGAACTAAGGGTAGAACTAGTGACACCACTGACTACCCTCTTTAACAAATCATGGGAAGATGGCGTGGTACCTGAGGACTGGAGGAGGGTAGATGTGATTCCCCTTCACAAAACTGGGAGCAGGGCAGAAGCAGGAAACTACAGACCTGTTAGTTTAACCTCAATGATAGGGAAAATGATGGAATCACTTCTGAAGGAAAGAATTGTCAGTACCTAGAGGCCAGTGGGGCACAGGACCCAAGGCAGCATGGATTCACAGCGGGATGGTCATGCCAGATGAATCTAATAGATTTCTTTGACTAGGTGACCAAAGTAGTAGATCAGGGAGGGGCTGTGGACATGGCCTACCTAGACTTTAGCAAGGCATTTGACACAGTCCCACACAAAAGATTAATATACAAGTTAGCCAGCCTGGGAGTGGGACTCAAGATGATAGCCTGGGTAAAGAATTGGCTGGAAAATAGGACACAGAGGGTAATAGTAAATGGAGTCCACTCTGAAGAAAGGGGGGTTACTAGTGGGGTACCGCAGGGTTCAGTATTAGGACCGGTCCTCTTCAACGTCTTTATGCGACATTGCAGAGGACTGGAAGGAAAAGTATGTCTCTTTGCAGATGACGCAAAGATCTGCAACAGAGTTGATGCACAAGGTGGGGTGGAAAGGATGAGAAGGACTTGGCAAGGTTAGAGGAATAGTCAAATGTATGGCAGCTTAGATTCAGTGTTAAGAAGTGCAAGGTAATGCACCTGGGAAACAAAAACCCAGAGGAAGAGTGCACAATGGGGGGTGAGATACTAACAACAACAAAAATGGAAAGGGACCTGGGGGTAGTCATATCAGATGACTTAAAGGTGGGCAAGCAATGTGAGAAGGCAGTAAGGAGGGCTGGGGGATACTGGGATGCATAGGGAGAGGTATCACCAGTATAAAATAAGAAGTTGTTATCCCTCTGTACAGACAGCTGGTGAGCCCCATCTGGAGTACTGTGTGCAGTTCTGGAGATCCAGTCTCCGCAAGGACATAGACAGGATGGAAGCTGTCCAGAGGAGGGCAACTAAAATGGTGCAGGGTCTGCACTGGAAGAGATATGAAGGGAGACTAAAGGAGCTTAATATGTATAGCCTCGAGGAAAGGAGGGAGAGGGGGGACATGATAGAAACTTTCATGTACCTCAAGGGATTCAACAAAGTCCAAGAGGGTAGCATCTTTCAAAAAAAGAGGTGTGCAAGAACAAGGGGGCACAATTTGAAGATGGGGGGGCTCAGAGGTAAGGAAGTATTTTTTCACAGAGAGGGTTGTGGATGCATGGAACGGCCTTCCAGAGGAGGTTGTGGAGTCAAAAACAGTGGTTGAATTCAAGCATGCTTGGGACAGTCATAAGGCAATTCTAAGGGGTGGGGGTAGAAAGAAGTAGGCTGCTGGTTAACTAGGATCTGCAGCTTATCTAGGTTTCCCACTCAACTGATGTCATCAGGCTCCTGAACCAATAAGTAATTAACAGATTAAATTTGAACTGCAAAAGGCAGCATTAGCAAGAGACCCTCAATAAGGAAAACACTGGATTCTTTCATAACAACCGTATCAGTATTGGCTGATGGCTTGTTTGCTATATTGTGAATGTGTAATGTGTAAAAAATAGAGAATAAAGTGTGGGTCGAGGTGTGTAGCAAGATTTTACACACACCCGAGTTGTGGGATGCTACACAAACCACGGTGTGGCTTCTCAGGTGCTGATTTGAATCAGTGTATTTTAAAACCTTTTTTTGCCCTGGTTTGTGAGGTTTTCACTGTGTAGGGGGAAAAAAAAAGAACTTGCCGCTGAGTTCTTCTGGCGGTTGCTGTGCTGTTTCGGGAGAGATGGAAGCGGTCAGTGGTCTTGAGTGGTGGCGCTGCTGCATGAGCATGCGCACAGCAAGAGAAACGGCGCGTGTGTTTGCCATTATAAAGCACTTCTTTATAACGGCAAATTATGCCACGGTTTCCCTATGGGAAAAAGGGGAAGCCGGTTATTATCATGATTTTCTGAATGGACAGCTAGAGTAGCATGGCATTGGCTGCACTGTCTCTGTCTCTCAAATCAGCTGTTTTTCACACCTGTCTGTGCCTGCCATCCCCACCAGAGTCAAAAAAGAAGGGTGTGTGTAACCCCTAGGTGGCGCTATCCTAAGGGCTACTACTACCCCTCCCTGCTTGGCTAGTAGCAGGTTAAGTGGCCTTAGTTCAGAAATGGGTGCCTCCACCCGGAGGTCAGGGTTGGTAGTGGTCAATCTAACCTGGGCACAGCGCTCCGGGTCATTGTAGCCCCCCCCCTTTCCCCTCTAGTGGCCTGAACACTGTACAATAATCACTTTCACAATACCCCTGGTACACCACACAAGTACCCACACTGTTTGCACTTACCACCAGGGCTGGTTCCTCTGGCTGAACCATGGGGACCCCCTGTCAAACAAGGTTAAGCACAGCAAATAGCAACAGAACAGTACTTTGGGCACAAACTGGAACCACAGTCAGATTGCATGCAGAAAAAGTTAGACCTAATTTATTCAGGGGACTTGAACAAGGGAAGGGTAAAATCAGGTTAATTAGCTTAAAGGTTATATCAATCAAGCTGTTATGAATGCGCTTTGAGTCCCCCCACACAGTCCACCTCTGGGTACCGAGGTAGAGAAGAGATGGGCTAGCCAGGACAGCTGCCCAGGGTTGCAGCTGGTTGGGACCCTGTGATGGAAAACACAGCATGCACAGTACACAATATTTGTAATCCGGAGCCAGAGGGCTCAGTTCGAAAAGGAAACAAAACAACAAGACAATCAGATGACACACTCAGATTAAGCTGTTGTTGTAGGGAGCTACCCTGGTATTTACTCATGATACCCAAGACTGGACACAGGCTGGATGAAAATCAAGACTGCAGGTGGTTGATCTGGAATTCCAGGAGTAGCAGGGCCCACACAAGTCACAGAGGCGTCGTTCCTGTTCAGGCGTGGAGCAGGGGGCTGATCCCCAGGCAGGTCTCTCGTCGATGGCTTCTCTGTGCAGTGGGTAGTCTGGCTGGGCCAGTCTGGCAAAGCCCAGACCGCATGGAGACAAGTTCGGAAGCAGTCCGTTTTGGGCTGGATACAGCTTCCAGCAAGCAGAACACAGTTCACACAGTGGGGAACTAACTCACAACCCACTAACAGCTCATAGCACATTTACACGTACAGGAATTCTACTGTACCAGACAAAGCGCTTCCCGGGCACAATCACAAAGTCTGTGCACACACCAGGAGCTTAGGGGTAGCTGGAACTCCTGACAGGCCGATTGCATTCAGCAAAACTATTCTGTCTTCTTCAGGTTGAGCCTGACCCACTTCAGTAGCTTACTTTAGTCACACAAACTAGGATTTAGTCGAAAATAATTATCTTCTCTCCCTCTCAGGAGCAGCACACCGGCATGCAGGCCAAAAACTTAGCCTTTTCAGAGTTCTCCCATGCGAATCCACTCAGGATTGCTGCTCAGAAACACTTCAGCTCCTTCTGGCTCAGCTTCCAGCTTAGTTCTAATTGAAAACTGCAAGTAGCCCGGGACTTCCCCAAGATTCAGAAGATTTGGTTGGCTGATTTGGCTGTCAGTCAAAGCAACAGCTCCCCCTTCAGTTGCAAAAAAGGTGCAAAAAAAAAAAACTCCAAACTAAAGTTCCTACAGATTTTGAATTTAGACAGCTCCTGTAGTCCGGCTACAGTGTAGATCCCACCAGTACTGTTTGGTCCAATTTGCAGTCCAGTACCAAGATAGTGGAGACAACAAAACGGTCCTTGCTACAAAGAAAGAAGGTTAGACAAACTACATTATCATTATTAGGGATGTAAGTTTGTCATGGATGAGGTTTTAATGACTCATTGTTTGTTCATGAAATCATTAGTAAACAGTAGTAAATGTTGTGGCACTGTCATCATTGCTACATTCTTATGACACTAGTGAAAGTCATGGAAGTCCTGAATAAAGATCAAACGTCATGGAATCAATGACGTGTATGACTGCCATGACAAACTTACATCCCTAATCATTATCACTCTAAATGATTTTCAGTAAATAGTTACATCTTTCAACAGAGCTCCCTCTCAGATTACTTAAGCTGCATTTAGGCAGCTCTTAAAGAAACAGTACACAGAGGCTATACAAGTTCTGGTAATCACATTTAAACTGCTAAAACACAGGACACCAGCCTGGCAGTGAGCATTTAGGCAAGCTCAAGGAAGACTTTTTGGGAACCCCCATTTGTAGGGGGGTTACAGGTGCATTTTAAAGTCATGGTCTGGATATTGCTTTTGAGACAGCTGCACTACAGGGAGTGGTGTAGATATTTAAAAAAGAATAGCATTATAGGCAGGCACTAGGCGGGTGGAGGGGGGGGGGTCTCTTGGGAGAGGTTGTGCTGTGCCTTGGGCTGTAGTGATTGGCTGCATCAATAGTCAGTGAAGAATAAAAATGAACGGAAAACGGATCTTTTGTCTTTGCAACTTCATGTTCATCAGATTAGTGCAAGAAGTGGCAAGCTGTAGTTGTATTCTAATAATATTATGCAGGTTTGTGTGCTGTTGTGTTGCACCTCCAACAGAGAAAATTAATTTGACTCTGGTCATGCATTGTCTTCTGTGGCAGTGGCTTCATTGACAGTACAGCAATGGAAACATCAGATATGTTTCTTTGAGTATTTGTTCCAGGTCTTAAAATCCTCACCCTGAACTCTTGAAGGAGGGTATGGGGGTTAAGCAGGGTTTACATGGGGATTCAGAGGAAAACTTCACCCCACAGGAAATCCTCACCCTGAACTCTTGAAGGAGGGTATGGGGGTTAAGCAGGGTTTACATGGGGATTCAGAGGAAAACTTCACCCCACAGGGTGGAGTTTTGGAGTACTTTTGTGCCAGTAATGTTTGAATCCCCCACTATTCCCCGACCCCAAGGTATTTGGGGGGGGGGGATCAATTGACTGATGCATTATCTTGGTGTTGGGGATGGTGAAGTTGTCATTGAAAAGAATTGGTTGATCGAATGAGCGGCTGAGGGAGGTTTTGGTGGAATGGAGCATCCCACTGAAGATCTTGTGGGTGGCTCCCTCCTTTGTGTCAGCCAAGGTTGCAAGGACTAGCCCACATACCAAGGCATTAGGGTGGAACCTCTTGTTATGGCATAATTGCTTTTCGATTTTTACCCAGTCAAGGTGTATATTCATAGGGATCCAGAGCTGTTCCTGCTCTCACCCACTTACTCGTATGTGTTAACTGTGATGAATATCTCTGGTAACTTCAGCCCACCTTTGTCAGGGAGCCTGGCCATTCTTGTCAGTGAGCATCTGGGCTTTTTGTACGCCCAAATAAAGTCTGCCATGACATGTTGTACACTTTTGATCCAGTCCATAGGTATAGTAGTGTGGTGCATGGACATTTACGACTGGGGGAAGGGGGCACATTCATTTTGGTTATGGCTCTGCATTGTCCCGTGGATAAGGGCATTCTGTGCCACCTGAGAAGGTCTACCTGCAGAGTTTCGTACAGTTCTTTGGTGTTTGTGTCCACTGTGTCTTGCGGTCTGGGACATACTTTGATCTCCAAGTATTTGATTGCTTTTGGCTGCCAGCTCATGTCAAGGTGTGCCACATCCTATCTGCAGGTTTTGCTACTGAGCAGGAGAATCTGATTTAGATGAGTTGAGCTTGTATCCAGATATTTTTCCAAATTTTGTGAGGAGATTGAGCAGAGACTCAACCTTCCCTTCTTTTAAATTAGTTCATCTGCCTTCTAGCCATGACACCATCAGTACCCATCCCCTGTGGCCACCACCCAGCCCCGGAAGCAGAATTGAACCCCAGAGACTAGCTTACCTCACTGCCGCCATGAGTAACCCCTCATGGTGAGGGCTTTTGGGAGGTGGCCACCCCCTCCAGAAGTCCATGGAGGAGCTGGTCTTTTGTGCTGGGCGGATGGTCACTGCAAGGCCCAGGTGTACCACTGGTTGGGGAGGTCTTTCATTCTGTCAGGCCATCATTCTCCACCTGTTCTCCTGCTGCTGCAATGAGGCCATCAACTGGCTGCTTATGCACACAACAGGTGTCCTTGCAGCTATGGTCAGTTCTTCTCCTCTCCCTAAACTGCTGCTCTACACTTCTCCACCCCTGAGTTCTCCCAGGAGGTGCTATAGCAGCAAGAGACAGTTGTCCTCCAAATCCAAAGAGGTAAATGTCCTGTAGGATGCTCAGATCTCCTCCCCCTATGGCCACTGGTGATATTGGTTTGTTCCCAAGCCTGTTTTTCCAGAGTTACAAAAGGCAGCTGTATTGCTGGGCTTTTGGGTTGGCTTTCTCTGGACCTTTCCTAACTCCTAAGTATCATTGACAGGAAGGCAGACAGAAATGTGAGTAAATGATCTGTGCTTAATAGAGAATATCCAGGCAACTGGACACAGTGCAACAGTCAAGGCCTTACTAGGACCTTATGCAGTGTTAGAGCAAGTTACATGACCTCTCTGTGCTTCAGGCCTCCCAGCTATATAACTGGGTAAAGGCAGGACCACACTGAGAATGAGATGAGTCGCAGGTTGGACTACTCTGTATGTTAATAGTGCCACTGAGATAATGCTTGTTATTGTAAGAGTGGTCTCGTGATCATTCTTGGGGTATAAGATCTGCAAACCAAAAGTGTGTAGTTCTGACACCCAAGGAATGTAAGGGAAACTACTCTCACAGTGGTAGGTGTGGTCTCAGTGGTGGTATAGAGGTCAACAATTAACTGTCTCATGTTTTATTTTCATTACATACAGTACTGAGAACTTATTGACCTTCTCACCTATGTTTCTGTTTGAAACTTGGGCAAATGTATGTCAAAATGTAATAAGTTGTAAGGTATTAAATTAAAACTAGAATAAACCAGAACACATTTTATACCATATGGTTTCTGGGTCCCCAGAACCCCCACCCTTTCTCATGTCATGATACGCGAAAATCAAGACTTTTTGGTTACTTTGCCCCCCCCCCCGGAAAAAAAATAAAAACTACGCCACTGCATCTGAAGTGGGCATCTGCCACTCTAGCAATAACCTTGGCCTGTGACTCTGGCACTTTGCTTGCCCCACAGCTAGAGCAGTATATGCATGTGCTGCGAGGATGTATTGCTTAAAGGGAAATGGCTAAAAAGGCTGATGTTTTGACCAGTGCAGTAAACTCCCCCATTAGAGGTTCTGACCATAATTTAAATTTTTACACTACCTTTTCTTACATGTAGTATCTGTTATTGTTATAGTGCCATAACTTCCAATATACGGTAATGCCCGTGGTCATCTTGCACGCACCTGCCAGCTTCCTGTGCACTGAGTGTTCCAATGCCCACTGCTTACTAAATGTTTTCCTTTAAGCACCTGCAAGCTGTGCATCAGCAGTATATCATAAACTAGGGCTGCTGTTCAACATTATTTACGCAGTAACTTGCATCCCCTGGCCTCCAGAAAACAGCCAGGTGTGCCTTTTATGCTAGATTGTAAACCAGCTTCACCTGCAACAACATTTATGTAATATTTAGCATCCCTTGGCTTTCACAAAGCCAGCAGGTATGCTGAAAATGTTACAAATGTTAAGAAGTAGTCAGTTGTGTCTTTATTTCCGAAGTATTTTTATTTTTCCTGTTGCTCATTACAAAGTTTTCTAGGTGATAGCATTATGCTAGATGTGTGGAATAGTGCCCTGCCTGGCAGTTGAGATATCTAGTTCTATTCCTCCCACTACATCATCAGCATACAACCTCACTGACTGTGACATCAAAGGTCACCATTCTGGCAGCCACTGAATGGCTCTTCCTAAGCATCTGTGATGTCACAGTCAGTGAGGTCACCACACTGATGACGTAGTCGGAGGAACAGAGCTAGGTTGCTAGGCAGAGTTCTGTTCCGCACATCACACCCACTAATATCAGTTAAAAAAACTTCTTATTTACCAAAAGAAAAAGCACCTTAGATATAAAAGGCAATAGTTGACTGTTTTAAAAACTGATATTAGTTTTAGGCAGTACACTAGCTCTTGACATGCTTATGTTCCATGGACGGTGTTTTGTGAAGTGTGAAGAGCTTCTAGTGGTTAGAACACATATTGTTTTTTGTACAACATGTAAATGTGTGCAGATAGGTTACCTGAATCTATAGAATGGTGTAGAAGCCTACAAAGCTTCTGTCCGTGAATGTTAATTGATATCAAAATAAAAACGACATAATTCTCATTTCTGAAGGATATTGCCAAACCTAACGTAATAACACTTTGTTTTTTCTCTCTTCCTTTGAATTTTCTAGATGCAATAACCGTACGCAGTGTGCTGTGGTAGCTGGGCCTGATGCCTTTCCGGATCCCTGCCCAGGAACATACAAGTACCTGGAGGTCCAATATGAATGCGTTCCTTACAGTATGTATTTTGTGTGTGTGGCAGTCTTTCTTTTTAGAGAACGCTTTACTTTCTTAAAGGAGAACTGCGCTGAATCTAGGAGACCTTTTTTTCTGTAGAAGCTGCTTTCATATATTAGATTACATTCCGTTGTTGTTCAGTCTAGTGGTGCTCAGATAGTGCTTTTATGCATCCAGCTGCCCTCTGTCAGATAGTGTTGGTATCTGACCTAGGATCTGACCAAAGTTTGGATTCCAGATCCACAGTCTGATAGTTGTAGATCTGAAGTCACATCCATTGGCTCCAACCTTAGGTAGTTGGATCCAATGGATGGATCCACAGATACCTCGGATACTTACTGTGGATCCTAGGAGGTCAGATCCTTTGTCGGATGTCTGTGCCATCTGAGGCTATCCGATATCCGACCAAAATGATGGCGCGTGATGGTAAGCTACCTAGTAGGATACTACCCAAGCAACACTAGTTCGGTCTTTACTAGCCTATTAGTAAACTCAGTGCTTGGTTCTGATTTACACAGAACTGGCTTGTACTGTTCTAGAATGGTGTGGTGTAGACTATGTCCTTTTGGACCGCAGAGTTCTAGAGTATCACACAAATGCATTTTAGAAAATATGTACGTTCTTAAGGACATAAACTATAGCATGCAGCTGTAAAATGGTACTAACCTGAAGAGGGAAAATCAGAAACAGACTCTGAATTTACACAAAGGCCATTAAAAATGGAACAGTAACAGTACGTGAACCAGTATTGGAAACACAGCTTCTGCAGACAACACAGACTTGCAGGTGCAAGGCAGTTCTCCTTTAAAGACTGGGACATTTCTAGGTGATGTTATTAAAAAAAAAACCAAAAAAAAACTAGTGATGGTTGAATGGTAAAACTGCTTTGACTATGCATAATTAATTTGCAAGTGATCTGCTAGCAAGTAGAAACTCATGAATACTTTTTCTTACTATATATGATTCATGCTTTCAAACAAATATTCTGGCAACTAATTACTTTTTAATTACCAATCAAAAAGGCTTTCTGTTTGCAAAAGATTGCCTATTTAAAGTTGAGTGACAAAGTGCTATGTCTGTGACAGGTAAAGAAGAGATGCCTTAGTTTGTAGTGAAATGCAGAATTGATCTCTTTTGTCAAGCAGGCATTGATAAGTTTCAGAGGGCTGTAGGCATGACTGAATGATGGATTCCCTATATAACTGGGATTCAAACAAAACCATGGCATCACTCTTTTATTATTTTCTTAATACAGTATATTATTGTAATTGCTGTGTGTGTGTGTGTGTGTGTGTGTCTCACACATGTGAAAATGGACTACCAAAGTGTAAAAAAGTAGTTTTTTTTTTTTTACTAGGAGAGACACACTAAGCTGAAGCTTGTTTACAGGTGTGACCTCGGAGCACAAGGAAGTTAAGTGTCTTGCTCAGGGTCACACAGTATGCAAGTGGGGGCTGTGGGATTCAAACCAAGGTCTTCAGGTTTGCAGCTCAGAGCCTTAAACCACAGTGCTATACTGCCTCCTCAGTTTAGTTGAAGGAGTGTTTTTTTATCATTTTTTTCCCCTCAGGACTGTCCTCCTGTCTCTGTCAGGCCTCTTGTGCCAGCAACTCCCAAGTCCCGTCAGCCATTCCCTTTCCCCCCAGCTATCGTACCAGGGAAGATCTCCAAAGAGTGGGAACAGAGAATGTCAGTGACTGTCTTTCTGACTACCTGCGACTGAGCTTTTGCTCTGGTTCTCACACAGATCCCTCACTTTGGCTTGTGTGCAGCCACTGCTGACCTCGGTCATGAACAGCCTGCCCGTGCATTGTAAGCAAGTTTCCTGGCCCAACTACAGGGGGCACTCTGGCGCCAGAACCCATCTCCGGCCCACCCCCCTGGCAAAAGCACACTGCTACATGGCAGCACCCCAACCTGGCCTGCCTCCTGAGTGACATGACAACCCAAGCCTGCTCCCAGATCTGGAACACCTGCATGGCAGGCTGCTGCTTGACCACTAGGGTGTCCTGTGGAAGGAGTCTTTTCTCTCCCATTACAACTCTGCTTGGGCAGACATCACATGGTCACTACTAACATCCAAGCCTGCCCCTAGAACCACTTAGGGAAGCTCTGTTGCAGAGGTGTCATTAGCACTTGCAGCCTGTGCAGTGCACTCTTGACTTCTGTGGCCTGGGAGTGGAAGTTGGCTTTGCAACATAAACCCAGGTCTCCTGGATGATAAAATAATACAGCATCCCAAGTGCCACCAGGCTGGTGGGGTGGGATGTGTTATCGCCCTCTACATGTAGGAAAAAAAACTCACACAAAAAAAGTTTTAGGCTGAAGACTTAACAACTTCCAGGCTTTGAAATGGGAGCTGAGTGAGCTATGGAGGCCAAGTGCTGAATCCTGGGTGTGTGTGTGTGTGTGTGTGTGTGTGTGTGTGTGTGTGTGGTGATTGTAGGGGTTCACTGAATGTTGGCCACTTAATACACAAGTCTCTCTAGACAACCAGGTATGGAATGGCATTTGTGTTTGGGTGCAAAGACAGCTGTAATTGCCATTTAGAGACAGAAGGGGACAAAGTAGAGATTAATTTGTATAACAAAGTCCTTTCAGAAACCCCAGAAAACTGGAAGTGCAACTCCCTTTCTTACATATCCATCAGAAGATAAAATCCAGATTGTTCTGCCAAAGTTACTATATGCAGTATTCATAACTATAACGTAGTCATTTATGGTCTGAAAGGGCTACAGGTCTATCATTTCCACCCCCGCCTCATAAACATGCATTAATAAGTATACTGTGTAAACATGTACTAACTTGAAGGCATTTCTCACCCAGGCTACTACCAAGGGTATGTAGTGATTCCCTTGGTAAGCAAACATTTGTCCAAGCTTACCTTAAAGACTTGCACCATCTCCATGTGCACTGCCTTCACTGGTTGGTTGTGGCATAGGTTCACTGCTGTCCTGGGGAAGAAGCACTTCCTAACATTACCTGTGAATTTACCACCTCTGAGCTTCAGGGCGGGTCCACGTGACCTGTTGTAGGACACCCGATCAATTGTATCTGTCTGTTCAGTCTTGCCCATAAACCTGAGCATGTGGAAGCTTTCTCTGATGTGAAAATATTAAGAGCTGCCAGGCTTACTGCATAGCTTTTGTCTTCCACACCCCTGATCATTTTGGTGGCCATGCATCTCACCTTCTCAACTTCCTACAAGTTGTACTGGGGAACCCAGTACTGCACACAGTGCTCCAGGTGTGACCTGACCAGGGCTCGGTAAAGATAACTTTCCCAGCATTTTGTTGGACCTCTTGACAGCGGCTGCACACTGCTTGTCATGCTTCATAGTCTTGTCTTTCATGACCCTCAGGTCATTTTACTTCTCCAGTACAGTGAGGGTATCCCCACCAAGTGTGTAGTTCCTGCCTCTGTTTTCTCTACCTAAATGTCATGTCTTGCATTTGACTAAAATGAATTGCAAGTGGAGCTGTAGCGGGGCAGGAGAAAGCACCCCCCCCAACCCGTAGTGGTGCCCATCTGCCACGTTTACTCTCCGTGGGGCACACATAGAGATCATACTGTGTCTCAGCAGCAATGCCAATCAGATTTTGAACTGGCAAATAAAGACATGTTGTGCCGGTCTGCTGTTGAGTGTTGCATGACCACAGATCAGCCGGAAAGAGAAGCCTGAGAGACAAGTTTGCCTTCTTCTCTGACTGTACACCTCTCGCTCTCACACCCCATCAGAAAAGCAGTAGGTGTACTGGGAGTAGAATGATACACTGGGACCATACATTTCAACTTTGATGTTGGTGGGAACAGGTGAATAGTTTAAAATAAAGACATGCTGGCTGGCCTGCACTGGTGCTGAGTCCTGCTCTTGTGCAGTCACCAATTGATCAGCCACAGTGCTGGGGACCTGGTTCATTATAGGAGTGAAAGTGGAGTGCTCTGGCAAGGAGTATGGTCAGGTCACTGAGTTTAAAAGTCTTTTCTTAAATGTCCCTTCAGCACAGTGGTAGTGCTGTCACTCACAATGCCTGTAACCCAGGTCCAGGAATGAGTATGGGTTGTTGGGTCATGACTGGGGGAGAAGCATTGAACATCCCAAAGGATGCTCTCCTTTTCCTGGGAGGGTGGGTTCTTTCCTCCACCACACTACTGCCATCTGAGTGACCACAGGTGGCAGTGCGCCTGGAGAGCCGTGGGAGGGGGGGGGACTCTGCTAATGGCAGGAGATCAGAATGCTTCATGTGTTTACAGTCCCTTGATGTCCTAGCATGTGGAGTTCAGAGGAGTTTGTGAGAAACAAAGGAAAAAGTCCTGACTCCCGTGAATGAAAGACCCTGGTACATCCAGGGCTGGACTCTGCCAGCTGAGAGCACCCCCAGGAAAAGCGTAAGTAGTTTGAGATAAATTTCCCATGGGGAGTACAAATGAGGCAGCATTGAGGATGGTCCTCAGGGTAGGGGGATGATCAGAGAAAAAATTGCCATGGGGCATAGAAGGCATTGGGTCAAGAGGAATAGGGGCATATTACATTGAAAGGAAAAAAAATCTTGGCTTACACCACCTGTTTTATGACCCAAACTAACCTGTTTGTTGAAAAGTCCACCTAGGTATCCCCTCTCTCCATAAGTTTGAGTCTGTACTTTTAAAGTTAGGATGAGACACAGAACAGCAGCAGGTGGTGCTGTAGTGGGACTGGCCCATAACATCTGCAGCGCTGCAGTCTGCTTCTCCCTCCTAACATAAAAGAAAATGCCTGCCTGTCTGCCTACACCACACTGCTTTTGCCTTTCTGCAAAGATCCATGTTATTCTGGCATCATTCCACCTGGTTTGGGTGTTTCACTTTTGCTTGTTACCATCATAAAGCACCTTCATAGCGCCCCTGACTTGCCCCCGGCTCCCAAGCCTGGGACCATCACTGCACTGAATCTGAGACTCCTGAAGTCAATAACCTAGCTTGCTCAGGCCCTCCTGAAGCTTGTACCCATCCTTAAGGGAGTCCGCCATGTCATTATTTAATATAAGCAGCCTGCTAGTGACCCCAGCTTCTAGATCATTGGTAAAATCGTTGAACAGCAGTGGCCTTGGCATAGATCCCTGATGGATGCCACTGAATACCCCTCTCTACTCAGAGAACTGCCTGTCCATCAAAGCCCTCTTCTTCCTACCCCCAAGCCAGTTAGCAGTCCACCTACAGTATGCCTCTTGTGTACACCACTGGTGTACTTTGCTCAAAAGCTTGTCATGCATTACAGCATCAAAGGCCTTGCTGAAGTCCACGTGGCCTAAAGGATAAGGTGTCTGGTCTTAGATTAGGTGATTGAAGGTTTGGATCCCATCATAATCAGTGTTAGTGGTTATTGACTTGACTTTCAGCAGTCATTGTATACAATGGGTGTGTGAGGCTTCCAGTGGCAGGCTATACTAGACCAAGTGATATCCAATCAGGACATATTAGGGAAATTAAAGTGGAGGTACCAGTTGGCCAGAGTGACCATTGTAGGGTGCATTTCAGAATGAAGCTGGGATTGCAGCAAGCAGCCATTGGCACACTGGTGCTGGACTTCAGGAAAGGGGATTTCAAGAAATGGGGGAGAACATTCAGGAACATCTTAAGAACTTCCAGTAGATCATCAGGGTGGAGGGGACAATGGCAGAATTATAATTATAATAATTATTAATAGTTTATATTCATTAATTAGAATTAGAATCATATATTAGACTAGTATTGTTTATTCCTACCACTGTTTACTACCCTTGTAGTTATGTATTTTAGACCAGCAGTTTGGACTAGTATTGTTTATTTCTACCACTGTTTTATTCTTGTATTCTTGTATTTTAGACTAGCATTTTTTTTATTCTTACCTCTGTTTATCCTCCTTGTGTTCCTGTTGTTACATATATACATGGACAGTGTCGGCAGATAAGGGCCTATGGCCCACCTAGTCTGCCCATTTGAATTTGTAACTTCAGTTTATGTTTTCCTAGAACTCTGTTGCCCCTTATCCCTGACCTCCAGAATTCCTTTATGTTTATCCCATGCATTCTTAAATCCCGTGATTGTTTCAGCCCCCACCACTTCCTCAGGCAGGGTGTTCCACTTGTCCACCACCCGTTCTGTGAAGAAATTCTTCCTCACATTTCCTCTGACTCGTCCTCTGTTTTAGTGTATGTTCTTAAAGTTATATCTATATATGTATATGTCCCTTTAGGACTTCCTTGTAAATGAGCTGTCTCAATGGTGTTTTCCTGGTAAAATAAAATTGAATTGAATTAAACGAGTCTATTACAGAGGCTTCCTAATTCTGAGTAAGAACCATAAAAAAGTAAAAGAATAAATAAAGGAAACACGTATGGTTACACTGGCAGATAACGTAGGCTATGAGGAGCAAAAGGATATTTGGGACTTACAAGAAGGAACAGAGAGAGGTGGGGGGTGGGTTTAAGAAGAAACCCGGTATATAAATAAAAGCTCATGAGGGAAGCAAAGACAAAACTGAGGCTAGCAGTAGGTGGCAAGGAGAATGACAAATTTCTTTAGATACATTAGTGGGAAAGGAAATAGGTAGAGGGTAACATAGAAAGGATAATGAAGGATGGGGTGAGTGCAGGCTGTGATGTGTAGAAGGCAGGTGTACTGAATGAATTCTTTTGTTTGATATTCGCAGTCGAGGAGGCAGGTCTATTCCCTAACAGCAGGAAACAAATTCAAGAGGGATACATGAGACAGAGTTGAGCTGGGGAAGATAACATGGGACTCAGTAATGAAGGGACTGGAGAACCTAAAAACGTTATAAAGTGGGTCTTGAAAAACCTGTAACCTCATTGGTCAAAACATGTCACATGACCGTATGTAAATCTTGCAACATACAATTGGTAATGATCCCAGTAATCAAATGTTTACTTTCTTTGAACCTAATTCATTTTTATTTTTATTTTTAGTAACAGATTAATTTTATAATCGCAATAATGCCCTTCTGGGCATGTGTAGTAGTGGTATTTACACATTTCTTGTGTGGTTAAAGTTAAATAAAGATTTTGATTGATTGATTGAAAGTCACTCAGCTGCACCTCGTGGCACACCACACAAGGTGTGTGTGTAAATTCCATAACACATGTCCTGTTTTGCATTATTGCTTAAACAGATTGCTGGGTTAGATGGGAGTCACCCTAGGGTGCTGAAAGAAACCAGGCAGGCATTAGCGAAGTCACTGGTAGTCAGTCCTCTTTGAAGAATAAGTTGCAACAGGTATAGTGCCAGAGGACTTGAGGATGACACATGTGATCCCCTTACACAAAAGGGGTGATATGAAGAACCCATGAAACTGCAAGCTGGTGAGCTTGACATCGACAGTGGAGAAACTTCTGGAGACCGTTATTAAAGAGGGGATAGCTGCATTCTTAGACAAAAGGATTTAATTACTCAGTGTCACATATGAGACTGGTTAAGAAAGTTAGCTGTTTGTAGATAGGGGAAGAAATAAGTAGATGGGCCAAAAACTGGCTACCAGATAGAGTCCAGAAGGTGGTCCTAAAAGCTAAAGTCTCTGAGGACTGGGTTGTGATGAGTGGGGTGTGGCAGGGGTTGGTACTAGGACTTCTGCTCTTTACAATGTTTGTCTGTGAAATAGGAGAGGATATCTCTGGCAACTGGAGCCTGTTTACTGACGAGAGTAAGCTCAGCAGGAGGGCCAGCAGTGTACAATGGATTATGAGACCTAATGTGAGTAGACTGGAGAAGTGGTCCAATATCTGGAAGTTGAACGTTAATGCCAGAGGCAGCCCCAATGGCCCAAGCACAACACGTTGCCCTGCTGTGCTGGTGACCTGAGACTGGGAGTGCACTCGGTTTGCTGCATCAGGAGGCAGGCCAGGCTGGGGTGACTGCCTTATGGCAGTGTGCCTCAGTTGAGGTTTGACAGTGGGCTCCAGCAGTGCAGCGACCCTTGGGGCTGGGACAGGGAGCTTGCTCTTGCCTCAGGGGCACTGCATGCATACAAGTCCAATGAGGCATTGCTCATGGCATGGGGTACGGAGGAGGGCACAGGGTATAAAACTCCTCATTCATCCAGATGTTGGTGAATCTCTCTGATGAGGGTATATCCCAGGCCGACAGTGTGGGGGGATATGTGTGTAAATACTTGATGAAAAAAAAAAGAACGCCAAAGCCAAAAAGTTAAAAATGATACATACAGAAGGGGAAAATCTGAAAACGGTGTACTGTATTGACAGGGTGCCAGCAGAGAACACAGAGGATGAGAGGGAGCAGGGAACAGTGATTAGTAATAACCTAAAGCAGGCTGCTCAGTGCAACAGGTACTATACGTGGGAGAGCTAGCAATGCTGGGGTGCATAGGGAGAGGGATTGCAAGAGAAGGGAGGTGACACTGCCTTTACAACATAATCACTTGTGGGACTGCATCTGGAATACTGAGTCCAGTTCTGGGGCCCACACTTAAAGAAGGACAGGGGTAAATCAGAGACAGTTTAACAAAGGGCTTCAAAGAGGATTGGTATTGCTCAGATAGTATGCTGCCAGGTCAGATACAATCGGGTACCATCATTTTGGTCTGATATCACACAGCCTCAGATGGCATAGACATCCAATCAAGAACCTGACTTCCTAGGAGCCACTGTAAGTATCTGAGATATCTGCAGATCCAACCTGCATCTGATGGATCCAACCATTGGCTCTAACTATACGAGGTTGGATCGGCCCATTGGATCCAACTATCTCAGGTCAGGTCCAGTGGATCCACCCACTGGATCCAACTGTCCAAGGTTGGATCCAATGGATCTGATCTCAGATCCATGAGTCGGATCCTAGATCGGATACCAGCACTATCCGGTGGAGGATAGTCAGATCAAAAGCACTATCTGAGCAACACTAAAGTGGATCCATGGCCAGCAGAGCAAGGCACACGATGGAAGCCTGAAAATTCTCAACATGTATTCACTGGAGAACAGAAGAGGGTGTATGGACATGATAGAGACTTTCAAGTTCATGAAAGGGTTTAACAGGGTAGACAGAGCAAATTTGTTCAAATTAAGAAATAGTGCATCCACCAGGGTCACGTGCCCAAACTGGAGGAGGAAGGGTCAAAAGGACTTTTGGAAGTTTTATTTCACAGAATGGGTGGTGGATGGGTGCGGCAAATTTCCTGACAAGGTTATGGAGGCAAAAACAATAGTAGGATTCAAGAGGAAGTGGGAAGCATATAAAGGATTTGTCAGACAGGAAATGAAAGGTGATGTGGTGAGTGGGAGAGAGGATGGAGACCAGGACATCTTCAAGTATGGAATCTTGATGGACTAGTCTGGTATTTTTATGTCTGTCACTTTTCTCTGTTTCTTAGTCCAAACAGACTATATCTGTAGCCCTACCCCGTTACCTCCCTGGTCATCTGCTCAAAAAAGATAATTAGGTTGGGATGGCATAATTAGCCCCACATAAAGTCATGCTGAGAGGGGGCAAGAACAGCTGCCTCAACCAAAAGCACCATTTTCAGTCTTTGATCATGGTTTCCAGAACCTTTGTCCAACTATGAAGTCAGGCTGACTGAGCTGTAGTTGCCAGGGTCCTGTAGTACCCTGCCCCTACTTGAAAATGGGGACCACAGTGGCTTCTTTCCAGTTAACTCCGGCACTGCACCTGTCTGAAACACACCTAAAAGATTACTGCAGGTAGCCCAGACAGTTGTTTCCTTAGCTGTGCTTTGATCTTGGTTGGTATCCTTTTGGCCCCCTTGGGGCTTACGTGACTTGAGCTTTGACAGGTAGTCAGCTATCAGTGTGAGTGTGATGTCTACCAACTGCATCATGGCCCCTGAGGAAGTAGTTCTGTAACCTCGAAGTGCCGGGGTGCATTAGTCTGATTCGGGTAGTTCTGTAACCTTGAAGTGCCGGGGTGCATTAGTCTGATTCGGGTAATCTTGTGAGCACAGTGGTACATTTGTGCAAAATAAAATAAACACTTGCATGAAGTCTGTGGGAGTGCTTGTGCTCTGTTGTTTACTGTTGATTTCTAATTTCACAAGCACCTGCTCGTCAGTTATAGCATGCCCAGCTCCACTGGAATCTGCATCATGGCTATTTCTGATGCCACGGGTCTTCCCAATGAGCACTTCCCTCCCTCGGGGACACATGCTGAACACTGAAGCAAAGTATTTACTCAGCATTTCAGCCATCACCCCAGGCCCTCTCACCTGTTCACTGGTTCCCCTGTTCTCAGAAGTTTAATCCCCTTCTTTACCTTCCTCCTTCCATGTATGCACTGAAAGAAGGATGTTGTGTTATCTGCAGCTTCTAGTACTATCCTAGCTTCCAGGCCCGCTGTGGCATTCTTTATTCTAGCTTTGCAGTCTTTTAGTACTTCTCTGTACTCTTTTCCATCCTGGATGCTACCGGCACCTCTCCAGCAATCATAGATTTTCTTTTTTTTTTTCAGGATCAGTCAGCGTAAAGCCTGTTGAGCCATGGGGTGGGGTGGGAGGTGTTTTGACCCTTTCCCCCTTATTGTTTACATTGTTGCAGGCCTCTGTAGTTGCCTCAGGTATCCACTTTAGCACATTCTGTGTTTTCTGTTCGTTGCCAGCATTATGCAGCTGATTCACACTTTTAGACACCAAGTCCTTCATCTTAGCAAAGTCCACCTTTCTGAAATCCCCACTGCTGGTGACTGAGGTACTGCAAGGGTTCCCTGTCACCACCGGGGAGAAGGCTACCCAGTTGTAATCAGTCAGAAAAGATTGGCATCATCCACCTGCTTTAAACACATGTAATATGTATTAAAATCCTGAGTATACCGGTGGCATGAAACCCATCGGGGCTTTATTTGTTCCCTCAGTGTCTCTTTTTGTGGGCTGCAAGTGCAGTATTCTGTATAATCACATTTTACGACTGCACATTAAATGTATTTGATAAAGGTGGATGGTGTCAGTCTTTTTTGTTCATCTAGTTGTTCCAGGTTCTGGTCCTGGCTTGTTAGTTGTGGATTGGCCTTCTCTGTTGACTTTTACCTGGTTGTAGTCACTACCTCCCACCAGTTACTTGCCCTTCACACTACAGATGAACCCATTCCCACTGCTGAGAACAGGGTCAAGGGTGGCCGCAAACCTAGCCTCCTGTGCGAGATGCTGCTCTGGGATGCAGTCCTTGAAGGTGAGTAGAGAGACTGTCCTAGCCTGGCCATTAACCCTTTTGAGATGCCATCTATGCGCCAGAGATTGAAATCCCTAAGGATTACCACTGAACCTAATTTGACTGCACTCATAATTTCCCCAAACAGCAGGGCTTTATGCTCCACTGGACTGTTTAGGGGTCTGTAGCACATCCTCAAGGTTACTCATATATCCTCTTTTTCCCTAGCTCTGTCCTTCTTGT
Source organism: Neoceratodus forsteri (assembly GCA_016271365.2). Taxonomy (NCBI): domain Eukaryota; kingdom Metazoa; phylum Chordata; order Ceratodontiformes; family Ceratodontidae; genus Neoceratodus; species Neoceratodus forsteri. Next base: position 1,228,697,656 of record CM057453.1, on the reverse strand, counting down.
CCCCCACAACTTCCTCCATTACAAAGATTGCCATCCCTCTTCTTTCCTGGCATGTCTGTCCCTTTGGAACAGCCTGTATCCCTCTGTTCAGAGGTCTTATTCATTCTCTCCCCCAAAGTCTCTGTGAGTGCCATGAAGCCCTGACCCTCGAAGTGCATTAAACCCTCGAATTCACCCATTTTGCTTGGTGCACTCCTCATAATCGCTTGTATGGGAGTGAAGAACAGTTGGCCTTGTATGCTTCCTTCCCCCACACCCACCCCTCTTTTTTCTCTGCATCTGTCTCCTGCTTGCAGTGATACCCTGCCCCAACCGTTATCCTCCAATTTAAATCACCCCTCCCCCAGTCCTGTCCATTCTCTTGGCCAGTACTTTCATCACCTTCTGCTGTGGGTGTGAGCTATCTTTGTTCAAAACCATATCCCAGAAATGGTTGCACACCAGTACACTGGCTGACCCACTCTTGTTCTATCGTGTGTGAGAGTAGTGGGGCTGGAGAAGCTTCAAGTAGCTGCTTCTGCAGCCAATGTCATAATCATTCCTTTTATTTATTTATTTAAAGGAATCAGATACACCTTTGAGCCAGGGGCTCTTTTACAAAGGTTCCACGTCAGGTTACTTGAACATTAGGACAGGCAGTGGTATTGTGCAAAAGAGAAATAAACATAGCAGCCGGAGGGCTTTGTCAATTACTAAAACATCACAATTGTGCAAATCACATCTATAACAATTTAAACAATATAGATTTGTATAGATAGCCATCCGACAGAGGGAGGCGAGGCCAGAGGCTGGTGTAAAGAGGGAGAAAGAGAGGGAGTGGGGGGGGGTCAGGGTCAGCAAGGAGGTGTGTGGAGGGAGTAGAGGAGGGGGGAAGGGGTAGGGAGGGAAGGATGGGGTATGGGGGTGAGGGGGATAGATCCATTTAGGTGTAGCAGTCGCAGGAGCCACAGGAGATGAGGTATTGACGCAGGCTGAGCTTAAAGGTACCCAGGGTTGCTTTGCTGGTAACTTCTGCTGGCAGGGTGTTGAACCAGGAGGAGGCTCTGAAAAAAGAAGGATCGTTGGCCTTGGGTAGTCCTGCAAAGGAGAACAGTGAAGGAGAGGTTGTTTGAATTCCTGGTTTGTCGTGGGCCGCTATATGGTCTCAGCAGTGCCTGTGATCCAGGGGGTAGTAGGGGCAATGTTTGCTTTTTTGCTAGGATGCAGGTTTTATATTTAATTCTGCAAGATAGTTGGAGCCAGTTTGTGTGTTCGTAGATCTCGCAGGTGTGCGTAAGGCGGTTTGCAGATGTTTGGAGACGACATGCCTTGTTTAGTGCTGTGGCGGTGCGTCAAAGAGCTGTGTCAGTGGCAGCCCCGTAGATCACAAGCCCCCTAGTCTGTTATAGAGATCAGTGAACTGTGAATGGCAGTGCTTAGGGCTTCATCTGTGAGGCAGTTCTTATGTCTATAGAGCAGGCCTATGCGGGTATTCCTTGGTTGTTCAGTGTTTGAGGCTCCTGCACTGGCAAAGTAATTGCTTCCCTCCCTCCCTCCTTGGAGGCTGAGTGTGTCACTTCATGAGGCTATCTAATGAGAGAAGAAGCCGTGGGATAATCTGTACATGAGCTGGAGAGTTCTGTGTACCTTTCTGACTGGAAATTACAAATACTCTCTGTGTAGTCACAAGGTAGACATGCTGTGGTTAGGCTATATCGTATTAGGGTCTCTCAGAGGTGACATTGAGCTCTGGTGCTATGTTACTGTAGTAGGCTTTCCAAATGACTGTATTAGAAAACATACCTACATTATTAAAATAACCACGGTTGTATTCCAGTCATGGAAGAAAGTCAGTGCCCTTCCCATGTATTCAGTGTCTGTGGATTGTGTTCAGCCCAGTTATCAATGCAGCAAATTAGTTATGTACCAGTGGAAGTCACAGTGCAAGATTATACACAAAGATCAATGAGAACTTCTCTCTCTGCTTTTCATTTTTTCATTCATTCCTTTTCCTTTTGTAAAATCTACTATCATGTACAATCACTAGCTACATTGCGTTTGTGTATCATTCTGTAAGCCTACAGCTGGGGACGGAGGTAGCTCCAGTTGGCACCAGCAAGAGAACTGACACTGAACCTTACATTGTTGCAAGGCTGATGTCTAATGGGACCCAACCGCATTTGTTGTGTTGAAGTGGCAACCTTAGTAAAAGTAAAATGTAAAAGTAACGTCACAATACTGTATGTTGGAATTCTGGACTGGTCACAGAGTGGCCTTGACCCATGCTGAGACCAGTCCTGCTCACCTGTCTCACGGAGTCACTTGACTGAGGATTCAGAGCAGGCTGCATTCTAGCCCCACTGAGTCTTCATATATTAGATGCTGTTACAGAAGGGAAAATATCAGACAGCTGCTACTTTGGCTATGTTAACTGAGAAGTGGTTGCTGGAAACCTCCACTGTCTCTCTCAGCTAACCGGGCTAACTCCTTTAAAAATGCAACTTTTGACAACATTTTTGGACCGTACAGTAAAGCAGTCAATGAGAAATAGAATTGAAGGGTAGGGCAACACTAAAAAGTCTGGCTGGCTGAATGGCTGCGTGGTAGTCGTGTTGCCTTATATTGTAGGGGCCAGAGTTAGTATCCCGAAGCCTCATTTATGGTGAGCATGGTAGCATAGATGGATAGAATCTCCACCCAAAGGTAGAGGCCCACAAAGGTAGGAAATGGTGCCACAGTGCGAGATACAGTATGGCAGATCAAGGGGCAGATTAAGGGAAGAATGTATAAAGTTAGAAAAAAAGTTGGAAAGCCATACCTTTTAATTACTTGTATGGGGGGACTTTTATAATTGGATTTCAATTAGAAATCAATGTACATGTGTTATAAAAAAATTACTGCATGACTTCTGTCAGTAGTCTGTTTTGCCGCCCTGTATTACTGTGGTGTCATGATCATGCACACTCACGAACAACAGTTGACTGCTCGTTTAGAAGAAGGATTCTTGAATTTCTTAACCCAAAAACTTTGTGGCCACAGAGTGTTTCTATCAAAACTGGATGGTGGCCTCACTGTTTATTTTACCACCATGAACCCCGGCCCCCTTCCATCAGTGCACATTTCCCTTCATACAGCATACAGTTACTTGTATTCCAGCTGCTGTTTTTTCCTGAAATTTATCTCATGTGTTGTGTTGGGGTAGTACTGTACTTTGTATTCTTTGTATTCTTAACTGGGGCAATAAAGTCCTCTGTGGCCACATAAATTTGATCTGGTAGCCTCACTTGAGTAACACTGCTTTAATGGCTGGTAACAAATCATGGGAGGATGGGGTGGTACCTGAGGACTGGAGGAGGGCAGTTATGATTCCTCTTCACAAAAGTGGGAGCAGGAAAGTACAGACCAGTTAGTTTGACCTCAGTGGTAGGGAAAATGATGGAATCACTTCTGAAGGAAAGAATTGTTGGGTACCTAGAGGCCAGTGGGGCACAGGACCCAAGGCAGCTTGGATTCACGATGGGAAGGTCGTGTCAGATGAATCTAATAGATTTCTTTGACTGGGTGACCAAAGTAGTAGACAAGGGAGGGGCTATGGACATGGCCTACACAGATTTTAGCAAAGCATTTGATACAGTCCCACACAAAAGATTAATGCACAAAGTTAGCCAGCCTTGGAGTGGGTCCCAAGGTGGTAGCCTGGATAAAAAATTGGCTAGACAACAGGACGCAAAGGGTAGTAGTAAATGGAGTCCACAGTGAAGAAAGAAGGGTTACTAGCGGGGTACCGCAGGGTTCAGTACTGGGACCGGTCCTTTTTAATGTCTTTATAAGTGACATCGCAGAGGAACTGGAAGGAAAAGTATGTCTCTTTGCAGACGACACAAAGATCTGCAACAGAGTTGATACACAAGATGGAGTGGAAAGGATGAGAAGGGACTTGGCAAGGTTGGAGAATGGTCAAATGTATGGCAGCTCAGATTCAATGCAAAGAAGTGCAAGGTACTGCACCTGGGAAACAAAAACCCAGGGGAAGAGTACACAATGGGGGTGAGATACTGACAACAGTAAAAATGGAAAGGGACCTGGGGGTAATTATATCAGATGACCTAAAGGTGGGCAAGCAATGTGTGAAGGCAGTAAGGAAGGCTGGGGGGATACTGGGATGCATAGGGAGAGGCATCAATAGTAGAAAACAGGAAGTTGTCATCCCTCTGTACAGACAGTTGGTGAGACCTCACCTGGAGTACTGTGTGCAGTTCTGGAGACCCCATCTCTGCAAAGACATAGATAGAGTGGAGGCTGTCCAGAGCAGGGCAACCAAAATGGTGCAGGGTCTGCACCAGAAGACATACGAAGAAAGACTAAAGGAGCTTAATATGTATACCTTTGAGGAAAGAAGGGAGAGAGGGGACATGATAGAAACTTTCAAGTACCTCAAGGGAATCAGCAAAGTCCAAGAGGGTAGCATCTTTCAGAAAAAGAGATGTGCAAGAACAAGGGGGCACAATTTGAAGATGGGGGGGATGGCTCAGAGGTAATTTGAGGATGTATTTTTTCATGGAGAGGGTTGTGGATACATGGAACAGCCTCCCTGAGGAGGTCCTGGAGTCAAGAACAGTGGGGGAATTCAAGATTGCATGGGACAGACATAAGGCAATCCTAGTGGGGGGTAGGAGGAAGTAAGCTGTTAGTTAACTAGGATCTGCAGCTTATCTGTTAGGTAGGAAAATGGGCAAACTAGATGGGCCAAGCGGTCCTTATCTGCCTTCAAATTCTATGTTTCAAATTCTATGTCCATGAACCAACAATTGTGTAATCATTGTTGTTTTGCTCAACAAACTATAATATTCATCGATATCCCTGATTTTGGCTCCAACATTTCCTTGGCCTCTCCAAAATTTCGTATTTTTGTCTTTGAATATTGAGAATCAAAGTACAAAATAATAACAGCCATAAGTATTATAGCGGGGGGTGTGAGTCAATCTGCCTAGCATTACCAGTGAACCAGCCAGCTCCACCACCCCCACCTCATTCCTGTTTATGTGTACCTTGTGCACTGTCAGTCGTATTATGACTGATAGAGGCTGGTGCAACTGTGGGTTAGGGATGGGGGTTGATGGGGCTAGCTGGAATTGCTACTGATGGCATGCCCACAGACTAGGGGTCAGGAGGGAGAGAATAATACATCTTTGGGCATTTGGAGCATTAGGCTAGGGGTGGCGGATGCCTCACAGAAACATAGAAACATAGAAGTTGACGGCAGATAAGGACCGCAAGGCCCATCCAGTCGGCCCGTTTCTTTTTCTACCTTATAAATGTGCCATCGGCCTTTGCTCTGTCAGTAAACTATCTATTCGTAGTCATTTGTATTGCTCCCTTATGCCTATCCCATGCCTGTTTGAAGCCCTGCACTGTATTCATAGCCACTCACTTCTGTGGTAAGCCATTCCATGCATCTACCACCCTTTCTGTGAAAAAGAATTTCCTCATTCCCCTTAATCGGCCTCCCTCTAATCTCATGCTGTGTCCTCTTGTCCTGCTATTTTTCTTATATTTAAACATGTTAGACTCTTTCACCTTGTTTATGCCCTTAAGGTGTTTAAATGTCTTGATCATATCACCCTCTCCCTCCTTTGCTCAAGGGCATACATATTGAGCTCCTTTAATCTGTCCTCATATGTCTTCTGATGCAGTCCCTGCACCATTTTGGTTGCCCTTCTCTGGACTGCCTCAATTTGGTTAATGTCCTTGTGAAGGTGTGGCCTCCAGTACTGCACGCAGTACTCCAGATGGGGCCTAACCAATGTCTTGTACAGAGGGATTATTACCTCCCTCTTACGACTTGATATACCCTACTAATACACCCTAACACCCCCTAGCCTTACCTACTGCTTTAGAGGTCTGCTTGATGATTTTAGGTCATCAGTGATGATGATGCCCAAGTCTCTTTCTTCCTTTGTGACTGCTAGCAACTCCTCCCAGCCTATAAGTGGCTTGGGTTTCTCTTCCCTATGTGCATGATTTTGCACTTTTGCATTAAATCCCAGTTGCCACTCTTCTGACCATTCTGCTAGTTTATCCAGATCTCTTCTCATTCTGCCCACCCATCTGGATCATCTACTCTGTTGCAGATCTTGGTGTCATCTGCAAACAGACAAGCCTTACCCTCTAGTCCATCTGCGAGGTCACTAATGAAGATGTTGAATAGGACTGGCCCCAGGACTGATCCCTGAGGTACCCACTTGTGACTTGCATCTCTTCTGACTGTATACCATTTACCACCACTCTCTGTTTTCTGCCAGTCAACCAGTTTGCCACCCAGTTGACCAACTTCTGACCCACCCGAGCCTACCTAGCTTATTTATCAATCTTCTATGTGGAACAGTGTCAAAAGCTTTGCTGAAGTCAAGGTAGGCGACATCAACTGCTCCCCTTGGTCCACCACTCTGTTACCCAGTCAAAGAAATCTATGAGATTAGTTTGACAGGACCTTCCTTTGTAAACCCATGCTGTCTTGGATCCTGTGCCCCTATGGATTCCAGGTGTTGCACTATCCTTTCCTTAAGGAGTGCCTCCATAATCTTGCCCACTACTGAGGTAAGACTGACTGGTCTGTAGTTCCCGCCTCCTCCCTGCTACCACTCTTGTGGAGTGGGATCACATGAGCCCTTCTCCAGTCTTCTGGGACCTCTCCTGTGCTCAGAGACTCACTAAACAATTCTGCTAATGGCTCTGCTAGTTCCTCCTTTAGCTCCTTAAGTACCCTGGGATGTATGCCATCAGGTCCCATTGCCTTATCCACCCTGAGCTTAGCAAGCTCTTGTAGGACCTTTCTTTTGTGAAGGGAGTAGTGCTCACCTCCCTCCCACTGTGTCCATGATGCTGAGCTGTGGGCCCTGCCCTACCTTCTCTTTAGTAAATACTGAGCAAAAGTATCTATTTAGGATATATGCTCTTACAGGGTCCTCCTCCTCCTCACATGCCCCCTTTTCTCCTTTGAGCTTAATACTCCCTGTGGACTTTCTCCTTTCACTAATGTGTCTATAGAAAGTCTTGTTACTTTCTTTTACTGTTCGTGCTAGTGTTTCCTCAGTTTGGGACTTTGCCTGCCTTACTGCCTTCCCTGCTTCCCTTAGGGCAGTTTGGTATGCCTCCCTATCTTCATCCCGCTGTGTTCCTTTATATTTTCTGAAGGCCAGCCTTTTGGCTCTGACCTTTCTGCTACTGTATTTGAGAACCAAAGTGGTTTCCTTCTTCTTTACACTTCCTTTTCTGTCTAACACAATGGGATGTTGCTTCAAGTATTGTATCCTTAATGCTTGCCCACTTTGCCTGTACCTCCTCACCTGTGTTTCTTTTGCCAGGGCTAGCTTAACTCTGTTGTACATCTTATCAAAGTCAGCTCCTCTGAAGTCCCATATTTTTGCCTTGGAATGGGATGATTTAGATGTAGTAGCCAAATTGAACCATACCATGTGATGGTCACTGGCCCCAGGTGACCTTCTACCTGGAGATCTGTGATCCCTTCTTTGTTAGTCAGTACTAGATCTAGGATAGCCCTGTCTCTTGTGGGTTGCTGTACCAGTTGTTTGAGGCCCTCCCTGCAGGGAATCCACTATGTGTCTAGTTCTGGCGATGTTCCTGCTGGTATTGACCAATCTGTATCTGGCATGTTGAAGTCTCCCATTATCAGAACCTCCCTTTAGCTGTCATGTTTTGTATATCTTCTAACAGTAATGTGTCTATGTCCTCCCTCTGGTCTGGGGCCTGTAGACAACCCAGTTCTTATGGCTGTCCCATTTCCTGTTTCAGGGTGACCCACAGTTCTTCTGGCTCCTTATGTGTATTCTGAATTTCTGTAGCTTTGATATTTTCATTAACATACAGGCCACTCCTCCCCTTTTGCACCTCGTCTCTTCTGAACAATACATAGCCAGGTACTGAAGTCTCCCAAGTGTGGTTACTGGTAAACCACGCCTCACTAATTGCTACTATGTCCAGTTTAGCCTCTGACATTATTGCCTGCAGGTCTGGGATCTTATTTCCCAGGCTGTGAGCATTTTGTACATGATTTTCCATTGGCCAGATTTTGGTGTGTTAGTTGTTGGGTGAAGTTTGGCATTACCCCTGTGCATCATATGGGGAGACAAACCTTTTTTCTTACCTGGTGATGCAAATGAACGGCAAACACGCTGAATTCCTGTTTGACCACTAGCTGAGGGGGGAGGGGTGTTCTTCCCATTCGACGTATGGGGTGCTGCACCCCTCTCCCCATTTGATAGTTTAAATATTCTGCAAAGACGTCAAACTTCTGCCCCAATGCACTGACTCCTCTTTAGTCAGATGCAGTCCATCAAATTTAAAGAACCGCTCCCAGAACTGTTGCTATACCTCACAAATCTGTGTCCTTTTTTCTGGCACCAGTCCTTGAGCCACGTGTTTAGCTCCCTATCTCCCTTCTCTGACCTTCCGTCCATCTGCTCCCTTCTCCCAGACTGGCAGGATCTCAGAGAAGGAGATATGCCGGACGAAAATAGATGATAGTTTGTCACCCAGCCTAGTCAGGTGTTCCTTGGTCTCCACAACTGACCGGCTGGCGAGATCATTAGTCCCTATGTGTACTAGGACATCAATGTTTTCTCCTGCTTTGTGAACAATGACGGGAGTTCTCTGCTGGCACAGTGCTAGGAGATGGAAGTTTGAAAGAAAAACGTCATTCTAGGTGGCTATGGGAGAATGTGGAGGGTGGGAGATGACTGGAGTTGATGAGTGGGTGACTAATGGACTAGCCCTGGCCCCCTGGGGAGGGATGGAGGATTTTGACTTAAAACTTTGGCACCTACTACCAAGTATCTTGGGGTGCTAATATAAATATTTGTGGTACATTGAAAAAAAGATATTAGCATGCCCCTGGTATTCTAGCACAGTCATTTATTGTAGCCATTTCCTGAGCCAGTCCTGCTATTTGTGTAAGATGTCACTGAGGTATTTTATAAGGCATTGTATGAGATTTGTAAGGCAGTGGACTGAGAGGTATGACAGTGACATTGAAGCTTGGAGGGACGTGCCATTGGAAGAGTGTTGCTGGCTGCCATTTTGGACAAAGCTCGTCAGTAAATCAATAATTAATTAAACACACTCATAAAATAGTTCATTGAGAATTACCCCCTTAAGTAACAGAAGCAGAGACTTGACCTTTGACTCCACTGCAGCCTGAAACAGTTGTATTTGAAAGAGAAAGAACATTTCTGGAAGACACTCACAGACCTGTGTGAACTGGGTTGAAAGCAGGTGAAAGCAAAAACTGTTACATAACCTCATGGTTGTGCACTACATTGTGAATTGGAGGGCTCTAAATAGATACCTTTACAATGTAGGAAAGTCACAGTTAATGGGTTTCCCACAGTCTTCCAGAAAGAAACCTGCTGTGACTGAGTACCACTTGACCTTTTGGTTGTTTGACAGTAGGAGCATGTATAGGCTTCTGGTCAGGAGAAAGGTGGGGAGGAATGTAGGCCATAAAGTAACCAGGGTGCTAAAAGTTTCCTCCCATGGAGCCATGGAGAGAATTCATGGATGCTACTAGTGCAGTTAAAGGGGCTAAAGTCCAAAGCTCACACACATACACACACACACACTCTCACACTTTTACTTTAAAGTCTATCAGAATGAGATCCTGCACTCCTAGTTCGGGTGTTCCTTGCAGAGTGCCATCTCTCGGTTCACCCTTTGAGTACCAGAGCAGTACACTAATGGCTGCACGTTCAACAGTGATGACGCAGCTGCAGCTCCTAATTTCTTGGTGTGCCTGCTTCCTCTGAAATGCAGCAACACATTTTAAATGTTATTTTCAAACAGTTTGATGCATTTGCAACAGTTTACCTACTTTACGCCTCAAAAATGATACATGCTTCTTCCTATTTTTTTTGGTTGCGTGCCTCATTTTTCTTTTGCTGGTTAACACAGTTGCGTCGAAAAATTAGACCACAAGCTGGCGGCCTCAGTTTTGGAATGAGCTTGGGTCACTGGGGGAGGGGGGAGGGCTGGGAGAGGATTGAGCGTCATGCTGGCAGCTGTCCTCTCCTAGATCAGGGTGGTATGCTGTCTCAGCTCCTGGCTGCCACCAGGTGGAGCCCTGGTGGTAGCCCATGTGAGGGATGAAAGACAGATGTAGGCCAGGGGATGGGGACGGTGCTGCAGTCCTGGGAAGAATGCGTGCCCCCATGAGCATGTGCTACCCAAGTTATGCCGTGGCTAGGGGAGGGGACAGGGGCAAAATCAGTGGGAAAAAAGATCTGGCAAGGCAGACATTCATGACACCTTACAAACTACTCCTTCTCCCACCCCATCACCAGGACCTGCCAGCAGACCTGAGTAAGGCTTGGGGGGGCTCTGCCCTCCTGACCCAGAGACATGTAAGACTAGAGAGACGGGGGGCACTTGGGCAGGGCAGATGGGAGCCAAGCATGCCTCAGCCAAAAGGTACACAAACAGGTTATGGAAACAAAATTGACCACATTTTATGTGGTCTAATTTTTTTGTCACAAGTTGCACAGTTGCAGTAAGATGATGTCGCATGTCCTGGACCCCCCTTGGAATGCCCATCTCTAAGTATATTTTACCCTCTCAAGCTCTCTAATGCTCTCAACAGTGTTTACATGGTAGAAAGACAGCTACAGAAAGGTCTGTGTAGTTTTACATTTATCTCCAAATCAGAGAGTAAGTAGTATGAGAAATGAAATCTGACCCTTCTCCTGTCATTGTTCATTTATCTTTTTACTGTGACATCTTAAAAATTGCCCCAGGGCACACCTAGAAATGAGTTGTTTATAGCTCAGTTTCCCTTTTCTGGCCAAAACATTTAAATAAATATGTAAATGCATAAATACATAATCTAGAAAAGCATGTGTTTATTCATAGACGGAACAACCGCTAGTATTTGACGACCATTTCCCAAAATACTATTTTATGATATCTTAGAATGCTTGAAAGCAGTACAGATTTGAACTGTTAATTGTATAAACTTAAGTTTTCTTAAAAGCCTGGAGTCCAGTCAGCATGTATAGATCCTACTGATACAGTTCTTCTGCGTTGATGCATGTTTATACATGTCTATATAATATGTTGTTAAAAATAATAGGACTTTATAAATTTAGTGAAACATTTTATGTGTTTTGTATATGATATATGACCTTCCAAGCTTTCATTTTAAAATAGATTAAGGTTTAGTCCTAATGGTTCCAAGGTTATCCCATTTTAAAGAAATGGGGTCAGATTTGTAAAGAGCCCTGTGTCAATCCCTTGCACCGGCATGGCTGCGACAGTCCTGACTGCCACAACTGCACCCCATTTTACAATCTCGTGGGCAGTTGCGACAGTTCCCATGATTTACGACAACTTGCACCAGATATCGGGCACAAGCTCCATAAAAACAGCCCCGGGGATTGCCTCAAGCTAGATCGCAAAACATTGATCTAACTTACGGCAATTGCCGCACAAGATAGAAAATCCTGTTAGATTGCTGCAAGTCCAGTGTACCATAATGTCGTCACACCCAGGGCTTGCAGGAATATAAGCCATCTGACATTCTGGCCCATGATCTTTAGAAAGGTCTAACTCTGCAACTGTTGGGGCTAGAAAAGTATTTTTTTTTTTTAATTAAAGAGGGAATATGGTCAAAAGTACTACATTGCAGAATTAGAATCAGCCTACTCCCAGTAAATGCCATACCAAAAATTAGGTTTCGACATTACTTCCTTTTAAAGTTATGAGCTTTTTTGTTACCCTGATTTCACTCCCTGTTCAAAAAAAGCTAGCTTCAGTGAAGAGCCACTAATGAAGTCATAACCAGAACTCACAGACTAGTCCTTCCTTTCAGCAACCGTTTAGGACCTATTTCTCTGAAGTTATAGGAACAGTAGCTGTAGTAATCATTTAAAAGAAAAAATCTGACATAGGGATGCCTGCAGTGATTGCATTTGCAGAATGTCCAGATGCATGGTACTGTACTTTAGAACACATCAGGAGGTGGGTTTGGAATGCAGTACTGAACCAAGATAAAGAATGTCAAAGTGGTGCACAGTTTTAGAATGTTTGGGGGGGGGTGCAATCTTGGCATGTGGCAGAGATGCACCATCTTGCAGTGTGGTGGGACACTCAATCTCAGAATGCGACAGGGACATGCATCAAGGAATTTAGCAGGGACTGGCAAGTCTGGAATATAGTAAAGATGTACACTGTCAGAATGTGATCGAACACACCACTTTATTTTGAAACTGCTTGTCCTTGCCACATTCCAGAATTGTACACACCCATGACATTTCAAAATTGTGCATCACATCCCCAACACAATCCAACTTTGTATGTCCCAACTATATTCCATAATTACGCATCCCTTCCACATTCCTCACATCACATTCCAAAATTGTGTAATTTCCACCTTTCAAAATTGTGTATCACTGCCATATTCTGAAACTGTGTGTCATTGCCACATTCTAAAACCATGCAACACCACCACATTCCGAAACTGAGCATTACCGCCACATTCCGAAACTGAGGATCACCACCACATTCCAATATTGTGTGTCACCACCACATTCTAAAACTGTGTGTCACCACCATATTCCAAAATTAAGCCTCATTGCCACATTTCCGAAACTGAGCGTCACCACCACATTCCAAAATTGTGTGTGTCACTGCCAAACTCCGAAATTGTACGTCACTGCCAGATTCCAAAATTGAGCATCGCTGTTATATTCCGAAACTGTGCATCACTGCCACATTTCAAAAGTGTGCGTCACTGCCACATTCCGTAATTGTGTTCATCACTGCCACATTCTGAAATTGTGCATCACTGCCACATTCTGAAACTGTGTGTTAGTGCCACATTCAGAAGTTGTGTAGCCCCGCCAGGTTCTGCAGTTGTGCGTCACTGCCATATTCCAAAATTGTGCATCCTTGCCACATTCCGAAATTGTGCATCACCGCCATATTCTGAAACTGCATGTCTCCTCTACATTCTAAAATTGTACCTGCCTGCCACATTCTGAAATTTTTTGTAAACTTCCTCATTCCAACATCGCCTGTCATTATTACATTCTGAAAATGTGCATTCAAACCATATTCCAAAACTGCACATCCCCACCACATTCTGAAAATGACTGTCACTGCCACATTCAAAAATTGCATGCCATGTTACATTCTAAAATTATGCATCCCTGTCTCATTCTGAAATTGCATGTGTCTGCTACATTCTAAAACTGCATCACCACCACATTCTGAGATTCCGTGTCCATGTCACATTCTGAAACTGAATGTTGCCACCGCAAACTTTAATGAAGCATACCAACCATGTTTTGAAATTGTGCATCACCATCACATGCCAAGTTAATGCATCCAAGACACATTACAAAATTACATATCCCTGCCACCTTCCACAACTATGTCTCTCCCACATTTCAAAGCTGTGTATCTCTGCCACATTCTAAAACTATATGACACCACCACATTAAGAATGTTAGCATCCCTGCCACTTTCCAAAATTGTGTGTCCCACCCACTTTCTGAGATTGTTTCATTGCTGCTAGTGTTGCTCAGATAGTATCCTAGAAACTAGGATACCAACAGATGCCTCCCATTTGGCCAGATAGTTGCCATGGCAGGTTAGCAGTGCTATCTGACCATGGGTCCTACCCTCTAGGATCCAGTGCATGGATCCTATAAATGTTGTGGATCCTAGCAATAAACACTGTGGATCCTGTAGATCTTAGCAACAGATCAAGCTCAGATCCCAGCTATCTGACTTAGGATCTCTGGATCTGACCTAGGATCCATCGCTATCTGACCCCGGATCCTAACTGTCTGACCTAGGATCCGTCGCTGTCTGATCCTGGATCCTAACTATCTGACCTAGGATCCCTGGATCTGACCTAGGATCCCTGGATCTGATCTAGGATCCATCGCTATCTGACCCCAGATCCTAACTGTCTGACCTAGGATCCGTCGCTGTCTGATCCTGGATCCTAACTATCTGACCTAGGATCCCTGGATCTGACCTAGGATCCCTGGATCTGATCTAGGATCCATCGCTATCTGACTCCAGATCCTAATTATCTGACCTAGGATCCCTGGATCCTAACTAAGATCCATCGCTATCTGACCCTGGGTCCTACATCTATCTTTGGTAGGATTTCTGGTAGGATCCTAGGTAGGATACCAGCATTATTTGACAGATAGTGGTAGGATCCGCAGAAGCACTACCTGAGCAGCACCAATTCCTGCATTCCACATTTAGGGTCTGGTAGCATTTTGAAGTCTCATCCCTGCAGTATTCTAAAACTTGTACACATTTTTGTCATTCTAAAGCCATGTTTGCTGCTGTATTCCAACCCCCCCCCCCCCCATCACATTCTTAAGTACTGTACCTTGCATCTGCACATTATGGAAATACATGCCATGACCCACCCAGTGTCAGCTTTCCTTTTCCAGATGTTTACTACAACTGCAGTTTTATGTAATGTGGGAGAAATAAGTCTTGCAAGTTAGTTTACAAGAAGCTGTAGGCTGTGAGTTCTGGTTGTGACATCATCAGTAGCTCTTTACTGAAAGTAGCTTTTACGAACAGGCAGTAAATTTAAGGTTACAAAATGACTTGCAACATTTAAACAAAGTAACTTAGAGATTTAATTTTTTAGCATGAAGCTAATTGGGGATATACCAATCCAAATTCTGAATGTACTGATGCTAGGAATGTTGGACTCCCTCTTTAAAGCTTAGAGTCTAGCTATTAATAATTAGCACTGTCGATACTGTTTTTACACGTCATTACTATTCTGTATGTATCAATACTATTCCAACCTGCTTTTAAACTATATGAAGACATGTTTTTAGATGTGACACAGCCAAAATGCAGTAAATACATAGTGCTGATGCAGTTTTTTTTGTATTGATACATAAATTGTATGACTGTTTTAAAACAAAAATAATTCAAATGTTTTTCAACTTTTCTTGCATTTTGGTATTACTAGACACCATTTAATTATTAACTGTGGTTTTCAATGTAATTTTTGTTCATCGTATGACATTAATTAAGTTGCAGACTTTTCAGTACCAAATCTTCCTTGCTTTCTTGGGCTTTTCATGCGAAAGCATTTGAAGTAGGGTTACCACCTTTTAAGAAGCCCAAAGTGGGAAATTTCTTACTGAAACATGATTTTTAACAGGACAGTACATAACCTTGACCCGTGCAACAGACTCGTTTTCTCTATATAATCAGATTTAAGGCCAAGTATTGTAGTTTCTTGGTTGCTTCTATGGTTTCATATCATTTTAATGAATTTTAGTTAAGGTACTACAGTTTTCTACAAGATTTAGTGGCAAGTTAGAAAATATTTTTTCTACTGAAACGTCAGGACATATAGTATTTTTCATGTTTTTTTGCAGGACACAGCTGCCCAAATCAGGACTGTCCTGAGAAACTCAGGACAGGTGGTAACCTTAATTTGAAGATAATAAACAGTGTGTAGCAAGAAAAGCATACATATACATATTTACAAATGTTTATGTAACTGTTTTTATGGAATTTTATTATGCTGTATGTGTGTTTTTAATGTTGTGTACATATTTTTCATGTTGTATACAGTGCTTTCATATTTATGAAATATCCTTTATAAATAATTTAACTAAAAAATAATAAACAGATCTATGATCTGAAAGCTGCTACAGTAAGTCAGGACATATTCTGTTTAGTGAAATCAGTAAATAAGACGGAGTGAACTGCAGAAATAGTCATGGTGATGACATACAATATTGTGGAAATATTTATCGTGCTACTTTCATAAGCTGCATATCATCACTATGTTGTTTACAGTTTGTATGTCAACATGCTGTACCTTAACCCAGGGGTGAACTGCTCTCACAATGCACGCTGACATCACAACATCTACGTGACACAGTTGAACCAAAGTAGTTGAAGTCAGACAGTCACACCTGTTTATAAGGAACTGATTTAAAAGTGGTACCTGTTGGTATAAAAGGGCAAATGATTCGGCCATGCGCCAATTGCTCTCCTCCCCACTGCTCGACCAGTGGCCTTAGCTTTGCTATAAATGCTGGCATATAGCCCCAACCTATGCACTTTTGTCCTGTGCTTTTTTGTCCTGCACCATCATGTGTTCTGTGTCTCTCGGTTGCTTATACAGTACCTGCATATTACTGTGTGCTTAATTTTCCCTTGTATTGCTGCTATATGTCAGATAATTGTTATATGCGCCATACAATATCCAATGTACTCCATGTGTTGTTGCTTGTAGTTTAATGCAATTGTATCCATATGCTGCTTTTTGCCTCTGTTATTTGCTCAGTTGATAACCTGCGTGTTATCCAACCCCCTTGTACCCCCTCCCCCCAGGTCGCACCGGGAGACGAGCATCTTGTTGCTCAGTGTGCCTTTCCTGGTGAAACTATTTCAATAAATAAAAGTAGTGAACTGCAGTGGAAAAACCATACTAATCTACACCAGTGAGGATGAGACCTTTGTAGCACATTTGTGGCCTCACCAGGTGTGAGGCACGGGTCTTACCTTTACATGCAAGGATAAAGGTTCAGATCAGTAACTGCGAAGATACAGTAGCGCAGTCAAACACCTCACAAGCAAAACAGGGTTGTGTAAAACCACATTGGGGAACAACAGCGAAAGAAATAACCTCACAATGGCAGCGTTCCCTGACAGCACATGACAAGCAATACAAATGTAATGTTTTAATGAGGGGACTTCACCCCCCCACACCTCCCTACTAAAGATAACCAACTCCAAGGGGGGGCCACACTCGGGAAGGGGGACAGAATATGCCGGGCAAGAGTCGGATGCGAGAGGACAAAAAAAGTAAAGAGCAGTCACAGGCAGAAAAACATACACAAAGGGTGCAGAAGTGGGACCCAAACCCCTGATGCTCAGGTCCATACTGCCTTTCTGATCTGTGGCTCTACCCTGTGAGCCACAACGGCAGCACACCAACTCCACTGCCACTTTCTTACTTCACCTGCATAGCGTGAGTGGATACAGTGATGGGTAAACGCAGCACTGATCAGCGCTATTCTTCCCCTATTGCTGTATTCCCTTGTGCTATATTTGTTTTGCAGTTTTTACCACGCTTATATTCCTGCGCTGTTCTGTCCATGTACGAAGGATAATTAATGGCTAGCTCACTACATATCCACAGTTTGTGTCTGCTAGTGGGGGTAAGATCTTTGGTCTGGTTCAAAGAAAGGAAGCCGCTATAACCAGGGGGCATGCAATGAAGCTAAGAGGGGGAAAGTTTAGGAGAGATGTGCAGAAATACTTCTTCATGGAAAGGATGGTGGATGAGTGTAGCAGCCTGCCAGAGGAGGTACTAGGGGCAAAAACTATGAGGCACTTCAAGCATGTGTGGGATAGGCACAGGGGCATATTAGGTAGAAGAATGGATGAGGAGGGAGTGACACCCATGACCAGCTAGGGTCACTGCTGACAGAATAGGCAGGTCAAAGGGCAAACTGGATGGACCTAAAGGTCCTTTTCTGCTAATAAAATCAGTGTTTTCTATGTAACACACTCATGGCTTTGTCACTTAATAAGTTTGAGATTTTATCCTCATATATGGGAATAATTGTGGTTATCCCTCTAATCTTCATATATGGAAATAGATATAGTTATCCCTCTATAACCCATTGCCTATCCCCTTATATACGTATATACATATTATAGGGGTGCGGTAGCACCTTTATAGTTAGGGTTGTATTGGTAGTTCGATGTTAAACCCTTTTCTTTACACCTTAATAACTTTGCCGTCGTTTGACGAATTAGCACAAAATGTGCGGAATACACTTCCTGCAGCAAAACCCCTACTGCTACATACGATGCTTCCAACAACAGCGCCAAGTCGCTGTAGGGGATGTGCCCAGGACCTGGCAACATTCTCCTCTGTGTTGCACCCCCTCCCTGAACCAACTCCGACCCGGAATTGGTATCCATAAGTACAGATGGTGCAGGGACAGAGCCCTCTGCAGGGGGTTCCGGGGCTTGAAGAAAACAGTGGACCTTGTTGCACAGCTCCCTGCCAGCTGCAATTCTTGGTCGACAGGGAGCCTGGCGCTGTGATGCCAGTCGACTAGTTATTTGTCAGCTTGGCATCGTAGAGCCAAAATGTGGCATGCGTGGTCAGGCTGTCAGAGTCTCAAGACCTGAACAGCTTCCTGACAGCATCTTGTATGGTTTTTGAGATAAAAAGCATCAAAAAAGGTGAAAAAATCTGCACTATGCTGAACATTGGGTATGTTTTGCTCTCACCTACAGCCTAGATGGTACGGAATTTCTTCATGATATTTTCATGGATGATGGGGCCTGTGTCAAAGGATTGCTTTGGATGATTTGGTGAAGAAAATAGCATAACTTTTTTTAATTATAACGCTTTTTGGGATAACTTTCAAGTTCAATAGATTAAAAAAACAGTTTGCAAGTGTTAAAAGGTTGTGATTTACTGTTCATGTGTAGAGAAATACCGATCAGTAAAGATAAAAAAAAAAAAAACACATTACAAGTGGCTATTTGCATGATTTACTTGCCGTGGGGGAAAACACTCGAGATGGCCGCCATTTTCTTTTTACTGTTTAA
The DNA here is from genome assembly GCA_016271365.2 of Neoceratodus forsteri. Classification (NCBI taxonomy): domain Eukaryota; kingdom Metazoa; phylum Chordata; order Ceratodontiformes; family Ceratodontidae; genus Neoceratodus; species Neoceratodus forsteri. Next base: position 1,228,679,029 of record CM057453.1, on the reverse strand, counting down.
ACTTACAAACAGTAAAAGTGCTATCAGATTATCTATTTTTTTTTTAAACAGACACCTGAACCTAGCTAACTAGGACCCATTTAGTTAGATTGTGGTGTTTGTTTTTAAGGTTGCCAGAAATACCTTTTCTGGACACCCAAAATCCAGGGTGCACAGCTTAGCGAGTGGAGCAGTTCACCTGCGTTCTGTGAATGAAAACAGCTGGACTTTTTTTTATTTCTGCAGCTGCAGCCGGAACTTGTGCTGTAGGCTGCAGTGAGAACAGTGAGCCGCCATTTCCCTGGTGTCTAGTGGTGCCCCCCACCCTCAAATCACCATCCCTGTAACTCATTTAGCTCTCCCTGGTGCCCAGTTGCACATGCCACCCTCCAATCACCATCCCTGTAATAAATTTAGCATTATCTGGTGTCTAGTGGCACCTCACACCCTCTGATCACTGTCCCTGTGATTAATTTAGCTTTCTCTGGTGCCTAGTGGCACCACCCTACCCTTCACTCACCATCCCTATTATTTTTTTGTCTTTCCCTAGCATCTAGTGGCACCCCCACCCACCGATCACTGTCACCATTATTTTTTTGTCTTTTTCTGGCATCTAGTGGCACCCCACCCTCTGATCACCGTCCCCATTAGTTTTTTGTCTTTCCCTAGCATCTAGTGGCACCCCCCACCCTCTGATCGCTATCCCCATTATTCTTTTGTCTTTCTCTTGTGTCTAGTGGCACCCCCACCCTCTGATCGCAGTCTCCATAATGAATTTAGATTTCCCTGATGTCTAGTGGTACTCCCCCACATCCTCCAGTCACGGTCCCTGTTATTTTTAGTTTTCCCTTGTGCCTACTGGCACCCCCACCCTCAGAATGCTGTCACCATTATTTTTTTGTCTTTCTCTGGTGTCTGGTGGCACACCGTGCCCTCCAATCTCCATCCCTGTTATTTTATTGTCTTTCTCTGATGCCTAGTGGCACCCCCCACCCTCCAATTGCCATTCATATTTGAAATAAAGAAACCCTTCCCTCAATATATTTTTTCGTAAACCTGCGAAAAAGAAAATGGTTCCTCCCCAATCTGACTCCCCACACCTCCCACTCAGCACCCGCCACCCCACACCCCCCAGTACACCTCCCTACACACGCTCACTCACCTGAACAGATTACAGGGTGAAGATCCATTCTCTGATAGAAGACACATTTTGCTGCTGGAACTGCCAACTGCAATATGAGAAACAAAGGTAAGTGCGGTTCAGTGTATTTCAATGGGGGTTTCAACTTTGATACTTAACTTTGCCATTTTTCATATTTTGAGCCCAAATTTTCAACATGGCCTTCTTAGGACCCCACCTCATGAACAGTGGCAGTGGAATTACACAAATCGGGACCAAAGGCGATTTTGTGGTTGCTTGGCAAAATCACCTTTCTGGTGGAATTTAAATATTTTTACCACCCTTGTTCATGAGATAGGGTCATAAGAAGGCTATGTTGAAAATTTGGGGTCAAAACATGTAAAAATGGCAAAGTTATGTACATACGTTGACATTTTTCTACCTTGTTAAAGTTGTAACTTTGGTAATTTTAAATATTTTGACCCCAAATTTTATACATAGTCATTTTTACACCACCTCATGAATGTGCCAGCTGTCATTTTTCAGATCCTGGCCAAAATACGTTTTCGTACCTGTGGTGCAGAATGACATTTCTATGCTGTGGAATGACATTTCAGCTGGGATTTGAAAATTCTCAGTATGAGGTTCATGAGTGGGGTAATAACAAGGCAGTGCTGACAGTTTGGTTGCTGTTCCAGGCCCTGCGCTTCCACAGCAACATACATGTATGTATCTATGGAAGGATGGGAGCGTGCTTCCACAGGCAAATTAGGATACGATTATGCTAGCTCAAAAAGCAAAAAAAAAAATGGTAGGGAAATGTGGGCGTTGGGGGGGTTCAAACCTAGCATACCTCCACCCGGGGAGCAAAGGAAAAACATTAGGGTTTTGTGTCTCTGAGTCTTGGCGAATCAGTAGTGGGGTCTTTCTTGGGGGTTGTCAGCCCTAATGCTCACCCCTCACCCCCAGCTCCTAGCCTCCAATCCAAAGCACAAGATACAGCTCCAAGCCACTGCATCATAATGATGCAGTCTTCAAAGGTAGAGAAATATGTCTCACCACAACTTTCCAACACAGTTTGTTGTACCTGCCTTCACGCAGGACCCTGTGGGCCATGTGTGAAGAAAGGAGATCATGTGTGATGTTATTTGCTGATGGAATGGGGTGGGCATTAGAGTTGACAACTCCCAAGGAAGACCCCACCACCGATTCGCCAAGACTCCGGAGACCCAAAAGTAATGTTTTTTTCCTTTTGCTGCTTGGGCGGTGGGGGTGGGGCATTAGGGTTGAAACCCTAATGCCACATTTACCTACTTTTGTGGCATTAAATTATCCTAACTGGTGCATTAACGCAGTTTTTTTTGCAAAGAGTATTATATATATATATATATATATATATATATATATATATATATATATATATATTCAGATATATATATATATGGAACTACAGCACCAGGCACTAGGACCACACAGGAATGTTTTGCGAGTAGTCTGCTAGGGGCTGCCCACAATGATGTCCTATGTCAGCACTCCCATATAAATGCTGGCAGCTCCCTCCCTCTTCAGTTCTTCTCCTGCCATCGACCATTCTCAACGGACGCTGTAAGGAGATGCTGCCGCTGTAGTCGACTGGTATTCAGTATATATTTCTCTCCCTAGTTCGCTGCCACTTTTCATAAGTGATACCCGATGGCATGTATGTCCTCTAAAGAACCTGTTACACTCTTCATATACTGTGAATGCATTGACAAGATTTACTCAGATAACTTGTACAACATCTGCGTGTGCTGCTTCAGCATGGCCCATAACATCAAGGCCTGCCAGATTTGCCTTATGTTTAACACCGCTACCCGGCAATGCATAATGAATGCCTTGGAGGCTCACTTATTGAAACAACAGGTAGCTAGGTTGGAGAAAGAGCTCCTGGAAAAGAGCTCTGCTGCAACACTGGCCCTCTCCTTGGGCTCTCATTCGTCGAAGTCCTGGGAGAAAATTTCTGGACAGCACAAGCACCAGGAGAGGGAGAGGATCAATGAGAAAACCTCCCTTGTATGCTCTAGGTCACCACTTCAATCCAGCATGACAGCTTCTGTGCCATCGACCACCCTAGTGGTGACACGACCAACTGTTCAAACTGTTGATGCCTCCAGGTTGGGACAGGATGTGAGCACCACCAGGCATAACATGGCTGGTGCATTGCCATCAGCTTTGGGGATGGTGTCTCCCCCATCGACATCACCTAGGGTGACTATAGCTCAAGCAAGCGCCGATGTGGAGGCATTGCTTTCATCATTCTTGGACATGTTACTACACCTGCTACCTCTTCATCCTGCAACAGGAGCGGCGTCGATGGGGCTCCTCCGGCAAAACCCAGCACTGATGTCTGTGAGGTCGATGTGCCAGTTGCCCTCTAGAGTGTTGATGACCTCTTCTGTTCCCTCTTTGAGGTCCACAGAACCCATTGATGAGGATCAGAAATATAACCCTGACCTCATCATGCAAGAGGAAGAGGAGGAGGGAGAGTATGTGGAGAGCTGTTATGAGAGGTCCAGTGCCACCATCTCCACAGAGAGTGAGGACTCAATAGTTTATACACCTACAGCAGGCCCCCTCCTGATGACCCTTCATTCATCTCCATGATGCAGCAACTCCAGTCTGCCATGGGATTTGAATCTGAAGAGCAGGACATCACCAAAATAAATTTGGTGGAGTTCCTAGAACTCCCTGACTCCTCACCTATCGTTATCCCTCCACTACTGCCTGCCCTGTAGGATGCCTCCCTGGCTGCCTGGAACAGACCAAATATGATACCTGCCATACCTAGAAAGGTAGATAAACTGTATCAGGTCCCACAGGTAAGCCCTTTTTTTCAGGCCAGCCTGAGGCTGATTCAGTTGTACTAAATGCAGCCCATGATAGGTCTAAAGTGCCTGAACATCTTAGTTCTCTAACTTCTGATAAGGAGTCTAGGAGACTAGTTGTTTTGGGGAAGAGGACCTTTGCTTCTGCTACCTTGGGCCTGAGGATTGCAAACTATCAGGCCAATATGGTAGAATTCCAAAATACCCTCTGGAGGAAGGCCACGGCAGTGGCCCAAGCCCTACCAGAGGGTACTCCTAAGCAGGAGGTAATAAAGGCTCCTCCGGCAGGGGCAGACATATGTAAGCATCTTTTGCATTTTACCTGCGACATTTCTGATGCTTCTGCCAGGGCAGCAGCTTCTGGGGTCTGTCTCAGGAGACATTCCTGGTTGAGGGTGGCAGGATTTGCCAATGATGTGCAGCAGTCCATCCTAAATCCCCATTTGGAAGATGCAGGTTTTTTGGTGCAGAGGTACAAGATATCCTTTCAAACCTGCAGGCCTCAGGCAGAAACCTAAAATCAGTGCATTCCCGCTACCACACTCAACCAAGAAGTAGGCAGACTGGCAGAGGGTATTCTTTCATCTGGTCAACAACAAACACCATTCGGGGCCAGACAGCAGAGTAAAAGCAGAGGAGAATCGGCTTTGCCTGCCCCAGGACCCACCCCAGGTGCCTGCTCAAAATCCCCTACAGGTGGGGGTGTGGCTGTAGCCACAGGATCTGCATCTGCATGACTCCTTCCTAGACCCCCAACCACCAATACCTTCAAGGGTGGTTGTAGGTGGTTGCCTTTATCTCCACCTGGACCAGTGGAGGAAGGTCACATCAGATGCTTGGGTCCTGCAGATAATAGAACAGAGCCATGCTCTAGAGCTTCTGGAATTACCTCCAGACCACCTACCAGTGCCTTCTTCCTATCCTCCAGAACACATACCAGTGCTTCTAGAGGAAGTTCATGCCTTGATCCAGAAGAGGGACAAAGAACCTGTTCCTTAGGAATTCTCACTACTTCCTAGTTCCAAAATGCACAGGAAATCTGAGGCTCATCGTAGACCTACGAGATCTGTACCTCTTTATTCAATACAGGAAGTTCAAAATGGTCACTCTAGAAGGTCTACTCCCACTACTGCAAGTAGGGGACTGGATCTTTTCTCTAGACATGTGGGATGCTTACTTGCATATCAGGATCTGCCCCCCTCACAGGAGATAGCTCAAGTTGCTTTTCCATGGGGGACACTATCAGTTCAGGGTATTGGCCTTTGGCTTATCATACATAGAAACATAGAAGGTGATGGCAGATACGGACCATGTGGCCCACCTAGTCTGCCCCTTGTCCATACCTAATACAATACCACAGACCCTAGTTGATCTGCGGCTTACCCTCTATTCCCAGCTGCGAGAGTACTCTTATGCTACTCTATAGTACTCCATGCATTCTTAAATTCCCTTACAGTTTTTGCCCCACCACATCCGCAGGGAGGCTGTTCCAAGCATCCACTACTCTTTCTATGAAAAAGTACTTCCTCACATTGCCCCTGAACCAACCCCCTCTAGCCTCGTATCATACCCCCTTATTCTTGTACACCTTCTTCTTGCGCCATGGGTCTTTATCAAATGCTTAGCAGTGGTGGCAGCAGTCCTCAGGAGAGAAGGACTATATACGTATATATACGAGCAGACTGGGTGGGTCTGGCGGTCCTTATATGCCATCAATTTTTATGTTTCTATATGTCTTTGTCTTCCCCTGGCTGGACGATTGGCTGCTCAAAACCCACTCAAAAGAGCAGCTTTACCAGACTCTGGGATGCACCAGGCATCAGTTGGATGCCCCTGGAATCATGGTCATTGTGTCAAATTTGTTCTTAACCTCCTGTCAGTGTCTACAGTACATAGGAGCAGTCTTGGACACAGCCCAAGGCTTAGCCTTTCTGCCCCAAGACAGGGTCGAACTTCTGATTGCACAGGCCCAGATGGTATAGAACAACAGGTATGTCACAGCCAGGACATTCTTGAGACTATTAGGCCTGATGGCAGCAGCCATTGTTACAGTACCACTGACCAAACTGCATATGGGGATCCTACAGTGTACCTTAAGGGTTCAGTGGGATCAGTGTAGATGACTTAGAACAGAAGGTTTTAGTAACTGCTTCTGTCTGAAAGATACTGCTTTGGTGGATGGAACCCAGCCATTTGTTGACGGGGATTCCTTTCTTGATCCCCTTCCCCAGCAGATTCTCACTACAGATGCTTCAGGGATGGGCTGGGGGGGCATATTTGGGGCCCCATCAGACACAGAGAGCATGAATCCGAGTGGACATTACCCTCTACATCAGTGTCCTAGAAATGAGGATTGTTCTGTATGGCAAGCCTAGCAGACCCATCTATCCCTCGGACCTCTGCTGGTGCAAATGGACAACATCAGTGTGATGCATTATATCAACAAGCGGGGGGAACTCACTCCTACCCCCTAAGCAGGGAAGTGATGAGGGTTTGGTATTGAGTTCTAGAATATGGCCTAGAGTTGTCAGCAGTTCATGTTCCAGGCACTCAAAACATCTTGGCAGAAAGGCTAAGCAGGTTACAGTCCAGAATGCACAAGTGGAAGCTGCTGACCTCAGAGGTACAAGACCTGTTCGACAGGTGGGGTCATCCAGAATTGGACCTTTTTGCGTCCCCACACAACGCAAAACTGCTGCTTTTCTGCTAGCTCATTCCAGGGCCTGGAGTTTTCTGGTGAGACGTGTTGTCCCTCTCTTGGAAGGGGAGGTTCCTTTATGCCTTTCCTCCCTTTCCTATACTCCAGAGTGTGCTAATCAAGCTTCAACTGGAAGGAGCAACATTGATACTCATTGCTTCTCTTTGGCCTTGTCAGATCTGGTTCCAGGTGCAAGGGCCTATTATTCCAGGAACAGGGGACCCTGGTCCATTCGGACCTCAAGTTACTCCATCTTCAAGCATGGCTCCTGAAGACATAGCCATTGATAGATTTGGGATGTCTCAAAAAGTGGCTGATGTTCTGGTGGCTGCCAGAAAACCTTCCAACAGGGCCACTTATTCCATGAAGTGGAAGTGTTTTGCTTTGTGGGCCACTTCTCATCATCTGGATCCCTTTACCTGTCCAGTAAATCAGGTTCTAGAGTATTTTCTGTCCTTATCAGATGTAGGTTTACACTACTTTCTATCAAAGTGCACTTGGCTATTTCAGCCTTTCATGTGCCTACTGAGGGTCGTACGGTTGCTCAGCTGGAGGTGGTGCATACATTTTTGAGAGACATATTACACTTGAAGCCTCCTATTCCCAATCCCGACCTGGCTTGGGATCTGAATTTTGTGTTAGAAAAGCTTACTTTTGCTGCTTTTTAGCCAGCTGTGACCTGTGGCCTTTGCTTTCTGTCTTGGAAAACATGTTTAGTTGCTATTACTTCTGCTCAAAGGATTTCAGAGCTTCAGACTCTAATGTGTGAGCCTCCTTATTTGATTTTTCATAAAGACAGTGTGTCTTTACATACTAATCCTAAATTTCTTCCTAAGGTGGGTTTCAGAGTTTACTTTAAATCAAACCATCCATCTGCCAGTTTATTTTCCTGAGCATTCCAATCCAGGAGAAGCATTGCTCCATACTTTAGATGTATATAGAATATTCAGGTAGTACATACACCACATAAAGGACTGCAGGAAGTCCTCACAGCCTTTTTTTCCTTTGCCCTTGGGAAAGAGGGTGCACCTGTTTCTAAACAATGTCTGTCCAAATGGTTGGCCAATTATATTACTACTTGTTACAGGAAGTACGGTAAGGAACTTTCTAGTGTTGTTTGTGGTCTTTCCACAAGGAGCATGGCCAGTGCTGCAGACTGTTTCAAAAATGTGTCGGCTACAAAGATCTGTGCAGCTGCCACCTGAAGTACTATCTACACCGTCACTAAACATTACAGTCTGGACATTGTCCCTCAAAAAAGCAGGTTTTGGCCTAGTGTACATCAAGGCCTCCTTTCTTAAGCCTGTAGGCTCCAGCCACCAAGACTGTTTCATTAACAGTACTGCTTGGTACTCATTTCATAGCTGTTGCCTAAAAAGAGATATCCTCCAGGAAGATACAGTAGAACAGTTACATACTTACTGTAACAGCAGATCTTTGAGAGACTCTCTTTCATCAGTCCATGCTGTCCCAGTCTCCATCCTCCTACATTTAGAGCTATGTAACTCCGGTCTCTTTCTCCAGGATGGTCTACTTGTTTCCAGCCCCACCTGGTAGGCAGAACCATAAGTTCTCTCCTAGTTCCCTAGAGGGAGGTCCTCTGAGCATGATCTTTGGAGGGGAACTACGGAGGGAAGGGGCTGCCCACGTTTATATGGGAGTGCAGATGTAGGATGTTGTCATGGGCAGCCCCTAGCGGACTGCTTGCAGTAAGTTTCTGTGTGGTCCTAGTGCCTGGAGGCTATAGTTCCATAGGTATGTCCTGATGAAAGATTCTCTTAAATATCTTCAGTTACGGTAAATATGTAACTGTTCTTTCACTGTAGCATTTTGTGATATACTGTGGCATTACTGTGTTGCATGCCGGTTTGTGCTGCATATCTATCTATCTGTCTGTCTGTCTATCTATCTGTCTGTCTGTCTATCTGTCTGCCTAGCTATCTGTCTCTGTCTGTATCTATCTTTCTACCTGTCTGTCTGTCTATTTATCTATCTAGCTAGCTAGCTAGTTATCTTTCTTTGTTTTGTCCCATCAAGTACAATTGAAGGAATTACCATAGGGAACTGCAGAACCTGAAGAATAGCAACAAGTCATTAATGTTAATTTCATTGTTTATAACTTGAATAAATAAATCTAATTTGACACGTTATTAAAATTCCTGTTTCGTAATTGTAATTAAACAAAAACAGATTTCACACAGGGAATAAGGAATTTGTTAGCATTCAAAACACAGCACAGAAGAAAACTTTTTCTAGGGGTGTAGATGTAGTTCACATTTCACACTTTGGCAGTTCCATTGGAAAAGTCTGATTTGCCTGACGTCTACAAGCTAAGCTCCTCCCGCTACCCAGGTGGTATATCCTCTGACTCTGCCCCATGACATCAATCTTTCTTTCCTCTGAAAGAACAGGTCACCTCCTTCGCTGCTTCTGCCTAGGATTTAGTGTGCTATCTTTGATGTTTTTCTAGTTCTTTGTATTATTCTTTGTATTATTTTCCTGGTTCCTTCAATGCCCCTCAAAGATCTTCAATGGAGCAACGAAAGCTGGGGTTCATGTTGTGCAGTTGGTGCTGGCAGAAATTGTCAGCTACCGATATGCACAACACATCTGCGTATTGCCTGGGTGGGCAGTGTGTCATGGCCAGATGCGGCCTTTGTCTCAGCTTGATTCCTTAGTCCCTCGAGGACTCTGGCTCCTGCTGGGTTGGCCTTCAGAACAGGATCCGAATGACCATCTTAAGGGCCACAAGAAGGCCTCAGATGCAGCTGGGTCTGCCCAATAGATTTCGGCCATAGAGGTAGAAGTGGTGGTTGCCGCCACGTCAACTCCTTGGTTCTGGTGCTGTTCCTGCCTGGAGCCAGCATCAGAGGGTCATTCATTGGAGTCTTCTGGGACATGTGTTTGGCCCTCCAGACCCTGGGAGAGAGCCCTGCCCACAGTGGTGCCAAGCACAAATGATGCCAGCAACAACTGGGACACTGGGAGAGATTGTGTTCTTCTTGGTCTCTCAACTCACCCAACTGTTCAGCAGTGGTTGAGCAGCCCTTGGTCAAGGGGCAGGTCAGGCAGGTCGAGGGCTCGTTGGTTCCCATGTCGAGCCGACTTTGACTCCAGTCAAACAGGCCACAAAATTGTCCTCTAACTTGTCAACCAGTTGTCAGATGTGCTTGAGGAATCGCTTTCACAGTCCCTGGTGCTCCTGGACCTCACTCAAGAGGGCGTGGTTTATATGGTGCACTGTCCAGTCCTCAGTGGGAGAAGCCTCTACTGGCAGTTAAGCCTTCCATGTCCATGCTGTTTAATGTGGACAAGCATGTGGTATACCACAACCAGTCATAAGGCTTCCCTCGCTGTCAGTCGTCCAGTTGATGATCGAGATCACGGTTGAGATCTCAGTGAAGGGTCTCCGGCTTTTGATCCTGCTCGACTGGGAGATGTCGCCATCAACACTCCTCATCCTCCTTATACTTGGGTGAGGAGAGGCACCATCACAAGCTGTGTTGGTGATGCAAGGAGCTCCTCTAGCAGCAGTGGGTCATCAAGGGGCAGGGGAAGGTCTGTACTCTCTCGACCTCCAGTCACCTGGCAGATGCCAGTGGTGCCCCCACCAGTCCACCCTATGCAGGTGCTCCCCACAACTGCTTCTTCATCTCTTCAGGTGGAGCTACCACCAGCGCAGGTGAAGGTGGGCACTCTGACCAAGAATGCTTTTTTTGTCACTGGCTTGCCAGGCAGGTTGTCAGTGCAGATCACCCCAGTGAAGAATACCAGGGTGTTCTGTGGTGAGACACAGTCAATTGCTGTTTTCGAGGAGTCCTCAGTCATCTCAGACCATGAGTCCATGGCCTCCTCTGGGACTTCCCTCCTTGACCAGGGATCAGTCAAGGAGCTGTCCACTGAGCATGGCCTGCGGTCCTTTGGTGCCCTTTTTTGACTAGTCTTGGAGTCCGTCTCAGTCCCACTGGTGCCCGTCCAAAAATGGGCTAAATACTCTTTTACGGATATATTGGACACAGTCAATTCCCTTGGCGTTGTCTTTCCAATGGCTAAAGCTATTTTGGGACTGGCCTTGAAGTTTTGGTAGCATCCAGTATCCTGCCTGGCACCCTCTGCTCGTATGGTCTACAAGTATGCAGTCCCTACTAGGTCCCTTTCTAGGATCTCAGACCACCCCTCTGTGGAGGGCTTGGGAATGGATTTGGTGTTTCACAAATCTGGACACCAGGGGATGTGGACATGCCTCTGGACAAGGAGTCCCATAAAACTGACCATGCTGCTAAAAAGGTGTATGCTGTGATGTTGTCAGGTCTCCATCAGCCTAGCTATGACATGATGATGGCCAATTTTGATCACTTCCGGATGGGAGTTTTTGATTCCAGTTTCCCTCACATTCCGGACACTCAGCAGTCTTTGGTGATAGTCATCAGAGACCAGGGTCAGTTGCTGGCCAAATACCTGCTGCAGATGGCCTTGCACATGGGTGATTCATGTGCTCCTGCCATGGCAGTGGCCATCTCCATGTGTCGCATGGCCTGGCTGCATCTGTTCTCTGTCACAGCAGACACTCAGCACAAGCTGGCTGGTGTCCCCTTCTTAGGCACTGACCTGTTAGGCCCTGGGGTGGAAGGACATCTCACCCATATTGAAAAATCCAGTGCCACTCTGGATTCTGTGGCATCGTCCCAGAAGGACATGAAAAAGAAGCCTAAGAAACAGGCTTTCCAGTAACAGTCCTTTCAGCCACAGCCTCCTCAGCAGCAGCACCAGCAGGGGCAGCATCAGGTCTGGTGCCTTAAGCCCAAGTCTGGGGGCCAGGATCCTAAGAAGGGTGGGGCAGTGGTAGTGGTACCCCTTTGGCTGCAGCTCCCAGTGCCCCCAACAAAAGCTGCCCAGTGACGAGTCAAGGAGTGTCATCGCTTCACCCATCCTGTTCCTGTCTGTGCTCCCCATTTGAGGTCGGCTATGTCACTTCTTTCCACGTTGGCCCTCTAACACAGTGGACAAGTGGATGTTGGGCATAATGGGCAGAGGGTTGCTTTGGACATCAAGGCTCTCCTGACTTAACCACTTCCACACATTTCAGGAGTCTAGGGAGTTGCAGGACACACTGTCCACCCTTTAGGAGGACACTTCTCAGCTCCTTGCGAGAGGGGCAATAGCCCATGTCCTGGACTCCCTGGCCAGTCAGAGTTACATATCTAGGTACTCCTGGTCCTGAAATTGATGGGGACTGGTGCCACATATTGGATCTGCATGATCTGAACCAGTTCAAGAGGAAACACTAGTTCCTGATAGTCACTCTGAATCAGATCATTCCATCACTAGAGCAGAACATGTGGTTCTAGGGGCATGGATATGGTACACTATCTACACTTAGGCAGTCTTCCTTTCCCTTTAATTCCAGCCAGAATGTATGCAAGTTAAGCTGTTCCCACCCACCCAGGTGATATCCTCCTTGGCTACACCCCTTGATGTCAGAGCTTCCTTTCCACTGGAAGAGTCAGGTCTCCTTCTTCATAGCTCTCTGCAGGAGTTATAGACCAGTTTTCACTTTTCGTCTTCAGGCAGATTCTTTGCGCTATTCTGATTTTCTTTTTCTCCACTATTGAGCGCAACGAACTCAGAACCAACCCAGTTTCAAACGGTGCATCGCATTTAACCAGAAAATGTTACGATAGACTTGCACATATAGGCATTTACTGCCTCGGGGCAGAGCATGACCCTGAGGCCTGTGTGCTGTGTAAGTCACTGCCGCCCTGCATTGGAGCTGTGGCAGCATCCAGCATCACGTCCGGTGTCCTCCGACTGTATAGTCTACAAGTATGTGGTCCTGACCAGGTCTCTCCCCAGTTTCTTGGATCACTCCCAGTCAAGGGGTTGGTGGCGAACTCAGTCTTTCGTAAGGTGGGTAGTGTCGGGATGTTGACAAGGCTCCCCAACAAGGAATCTAAGAAGCTGGATCATGCAGCAAAGAAAGTTTACACTGCATACTCCCTGGGTCTCTGGCAGGTGAGATCCACTATTATGATGGTCAGCTTTGGCCACATCCTTGTGGGGGTCCTGGACCATGTCCATCTCCACCTTTCTGTGGACTTACCATCGGCAATCAAAGTGGTCCAAGACCAGGATCATGCCCTTGCCAAGCACCAGCTTAAGATGGCCTTGGATATAGGCAACCTTTGCACACAGTCCATGGCAGTGGCACTTGCTATGCGCCGCAGAACCAGGCTAAGGATTTCCATCTTTATGACAGACACCCAGCGCAAACTTGTGGATGTTCCATTCTTCGACATTGACATTTTTGGGCCAGGGTGGAGGGAACTGACCTCCTGTGCCCAATCATTTCAGGCTGGGCCCTCACGCCCTTCTGGAGATTTCCTGAGGCTGCTGGGTGCATGGTGTTCTGCACCAGTGTGGTCCATCGGGACCTCTGGTGGATGCTTCTCCTCCAGTGGGAGTTGGGTCATTAGTGGTCCCAGGCCTAGGCCACTTGAACCAGACAGTCACATGACCCAGCCAACGTGAGATGCCATCCAATGGTGGTTGATCCCAGAACACCTGGGGAAAGAATCCCATATGTCCACTCAGAACCGACCATTATGCTTGCTACGGATGCATCTCTGGTGGGGTGGGGAGCACACCTAGGAGACTACAGAACCCACAGGTACTTGTCAAACCGGAGTCCTGTCACCACATAAATTTGCTGGAGCACTGTGCAGTATGTCTTGTCTGCGCAGAATTCACTCCTGTAGTCAGAGGTCAGGCCATGCAGGTGCAGATGGACAACATCACAACCATGTTCTACCTGAACAGGGATGGTGGAATTCATTCCTTTCCCTTGTGTCGGAAGGCCCTCCACACCTGGATCCTTGTGCATAGCTTGGGTGCAGATCTCCTGGCGATTTATGTCACAGGATTTATGTCAGCTGGTGGACATTCTCAGCCAGGTAGGAGACACGTTGCACAAGTGGTCCCTGAATCAGGAGGTGATGAACCACCTGTTCTCCCTGTGAGGCATTCCTCTGGTAGACTTGTTTGCCTCCTGGGAGAATGACGAACTGAGGCTAATGTGTGGCCCCCTCAGCAGCGTGGGATACTGTTGGGGATGCCTTCATGAGGTCTTGAATCCCAGGCCTCATGTACGCCTTCCTTCCCTTCCCCTTGATCCACAAGGTGGTCGTCAAGGCCTGAAAGGACAAGGCACAGATGATCCTGATAGCTCCAGTCTGGCCAAGGCTGTTCTTTTTACCTGGATCTCCTCAGCCTCAGCAGCAGACCTCCATTGGGACAGCCTCTCCACCCTGATCAGTTGACCAGACTTCAGGGGATGGTTCTGCACCCAGCCCTGCAGTTTCTGTACCTCATGGCCTGGTTCCTGAGAGAGCTAGAGTTCCAGGTCTTGGGTCTGTTGGATGATGTGCTGCACAATATAGAGACCTCCCAGAAAAAAATCAAGCCATGGGTGTTATGCCTTTAAATGGAAGAGATTTTCCATTTAGTGACAGGGCAAGGAGTATGATCCTCTCACCTGCCCTGTGGCTAGCATCCTGGACTACCTCGGTCCCTCTATCAGTTGGGAATGCAGGCGACGACCGTTAAGGTGCACCTGGCAACCATCTCTGTTTAACAGACATGGGCTGGTAAGCCAGCAGTGGCTCAGAAGAAGGTGGTCGGGTGCTTTTTCAAGGGTTTGGACCGCCTTCCCTTCTGGTACGTGAACTACCTGCACCACCACCATGGGTCCTACTGCTGGTCTTGGCTATTCTCATGAGCAAGCTTTTCAAGCCAGTGCACAGGTGTGAGACTCACACCTGTAATGGAAGACGACCTTCCTGGTGGCCATCACAAGGCTCGCGGAGCTCCAGGTGCTCTCAGTGGAGTCTCCCTACCTCGTCTTCCAAAGGGACAGAGTCATTCTTTACCATAGCCTGAAGTTCCTTCTGAAGGTTATTATTTGAGTTCCACTTTACCTGGGTGGTTAACCTACAGGTATACTTTACTAACCAATCTTCAGAGGCCGATCATGGGCTCTATACCCTGGGCCTGCGGAGGGAGCTATTTTATTATTGTCGAGCGCACAGCAGGAGTTGAGGAAGTTGCTTGCCAGCTGTTTATCACGAACACTGAAGCCATGCCTGGCAGGCTGGCAGTAAAACAGACGATTGGCAGGTGGCTCGCCTCCTGCATCTACTTCTTCTGTAGGTTGGCTGGTAGGAGCATCATCTTGGGCTTAGAGGTCATTCCAGCAGAAGTACCACTGCCTCGGTGGCTGCTTCCAGGGACGTTCCTATCCAGGAAATCTGCAGGGCTGCTACTTGGGAGTCAGCACACATCTTCACTTCCCACTACCATATTGACCTTGAGTCATGTTGGGATGCGGGGTTAGGGACTTTAGTTCTCCAGTCTCTGTTCACCAAATGGAGGTGCACCCCTTGCCTACTCCTCCCAGAGAACTGCTAGGAGTCTGCCAGAATGTAGATAGTGAACTATATCCATGCCCCTATAAAAATACGTTATTCACCTGTAGCCATAATTCTAAGAGTGGTATGTAGTTCACATCCACACAACACACCTGGTCTCCCCTGGCAAGTGGAACATGGATCCCTGCTTCCAGTGTGCTAGATCTGACATCATGGGATGGAGTCAGGGAATGTACCACCCGGGTGATGAGAGGAGCTTAGCTTGAAGACGTGTCAAATCAGATTGTTTCAGTGGAACTGCCAGTGTGTGGATGTGAACCATATATCAGTCCTAGAACCACAGTTACAGGTGAGTAACCTTTTTTCTACCATTCTTCATCTGTCAGCTTATTCTTCTACTGATATAGTCCTGGACCAGGAAGCATTTTTTTTTTAGTCTTAACTGATCAATGTAATAGTCATGAAAAGCAAAGGGTCCTTTAAACAAAAGCAGTAATCCACAGCTAGGTAAGTCAGGATGTCATTCAGTATTGTATTATTTTGTATTAGAATTTTTGGAGGGGAAAGGCACAGTGCACCAAAGCTCATTTCTGGGTATGTCCCAGGAGCACAGGAAGGTTAATTGCTATGCTCAGGTTCAAAAGGAGGCAGTATAGCACAGTGGTTTAAGGCTCTGAGCTGCAAATCTGGAGACTTGGGTTTGAATCCCACAGCCCCTACTTGCATACTGTGTGACCCAGAGTAAGTCACTTAACTTCCCTGTGCTCCCAGGTTTCACCTGGTTAAACAATTGGGAAAAAAAAGTCAATATATATCATATAGGATCTACAACTACAGGTTAAGAGAAGAAATAAAATCCTTCAGTAATCCATAAAGTAGCTTGTACCAACATTTATGATTTTGAATCCACAGGTGCTCATTTGCAGAATATCTGGTGGACCAGTGTCAAATTTTTAGGAAAGAGACGCTCCTCCATTCAAACACATTTCATGTGCCTTCCTCATTTGGATTTTCTGTTTATGCACAGCTTCAGATTAAAACTGAATTCACTGAGAGTAAAGACTACTTTGTGGAGTAATCATAGATTTTTCTCTCTCAACTTGTGAGTGGCAATATTTAAAAAAAGCAGTAATTTTTGTTGTGAACAACTTGGTACCTTTGACACAGGAAACTGAAATGTTCTGCTGATCCTCACAGGCATGGTGCAGTGTGTGTTGGGGAGTGCAGATTTCCTTTCCTTACTGCTCCCACAGTGCTCAGTCGTGTGAGGTACAAAGTCATAGATTCATAAATAATTCTGAAGCTCTTGAATTCATGGGATCTGCTTACCAGATGAGGAAACGGGCAGGTGGACTGACCAACATCACATGGCAATTTACAAGCTGTCTGGTGTTTTCCATAATTGACGCCACCTGCATTTCCACTTACTGTATTGTTTTTTTTTTTTTTCTTTTGATCTGTGTGATGAATTTAGCGCTTGTAAGAAAGGGAAGGATTAATACCCCAGGGAACTGAAATACTCTGTTTAGACACAATTCTAGTGCTGAGTGGGTAGGGCAGTGCCAGCATTTTGACCCTGCTCCTTGATTACTGCTGACCTGGGGTGAATGAGTATTCCTTTCCTCATACTCGCTGGATCTGGAGTGGGTCTTTTGAGCTTGAGCTACCACTTGGGCCACATCTAAGTCAAATGGCTTGGTGGTTTTATGAGGTACTGTGTTACCCTAGTTCAGTGTTTGGAACTAGAAACAGAGCTGAGATGACCATACCCATTTCACTCCTTCCTCATCTCACTTAAAGGGGAATGTAGTTGTTAAGGAGTCCCTCAAAGGCTCGCAGACCCTGAAAAGCACTTTCATGTGAGGTATTGAGATTCTACCCGATCGTTAATCAGGTCTGCAACTATGTCAGGAACCTTGCAACAAACAGTTCTGTCACTGCTGGGCAAGCAGTATGCTGTGAAAGTGATTTCCCACTGGCCAGGAAAACATTCCAGAATATACTTTTTTAGGCACAAAGCAGCTTATAGTTCATTAAATGTTCTGCTTGTATTTCCTTCATTATTTGCTACCTGAGAGCATTTAAATGAAAACAGGATCTGAGTCCCCCAGCTTTTATCTCAGTCTCTTGCATTTCCCTCATAATGTTCTGTCTGTGACATCATAATCTGTTAGGAACATAGAATTTGTCAGCATATAAGGACCTCCTGGCCCACCCAGTCTGCCGGTAAAGACTGGGCAGACCACTGTTGCTATGGAAATGATTATGATGTCACAAGCAAAGCATTATGAGGGAAAAGCAGGAGGATGAGATGAAATCTGGGGGCCCCAGGTCCAGTTTCAGTTGAAATGTTCTCCGTGATAAAGAGCAAGAGGAGGTAAATACAGAAGATTCATGAGATATATGCTCAACTGTGTCCAGATATTATATTTAAAATGTTTTCTAGGATTTGGGAGAATGGCTTTAAGTGCTGCTTGCCCAACATCACTTTCTGTCTTTCTGTCTCAAGGTTCCGTGGTTTGGCTGCTGCCTTAATTTAAGAAAGGCCTAATTTGGACACAGATCTCTCACTCTAGATTGGTGATACCTACAGGTAACCCCCCCGTGCCTCGCTTTGAAATAATTTTCATGTGCTTTCAGATGTTGATGACCTTGCACTTCTACATTCTAATTTAAAGCAAGGTTCAAACCCAGGTCTCGCTGCTTAAAGGCTAGTACCTTTACCCATTAGGCTATCCAGTTCCACAATACTACACAAATACTAAAATGCAGACAGGACATACTTACTCCACCACCACGACCACCACCAGTAATGGGTGTATGTCGTGTCTTTACACTGTATTTACATAGGATGACCTAACTGAGTCTCATCTCTACTCTGAGACAGTGACTGTTATTGTCCTACAGTGACAGTTTTGGACAGTACAAAATATGCAGGGCAATATTTTCAAAAGGATCTAGGAATCATCTGCTGCTATTTTCAAAAGAAACATACATTCGTACTTGATAGAAAATCCATTCAGTGGCCAAACAGTGTCCAAATGTGTAACCAAAAACAGACACAGGTGTGTTTAAACAGGACACAACTTGCAAGTGCATCAATTTTCTGCCTCAAATCATGACCACTTTTTTGTCAGAAATAGATGCAACTTCTGGAAATAGCAGCAGGGCTCTTTAGACCCAAGTGAACAAGGCAGAAGCAGGTGCAGCATGCATTTGCGCCCACGTCCAACTGTTAAAAAACTCTTCCAAAGTCTCTGAGATATTAGGCCAACAGAGTAATGCAGTGTTTAAAGAGAATAATCGCCATGCACAGCTCCACAAACTTAACCAGAGTCATTCTCACATTAAACTCGAGTCCTGGAGCGCATTGCACCCTCTCGAAGGTAATGTTTCCACATGTGCCCTGCCTGTCCTTACAAAATAAATATGAAAAGGGCGAAACCTTGGCTTGTCTAAGTAACTCTCAGTTTGAAATTCATCCTTACAGTAAGATTCTGCTATATATCATATTGCCATGCAGGAAGAAAGTCTGTGTTTTTTAGTGTTGATGGGTAAAGATATTGTAAAAGAGCAAACAAGCCCATAATGTTAAAAGTTATGAGGCAGTCTGGTGCATCTCTTTGCCCAAGTGATGTTACACTACTCTTTTTTATTCACCTTTTTTTCTGTTGATTTATTGATGAAAGGAAAGATCAGGTCCTTTGCTCGAAAATCTCCAGTCTCTACCTGATAAGAGGAGGATAAGCTTACATATCAATAAAAATAGAAAGACATTAAGGGCAGAGTGAGAGTGGAATTCAATAATGTTTTATTGTATCAGAAGTGGGCATGAGCGCTTTAAAAACACTAAACAATTGCTTACAGAATGTGCCCCATCGGACTCAGGGGCCATTGAATAGGCAGGTAATTTAATGAAGAAAGTTGGGGGGAATTTTACAGTGCTGGAAGGCAGAATATGATATTTTTATTGCCTTTGGAGTGCTTTATTAAGTACTGCTAAAAGAAAAAAGTGAATTAAAAGAGTATAAAATTACGACTTGATAACTATTTTATTTAATCAAAGAATTCCTGCTACTGTTACCGATCTTAAGCATAATACCATTTTAAGGGTACCTGGAGATCTCCTGTCAGTATCACATGCCATTTTTCAAGAATACTTCCCATTGCAGACATTGAGAAGTCAGCCTTAATACAAAACAATTATTCTGATATAGATAATACAGTTCTTTTTTTTCTTTACTAAAAAACAGCAATTCTCTTTTTATGTTTTTCTGCACTAATGTTCCGTGCTGTCAACTACTTAGTTAGCCTTCATGTGTTGCCATAGTTATGGACATGGAGAGTTGAAAGAACCCCAAAATAATAATAAAACAACTACAAGACAGAAGAACTCAGAACTTCTTCCACATCAGCCATTTCAGGAATCTGTAGTCTTTTTAGTCATTTTTATGTTCGGCAAATATAGGCATGGGACTTGGTTTGTCTTTGTTTCTCCATTGTGGATAACAGAGGGAGGGAGGGAGGGTGGGTGAGAGAGAGGGCAATTTTATAATCACATCAATACAGTGTTAGGTGTCAGTGGAGCTGATAAATGGGATTTACTCGCCTGGTAAAGGTGATTGTATGAGTACCCTTTATAGTACTCCGCAGTCAAAACCAGTGGGTATTCCTCGTCCATCCTATTGGTTGATGCACGATCCAATCAAATCAAAGTGGGCGAGGACATACCTCTGTGCTCATCAGAATATCTCCAGTGTGAATCTTCGCTAGCCGTACTGTGGAAAGAAACATAGATATACAAGCCGGGAGAGGAGATACAGTAGACGAGCAGCCGTGAGAAAGATGACCTCTTTCTTGAGTGATGTCCTCTCTAGTTAGTGCCTGGTAGCCCTTACTGTGGTGTAGGAAGTAATTGAAAAACATATTCAGGTACTCACATTTTTATCTTTTTTTTGCAATGTATTCATTACGTGACGTTGAACTGCAGTCGTTTCTTGCCATAATATGAATCTTATAGGCCAGATGACATGGGCCTTACACCTGACAATGGATGTACTTCACTAATATGATCCTGGACTTCAATTGACATGACATTAGTGCCCTATATTGACCAGACCCTTGGAGTAATCTGCCATCCCGGGCGGGGCTGCGGAGTACTATAAAGGGTACTCATACAATCACCTTTACCAGGTGAGTAAATCCCATTATATTTTGTACCCTTTATAGTACTCCGCAGTCAAAACCAGTGGGACATTAGTAGCAGTGTATGTAAGCAATAGTACCCTCCAGGGTGGGCGTATTGGGCAATGCCGGACTGCCTAGGGACGAATAAGGCCCGACGCCGCAGGCGGAGGGCCTTATAGCCCCTGGAAGGTCCGGTATTGCCCAATACCGCCCACCCTGGAGGGTATTATTGCACTTAGAAAATGGGCAACTTTATTCTGTTTGTTTGGGAAAAAAAGAAATATGTTTAAATGTTAAAATACTTAGTTGTTAAAGCTTTTTGGAATAAAATAGTTCCTCCACAGCATTTGAGTGCTGGTTTTTTTTCACCTTAAACCTAAGGATGTTTTAATGACCCTCCCAGAGTTAACTTCTTGACCTGTTTGTCATGGTTAGCTGACCCCTCCACCCTCCACCCTCCATACACACACACACACACACACACACTGGGCTTGACATTTTAAAGCCTTTTTTTTTCTTAACCTTGTTTCTCTCTTCGTGCTGCTGCAGTGTGAAATGTGATGCCCCCCCCCCGTACAGTCCAGTAAGTTTATTAAAGGCAGAGAGTGACCAGCGCTGTCGGGAGTGTGAGGACAAGGGTTGCGACTGCCTCAAAGTCGATAGAATTGAAGGCTTTTATTTCACACAGGCAGCCTGCCGGTCTGGCTGACAGCTTGAACAGTCAGTAAGTGTTTTTTTTTAATAAAGAAATGGGATGCTGGTGTTTGGGATGCTCGGCAAGCGAAGACAGTACAGGGCAACTCATGGTGAAGCCTATCTCAAGGACGGGTCTTACTTTATTGTTCTGTTGGGAAGATCAGCCCAAGGAGCAGCGGCGGCACTTGCGACCTTTTCTGCCCAGGTATGGAGATGTGCTGCTGGCTCCGTTGTTTTACTACGTCGGCCGGTTTTTGGGAGAGGGCATCATGTTATGTCTCTTGAAGTATAGACAGTTTGTGGAGGCTGCAAAACAGTGACTAGTGTATTTTTTTTAACATTTTGTGATTTTTTTACATGACTGTGTGTCTGGTTGGACAATCTACTGTACATTTATTGTATTTTAGGGTGGCGGGTCGCAAATAGCTCGCTAAGCGAGCAGAGAAACAATGGTGGCTACAGAGCTTGAAAATTCGGGGTGCCCAATAATACACCAAGTAATGGGGCACCCCAAATTGGCACTCGTTTTCAAGTGGGCTCTATTGAGAAATACCCGCCCGCTAAACTTACTGTGCTAGCCAATGAGAATGCTAGGATTTACTATCCCATTTTCTAAAGAGAAAATGATTACTCTTGGGTGGGTGAAAATCAGGCAGATTAGTATGCTGATATGTGGACTGAGTCCCCCCACTCAGTACGGTTTTAACCGACAAAAATTGTCCTTTCAGCAGACGTTATGTCTAGCCAATAATGTCTGGTGAATGTATGTACTGAGGACCGGACCAGTTGACTGCTGAGCAAATGTCTGATATTGACACTTTCCCTCTCTCCACCCAGAACGTTGCAATTGCCCTGGTGGAATATGCTTTGATCCCTTGGGTGGGGCCTGCCCTGCTGCCCTGTAGGCCTCATTAATGGTCTGTTTAATCCATCTAGCAATGGTGTCCTTAGAGGCTGCCCTGCCCAACCTTTTGTCCTTTGATCAGGACGAACAGCCTGTTTGTCTTGCATATGTCACTTGTAATGCCAAGGTGTTTCCTCAGTTGATGACCCACATCTAGTGGATGAGGGTAAGTCATATCTGTGGTGACACCTATCTCTATGTAGGGCAGTAGTATGTCCTGGTCCCTGTGATGTGCGGTTACCACCTTGGACAGGAAGGAAAGGTACAGTCCTAGGAATGACCCTGTCACTGTGAGACGTTATGAAGGGGTCCCTACCTGATAAGGTCTGTATCTCGCCTATCCTCTTGGCAGAGTGGACTGCTACCAGGAAGGCTGTTTTAAGTGTATGCCAGTGAAAGGAGTCTTGTTGGAGAGTGGGGGATTGTAGAGCATCTGATACTGTGTTGAGTTGCTACGGTGAGCATCTCTGTTTGACCCTTGGTGATTCTACTGTTATGGCTTAAAGCCACCCGGTTGTGTCTGGGTGTGAGACAATGTGCCCTACTCCTGGCAAAGCATCCCTTATGGAAGATATTGCTGATGCCTGAATCCTGAGTAATGCGGGGCTTAGGCCCTTAGTGGTGTCTTCATTTTAAAAAATCCAGAATTTGTGGTAACCCTGCCATAGATGGTGAAGCTCCCATCTCCTTGCACCATTTGTGAAAGATTTGCCATTGTCTGTGGTAAGTCTTGTTAGTATATTGTCTCAGGGATTGCACCAGGCGGTTCACCACTCTTGTGTGATAGTCTAGGTTCGACAGTCTGTTCCTTTCAACAGCCAGGCCATCAGATTCGGGCTGGATGTGTTTTGGGTGGAGGATTGGGCCTTGGGACGGGAGATCTGGCCACTGGGGTAAGGCCATCGGTGGGCTCACAGACATTGCTTGAACGAGTGAAAACCATGGTCTCCTGTGCCAGTTGGTTACCACCATCACTATTGATGCCCCCAGGCTCCAAAGTTTGTGAAGGACCTTGGATATTATTGGGAGAGGTGGAAACATACAGGCTCATCTGAAGGTCCATGGGACTGAGAGGGTATCTAGTTCCAGTGAATTGGGGTCCGAATATATGGAGTGGTAATTTGGTAATTGCATGTTGTGGTGCGATCTTGGGAGGGTCGCTGCTGGAGGGATCCCTTTCAAGTTGTGAGGGCTTGGGCTTAATTTCCTCAGTGGCCAAGGTCACTTTGGGAAACCCCAGCTTTTATGCTGTTCCATTGTGGGAGGCTGCTGCTGTTGGGTCGGGACCTGCTACTGGAGGGGGTACCTTTCCCTTGCCGATTATTCTGTTGCATTTTAGCCCAGCTGCTGCAGTCTAGAATTAGTAATGTCCTGTGTAGAGTTAGTATGATCAGGACCTGATACTGGAGGGAGTACCTTCCCCTTTGCAGATTATTCTGTTATCTTTTAGCCCCAGTTGCTGCAGTCTAAATTTACTATTGCTGTATCGAAATACAGTTACTCGGATCATGTTTGAGATGCTGCAACAAATTACTTGATTGTATGCAGTTAGTGACTACATCAAGCTATGTTGGTTAGCAGACTGAAGTCATCCAGGCATGGAATGACGTGTACCCCTTGCTGCCTTAGATGTGTTGCTCGGATCCCCAGAGTCTTGGTTAATACTCGGAGTGCTGCTGCCAGACAAACAGGAGGCAGGTGTATCAAAGATGCTGTCCCAGACTAGAGCCATTTGTCACCCTGTTCCACTAAGGGCAGTGTCCCTAGTGAGAGGTCTGAGTGGCAATTTACGTAAAGAGTAGAAGCATCTCATCCTAGTCAGGTGGATTGTGGACACAATTACCAGACACTGATGTGGACGTCTATTAATATAGGGTGATGAAAAAAAACATCCTAATCTCTCTAGACCAAGGTAAGTGAGGTATGTGATACTCCAGGTCAGGTGATTGCACTATATTCTTTGACTGAGGGACAGGATGGGGCTGAAGGGCATTGAGTCCATGAAAGTACAAAGCAGGCCCTGTAATATCTGAGACCTGGAACCCCCGGTGTGGAAATGAAGTCCTGTGGGAATCAGGGGGCCGTCCATGAAAAGGCAAATCAGGCCATGTAATATCTGAGACCTGGAGCCCCCAGTGTGGAAAAGAAGTCCTGTGGGAATCAGGTGGCCGTCCGCTCAAGAGGTGTCTCGCTCCATCTAACCAGATTGTAGTCTTGGATCTGTCCTGCCTCTGATCGGCAACATCCTAGGGGCCTCCCCAGGTAAGGAATGTGCTGGTCACAACCAGTCCTGTAACAGGAGTACTCGTCTGGCTGGTTATATAGCCAGCTTTCAGGTAGTGGGGCTGTCAACTAGCATAAGAGGAAGAGTTCCAATACAGGGTGTAGAATTTCCCCAGGGGGTCAGAGGATGCTGACAGATAATGGCTGTTGAGGTCAGAACTGATGAAGGCCGCCCGTAGTGAGTGGCCCGCCTATTGGGACATCCAAAACATGAGTCAAGGTAATGGCCTATATCCTGACCACGACATAAGGGGCCCATCAATCAGTACTCCTCTCTGTTTACAGCACTGGCCTAACTTACTTCATGTGAGGACTGTGATGCCACTGTTAGGAAGGCATCCTGTATTCAGTATTGTCAGCCTGTCTGCCCCCGGCAAAGGATGCTGGGGTATGATGGTATTATAGTCTTGGTTAGCTATGTCCCAGTGGAGATGAGTATGGCCATTGATACTTGAGTGGTCCTGCCCAGGGCATGGAGTACCCATGGCTTCTTGCCGACAGGGAGCCCTTGTCTGCCCTGTGCTCATCCTGCGTGAGACCCTATGAAGTATGGTCTTTCGGTACATCCGGTGAGCTAAGCCTTGGAGGTTATCAGGGAGGGATAGTGTATGCCTGCGAGATGCTATCTGATTCACTGGGTCGATGTCCATGACCCCATAAGGGGTGGGTAAACTCCTCAGGGGAAAGAAGCTACTCCACCTGGGGGGATGTCCCTGAGCCAAACCGTCTTGCCTGATAGTCAAGTTTTGCAGTCAGATGAAATGCTGAAGACAATCACAGGTCACGTGCTGCCTGGCACATTTATTCTGCATCTCACTGGGTATTGCGCTCAAATGAGGGCTGTAGGATTCAAGGCAAGTCCCCAGGATTCCAGCACAGAGTATGAAAGTACTGCGCTATACTGCCTCCCTGCTCAGCATTGTTCCTGGGCGTGTTAGTGTCCCCCGAAGATACAGAGTGCCTGTCTAGGGCAGGATTATGTGACTGGGGAAGAAATAGCATTTTAGAATAGGGGACCCAGGCAAGATGGAGGTGATGAGTTCTCGAGGGGAAATGCGAGGTTTGGGAGCACTGTATGATGTGTTCTTGTCCCCATTAAGATGGCGCCATAATCTTGCGAGATTACACGCATGGTTACAGAGCCCCTCCAGCTCTTGTGGCTCCAGTTCTCACGGGAGGCCACATAGCATCGTGGGGCTTCTCAGACTCGAATGGAAAGGGGGAGAAATGGCCACAAGCTGTCTCGGGGACACGGAAGACATGGATTTCTTACCCCTGGGACAAGGAGAGTTCACGAAGAGCTCTGGAATGGTGTGAATGTGACTCAGAGAGGAAATGGCAAACCAGGGGGTTCCTGGAGCTTGCTGATGCGACCGGAGATGGCTCGGAGGTGCAGCTAATAGCTGAGGTATTTCAAATGAAATAAAATATGTTACTCTAAATGACTTAATCGCAGTCACGGTTTCTCAGTGTGTGAGTGGCTGTTGTGGGTTTCAATCCCAGGGCTATTGGGTGTACAGCTTGATCCTTGAATCCTGTAAGTTATACTGCCTGCCTATGTATCATGCTGCCCAGTAATAGCTTTGTATGTTTGTATCTCTGGCTCGAGCAGTTGGAGGAGGGGCTACAGGAAGCCCTCGTCCCACGCTGTTTAGGGGTTGTAGTCTGTTACATGGCAGGGTTTGGGAGGTTGCTGCAGGTGGGATCTCCACTAGATCATGGGCTGTTGTGGCCCTAATCCAGAAGCTGGCTTTTTTGGCTGATGTTGGTTCAGGACCCACTACGGGAGGGGTTACCTGTCCCTATGCTGCGTTATATTAATGATGCTGCACCTGCTGATTGTTCCTTCGGTTTGGGACGTCTTTTGAGTTGGCTGACACGGGACCCAGGCAAGATGGCGGCAGGCAGTCTTCGCAGGAAACTGTGAGGATTGGGGCACTGTATATTGTGCCTGTCCCAGTCAAATGGCGCCCAAATCGCGTGAGAGTTTGCGCGAGATTTTCGTGCCCCTCCAGTGCTATGTCTTCAGTTATCATGAGGGCTGCCGAGCATCATGGGGCTCCACATTGTGGGGGAGCATGAAAGTGAACATGGCTGGGATCTGTCTCGGGGGTGGAGAACCTGGATTTATGGCACCTCGAGACAAAGAGACTTCAGGGAGAGTCTTAAATTGGTGCGAATCGGTGTCTGAAAAATGCTGAGGATAGCAAGAAGGGACCTCTTAGTTTCCCTGCACACACTCCGCAGGAAAGAGCGCAGAGTTGCAGCGGCACCACGAGAAACAGGTAGTCTGCTTGCTGCCACATTGAAATGTCCCCAGGTTCTTGTGGTTAGATGAGGGGCTACAGGAGGCCCTCGATCCACGTTCCTTTCTCCTACAGGAGCCATTTGACTATTGGCAGTGTCCGAAGCGGTTGCTGCTGGATGGGCCTCTCCGAGTGGAGTGTTTGGGGTTCTTAGAGGGTAGGGATCACTACGGAGGGTAAAGCTTATATCTGACCATTGTGAGATTCAAATCCTGGTCTTGCTAGTTTTCTGAACCAGAGGTCAGTGTGCTCACCACTAGGATCTACTGCCCTTGTGGTTGTACAAAAGATGGAAGTGGGCTGACGCTGTGGGATCAGGAGCCAGTTACGGGAGGGGGTACCTGTCCCCTGCACAGTGCTGCCTAGGTTATTCCACAGAATTAGATAGTCTTTTTTAGCCTAGCTGCTTCTGTCTGAGTTGAATTCTTTAGGAATGTATAGGTTACCCGGAGTAAAAACTAGACGTTGCTTAAAGAGGACTGCATGCAGTTATCATTATACTGAGCTATGCTGGCTACCAGGCTGCTTGTGTTAGTTAGAAATAAAAGGAAATGTACCTGTAATGATGGAGAAAGTTGCTGAAAGTTGAAAGCTGTTGGGAGCAGTTAGGATGTGACCAACCTATCTTGATGCACGAAGTAAACTGGAGATATTCTGATGAGCACAGAGGTATGTCCTCGCCCACTTTGATTTGATTGGATCGTGCATCAACCTATAGGATGGACAAGGAAATACCCACTGGTTTTGACTGCGGAGTACTATAAAGGTTACGAAATATAATAATGGAATACTCTGTGCTTATTTTTTTAATGATACAACTATAATCTTGAGTCGGCATTAGGTTTTTTTTGTTCTGTTCCAGTGTCTTTTCTTTAGTAAGTTACCCCCACCCCATAGCAATAATTAAATGGTTGGGCACCTGTCATATAATGCTGAAATTATTTTGTTGCCTGTCAAGAGACACAGACGTCAAAAACAGATCCCTTTGGTATGTACATCTGGATAAAAAAGGAAGGCAGTGTGCCCCTCCACGGTAGAGGAAAACAACTAGTCCACTAAAGGGCTTGCTCTGCTTCATTTTTTGAGGGCAAGGTATGAATGTTACAAATCACGTCTCCAGTTCATAAACTCCAAATGTCCAGAATGTGCTTCGAGGCCTGCTGCCCATCTCTTGCTAAGGGTTAATTCCCACCACCTACATAGCTCCGCACATTCCAGGTCTTAGAATGGAGCCCTGCCAGGGCTAAGTAAGGCCTCCTTTGTTTCTACATAGCATCAGATGAAGGATTTGTTAAAAGAAGAAAAAAAACTAATAAGAAAACTAGCCACCCATTAAGATCTTTTATTAGGCAAAGAATCTTTACTTTGTATCCTGCTGACAAATTGCCTTTCTTCCAGGGCATATAGTTTCATTGGTGCCGCAGCCAAAAAGTTGTCAGTATAGTGCAGCTCCAGATTCCGTTTCCACTTTTTCCTTTGCCTCTGATTCCAGGGAAGATGAAGCATAAATTACATTCCTCATCACTCACCCATCGTGTATTTGTTATTATGGTTTCTATTTTCCCTCCTTTTTTAAAGGGGAACTGTCAGCTTCCCAGGAACAAGAACGCTGGACCTATAGGTCCCACTGAGCTAAAACACTCTACAGTGAAATTTTTTCAGTAACTTACATGGCTGAAATCTTAGTATTTATCTGGTTGATTGTATGACCCCCACTGGTCATTATTTTCCTGCAGTCCCCTGCGTCCAGCATGCCTGATGGGCTAAGTCACTGGGGACTTCTGTGTGCCACTATAATGCCTAAAAAGGGTAACACATATACAGCACATGTTTGCGCTTGTAATGTTGGTTCCAGTTGGCTAAGGAAAGCACGTTCCTCGATTAATGGGTACAGGCATTAGAAGCGCAAACATGCACTGTATATGTATTAATCTTTTCAGGTGCTATAGTGGCACATAGGAGTCCCTGGCAGCTTTGCCCATCAAGCATGTCATCAGACGGCTGGCTGTGGGGAACTATGTGAAAATAATGGCCGGCACGGGGTACCAGGATCAACAAGACAAATATTAAGATTTCAGCCCTGTAAGTTTTAAAACAATTTCACTATAGTGAATTTTAGCTCAGGACCCTGTAGGTCCTGTGTTCTTGTTCCTGGCCAGTTGACAGTTCCCCTTTAATATCTATACAATCCATTGAGTGTTTTACTCATGTACCATCAACCTGCTCCTCTAGTCTGGTCTGCTCTGGCCCCCCAGCCCTGTCTGCTTCTCCCCTCCATGCTGTCCTGACCAGTGGCGATTTAAGCAAGGTGTGGCTGGAGAATGCCAGTGATCATAATTTGGATGGCTTGAGCTACATAAAGTTTTATCCCATGATTTGTCTCACTGACCATCCAGGAGATGCCAGGCATTGCCCCAACAGACCACACATGTAGGCAGTGTCCCCCTGCAGAGGAGGAAAGCTCTTTGGGCCACTGTAGGCATTGCTGTGGCAGCGGAACCTGGTACTGACCCTCCCAGCCCCCCCGGACTGCCTGGCCAGCTCATGACCATGGGTCACCAGTGTGGGAACGCAGCAAGCTACCTACTGGGCCATTGGGCATCTCTTGTCCAGAACTGTTTTATTTATTTGTTGTTTTCTTGTTCGTTTCTGTTGACCAGGTAAGTACTCTGGTCCAAGCAACCTTTTTATTTATTTATTACATTTTGATAAACGGGTGAGGCCGCTGGGCCCAGAAGGTCCCTTTTTCAGGGGCGACCCGAGGGTTACATTCAACATGACATGGGATTGGTACGTCAAGATACATAACAAGTGTCATACATTATTACATGGGATAGTGTACAACAAGGTACATAACATGCATCACATAGATACATATGAGATACAGAACTGGCACGCATTTGCAAAAGTAACTGGATGTGCAGACAAGAAAGTAAAAAGTAAATAGATTACAGTTTCAACAAAGCAGCAAAAAACTGACAAAGGTATAGAATTGGCATGCGGTTTTAAACCGATGCTTTCAATACGTTGGACCTGCTTTTTTTTTCTTTTGTTTGTTTGTTTTGTTACAAAATGGGCACACATGTTTTCATTTGAAACACAGTCTAGGTGTTCTTTGATTGGGAAAAAAAGAAATCAAATAAACTTATTTTAAAAGAGACAAGATAGAATTGTTTACATGTAGATAAAATGTGTGTGCTTGGCTCAGCTAAGTGACCAGTATGTGCTGAGTGTAACAGTCCACAGAATGGGAAATCATTGCTTTTCGGAAGTTACCTTCCTGGGAGAATATTAACTTAATTATTAAAAAAAGTATTCTTTTGTTTCAGATGGAATCAGATCTCAGTGTTAATTTAAACAGTGTTTGCCCATGGTGTTGGTGGTGGTTAGGTGTTATGGTAGGGAATGATTTTGGTAGAGGTGGTGCTGTCTGTGAGTGGTGATGGTGTTTGGGGGTGATGGGGATGGGGGTCTGTGATGGTGGTGGGTCAAGATGGTGAACGTGTGGGACAGAGGGTAGGTCTGAGGTAAAATTACAGTGCCTCTTTAAAGAAATTCATGCTTCTACTATGATGTGGGTAGGAAGATTTATGAGCCTGAAAATGAAGCAGCTGCAGTCTCAATTCCAGGGTGCCGCTTTTTCTGTTACACTGCGGCATTCAAAAGGGTTATGATTTAAGTCATCATGAAGATATTATTTCTACCAGAGACCTGCACTGGGTGCTTTTATGGTAAATGGATGCTGTCATGTGCACAGCATAAAAATAAATGGATATGTGGCTCCGCAGTGAACAGGCAGGTACAGAAAAGTTAACATATGTAGCAGACAGCAAACAGCAGGGTTAGAGCATGCAGCAGTGCTTCCCCCCAGAAGAATGCAAAAATTGTGTGTGTGTGGGGGGGGGTGTGAAAGTTTAGTGCCAAAGGCACATGAGGACATACTTTCTTCTTAAATGTTCTGTAATTGCTTTGCCTTTTCCCTAAGCACTTTGACTGTTCTGTTTATATCTTCATCTCCCTTTTTAACTTATTTTTCTTCTCTTTGGTCCCTCAATGGTTGATCTGTAGTAGTATTGGAGAGCAGAGCTCTGTTTCAGCGTGGTGGTTGTGTAAAAATGTTAAAATATGGGGACTTAATAAGAAAGTCTGGCAGCACCCCCATGCAAAGTAGTGAATTGTTACTTCTTTCATCTAAAGTATTTTTTTTTTCCTTTTGTGTTTTGTGAATTAAAGGATTTGCTACCTGATATTTTTTGGTGTAATGTGTGGAGCAATACTGTACCCTGAGGCGGACATAGTGACTTCTGTTCATCAGTGATAGGGAAAATGATGGAATCACTTCTAAAGGAAAGAATTGTCGAGTATCTAGAGG
Source organism: Neoceratodus forsteri (assembly GCA_016271365.2). Lineage (NCBI taxonomy): Eukaryota > Metazoa > Chordata > Ceratodontiformes > Ceratodontidae > Neoceratodus > Neoceratodus forsteri. Next base: position 1,228,648,197 of record CM057453.1, on the reverse strand, counting down.
CCAGAGGGGCACAGGACCCTAGGCAGCATGGATTCACAGCGGGAAGGTCATGCCAGACGAATCTGATAGATTTCTTTGACTGGGTGACCAAAGTAGTAGATCAGGGAGGGGCTGTGGACATGGCCTACCTAGACTTTAGCAAGGCATTTGACACAGTCCCACACAAAGATTAATATGCAAGTTAGCCAGCCTGGGAGTGGGTCCCAAGATGACAGCCTGGGTAAAGAATTGGCTGGAGAATAGGACACAGAGAGTAATAGTAAATGGAGTCCACTCAGAAGAAAGGAGGATTACTAGCGGGTACCGCAGGGTTCAGTATTAGGACTGGTCCTCTTCAATGTCTTTATAGCGACATTGCAGAAGGACTGGAAAGAAAAGTATGTCTCTTGCAGATGACACTAAGATCTGCAACAGAGTTGATGCACAGGGTGGGGTGGAAAGGATGAGAAGGACTTGGCAAGGTTAGAGGAATGGTCAAATGTATGGCAGCTTAGATTCAATGCTAAGAAGTGCAAGGTAATGCACCTGGGAAACAAAAACCCAGGGGAAGAGTACACAATGGGGTGAGATACTAACAACAACAAAAATGGAAAGGGACCTGGGGGTAGTCATATCAGATGACCTAAAGACAGGCAAGCAATGTGAGAGGGCAGCAAGGAGGGCTGGGGGGATACTGGGATGCATAGGGAGAGGCATCACCAGTAGAAAACAGGAAGTTATTATCCCTCTGTACAGACAGCTGGTGAGACCCCATCTGGAGTATTGTGTGCAGTTCTGGAGACCCAATCTCCGTAAAGACATAGACAGGATGGAAGCTGTCCAGAGGAGGGCAACTAAAATGGTGCAGGGTCTGCACCGGAAGACATATGAAGAGAGACTTAAGGAGCTTAATATGTATAGCCTCGAGGAAAGAAGGGAGAGGGGGAACATGATAGAAACGTTCAAGTACCTCAAGGGAATCAACAAAGTCCCAGAGGGTTGCATGTTTCAAAAAAAGAGGTGTGCAAGAACAAGAGGGCACAATTTGAAAATAGAGGGGGGGCGGCTCAGAGGTAATTTAAGGAAGTATTTTTTTACAGAGAGGGTTGTGGATGCATGGAACGACCTTCCGAAGGAGGTTGTGGAGTCAAAATCAGTGGTGGAATTCAAGCATGCATGGGATAGTCATAAGGCAGTTCTGGGGGGTGGGGGTAGGAAGAAGTAGGCTGCTGGTTAACTAGGATCTGCAGCTTATCCAGTAGGTAGGGAAATGGGCAGACTGGGTGGGCCAAGCGGTCCTTATCTGCCGTCAAATTCTATGTTTCTATGTTTCTTATACACCCTTAGCCCAATGATCTCACCTTCTGTGACATCACAACTGATCAAGAAGAGCCAATCATGTCGCTGTTCTAGTGATGCAGAGGGCTGAGTCACTATGCACCTTACTTCCTACACTGGCGACCCAAGTTCAGGAATGTGCTTGGGTTGCCGGGGGTCAACTGGGGGGGGGGTCTGGAGAAGATGACATTGCCACTTGGCAGCTCTTCTCTTCCAGAGTGGGAGGTGAAGTCTTCACGGTGCTTGGCTGCCACTGAGTGGAGGAGTGGTGGAAGTGGCAGGCAAATGGGGGGCTGGCGCTTGGTCTGCGGAGGGTGAAACGAGGTCACTGGTTCCAGGGCACACGCATGCTTCCCTGTGTTGCCGAGGCCCTGGGGAGTAAGGGGACAAAATCAGAGGAAAAATGGTGGAGCCAGGGCACTAATGAAGCTCTGCTCAGAGTGCCGAGACCTGCCACATTGGACCACGGATTGGAGGACAGAAGGAGGTGGATGAGGTAGGTGGCCAGCTGTCAGCACATGCGGACAGGGCTGGTAGCCCACCCGGTTCCAGCCAGGAGGATGAAAACCTTTATAGAAAAAAAAAAAAAAAAGAAAGCCAATCACCTGCTGCAAGATTAGTCACGTGTGATGTCACGATAAATGAGGTAACAATTTTCATGATGAATGAAGAGGACGAATTAAGCAAGAAGACATGACAGGCTGTGGGTTGTGCTGGGGTTACCGCACATTCAGGGACAGAGTGCCTTCAACCAGAAACCTCATGGAGGAGCGGCACTTCTCTGAGAAAATGAAAGGCTCAAACAAGGAGAGTGCTGCTGAGTGTTTATTCCACCAAGACACTCACACAAACCAGCAAAATGGTTGACTACCCCGGCGCTTCCGCTTGCTCTAAGCCTTCTTCAGGCTGGAGCAGTTAACCTTTCTGCTGGTTTGTCTGAGTGTTTTGATGGAATAAATACACTTAGTAGCACTCTCGTTGCTTGAGCCTTTCATTTTGTTAGTGTGGTGCTGTATCCTCTGTGTGGTTTCTGGTTGAGGTTTAGCTATATAGAGCTTGGCATCAGCGTGGGAGCCGGAAGCATAGTCCCATCTTGAGTGAATTGGAGTGCCTTCAACCCCATGGCATGTGGTAAACTCAGCACAACCCATGCCCAGGAGTCTCTTATTGCTTATATAAAATGGGTTTGTAGTGACGTTTAAAAAAAATGATACCTCATACATTGTAAGACATGGCTAAAATTAATTTAAATCCTTAAAAATAAGATAAAATAATTCCTCCACCTGTTAGTGCCAGCAGGGTTGCTGATTGCCTTACTTGCTCTCTACGAACACTGCCAGCCCCTGCAGTTTTGTTTAATTCTGTATCTTTTTTCATTTGTATTTATTGCATTTTAAATAAAACACACTCATGTCAGGTATCAACAGCATGGTACAGGTGATATTCAGTGTAAAACAGAATCTATAGCCGAAACAATCTGTCTTACGAATAAGAGGGTATACCAGTTGATTATTGTTAAATCGGTGGGCCAAAAAGCTACACCTTGCAAGCGTGAGAGATATCTAGATACATATATCCGTAACCAACATTGTTTTGATTCCCATATACAGACTGGGATATGCTCTCATCCCAAAATATGATAAAATTCCCAAACATAGGAAGCAACTTCCCCACAGTTCACCCTCCCTACAGCAAATCTGATCCAAACTAAACCCAGTTCTAAAAATCAACTCTATGACAGGCTCAGGTTCTGTTAATACATTGTAACAACACATTTAAAATACAGAAAAAGCGTAATAAACTAGAACCTGGTGCTCTTAACAATCATACAAAGTAAGTTGCTTGTGACAGAAGTTGACTCCAGCAACAATTCTTAAAGGAAAAATAGGCTGCTAAGGAAAGAATAACTGGTGACAGTGAACTATGCAGCAGAGAGCCAAAACTCTGGTGTCCAACTAGTGTGTAGTGTCTGACCAGCCACAAGGAGGGTGCCATTTTAATAACCCGCTAAACAGTTATTGTAAACAAATAATTATGTCCCAAAATTTGGCAAACCACGAGGCTGAAATAGAATAGCATAAAGTGGGGAGCGCATTAACTAGTCACCAGTATGTATGACACTGTCCCATCCCCTCGCACAATAGCATGCATAAGTAACTGGAAAGACAGTAAAGTTTGCACACAACCAGAAGAAGTATAATAGAAACAAGCATTTGTCAATGCCGAATGTTGCTTGCTTCTATGTGCTGTTTAGGTATTTGGAAGTCATTGGAGTGCAAATATAGAAAATTTGCGAACTTACGAGCATGCGTAGGAACTGCGCAATGCACGCTCGTAAAACAGTCATTTTTAGGAAATTTTTCACCAGATTTTCAACATAGCCATTTTAAGACCTCTGCTCATGAACAGTGTCAATGTGATTTTGTTAATGTGTTCCATACATTGAGTTTGCACACCGACTGCGCCATTGTGCGCTACATGGGCGGAAACACGTTTTGGGCAGGATGTGAAAAATGACAGCTGTACTGCTCATAAGGAGGTGTGGTAAAATGGCAATGTTGAAAATCTGGAGTGGAAATATTGAAAATTCGCAAACCTACGAGCATGCGTGGGAAGTGTGCAACGCACACTTGTAAAACAGTCATTTTTAGGAATTCTTTCACCAAATTTTCAACATTGCCATTTTAAGATCTCTGCTCATGAACAGTGACACTGTGATATTCTTAATGTGTCCCATACACTGAGTTCGCGCACCGACTGCGCCATTGTGCTTTGTTCATGGGCAGAAACATGTTTTGGGCAGGATGTGAAAAATGACAGCTGTACTGCTCATGAAGAGGTGTGATAAATGCCAGTGTTGAAAATCTGGAGTGAAAATATTGAAAATTGGCAAACTTACTGGTGCATGAGGAACTGCGCAACGCACGTCAGAAACAGTCATTTTTAGGAATTTTTCACCAAATTTTCAACATAGCCATTTTAAGACCTCTGCTCATGAACAGTGTCACTGTGATTTTCTTAATTTGTCCCATACATTGATTTCAAGACAATCGATCAGTGCCATTCTGCGCTACATGGGCGGAAACACATTTTGGGTGAGATGTGAAAAATGACAGCTGTACTGCTCATAAGAAGGTGTGGTAAAATGGCAATGTTGAAAATCTGGAGTGAAAATATTGAAATTTCGCGAACTTACGAGCCTGCGTAGGAACTGCGCATACAACTGCTAATAAAACAGTCATTTTGGAATTTGGCACCAATTTTCAACATGGGGTTTTAGGACCCCTTCACATGAATGATGTCACTGTCATGGCGGTATTCAGGCCGAGGGTGATTTCGCAGTCACTGTGTAAATCACTCGGCCCAATAACGCCATGACAGTGACATCATTCATGAGAAGGGGTCCCAAAAACCCCATGTTGAAAATTTGGTGCCAAAATTCCCAAAAATGCCTGAGATATGCAACAAGTTGAAATCCCCCTATCTAGCCCATTATACAGCTTACCAGCATTTCCTCAGTTCGCGGTCGGCTTTGAAGAGTGCAGACGTGTTCCCAGTCCACCGAAGATCATCACGCCGGAGTCCGGAGGTAAGTATGGGGTGAGGGGGTGTATGGAGGCTGGGTGCGCAGTGGGGGTGTGGATTGTGGGGGGCTGGGAGACACGCCGGGACCGTTTCGTTTTCAGGTTTCAAAAAAAAAGACATCGTGGGACGTTTGCCACGCTGGGGTGGACTCAGGCGTGGCACAAGGACGTTAGGCGTTCGAGCCGATGGGGATTAGGCACCCCCATCGGCCATAGGTCTGTTTTGCCACGCTGGGGGTGGGCTCCCAGCGTGGCACAGACTACTGGGGGGCGCGGCTCAGCCGACGGGATTGGCCACCCGTCGGCTATACAGTGCGGTCGCGAGGCGGCGCCGCCTGCTTGAGTGGGGGCTGCCTGCGAGTAGCCACTTATCGGTGCTCACTGAAGCGTAGCTCCCCCTTTCAACTGTATGCCACTGCATTTTGGAGCGTGTCATAGACAGCTCCAAAATGCATTGGCTTGCAGGGGCCGCGCCTGCCAGCACACTGACTGAATTGGAGGAGGAGGTGACATACCTCCGAAATCTCTGATGATGGCACTATGTTTCTTGCACATGCGTGCAAGCAACATAAAAAGGAATGTCTGTTGTTAAGAAAGATGCAGCAACTCTGCCACAGTCCAGTATTCAAGGTCCATCCTCTTCGACTGATTGTTTGGGTGCCTCAAGCTGCATCGTCTCAAACTCCTGTCGGAGATTCTCTACTCTCTTGCCAGCTTCAACTGTGTCCATAAACTGATAGGTTTGTCCTGCATAATTGATGCGAAAATGGGCCAGTATAAGTAAAAAATCAGTGAACCCCAGACTCTTCAGTGGTGCCCTCACAACATAAGATTTTTTCCTCCGGGAGCACATCACATAAGAGAGGTCAGAGAAAAGGTGCAGGGCAGTACCATTAAAGCTTAAGTGAAGAGCATCCCAGGAGGCTTGTAACAAAGCATCCCGCACCATGACTGAGGCTGTAACCAGAAGGACGGTCTGTGGCTTGTTCCTTTGCTGATCTGCAGAATGAGGGGAAATCTGGTATGCCTTAATGAAACTGGGAGCCAAGTGGTCTGGATTAAGTCCCAGTGCCCCTGGTAGCTAAGTTTTGAGAAATTGAAGGACATGCTTTCCCTCGCTCTCCTCTGGGAGCCCGACCAGTTGCACACTGGGAGCCCTGTTGGAGTTCTCTAGGGCCTCCAGCTGGTACCTCAATTTGGTGTTTTCTTGTACCAGTTTACTGGACACTGCCAGTGCTTGAATGGCTGAAACCTCCACCGAAGCTGCTGATGTTGTGACGACAGCAATTTTAGCATCCTGTTTGCCCAGTCTCTGCAGGATGGCTTTGACTTTACCATTGATTGCCTGCATGGAAGTCGCTAATGACTTCTGTGGTGATTCTGCTCCTGAGCCAGAGGGCAGAGTGGGGTCTTGGCCTGCTGTGTAGGCTGCTGCTGAGGATTATTCGGTCCACCTCTCATTCTGTTAAGGTGCCCCATCACAAATATTATATCAAACTGTACAGAACAGTGAGCAGAATCAAAAGTTGTCTGTCAAAAGTAAATCCAAACCTTTGAAATAAAATTTTAGATTGTGTTTGCTCTATGGGAGTGTAGAGCTGTGAACAAGTCTGTCTTCACAGCAAGTGTGTGCAATAGCTCCTCTGTGATTTTTATTTTTAATATATAAATCAAATTCAGTGGCTGTTTGGAGGTTGTCTTCAGTCAGGCTTTAACTTTGTATTCACAATGCAGAGCCAGAACTGCGACTCTTGTAACTGGCTTATAAATTTCAATCACTTTCTCTCCTAGAATACTCTCACTCACCCCCTCTCTCTCTCTCTAGTGGCTGTCTTACTCTCTCTTTTACAGGATGTTAACCCTGCTTTTTATCTTTGTGGCTTTGATTGTGGACCATGGGATGGGGAGAACAGCGGTATTTATCTGTGCTATGCTCACGCAGATGGAAGCAGACTGCTGGACCAAATCCTCAGCTACAGCGATTGCGATGCAGGCTCTGGCCTGTTTCACTAATGCAACAGTGAGTGAGGAGCTGTCCTTCAGCTTGAGCACAAGTGCTACAAAGATAATAAAATTACTAAGTTACCTTTTTTTCATTTATTTATAATTATGGAGTGTAGTTGTGGTGGGGGGAGAGAGAAAGTGAGTGAGCAGTAATGAGTGGGCAAGCATGAGAGAGTAACCGGGCAGGTGGGGAGAAGAGTGAGCAGGACTGCCAGCTGTCAGTGTGTGGTGGGCGGTGGAGGGAGGGGGAATTAGGCAGCATAGAAAGGAGACAACAAGTGTTTGCAGCAGCAACAAAGGGCCCCATAATGGTGATTTAAAAAAATACTAAATATGTACTCTTCGCTGAGATTCACTGGAGATCAAACAGCATAAATGGGCGAGCAGGTAGGCAGGGGAAGAGACCGGACTAAAGAGCAACTGAACCAAGCTAAGATCAGACAAAAACAAAATACCTGTAAACGTGTTCATTTAGATTGTTTCGATAGTAAGTGAATTGCAAGTTTGGGGAATGGATTGAGTGAATGGGGGAGGCGGAGAGACTGATTGTGGGGAGCAGTCACTCCCCCACCCAAAGAGCACCACTGCCACAACCACTGCCTCTGAGGTTGCCAAGTATGTGTTTGCTCTATGGTAGTGTAGAGCTGTGAATAAGTCCGTCTTCACAGCAAGTGTGTGCAATAGCTCCTCCGTGGGTTCTGGGGGGCTGCATTTGGTGGAACAGATGCAAAAACCCCTAGTTGTACCTCTACACAAATCATATGTCAGTCTGGCAGAGCAAGGTTCCTCTATGATGGCACCCTCAGTGGAGACCAAGAAGAATGCTGAGGACATCCACAAGGGAGACCCACAAAAGGGTGGCCAGGGACACCACAGGGGAAGGAAACAGCTTCTGATAGCGGACTCAATTGTTAGGGGGGTAGAACTAGGGAAGGGAGAGGAGAGGAGAGGAGAGGAGAGGGAAGTAAGGTGCCTGCCTGGTGCCATGGCTTGGAGGGACAAGAAGCGAATCCTCACGACTGCAGAAGTAGCATCACAGGAGAGGGAACTAGATATTTTTGTCCACCTTGGGACAAATGACCTAGCTAGGCATGGAATCAGTGTAGTGCAGGATGATTTCGTGGAGTTGGGGAGGGGCCTCAGACAGGTAGCAAGCATGGTTACCTTCTCAGAGGTGCTGCCAGTCCATGGCATGGGTGAGGCTAGGGTACTGCACATCATGCAGTTTAATGAATAGTTGCAAAACTGGTGCAGAGCACAGGGCTTTGGCTTCATTGGAGACGGGGGATACACCTGGAGAGATGAAGATCTGTACTGGCATGATGGTCTGCATCTGTCCACGAAGGGAACCAAGCTCCTAAGTGACAGGTTTAAATGCTTCCTTGGCAACCTTTTAAACTAGCCAAGGGGGGAGGTGCTGATAAGAGGCAGGAAATTTCAAGCCTCCCCCCACAAAACATGGCAGGTAGTAAGGTAAACACTGAGGTACAGAGCTCAACAGAGGGCAGGACAGGGGCAAATGGAAAAATAGACAAGGGCAATAAGAGCAGGGATGGGGGAAAAAAGGATAAAGCCAACATTAAATGGAGGGCAATGAGTACCAATGCCCGTAGTCTGGGAAACAAGCTTCCTGAGCTAGTAGCCCTGATGGAAGATGAAAAATTGGATATTGTGGCAGTCACGGAAACATGATACATGGAGAACCATGACTGGGATGTCAACTTACCGGGGTACACAGTCTACAGAAGGGACAGGGAGGGTAAAAGAGGAGGTGGAGTAGCTCTATACATAAGGGAAGGGATCAAGGCTACAGAACTAAAAAGTAAAGTGGAGGACAAGAGGCACTCTGGGTCACCTTGGAGACAGGGAATGGCATCACAATCCACACAGGGGTTGTATACAGACCCCCGTCTCAAGGGGAGGAAAAGGACAAGAAAATAATAGAGGACATTTTTAAAATAGCTGAAAAAGGGGAGATACTGTTGATGGGGGACCTGAATATGCCAGATGTTAACTGGATGACATGTACTGCGGCCACATCCAAGAGCAGGGTAATTCTCGATGCCCTGCAGGGGGCAGGTCTTAGACAGCTAGTGTTGGAACCCACTCAGGAGGGAGCAATACTAGACCTGGTACTCTCAAATGGAGAGAGGATCACAAATTTAGAAGTCAGTAGACATCTGGTAACAAGTGACCACTGCACAGTGTGCTTCACAATAAGCACAACCGTGGAGACAAGCCATACAAAAACAAGGATACTGGACCTTAGAAGGGCTGACTTTGACAAAATGGGTGAATACCTGAGGAATGCACTAGCAAATGGCCAAAAAGGAGGGATGGAAAAACAATGGAGAAAAATTCAAGCTGCTACCATAGCGGCAACAAGCCTTTGTGTGAAACAAATAAAGAAAACAAAGCGGCGTAAAAAACCACTATGGTTCTCAAAAGAGGTGGCAGGGAAGGTTAAGGAGAAAAAGGCTGCATTCAAAAAGTATAAGGAATCACAGAAGGAGCATGACAGGGAACTGTATCAATTAAAGCAGAAAGAAGTGGGGAAGGCAGTCAGAATAGCAAAGGGCCAAACCGAGGAAAAAAATAGCCAACTCAGTTAAGAAGGGGGATAAAACCTTTTATAGGTACATTAGGGAGCATAGAAAGGTTAAGGGAGGAATAGTGAAGATTAATAAAGGAGAGCGGAGGTGGGCAGAGGGAGACAGTGAAAAGGCAGAGATACTTAATGAATACTTTTACTCAGTATTCACAAAAGAAGATGAGGAGGAGTTACCTAAACCAGACAATAGAAGCACTCTGGGTAGGGAGGTTGACACCAGTCCATTTACAGAAGAAAGAGTCCTGAAAGAACTCCTAAAACTCAAGGTGGACAAAGCAATGGGGCCTGACAGGATTCGCCCCAGAATCCTAAAGGAACTAAGGGAGGACCTAGTGACACCACTGACCACACTTTTTAACAAATCATGGGAGGATGGGGTGGTACCTGAGGACTGGAGGAGGGCAGATGTGATTCCCCTTCACAAAAGTGGGAGCAAGGCAGAAGCAGGAAACTACAGACCTGTGAGTTTGACCTCAGTGGTAGGGAAAATGATGGAATCACTTCTGAAAGAAAGAATTGTTGAGTACCTAGAGGCCAGCGGGCCACAGGACCCAAAGCAGCATGGATTTACAGCAGGAAGGTCATGTCAGACGAATCTAATTGATTTTTTTGACTGGGTGACCAAAGTAATAGACCAGGGAGGGGCTGTGGAGATGGCCTACCTAGACTTTAGCAAGGCATTTGACACAGTCCCGCACAAAAGGCTAATAATCAAGTTAGCCAGCCTGGGAGTGGGTTCCAGAGTGGTAGCCTGGGTAGCAAACTGGCTGCACAACTGGACACAGAAGGTAATAGCGAAGGGAACACATTCCGAAGAAAGGGGGGTTACTAGTGGAGTACCTCAGGGCTCAGTACTGGGTCCAGTCCTATTTAACGCCTTTATAGGTGACATTGCAGAGGGTTTGAAGGGAAAGGTATGCCTCTTTGCAGATGACATAAAGATCTGTAACAGAGTTGATACACAAGGGGGGGTAGAAAGGATGAGAAGGGACTGGTTGGAGGAATGGTCAGACATATGGCAACTTAGATTCAGTGCAAAGTAATGCACCTGGGAAACAAAAACCCAGGGGAAGAGTACACAATAGCAGGGGAGGTACTAACAACAACAAAAATGGAAAGGGACTTGGGAGTAGTCATAGCAAATGACTTAAAGGTGGGTAAGCAATGTGAGAAGTCAGTAAGGAGAGCCAGGGAGATACTGGGATGCATAGGAAGGGGCATCACAAGTAGAAAAAGGGAAGTGGTTATCCCTCTGTACAGACAGTTGGTGAGACAGCATCTGGAATACTGTGTGCAGTTTTGGAGACCCCATCTACGCAAGGACATAGACAGGATAGAAGCAGTCCAGAGGAGGGCAACTAAAATGGTGCAGGGTCTGCATCAGAAACGATATGAAGAGAGACTGAGACACTTAATATGTATACCCTTGATGAAAGGAGGGATGGGGGGGACATATTAGAAACTTTCAAGTACCTCAAGGGAATCAACAAAGTCCAGGAGGGTAGCATCTTTCAGAAAAAGAGATGTGTAAGAACAAGGGGACACAATTTAAAGATAGAGGGGGGCCGGCTCAGGGGTAATGTGAGGAAATTTTTTTTCATGGAGAGAGTGGTGGATGCATGGAACCGCCTTCCTGGGGAGGTTGTTGGGTTTAAAACAGTGGGGGAATTCAAACATGCGTGGGACAGACATAAGGCAATTGTAGTGGGGGGTTGCAGGAAGTAGGCTGTTGGTTAACTTGAATCTGCAGCTTATCCAGTAGGAAGGGAAATGGGCAGTCTGGGTGGGCCAAGTGGTCCTTATCTGCCGTCAAAGTCTATGTTTCTATGTTTCTAAGTTGAGGTGTTGGTCCAACCAAACCTCAAGGTATCTGAATGAGGAGGTGTCCTCTAGGATTGTCCCATCAAGGGTTTGGAAAGACAGTAAAGGGTGGAGCCTAGAGAGTCTCTGCCTATTGCCAAAGGTCATGGAGACAGTCTTTTTTGGCATTTAGGAATAGTTGGTGTGAGGCAAACCATAGCTGAACCTGGTTGAAGTCATGCTGAAGGGTGGTTGCTACATCAGTGGGTCATTTGCCAGAGGAGAACAGGATGGTTCATCGACATACATATGGATGAAGGAGGAGGAGGGGGAGCATACTGAGGGCAAGTCATTTAGGAAGATGGAGAAGAAGAATGGGTCCAAGCACCTGTGGGACTCCTGTAGAAATAGGGAGGAGGGAGAGATTGTATCCTGGATCTTGACTGATTGTGTTCTGCCTGAGAGGTAAGCTCTAAACCAGTTTTGGGCAGAAGTAGACAACCCAGCAGCCATAAGGGAGTCAAGAAGTAGGGCATGGGAGACTGTGTTGAAAGCCTTGATGAGGTCAACAAAGATGGCAGAGGTAATGAGGCCATTATCCATCCCAGTGAGGATGGAGTCAGTGAGCCTGAGTAGGGAGGTGGCAGTGGGTGTTTTTTTCCAAAAACAAGATTGAACGGGTGAAAAAGAAGAGTCGTCTAGGAAGAAAGCTAGCTGAGCGAGGCCCAGGTGTTCTTGGAGTTTAGCAAGGGCAGGGAGGAGGGAGATTGGGCGAAAATTTGCATTGGAGGAGGGTCACCACCCTTTGGGAGAGGGAGAACCACTACATGTTTCCAGGATGAAAGGACAGATGAGGACGAGAAGGAAAGATTTAGGATTAAGGAGAGAGGGTAAGCTATATCAGAAGTTGAAAGGTAGAGGAGTTTAGGGTCAAGGTCATGCGGTAATCAGCCTTTGGAAGGATTAAGAGAGAGATGGGGCCGTTAGTGTTTCTTCTGGGGAGACAGCAGACAAGGAGAAGGAAGGGTGGGCATGGGTCTTTGCCTGTGCTGTTGTCATCACAGCTACTGAAACAGCAGGCTTTACACCCTCTGTGATTGTTAGGATCCTGTAAAGTCATTCCCAATAATCACAGGTACAGGTAACTGTGGTACTACCCCCACTTTCATTTGATGCAGCATCCCTTTAATATTCAGAGTCACTTCAGTGGTGGGATAGTATTGAGTGTCCCCGTGGATGCAGATGACCCCAGTAACTGGTCCTTTTGCACAGTCTTTACCCAAAACTTCAACATACACTGGGATCTGTCTGCTTCCTGAATCTAAGTCCTTTCATAGTCTTAACTTCCACCTTGACATCTGTTAAACATTTGCCAAGGCCAAATTTGCTCCATCATTACCCTCTTCGTTTTTATGGCAGTTTCTTGCAATGTGACCTGACTTATTACATTTATAGCAAATAAAGTCTGTGGGTGCAGATATGTTACCCCCATCAGAGTTCTTATCTGAACTGGAGTTAAACTGGGAAAAAGAGGGTTTTACTCTTTCTTGGCTGTTACTTCACTTCTGCGGTGTCTGTCTAGCCATCTGATAGTCCTCAGCCAAAGAAATGTCCTTTTTCTTATTTTCTGATGAGTGCTTTTTTACCCTAGGCTGCACATCTGTAGGAAGGATGTTGATGAATTGCTCCATTGCAAATAATGTCGATGATCTGTGAGACTGTTTTGCCCTCTGGTGGGAACCATTTAATGAGGAGCTTTCCGAGTTGGGGGAAAGCTTCTCAAGGATTGTCGACTGAGTGGTACAGTATTTCAGAGACTGGAATCTCTGCCTGTAGGTCTCTCCTGAGATGTCATATCTTTTAAGCATTTCCATTTTCACGAGATCATGGTTTTCTGCCTGTGCAGTGTCCATATTGCTGCAAGCAAGTTGGGCTCTACCTGTCAAATAAGATACCAGCCCGATTTCCCATTGTTCTTTTGGCCATTGGCAGGCTCCAGCAGCCTTTCAAAAGTTGTGAGGTGTGCTTCGATATCATCCAAGGGTCACAGCTTTGTAAATTTAATATCTTTTAAACTGTATTTCATTTGTCTGCTAGGCCTTTACCAGATCCTCCAACTTTGATAGCTTGCAAGGCATTCAGCCATCACTATTCATGTCGCTGCACCTCTTCTCTTCTCTTCTCTTCTCTTCTCTTCTCTTCTCTTCTCTTTGCTTCTAGATGCTGAATCTCTTTTCCTCTCCATTTCTCAGTCCCTCTGTATTGTATAAGCCCACCATTTGAAGAAGGCAGACATGCTTTTAGGTTTTAGCCCTGCCTGTTCTTTTTCTTTCATCACTGGTGCTGGCTGTACAGTCTTAGTCTGGACTTTTGTTTCTGCTTCTAGTTTTGCTGCCATTCTCCTGGTCAGCATTCCCGGTCTTGCCATAGCAGGATTCATACCATTCTTCTATGTTTCCCCTGTACTAGTTCTAGTACCCACACACAAAACTCCAGGTGTAGAGTATACACAGTGTTAGGAAGCATAGGCAGACCAGGAGAAGTTATAACATTTTGCAAGTAGTCTTTTTTTATTATCGGTAACAATAAAATAGAAACATAAAACTGTACAGAACAGCTTTTCATAAAGGCAGTACAAAACAAAATCCTCCATCTGAGTATCCTCCAGAAAGGCATTACTCTGTTTATAGCAGATGTTTTTGCCCAGCAGTTCAAACCCAGCATCCTATTGTTATAAGTTACATCTCCTGTTGTTCACAAAATGTATCAAAACTTTGTAATTTTCTTTCTTGAGGCCAGCCTGAAGAGCACACCTGGTCTTAACAGGTGCAACAAAATAATGTATTTGTCTCAGAGCTGGTTTCCTGTTGACAGTTCTGTAAACAAACTTGTGGAGTTCAAAATGCATCTCAAGGTCAACCCCCTGTGTTACAGATAGTTATATTTTCTAATAAACCCAAATAGCTTTCTGTAATCATTTCAGCGGTATTAATTATATACATTTGGAAACCAAGGGATCCCATTTTCCCGTAAAGACTCACATATATATTTTAACACAGTAAGGGTTAACCACTGAGAAACAAGGGAGGGAGGGAGGGAGGGAGGAAGGAAGGAAGGAAGGGACCATTGAGTGGCCAAATTCCTAGGTGCAACAAAAAAAATTGATTGTGCAATCAGACAGTCAAACGACAGGCAAGAGACTGAACAGGAGAAGGCAGTATAGATCCTTGCTTTTAACTGTCTCTTCATAAGAAATGGGACAGGGTCTTAACCCTCTCACATGATGCAGAGTTCTACCTTGTATACTGATGCAGTGCTCTATCATGTACCCCAATACAGTGCTCTACCATGCTGCTGCACTGCTCTGTCACTAGCATGGATATAATGCTGTACAATATACACTGAGGCAGTACTGTACCATGAGCACCAATGCAGTGCTGTATCATGTGCACCGATAACAGTGCTGTACTACATACACAGATGCAGGGCTGTACCATGAACACTGATGCAGTGCTCTTCCATATGCACTGATGCAGTGCGCTACAATACTATGTGCACTAGTTCAATACTGTACCATGTAAACCAATGCCATGCTCTACCAGGTGCACCCATGTAATGTACCACAAGCACCAGTGCAATGCTCTACTATGTGCACTGATTTGGTGCTCCATCATAAGCACTGATGTGTGCTTTGCCACGTACACTGTTGCAGTGCTCTTCTGAATGAAGTGATGCAATGCTCTGCCATGTACACTGATGCAGTGCTCCGCCATTTGCACTGATGCAATACTTTACCATGTACATTAATGCAGTGCTTTACCATGTGCACCAATGCAGTGCCCTACCATATGCACCAATGTAGCGCTCTACAGTGTGTACCAGTGTGATGCTGTACCTTGTGCACTGATGCAATGCTGTACCATGAGCACCAATGCAGTGCACTACCATGTACACCGATGTTCAACCATGTGCACCAATGCATTACTCCACTGTGTGTACTGATGCAGTGCTCTACCATGTGCACCAATGCATTACTCTACTATGTGCACTGATGCAGTGCTCTACCATGTGCATCGATGTAGTGCTCTACTGTGATTATTGATGCCGTGCCCTACCATGAGCACAGATGCAGTGCACTACCATGTGCACTGATCCCTACCCATTGTATAAGATATTCATAATTATTTTATTTGCATCATCAGTGTAGGCAGAGGTGCCAAGAATGTAATTTTTTTTTTACAGAAAGGTTGTGTCTGTCTTTCGTACTATTTGCAGGTTTTATTTATATCATTACAAGAGTTGGCTAAACGGCACACTGACCTGAAGCTAATTTCCAAGTGAAAATTATGAAAATCAAGGAATTCCAATAAATGCCAAAATTTGTATTAAAAATGTGCTTAAATCAACATTTGTATGTCTTTCTATTCACTTTTGTTAGACTCTTGTAGATACATTTCTCAATGTGATAATGATTTTCCCAAGCACTGTGTATTCAGTGCTGCTCACATTGCATTCCAGCATTTGATATGAATCTTCAGGTTCAAGTTTTAAGTTCAAATTTATTGAATTATTAAAATGTAATATAGCCAAAGGCTATTATATACAATATATATAGAGAAAGCAGTAAAATGCAAACAGGACTGAAAATACAGACAGGTCATATACAGTGCGTTCAGATCCATAATATAGTTTCCTTAGAAAGAGAATTCGTTTTCTTATTTCTTGTACCAAACTTTTGCCAGACAAGCACATTTGGTTATCTAATACAAAAATGAGGGATTGTTGTTCTTTAAAAAGCATCTCAAACCATCATCTTGACTTGAGTAAAGAATTTGGTATTTATTGAGTTATAACCATTTTACCCTTAATTTGTTCACAAGTGGGCATTCAGATAGTCGTGTACAGGTTTGGTAGGTCGAATATTGGCTGAATCGCATTTGTAGCCTACCCCAGAAGTAAGCAATAACCCATGACAGGGTGAGCATTTCTACAAAATTAATGCATTCATTCAAATTCTCAAAAAAATGCGTGTCCTGAAATGAGTTATTACACTTAAAAAATGGATAAAAAACTTTAATGGAAAAATATTTTATTTTTGTATAATCTATTTGTTGCTAGATAGCTTATGCTAGATTTGAGAGGAACCATGCATTTACTAGGAATTAATGACCGGCCAGGGAGAGTGTGACATTGTGACTTCCAACACCCACGAGAGGACATTAATTCTCAGGAAGTGCACGCCCTGACTTGGGTTATTGCACTCATAAAATGATACTTTTTTTATGGAAAAAGGTTTTATTTTTATGTAGTTAGGCTGTTGCTAGGAAGATTACATTAGGATGGTGACAAACCGTGCATTTACTGGGAATTAACAAAATCCATAATGATATAGCTGCTCTGAACCTCTTCCAATTAGTACAGGAGCCGACTTGGTTAAATCATAAAACACAAAACCATTCACTTATTGACTGGGCCCTCTCCTCACACTGACATAGGGTTTATTAAATCTGGCCTCCTCCCAGATGCCTTAAGTGACCATCACATGAGTTATCTAACCCGTAAAATCTACAGACCAAAGCCTCTCATAAAATCTTGGGAACTAGATCCTATAAATCTCTTGATCTATCCCCCCCCACTTACTCAACCTTGCCCACACTGATTGGTCACCTATCTCCTCAGTTAACTCAGTGGATGATGCCCTGGTATTCTTCAGCAATAACTTCCTTAATATCTGAAACACTCACGCCCCTATTAGACATTCCAGGGTGCGAGGTAATCATCTTCCCTGTGTTTCTCTGGAACTGCTGGCCTGCCAACGCGCTCGTGATAAGGACTGGAAAGCTCATAAAGTCTCTCAGCTGCCTAGCGATCTCCAGTTGTACCGCACACTTTGTAACTACTGCACCAAAGCTATTAGGTCGACTAAAGCCAAATACTTGAATTCTACTTTCCATGCTAACATAAACAAACCTTCAAAATTCTGGAAAGTCGTCCATGCCTTGTTCTCCCTCCTTCTACTCCTTCTGTTCCTCTCCTTAAGTCTTATGGTTCTTTAATATCAGACCCTAAGTCTGTAGCCTCTGAACTTAACACCTGCTTCACCTCCTGCGTTTCTGCCCTCCTTTCCTCTTCCTCCTCCTCACTCCTCTCCCACCTCCCAACAGCCCTACTTCTAAGCATGACCCCTTGTCCTACTCGCTAGTCTCCCCTGCTAATACCTTAGCAGCCCTCCAAGCGATCAGCCCCTCTAAAGGCAGCTCTTCAGATGGGCTTGATCTAAACTATTATTCTTGTCCATTCCAGCAATCTCCTCCCCACTTGCAGATCTACTTAACCTTTCTTTCTCATCTGCCTCTGTTCCAACCGCCTGGAAATATGCAATTGTCCTCCCTATACCTAATGGTGGTGACCCCACTTCTCCTGCTAACTATCACCCTGTTTTTCTCCTCTCTTGCCTGACTAAATTGCAAGAGCACTTGGTGCTCTCTCTACTCATTGCCTCTCTCTCAGAATCATCCTTCTTCACACCTTACCAATCTGGATTATTATTATTATTGAGTTTTGTTGACCCGGTAAGCCCACTGGGCCTAGAAGTCCCCTTTTCAGGGGCGACTGGGGGGAGGGGGGGATACAGATGGTAAGCAACTAAAATTGAACCAGATTAAGCTGTTGGTGTTTTTTTTTTTTTTTTTTTAGTGAATGGGAGAAATTTGGCCAGGACACCAGGGAATTTCCCCTACTCTATTTCTATAAGTGCCGTGGGATTTTAGCATCCACCTGAACTACCACCAATCCAGGCGGATGGGACCTCGGTTTAACGTCTCATCTGAAAGACGGCACCTCAGAAGTGCAGCACCCCCTCATGCTACACTACAGTGTCAGTATTGGGATAGTAACCCAAGTGCCAGATGTGGGAACTGAACCCACAGTCCTCTGATCTCCCGGCCTCAGAGGCAAGTGTGCTACCTACTGAGCCACTGACACTGACAATCTGGATTTAGGAAGAATCACTCCACCACCACCTCCCTGCTTAGGCTCACCAACGCCATCTTCTCAGGAATAGATTACTTCCTAATCACCTCCGCAATCTTTGTTGACCTTGCTAAGGCCTTTGACACTGTCTCTCACTCTCTTCTTCTAGATGACCATATTGTGGCAGACCTATCGAACTCTGCCATAAAATGGTTCAGTGCATACCTCTCTGGTAGGTCTCAGTCAGTCAAAATCACTGACTCTGTTTCCCTGCCTCTTCTATTAATACTGGTGTGTGCCACAAGGCTCAGTGCTGGGTCCTGTCCTTTTTTCTATCTTCCTAAATGAACTTCCTATGGTTTGCACAACATCCTCTATCAACATGTATGCTGATGACACAGTACGATTTGCCTCAGGCGGATCATCCATTGATGTTGCTACCAGACTCCAAGCTGACTTTGATAAAGTTCAACTCTGGCTTGGCTCACATCAGCTGTTCCTAAATGTTGAGAAGACCGTCTCTATGATCTTTGGCACTAGGCAGAGACTCTCAAGGCTCCCCTTCTCACTCTGCTTCCACACCCTTGATGGGACTACACTAGAGGACTCCACCACTTTTCGGTACCTTGGTGTTTGGCTTGACCAGTACCTAAATTTTTCTGTTCATGTGGACACCATCCTGAAAAAACTGCGCCCCAAGCTCTGTGCAGGAATCGGAGTTGCTTATCCCTCCCAGTAAGGCGTGAACTAGTTCCGAAAATGATCATACCCATTTTTGACTACTGTGACATAGTCTACAGTGCTGCTCCCAAGTCTTCCTTGTCCAGACTGGACAATCTCTTTAACTCCTTCTGCCACTTTGCCCTAGACTCTCCTCTCCACATTCATCACTGTACCTTACATCACTCCCTAGGCTTTCCCTCACTTGACAATCGATGCTTGTCCCACATCACTAAATTTGTGTCCAAATTTTGTCTCGGTTCTCTCCCACCCTACGTCTCCTCCTCTATTAGTATTCCTCCCCCCTCACTCCCTCAGATAAGAGGACACATGTAGCCTGTCCATCCCTCACCGCTCAACATCAGCAGGCCAATCAGCTTTCTCATACCATTTACCTAAACTCTGGAACCAACTGTCTCCTCAAATTAGGTACTCCTCCAACCCTCCACTCTCTCTCTCCTCCTCCCTGCTTAACTTCTTTTCCCCAAACTGTTCCTGTTTCTGATTTGTTCTGTCTTCCTCCCATCTTCTAGTTCCTTCTTTTTCTGCTTGGACTCTGTCCTGTCCTCTGCCTCCCGATTTCAAATTTACATACTGACTGTGTATTCCTCTTTGTCTAGCACTCCAGCTTAGTCAGCACTTATCGCAATTAGTACTTTTCGTAATTTTTAAAATCATGTTGTTTGTCAGTGGACTCGTACTCTTAATTTGCTTGCTAAATCTGTTATTGTAATTGTCATACTGCTCTGTTATACATTTTTACTGTAATTTGCCCCTCCTATTTCCCTCCCCCCCAGGATGCACCAGGAGACGAGCAGTTGTATTTGCTCAGTGTGCCTTTCCTAATGAAACTTTTCAATAAATAAATAAAAATTAATGAATGGTCAGGTGATGTGTTTGGACCAGTCAAGTTGCAAGAATTCCAAAGAAATTCTGAAGATCATTCTATATTTGTAATTATTTCATGTTAGAAAATTAGCAGCCTTTTGGTGAAACACATTAAAGCAAAATTGGGTTATTATTCTGATATGATTATTTATTTATTGATTTGTTTGTTTGTTACACACAAGACTATTTAGGCTGGGCCTATTTTCAGATGGTCTAGCGTTGATACGTACAGAGGAAAAATGGACAGGTTGTACAACATATTTACAACAGATAAACAGATACTGAGGTAATTCATATTTACATATGTATACGTACAGTGACAAAGGTACAACATATTTTCAAATGTACATGCGGGTTCAACAGTGTCAGTTATGTGCAACAAATGTGCTAGAAAACTTACACTAGGAGAGTTATATTCAGTTGCAGATGCCAGATAAAGCATAGCTTAGGAAGTGAGAGATGACAGAAGTGAAAAGAAAGGTGGGGACAGGGAACTTAGAGGAGAGTAAGAGCACAGGGATTTAGGGAGGATGGGGAGTTGCAGCTGCAGATGCCAAATAAAACACAGCTTAGGGGGCCAGAGATGACAGAAACGAAAAGAAAGATTGGGGGGACAGGGAACTTATTGAGGAGAGTAAGAGCACAGGGACTGAGGGGGGAGGGGAGGGAGAGGTGCTTCAGCTGTTGCAAGCACTTGGGTTGGGGGGAGTGAGCGAGAGGCTTGGTGCTGGGGTTTGAAGTTAGCTAAGGAGTCAGTGACTTTTAGGAGTGGGTTAAGGGAGTTCCATAATTTTGGGAAACTGAGGGGAAAACAGGCTTGCCCCAGGGAGGTTTTTCGACGTGGAAGAACCAGAGAGTTATACTGTCCACCTCTAGTAGGGTACCTGGCGTCTACTGGACTTAATAGGGCCTGGATCCTCGAGACAGCTGGCAAGCAAGGCTTTTTTTGCCAGTGACTAGCATACTGTATTGTAGTCGTGAGTCAAGGTTACGCCATCCTAATTTATAGTATAAGGTGCGCTTATGGGAGTCTGATTTTAGATCACTTTCCCTTCCACTCCAGGATGCACCAGGAGATGAGCTATTACAGCTCAGTGTGCCTTTTCTGGTGAAACTTTTCAGGTAAATAAAAAATGAATCAATCAAGAGCATAGCGACAAGTCTTTATTGAGTAGACCTCTGACTCTAGTGAGAACTCTGTCACCGGCAGCTCCATAGATTACAAGGCCATAGTCTAGGAGAATGATGATGTAGCATTTAACAAGTAACTGCTTTTTTTTTTTTTTGTTGTTAGTTATTTAACCAGGACTAGCACACTAAGCTGAAAGCTTTTTTACAGGTGTGACCTGGGAGCACAGGGAAGTTAAGTGACTTGCTCAGGGTCACACAGTCTGCAAGTGGAAGCTGTGGGATTCAAACCCAGGTCTGGTCTTCTGGATGTCACCAGATTTGCAGCTCAGAGCCTTAAACCACTGCGCTATACTCTCTCCCATTTACTTCTGGGATGACGGCATTCCTGCACCTGTAGAGCAAACCGAGTCTAGAGATTGCTGCCTTGATTAACGTGTCAACATGTGCCGAGTAGGTCAAACCGGTGTCTAAGATAAGACCCAGATACTTAAAGGAGGCTACCTGCTCAATTGAGGCTCTGGAGGCTGAGGTAATGTCTAAAGTTGGGGTGTACAGGGTTTTACATCTAGTGTAGAAAAGCATGGATTTAGTTTTCTTTGTGTTTAGAACAAGGAGACTGGCTTTGAACCAGTAATGTACTGCCAAGAAGTCAGTTTGGAGGTTGAGTTGAATATTGGTTACTGTAGGTTACTGTGGGTTGTCGTAATAACAGCATCATCAGCATAAAGGAGGAGCTAAGTTGAGTTGCTGACTTCTGAAAGTTCATTGACGAATAGACTAAACAGAAACATTTAACTCACATTTTTCTAGATATGCTTTCCATCATATGGGTACACTTTAAATTTTTATGTAAACCTTTTTGAAATTCCAATTCTAAAGATCTTTAATATGTTGTGCTACATCATTTTTATAATTTGTCATATTTTGGGCATCATCAGTGTTTCACCAACAGTAATTCTGCTTTTGGTGACCCCCACCAATATTGGCAAGAAAAGAGTTAATCCCATTTGTCTGCATATCAGAAAACAGTTGTCCTTTCACAGAATGATGCCCAGTGCAAGTATATCTGAAGAATAGCTGACAGCGCTTCATCATATACAGGTTGACACTCACATTAAATGGTTTTCCACAGTCAGGATGGCCCGAATAACAGCAATTATGAATGGCTGCATTGCAACAGATGGCATATATTACTACTTAAAAATGAGTGATAAGTGTAAAATGAGTAACACATGTGGTTTAGTTTCATTTGCTATAGTGTCTAGAGACAGAGGAGAGATTTCGCTTCTGACAGTGTTGCATATCTTTATCACCTTTTAAAATGATGGTGCTAAAGATAGACAGGAGCTGTGAAGAGGACTGAATAGGGTCTGTTTTAAATAGTTAGCAAAGAGTGAGATAAGGTTACACTGTCAACTTTGATAATGTAGCTGGCAGCAAATGGCACGTACACCAGTTGACTTAACAAATTATGATGTATGATACTTGTCCAGTGTATTGTTTTATACAATGTGTGCAGTTGGGGGCATCACAGATGTGCACCGTTTCAAAACAGCCAAGGACTGACTTACTCTCAAAGGTGTTCTGTATCACTTACTGTTGTTGAAAGAAGCTGCTTGGGTAGTTCTTTAGAGAAGACATATGTTCCAGTGCAGTAACCTGGGATCCAGTAACTGTTATCATTTAACAGTTATACTTAAGTGAGTACAGTAGTTACTGCAGGGCCCCAATTAATAGGTTCATTATCACCCAAGATAGACATTTTGACAACTGTCTTACCTTGCTCTGTGAAAGATAGCCACTTAAAAGTATATGGTCAAGGAATATTGCGTAGGGATTTCCTATACTTTACCACCGTTCAAAAAGTTGTTGAATCACACTTGTTATGTTATTACTATGGTACAGCTTTTTAAATTATGGAACCACATACCAGCTGTCTCCTTCCAATCCAAATGTAGTGCCATTTATGCTATCCTTCCCCAACACACACACACACACACACACACTACATATTACTCTCTGTGGCTTTTTAAAGAATAGTCAAGAAAACTCACTTCAGTTCTAGTTTCTAAGTACCTCCACCAAGTATTTTTCTTTGAAAATATGTATAACAGCCATCGTGTGTTCTTCGCTCACTCACTTCAATTTATAAAGTGCATTTTTTTGCTTTCTCATGCAAGAGTCAGCAAGGAGAGTACGCTGTTCTGTCTCTTTTCAAAGAAAAAAAAATAAAGTGTTACTATTTGGGGAGTTGTGGTGTGGTGACTGGGTTGGTACCTGGCTGCTTGAAGTGGGGTGGATTTTCTTAACCTTTTTTTTTAATGACAGAGTAATATGCATAGGGTGGAGGGTGATTGCTCTTTAAAATCTGTACAGTATGTAGAAAGCATATACTATATAAAATAATGTGTGGAAAAATCATACATATACAAGACCGAGTTTCAATTCTGTGGTTGTGATGAAATCATTGAAACCTCTTGAGCTGTTCCCACAGTGATTATGATGTAATCACAACTCCTGAATGGAATTACAGTCTTGTTGTGTATGGTTACCAATGCATTATTCTGTACATAGACCATGCAGTAGATTTATCAGGATCGGCTAACTAGAATGATTGTCTTGATTTACTGTATCCTGTAAAATGGTTAAGTTTTTATGAAGCAAGCTATTGTGTAGTTGCACATACACTGCTGTGCAGATTTTAAAGTGTCATGTTATGTTTATTGTAGGTGAATTAGCTGTGGTGAGGTCTGCGTAGTGAGATGGCAAACAAAAATGTAGTACCAATTACAGCAGTACCTAGACCCCCCCCCACACACACACACATGGATTTGCATAACCATGATGTTGTGTGCTGGGTTTCAGGCTTTTGATTGTGTGTGTGTGTGTGTTTTTTTTTTTGCAGTTAATCTCTTTCTTCCTGGGCAGCACACCTTCAAGCCAGATCCCCCAGCCCCGCTCCCTGCTCGTGGCTTGCCTTCTGCTGTCTTCCATGGCTTGCCCCCCTGTGGTGGGGTGGTGGGGATCCCTCAACCCGCCGGGATGGTTCTGGTGCAGAGGTTACCGCTATTCGCAGGAGTGGGGCCTGCCAGGATCAGCTATCATCATGCCGCACCCAGGACTTCTTTTTCCACATTTACTCTTCTTAGTAGAGGAGGCATGCAATAAAGCCCTAAGGAGAGAGCATGCACACATCCGCACGTGCTCCTCCAAGCATCTGCCTCCTCTCCTCCCCTTCCTAAGTGTCAGTGTGCTGTCCCCCAGTCGCCGCTAGGGGGCAGGTGACACCGACCGCTGGTGGCACCCCCTCCCTGGAGAAGATCATCAGTCCCTCGGACGCTCAGTACTTCTCCTCACCTGCCGACCCCTGGTGGCCCATGCTCATTCCCGAAAATAGGTCACCGGCCTAGCGTGAGGTAAGGCGTCCAGCGCCTCAGCCCTCAGTGCCACTGAACTGGCTGTGTGTGTGTGTTTATACAAAGGCTACACAAATTGGAAAGTACAGTATCTGTCTTCATGTATAATTTATGTATCCTACATATTCTTTCTGATCAACATTTAAATTTCCATAACTGCTTTTCAGTCATTACAACAATAAAAATATTTTAGCTGTAGCTACTGCCAGGAAGAAAGCAACAGCCGCTGCCATTCCTTGTGGACTCTTGAATCCCTGCTGTTGACTGCAGTTAGGGGCTGCTTTTGCTGTTGCTGGATTTCACTCTTGGCTTGAAGCTGAAGATGCAAAAATGGTGGTGTGGCTTTATGTTGTCTTAAATTGTGTAGTGCACTTAGTCGGTTCAGACATCGGCATCTGGTGTAGAATGCTGCAGCTAGTCCCACTCAGGCACTCTGCATCATATTCTAATCTTGAGGACTTTAATAGGAAGAAAAATCAGACATTTCCTAGTCAGCTTACACACACGCACGCACACACACACACACGCACATATGGATTTGCATATGCGAGATTCTTTTGATTGTATGTGTGTTTATGGAAGCCACATATATTGTAAAATATCTGTCTTTGTCTCTTCTGTTCAGATTCTAAGAATTACTGTTTCATTTAGTGTGTGTTGGGTCCACTGTGTTGAGGTCTCACTAGCGATATGTTAAAAAGAATGCAGCACCAGTTGAAATATTTCCTGGTCATCTACCCCCCGACCACACACGGATTTGCATACCTCACCTGTGATATTTGGTGCTGGGTATCAGGCTTTTTACAGGATTCACACAAATTGGAAAATATCTGCCTTCTTGTAGCAGTTATGCATCCTACATAGTGTTCTTCTCTGTGCTCAACATTTAAATTACTTCACTTCTTTCCACTCACTACAGCAAAAAGATACTTCAAATGTGTCTGATCCCAGCTTTGAAATAATTTTTTGACACAGGATAGCCAAGCTGAGATGCCATATCCCTTTTCCAGTGGTGTCCTGCTTTTGCTAAGGGCAGCTTGATGGCTCTCACTACCACTGGTACTTTGATTATCAATACATTTAAGGTGAAACATCTTTCAGTCATTTGCTGAATAACTCTTAAAACCTAACATGATTTACTAGACAAATCCTGCCTATTTTCAGGCACGACCCGGGGGAGGGAGATACAGATGAATGCCAACTGACCTTGAAACAGATTAAGCTGCTGGTGGTATTTTTAGTGAATGAGGGAAATTTGGCCAGGCCACCTTGGAAATTCCCCTACTGGCTGCTGCGTGGCCAGTATGCAGGAGTCTTTGCCGGAGACGGATGTCAGGAGTGCAGGGAAGCGGGCCTCCTCCCCTGTACTTCAAGTTTCTGGGGCCGTGGAGGAGGAATGTGTGGTGGCTAAGGTCGCAATGGTGACAATTATTGAATCGGATGAATGAGTCGACGGCGCTCTTGCTGGGCAGCGAGAAGTGGCTGGATTATCACAAAGCAGTACCTTTCAAGCATCTTTGATGTCGAAACGGTCCGCTTTACTGCAGGAAATATTGCACCTGGATACGGAGCTTGCAGCGCTCCCACAGGCATCTTCGGGGCTTCCCTGTGTTGGAGCAGTGAGTTCTGTTAAGCCCCCTGTTGTCGCAGAAGGTTCTGCGTCATTTTCTAGTGCTTCTGCTATGTCGGACTGTTGTGCTGGGGCTGGCAGTTTACCGAGCGCTCCCTCGGTGTGCCCACAGCCCCAGCGTGGTTCTTTGGATCCCCCTGCGAGGCAGGCAAGCAAACAACGCCTAGTGTATGGGACAGTACGAGGTAAGCCTACTGGAAGTCAGCAGGAGATGTCGGAATCGGTGAATTTGGAGCCTGAGGTATTTTTATTTCCTTCTTCTAAAGTGCCAGGCTGGAGTAAAGGACAAGGGACTTTAATGCCTGGGGGGCATTTTTCTGTGAAAGGCCTTTCTACTGCACCCAACGATTGTGGTCAGGGGGCGCCTTGGTCCCCTGAGAAAGCCTTAAGGAACACTGGTTAGGAGCAGGGAGATGGTGGTTCTTGGACTCCGGACTTCCGGGATCCAACTTATTTGGCTATGCTGCAAAAGGCAGCAACTTATGTGGCCACCAACATTGATCTGAGCTCCAACGATCCCCGGAGTGTTATTTCTGAAGGGGTTTTGACTGAGGGAACTATAGTGAGTGTACTACCTACTGTTTTGCAATCTCACACTGCTTTGGGGGAGGTTTCTACTGTTTCTGATGTTATGATTGCTGACCAAAACATTGTTTGTTCTCCTGTTCCTGCTATTTCTGTGCCCCTTGAGCCTGAGGTTCCTCTCAGGATGGGGCCAGCCCCTTCCTTACTAGATGCTGTAGAGGAGGATCCTGTCCGGCCAGTTGGTTTTAAACTAGCTGATTTATTTTCAACTAAGGGAGAACCGGCAGCTAGCCGTAATGCTGTCTGATGGTTCTATAAGGGAGGTCTTGTGGATTCCCCTAATAGGATTTATGTGGCTAAATCTTTACTTGAAGGATCGATGAAATTTTTCTCTTCGCAGATTTTTGCCCTTATTAGTTTGGGTAATCATAATTTTGACATTAGTTTTAAACAGGTTTCCAGTTTGGATAGATTTTGGGCACAGTATGTGGCCTGCCAGGCCTCTCCCACTTGGTCCCCCTTTCAAGCTATTTCTTTGACTAAACCCACTGTTAGGAATATTACTATCATGTTTAAAAATGAAGGAGTTAACGTGGAAGATATTTTATTTTAGTTGAGACAGCGGTGTGAGGTACTTAACAAACGACCCCCACATTAGATAGTGAGCAAATCTGGGATGGGGATGGAGATTTAGAGTAAACTTGTATTCTACAAATGCTGGACCTAGTCACTTACCCAGTTTTTTTTTATCTGGGGAAGGATAAAGGTCTTATTTTCTATGTGGGACAGCCTAAATCTTGTTTTAAATGTGGCTCTCATGTTCACTTTAGTTCTGTCTGCGATACTGTGAAATGTAGTCATTGTTTTGAATTTGGACATAATTCTAGTGCATGTCTGAGTCTTTTTAAACGTAATCTTTGTGAACGTACAGGTTATGCCTATGGTCGTTGCCCCTGGGCATCACATAATAGGGACGATTGTCCTTCACATGAAGGTCTGATTTCAATGGCGCAGCAAGCACAGGCTAAAATTATTGCAGCCCGGGACTTGAAAATTAGCATGCTTTCCTCAGCATCTGAGGGGTTAGCTAAGGGGCCTGAGGTGGTTGTTATTCAATACACTTTGGTCGCCCCTCTTCCTTTGCCATTAGATCAGCCTGCTGTTAGCATTTCACCCCCTATCTCTGAGGTTCCTGTCATAGAGGAAGGGTCGTGTGTGGTTGTTGGTGAAATCCCCCCCAGCAGTCTGCCTCTGGTGTAGAGGCATCTGGTTTTGTTCAAATCCCACATAAACGGACTAGGAAAGGTTTGGCCATTGCTGGTTGGGGTAAGGAGGCCAGAGTCCGTACTTGGCAGTCTGGCAACAAATTTGCAGTCTTGGCTACTGACCTATCTGATAGAGATTCAGGGGGGGAAGATACGGATACTTCGTCTTTCCGATGTAATACGGATACTGAGGGTGGCGGGGACTTAGATCCTATTGCTAAACTGACCCGACAAAGTCGTAGGAGTAAGTCACCCACAGGCACCTGAATGGCTTCTTTATCTGTTTGTGCTTTAAATGTCAACAGCATCAAAGGTCATAGAAAGCTGGGGGGTGTGTTCTTAACTTTGCAGGACTTTAGATGTGATATTGTTTGTCTAGTGGATACTAGATTGAAATCACATCAGGAACTGCAACAAGCTTCTCGGGCATGGACCCGTGGTCCGTCATTTTGGTCATCAGGTACCGATAAGTGTGATGGTACTGGGATCCTATTTTCTAACTTTGCTTTTCATGTGTCTAGGTTGGTGGATATTCAACCTGGTAGGGCATTATTGTTGGATTTTACTTATTCATTGGAGAGATTTAGGATAATTGTTGTTTATGCTCCTCAGACAAAAGCACAGCGGGTGTCCCTTTTTCATTTAATTAGGCCCTTTCTGCATACTTCCAGGTTGCTCTTGTGGGTAGGTGATTTTAATTGTGGTTTACACCAAAGGGATAGGGGGTTACAAACCCCCAAATTATTCTGTGATTCTGTTGCATTGAAGGATGTTATCACCACTGCCCAACTAGTAGATGTTTACAGGTTTTGTCATGAGTCTGGGGGGTTTACCTTTTTTAAGGGACCTTTAAAAGACTCGTATTGATTTTGCTTTTTTGTCTAAAGTTTTTAAGATTATTTCATGTCAGACGGTGGGTGTCGAGTTTTCCGATCATACGGCACTTAGAGTGTCCCTTTCGTGGAACAAAACCCAGAGGTGTAAAAAAAATAGATGGAAGCTTAATGATTCCCTTTTGGAGGATCCTCACCTTCTGAAATTATGGAGGAGGGAATGGGCTGCTAGGCTCTCAGTGGCCGACATATACGAGGAAGCATCTGAATGGTGGGAAGATTCTAAAATTAGATGGAGGCAGATTTTTCAGGGGAAATCTGCGGCAAATCAGACTGCTCAATAGTTAGCATTACAGCAACAATTGCAGCATCTGATTTCCTTATCTGATACTACTTAAAATGATTGTAGTGATCAAATTGCGGTGGTTTGTACACAAAAGAAAACCTTGCAATATGATCGGGCCAGTTCTTTGGGACAGGAGGCTAGATTTGGGACTCGGGTGACCAAAGGAGGGTTGGACCCATTTAAGGCCTGTAAAGGACAAGTGGAGTCTAAGTTTATTCAGACTTTAAGGTCTCCCTCCGGTGAATTGATTACAGATCCAGAGGCATTGGTTCAGGTTGTGGAACAACATGTTCTCACCATGTTAGGTAGTCTACCTGTTTGTGAGTCGGCTGACTCCTTTCTGGACTCTCTGCACCTCCCTTTGCTCTCTTCAGTTGAGCAGGGTATGTTGTCGGCAGATATTGTAGCCTCGGAGGAGGTTCAGGCCATCGGTAGTTTAAATTCAAATTCAGCACCGGGATCAGATGGCCTTACTGCCCATTTTTATACAGCCTTCATGGAGGATTTAGTTCCTGCTTTGTTATTTAATGACATGTTGACTACATCCTCTTTTACAAAGTCCATGAAGGAAGCCATTTTGGTCCTAATTTTTAAAAAAGGGGATAGGGCTGATCTGCATAATTGGAGACCACTGAGTTTATTGAATGTGGATTATAAAATCCTGGCTAAAATTTTGTTGGCCAGATTACTTAAAATTGCTGATCGTCTAAGTCGAGCTCAGACTTGTGGCATTCCAGGTAGATGCCAACATGATAATTTGATTCTGCTGAGAGAATTATTTGCCCTTGGTGAAAGGGGGACAGTTACTGGCTGGGTCTTGGGTTTGGACCAAGAGAAGGCCTTCGATAGGGTCTCCCAAGACTTCCTATTTTCTGTGTTGTGGGCCTTTGGGATTCCTGTTAAGTTTCTCTTTTGGCTTAAGGCTCTCTATGATGGGGCCACCATCATTCCTAATGTGAATGGTTGGTTGGGGAAGCCTGTGACAATGGTACGGGGGGTCCGACAAGGGTGCCCCTTAAGCCCTATTCGCTACAATTTTTGTATTGATATTTTGATTAGGGCAATTTCTCTTTGTCCTCGTATTTTGGGGTGGGGTGGGGGTTCCTCCATCAGATCCCACCAAAATTTTGGCTTATGCTGATGACTTGGTCTTGACTGTGGACATCTTTACGGAGGAAGCGGCGTTGGTACAGGTCCTCCAATCGTATTCCTCAGTTTCGGGATCTTGTGTTAATTTTAGGAAAAGTGTTGGGGTACCCATTGGTCACCTCGTTCTTCCACAGACTGGTACTTATGCTGGGATTCCGATCTCTATAGCTCCCTTTAAATGTTTGGGTATTTCTTTTGGAACAGGGGATATGCACTCTTATAATTGGCAGATTGCTTTGGGGAGGGCCGAAGGTCTTGTTTCAGGATGGAAGCAGTACCAGATTGGTAAAAAGAAAATGGTTGTTTTGCTTAAGACTTTGGTGATTCCCATTTTTTTGTATCTTTGTTGTGTGTTTCCCCCACCTCTGACCTTTTTTACCAGACTATATGGGATTTTTTTCAAGGGTTTTGGGGGTTCCGATTAAACCCAGTGAAGCGTAGTATAACTTATAGACCGCTCAAGGAGGGTGGGGTTGGTATGATCCACCCTGTTGCTTTTTTTTATAGTTTATTTTTCAATTATAATTTTGGGAAAGTATTAAAACCAGGGGGGTGGTTTGGAAACCTTTTTTGATGAAATGGTTGTTACCCTGCCTTCCAACTTGGGAATTGGGGAAAAAGGGTTGGGTTTTTCGTTCTTCAGAAATTCTCCCATATGGGAAGGAAGCTTTTAAGGTGGCTTTGTCCTGGGTTTTTTTCCCAAAGGATTTTTGTGTTTTGTCTCATCCTATGCTTTATGACAAAGTTTGGAGGAGGGAGGCGCGG
The DNA here is from genome assembly GCA_016271365.2 of Neoceratodus forsteri. Taxonomy (NCBI): domain Eukaryota; kingdom Metazoa; phylum Chordata; order Ceratodontiformes; family Ceratodontidae; genus Neoceratodus; species Neoceratodus forsteri. The sequence goes on along the minus strand of CM057453.1, from coordinate 1,228,617,241 downwards.
GACGAGGTGGCTTTCCCCTTTTGCCCCCCAAATTGCTTTGAGTGGATTCTCCAGCAACTCAGTAATCCCTGTTTACCCCCCTATGTTTGGGATATGGTCTGGTTGGGTAATTTTGGATGTCTAAGTGTCAAAGGTAACCATAAACACAAAGCATTGGATGCTCGATATTGCCCCAGGGATCTTTGTTAGGGTATTTTAGAAACTCAACAGCATCTTTTTTTAGAATGCCCTTTTGTTCTTACTTTTTGGACTTTGTTAGCAGGCTTGTGGTCTGAACCTTTGATGTTATATTTATCTTATGAACAGCTTATGTTCTGTACACATAGCGCTTTACGCCAAAAATATCATGCAGACACTTTATTTATTGCTTTTGCTTTAATTCATTATTATTTATAGCAGGCCAGATGCATGTTGGTTTTGCATCAGAAAGTGATTTCTGTACAAGAAGTGACTGAGAATATTAGAACTGCTATTCGTTTAGGTAAATTGCATGATTTTAAGGTCCTGGTGGGGCCACAATTTTTTCGTTTATAGCACAATTGTGATCTTTTTTCTGTTGATTAATTGTTATTATTTTCTTTTGCTTCTTTCTTTTAGGTGTTTTTTTGTTCATTATTCTGTTTTTTGCTTTAGTTATTAATGTATAGGATATTGTTTCTTTTGTAATGAAGTCCAACCTTTCTCAATAAAATTCCCCTACTCTTTTCGATAAGTGCCATGGGATCTTTAACATCCACCTGAACTACCACCAATCCAGGAAGATGGGACCTCGGTTTAACATCTCATCTGAAAGGCGGCACCTCAGAAGTGCAGCACCTCTCCAATGCTGCACTACAGTGTCAGTACTGGGATATTTACCCAAGTGCCAGATGTGGGAACTGAACCCACAGACCTCTAATCTCTCGGCCTCAGAGGCAAGTGTGCTACCTACTGAGCCACTGACACTGCGTGTCATTAAAACCAAAAGACAGCCAGAGACAGAAGTAGTCAAACCTGGCTGTCACTTTTCTAATGGTGGGGGTGTGGAATCACGGATTAGAAAGAAAAGGAAAATAATTTGTCTTCTAGTGATGTGGATATGATGTTCTATCCACACTGTCTGGCAGATGCCTTTCCCTTTAATTCCTGCTGGAACGTCTTCAAGCTGGCTTCTTCCACCCACCTGGGTGGTAAAACCCTTGGCTACACCCCTAGACACCAGATATTCCTTTCCGTTTGGAAGGTTCAGGTTCCCTCCTTACTGCTGCTGTGTGTAGGAGGTCCTGGTGCTCGAATCTTTGGATTTGCTTCCTAAACTTACTTTAAAACTCATAGAAGTTGCGATTTCAGCTTCTTCTTTGATTTCTCCGCGATGGAAGACAAGACCATTTCCCGGGTTTCGTTCTGGGTGCCTCTCACGAAATAGAGATATACGTGAATGACCCCCACACCACATGCGTGTACTGCCTAGGCCATGATCATGATCCTCAGGCCTGCAAAATTTGTGGTTCTTTCACCCAACTATGCTAGATGACTGCGCTGCCGACTCCAGCTGGGGTGACCGGAGAAGTGTTACCCGCCAGTCAAGTCCAAGGATGCCCATTGGGTGGTCTCCAAGGCTGCGGAATCTGCTGAGCAGCTTAAACAACTCAAGGTCTTTGAGGAGGAGGCGGCCCAGGCTGCAGCTCAGTCCTCTTTGGTGTCATCCCTTGTTTCCACTCCAACTGGGCTCCACCTACTCAGCTTCCTTCAAGGAGCTGTACCAGTCCCTCTCAAATAAAAGAGAGGGTCCTTCAAGATAACACAGTCGCGCTCTCGCAAGAAGGAGTCGAAGAAAGATAAGGAAAAGACTCAATGTCAGCGCTTCTGGGACTGGGAACGTTCCCATTCTCAGGAGACTTAGGTTTTGGCTTGGGTTGAAACTGATGCAGTAGCCGATGGTTTCATGGTGACCCCGTCGGACCAGTTGGCTGAGACGCTGGTCGACGACGCGGCCAAGATTTTTCTCAACCCTGTCGACCAGTTGTTGTTAGAAGAAGCCGATAATTCTCTTTTTAGGACTCCGGTCCTTCCAGTGACCTCTGATGGGTCAGCCCAGCCCACTGAGTCGAACCTTCCAGTCCAAGACCCTGGCCAGGAGGAGCCACGGGGTTCCCCATCAGCACCACCAATGGTCAAGATCAGAAAGCTTGGTCTTCCTCTTCCAAGTTGGGCAGGTCTCGCTGTCTTCGGCGATCTTGCTCCCGGCATCATGGAAAGTGGTGCCACCGCTATTCTTCTTTGTCCTCCTCAGATGAGGAGAGACTTCAGTGCAAATTGCTTCAATGCTATGAAGATTTAATGTGGCAGCAGCTGGTCTTGACCGGACCAAAACCGACACCAGTTTCTACCCTGGCCATTAAGTGGCTGTTGCACGAACGGCCAACGTCGTCTCCCCCGTCCGGGTTGGTCGCCACCATTCCTCCCCCGGTGGAGCAGGTGCATACTACATCAGTGTGGCTGAAGCAGGCCTCTCTGCCCATCGTGGTGGAGCCGCCACCTAGGCAGCCGATAACCGGGGCTCCAACTAAGGAGTCTCGGCAGGCTAAGGGACTTCCCCATTGGCTGTCAGTCACCCTCACTCCCAACCGCCCCAGGTGGGTTGAGGGCATCGTTGGTGGCCGTCTGCTTTACGTGGACTCCTTGGACTCCAAGGATTCCTCTCTGCACTCATGTCCCTTAAACACTGAGTCATTGGGAGGCATCTCCATGGACGAAAGTCCTTCCTTGTTCATGGGCATTTTTCAGCTCATCTCTGAGTCCACAGGGCTGGAGTTCGAGCCTGTCCAGAAACAAGCTCTGTATCACCTCACAGAGATTCTGGACAAAGGGGAGTCTCCCATGGAGGCCTTCCCGGTGGCCAAGGCCATTGTCGGTCCAGCCCTAGAGCTTTGGCAGTGTCCCTCCTCTTGTCCTACGCCCTCAGCCCAGATGGCCCACAAGTGTGTGGTACCAGCCGGCTCCCTTTCAGGGTTTTTGGAGCATCCCTCGGCCATGGTATTGGTGGCTGACTCTGTTTTTCGGTGTTTGAGCAATACAGGGGATGTCGATAGCCTGCCGGATAAAGAGTCCAAGAAGCTAGATCAGTCGGCTGAAAAAGTCTATGCTGCCTCTTCCCTCGGCCTTCGGCAGGCGAACTCGGCCATGTTGATGGCACACTTCTCTCACGCCCTTTTGGGCTCCCTGGATGAGGCGATTCCAGACTACATTTAAGCAGGTCCAAGACCAGGGGAGGGCAGTGGCAAAGCAGCAGCTCCAGATGGCCTGGATATTGGCGACTCTTGTAGCCACTCAGTTGTGGCCGCAATAGCCATGCGCTGTAGGGCTTGGTTGAGGATCTTGACTGTCACGGCGGATACCCAACACAGGCTGGTGGAGGTCCCCTTTTTGGGCACTGACCTGTTCAGGCCTGGTGTGGAGGGTCACCTCCAGCGCATTGTAAAGTCCAGTGCCACCCTGGACTCTGTGACATCCATCCAGAAGGACAAGGGCCGTAAGCACCAGAAGCACAAGCCCTTTCAGTCCTCCACTCCTGTGGCCAAACCAGCCCAGCAACAGCAGGGCCAGCAGGCTCAATCTTGGCGACCTTGGGCCAAATTGGTGGCTTCATCAGTCAGAAAGCCAGGAGGGAAGGGACCTGGCAGCCCCTCAGATGTCTCCTCCTTCGAGCCTGCTCAGCGATGGTATGGGAGTTGCCACCCTCATACCTGTCATGCCTCCCCTGGGTCCTCCTGTTGGGGTCCGGCTCCACCACCTTCTTTTCGCATGGTCCATTGTCACCAAGGTCAGGTGGGTTCTGGAAGTGGTCGGCCAGGGTCTGCCTCTGGAATTTGGGCAGTACCCTCCAAGCCGAGCCCACGCCACATGGGAGGACTTGGTTTCCGCAGTCAGCTCTTTGAGACGACATTACATAGACAGTGTCGGCAGAAAAGGGCCTGTGGCCCACCTAGTCTGCCCATTTGAGTTTGTAACTTCAGTTTATATTTTCCTAGAACTCTGTTGCCCCTTACCCCTGACCTCCAGAATTCCTTTATGTCTATCCCATGCATTCTTAAATCCCGTGATTGTTTCAGCCTCTACCACTTCCTCAGGCAGGGTGTTCCACTTGTCCACCACCCGTTCTGTGAAGAAATTCTTCCTCACATTTCCTCTGAATTGTCCTCCCTCCAACTTCATCCTATGCCCTCTAGTCCTGGAACATCTTTTTCGCTTAAAAAATAGTGTATTCTCGCACCCTGTTCCTCCCTGTAAGATACTTGTATGTCTCTATTATGTCCCCTTTCTCCCTCCTCTCCTCCAGGGAGTACATATTCAGTTCCTTCAACCTGTCCTCATAGGACTTGTGATGCAATCCATGTACCATCTTTGTTGCCCTCCTTTGAACCTTCTCTACCCTGTCTATGTCCTTACGTAGGTAAGACCTCCAGAACAGTACACTGTACTCCAGGTGGGGCCTCACTAGTGTCTTGTATAGTGGAATCATGACCTCCCTTTTCCTGCTGGTGATGCCCCTGCCTATGCATCCCAGCATCCTATTTGCTTTACCTGCTGCCTTGTCACACTGTTTCCTACCTGAGGTCATCAGAGATGATAACCCCAAGATCCCTTTCCTGCTTGGTGCATGCTATATCCTCACCCCCCAACTGATATATTGTGCCAGGGTTTTTGTGCCCCATATGCATTATCTTGCACTTCTTTGCATTGAATTTCAACTGCCAAACCCTTGACCATTCTTCAAGTTTCTGCAGGGCCCTTCTCATTCTGTCTACACCCTCTGGTGTGTCTATTCTGTTACAGTGGTTTGTGTCATCAGCGAACAGTGAAATTCTGCTTTCTAGGTCCTGCGCAATGTCACTGATGAAAATGTTGAACAGGACCGGTCCCAGCACTGATCCCTGTGATACTCCACTGGTCACTCTTTCCTCTGTGGAGTGACAGCCATTTACCACCACCCTCTGTGTCCTGCCACCCAGCCAGTTACCTACCCACCACACTAATGTCCTTCCCACACCCATATTCCCTAGTTTGTGTAATAGTCTTCTATGTGGCACAGTGTCAAAGGCCTTGCTGAAGTCCAGATAGGCCATGTCCACCGCCCTCCCCTGATCCACCTCCCTAGTCACCCAGTCAAAAAATTCAATGAGGTTGGTCTGACATGACCTCCCCCTGGTGAAACCATGCTGCCTTGGATCTTGCAGTCCATTGACAACCAGATGTTCCACCAATCTCTCCTTCAATGGTGCTTCCATGATCTTCCCCACTACCGAGGTAAGGCTGACTGGTCTGTAGTTCCCCGCTTCCTCTTTGTTCTCACTTTTGTATAAGGGGACTACATTTGCTGTCCTCCAGTCTTTGGGTACATCCCCTGTTTCCAGTGATCGGCTAAACAGGATAGCCAGAGGTTCAGCCACCACCTCTCTGAGTTCTTTAAGGACCCTGGGGTGCACCCCATCTGGCCCCATTGCTTTATCAACTCTTATTACTTCCAGTTCCTTCAGGACCCTTTCTCGTGTAAAGGGACTTGTGTCCATTTCTGCACCATTCTCACCCCTTGTACTCCCTTCAGACCCATTACCCTCCTCTTCTTCAGTAAAGATTGAGCAGAAATACCTGTTCAGTATGTCAGCTTTACTGTTGTTATCCTCAACGCAGCCCCCATCATCCCCCTTCAGTCTCACTATCCCTCCCTCTGCCTTTCTTTTTTCACTTATGTACCTGTAAAAAGTTTTGTCCCCTCTACCCACTGATTTTGCAATGTGCTATTCTGTCTGAGCTTTGGCTTCCCTTACTGACCTTCCTGCCTCCCTTTGCTTCTCCTGGTACTTCTCCCTATCCCCTTCTGCCTGTGTCTTGTTGTATTGCTTGAATGCAATCTTTTTGGCTTTCACTTTCTTTGCTACCTCTTTGGAAAACCATAATGGCCTCCTCTTCCTTGTCCTCTTGCTAAGCTGCTTAATGCATAATTCTGTTGCTCTTGTAATCCCCGTTTTAAATACTGCCCACTGTTCCTCAACCCCTGATTCCTGCCCCATTCCCCTTAATGCCTCGTTCAAGTATCTCCCCATTTTCCCAAAGTCTGCCCCCCTAAAATCCAGGATACTGTTTTTGTGTGGTTTGGTTCTGCTCCTTCTGTGATTTCAAACCACAATGACTGGTGGTCACTGTTCCCCAGGTGCTTCTCCACTGTTACCCTCATCGCACAGTCCCTGTTTGTGAGCACAAGGTCCAGTATTGCCTTCTGCCGAGTTGGTTCCATGACCAGTTGCTTGAGAAGGCACCCTTAAGGGAGTCCAGGATAAATCTGCTCTAGTTGATGCTGCTGCTGGGATGCTCCAGTCCACATCTGGAATACTAGAGTCTCCAACCAGTACACCTTCACGTGTCTGCCATCCTTTGGATGGCTGGCATCAACTCCCTATCTGTTTCTTCCTCCTGGGCTGGTGGTCTGTAGATCACACCTGTGCGGATGGCTGGCCCCATTTTCCTTTCCAGCTTAACCCACAGTATCTCTCCCCCATTTTGTTCCTCCTGGATCTCTGTGGCCCTTATATCATTTTTCACATACAGTGCCACTCCTCCTCCCTTCCTACCTGCCCAGTCTCTTCTGAATATGTTGTAGCCAGGAATGGCCATCACCCAGTCATGGTTATCAATACACCAGGTTTCTGTGATGGCCACAGTGTCCAGGTCTGACTGCACCATGACAGCCTCCAGATTTTCCATCTTGTTGCTAAGGCTCGTGGCATTGGCACACATGGCTTTCCATGATTTGACCTCCCTAGACTGTTTAGCTGTTCCACTCCAGCCCCTTCCCCAGTTGTCCTTTATCCCTGGTTCTCCTTGCTGTCTGCCCTTCTGATGATTTTTGCCCCTTTTCTGCCTATCCACCTCTTGGGCACTAATCTCCATCTTTTGCACACTGCTTTGTTGAGATATCCACTCCTCCGGTTCACTGGTTCCACTGCTAGCTGTGGGGGGTGAGCAAGTAGGTACCCTCCTTGCTGGCCTGCCATCCCCCTTGGCTAGTTTAAATGCTTGTCAATGTAGCATTTAAACCTATCATTGAGTGCTTGGATTCCCCTCCAGGATGGATGCAGGCCATCAGGCTTGAACTAACCTCCATCCCTCCAGGTGTGTCCCCAGTCACCAGTGAATCCAAACCCTTCCTCACAGCACCAGTTCTTCAACCATGAGTTAAAGTTCCTGGTGCATGCACCCCTATGCTCTCCATGCTTCTTGCAGGTAGCTTGAGAAGGTGACAGAAGTAGCTACTTGTTGAGTATCCCAATTTCCCAAACTCTTCCTGAACTTCCTTTGCTCCCATTTGCCAGGTCATTAGTACCTAGGTGGATAATGACATCCAGCTCACCCTCCGTCTTGCCTTCCCAGTGATCCCCAGGATCTTCCTTCCATCCCTCCATGCCGTGGCACCTGGTAGGCACCTCACCTTCCTGTCCTCGTCCTCCCCCTCCTGTGTTCCTAGCTGGATCCCTCTTATGATGGAGTCCCCACCAGGATTCACTTCCTCCTCCTCCTCCTCCTCTGGGGTCTACTGCTTTCCCTGCTGAGGTCACCTCCTTGGCTAACCTCCACATCCTTTCCTTCCACTTCTCTAGGTACCTCTATTTGGTTGCCCCCATTTGCCAGTGTGGCATATGAGTTCTTGAGTGGAATAGGATCTGGGATGTGTCTCTGCCTGACTGTCTTAACCCGCCCTGGCCCACTGTCATCCAGTGCTCCTCGTTCTCGGCATCCTTTGAGGCAGCGGCATTGGACTGTGTGGTCTCTGGATAGGGGTGATGGTACTCCTGACCCAGTTTACTTCCACTCTGAGTCTGGCTACCTCATCCCACAGTCCAGAGAGATGCATGCAGATAGGGCAGCACCTCAGTGTCCAGAAGGTCTGCCTGAGTATGGCTGCCCTGCAGCTACTGCATTGCACCACTCCCCACATTATACTGCTGTTCCACTACTTGTCTGTTACTGAAGCTCTCCTAGTTTCCTTTTTATTAATTTACTGTCCTAAAAATCCTGCCACTGATCCTCAGATACTTTTCTTTTGAAAAAAGAAAATAAATAAATAAAAGAGTCAAAACACTTGTCGTGCTGAGGGTGGGCCTCTTCCCCTTATGCCCCTCCTACTCCACACCCCCTACTATCCCCTGTGTTTAGCTCCTGCCAATCAGATTTAACAGGACATATAATTAAGAGTTGGGGAAGGGGAGGGAAGGGGGTGAAAATTTGCAGCAATTGAAGACAGTAAAGAAATACACCACCACTAAGTTTTAAATTTTCAACAGCCCAAAAACAATTCTAAGTAACATTGCCCAGCTCCTCCACAAGCAGGTCATGCTCAGAGTTGTGGATCCTCCAAAACACCCAGGGTTTGTCTCCAGGTATTTTCTGGTACCAAAACGGATAGGGGGCTGGCACAGCATTTTAGACCTGCATGACCTGAACAAGTTTCTCAGGTCTCGCACCTTCAGGATGGTAACTCTGGCACAGCTCATACCATCTCTGGAGCAAAGCATGTGGTTTTGCTCCCTGGATCTTCAGGATGCATTCTTTCACATCCAAATTCCTCTGTCCCATTGAAGGTTCCTCCATTTTCGGACAGAGGGAATCCTGTATGAGTTCCGAGACATACCCCTTGGCCTCTCCTAGGCCCCCAGGGTATTCACCAAATGCATTGTGGTGGTGGCAGCTTACCTGAGGCGCCGAGGGGTCCCGGTGTACCCCTACCTGGATGACTGACTCATAGTAGGTCCCACCAGGCAGGAGGTGGAGCAGTCCAGAGACCTGGTCCTCCAGAATTGCTTCCAGCTTGGCCTCCTTGTCAACGAGGCCAAGTCATAACTCGTGCCCTTGCAGGTGATTCATTTCATCAGGGCAGAGCTCGACTCTTGCTGTGTCACAGCCTGGCTCCCAGCGGACAGGGTGGAAGTCCTCTCCTTCTTTGCCCAGTCATTTCTGGTTGGGCAATCACGCCCTGCCCAGGACTTCCTGCACCTTCTGGGTTACATGGCAGCCTGCACCAGCGTGGTCCGATGGACCCGCTGGCATATGCACCCTCTCCAGTGGGAGCTGGCCAACCAGTGGTCTCAGCGCAAAGGTCACCTTGACCAGCTGGTCACTGTGACCCAGAGAATGTGGGACACCCTCCAGTGGTGGCTTGTCCCAGCACATCTGCAGGAAGGGATCCTGTTTGACCACCTTGAGCTGATGGTCATCCTTATGACCGATGCCTCTCTGATGGACTGGGGTGCTCACCTGGGGGAGCACAGAGTCCATGGGTTCTGGTCCCCTCAGGAGTCCCAATGCACATCAACCTGCAGGAGCTCTGAGCGGTTCGGCTAGCCCTCACTGCATTCGCTCCTTTCATCCTGGGTCAAGTGGTCCAGGTCCAGACAGACAATACCATGACCATGTATTATCTCAGCAAGCAGGGAGGGACACACTCCTTGTCTCTATGCAAGGAAGCTGTCCGCATCTGGACCCCTCTTGCACAGCCTGGAGGCAGAACTCCTTGCCATCCATGTGGCAGGAACCTCAAATCAGCTGGCGGATGCTCTCAGCTGAGTTGGCGAGGCATCTCACAAGTGGTCTGTCCATCCAGAGGTAGTACACAATCTGTTCTCCCAGTGGAGCACCCCTCAGGTGGTCCTGTTCACTTCCAGGGAGAACATAAAGCTGAGGCTGTTTTGTACCTGCCCCCTCAGCAGGGCTCACTGCAGGGGGATGCCTTCTCGATTTCATGGACCCCAGGCCTCTTCTATGCTTTCCCTCCACTTCCCTTGATTCACAAGGTGCTTCTCAAGGTCAAGATGGACAAGGCACAGGTGATCCTGGTGGCTTCAGACTGGCCCAGCCAGTTTTGGTACCCCGATCTCCCCAGCCTCAGCAACAGACTCCCAAGGCATCTTCCAGCATGTACAGACCTGCTCTCTCATCAGTCAGGGGAAGATCCTGCACCTGACACCCTGGTTCCTGAGTGGCTAGTGTTCCAGGCTTTGGGTTTCTCTGACAAGGTCCTCACAGTTGTTGAGGCATCACATAAGGAATCGACCAGAAAATGCTATGCCTTCAAATGGAAGATATTCTCCATTTGGTGTCAGAGCAAAGGGTTGGACCCTTCAGCCTGTCCAGTGGCTAGCATTTTAGACTACCTTTGGTCCCTCTCTCAAAAGGGAACTTTGGTCGATGACCCTTTGGGTGCACCTGGTAGCCATCTCTGCTTATCGGGTGTGGGTCAGTTAGCAGTCGGCACAAGAGATGGTGGTCTGGTGCTTTTTCAAGGGCCTAGATCGCATATCCCATCCAGTGTGTGAACCACCACCTCTGTAGGATTTACTGGTTTTGGTGGTTTTGGCAAAGCTCATGGGCATGCCATTCGAACCAATGCACAGGTGTGACATCTCCCACCTGTCATTGAAGACAGCCTTCTTGGTGGCTATCACGTCAGCCAGAAGGATTGGGGAGCTCCAGGCACTTTCAGTGGAGTCTTCATACCTGGTGTTTCACAGGGACAAGGTTGTCCTGCGCCCACACCTGAAATTCCTTCCGAAGGTGGTGTTGGAGTTTCGCCTTAACCAGGTGTTGACTCTGCCAGTGTACTACCCCAATTACACGTTAGAGGCCAAGTACAGGCTCCATACTTTGGACCTGAGATGAATGCTCGCTTGTGATTGTTATTAATGTATTATTGCTTGTATCTTGTGGTGTTTATTATTTGTTTTTTGTATTATTGTGTATTTTGCATATTGTATATTTGTACTACATCTTGACTGTAATATAAATTATGGTCCTGGATCGCATTTGAAAAAGGGCCTTGGCTCATATTGTTTACCCGGTAAACAAAAGTTTAAATAAAATAAATACTATAAGGAGCATATGGCTGACGTTCGGGGAGAGGTTTGCTAGCTGCTTGTCACCTACGCTGAAGCCTCACCTGGCAAGCCTGCAGCCAAGCGGATGATTGGCAGGTGGATCACTTCTTGCATTGATCTCTGCTATAGGCTGGTGGGTAAGGAGCCTCCTGTAGGCTAAGGGCTCATTCCACCCGCTATACCACTGCATCAGTGGCTGCTTCTAGGGACGTCCTTATCCAGGAAAGCTGCAGGGCTACTACCTGGAAGTCAGCAAACACCTTCATTTCCCATTACCACATTGACCTAGAGTCATGCCAAGATGCTGGTTTTGGGGCCTCGGTTCTCCAATCTCTGTTCCCTAAGTAGGGGGTGTGCGCCTTGCCTCCTTCCTCCCGGAGAACTGCTAGGAGTCTGTCAGACAGTGTGGATAGAACATCATATCCACATCCCTAGAAACGCAGGTTACTCACCTGTAACAGTAGTTCTAGGACTGGTATATGATGTTTATCCACATGAACCCACCCGACCTCCCCAGGCTTAGGCGCACAACCTTGCTTCCAGCAGGTTTAGGTCTGGCATCTAGGAGCAGAGCCAAGGGGTTTACCACCCGGGTGGATGGGAGGAGCCAGCTTGAAGACATTCCGGCAGGAGTTAAAGGGAAAGGCATCTGCCAGACAATCTGGATGAACATCATATACCACTCCTAGAACTACTGTTACAGGTGAGTAACCTGTGTTTTTTGTTAGCACTTCATATGCACTGAATCTCAAAATGTTTCTTTACAATCCACAAAGAGTGGCAGTAGCCATTAGGCAGAGCACATAGAAAGAAGTAAGACTGAAGGATGTGTCCATTAGATCTGCTATACCCCATTCAGAAAGATGCATTTTGATGTCTTTTTTTTTAGGTGCGCTGAATATGGCTTCTGTTTAGACCCAGCACTATTGATATTTTGTTTTAGTTTTGGGCAATCTAAGATAAACAGGTAACAGTTTATTTAGTTTTCATCGGTATCTGCTTGAAGCAGAGTGGCTGTTTAATTAGATTTGCTTATATTGAACAAGAACTGAATGGTAGTGTCAGCTGTTCTACAAATGGATATTAAATTACCTCCCATAAAGGCCCAGAAAGGACAGCCTACAATGCAAACGGGGTCGCTGTCGCGTTCTAGTGGTGAGGGTCTAGTTTCCAAGTCAGCAGAATTGTTGATAAGGGCAATAAGTAGATCTCAGAATTATCATTCTGCCACCCTATGTGTACATTTTCAGATACTGTGTACTCAGCATTCATGCTGAGTACTGTACAACACAGTATAAGCAGGTTATTCTGTTGCCTATAGTATGGGACTTGACGTGGGTAAGTGACTGTGAGAGCAGCCAAATGGGTACCACTTCCAAAGTTCACATTGAAAAGTTTTTGTTTAACACTGTCTCTTAAAATGGATTCTGGGCAACAACACATGCAATCAGACATTTTTCTTTACAGTCATAACATGCAGCAAAACATTCTGAGCTTTTGTAGCTTAGCTTCTCCTGTTTGGCAGTTCTTTCATTCTGTTTCTCTGTATGCAGCTTGGAGGAGACACTTCTGTGCTGTCCCACAAAAGTCTTTTTTTTCCCAGCAGTTCAGGATTTGGTCCCCGGACTGTCTCTAATCAACAGCAGGATTCTTTTTCAGTCTTTCTGTCCAAAGCCTTTCACAAGCTGCCCGGACATGCCACTGCCCTCTCTTACAGCTCAAGACTTCCATTGCCTGCCACTTACAGGCCAACAGCAAGATAAATTATTGCTCTCACTTCAACAAGGAGGATCTAAACATGTACATACTGGAGGAAGGGAGAAGAGAGGCAGTATAACTGAGACGTTCGAGTTCCTCCCTAGAATGAATAAGCTGGAGAGCAGCGAGCTGTTCACAGTGAGTGGTCTTGTACTGAAAGAGTGGTGACAGACTGCAGCAAGCTTCCAGAAGAGGCCACTGGGGCTGAAATGGTGGATAGGTTCAAAAGGGGATTGAACAGGCAAATGGGAATGGTGCATAACGGGACAGTCTGGGGGCAGCAAGTAGGGAGAACTGACAAGGACACAGTCCCAAAATTTTATTTTTTATTTTATTTTACGTTTGGCCAGGAATGTCACACTAAGCTGTGGCTTGTTTCCAAGTGTGCCCTGGGAGCACAGGGAAGTTAAGTGACTTGCTCATGGTCCAAAGTATGCAAGGGGGGCTGGTGGAGTCACACCCAGTGCCCCAGGTTTGCAACTCCAACTCAGTGCTCTTAACCACTATGTTATAAATTAGGCAGGCTTGGGCAGACTTGCTGGGCCACTAGGTCTTTCTCTGCCATCATTTTCTATGTTCTGAGAGCTTTCTTCATCAGCCTCTCATTGGCCAAAGCAGATAATTCCTAACCCTTATTCCCCCAGCCTTATAGCCTGGGGCTTTAAATGTTGCTGGCTAGCTAGAATTTACCCTTAGCTACTGTTCATTATCAGTTAACCAATTAGGGCTTCTGGTTTTAGGTAGCTACGCCCTCCCAAATAACCTTCATATTTAGAGGTGGAGAATTTGAAGGTTTGAGTGGGCTGTCCTTGGTTGAGGAGGGTTCTTAAAGTGGGCAGCAGTTCCATTCTGTGTTCCACAGGGAAACAAGAAGCACTGCATGGCTGCCATGTGGGAGATCAGGGTTCAAGTACAGACTCTAAATCCTTGGGCTGATGCATGCTACTCCTGGGCACATCATTAAGTTGAGGGGTATGGGCTGCCTTGCCTTTGCACCCCCCCCCCCACTGGCTGACCAAGCATCAGTGGTAACTGTGATAGGATGCAGCTGTGGTGACTCTGATCATTGGAATGGGAGATAGGGGCAAAAGAGGGAGAAGGGGAGAAACACTGCCCTACACCTCAATATTTCACCATGCACTGTAACTGGAGATGCTAGTGGAGTTCCAATTTGTATAAATTGTCATGAGCTTTGGAAAGTAAACATCATGCATACCATGACATATGTTTATTATTGAGTGATAACACAAGCACGAGGGATCACCATCATCTCCCCATACTCTGACATTGTCATATGAGTTTCATGCTCTCTTTGGGCTTGTCACAATGCTCAGGCACTGCAGCTCAGTGTTGCAGCAGGTCTTCTGTTGCGATGCACACACTTAAAGAGCACCTCTTGTGCTTATCCTCAAATTCTTCCCCAGAGCCACAGAATAACTTTTTTGCCCCTCTGAGTTGCAAGCTGCTGGCTTTAGGGGTGGAAGGAACTGTATTTTGGCACTTTCCTATTTGGAGGCATGCCCCTGTACTCTCACATTTTATGATGCTGTAATTAGGAGAGTGCAATGGCACATTCCATTAAATTGAATGGGACTTCTTTTTCAGTTATGGTTTTCAATATTCTAAATGCTTGATCTATACAAATCAAGGCCACCTCTCAAATAAGAGGGGCCTTCTTAGTTAAGCGGTGACCTTGATTTGTACAAATCGGGCACTTAGAATATTGAAACCATAATTGGAAAAAGAAGCCCCATTCAAGTCAGTGGAGTGTGGCCCCATGCTCTCCCTACTATTGCATCACAGAATGTGAGAGCGCAGGGCATGTCTTTAAAAAGGAAGTGGAAAGGATCAGGCTCTGTGCGCCACGGAGCCAAAATATGATCCCTTCCACCCTAAAGTCAGCTACTTAAAAAACATTTCTAATGCAGCCTGCAACTCAGAGGGGCATAATGGAGATTCTGGGGTGCATCGGTGAGTACCTGAAAAGGTGCTCTTCAAGCACTGGACACTCAACAAGAAGCCAAAAAGAAGAGTTTGTTTGCAACCTGGGTGGGAGGGTGGAAGGAATATGATAGGCACATTTACTCTCCCTAGCAAATACCTATGAAAAGAATGCCATTAATTAAGTAGTGCGATAGTGGTTGAGATATTATATTTAAAAATGATTTCATAAAATTATGAAACTGACTTCAGAAAGCCTACAAAGCTACATGCGGTGTATCTGACAGCATGCTTATTCTGTCTTTAGAATGACCCTAGTAACTGCGGCAATGTATGCGAGTCATGCAGCCCATTTGTTGCAGTTAACTATTGTCTTTTGTTACATCTAATGGCTTGTTGGAAAATTCATTGTATATGTAACAGTTGCATGCACTGTAAACTGGGAGCAAGGAATTCATTTTTTGGAGTATTTGCCTCCAATATTTTTCTCCTCGTAGAATATTGGTACATTGGATGATTTTCTCAAGCTATATGAATAGTTTTTCAATCAGTGCCAAGCAGTATATCCATTACAGTCAACAGTCAATAGGCACTGACAGCTAAAGCAAGTTTATTGTCCCGCAAAAGTCAACTTTAGGCCCTGAGGTCAAATAAATTAACTTCTGTTACTAGAAAAGTTTATTTCAGCTTACCTGATCAATAGCTACATATTGGGAAGGATAATATAAGCAGTGAACAAGGTAAAGATGCTATTTCTACCTGCTTCCAGCTAGATATGATTGCCATGGCTACTGTATTAATAAATATATATGTGTAGATATATATCTATGGTATATATCATGGTAGGGATAATTAACAGGACAGAATAACAAATATTTATTCTTCCCTGTTATTCAGCTGTAGTGGAAAAGCTCTGTTATTTCCAAAGTTATTTCCATAGCAGCCTTGTTACAATGGCAAAACGGAATCCATGGTATAAATAGGACATTCCATAGGGCATCCTGGCATAAGCTTTTTATTCAGTCTGGAATGTTGTCAGTGATGTAGCCTAGCACTTGTAACTTCACTTTGCTCTGCCACTTTTTGCTAGGCAGTATAGTTGACAATGTTCCAGACTGATTATCAAGTTTATTTCTGGATGCTCAATGGAATGCCCCCTCTGTGTTATAGTGGTGTGGTAGCACCACCATTGTTAGGGTTACCTGCTCTATATTACATTTTGCACCTTAATGCCACAGCTGTCCCTAGATGGAATAGTGTAAAATGCTGCATGCATGTAGTCAATACCAGGGACCTGTAAATTTGATAACGGTCAGTTGGTCATTTCGAATGTTCTAGAAAGATGAAAATGTGTACAGATATGGTTTTCAGGACTCACAAATAGCACAAAAACAGCAGACAGTTGAAATCTGAAACTGTCATGGATAGCTACCCAAGGTTGATTCTCTGCTATATGGCTTTACTGAAAATTTTGTATATTTTAAATTTATTTGAGGGAAATGTTCATCATGGAAAGTCCCACACCTCACTGTGGGTCTGCCACCAGTTAGCAAATTTAGTGCCAAAGTATAATTGTACCTTCTTTTGTTGCTCAGTATTTTGTATTTATCCGGTTTGTCCTGCTCTCGCTCAAAATCTCATGTGAACTGCCACCAGAAGAGTATTCAGGAATCTTCTGCAGCTGACATCATAGCTGGGATCGGGCACAGGAGATCTAACTGTGTGTTGTAGTAATCAGAGGTATCAGTCGGCCTGTTCTGCTGGCCACAGGTCCTGCTGCACTACTGAGATAAAGTATGGCTTACACAAACTATACTTAGTCTTGGTATAACAGTGGGACTGGCAGCTAGAGATCTGGTCAATAGAGACTGCTGCATGTGTGTGTGTGTGTGTGTGTGGGTAAAGTTGAAAGAAGGCAAAGATCTTGGAAGGCGGGAGGTGGAAACAGTATAGGTGCAATAAGTTGAAAAACAGGAACCTCAGTGTGGGAGTAGCCTATAGGCCAACAAACCAGTCAGAGGAGTCGGAAAGGGAACTGAGGAGAACAAATCATAACAGCTACCACCTTAAGAAGCATGGTAATAATGAGGGTTTCACTCTACTAAATATGGGATGAGAAATGTTAGGGGCCAGGAGTGAAAAGAGCCAGGTTCTTGTAGATTCAATGCCTGAGGGCTTCCTTGTACGGTGGATAAAACAACATACTGTACCAGAGATGGAGTCCTCTTCCACCTGGTACTGTCAAACCAGGATGTGGTGGTGGTGGTGGTGGGGTCAAGGTAAAAGGTCCCTGGGGATGAGCGATCACAGCACACTGTGGTTCAGCTTAGAAGAGCAGAGGACAACAGTGAGATGAGGCAAAACCTCTGGGACAAACTGATAGCATGGAAAAAAGTGGGAGCTTATTAAAGTGAGTCTTGTGGAGATTATGAGAAGCTGCCTGAAGCAGATAAGAAAGGACACAAAATGCAAAAAAAATAAATAAATTGCTTCTCCAGAGTAGTGGCAGAAGCAGTCAGGCCAAAGAAGACTGCTTTCCAAAAGTACGAAGGAGAAGCAATCCAAGTGTAATGAAGACATACCGAATAAAACTGGATGAGGCAAACAATAATAAGTGCAAAAGCAGAGCTAGAAGGGTTGACTCACTAGCACAGTGGTAGTGTTGCTACTTGCAATGTGGGTGATCCAAGTGTGGAAGTGGACTCAGATCATTGGGGGCTGCCCAGGGGAAGGAGGCTCGAACATCCTAGAGACTGCTGTCATCTTTCAGTGGTGGTGGTGGAGGGTGGCAGATGTGAGCCCTGAAATCTGATTGCCACCTAGTGGAAGCTAGGCTGTATCATAATCAAGGCCACTAGGATGCCTTGAGATGCTGGCATAGTGGTGCAGTGTGCATGTCATTGCACAGCTGATGTCCCAGGGAGGGACAGAGAAAAATTGCCCCAGTCTACTAAGAGTGAAGCTGCCTCCTCTTCCCCCCTTCCCGGCAGACCCATGCACAACTACAGTTATATGACATGCCAAACACCACCGCAGTGGTCTAGGCAAGTGGTAGATAACCATAGTCCATGAGAAAGTCAGTAACGGGCTGGGGGGTCCATCAGGTGCTGTGGTGGAATGACTGTAGAGTGTAGGCTAAAGGAGGGGCAAAGAGGGATTTGGAATGAGAACTGCTACTAGAGAAAAGGGTATTAAAGGGTCTAAGGGCTGTTATGGTGACTATTTCTACGGAACCAGATGGGCTGCATCCCAGAGTGCTGAGGTAGTTGCGGCAAGAATTTGCAGGGTCTCTGATGGACTTTTTCAGCTGCTCCCTTTAGACTGGGGTAGTCCCAGCATACTGGAGGAGCTGGAAAGATTCAAGAAACTACAGTCTGGTTATTTTGACATCTGTAGTGGGGAAGCTGCTGTAGACAACCACTAAGGAGCAACTGGTGGACTTTTTATTACAGCTTTCTCTTCCTGTCTCCAGCATCTTTCCACCTTCAGAGCTCCCAAGGCACACCTGACTCTCTTGCAGTCCAAACTGAACAAGCCAGCCTCCACAGAGCCATTGTTATCCCCTCAGGCAGGGACTAGGGAAGGGATTTACCCCCAAGTCTTTGGTATCATCAGGAGGTGTAGCTCATGGTGGGGTGGGGCCTTGATATACAAGGGTCCATCTGGGATATGTTCCTGTTTCTCTCAACCTTCTTGGATGTTGGCATCCTAGTGCTGCAGTACAGAATGCGCACAGTGGTGTGTCAGCTGTGGGCCCTGTTGAAGTCCTTCCCCTCACACTGCCTTATGCTGCACTACCATCTGTAGTCCCCTAGGTGGCAGAACTGTGGCAAAGGCATCGACCATTCCCGGAGGACAAGGGCATCCTGTAGGACATGAAATCCTTCTCGACCCAGCTGGCCTTTCCTGTTGTCTGTCGTAACTTTGATCTACTTAAGCTAATCATAGTACTGGAAAGTGCAAAGTAGATGCAACTGTGACAATCCAGACTGTCTGAAAGGTTCCTGCTAGTACCATTCGTTGAGCTTTTGTGCCGCACATTTGTCTCCTGTAGCCACTCAGCAGCACTTCCTGTTTTCTTTCTGCATCTTCACACACCCCTGGCACTATCTACTGTGTCTAGGCTTAACATCTAAATAGCAAATACAAGCAGGCAAACGTAATTAGTATTGGCCAATGCTTGTTTACTGTTGGTAGTTTTCTCACCATGCACAGCTGTGGACCAATCAGATTGCAACATTTTTCCCCAGCAATTTTATAATGTAGAATAATTAGTCAACAGAAATACAGTCAATTCTGTTTAAATAATAACATTTGGAAGGCCACTCAGTGGCCCTAAGGTAAGTGTTAAAATCTTGCACATGGGTGGCCTATATTATGGAACGAGTTTTGGGAGCCAGCTTGGTGACCCAGGGGCTAGGGAAGCACTGCTGCATGACAACATTCCCAGTCTGGGGAAGGATGGCGTCAGGTTCTGCCACTCTAGTGACCCCGGTGGTGGGACAGAGAGCTTGCTGCTCCACAGGGGACATCCGCAGCATGTCAAAGTTGGTAGTGGGCAGCTCCAGATGTCAGGAGAGATGGGTGGGGAGAAAACCGAAAAAATCAGTTGTCTATAGGATGATGACTCCGGTCCTGGCAGGCTCCACACCACCAACAGGGTTCTGTGCTCTATATCTCTGGATAGTGCTCTTGATGGGGATGGTCCCCCTCACTCCTGGCTCTGCCGCAGATCAGTGGGTGATTCTGAGTCCAGGTAAGTCCCTGGGATGGTGGGTGAAGGGGATGGATGATTGGAGGGCTGATGGTGGCAGGGTGCATAAAAATCTTTGTGAGGGGGGGAAAAACTGTTTGAAGCAGGTCCAAAGGCTTTTCAAGAGCTGATAGACCTAATGGACACTTGCACTTTGTTTTGTATAGACGCTGCTCGATATGCAAAGGAACCTTGGCCCATTCTGCTGTGGATATATGGTACACGAAGAAAGTGATCAGCAGCTGAATGGGAATTGTAATTACCATTATGGATATTTAGTTGATCCACTAAACAAATAGCCATATTCCTCATCAAGAGTTTAAGTGTGACGCAAGTCATAGGATAATAAGGTTATTCTACACATGGCAACCAGATCAACTGGGAGAATATTAAACAGTGTTGCCATGAAGGTAGACATCTCTTGTAGTGATAAGGAATACTGTCTCTCTTGTGGATAGACACAGTATTAGATAAAACAGAACACCTGTGACTTACGGGGCAGTGACATGACTAAGTATCTGCTCTCCTAGGTATCTTAATGCAGAGTGTTTTTCGCTGTTTCATTTTAAAACTTCTAGACAGTTCCTTGGAAATGGCCTCGAAAGATTTATGCTTGCCCTAGTAGTTACACAGTATTCGCTTCCTGTAAAATGTGTGAATAATGTTAATGGGAGGAACCAGAGCACGCCATCTGGCTGACATTTTGTCAGTAGTTATCAATGTAATTAATGTCCAATTCCTAACTAATTTGAAACTAATCCAGTCACATTAAATAATTCAATATTACTAGATTTGATTTACCTCTCGTTGCACCCTCTGTCCAGTTTAATTTTTCTTTAGTCCCGTATGTCTTTGACATCAGTCGAGCACAACTTTTTGTGTAGTCTAGCATGGCATTCTAGGGGTTATTCTAACTTTCTTATGGATTTCTGGTCTTACCAGTTTATTTTTGTTCTTTATAACCTTGTCATTTGATAACCTTCACTCATTTCATAACCAGAATGAATGTTTTTTCATTGATGTTCTTTATTGGCATGTCTCATCATATACAATATATGCACTTATACATTTTGGTTTCAACCAAGTTTCTATTTCCTGCTAGCCATTTTCAGAGCAAGACATCTTTAAGGCTAATTATTCTTCATATTTATATTAACCCTCATATTTCTGTACGAAAATAGTTAAAGGCCACAATATAGCAGACCTGCTTCACCATTGTAAGCAATATGAGATTCTTATTTCTATGATCAATGCGCATAGGAATTGATGACCACGCACGTTTTGAAGCGTATCGATATTTATTTGTTTAGTTTTTGTTGTGTTTATTGTTGGGCACAAGCCATATACAGTCACCAGAAACCCATCAACATTTTGAGGTCTTAATACACCTTACTTAGGGTGGCAGGTGATTCAAAATGTGAGAACAATACATACATACAGCACTATAAAAACTTCACTACGACCACAATACTATGATAAACCACCAACATGTGATCAGAGACCAAGACTTGACAACCTCAGACCTGTTGGCTGTGTATAAATCAACACACCTATTCTAACAGGATAAAATAAACTGCATGCAGAGACACTGTCTGATGGGACACCGTGCATTCTGTTTAATTTTGTTGCAGAAAGAAATATTTGGTTTTGAGAAGGAAAACGGTGAGCAGCATTATTGTATTTACCTCCGAACACTATATAGAGAATAATGCATGGGGTAGTGTGCATTACAAGAATTTATTTATTTATTTGAGTTTTGGCTCACCTTATGTGTGGGATACTGCATTAATACTGAGAGTGAAGTTTGAGGGGTTTATGAAAGCATCCCACACCAAGGGTGTGCATTAAATGTGAGCATGCACACCATTCCATGCTTTATTTTTTTATTATTTCTGGCCATCAGTCCCTCCACAGGCATGTGATATCGGCAGTGTATAGGAGTTTGCCTTCTGAGTTCACTCCTAGCTCCTTTCATCAAGGACTGTAGCTATATCTTACAGAATAAAACAGTGAGTGTGCTAAACCCACAAACTAAACTGTGGTTTTATCATTTAATTTTTTTTCATTTTACGTGGTGATGAACTTACACAGTAGTGATGAACGTCTGAACGTGACTGCTTTCAGTTTGCAGTCAAAATCAGACTCATCTGACCACTGTTGGTTTGTTGGTAGCTTGTGGTGTGTTGGTAGAGGCGTATTTCTTATTTGGCAGGTTAGTCTGTGTTTTAAAAATACTATTTAGTGACTTCTGGTTACTGAGTGGTTTGAAACTGTGGGAAAAAAATTACCTGCTGTGTGACAGAATGAAGTGTTCTGAGCAAGTCTTCTCCCTGGTGTCTATTTATCGCCTACCTTCCGGGGCATCTCCTGGGCTGTTCTCGCTCAACCTGTAGCCCCTAACCACCGGCCTGAACCACTCACCCTGACAGTAACATCGGTATCAGGACCTCCATCTCTTCCGGCCTCTTGGAGAGGTCAAAGATCCCGGGGGTAGAGTCTGGGATTGTGGCCGGTGATGGGCATGTGGAGCCTCAGTTCCTGGAGGTTGCCGTCACCTCACACAGCTGGTAGGGTTTTTTTCCTTCTTGGTTGATGCCCCTCTCCCTCCCTCCCGGAGCTCAGACGTGCAATGATGTCTCCCAATGTCTGCTACAGCTCTGCGCCCTATACTTTAGCCCAAAGCTTACACAGTGCCTCTAGCTTCCACCGGGGCCGCTGCTGTGCTGGGTGAACCCTGGCTCCCTCCCCAGAGAGAGGAGAGCTGTCCTCTGGACGCTCGATCCTTTCTCTCCTGCCGACCCCCGACAGCCGGGGCTCGTTCCTGAACTCAGGTTGCCAGTGTGGTGCGAGGTGTGGCAACCAGCACCTCAACCCTCAGCGCCACGGGGCTGGCTTCTGATCCAGTCTTGAATGCAGCTGTTTCCTGGTTTGAGCGTCCGCTTGCTGTAATAACCAGCCAGTTATTACAGCAAATAATAACTAGCCACCACCATTGAAAAAATTGTTGCCCAATTTTATATATATCTTGCAAGAAAACTCTGTTAATGCATCATTTAGGGTTAAAGCGACAAAAGTAGGGAAATGTACATTATGGTGTTCAACCATAACACTGCACCTCCACCCTGCAGGCAGCAACAGGTGTGGGGTGTGCCTTGGGGTTGTCAACCCTAACGCTTAACCCATTCCATGAGTAAATAAGCTGAGATGGGTGTAGTATATGAGAATGGGGTGAGCGTTAGGCTGACAACCCCAAGGCACACCCCACTCCTGTTGCTGCCTGCAGGGTGGGGGTGGGGTGTTAGAGTTGGAAACCCTAATGCCATATTTCCCTACTTTTGTAGCTTTAACTGTAACTAGTGCATTAACAGACTTTTTGCAAAGAATTTCTTTACTTTTTGAGCTAGTAGAACTGTATCCTCATTTGGCTGTGGGAGTTCAGTGTCCTCCGGGCCCTGCACTCCAGTCCCTCCATAGATGCATACATGTATGTTGCCTTGGAAGTATTTCAGCCAGAACAGCAACCAAATTGTCAGCATAGCCTTGTTATTACCCCACCTCATGAGTGCTGGGCTGAGAATGTTCAAATCCCCACCGAAATGTCATTCCGCACTGCCACACCGCCATTCCACACTACAGGTGAGAAAACACATTTTGGCCAGGATTGAAAAATGACAGCTGTCATGTTCACGAGGTGATGTAAAAAATGACTACACTTAAATTAGTGGGGTGAAAATATTTAAAATTACTGAAGTTACGAGCGAGCGCAGTTAAATTGAATGAATGCGCATAACTTCACCATTTATACATATGTTGACCCCAAATGTTCAACTTAGCCTGCTCATGACCCTACCTCATGAACAAAGGCAGTGAACATTTTCAAATCACACCAGCAAGGTGATTTTGCTCACCAGCTGTGAAATTGCTTTTCAGGATGGATTTGCGAAATTCCACTGACATTATTCATGAGGAGGGAACCCCAAAAGGCCATGTTGAAAATTTGGTGTCAAAATATGCAAAAATGGCCAAGGTATACATCAAAGTTGAAAACCTGATTGAAATACACTGAACTGCATTTACCTTAGTCTCTCATATTGCAGTCGCCGGTTCCAACAGCAAGATGCGTCTTTAGCCGGTCCGGTGGCGCTGAGGGTTGAGGCGCTCGACACCACACCTCACGCCATGTCGGTGACCTGGGCTCGGGAACAAGCCCGGGCCACGGGGGGTCGGCGGGGGGAAGAGATCGAGCATCCGTAGGACTGCTCTCTTCCCGGGGAGGGCTGGGGAAAGCGATCGCTCCTGGAGCGGCCTTTGGTGGTGATCAGGGCGCCCAGCGTGGCGATGCAGTGGATGCAAAGGGGTGGAGTTGCGGCATAACGTTGCCTTGTCAGCCGCACTCCAAGGGGAACAAGAAAGCCAGAAAAAGCCTTCTACACCATTGGTGAGATGACGGTGGCCCCATGGGATTTCGCCCACATCCCAAATGCCGGCCCAGATGCACGCAGGATCTCCCCTCCAGTGCCGACCCAATGACAGCAGGTAGGCACTTCACACTTAGGAGCCAGCCACCGAGGGAGGGTGGAATCAGCCACAGAGATGGTACTGGGGGTCGATCCTGCCTGTGGACATTCAGGGGGAAGGGATCAAGGGGAGATGCGGGTGTTCAGGCTGGGAGTAGGGCAGACTCCGAGCAGGCACTCCTGAAGGAAGCCCGGGGGTATAGGTGAATAAACAAAGTAAAAAAAAAAAAAAAAGATGTGCCTTTGATCAGAGAGTGGATCTTCATCCTGTCACTTGTCCAGGTGAGTGAGAATGTTGGGTGGGTGTACTGGGGGTGTGTGGGGTGGTGAGTGCTGAGTGTGAAGTAGGGTTGCGGTGGTCAGATCACCGAGGGATCTTCTAGGAAAAAAAAAAAAACATTGAGGAACGTTTTCTTTTTTGCAGGCAGGGGCAGCGATCAGTGAGTGGGGGTGCCACTAGACACCAGGGAAACAGTAAAATGAAATGGGAACAGTGATCGCTGGGAGGGGGGGTGTCACTAGACACCAGGGAAACAGAGAACAAAATGGCAACAGCAATTGGAGGTTGGGGGGGGGTGCCACTAGACACCAGGGAAACATTTATAAATATGGGGATGGGGATCAGACGGTGGATGGTGCCATTAGACACCAGGGAAATGTACTAAATTAACAGAGATGGCCGTTGGAGATCCTTTTTCGTGTCTTTGTTTTGCAATTTGTGAAAAAGGAAGTCTTTTTTTCACAAATTGCGAAACAGGATCCTTATTCGAGTCTCTTGTTTCGCAATTTGCGAAGGATTCCTGAGCTTGAACAAGCTGTGAAACAGGATTACAAAGTGTTGAAAAAAACACATTTGCAAGTGATATTTCAAAAAACTAACCCCAGAATCGGCTGAAATGGATTCCAGATAGCAGAACAGATGTGTTAGTTTATAGTCAGCACATCATTTTTTTTTAGCTATGTATTTTGTTTCCCTCGCTAACTGAAAACAAGATGGCAGTAGCATGAAAAAAGATTTCGCATTTGTGACACAGGATGATCCATTGGCAAAAAGGGATTAGCCATTTGTGAAAAAGGATCATTTTTTGAGTAGGACATCTAACTGGAGAGTGAACTTTCCATTGAAAATAATGGGAACTAGGGCTAGCACGGTGGCGCTGAGGGTTGAGGCACTGGATGCCACACCTTGCGCTATGCTGGCGATCTGGGTTCGAGAGTGGACCCGGGTCATCGGGGATTGGCAGGGGAAGGAGAGGATGGAGCATCCCATGACAGCTCTCCTCTCTCTGGGGTGGGTTAGGGGAATCATGTCGCTCTGCAGCGGTGCCTGATGGAAGTCGGGGGCACTGCAGGAGCAGTGCACAGGAGAGGGACTGGAGCATGGCAAACGTTAGCACATAAGTGTGCTAATGTCAATGCACATCTGGCTCCAGCAAGGGAGTTAAAATCAGGTGGAAAATTATGGGGTGGTCATGGCGGCTGATGGTCATGCACTGCACCCCAGGACCTAGAGAGGTGCACCCCATGTGTTGAGTTCCAGGTCCTCTATCCGGGGCACTAAAAAGTGGCAGCCTGTGTGGGGAAAGTGAGTTGCTGACCAAACCTGGGTCTTGGGGTGTGGGTGTCGGCGGCCGGATGACCTGCCAGCCCACTCCACAGGAGGAGGAGAAAGAATGTCGATATAAAAAGAAAATAATGGGAGCTTTAAAATTCAATAACTTTGGAATGGATTATTATTTTTTCACCAAACCTTCAAAAGGCACATCTGTGAGGCAAGACCTAAACCATTTTTGCACTGTGGTGTGACAAAGAAATGAAAAAAATAAGTAAATTTCACATTTTTCTACACTCTGTGTCTCCACACCCACACATCTGACTGGAACGAAACTTGCCACATCAAGAGATCTTTGGTCCTCAGTCCGGTGGTGCTGAGGACTGAAGCTCTGGTCGCCGCACCTCGCGCCACGCCAGCGACCCGTGTTTGGGAACGAACATGGATTGCCAGGGGTCAGCAGGGTAGGAGGTGTATCGAGCGTCCGAGGGACTGCTCTCCATCTCCAGGGAGGGGGGCACCTACAGTCGGCGCATGATTCACTCCTGGCGGCAGCTGGGGAACAAACATGCTCCACTGTCTAAGAAGGGATGGAGCTGCAGGCAGACGTCTGGGGGAATGCATGCGGATGCGTGCGCTCTCCCCTCCATTGATGTCACTGCACGACCTTGGCTCCGGGGGTAGTCCTAATTGAAAAAGGGATGGTGCCTGTATCGTGCAGCTTTATAGCTGTCTGTGTAGTTTTGCCGTGGAAGTGTGGCACCTATCTGGATCCCAGTTCCCTTGGGAGTTGGGGACTCCCTACGGCCCTGCTGCGGGGGGGAGTAAGTCACAGGAGTTTGGTGCCGGGCGGATATGGTAGAGGTGGACAGCGGCTGGAACTTCCCAGCAGTGGATGCATCGACATGGGGAGCAGACCAGGTGGACAAGGAGATAAAAAAAAAGAGAGAGAGAGAGAGATCTTTGGTCTCTGATGGTGCATGCAAACTTTCATGCAAATTGCTTAAATAGTTGTGAAGGTATTAAGGTACAAAATGTAGAATTTAACATCCTCACCCCTATACTGTATAATTAATTAATACAAGCTGTGCGCCTGGTATAACTAGTACACTGTTTATTTTATCTTGTTAGTGCAAGTGAGCTGATATACACACAGTCAATATGCATATGATTTTGGCCCTGGTCTCTGAACACACTTTGGTAGTTTGTCATGATATTGTAGATGTAGTGAAGTTTTAACAGCAGTGAATGTATGTATGACTCCCATAATCACCTACCACCCTGAGGAAGGGGTATTAGGACACTCTGAAACATTGGTGGGCTTCCGGTGACTGTCTATGGCTTGTGCCTAATAATAAACACTTATATTTACACTGTTTCAAGAGGGAGTGGTCATCAGTTCTTATGTGTGTTGCTTGATGACTTGGGGCCTTCATAGGAATAGACTTCTCCCTCATTTGAGTTTATATTTTTTTGCCTAGGGAGGATCTGGAGGTGCTCCTTTGATGTGTATCTCATTTATATGACCCCATCTGTAATCCTGGGCTTCTAGTTCTATCAAAGCCAACTGCTGCCACATTCACAGTAAACCCCCAACGCACACACACCAAAGAGTCTGACATTGAGTGTGCACTGTGTATTACGGACAGAAATTAAGCAAGTAGCGGTACCCTTTAAAGATGACAGCTTACTTTTCAGCATCAGATCTGCCCTTCAGCAACCAATGATTGTGTATCTTTATCTGCTTCAAGCACCACCTTAGTACTTGCCATACCTGACCTACCTTAAAGTCAGTCATTAACTTCAGATAGACTGATTACTAACTCCTGTTTCCACTGTAGATACTGTCCCATCCGTGTAAAGTTTTCTGGGTGGAAAACAAAATATATATATATGTAACCCCCCTGCAAATGGGGGTTCCCAAAAGACTTCCAGGAGCTTGCTTGAATGCTCCAAGCCTGAATGGTGTTTGGCATTTAAGCCATTTATCAGTGAGTGTTTTAGAGCCTCTGGTACTGTCTCTTTAAGAGCTGTCTGCTTGCAGACATAATTAGTTTGTATGGGGACTGTGTGCTTCTCTGAGTACCACTCGAGCTGCTGCCAATTCACTTCATTTTGCAGTCACTAGGAGTGCAAAGGGAACCTATCTGAAAGATGTAACTGTTTGCCAGAAATTATTTAGAGTAATAATGAAATTACAGTTTGTCTAACCTGCTTTCTTTGCAGTCAGAACTGTGTCTGCTAGTTCCCATTCTAGTTTTGAACTGCTGAACTGGACCAATCAGTGTGGGTAAGCTAGCTCTAAAATGGTGCCTTGACGAATCAGAACTTGACTCATAATCTGAGCCAGCCACAAGAGGATTGTATGGGCAGTGACTTGGGAGATGTAGTTTAGACTTCAGTGCCTTTTTGGACCAACAGCAGCAGTCTATTGTGAGTGACAGCCAATCCAGTCAAGAACTGGGAGGAACTCAAAGGAAATGCCCGGTTTTGTCGGTTGGAGTTTGAGTTGATCTTTGGCAGTGAAGAAGGAAGGAGCCCTGTGCTTTTCAGTGTGCAGTTTTAGTCAAAAAACGGTGTAAGGCCCAGAGTTCGGTCTGCAGCTTGTTAGGACTGAACTGCCCTGTGAAAAGAATCAAAGGATCTCTGAAGAGTAGAAACCAGGCTCACCCTGTAGAAGACTTGAAGAATTGCTGAAAATTGCACTCGTCTGTCAGGAACTGAATCTGCTGTGTGTTCTCCCGGTATTGTGCAGTAATTGCGTATCGATACAGATGCAGCCTGCCTGGTATAGTGCTTTCTTTATATAAATGTGTGAAGAGGTTTGTGTACCTCAAGTGAGCCCTGCTGACATTGAAGGACCCTATCTTATTTGGAGGTCGTGAGTACTAATTCAGGGTCGCTCCTGTTGAATTGCCACATTAAATCCAAATGGAATTACTGTACTGCTGACTGTTTAATTCTCCTTTCTCTGTGTGAAAGGGCCCCTACCAGCTGCCACGGTTTGGACTAGCCACTAGGGCTTGGGTACCCAGGACAGTAACTGATAGGGATAGGCCTGTGCACAGAGCCATAGGTAGATTATTAGAGTGATAAGCTAATTAACCTGATTTCCCCCTGTCCTTGTTATATCCCCCTAAATAAATCAGAGCTGCTTGTTTCAGCAAAGTTATACTGCCTGAGGTATTTGTCTATGTTAAAGTACTGTACTGTGATTGTTGCACTGTATCTCATTTCACAGGAGGTCCCAGTGCCGGAACCAGACCTGGGGGTAAGTGTATACTGTGAAGGTAATTCTGATATATTGTGTGGGCCACTAGTGGGAAGAAAGGGGGGTTGCAGTGTCCCAGAGGGCTGTGACCAAGTTAGTTTAACTATTGCAAACCCTGACCTCTGGGTGGAGGCACCCGCCATTGGATCCAGGCCCCTCAACCTGTTAGTGGCAAATCAGGCAGGGTAGTAGCCCCTGGGATAGCGCCATCTAGGGGTTACATCTTGAGGCTCACCGCTGGATTGTGTGTCCTCTAGTGGCCATATTTACGAACCACTGTTAAGAAAAAGAGACCCCGACTGAAGTGGCTGTGCACCGGCTGGTGGAGTGGTGTACTGGGGAGGAGATCGACCCTCAAAATGCTATGCTTATCCTGGACATCCCCTGGCATCAATACGGACACTGTGCAGGGAGTACTTTCCAAGGTGGAAGGTTTACAAACCCTGTGGTGGTGGGTCGGCATGCTAATCTGCTCACCCACACTTTCCTGGCCCTAGTAGAGTTTAAGGATCCCATAGATAGCTCCAAAGTGCCACAGACCATTACCCCAGAGGAGCCCTCACTGCTTGGAGAGTGATAACTAAGGACAGTAAAGACCTGGGGAATCAGCCCCACCACTATCTGAAACTTTTGAGGAGAAATTTGCTGAATGGTTGCTGGGAGAGGGAAAACTGTGGAGGACTTGAAGAAACTATTCTTAGCACCTGGGGGTGTTCCTCCCCAACACCCTCTCCTGCTCCAGTGCCCGTAATGGTGGCTGAACCAATGCAGACTCCTATTTCTGCACCTGCCATTAGTCACGACTCTACCGAAGGTTGAGGATCTTCTCTGGCACCCTCCCCACCCCAAGGGGAGGATGACTGGGAGACCTGGATAGACTATGTGCCCCAAGTGCTAGAATGGCAATGCTCGGAAGGCGAAGCTAAAGAGGGTTAGTGAGAGCCCCGAGGTCCTCGCCCTGGCTACCATCCGTGCTAAACGGGCCAGTAACCCTGAAGCGACTGCACAGGCCTATCTTGAGGCCTTGGAGAATGTGTATGGGAGCCCAGATTCTGATGAGGACCTATGGTGGAGAGTAAGAAATGCACAACAGTACCAAGGGAGTTGTTGTCTGTGTATGTCTCGGCTGGAAAAATTGTTGCAAGAATGCCTCAGAAAGGGTAGTTTGCCAGCGATTGAACTGGACCCGAACCAGACTGGACAGAATCTTAAGTCTGCCCCCTTCTCAGAACTGCTGTTGCTTCAGTTACGCCTGGCAAATCGACTGGAATCCCCACCCTCCTATGATGAGTTAATGAGAGAAATTCGAGGAGTTGAGAAAAGGCGACTGGAGGTACCTGCACCAACAGCTGTGGCTACGACCGAGTGACTGAGGGTGACCCATCAAGTGAAGTTCAGGGCAGAGGTTGACAGTCAATGAGTGCTCTGACAAGGAAAAGATATGCCACAATGGGGCAACTGTTGAGAGAGATCCGGGAATTCAAAACAGTCCTTTATGAAGGCCACGCCTGCAAGTCACGGGCCCTGACCTATATCCGACTGCATCTGCTATGGGGTGGGGGTACCCACCCATGTATCTCCTGCTGATAACAGCTCCAAACTCAATTCCTTGACCATGGAAGTGGAGAAACTGACGAGATGTCTCCAAATGCTTATCAGCCAGAGACAGAGATGGCACCCAGGTTTCCAGTTAGTAATACCCCGCCTGGCTCCCAGTGTGGCGCCCGGCCAGCTCAAACTCCAGAAAGTATGTTTTGCTATAATTGTGGGAAAGATGGGCACATGAAAAGGGAATGCCAGTCCCAAAAGACACTGACAAAGTTGCATATAGGCTACAAGGAGAGCTTGAGAAGAAATCAGTGGTTAAGAGGTGCGACATGATCCCAGTGAGGGCACCAAAATGCTAATTCACGTCCTTTGTGGCAAGGTCAGTTGCCCAGGCCCCCTACTACCGCCTCTCCAGACTGGTCCAGAATAGTGGGTCCCTCCATGGAGACCACTGTAAAGGTGAATGGAGTGTCTACAAGAGCTGTATTAGACAGTGGCTCCCAAGTGACAATTATGTTCCAGGATTGGTATCAGAAGCATTTGTCAGACGCACTTACAACCATTAGAAGGACTGCATGTATGGGGTTAAGTGAGAAGGCCTACCCCTATTCGGTATATCCGAATTTGGCTGTCTCTTCCCACCTCCGTGGCTGGAGTGGCCGAACAAGTAGAGACCCTAGCCTATAGTGTGTCCCCCACTGGACTGTATGATGGTGTCCTTTGTTGATTGGAACAAATGCTCATATGTTCGGAAGGCTGGCACAGTTGTGTTATGAAAACAGGGGTCAAAGACTAGTAGAGCTTTAAGAGTTCCGCTTTAATTAAGAAGGCCTATGAGGCACAGAGAGATGCTGAAAAACAGAACCAGAGGAACCGGTCGGAATTGTATGGAAGAAGGATCCTGAGTCTCTGATCCTGGCGCCAAATGCCCAGTGTACCTTACAGGGAGAGGTCCGTATCAGAAAGGATGTTAAGAATAAAATATTAATGTTGGATGCACCAGGCGATGGAAAATGCCAGAGGGACTGCTGGTCAAGCCTAGTATTTTGCCGCTAGAGCCCATGCTTATGCCAGAAGGGTAATGGTCCAAGTTCATAATGTGTCTGAAAGAGACATTCGAGTAAACAGAGGTTGCATCCTGGCTATATGCATTGTGCAGACACTGCAGTGCTACCCAGCAGCAAGAGTTCAAGGAAGAATGACAGAGTAACGCCTGACTTGTTTGATTTCGGCGACTCCCTCGCCACAGCTGAATGGAAAGTGAGGATCAGTGAGAAGCTTGCCCAGAGACCAGGTGTTTTCTTTAAAGGAATGGGATGTGATGCGTAAGGAGCTGAGCACAATATCCGGCTGCATGACGAAAGACCATTTGTGGAGAGGTCTCGACGCCTGGCACCTGCTGACATAGATGATGTGAGACGGCATCTGCAAGAGATGTTAGCTGCTGGTGTAATACAAGAATCCAGAAGCCCTATGCTTCCATTGTGGTAGTGAGGAAAAGAATGGAACAGTAAGGATGTGTGTGATTATCGCTTAAACCGCGGACTATCCCTGATCAGTACACAATGCCCCGTGATTCAGGATGCTTGACTGCCTAAACGGGAGGTGGTTCTCTGTGCTGATCTCCGCAGTGGGTACCAATAGATCCCGATGGCCCCAGGAGGACCGTGGAGAAGACTGCCTTATCTGTCCGGGCTTGGTTCTATGAATTCATGAGGATGCCCTCAAGGATTTCAGGTGCCCCAGCCACTTTTCAACGATTGATGGAGCGTGCAGGGGGACATGAACTACTAGAGTGCCTGGTATACCTATAGAGATGTTATTGTGTTTGGCAGCTCACTGGAGGAACATGAAAGCAGATTATTTAAGGTATTGGACCGACTGGAGGACTTTGGCCTTAAACTGTCCATTGATAAGTGTCAATTCTTTCAAACATCAGTAAAGTATGTGGGACACATAGTATCCACCGAGGAATAGAGACCGACCCAAGTAAAGTTGAGGCCTTGACCACCTGGCCACAGCCCAAAAATCTAAAAGAACTGCAAAGATTCCTGGATTCTGTGGTTATTATCGGCGCTTCATCAAGGACTATTCAAGAGTGATCCGCCTTTACTTAACCTTACTCAAGGGTATCCCCAACCCACAAAAATACCAAAAGTCAGCGTCCCTCAAGACTGAAAGAGTGTATTTTCATCCAAGTGAAGTATTTGGGGCCCGCTGGACTCCTGATTGTGAGACTGCTTTCATGAGATCATATATCAACTTACCCATGCTCCAGTGCTGGCCTATGCCGATCCAAGAAAACCTTACGTCCCTGCACACTGATGCTAGCTTGCAAGGGTTGGGGGCTGTGTTGTACCAAGAGCACGAGAATGGCCTGAGACCAGTGGCCTTTGCCAGTAGAAGCTGACCCCATCCGAAAAGAACTATCCTGTACATAAGTTAGAGTTCCTAGCTTTGAAGTGGGCTATTGTTGACCAATTCCATGAGTACTTGTATGGGGCTAAAATACTAGTAAAACTGACAATAATCCTTTGACCTATGTGCAGACCTCAGCTAAGTTGGATGCCACTGGCCATAGGTGGCTTTCTGCATTATCTACATATGACTATGCTCTCGAATACCGAGCAGGTCTGAACCACATAGATGCTGATGCTCTCTCCCGAGGCCTGTTCCCAGAATGATTGGGTCCGATTGGCAGAACCTGACATTCGGCACTCTGCGGAAGTTTGACAGGGAGGAACAAATGTCCACGGACGCAGTGGACTGCATGGTGGATTGCTTTGGAGCTCTGAGAATTGCATACCTGCTGCTTATTGCCACTTTTCGCAATAGACATTGGTGCACTGCCTCAGCTGGACAATGACAGTATCAAGGCTCAACTCGCGATCCCATGATCAAAGCAGCTTTAGAAGCCCTCTATGCAGGAAAAGATGTCCAAATTACGCCCACTGATTTGAGAACTGCACTGTTATACAAAGAAGGTCCTAAGTTGAAACTGATCAATAAACTGTTATACAGAGAAACAGTAGACAGAGGGACAAGTAGACAAACAACAACTAGTGCTGCCCACTGCCTTTCGAGACTCAGTACTGAGGTCCTTGCACAACCACATGGGGCACCTTGGTATAGACAGAACACTTGACTTGATGAGATCCAGATTCTATTGGCCTAAGATGGGGCTGATGTGAGCAACACATTCGAATCCTTGTAGTCGCTGTTACAGAGGAAAGCTTTTCCCAGAGGGCTGCCCCCTTGTTAACATCACCACCAGTGCACCCATGGAGCTGGTCTGTATTGATTTTCTGAGTTTGGAGTCAGATCAAAGAAATATCAGTAATGTGCTGGTGGTCACTGACCATTTCACGAGATATGCCCAAGCTTTCCCACCAAAGACCAGAAAGCATCCACTGTGGCCAAAGTACTTGTAGAAAACTTTTTGTTCACTATGGGGCTCCACAAAGAATCCATTCTGATCAAGGGAGAGACTTTGAGAGTCGTCTGATCAAAGATGCTTTCTCTGTAGAGAGTGCGAAAGTCCAGAACCACTCCTTACCACCCCAGGGGAACCCACAGCCTGAACGCTTTCAACCGCACTTTGCTAGATATGCAGGCACCTGCACCCAAAGGACAAGCCTAGATGGAGCCAACAAATTAGCACCCTGGTACATGCTTATAACTGCACCAAAAGTGATGCCACTGGATTCTCCCCACCGCCTGATGTTTGGAAGAGAAGCTCACTACCAGTAGATGTGTGTTTTGGGGTCTCTCCTGATGGGGTCTAAGCTGACAACTATTTACAGTATGTGCAAAGTTAAAGGCCCAGCTAACTCATGCGTACTCAACTGGCTCAAACCATGGCTGCCAAAGAAATCTGGCCAACAAAGAAAGGTATGATAAAAGGTGGAAAGCACAGGAACTCCAGGAGGGAGATCGGGTATTGCTAAGAAATCTGGGACTGCATGGCAAGCACAAGATTGCTGACAGATGGCACCATCTCCCTCACATTGTAGTGGGCAAACTAGATGATCTGCCAGTGTACAAAGTAAGGCCTGAGAATAATTCAAAAGATGTAAAACAATGCATAGAAATCATTTACTGCCCATTGGACAAATCCTGATTGAGTCTGAGCCCCCAGAAGATGCCCCTCTGACCAGTGACTAGAGCTGCTGCTAAGAAAAGATCAAGAAAGTCTGCACCTACAGAAGCAAAGTTAAAGTGTTCCTCCACAAGTCCCAGTTGAGCATGACTGTCAGTCCATATCAGAAGAAAGTGAGAGTGACTTTGAATACTATCCTTCTTACGAACTGAGTCAATTGTTTGGGCAATCCCCTAGTCAATACTGGAGACAAAGTGGGCCTTCTGGACTGTCTATGCCCCAGCTTCATCCCTGGAGCCAATGCTCCCAGAAAGTGAAGTGCAAAGCATCAGATCAGATGAAATGGAATCATTCAGCATGGTTGAACTGTTTGAGCTTCAGGGAGGAAAATGATAGATTGGGGCAGACTGGTGATACACCCGAACAAGAAGAGTATTTTGAGTGCCCTGACAGTCCACTGCCAGTGTCCGAAAGCTCTCCATGCAGAGCCAAATGTTGTGGACTCAGAAACTGTAACTCCTGGAGCTGAAAGTGCCCCAAGTTCTAGCCTCTACCCCCATGGAGACCCCTGACAAGTGAGGACAATGCTGAAATGAGGCTCAGAGTGCAGAGACTATAACAGTTCCCCCTAGAAAGACTGGTCGAGCTGTAAAGCCTGTGGTGCACCTCAGTTATGATTCACTTGGGAGGCCTGTGGACTTGCCTCTCAATGTTGTCCATAAAGGAGTGTATGTGTCCCCGAGCTCATTGCCCAAACTGAGCATCAGTGCTAACTCCAAGTTACTTGTGTTGCCCTCTATCATGGTGCCCTTGCCCCATCCAGCCTCAAGGTAACTGATAGGAAGGGCCCCTCTTCAGGCTTTCATGTACAAGAGATAATAACTTGAGTTATGGTACAATGTGTATAATACTTGTAAAGAGTGACGACTGCAATGTTTCAGAAATGTGTTCTTGGTAAAATGATATATTGACTGATGATTACATGTGCTGAGCCTAATGCAAATGTATATGGTTGCAGTTGAAACTTATGGGTACTTGCTTGACGCGGACGCCAAGCTTTCCCAGGCTGAAGGGTGTAACCTCTGCAAATGGGGTTCCCAAAAGACTTCCAGGAGCTTGCTTTAATGCTCCAAGCCTGAATGGTGTTTGGCATTTAAGTCATTTATCAGTGAGTGTTTTAGAGCCTCTGGTACTGTCTCTTTAAGAGCTGTCTGTTTGCAGACATAATTAGTTTGTATGGGGACTGTGTGCTTTCTGAGTACCACTCGATTGCTGCCAATTCACTTCATTTTTGCAGTCACTAGGAGTGCAAAGGAACCTATCTGAAAGATGTAACTGTTTGCCAGAAATTATTTAGAGTAATAATGAAATTACAGTTTGTCTAACCTGCTTCTTTGCAGTCAGAACTGTGTCTGCTAGTTCCCATTCTAGTTTTGAACTGCTGAACTGGACCAATCAGTGTGGGGTAAGCTAGCTCTAAAATGGTGCCTTGACGAATCAGAACTTGACTCATAATCTGAGCCAGCCACAAGAGGATTGTATGGGCAGTGACTCTGGGAGATGTAGTTTAGACTTCAGTGCCTTTTTGGACCAACAGCAGCAGTCTATTGTGAGTGACAGCCAATCCAGTCAAGAACTGGGAGGAACTCAAAGGAAATGCCCGTTTTGTCGGTTGGAGTTTGAGTTGATCTTTGGCAGTGAAGAAGGAAGGAGCCCTGTGCTTTTCAGTGTGCAGTTTTAGTCAAAAACGTGTGTAAGGCCCAGAGTTCGGTCTGCAGCTTGTTAGGACTGAATCCGTCCTGTGAAAAGAATCAAAGGATCTCTGAAGAGTAGAAACCAGGCTCACCCTGTAGAAGACTGGAAGAATTGCTGAAAATTGCACTCGGTCTGTCAGAACTGAATCTGCTGTGTGTTCTCCGGTATTGTGCAGTAATTGCGATCGGGATACAGATGCAGCCTGCCTGGTATAGTGCTTTCTTTTATATAAATGTGTGAAGAGGTTTGTGTACCTCAAGTAGCCCTACTGACATTGAAGGACCCTATCTTATTTGGAGGTCGTGAGTACTAATTCAGGGTCGCTCCTGTTGAATTGCCACATTAAATCCAAATGGAATTACTGTACTGCTGACTGTTTAATTCTCCTTTTCTCTGTGAAAGGGCCCTACCAGCTGCCACGGTTTGGACTAGCCACTAGGGCTTGGGTACCCAGGGACAGTAACTGATAGGGATAGGCCTGTGCACAGAGCCATAGGTAGATTATTAGAGTGATAAGCTAATTAACCTGATTTCCCCGTCCTTGTTATATCCCCTAATAAATCAGAGCTGCTTGTTTCAGCAAAGTTATACTGCCTGAGGTATTTGTCTATGTTAAAGTACTGTACTGTGATTGTTGCACTGTATCTCATTTCACAGGAGGTCCCAGTGCGGAACCAGACCTGGGGTAAGTGTATACTCTGAAGGTAATTCTGATATATTGTGTGGGCCACTAGTGGGAAGAAAGGGGTTGCAGTGTCCCAGAGGGCTGTGACCAGTTAGTTTAACTATTGCAAACCTGACCTCTGGGTGGAGGCACCCGCCATTGGATCCAGGCCCTCAACCTGTTAGTGGCAAATCAGGCAGGGGTAGTAGCCCCTGGGATAGCGCCATCTAGGGGTTACATATATTTTCTTAAAAGACACAGAATTTTCTTTTTACCATTTTAATGAAGTTGTAAAACTAAATTTCAGGAAGAAATAAAGTACAAGACAAAGAACTACAAGGCAACCAGGAAAACCCCTTAAGATTTCAAAGATGCTGTTTGGCAGCACCGGTGCAGAAGCCCTTACCCGGTGAATCTAAAATGTTTTTATCCAGTATTCAGTACTTTTATTTTTCAGTGGTCCCTTAGCTCTGATAAGTTGCACACTGGTTCATCAAAGGCAAGAAATAATTTTTATATAGTTATAATTTGGAGCATTCTGAATAGTGTATGCGCTTGTCCCCAGTAATGAGATGTTTAACCAGCAGCTCCTAGTCTTTGTGCTAGCATTTAGGATACTTGGAGGGTGCATGCAAGAGAGGCAGTTTAAAAGTAGAGCATTGTGTAGGATCTTTTACAGATACAAGGAGAGATCAAATAGCCAAATTGTTTGGGCTCAGTATGTCTGTTTAAACCACACAAGTGTGCTTTGCAAATCCTTAATTATGTTGTATTTGCAAAAAATTATTGAAGAAATATCTCCTTTATTTGTCAGGGGAGGGAGCTGGTCTATCATCTGTTTAGCCCCTCCTGCAGCAGGAGCAGTTGTGGCATGGATGTTGTCGTTGACAACATGATGCCACACTTTGGCCATAGGAAAGTGTAGCAGGAGACCTGGCGTACTAATTAGGTGAAAGGAGAGGCTTATGCAGGGAAAATTATCTGCTCCCCAATGCATGACAGTGGTGCCATCTGCCCTTCATAAAGCAGTCAACATCCCTAGAACCCCTTTCCACTTCCTCCACTGCCTAAGGTTGTTCTCTGGTGGCTGGCAGCAAGCAGCCTTGCCAATTGGGGCCCTGCCAAGATGAGACAAGCCATGGAAATATAGAAACATTGACAGTGTCAGCAGAAAAAGGCCATTGGTTATCTGCCCAGTTACATCTTGTCCTCCCATGAGATCTACTGTCTAGATGGGGGGGTTTCCCTCACCTTCCCCACACTTGACCTGTTCGTGTCTGCTACCCTTCTGAATAGTTGTACTTCCCTTCGCTCTCTCCCAACTGTGCTTGAAACCATTAATGGATTCTGTGCCCACCACCTCTGCCTGTAGGCTGTTTCATGGCTTAGCTACTCTCTCTGTAAAATAATACTTTCTCACATCCCCTTCTGTATCTCCCCCCACCCACTTTCCATGCATGTTCCTATGTTTCTGCTCGCCATTCCTGATGAATAGCCCCTCGCAGTTTACCTTGTTCATTCCTTTCAGGAACCTGAAAGTCTCTATTATATCACCCCTCTTTCTTCTGGCCTCTAGTGAGTACATGTTCAGTGCCCTAAGCCAATCCTCATTCCAGTTTGCTCTAAATCATCTTAGTTATCCTGTGCTGCACCGCCTCCAACCTGTCTTTGTCTTTCCTTAAATGGGGACTCCAGAACTGGACACAGTATTCCGGATGAAGCCTCATCATTGATCTATAGAGAGGTAATATTACCTCTTTCCTACTGCTGTTGACCCCCCATACACACCAACATCCTGGTTGTCTTGCTGTAGGCCTTGTCAGTATTGGCTAGACCAAGGATTCTCAGACCTTGCCATGGTGAGCCTCCCCTACTGGACTTGAAAAAATTCCAGGCCTCCCTGGCCTCCCTATGAGTCGTGACCACATTCGCATACAGCAGTAATTGCATAAAAATGGACCATTAGCACACCACACTAAATCGCGCTTCCAGTCACCTTTTGACGTGACCACATTCGCATACAGTAGTAATCGCAAAAAAATGGACCATTAGCACACCACACTAAATTGAGCTTCTGGTCACCTTTTGCACGATTACCACTGTACCTTGCCAGATACAAGTAATGATGAATAACAGACTCGCAAAAGCACACACAGACACTGTTAAATAAAGAAAATAAGAAAATCAAAAAACAGTGCCATTTCCACCCCACACCACCAGGAGACATCATATATGCTCCCCCAGATGTTTCCATTTTCACCACAGAAACATTTGTTTCATTTTTAAACCCACCCAAACATATGCCCCCAGATGTGGGCTCATTATCCACCCCAGTCCCCCACCATGTGGACCCTCCCTTTTCCACCCCACCCCACACAGACATTTCAAAACCCAAATATATGCCCCCAGATGCAAGCCCATTGTCCATCCCCCCCCAACCATGAGGAGCCTCCTTTCCATCCCACCCCACACAGACATTTCAAAAATCCAGCCATATGCCCCCAGGTGCAGGCCCATTCTCATCCCCCAGCCATGAGGAGCCTCCGTGGTTTCATTTTTTATCAGAGACATGTGCCCCCAGATGCAGGCCCTTTACCCTCCCAATGAAGAGTGCATCTTTTCCACCACCAGACAGACATCATAAATGCCCCCTCCACCATTTCAACCCCCCTCGCCTGATTAGAAATAACATTATGCTTTTTGGCTTAAAATGTACCCCATCCTTACCAGCCCTAAAGGAAGAAGAGGTCCTGGAAAGGTCCGAGTTCCTGGTCCATGTGAACGGTGTGGATGTGTCCCAAGACTGGCAGCGGAAGGTCTGATTTTGCGGCGGGAGGTTCAAAGATCCAAATTTTGCAGCGGGAGGTCCAAAGGTCCGATTTTGTGGTGGGAGGTCTGATTTTGCGACAGGAGGTCCGAGTCGGCGGCTTTAGGAGTCGGGAGGTTGGAGTCAGCGTCTTAAGATGGTCAAGATCCAAACTTCAGCAGCAAAATAAACAAGCTGAAGATCCTCCTCTACACGCTCCTTTATTGCCAGAACTCAAGACCTCAACACTCAGTGTGAGGCAGGTGATTGGCTATGGAACCTTGCCCCATCATTGACTCATAGCGCTGCCACCACGATTGGCTGCAACAGCTTCCCTCTTATTGGTCCAAAATCCCCTCCTTGTGATTGGTTCACTACAGAAAATTTCTTGGTTGCCATTTGGCTGGCTTATGATCCCTTCCTAGCCCCAGTTTAGCTCCAAGTGTTTCCGTGCTGGTCAAGACTTAGTCCCGGGATTTGTGTGAGCCAGGGAGGAAGAGGGGCGGGGTACTGCTACTTGTTGTTCTTTAGGAGGAGTAAGTTCACCAGCCAGCCTGAATCCACACTGCCTAATCGACATGGCAGCAGAAGAGGTGGGGCACTGAATTGCTTGTTTAAGCATTGTTACAGGTACAGAAGGGGAGGGAGTGAGCGGGGGGGTTGCGCACGAGAGGTCGGAACACGGAGACGCATTCAGGACAGCGGAGTCTTGGCCACGACTGCTTTTGCTGCACAACCTATTTTACAACATTTTTTTTTATAACAGCCAGAGTCACAGTTCAGCCCAGTCTTCGCACCTCCCCTGAAATGGGCTGGCGCCTCCCCTTGGAGGTGCGCCTCACCACTTGAGAACCCCTGGGCTAGACCATTTTAGGGAGTCACTTATGATGACTTCCAGGTCCCTTTCCTTAGAGGTTGTGCCCAGCTTCAACACTTGCCATCCAATATCCCATCCTGGGGTTCTTTCTTCCCTATGTTTATCACCTTGCACTTTTTGGCATTGAATTTAAACTGCCAAACCTTGGACCATATCTCCAACCTTAGCAAGTCCCTCAGCAACTCCTTACCCTCTCCTCATTATCTACCCTGCTACAGAGCACGGTGTTATCTGCGAAGAAATGTATCTTGCCCTGTATTCCCACTCCTGTACTGCTGATGAATATATTGAAGAAGACTGATCACAGGACTAACCCCTCCATCACCCAACTTGTGACCTCCCGTCCCCAAATGTAACTACATTTGCTATCACCCTTTGCTGTCTCCCTCCAGACCAACCTCCCATCTGTCTAACTAGGTCCTTTGCTGCACCCAAATTCTTCAGCTTCTTCAGCAGCCTGCTTTGTGGCACTGAGTCAGATGCCATGCTGAAGTCAAAGTAGAGTAAATCCACTGCTTGTCTCTTATCCACTGCACTAGTTACCCAGTCAAAGAATGGTATCGGGTTGCTTTGACTAAACCTCCCTGCCACAGACCTGTGCTGCTTACTCTTCTGAAGCCCATTTCTCTCCAGGTAGTTCATAAGGTCCTCCTTGACTAATGTCTCCATCAGTTTAGTCACAATGGAGGTAAGATGGATGGGCCTGTAGTTATCCAGTTGCTCCTTGTCCCCTCCGTTGAGGAACAGAACTACGTTTGTTACCTCCCAGTCTTTTGGAACCACCCCTAACTGTAGCAAGATATTGAATATCCCTGCCAAGTTTTCCACAAGTCCCCTGAGCACCCACAGTTTCATCCCATCAGGACCTTAAGTCTCATACATTTTCAGGGCTGCAAGCCCTTTTTCTGACCGTTCCTCATGTAATTGCTGCCTGCCCCATTTCTGGGATCTCTCATGCAGCAGCCTTTATGTCGCTTTCTGGCAAAGGCCTGTTATCCTGCACTGTGAATACTGAGCATAAGTAGTCATTAAGTATGGCCGCCTTTTGCTCATCCTTCTTGATTACCCTGCTCCCTCTGTCAGCCTTACAGCCCCCCTCTTGTCTTCCTTTTTTGTGTAATGTGTCTGAAAAACTGTTTTTCCACTCCCTTGACCCTCTCCACAATACATACTGTAGCTCAATGTCTGCTTGCACATGCCTTCCTCTTGGCCTCCCTCAGCTTTTCTTGATATACGGCTCCATTCCTCACCCCCTGTCTCTCTTTGTATCTGATGAAAGCCATTTTGGGGGGCCCGCAGTGCCTCTCTGACATTCTTAGAGAACTAGACTTGTCTCTTGTGCTTAGTGCTCTTGGTAACTGTTCTCAACTTAGTTGCCTCAAATGTGACCCCTTTAATTATTTCCTACCTGTCCTCAACCCCCCACCCCTGATTTTGTCCACACCAACCCACTTATCCTGGACAAATTCCCTCATCTAGTCAAAGTCTGCTTGTCTGAAATCCGTAGTCTTTGAGGAGGGTATACTAATATCCAGAGCCAGCTTGAACTATATGGTGTTACAGTCACTGGACTCCAGCAGTTCCCCAGCCTGCACTCCACCTACTATTTCCTAGTTGGTTAGCACCATGTTGAACATGGGAGCCTGCATTTTAGGTTCCCTGATCAGCTGCACTAGCAAGTTGTCCTGCAGAATAGGTAGGCAGACCAGACCTCTGGTGCTCTTAGCAGCTGGAATGTTCCAGTCTTCGTCCAGCAGGTTGCGATCCCCCACCACCACTGCCTCCTCTTTTGCAGCCCCTTCTCTGTTTCTGCCCCTAGCTTGCTATCTCCCTTGTTCCACTGTCCTAGCTGTCTATGGACCACTCCTGTTTGCAGCTTCTTTCCTAATGCTGTTGTGAGCTGTACTGTACCCACAGTGATTCTGTCTTCCCATTCCCTCCTTGATGGACACTTTTTCTACTTTCTTTATCCCTTCTTGACATAGAGGGCTGCTCTTCCTCCTTTTCCTTTCCCCTTATCTTGCCTATATGTGGTGTGCCCAGGTAGTGCCAGGTCCCAGTCATTATTTACGGAGACCCATGTTTCTGTAATGGCTAAAAGGTCTAACCTTGCACTTGCTATCATTGCCTGAAGCTTCCTAATTGTGTTACTTAGGCTCCTGGCATTAAGGCAGACTGCCTTTCTGCTTGTACCTACACTCTTTCCCTTTTTGTCAGCTCATATGTCTTTGTCCTCTCCATTCCTCCCTAATTTCCTGATTTTCCTGCTGTTTGCCGTCTTTGAGAGCCCACCCTCCTTGGCACCCACTCTTAGCTTATTATGGCATCCTGCCCTTGCTTCTTCCATCTCCACTGCCCCTAGCCCCCATTTCTGGGAGAATCCAAGCTAGATTCCCATTTTTCTGTCTGTCCTCGGTGTAGTCACAGGAATGCAGTGCGGATCTAATCTGGTGGCCTACAGAAGCTGATAGTTGTGCTAGAGGGGGCAGCTGGTGCAGTGAGGAAAAAATGCCTTAAGTACTGTTGGGTAGAAGACATTTTATTTATTATTTGTTTAGAAGAGATTCACCAGGAAAGCAACATGAACTGTGAAACAGCTAATTTCCAGAAGCATCCTGGGGGGAGGGGGATTACATAAGGAGGAGGCAGGAGCCCACATCAGGAGAACATTTGCACAGAATCATTACATTTCTCTCTAACAACTAAGCAACACAAAGCAATTACATAATTAGAAATACACAGACATAATATCCAAAAATATTTTAAATATACAGGTTAAGACACCAGTTCCACTGACACAGTGCCAATATGGCAATATTTGGGGCACAGCAATGGACTTGATCCTTGTGAAAAAGCCAGTTT
Source organism: Neoceratodus forsteri (assembly GCA_016271365.2). NCBI lineage: Eukaryota > Metazoa > Chordata > Ceratodontiformes > Ceratodontidae > Neoceratodus > Neoceratodus forsteri. The sequence goes on along the minus strand of CM057453.1, from coordinate 1,228,573,934 downwards.
ATGACAGAAGGAAGGAACTGGCAGCCGAGAACAATGCTACAAGTTTAAGGGTTAGTTGTAGGGTGGGGGCAGGCAAGGGATGGAAGTGAAATTGTAGAGGGGGAAGGGAGAGGATTACTAGGCACAAGATTGTTATCCCTATGTGAATACATGATGGGAGGGAGCAGTGGAGGGGGGAAGGAGAGGAGAAGGTGTAACCAGGGCCTTCATCCCTTCAGGGTGCTGATAACCCTGCAAGGGGGAGAAGGACCATGGGAGAGGAGTGGGGGAGGGAGGAGGGTGTAACCAGGGCCTTCACCTCTTCAAGATGTTGAGAAACCTGCAAGGGGGAGAGGACCATGAGACATGGACATAGACTAGAGAGGATGGTAGGGGGAGGAGGACAGAAGTCAGGTGTCATTGTGAGCAGTAAAGAAAGGGGTATAAGGGGAGTAGGCGTGAATAGAGGAATTAGAGAATGGGGAAGTTAAAGGGAAATGGGTAGCCAGGACTTTCACCCATTTCACCCCTTCAGGATGTTGAGAACCCTGCAAGGGGATGGGGAGTTAGCAGGGGACAGTGGGGAAGAAGAGTAACATACATGAGGGTGAGAGTAAGGTGAAGAAGGGGGGGGAGGGAGTAGGTGTTGGAGGGGAGGTCAATGTAAATGGGATAGTGGAAAGTTAGTGTCTAGTGTCAAGAGGGGTGTTGAAATAAAATAAGGATTAGTTACAGTTGCAGCAGTGTACTGTGTGCTTTCAAAGGAGGAGTGCAAGGGATTGGCGAGATTGGGTGGAGCGAATTTTGAGGGGGAGAGAGTGTTCCAGGGAATTTGTACGAGAAGGCATTGTGACCTGCTGATGTACTCCACAGTGGGAGGGCAAGCGTTCTGTATGTTGAGGATCGTAGTGAGTAGAAGGGGGTGAGGGGGATCAACAAAAGGGAGAACAGACATGAAGACATGAGGGGGGGATAAACAGGTAAGTGTAAAAATAATAGTAGATGTGTATGTAGAACTAAGTAAACCATAACCCAAACATTCACTTTACTGGTGTATGGGTGAAACCCTTGGTACACCATTGAGTTACTTAGGTATAGGTATGCAGAATGAAAATCCAAAGTAACAAATAGTCTGTTTACAGTATGTCCTGCAAAGCACAACTCCTACCACAACAGTTGAGAATCTGTTATCTGTGTGCAACCTGGTACAGCAGGGATGGAAATAAATGGATTTTCTAGGGACATGGATATGTTGTTCATCCACACTTACTGGCAGGTTCCTTGCCGCTTTAAATCTTGCCGGAAGGTCTTCAAACTGGCTCCTCCCACCCACCTGGGTGGTAAAACTCTCAGCTCCGCCCCATGACGCCAGATCTTCCTTACCGCTTGGAAGCTCAGGTTCCCTCCTTAATGCTCTGCGTATAAGACTGGTTCCTAATTCTTCAAAAGTTCAAATCAAAAAGTTTTGCTAAAAGACTTGGTCTTCTTTTCCTCCGGCTGCGATGGACCATCGACTCGGTTTCCGGAGGGTGCCCTTGCGGGCAGAAGATGTCTAGGACGGATCCGCGACTCCACGGGCGCCTACTGTTTGGGCCTTGAGTACCACCCGCAGCCCGCGACACTTGTGCTCGCCCTTTTCGCCCACGCCCTGAAGACCGTATGCCCGATTACAACTGGGGCGCCCGAGAAAGAATTCCACCCATTAAATCTAAACAGCCTGTTGGCGGGGTCTCGGGCGGGCGGCTCGGCGGATCAGCTCGAGCAGATGATCGCCTCAAGAGGAGTGCGGGCCGCTTCTACCTCGGCTGCGGCATTTGTCACGCTCTCTCTCGGTGCCTCGTACTCGGCTTCTTTCAAGGAGCTTTGTCTGACCCTCTTGACGAAAGGTGAGGGTCCAACTTCTTCTGGACCCTTTTCCTGGTCCAAAAAGAGCAAAAGTATGTCTCACCGTCGACGCTCTTGGGAGTGGGAAAGATCCCCCTTCCCTTCTTGTCGACAGTCGACTTCGGTCGACCCCTCAGCTTCAGCCACTGGCTTCACGGTGTCCCCGTCAGGCCAGTTGACCGAGACTTCCGCCGACACGGTCGGGATTTTTCTCGATCCGTTAGACGGGATGTCGGCTGGAGAAGCTGAGAATCCCCTCTCCCCGGTTCCCCCGGTGGGAGTTGAGGATCCCGTCAGCTCGTTTGTGCCTCCAGTTCCGGAGCCTTCGGTGGGATCATCCGAGCTGAGGGGAGTGCCGATTTCCGACACTTCTCCTCGCCTTCCTCGGCCTAGTCGAGACTGTCGGTCCAGCCGATCCCGCCGTCATAGGTGGTCTCGGTCTCGGCACCGCGGCAAGCGGCGCCGCTGCTCTTCCTCTTCCTCCTCCTCGGACGAGGGGAGGCTTCGGCGCAAGTTGCGTCGGAGGTATGAGGAACTCATGTGACAACAGCTCCTTTTGACCGGGAATAAGCCAACCCAGTCGTCTTCCCCGGCCATTAAGTGGCTGTCACCGGAGCGGCCGAAACAACCCCTTGTTGTAGCCGAGGAGCCTGTTCCCAGGCCGGTTGTTCGGCCAATTCCAGCTGCCCCACCGATTCTGGTGGAACCTCCGCCTCCACAGCCATTAGTTGGGGCTCTGACCAAGAATTCTCGGTCGGCTTTGGGTTTGCCCCATAGGCTGTCTGTCACCCTCACTCCCGATAAACCTCGGCAGGTGGAGGGTGGCTCAGGCCCGAGGCAGCTCTTTGAGGACTCTTCCGAGTCCGAGGATGATTCCTCCCTTTTCTCCAAGCGATTCGACTTGGAGTCCTCGGGAGGACAGTCAGTGGACGATAGCCCTTCGTCCTTCTTAGGGTTGCTTCGGCTCATCTCGGAGTCCACCGGGATGAAGCTCGAACCCGTTTCTAAACGGGCCAGGTATCCCCTCACGGAGATTCTGGACCGAGGGGATTCTCCTACGGAGGCCTTTCCGGTGGCCGAGGCCATAGTGGGTCCGGCCTTGGAGCTTTGGCAGCGCCCTGCTTCCTGCCCTGCACCTTCGGCCAGGATGGCCAGGAAGTATGCGGTCCCTACCGGTTCCCTGTCCGGTTTTTCGGAACACCCCTCTGCGGAGGGATTGGTTACCGACAGCGTTTTCCGGCGTGCCGGGAACGCCAGGGATGTGGACAAACCTCCCGACAAGGAATCCAAGAAATTGGATTATGCCGGGTGAAAAGTCTATGCTGCGTCCTCTCTCGGCCTTCTCACAGGCCAGTTCGGCCGTCCTCATGGCACATTTTTCACATGCCCTGTTGGGCTCCCTGGATGAGGTCGTCCCTCATCTTCCCGCGGATCTGCAGACTACGGTCAGGCAGGTGCGGGACCAGGGCAGGGCAGTGGCCAAACAGCAGCTCCAGACTGCTTTGGACTTTGGGGACTCATGTGCCAGGTCAGTGGCGGCCGCAGTGGCCATGCGTCGTCGGGCTTGGCTGAGGATATCCACTTTTACCTCGGATACCCAGCACAAGTTGGCGGATGTTCCCTTTTTGGGGACTGACCTCTTCGGCCCTGGGGTGGAAGGTCACCTGCAGAGGATCGAGAAGTCCAATGCTACCTTGGACTCGGTCTCTTCCGCTCAAAAGGACAAAGGCCGCAAGCCACAGCCTAAGCCCTTTCGTCCTTCTGCGCCCGCGGAGCGCCAGGCCCAGCAACGTCAGGGCCAGCAGGCTCGAGCTTGGCATCCCAAACCCAAGCCGTCGGCTTCCTCCAACAGGAAGCAGGGAGGAAAAGGCCCAGGAGGTCCCTCGGCCGGTCCCTCCTCCAAGCCTGCCCAGTGACGGGCTGTGGGGTGTCACCCCCATCCCCGTCACCTTGCCCCTGGTTCCCCCCGTGTGGGGATGGCTCCGACACTTCCTTTCCGCCTGGTCCGCTATTACCACGGACAGGTGGGTTCTGGAGGTGGTGGGAAAAGGCCTGCCTCTAGAATTCGAGCAGGCCCGCCTCTTCAGAGCCGTCAGCACTGGGGGCCTCGGGTCCGAGCTCACTGTCGGCTCGCTGAGCCGACATCGCCTCCTCCTCCAAAGGAGGTGATCAGGAGGTAGAGGACCCCCTTCAGACCCAGGGTTCGTGTCCAGGTACTTCCTGGTTCCAGAAGCGGGCGGGGGGCTGCCCATTCTCGACCTACGACCTGAACAAGTTCCTGAGGTCTCGAACCTTCAGGATGGTCACTCTGGGGCGGATAATACCATCTCTGGAACATGGCGTGTGGTTCTGCTGTCTGGACCTGCAGGACGCGTTCTTTCACGTCCCTATCCGTCCGTCACATCGGAGATTCCTTCGCTTTTGAGCGGAGGGATCCCTCTTCGAGTTCCGAGCCATGCCCTTCGGTCTGTCTCCAGCTCCCAGGATCTTCACCAAATGCATTGCAGTGGTGACAGCTTTCCTGCGGTGCTGAGGGGTCCGGGTGTACCCTTACCTGGACGACTGGCTGATAGCAGCCCCCTCCAGACAGGAGGTGGAGCGGTCCAGAGATCTGGCCCTCCAGGTTTGCTCTCAAGTCGGCCTTCTCGTCAACGAGGCCAAGTCGGAACTCGAGCAAGCAGGTGATTCTGTTTATCGGGGCAGAGCTCGACTCTCTTCGAGCCAGAGCACGGCTCCCGGCGGACAGGGCCGAGGTTCTTACCTCCTTTGCCCGATCATTTCTGATTGGGCAATCGTGCCCTGCCTGGGACTTCCTGCGCCTCCTGGGTCTCATGGCGGCCTGTACCAGCGTAGTCCATTGGGCACGTTGGCACATGCACCCCCTTCAGTGGGGACTGGCCAGCCAGTGGTCACAACGCTGCGATCCATTGTACCAGCTAGTGATGGTGACCCAGGAGTTGTGGAACGCTCTCCGGTGGTGGACCGTTCCATCTCATCTGCAGGAGGGCATCCCGTTTGTCCGCCCCGAGCCGACGGTCTCTCTATCGACCGATGCCTCTCTGATGGGTTGGGGTGCCCATCTGGGGGAACACCGAGTGCATGGCCTCTGGTTCGCGGGAGTCCCGATGCCACATCAACCTGCTGGAGCTCGGCGGTCCGCCTAGCTCTCACCACCTTTGCTCCGTTTCTCCGGGGTCAAGTGGTCCGAGTCAGGCGGACAATACCACGCACCATGTACTACCTGAACCGCCAGGCGGGCACGCGCCCATGCTTCTATGCAAGGAAGCTCTCCGCATTTGGTCACTCAGCGCAGCCTGGAGGCGGATCTCTAGCCATTCATGTGGCAGGAGCCTCCAACACCCTGGCCGATGCCCTGAGCCGGATAGGGGCTGCATCTCACGAGTGGTCTCTCCTGCCGGAGGTAGTACAAGATCTGTTCTCCCACTGGGGCATACCTCAGGTGGACCTGTTTGCCTCCAGGGAGAACGCGAAGCTGAGGCTGTTTCATGCCCGGCCCCCTCAGCAGGGCTCGCTGCAGGGGGATGCCTTCTCGAGGCCCTGGACCCCGGGCCTCTTTTACGCCTTTCCCCCATTTCTCTTGGTTTGCAAGGTGCTTCTCAAGGCAAGGAGGGACAAGGCGCAGGTGATTCTGATAGCCCCAGACTGGCCCCGCCAGTTCTGGTACCCAGATCTCCTCAGCCTCAGCTCCAGGCTCCCGAGGCAGCTTCCAGCTCGCCTGGACCTGCTCTCAGTCAATCAGGGGAAGGTGTTCCATCCGGACCTTCAATCCCTGCATCTGACGGCCTGGTTCCTGAGCGGCTAGAGTTCCAGGCCTTGGGTCTTTCCGACGAGGTCCTCAATGTTGTTGAGGCGTCCCGTAAGAGTCGACCAGAAAATGCTGCCTTCAAATGGAAGAGATTTTCCATTTGGTGTCAGAACAAGGCTTGGACCCTTCCTCCTGTTCTGTGGCAAGCATTTTGGACTATTTATGGTCCCTTTCTAGTCAAGGGCTTAGGTCGACGACCCTAAAAGTGCACCTGGCAGCCATCTCTGCTTACCGGGCGCGGGCCGGGGAGCAGTCGGTGGCGCAGGAGAAGGTGGTCTGGCGCTTTTTCAAAGGCCTTGATCACATTTCCCCTCCGGTGCGAGAACCTCCACCTCCGTGGGATTTACTGCTGGTACTGGCAAAGCTCATGGGCAAGCCATTTGAACCAATGCACAGGTGTGATCTCTCTCACCTGTCGTGGAAGACCGCCTTCTTGGTGGCTATCACGTCAGCCAGAAGGATGGGAGAACTCCAGGCGCTCTGCATTGAGTCTCCTTACCTGGTCTTCCACAGGGACAAGGTTGTCCTGCGCCCCCAACCGAAATTCCTTCCGAAGGTGGTGTCGGAGTTTCACCTTAACCAGGTGTTGACTCTGCCGGTGTTCTACCCCAGTCACACCTCGGAGGCCGAATACAGGCTCCATACTTCGGACCCTAGAAGGGCGCTCGCTTATTATAAGGAGCGTACGGCTGAAATCCGGGGAGAGGTTCGCCAGCTGTTTGTCACCTACGCTGAAGCCGCATCTGGCAGACCTGCAGCCAAGCGGACGATAAGCAGGTGGGTCACCTCCTGCATAGATCTCTGCTATAAGTTGGCGGGCATGGAGTCTCCCAGAGGGATAAGAGCTCATTCTACCCGTCATACTGCTGCATCGGTGGCTGCTTCCAGGGACGTCCCTGTCCAGAAATCTGCAGGGCTGCTACCTGGAAGTCAGCACACACCTTTATTACCCATTACCACATCGACCTTGAGTCACGCCGGGATGCTGGTTTTGGGGCCTCGGTTCTCCAGTCTTTATTCCCTAAGTAGGGGGTGTGCGCCTTGCCTCCCTCCTCCCGGAGAACTGCTAGGAGTCTGCCAATAAGTGTGGATGAACAACATATCCATGTCCCTAGAAATACAGGTTACTCACCTGTAACAGGAGTTCTAGGAATGGTATATATTGTTCATCCACACGACCCACCCGACCTCCCCGGCTCCGACGCACAACCTGAGCTTCCAGTGGGCCAGATCTGGCGTCATGGGGTGGAGCCGAGAGTTTTACCACCGGGTGGTTGGGAGGAGCCAGCTTGAAGACCTTCCGGCAAGATTTAAAGCGGCAAGGAACCTGCCAATAAGTGTGGAGGAACAACATATACCATTCCTAGAACTCCTGTTACAGGTGAGTAACCTGTATTTCCCTGCAATATGCAAGTACAACTGAAGCATGCCATGCTGCAACTTTTGCTTTGCATCACAGTACTTGTAACACCATTTGCAGAAGTTTTTAATTCAGGTTCTGGAATTGCAGCCAGGTAGTTGTAACATGAATCCTGGAATTTGCATTAAAACAGCTGCAAAATGCTGCACATTGACAGTCCCTCACTGTGTTTCCTTTCCTTCACCACAGTGCAAAGAATAAACTGTAGGAAAGTCTGGCTGGCTGACTAGCTAGGGCTCTTCTTTGGCATTATAAAAATTTCTTTTGGAGGCGGGGGTTATGGGTGGGAAAGGGGCAAAGTGGTGGTATCAAAAATATGGGCCAACTTTTCTAGTCACATTTTTGTATGCTGGACAACAGGGAATAAAAGTGAGCCCTGTTGTGCCTTCCTAATAAGTTGCTTTATTGAGAACAAAATATCTGTGTGGGGGGACAGTGACCCCCGGCATAGATACTAAATGAAGACACCCAGGTGTTACTGTGTGTGTGCAAACATGGAGTGCACAAAGTAAATGGTGCTGACTATTGCAACACATATTTATTCACATAGTAACACGCCATGCACATCTGGGCCTGGTGACCATTATTCAGTGCATGCTCCTTGGCATTCTGCCTGGTAGTCTAGTGGGTCCTCAACTTGAAGATAAAAATGTTACTGTTCCTGGTAATCTAGCGGATCCCCCTTCCCTACCTACTAGAACAGGTCCCTCACCAATCCTGTCCCTTGAAAAAATGGTTACCCCACTAGGAATGGAAATCTAGAGTCAGTGCAAAAGTGCTGTATAGGGTGCACTGACAGTAGTTGGCCTTGTGAATGACAGTACCATGACATTTGCATGCCAACTCTGTCCCCTTCTGCACAACGGTGTATTTTGATGTGTACTGCCCTCCCCTCAGACTCCCTCTAAGCATAGCTTCAGGAGGTTGCAAGCAAGAGGCTGGCGCTAATGTATGACTGAGAACTGGACCCGTCATAGAGTTGTGTCAGCTCAATTGACACTGTTTATGCCTTTAAAGAACTAGTAGCTCAAAAATATCAGGTAACGTATTAACAATAATGTTAATTTTTAAAAGCAGGCAGTTATTTCGTTTCCTTTCTATTTTTCATTTTCCTTTTGATCATTATTAGACAGTTGTCTACCTATGTATAAGATGTGATTTGAAGAGCAGTGCTTTACCTGGCAGCTAACATGTCTAGCACTTCTTCGGGGGTATCTCAGTCATCAGGTTACACCATAGGAACCTTTGCCGTCGGGGAAGGGGAATCCACACAGAAGATTTTCAGCAGTACATCTGTGGCCACCCATGCTGTCGATGTCTGCTGTTGTCAGCAGCCCTATATAGGCGTGGGCAGCCCGCTTCCTCCTCAGTTCTTTCCCACCATCGACTTGCAAGCACGGTCTATGCAAAAGCTCCGGCGCAGTGCTTGAGCCTGTTTCGGCCTACGGCTGCATTTTTTCCTTTTACCCTTACCTAAATCTCTTTTAGAGATTTTTCTTTTTTTGTTTATGTTGAGAGTTAATCCTTCTTCTTCTCTTTTCCATCAATGCCGCTGTGGAAAGAAGATTGCCTCTATGGACAAACACTCTGTGCTGCTGTCTTGGGCCTAACCATGACGTCTCCCAACTGTGAGCTCTGCCAGAAGTTTAATCAGACAACCCTTTGGTGATGCAAGAAGGCTCTCAAAAAATTCCTGATGGAACAGCAGATCGCCAGCTCCAGGCAGGGGTCCTCCAGGGCCCCGGCCACTCAGTCACCCTTTGGTTCTTTGAGCTCCCAGGCCTCTGAGCCACGAGACACGTTCTCAGGGAAAAGTCACAAAGAAGACTGGGATCGTGATCACTCTCCCCAGTGGCCACCCTGTTCCCTGTTGGCCTCTCCATCTTCAGAGGGCTCTTCATCAATGGCGGCTGCCACAACAAAGAGACCAGCTGTCCAGGTCTCTGTTTCTACCAGGCCCATACCGACAGCTTCTCAGCCTGACTCTAAGGGTGCCCAGCCGTTGACCTCCGGGTCATCAACAGCTACTCCATTGATACCTGCCCCTTCCTCTCCAAGGGCTACAGGCTCATTGGGCTGTCAGAATGGAGGATCGTCGTCTTCTGTGCCGTTGAACCCCTCTCCTTCAACGATGACTATGGATCTGAACTAAGTACTTGTCAAGTTAAATAGCATACTAGTGCAGCAGTTTAGTGCCTTCAATAGACCTTCATTGCCAGCATCGTCGATGGCATCTTTGTCGTCGACACCTGTTCATCGACCATGGGAGGCTCCCCGTAGGCCACCAACAACCACTCCGACACCAGATCCCGACGAGGAGGTCGATGTCAAGGAGGAGTACCATCCTGATCTCATCCTCCCTGATGACACAGAGGATGAAGGGGAAGTGGAAGAAATCCTCATCTCTGATAAGTCCCCTGCCTCTTCAGTCAGTGAGAACTCAGTCAAGCATACTCCTAGGTCTTCTCCTGAGGATGCCATTTTCTTCACTGTCATGAAGCAATTGTCTGTCTCTGTGGGTTTCCAGACTGAGGAGGAGGATGCCACCAGAAAAGCAGTGGAGGCTCTACACCAGGGCACGTGCCCTGGTAAAAAGATGCTGTGCCCCAGGTGGTGCCCCATATGGTGCAGAGATTCCCCCATAGTAACAATATATAAGTGCCCTGGCTACCAACTGTTGTGCCCCGGCTGTGCCCTGGTAACCATTTGTGGCTACAGCCACTGCTGCAGAAAAGATCTGGTGGACTTCCTGGAGGTTCCTGAATCACCCCCTAAAATTATTCCTCCTATGCTGCCAGCCCTGAAAAATGCCAGCATGACAGACTGGCACAGGCCAGACATGGTGCCAGCTATGTCATGTATGGCAGACAAGCTTTGCAGTGCCCCTCAGAGCCCTGCTTATTTTGCTGCCCAGGCTGAAACTGATTCTGTGGTCATCAAGGCAGTCCATGACAGGTCTAAAGTGCCAAAGCACCTTAGTTCTCTCCCCTCAGACATGGAATCCCACAGGATTGACCTCTGGGGTAAAAGAGATTACACCTTCTCAACTTTGGGCCTAAGAATTGTAAACTGTCTGTCACACATGGTTAAGTTCCAGAATGCCAACTGGAGGAAGGGCAAGGCGAAAGCTCAGGCCCTTCCTGATGGCACCTCGAAGCAGAAATTGCTCCAGTGCCTACAAACTGTTGAGGATATAAGTAAACATCTCCTCAGGGCCCTGTATGATATGGCTGATGCAACGGCCAGGGCAGCTGCCACTGGCATATGTCTTCATATGCACTTATGGCTGAGGGTCTCTGGCTTTGCAGCTGATGTGCAGAACAAGGTACTTAATGCCCCCTTTCAATGGCACTAAGCTCTTTGGCCCTGATGTCCAGGACCTCATTAATGATCTGCAGGCCTCGGGTACAACCATTGAGTCTGTCCACTTTCTCTTCCACATTCAACCCCATGGTAGAGGGTGCTCTGCTTTTTGTAGACAGGCCAGTAGACCAGGCTGGGGCCCCCACACTCAGGGCAAGTGCAGAGCCCATTCTTCCTTGCCTGCCCCCTTTAATACTGGAGCAGCGGCCAACCATCCCAGACATGATGGACCAACCTCCACAGTTGGTCCCACCTCTGCTTGACTCCTTGCCATATCCCCCTCCTCTGATCCAGACCCAGGAGCTGGTGGTCAGAGGTCGGTTCTCTCTCCATCTGAATCAATGGAGAACCATAACTTCAGATGCTTGGATCTTGCAGGTCATAGAGAGAGGTCATACCTTGGAGCTCATTCAGCAGCCTCCAGATACCCCTCCACCACCCTTAATCTACCCCCAGACCACTTAGCTGTCCTCCAGGAGGAAGTACAAGGAAGTTCAAGCAGGCAATCAGACTGGTGCCAAGGCAGCAGAGAAACCAGGGGTTTATTCCAGGTTTTTCCTGGTCCCCAAAAAGACCGGAGATCTGAGGCCCATCTTGGACCTCAAGGACCTCAATCTCTTTGTCCAGCACAAAAAGTTCTGGATGGTGACTTTGCCAGGCCTCATGCCCCTCCTCAATACCAGAGACTGGCTCTGTTCATTGGACATTTTGGTCTTTCCTCCTCACAGGCGGTTTCTCCGCTTTGCCTTTCAGGGTGATCACTACCAGTTCAAAGTGCTGCTCTTTGGCATATCCTCTATGCCGCGTGTCTTTACCAAATGCTTGGCATCAGTCACAGCAGCTCTCAGAAGAGAGAGTCTGTACGTCGTACCTTACCTGAACGACTGGCTTCTCAAGGCCCCATCCAGGGAACAACTTTTGCTGACTCTGGAGTGCACTCTTCAGCTCTTCCACTCTCTGGGTATAACGGTCAATCTGCCCAAGTCTGTTCTAGTACCATCCCAAAGACTGCTGTATATTGGGGTGATTCTGGACTCTGAGCAGGGGAAGGCTTTCTTGCCCAGAACAGGCCGGAATGCCTTATGGCTCAGGCTCAGGAAGTCACTCAGAGTCGGTACATTCCTGCCGGACTGCACCTCAGGCTGTTGGGTCTAATGACTGTGGCCATTCCCACCATTTCACTGGCCAGACTTCACATGTGCACCCTTCAATGGATCCTCTTAGTGCAATGGGACCAGCGTACGGATGAGTTAGAACAACAGGTCCTGGTCTCCTCCCCAGTTCGAAAGGTACTGCAATGGTGGATGGATCCCTCAAATCTTCTTCAAGGGGTTCCCTTCCAGATTTCTTCCCCACATCAGATCCTAACCACGGATGCTTTGGGTCTAGGTTGAGGAGCACATCTGATCCCTTTCAAACCCAGGGCTCCTGGTCCCAGTGGGAAGCCACCCTGCATATCAATGTCCTAGAGATGAGAGCGGTGCTCTATGCCATGCAGGCTTTTCAGGAGCATCTTGCTCCAGGCCAACTGTTGGTGCAGTTGGACAATCTGAGTGTAGTTTACTACATCAGCAAGCAGGGTGGGACTCTCTCATACCCCCTTTTCAGGGAGCCCATGAAAGTGTGGTATTGGGCACTAGAGCACAGTCTGACACTCTCTGTGGTCCATGTGCCAGGCATCCTAAATACCCTGGCAGACAGTCTCAGCAGGACTCAGTCCTGTATGCATGAATGGGAGCTTTTCTCATCTGTAGCAGAAGATCTTTTCAACAGATGGGGTCATCCAGAGTTGGACCTTTTTGCGTCCCCATTCAAAACAAAACTTTCCGGTTTCTGCTCACTAGATCGAGGGCCTGGAGTTTTCTGGTGAGACGCGTTGTCCCTCTCTTGGAGCGGGAGATTTCTGTATGCATTCCCTCTATTTCCACTAATACAGAGGGTACTGATCAAGCTGCAAATGGAGGGGGCCATTATGATCCTGGTAGCTCCATTCTGGCCTTGCCAGATATGGTTTCCTCTGCTTCAGCAGCTGGCAGAGGAATCTCCGGTCCCTCTGCACCTTTGCAGAAATCTGCTGACTCAATATCAGGAGACACTGGTCCATCCCAACCTCAGGTCCCTCTGTCTGCATGCATGGCTCCTGAGAATGTAGACATCACCAGATTCAGGGTCTCTAACAGGGTGGCAGATGTCCTAGTGGCTGCCCGCAAGCCTTCCACTTATGCCATGAAGTAGAAGCGGTTTGCCATCTTGGCCACCAGACATTCCCCAGACCCTTGTACCTGTCCTGTAAATCATGTACTGGACTACCTGATTTCTTTATCTGACTCAGACCTACAGTATTCCTCCCTCAAGGTCTACCTTTCGGCTATTTCTGCCTTTCATGAGCCTGTGGGTGACCGTACGATTGCTCAACTGGATGTTTTCCATGCCTTCAGTAGGGGCATCCTGCATCTGAAACCCCCAATCCATTCCCCCGGTCCTGGCTTGGGGCTTAAATTTTATTTTGGAAAAGTTGACCCTGTTTTCTTTTGAGCCAGTCGGACTTGTGATTTGCGTTTTCCCTCTTGGAAAGCGCTCTTTTTAGTTGCAATTAATTCTGCTCAAAGAATTTCAGAGCTTCAGGCCCTCTGGTGCGAGGAGCCATATTTGATTTTTCATAAAGACAGGGTATCTTTGCGCACAAATCCTAAGTTTCTCCCAAAGGTGGTCTCTGAGTTCATACTTAATCAGTCTATCAACCTTCCTGTTTATTTTCCTGAGCATGCCAATCCAGGGGAAGCACTGCTCCATATGTTAGAGATGCGCAGAACTTTGAAATATTATCTGCTTTAGACTAAGGTGTCCAGAAAGTCTAAGCAGTTTTTTGTTTTCTTCGCTCCAGGTAGAGAGGGTACTTCAGTTTCTAAGCAATGTTTATCCAAATGGTTGGAAAATTGCATTGTGTCCTGCTACAACAAGTACGGCAAGGAATTGCCTGGTGCTGTCAAAGCTCATTTCACCAGAGGCATGGCTACCTCGGTGGCTTGTTTCAAAAGGATCTCAGCCACTGATATTTGTGCTGCTGCCACCTGGAGTACAGTCCATACTTTCACCAAGTATTACAGTCTGGATATTGCATCAAGAGCACATGCAGGATTTGGCAAGGCCATGCCTCAAGGACTCTTGTCTTAAGTTTATGGAGATCCGACCTCCCAGACTGTCTGTTTTTCTCTAGTCACCGCTTGGTACTCGTTCCTACGGTGTAGCCTGATGACTGAGATACCCCCGACTAAGGTAGAACAGCTACATAAGAACTTACCTCAACAGTAGATCTTCGAGGAGATCTGTGTCATCAGGTCTGATTTCCCTCCCACCATCCTCCTTCTTGGGGCTCCTGTTTGGGACCTGGCTATCTGCAGTATCCATCTTTTTCTCTAGAGCTGGGTTGCTCTATCTATCCTTGGTTCCCCAGGGCATGAGTCTTGCTCCCTTCATCTCTGGAGGGAAAAAACTGAGGAGGTAGTGGGGCCGACCACGCCTATATAGGGGTTCTGACGTCAGCATGTCGACGGCGTGGGCGGCCCCAGTTGTACTGCTGAAAATCTTCCGTGTGGATTCCCCTTCACCAACGGTGAAGATTCCTGTGGTGTAACCCGATGACTGAGATCCCCTCAAAGATCTACTGTTGTGGTAAGTTCTTAAGTAACTGTTCTTTCTGTTCCTCTTCATACCTTGCCAGTATTTATTTGTGACCTCCCTCACTGTTACATCATAACTGGCTGATCTGGCAGCAAGTGATTGGCTGTTCCACAGCAGTTGTGAAGTCAAAATACTGATCAGCTATAAAGTGGGACACAAGTAGATATGTCAGCCTCCAGGCAGAGTGCTGTTCCACACATCACAACTGGCACTAGCAAGTAGAAAATCTATTAATTAGCAACTGTGAAAAGAAAAGGTACGTCAGATGTAAATCATAGTAGTTTACTTTTAAAAGTTAATACCCATTTCAGGCACTACACTAGTTCTTTAAGCTGCAACCAGATAAGTAAAGGAAGAATGGGTGACTGGGTATTTCCATTGAGTTTGTGTGGAAAAGAACTCAATTGTCTTCAGTCGTTCTAAAATGTATGTGTTCGTAAGCTGCATAGTATAATACCGTTCTTTATCATTTCTCTGGGAGTTGCATTAGTGCTGCTGGATTCAGCAGAACTGTTGCCTGTGAGTTGCTGCTCTGTTTCACTTTGTATTAGGACTGAGCTTTGATGAATCCAGTTTTGCTCCTGAGTAAAACAACTAAATATGAGTTGCCAATGCATTAACAGCTGTCAAACAATGCAAAACAACTCACTGGCATGGCAGTATAATGCAAATTTTCCTGTACTGTGAACCTAGTTTAAAGGAGTAGTCCACCCAAAACTTGCAAAAAATATATGTTGTGCAGAGTGTTTTAATTTGTATATGAAGTTCTAGTCTGTCCTTCCCTCTAACTGCTATTCGGAGTTTTTCCTAAATTAGCTTGCTAGCTTTATGCTAGTTTTACAACCCCTGGGGTTCTTCATCTGAGACAACTTAACTGTATTCCTTGTTCCCACAGTACATCTTGTCTCATGTGACAGTGATGTAGCAGAGACCCAACATTCAGCATGCACATGCCAAACAAACTAAATATCTTGGAAGCTTTACAAGCTGCACAGAATTTACCAGCAGCAAAGTTCTTCAGGACAGTAAGACCTTTACAATGAGGGTAGTCACTAAGCTGAATTCTACAGATTTTAAAATATAACCATCTCTACGGTTGTGAACTTATTGCAAAGCAATAAGTTTCTGCTGAATTTATGGTCTCTGCTACATCACTGTCACATGAGACAAGGTGCATCGTAGGACAAAGGAATACATTTAAGCTGTCTCAGATGGAGATCTCCAGGGGCTGTAAAACTACCCTAAGGCTAGCAGGCTAATTTAGGAAAAACTCTTAATAGCAGACAGCGGGAAGGCACATAAGAACTTGACAAACAAATCAAAACACTCTGCACAACATATGTTTTTTGCAAGTTTTGGGTGGGCTACTCCTTTAATGCAACACGTACTGTACTGCGAACCTTGGTGCTGATGGAATAGCAAATTATCGCTTCCTTCTTTCATTAAATAGTGTGTGAAAGCACTGTGTTGTGTGTGCCACGGTGACTGATGCTGAAGGTTATTTCCTTCCTCTATCAAATTAGAAACAAATCCTGTGCTCTTAAGATCCGTGAGTTGTTATTTCTGACTATTATCATACCATCAGTATTTCAGCTTGTGACCTTCTGTGGACCAGACAGCTTAACATTGTTAGTCTACCCCTTAGGGATGGGGGAAGGGGGATAAGGTGAGAAAAGGCAGCAAGTCTGGCTAGTAAACCTCATAACCAGAGAGATAAGGATCTCCACCTCAAAAATGGATGGTCATCAATATATTAAAATTCTTGGGCCTTGCTTGCACTAGCAGGTCTAATCCTCCTCAATCACATTGCTTGCAGAGTGACATTTACAAATCCCATTTCTATTTACTGGCTCTGGAACCTTACCAGAAGGTATTGATGTGATGTTTTCACTGTCTTTAAGCAATTTGATTAGATCAGACAAAATTGATTGAAAGTTAGTGTATGCTTTATTTGCTGTGCATGACCTTGGAACTCCCTCCAGCTTTTTAGTAAAAATTGCCTTTTTTTTAATGTAACTTTACGTGGCCAAGCTGATCACATAAAATAGTGAACTAGCAACAAAAGTGAGAGTTTTCTGGGATCGAGGTATAATAAATATTTAAGCCAGTGGGAGAGCTGTGAGAAAGGTTATGTGATGCTTTCTAGTTTTCTCCCTGCCCTTTCACTATCCTTGTCTCCAGCCTATCAAATGGCAGCAGTAAGAGTAATCACTTCATATGGTACAGTACCTACACATTTATCTGTTTGTCCATCCATCTGTCCCTCCATTCAGCTTATGTGTGCGCTGGTCACATTTCACAAAGATACCTCTGGTCTGTGGTCATTTGCTAATGTTATTCAGAATTGCTTCCTTTGTAAAACAGGGCTTCAGGTAGGCTGGTTGTACTGCCACGTGAAATACTCTGAAGCAAACAAAACAGCTGAATAACAAATCCTAATTCTTTTGGCACTGAACACACGGAGCACAAAAAGCATCATATGTAGCAGTGTTGAAAAGCTAATCAGGGACGCTTCATGGGGCAGCAAAATCATTGCTAACAAAAATGTTTTAATAGCAAAATGAAGCAGTAATTGCCGCACAAGGCTGTGACAGTAGTTATTTAATGGTTTGACACAAACGGTACTCTGATGTACTGTAGGCCAGCAGCATTCCTTTAGAGTTTTGTCAGCCATTAGTCAGTGTATTTTTCTATTTTTTTTTTCTAACCAGTATTTTTATTACAGTATAAGGCTTGAGGATAATGTTCATTTCAGAAGTCATAATATTTGGAAACATTTGACCTGAACCAGAGTCAACCTTGGAACTTTTTTGCAGGCTGGACACAGTTTCTTTGGATAAGCAGGCCATCTGCATCCCTTTTGTGCTGTCACCTGAAGTCCATCAGTCCTTTTTGATATAGTGCCTGTGACCCTCAGGCCTCGAGACCAACTGCAACAGTAGCAAGTCTGTTAGTGGATGGAGAATTTTTCGCATTGGTTTAGAGGGAACAACCTGGCGCTGTGTCCTGCCCCATCATGAGTTCCATCCTCTGGTGGGATACCAAACTCCTCTCCTCCCAAAAACATAATCCTTATAGGATAATGAATCATCAGTCCACATCTCCTCTGCTGCTGCAGATGGACTCATTCAATGGTTTGTGATGAGTTATGCAGGTGGCACTGGACTGGCCCTGTTTGTGGGGCAGAAACACCATTGCTGTGCCACTGGGCTTCACAATGCCCCATCAGGATACAGTAGTGTTCCCTCCTGGAAATAATGCACTAGAAGAGGCCACCATGGCAGTCTGGAGGTGGCATTTCACCACACTCGCTGCTCCAGTGGGCCTATTGAAAAGATATATGGCTCCTTCTGTGGAGATCAGGCACCCCACTGTGGGATTGGCATCCCTCCAGATACTGATGGGGAGCAGATCCATATCTACAGCTCGGCTGTACCCCATCACCTGAATCTAGGCAGATGGATGCTTTGGGAAGGAAATTATTTATTATAGCCCAGTCATCCCTGACCATAGTATCACACCAGGAATACAGGCTTACCAGTGATGCCTTTGCTTACAGATGTACTCCTTGTCTGAATTGCCTGTGAGTGACAAAGTGCAGGCTCATCTTGGCATATTTGCTAAGGGCATGGAGGCAGCTCGGCACCACATTAGAACCTTTTGCAATGCCTCCAAGATGGCCTCTTGCTTAGCAACATCTGCCATCTGCCTCTAGCAGATGTCATGACCTATACCTGTCTTGGTTTGGTTCTGTCACCTGCCGCAAGGCTCTGAATACCATGTTCCAGAGGAAGTCCCTCTTCTTTCAATGGGTGGTGTGGCAGCTGACAGAGCCAACTTCTCCTCCTGTCCCTTGAAATCAGCTGCACTCACCCATCCTGCCTGTCAGCGAGGAGGACCTGGCAATCCTACACCTATTTTTTTCCCATTGAGGAGTGAGGCTTTTATGCCTCTAAAGTGAAGCCTGCGTTTCCCTCTTTAGTGGGAAGCTTACTATACATTAGAAAATGGGCTTAAGTTTTCTGGCAAGGTGGGCATCTGTCAGACAACAGAGCCTGGGTAAAACAAGTACCAGTGCTAATTGCCTTAGCACAAGGTATATCACTGTGCCACACCAGTTTTAAAAACTGAAAGGCAGTCATCATTTCCTCCTCGCCAAGCCCCCCTCAGATATATCTTCTTTGATAGCTGTGATCCTAATCTCCCTCACAACCAACAGAAATACATTTACTATAACTAAAAACATAATGTTAAATCCATTCTTCACAAAAAAATCTTTTTTTTTTTTTTTTGTAAATTGAACTTCCGTGGCCGTTCTTTCATGCTACACTTGTGTGGTATTCCCTAATTCAGCCCCCGGCTTTTTTCTGCTCTCTAAAAGCAAGCCAGTTGCTCTGCCTGGCTAAACTGAACTGTTCATACTCATACTATGGTAGGTTAGGAGCTTAGAAGGCCACAGGCCCCTGAATGGCTCCAATCACATTGTGAAGAAATTAATCTTGTTACCATTCATAATGCACTCATCTAAACGTTGTTTGCCTTCTGTTTTTTTTATTTACTAATTATTATATCTTGTGGTTGCATATTCCATGCATTTATCATTCTTTGTGTAAAACAATGATTCTGGTTTATTGTTTTAAAGTGACCCCCTGCAAGTTGTAATGTATGCCCCCTAGTCTTGTTATAATCTGGTTTGAAATTCAGATTTAGATTGTATCGCAGTTGAGTGTCTTGGATTATGTCATATAACATTAGTAGAGCCCCGTGTCTGTGTCTAGTTTCCAAACTTATCAGATTTAGATGATGTAATCTGTCCTCATAACTGCCGTTTCTTAAAGGAGAAGTCCACCCAGAATGTGCAAAAACATATGTTATGTAGAGTGTTTTGATATGTATGTTAAGTCCTAGTGTGTCCTTCCCTCTGTCTGCTATTAGGAGTTTTTCCTAAATTAGCCTGCTAGCTGTATGGTAGTTTTACGACCCCTGGGGATCTCCATCACAAATAGGTTTATTGGCTTTCTTTTTCCTACGATGCACCCTGGTTCATGTGACTGTGATTTAGCTATGCCCCTAGATTTAGCAGGGCCTGTCACAACTCAGCCACAAAGACAATACTTCTTTCAGAGAAGTCGTCACATTGCTACATTTTGGGTGAGTGTAATCATTATTATTTTTTGGTATTAGTACCTTGTCCTGCTATGTTACAACCTGTAGGGTGATGTTCAATTTTTGCTACTTAGTACTGGTGCAAAAACTGAAAGTGACTGAGAGGAATAGAGTAAACAGTGACATGATTCACACACACACACACACACACACACACACACACGCAGAGCATAGCAGGACAAGGTACTGATATCAAAAAATAATAATGATTACACTCACCCAAAATCTAGCAGTTTGTCTCCTCTGGAAGAAGTATTTTCTCTGTGGCTGAGCTGTGACAGACCCTGTAACAAGACACTGGCTTACTGCAGGGTCAATTAGACATCACACCAAAGGGCATTCTGGGAAGACTAGCGGCCATAAAAGAAACCAGAATGGCAACCTCCAAGGGCAATAAAACAGTTAGGGAAAGTTAGAAAAAGCATCTCTCACAGCCAGAGGAAAAGAAAATGCTGGAAACTGGTTAGAACACAGAAAAAAAGACTACTACATATCTTTTTCTGATTTTAACATGGAGTTTTCCTTTAAGGTAGCTATGCACTTAGCTGGCCTTCTGTGAACTTTTTCTAGTGTTGCTATACCTTTTTTCTTAAAAGGGTTCCAGAACTGAATGGCATAATCCATATGTGGTTTTATGTATGCCATATACACTCGGAAAATTGCCTCTTCTCTTAACTTAATATTTCTTTATGGACCACATAACATGATTAGCCTTTTTAATTGCCTCATTGCACTGCTTTTGTTGTTTAACATCAGCTGCTTTTAACACCCCAAAATCTCTTTCCAGTGTTGTTTCTTGCTGTGTGTTATCGCATAAGAGATAGTTGGCCTTTTTATTCCGTCCTCTTAAATGCATAATATTGTACTCTGAAGAATGATTTGCAACTCCCATACATTGGCCCATTCTGAGATTTTATTTAAGTCTTCTTGTATAGATTGTATTTGTTCATCATTACCAATGGACCACCAAGTTTCGAGTCATCGGCATCATTTATATAGAGAATAATGGCTATACATCTGTATGTTATGAATTTTTTTTACACACCCGAGGTGTGTGATGACCCATAAACCTTAAGAGGTTTATGAGGTCATCACACACCAGTAATGTGTAAAAAAAAATCCTTAACATCACCATTGCATAGCCATTATTTTTTATATTTACTGGTGCAGGGATATTTTTTTCTCAGAAACCAGAAGCATTCAACTCAGAAAGCAGTTCATCTCAGAAAGCAGTTTTGTCAGTGAGAGAGAGAGAGAGAGGCACACAAAGACAGACGCAGGCACGCGCGTGCACACACACCCATACTCTGTTTGGCTCATCATTTCTTTTTTCTTTTCATTTTATGTATTTATTTTTTTAAATTGAACTGTGGAATTGGCACGGG
This sequence comes from Neoceratodus forsteri, assembly GCA_016271365.2. Lineage (NCBI taxonomy): Eukaryota > Metazoa > Chordata > Ceratodontiformes > Ceratodontidae > Neoceratodus > Neoceratodus forsteri. The sequence continues at coordinate 1,228,553,230 of CM057453.1, read as the reverse complement.
AACTGCAAGAGTAGTCAGTCATCCGTAGTCCGTTCCCAATCTGAGTCACTGTCTTCCGAGTCTTCGAATGAAGTGTAACAGCAGGATCAACTAGATATATTTTTTATCTTGTAAAGGCAGGATCAACCAGATAAATATTCAAAACATTTAATAATTTACCTATAAGGAGTCTAAGGAAAGCGATCAGTGCGGGTGCTCAGTAACGGAGCAATGGAGCTGCCATATTGGTTGTGATATCCTGCCTGCCCACACATAGACTAAGAGCCAGTGAGGTGGCACGCTAGAAATGAGTGACACAAAATGGTGTAATAACCAGGTCTACTGGTTATTACAGCATTTGAAACACAGGTTTACTCCGTGTATTAAAGGGGGTCACCAGTAATTATAGACCACTTTTGCAGATTATGAAATAAGTGTGCGTAGCTGTTCTTTATTTTTCATTAAAAAGATGTACATTAGTGCTGTAATACCATTTCTTACTGCTGCTCCGATCTGAACACTGGATCCTACTATCCAACTATGAGGCTACTAACCATGGTGTTAACAATCCTGACAGCCGTCAGCATGTCTCCATCTGTGGGCATGGAAACCATGACAGTACCACTGGTCTCATTCTTGAGACAGCAGTACACGGAGTACATAGGTAACATAGCTGGGGGGGGGACTTAAAATGGAACAGGGGGTTAACATAAGGAGGGGTGAGGGCTTCCTGTCCACAAACCTCTAAATGGATGTGGGTAAGGGGCAAGGTTCAGGCTGTAAATGGGGTGAAAAACAGCTGTCAAATACTGCAGTGCCCTCTAATGGCAGGTATATCGGTAGAGGGACTAGTTTACCGGAAAAAGTGACTAAAAATAGATTTTTATTCATTTTTAAGCCATTATTATATTTTTTGACTCCTATGAAAGATGACACATGTAGCCCATTTTCTAAGTGTAATAATACCCTCCAGGGTGGGGAGTATGGGCTATACTGGACCTTCTGAGGGCTATAGGGCCTCCACCTGCAGTGTCAGGCCCCATTATGCCCCTGGGCTGTCTGGTATAGCCCAAATGCCCAATACCACTCAACCTGTCAGGTATTATTGCTTGTGTCTAAGAGTGGTGCTCTATGAAAGAGGTTTATTGTTGAAAGATAGAAAAGATATTTAACGTAACACTGGATCTTCAAGAATATCTTCTCCATAGACATACACATGCGCGCGCGGCAGCACACACACACACACACTCACACACCATACCCCTTTCTTCTGTGGAGATCCACAGTCAGGACTCTTGGATTCTGCAACTCAGCCTCACGGGAATTGGGCCCAATTTTACGGGCAGAATATTTTAATTCTGCAGCTTCATGCTGGTACCTTTTAAAGAGCAGTTCTGCACTTCAGCATGTACAGTACTTTTATAAATATGATGGCTCTGCTATTACAGTCCCCTAGAGAATAATTTTTGCTTCAATTTCAGTGTTATTTTCCATGGTAAACAGCTCATCTTGGTAGTCTATCCAGAATGTCTGTGTAAACAGCATTTGCCTTTCCCCAGTTAACCTCACAGTGTTTTTTTTTCTGGTATCAGAGTGCTCACCTCGACAAAATCAGTGATGCCACAAACAGCCATTGTTAGGTCAGCTGGGAAGAGTCAGGTACATTTTGAAAGAATCAGTGACATAAGTACTGCAGCATCCTCAATATTTAGTAGACCATTGTCATGAAAAGGAAAAAAAACAGAAAACACTGAAATTAATACAGAATTGTTGTAAACCTAATGATTTTAATAGCTGTTCTGTACGGTTCCATCTCGACTTTCTTTTACTCTGTCATTTGTTTGCCCACCCCACATGGGCACTAATAACAGTATAAAAAAAAAGAGAGAGAAACAACTGAAAGAAACAGGCGAATAATTTAGGCTGCCAGGTGAACTATTGCCCTCTTTCCCACCTACAATATTATTCTTTCTTCATACTCTTTACGGATGAGGTACATCCCATAATCTACCTGTTCCAATGGGGTACATCCCCAATTTTCCAGTCTGGATGAGACGTCCGGTGTGGCAGACGGGCAACTGCTGTGACCAGTTGATGGAAATGCCAATGTGGCTGTATGGCGACATACCTTCAGTGTTTTTTCTCTTGCCACCACAGTCCGAGGCCTTATTTCCTAAGGAGTCTGTTTCTCATATCTGTTTTTTTTTTCTCCTTTTCAGACTAGAACCCAAGTTTTCACTCTGGTGGCCCAGTCTGACTACAGAAAGTTGTAATTTTGGTTAACAAATTCTAGCATGCAGTGTCTGGCAAAATACAGTTACTTCTGTGTTCTGTCACATATATGGCTAAGATTTTCTCTACCTGGTATACCCAAGGTGAAAATACCGACAGACCAGTAGTAGTTTTTGCACCATTCTTGGACATCAAATCCATAGAATTTCAGCTCAGTTTTTCTAGTTCTCATGTTGTGAGCTTAACAACAACTGAGGTTTGCACCTAGCCATGTTTTCTTTTTTTCCTTTTCCTCAGTCGAGTAGTTCTTGGTTGAAGTTTTTTCATCTCTCTTGGTGTGGTAAATGGTTATCATCTTTTTATACCCTGTAAAGTATCAGCTGGTGAGGTGAGGTGCCAATTTTTTCTGTCTGTCACCAAGGCATTCAGTTTCTAGCAGAGTCTGTTTGTGCTCTGTCCTCTAACAAAATTGTTCTGCCTGTTGGCTGTGATCCAGTAGGATTTCACACATTTCTAGGATCGTGGATATGTTGTTCATCCACACTTATTAGCATGTCCCTTTCCCCTTTAAGAATCACCAGAAGTCTTCAAGCTGGCGCCTCCCACCCACCAGGGTGGTATAACCCTCGGCTCCACCCCATGATGCAAGATCTTACTTTTCGCTGGAAGATTCAGGTTGCCTCCTTCGTGCTCACGCATTTTGTAGGACCTGGCTTCAAAACCTTTGGTTATTCCGAAAATTCGTCTAGTTTGCATTAGCGATCGCGACTACTTATCTTCGATTATGGAAGACAAGTCTTCCCCCGGATTTCGCCAGTGTTTGTACGGCCAGAAAATGTCATGCATCGATCCCCACACCATGTACGTCTATTGCCTGAGTGTCAACCATGACACCTCGAAGTGCAATTTTTGCCTTGCATTTCACCCTAACGTCCTCGACGACCGTCTCGCACACCTGAAGTTGGGGAGGCCGGAAAACCAGAACCCTCCAGTGAAATCAAAGGAGGCTCGGTGGACAGTGCAGCTGCAGGATCCACTGAGCAATTGGCATGTATGCAAGCCTTTGAGAAGGAAGAGGTTTGTGCTGGGGAATCTTCCTCTCGGAGCTTCTTCATTCCACTCAACTTGGGCTCCACCTTCTCGAGTTCCTTCTGAGAGATGTGCCAGTCTCTCCCGACTAAGGGAGAGGGTCCTGCGGGCGCACACTCCTCTCGGTCCTGTAGGCGGGAAAAGGACCCAGGATCGTCTTCGTCTTGGTGAAGACGTTCTTGCGATCAGGAGAGATTTCGGTCCCAGGAACCGGCAGTCTCGACTTCAGTCGAAATTGCCTCTTCGGCTGCTGGCTTCTTGGCTCTGCCGTCTGGCCAGTTGACCGAAGTGTCGATCGACGAGGTTGAAATAAACATTGACCTGAACGATCCATTGTCGCCGACTCCAGTTGACGATTCTCTCAATCGGACTCCGGTCCTTTCATTCCCCAATGAGGAGACCCAGCCTGCTGGGAATCCCATAGAGGAAGTGGTCCCCGCCCCTGGGAAATCACTGGCCCCGCCAGTGTCTCCCGAGTGACCAAATCGGCCTGTCTGATCTCGATGGAGGTCTAGGACCCCCTCAACTGACAGGCCGAGGAAGAGCCACAAGTGCTCAAAAAAGAGGCGGTGCCATCAGTCGTCCTTGCCCTCCTCAGATGAGGAGAGGCTCCGGCAGAAACTCTGTCAGCACTACGAGGACCTCATGTGGCAACAGCTGATTTTGTCTGGATACAAGCCAACCCCAGCTTCTACTCCGGCCATTACTTGGCTTTCGACTCCCAATCCAAAGTTGACTCCTTCGGAGCTGATTAAGTCGACTCCCCCACCCGCGGAGCTGGTGAAAACTCCGGTTCGGCCTAAACTGGTCTCTCCACTGATCGTAGTGAAACCACCACCCAAGCAGCCTGTGGGAGGGGCTCCTTCTAAGGAACACAGACCAGACACCGGGCTTCCCCGGTGTCTTTCGGTCACTGTCACCCCGGACTGCCCTCGGCGGGTCGAAGGTGACCTGAGCGGTCGACTGTTGTATCCGGATTCCTCGGATTCGGATGAGACCGGCCTACATTCTCAACCTGGGGATGACGAATCGGCCGGTGGGTTAGAGATGGAAGAAGGTCCTTCATCCTTTCAGGGCATTCTTCGCCTCATCTCTGAGTCTACAGGGATGCCCCTGGAACCTATCGAGAAAAAGGCAGTGTACCCTCTCACGGACATCCTCAAGAGAGGGGATACCCTGACGGTGGCCTTTCCTGTGGTCAAGGCCATAGTTGGCCTGGCTTTAGAACTTTGGCAGTACCCTACCTCCTGTCCAGCTCCGTCTGCCCGCATGGCTCGCAAGTATGTGGTGCCCATGGGGTCCCTTGCGGAGTTCACAGAGCACCCTTCAGCCGAGAGCCTAGTGACCGCCTCTGTGTTCAGGCATACTGGCAGTTCTGCTGACACTGACTGACCTCCTGAAAAAGAATCCAAACTGTTGGATCATTTGACTCGAAAGGTCTGTGCTGCCTCATCTTTAGGCCTTCGTCAGGCATGTTCGGCAATCATCATGGCACACTTCTCGCATGCCCTCTTGGGGTCTTTGGATGAAGTCCTCTCACACCTCCCCGTGGACATGCAGACCACAGTCAAGCAGGTCTGGGATCAGGGCTGGGCTGTTGCCAAACAGCAGCTTCAGACAGCCCTGGACTTTGGGGATTCTTGTGCCCGCTCAATGACAGCCTCAGTTGCCTCTTATTGAAGGGCTTGGCTGAGACTCTCCTCTTTTCCGGCAGATACTCAGCACAAACTAGCTGATTTGCCTTTCCTAGGCACCGACCTTTTCATCCCAGGTGTGGCTGATCACCTTCAGCGTATTGAGCAGTCCAGTGCCACCTTGGACGCTACTTTTGCTAAAGGTTCTTCGGGCAAAAAACAGCAGAAGAAGAAGAAGCCTTTTCGTCACTCTTCCCCTGCAGCACAGCAACACTCCTTTCAAGGAGGGCAGCAGCAACAGCAGCAGCAGGCTCAAGCTTGGCGCCCCCAACCCAAGCCCAGGCCCTCCCAGGCCTATAAAGGAAGCTGAGGTTCAGGTCCTGGATCCTCCTCCTCCTCCAAGCCTGCTCGGTGATGGGGCGAGGGCTGCCACTCCCTCTCCCGTCACACCAGCTCTGGGTCCTCCTGTGGTGGGGGGGGTCCGGCTCCACCACTTTCTTTCTGCCTGGTCTGTTATTACTGCGGACAGGTGGGTTTTGGAAGTGGTCGGTCAGGGACTGCCTCTAGAATTCGAGCAGCACCCTCCAAGCTGAGCCCACACCCCTTGGGAGGAAAGAGTATCCCTCCATACTCAGTTGGCTCGCTGAGACAACATTGCTCAGCTCCTCCTCAAGGAGGCAGTAGCTCCAGTGGTGGATTCTCCAGCAGACCCAGGCTTTGTCTCCAGGTACTTCCTGGTTCCCAAGCTGATGTGGGGCTGGTGCCCCATTCTGGATCTGCACGACCTGAATCAGTATCTTAGGTCACGCACCTTTCAGATGGTCACTCTGTCCCAGATCATACCATCCTTGGAGTGAAACATGTGGTTCGTTCACTGGATCTGCAGGATGTGTTCTTTCACATCCCAATCTGTCCATCTCATTGGCGGTTCCTCCGCTTCAGAGCCGAAGGGGACCTTATATGAGTTCTGAGCCATGCCGTTTGGCCTGTCGTCGGCCCTATGGGTCTTCACCAAATGCATCGCAGTGGTGGCAGCCCAGCTCAGGCATCGGGGGGGTCAGAATTTACCCCTACCTCGACGAGTGACTCTTAGCAGGTCCCACCCAGCAGGAGGTGGAGAGGTCCAGGGACCTGGCCCTCCAGACCTGCTCCCAACTCAGCCTCTTGATCAACAAGGCCAAGTCAGAACTCGTGCCTTCTCGGTGATGTGCTTCTTCAGGGCAGAGCTCGACTCTTATCAAGCCAGAGCTCGGCTCCCAGTGGACAGGGTGGAGGTTCTCTCCTCCTTTGCCCAATCATTTCTGGTTGGGCAATTGCGCCCTGCCCCGGGACTTTCTGCACCTTCTGGGTTACGTGGCGGCATGCACCTCTGTGATCCACTCGGCCCGGTGGCATATGCGCCCCCTCCAGTGGGAGCTGGCCACCCAGTGGACTCAGCGCCATGGTCATTTTACCAGCATCACTGTAACCTAGAAGATGTGGGATGCTCTCCAATAGTGGACCACCCCAGACCGGTTGCAGGAAGGGATCCCATTTGTCCACCCAGAGCCAATGGACGTCCTCACAACCGTTGCCTCTCTCATGGGCTGGGGAGCCCACATGGGGGACAGAAGGGCCCATGGGTTCTGGACCCCCGAGGAGTCCCGATACCACATCAACCTGTTGGAGCTCAGAGCAGTCAGACTGGCACTGTCAGCTTTCGCTCCTCAGCTCCGGGGTCAAGTGGTTCAAGTCCAGATGGACAATACCACGACCATGTAGTACCACAACAAACAGGATGGCATGCACTCCCGTCTGCTTTGCAGGGAGGCACTCCACATCTGGACCCTTGTCAGCCGTCTAGAGGCAGATCTCCTAGCCATTCATGTGGCAGGAGCCTCAAACCTCTGGCGGATGCTCTCAGCCACTTATGCAAGACATCCCACCAGTGGTTTCTCCATCCAGAGGTAGCTTACAGCCTGTTCTCCCACTGGGGCAAACCGATGGTGGACCTGTTTGCCTCCAGAGAAGACACCAAGCTGAGGCTGTTCCATGCCTGCCCCCCTCAGCAGGGCTCACTGCAGGGGGATGCCTTCTCAAGGCCATGGACCCCAGGCCTCTTCTAAGCCTTCCCGCTATTCCCCTTGATTCACAGGGTGCTCCTCAAGGTGAGGAGGGACAAGGCGAAGGTGATTCTGGTAGCCCCAGACTGTCTGCGCCAGTCCTGGTATCCAGAGCTCCTCAGCCTCAGCTGCAGGCCCCCGGAGCAGCTTCCAGCACACCTGGACCTGATCTCTCTCTCAGTCAGGGGAAGGTATACCATCCGGACCTTCAATCCCTGCACCTCACAGCCTGGTAACTGAGCGGCTAGAGTTCCAGGCTTTGGGTCTTTCCGAGTATGTTCTCACTGTGATGGAGGCATCCAGAAAGGAATCAACCAGGAAATGTTATGCCTTCAAATGGAAAAGGTTTTCCATTTGGTGTCAGGGCAAGGGCCTGGACCCTCTGTCCTGTCCAGTGGCTAACATTCTTGACTATCTTTGGTCTCTCTCCAAAGGGGGTCTTCGATCATTGACCCTTAGGGTGCACCTGGCAGCCACCTCTGCTTACAGGGTGTGGGCCGGTCAGCCGACATTGGGGCAGGAGACAGTGGTCAGGCACTTTTCAAAGGCCTGGATCACATATCCCCTCCGGCACGTGAGCCTCCACCTCCATGGGATCTAATGCTGGTACTGGCAAAGCTCATGAGCAAGCCATTCAAACCAATGCATAAGTGTGCATTGTCACACTTGTCATGGAAGAAGGCCTTCCTGGTGGCTAACATGTCTGCCAGAAGGACAGGGGAGCTCCAGGCGCTTTCGGTGGACTCCCCTTATCTGGTCTTCCACAGGGACAAGGTTGTCCTATGCCCCCACCTGAAATTCCTTCCAAAGGTGGTGTCAGAGTTTGACCTTAACCAGTTGTTAACTCTGACTGTATACTACCCTAATTACACCTCGGAGGCCGAATACAGGCTCCATACCCTGGACCTGAGATGAGCCTTCTCCTGTTGCAAGGAGAGGATGGCGGAAATTCAGGGAGAGGTTCACCAGCTGTTTGTCACCTATGCTGAAGCCGCTTCTGGCAGACCTGCAGCAAAATGGACTATTGCCAGGTGGATTACATCTTGCATAAGTCTGTGTTATGAGTTGGCGGGCATGGAGCCTCCCAGAGGGATAAGAGCTCATTCTTCCTGCCAAACCACTGCATCTGTGGCTGCTTCCAGGGACATCCCTATCCAGGAAATCTATCGGGCTGCTACCTGGAAATCAACAAACACCTTCATTACCCACTACCACATCGGTCTTGAGTCACGCCGGGATGCTGGTTTTGAGGCCTCAGTTCTCCAATCTCTGTTTCCCAAGTGAGTATCAGTGGGAGGGTGCACCTTGCATCCCTCATCCTGGAGAACTGCTAGGACTCTGCCAATAAGTGTGGATGAACAACATATCCAAGAGCCTAGAAAAACAGGTTACTCACCTGTAACAGTTTTTTTTTTAGCTTTTTGTTGACCGGGTAAGTGCACTAGACAAATCCTGCCTATTTTCAGGCACGACCTGGGGGAAGGGGATACAGATGAATGCCAACTGACCTTGAACCAGATTAAGCTGTTGATGGTATTTTTAGTGAATGAGGGAAATTTGGCCAGGACACCGGGGAAATTCCTACTCTTTTCGATAAGTGCCATGGGATCTTTAACATCCACCTGAACTACCACCAATCCAGGCAGATGGGACCTCGGTTTAACGTCTCATCCGAAAGACGGCACCTCAGAAGTGCAGCACCCCTCTCATGCTGCACTACAGTGTCAGTACTGGGATATTAACCCAAGTGCCAGATGTGGGAACTGAACCCACAGCCCTCTGATCTCCCGGCCTCAGAGGCGAGTGTGCTACCTACTGAGCCACTGACACAGTAGTTCTAGGAGTGGTATATGTTGTTCATCCACATGGACCCAACTGACTTCCCCGGCTGCGGATGCACAAACTTGACTTCCAGCGGGCTAAGATCTGGCGTCATGGGGCGGAGCTGAGGGTTATACCACCCAGGTGGGTGGGAGGAGCCAGCTTGAAGACTTCCAGCGATTCTTAAAGGGGAAATGGACATGCCAATAAGTGTGGATGAACAACATATACCACTGCTAGAACTACTGTTACAGGTGAGTAACCTGTTTTTATTGCTCTCCAAGTATCTGGTCATCCCACGTCGATAGGGGGCAGCAGCTATACACTCTGACTGACTTACTGCTTGGCAACCACAGATTGTCCAGGGCACTCTTGGGCCATTGCTGTGTTTTGCAGAGTGAGTACTTTTGAGAGCATTTAGATGGCAGCTTATTTAGTCACTGCCTTATTTGTTTCCCCCTTGACAAGGCTGTGTGAGTCATAGTTCTGGTTCAGGACTTCCTATACATTTGGTTTATGTACAGCCTGCCTGTCCTTGGTGGTGGTGGCGGGGGGGGGGGGCAGCATTCTGGAGGAGGGAAGCTCATGCCTTCCCTCCTGTTAGGTTATTAGTTGTTTATATTTTGTTTTTTTCTTTCTCTGTCTATATAGTGGATGCACAATGGGTTGACTCAAAATATGCAATTTATCTTGAAGTGTGAGGGGGGCAGAAACATAGCTCATGAATGGCAGAGCCACGAGTGAGTTATTAAAGACTTGCCTACTCAGAAATAATGATAAATTGCCTATTTTGAGTCAGGCCATTGTATATTTGATATATACCACAGTAGTTTATGTGTTATAACTTTTAAAATCTGCAGTTTGTTTGAAGAGTATGCTTTATTTCTTTGATTTTAACAGCTGACTTCAGTGCTGCACTAGGCACTGTGATGGCATCAGCATTGTGAAAGCTGCTGTCTGATTGGTTCAGTATTCCACTGTGATGACAGTAACAGTAAAAATATCCATTGTGACAACAGTAACAACATATTTTTTGATATGTTGATGTTAGTGATGTCACTAAGATATATTTTTTATCATGTCATTTTTACCCCCTCCCCGCTGTATGTATCTGTTTTCTTTTTTCTCTTCTATCCTGTTCTCTTCTCTTCTCCTTGTCTTTACCTTTTGCAACCACAGTGCTGTTTTTTCCACACTTCTTGCTAACAGAACTGAAGTAGTAAAGGCACTGATGATGGTTACTGCCTCCGGTATGCAATACTATAGCGTGCTGGTGCTGGCACCGTTGTTAACACCCTGGCCAACACATTTGCTCCTGCCTGGTCCTATCAATTGTAACCCTAAGACCAAAGAGCATGTCTCTGTGGAGAAGATATTCCTGAAGAGCTAGAGTTACAGTAAGTAATGTTTCTTTTAAATACTATTAAAATGACATACAGAAATAGATTAGTTGCCATATTGGTCCTTGTAAGAACAGAGCCAGAAGCAAATGGTCTGATACCATTTCTTGGACCAACATAGATGTTATTAGAAGAAAACAATGTCTAAGCTTTCCAACCAATCAAGTCCTTCCTCGGAGACTTATGACTGTTGTTCAGAGAGTCACATTTTATTACCATCCAGATCATACATAAAAAAAAAAAAATTCTCATTGGTTTAAAGTACTTATTTCAAAAAATCACAAATTTAAATGGAATGAATAGCATCCCATTAGCTTGCTGCCACTGAGAATCTTTTCAAGGTCAAATGACATCCAAATTAGATAAGCTGAACACTCAAGCAGACCAAAACCTCTAACTGAAATTATTACTGAATGAGTGTGTTATGAGAATACATGCAAAATTAAAAGCAAGACCTTTAGATTTAATACCACAAATGTCCACGTTAAAACTTGATAGTATTGTATGATAAAAACTGTACAGCAGAAATGTATGTATGGAAATAAGAAAGGAATAAGAAAAATGTACCTTGTATGAACAACTGTTTAAAACATTCATACAGAATTAAACTTATTTCGAGATATTTCTAAAACTATACTCTCAACCAGTTAACACACTCCATAAACATTGTGCAAAAACACAATTTGACAACAGGAACAACTGAAGCGAGCAGTGAGGAACAGGCAGGCGAAGCATATGAAAGGGGGGAACAAGGGGGAGCAGGAGCACATGAACAAGAAAATCATGGTGGGGAAAACAGGCAAAGGAGAGAGAACAAGAACAGAGGGAGGGCAGGGTATAAAACATGGAACGTCATGCTCACAAATGCCCGCAGTCTGGGAAATAAGGTTCCAGACCTGGAAGCCTCAATGATGGATGCAGACCTTGACATAGCAGCAAATAACAGAGACATGGTACTCTGCTAATCACAGCTGGGACATCAGTGTACTGGGCTATACACTGTTCAGAAGGGACAGGGAAGGTAAAAAGGGAGGGGGTTAGCCCTGTATAACAGAGAAGGCATAAAGGCTACAGAAGTACAGGGAAGACAGGGTAGGCTGACGCAATGTGGGTCACCTTTGAACCAGGGAAGGGCACAGCAATACATACTGGGGTGATCTACAGACTTCCGGCGCAGAGGGAGGAGGTGGATAGGGTACTAATGGAGGAAATTCACAACATGGCAGCTAAAGGTGAAGTCCTGCTGATGGGGGATTTCAATATGCTGGATATAGATTGGGCCACCCAGGCAGCTGCCTCAGCCAGAAGCACGGTCATCCTGGAATCCGTGCAGGGGGTTGGACTCAGACAGCTGGTGCATGAGCCAACCAGAGACAAATCGATTCTGGACCTGATATGGACTAATGGAAATAGAGTCGAAGGAGTCCAGGTGGAAGGGCAGCTGGGATCCAGCAACCACCACATGGTGTGGTTTAGCATGGAGACAGGGACTCAATTAAGCCACACAAGGGTAAAAGTATTAGATTTCAGGAGGGCGGATTTCAGTGAACTGGATAGATGTTTAAGAGCAGCCCTGGAGAAGGAAGAGGTAATGGAGGGAGTGGAGGAAAAGTGGAGGACAATAAAAGGAGCCATAGTAGAGGTAACTAACCAATGCATTAGGATAGTGGCCAAAGGGAAAAGAAGAAGGAAACCAATATGGTTCTCTAAACAAGTAGCAGACAAAGTAAGGGCTAAAAGAGCAAGTTTGGGGAAGTATAAGGGAACTCAAAGGGAGGAGGACAGGGAGTTGTACATTGAATGTCTAAGGGAAGCAGGAAAAGCTGTTAGGAGAGCCAAGGCACAGACAGAGGAGGGTTTAGCACGAACTGTGAAAAAGGGGACAAGACATTTTATAGGTATTTCAGCAATAGAAGAAAAAACGAAGGGGGGGGATTGTGAGGCTCAAAGGGGAGGAGGGAGATCTAGACAAAGCAGAAATACTGAACAAATACTTCTGTTCAGTATTCACTAAGGAGGGAGAGGGTCAAGGACCACAGTTGGGGAGAAGAGGCGGGGGGAGCAGTGGACACCAGTCTATTCACACTGGAGAGGGTTCTGGAGGAACTCACAAAGCTGAAGGTGAATAAAACCATGGGGCCAGACCACATATACCTGAGGATATTAAGGGAGCTGAGAAGGGAACTAGCAGCGTCTCTGGCCACCCTGTTCACAGAGTTATTCAACACAGGCATGGTTCCAGAGGACTGGAGGAGGGCCATGTAGTTGCACTGCACAAAAATGGCAGCAGGGAGGAAGCAGGGAACTACAGGCCAGTCAGCCTCACCTCAGTGGTGGGGAAGATCATGGAGACACTGCTGAAAGAAAGGAGAGTGGCACACCTAGAATCCAGTGGTGCCTAGGATCTGAGGCAACACGGATTCACAGCAAAAAGGTCTTGTCAAACAAATCTGATAGATTTTATTGATTGGGTGACTAGGAAAGTGAATCAAAGAGGGGCGGTAGACATTGCCTACCTAGATTTCAGCAAAGTTTTTGATACCGTCCCACACAGAAAGCTGGTTAACAAGATGAGTAGTCTGGGCATGGGGCATAAAGTGATACATTGGGTTAGAAACTTACTGACAGACAGAAGACAGAGGGTGTTGGTAAATGGGATCCTATCCAGTGAGAGAGAGGTGACCAGCAGAGTACGACAGGGATCAGTACTGGGACCAGTCCTGTTCAGTGTCTTCATCAGTGAGATTGCAGAGGGGCTGGAAGGAAAGGTCTGCCTATTTGCAGATGACACCAAGATATGCAACATAGTGGATACTCCAGAAGGGGTGCAGAAAATGAAGAGGGACCTGGAGAAGCTTGAAAGATGGTCGGAGGTGTGTGTGGCAACTGAGCTTCAGTTCAAAAAAGTACAAGATAATGTACCTCGGTAGGGGGAAACCTGGGAAGAGCTACAGAATGGGGGGTGGGTGCTGACTGTCACCAAAGAGGAAAGGGACTGAGGGGTCATTGTATCTGATGACCTCACGGTATCAAAGCAGTGCATAAAGGCTGCAGGGAGGGCCAGTGGCATGCTGGGGTGCATAGGCAGATTCATTACCAGCAGGAGAAAGGAGGTGTTGATGCCATTGTATAAAACACTGGTAAAGCCTCACCTGGAGTACTGCGTGCAGTACTTGAGATCACACGTGCATAAGAACATAGACAAGGTGGAGGCTGCCCAGAGAAGGGTGACAAAGATGGTGCATGGCTTGCATCACAAAACATATCAGGAAAGACTAAGAGTCCTTAATATGTACTCACTGGAGGAGAGGAGAGAAAGGGGGGACATGACAGAAACTTTCAAGTACCTCAAGGGCATAAACAATGTGCAAGTGGGGGATCTTTTCCATATAGAAAAGATATCAGAATGACAGGACACAACATGAAACTGGGGGGGGGGTAGATTAAGAGGTAATGTGTGGAGGTTTTTCTACACAGAGAGGGCGATGGAAGCTTGAAACAGTCTGCCACAAGAGGTGGTGGGGGCTAACACAGTGGAGGGGTTTAAATATGCCTGGGACAGGCACAAGGGAACACTGGGTGGGGAGGGAGTGATGAAAAGCCACTGATCACTTAAGGTCAGTGACTGCATACAAGTTTAGGGCTTATGAGTAGACTAGATGGGCCTAATGGTCCTTAACTGCTGACAATTTCTATGTATATATGTATTAACACCTACAGTGCTGTAACAATATTTTTTACAAGATAATATTAATTGTCAGTATTATTGCCAAATAATAAAATAAAAAAATAAATCTCTCCAGGACCACCTAGAAAATGAGTTCATGCATCTTCAAATGTTCAAAGTTCAATAAAGAGTCAATATATAATCAATTAACTGTATGAACAGAAACAGTCTTTAAGAATCTGTATAAAACCCCAATGGAATTAAACTCCCCCCCCCCCTCGGAAAAGATAACTAGAAAAAAAGTGTATATTTACAATGTATGTGAGCCAAGAGTCCTAACACCCTGTACCATAATTATGACATATACCTGGATATAAGCCTACCTAAATATATAAGCACAACTCCAACCCTCCCTCCACACAGCCCCTCCCCACAAAAAAATCCTTCAACCCCAAAAACACATACAAAATTACCACACACTAAACTCCCCCTCCTACACACTTGCTCAAGACAACCCAGCCTCTCCCAACCCCCCCCAAACACGCATGTATATTTGATGAGGCATTGCTTTTAATTTTGAATGTATTCTCATAACACACTGATTCATTAATAATTTCAGTTAGAGGTTTTGCCTGCTTGAGTGCTTAGCTTATCTAATTTGGATGTCATTTGACCTTGAAAAGATTCTCAGTAGTAGCAAGCTAATGGGATGCTATTCATTCCATTTAAATTTGTGATTTTATGAAATAGGTACTTCAAACCAATGAAAATGTTTTCTGTTTTTTTTTTATGTATGATATGGGTGTTACTAGAATGTGACTCTCTGAACAACTGTCATAAGTCTCCGAGGAAGGACTTGGTTGGTCCGAAAGCTTGGACATTGCTTTTTTTTTTTTGGTAACATCTATGTTGGTCCAATAAAAGGTATCAAACCATTTGCTTCTATACTGTTAGAAGTGATTAAATAGTCTATCATAATTCATGATTAATGTTTTTTTTTTCTCTGTATTTTCAAAAAAGTGTTCTCAACGCTTCTGAGGTTAAGGCACTCTTATGCACCAGCGAGCATTCATCAACTGATGTTCAAATTCCAAGTTCACAAAAATAAGGGTAAAAACTGTGCAATTTAGTTATTACATAAAGGTGATGATAACAGATATGGGAAGACTTGGCAAACTGGAATTGGGAAATGATGGAAGAGAGGGCAGAAACATGATGGGACATCCTAAAAAACAGACTGAAAGAACTAAGGGACAGAGTCATACCTGATGAAAAGACATGTAATAGCACAGGCAATATACCTCCATGGTTCACTGGGAACTCGAACAAGCTAATAAGCATGAGAACTAGACAACACAATATATCTAAGAAGTACTTATGTTCAGGGAATATAGCAAAATTAAAAATGTTAATAAAAACAATTAAAAGGGAAATTAGGAAACTACAAGAACTTATAAAATAAAGCTGCCCACTAATACGACCAACACAAAGGCGTTCTATAATTACATGAACTCCAGAAAGAATGATGGTAACAGCATGGGGCCATTAACAATTCATGATAAGCTAATAGTGGGAGGTAGGGAAATTGCGGAGGAGCTAAATAAACATTTTTGTTCTGTTTTTCAACAGAATCAAGTATACACACAAGTCCATCACAGTGAGGAAAATATTGCACCAATTTCAAAAGAGGATATCATGGCAAACACGAAAACACTACACCCAGACAAAGCAGCAGGTCCTGATGACATAAGCCCTATGTTACTGTGGGAAATAGCTTTAGAAGTAACCCCAGTATTATATCATATTTGTGATAAATCATTACAAACAGGTGACATGTCCAAGGAAGTGGAGCTGGCGACTGACGTCCCAGTTTTTAAGAAAGGGGATAGACACTGAGCTAGCAATTATCGACCAATAAGCCTCACATCTGTATTAAGCAAGCTCATGGAAATGAGTATCAAAACCAAAACAGAAGAGAACTGTACAGCAAAGGGTATCAATGACAAACTTCAACATGGACTTCAGTCTGGGTGGTCATGTATAACCAGCCTCATAATATTCTGCAAACCCATTAATAAGGAACTGGGTGAGGGGAACTAGATATCATTTTTTTTAGACCTGAATAAGGCTTTTGATGTTGTATTTCATAACAAATTAATAGTGAAAATAATTCTCCTTGGAATCAGTTCTAAGCTCATCAGCTGGGTAGTTAGCTGGTTATGTGGGAGAAGTCAGAAGATGAGAGTTAAAAAGTACTTGTCATAGGAGGGAGTAGTCACCAGTGATATGCCATAGGGCTCGGTTTTGGGTCCTGTACTATTTAGTCTATACATAATTTATGTGATTGGGGTTTGGATGCAAGTTCAACCTGTAATAAGTTTGCCGATGATGCCAGCTTAGGAGGCAAAGCAAATACTGACGTTCATTCAAGTAAAATCAAAAATGATATGAATAAAATAGTACAGTGGGATAGAAAATGGAAGATGAGTTTCAGTTTATCAAAATGCACAGTCATGGATATGGGTAAGAATACCACCCCCACCAAAAAAAATTCCTTGGAACGTTCAGAACAGAAGGTTATGGACAGTGAATATGATCTAGGAATATACTATATATCACAAACAATTTAAAAAATAAGAGACAAGGATAGCATTCAGATCATAGAACCATAGAAATGTGACAGCAGAAAAGGACCCTTTTGGCCCATCTAGTCTGCCCTTCCCCTCTCTTCCTACGTGAGATATAATGAGACAGAGAGGCTGGAGGATAGGGAGGTGTATCAAGAGAAACAGGGAGGTAGTGAAAGCAGTCAGGAGTGCAAAGGTGCAAACGGAGGAGAAGATAACACAGGCAGTAAAGAAAGGGGACAAGACATTTCTCAGGTATGTTAGCAAAAGGAGAAAGACCAGGGGAGGGATTGTAAGGCTGAAGAGGAATGGGGGTGAGGATTGTGTGAAGGGGGACAAGGAAAAATAAGACATCCTGAACAATTATTTTTGTTCACTTTTCACAAATGAAAGGGAGGGTGAGGGACCACAGATCTGTGTCAGGGGCATCAAAGGAAGGGATGTGGACACTAGTCTATTTACAGAGAGAGAGAGTGCTGGAAGAACTTGCAAATCTTAAGGTGGACAAGGCAGTGGGGCCAGACAGGCTACATCCAAGGTTTTGAGGAAGCTCAGAGAGGTGCTTACTGCGCCTCTGACAGTCCTATTCAGCTACTCATTTGACATAGGAGTGGTCCCGGAGGACTGGAGGAGGGCAGATATAGTACCACTTCACAACAGTGGGAGAAGGGAGGAGGCTGGCAATTACAGGCCAGTCAGCCTGACTTCGGTAGTGGGGAAAATAATGGAATTGCTGCTGAAAGAAAGGATTGTGGAATATTTTGAATCCAGTGACTTACAAGATCTGAGGCAGCATGGATTCACTGGGGGGAGGTCGTGGATAAGAAATTGGTTGGGGGATAGGCAACAGAGGGTAGTGGTAAATGGAGTTCACTCCGAGGAAGGGAGGGTGACTAGCGGGGTGCTGCAAGGATCAGTACTGTTACCAGTCCTCTTTAATATCTTTATAAGTGACTTGCAGAGGGACTAGAAGGGAAGGTGTGTCTTTTTGCAGATGACACAAAAATCTGCACTAGAGTGGACACTCTGGGGGTGTGTGGAAAAAAATTAATGGAGATCTAGGTAAGCTTGAGGAGTGATCAAGAAAGTGGCAACTGAGTTTCAATGCAAAATCGTGTACATGGGGTAGAGAAATCCAGCATCAGAGTACAAAATAGGGTAGTGGTACTGGTTACCAACAAACAGGAAAGAGACTTTGGGTGTTATCAAATCTGATGACCTAAAGGTGGCCAAACAATGTAACAAGGCAGAGGGGCGAGCCAGTGGGATGCTAGGGTGCATAGGGAGGGATATCACCCACAGAAAGAGGGAAGTGATGTTGCCTCTGTATCAGTTTCTGGTGAGACCCCACTTAGAGTACTTTGTCCAGTTTTGGAGTCCTCATCTCCAAAACGACATAGAGTTGAGGCAGTCCAGAGGAGGGCAACAAAAATGGTGCAGGATCCACATCAAAAGCCTATATGAGGAGAGACTGAAGGACCTTAATATGTGCAGACTAGAGGAAAAGAGGGAGAGGGGGGATTTGATAGAGACTTTCAGATATCTCAGGGATATAAATGAGGCTCAAGAGGAAAACCTTTTTCAGAGAAAAGGATACAGAAGAACCAGGACTCATGCCATGAAGCTGGAGGAGGGTAGAACCGGGGGAAATGTAAGGAAACACTTCTTCACAGAAAAGGTGGTGAATGCCTGAAACAGCCTCCCTGAAGAGGTGGTGAGAGCAAAAACTATAATGGGATTAAACAAGGCATGGGATAGGTATGCAGGAACCATAGAAACAAAGGGTGGGGGGGGGAATAAAGCCGAAGGTCAAGCATGGTCTACGGTGTGACAGTAGGTAGGGAACATGGGCAGACTAGGTGGGCCAAGCAGTCCTTCTCTGTAGTCAGATTCTATGTTCCTAAGGAAATTTAATTTATACCAAAACCAACTACATATTAAATATAATTAAGAGACTCTTTACACACCGAACAGAGAAAGTACTGCTACCCTTTTTTTACCATTTTTAACCTCATGTCATTCTTATGTGCAACCAATTATAGATTACGGTTCACAGTTCTGGGGTGGTTTGAACATTGGTGATAGTATTAAATATGAAAGAATCCAACACAAAGCAACACAAATGATGATAAGGGGCTTGGAAAACAAAACATATAATGAAAGAATATAACATCTGGGTTTGCATACACTGGAGAGACAAAGAACATGTGGGGATTTGCTTTTTCTGTACAATATTTATGATGACATAGAGCTGATGGAAAATCTTAACATGGAATGGAGATAGGACATACATGCACTAAGGCAGCACCAAACACAGCTAAAGATATCACATTATAAGTAAGTAAAATTACATTTGTTTATCGCCCAGTCCCTTGGGCTCAGGGTGCTGACATACAGTAGGTCAAGGAACAACTGTATACATAAAAACATACCTCAGAATAGAATAACCACTAAAATCCAGTTCTTACCATTATGCATAAATAAATAAAGCAAATGAAATAATCAAATAAATTAAATTGAACAAAATAAATAAAATCAGATAGCAACCAGTGGGTGGGAGGCCTTAACTACCAGTATAACCCAATGGCCTCTGTAAACAGGTGAGACTTCAGCCCCTCATGAACGCCTCCAACAAGGGGACTTCCTCAAAGATCTTGGGAGCGAGTTCCACAGGTTGGGCCAGCAACCTCAAAGACCCGATCACCAGATGATTTAAGATGGGCCCTGGGAACCACTAGGAGACCCGCTTTGGAGGAGCGGAGAGGGTGATGGGTTTGTTAGGAAGCCAGGAGGTCACTCAGGTAGCCAGGGCTTTATAGGTCAGTAAACTGACCTTGAAGGTGATTTAACACTTCACAAGCAGCCAGTACAGGTCACATTGAACTGTGGTCACATGACAGGGCTTTAGAAGGCCCATCAGCAACCTGGCCGCTGCGTTCTGCACTAACTATAGACCGCGTAGGACCCTCCACCACTCCTGAGATATAGAGTGTTACAGTAGTCAGGTCTAGAAGTCACAAAAGCATGCACTAGTGATGGCAAGTCATCTGGTGGGATCACATCTTTACTCTGGGTGATGTTCCTGAGATGGTAAAAGCCACTCCAGACTAGAGACGATACCCAAGCCTCATTTATAAATCTGTCATGTAGAATGACCCCAAGATTTTTCACTTTTGCAGAGGCTACAAGCTGAAAGGAACCAAGCACCAAGCCAGCCACCTTTCCTGCTGCCTCTGCACCCTGTCGATGACTCAGTTCAGTCTGCAGAACATTTATTTTGTCTGGGTTGCGTCTCTGCCAGCTAGAGGACATCCAGTCCTCAATCTCGGCCAAGCACAAATTTAGTACTTCAACTGCGTCAGGTGTTCCAGGTGCAAATGACAAATACAGCTGGGTGTCATCTGCATAACAGTAAAAACCCATAATGTAGCATCTACTGATCTCACCAAGGGGCAGCATGTATACCACGAACAACATGGGTGAGAAGGTTGAGCCCTAAGGAACTCCACAAAACAGGGACTTTGGGAGTGAGGAGAAATTTTTCTTCACCACCCTCTGTGTCCTATGTGTAAGAAAGAACTCAGACTAGTTGATGGCAGTGCCGGCGAGTCACAGAACTCCCTTAAGCGATCCAACAACACTCCATGGTCCACAGTATCAGATGCTAAAGAGAGATTGAGTAGAATGAGAACTGACTGTTTCCCTCTATCTCTCCTGCTGAGGAGGCCATTTTGCACCCTGACCATTGCGGTCTCAGTACTGTGCCTAGACCTGAATCCTGACTGGAGAGGCTGATAGATGTGAAAGGCAGTGAAATGTGCCTCATGCTGCGGTGCCACTGTCTTCTCAATAATCTTTTCCAAAAAGGGAGGGTTCGAGACAGGTCTAAAATTCACTAAGCCGTTGGGATTCAAAGATGATTTCTTCATTAGTGGCTTCACCAGTGCCTCTTTCAGAATGCCAGGGAAACACCCCTCTGAGAAAGTACTGAACTATCTCAGGGAACACCAGACCTGGAGACCGCACACAGCCCACTAGTGATGTGTTGGCCCATGTCCAGTTCACAACAAGTGGGCTGCAGCTTTGAAAATACCTCACAAACCTCTTCCACCCCTTCCAGCCTAAACTCGCTCAAGACAGGAGTGCTCCTGTTGACAACCACATGTCCTCTGCAGGGCCGCAACAGCCCAGTTGGGGTAATCCCATACTTGACAGAAGGCACTGTCAGAGAAGAACTGAGGGAACTCTTCACACCTGGCAGATGAAACTGCCCTCATTGGTTGTAGACAGGTAGGATGGAGTAACATGTCCATAATCCAAAAGAGCTAAGCTGGTCTGTTCTTTCCTTTAGCAACCTCCCTGGACAGGAATGCTGTCTTTTTATGGAAGGTTGCTCTTTGATACTCACCATAATGAGTTCTTAAATTCAACTTGTCCTCATCGATCCTAGACATACATCTGCCAACAATACTCCAGTCTCCAGCCCAAGGTCTTTATCTCCCTGAACTCTCCACAGGGATCTCAAACAAAAAGTCATGGGTCACATACACACTGATGTGACAGAATCAAGTACGGGACAATAACCCTGTTATAGACAATCACCACCTCTCCCGATCCTGCCTCACAAGCAACCATCACATGCAAGAGATCTGTTCCTGCTTGGAGTCCTGTTGGGGACAACCCCTTTAAAGCGTGATAATCAACCATCTCCAAAGGGGATGGACTATGAGGTGGAGCCACAAACAAGAACTTTACCATGCTGTGACTGACCAGATGATTGGTTCAATCTCGAGCCCCAGTGAAAATATTAAATCCAAGACAGGACTGTGTTGGTGGGTCACAGAAGTAACTACGTGTGTAAGGTCCAGTGAATCCACCACCCAAACCACAAGTGTTCATCGTTGAACTAAGTATTGAACTCACCCAGAACCAACCATCTGGGTAACTCCAATACTTTCTCAGTGGTGAAGTCTGCAGCTTCTTGCAGAAATTCCCTGTCATGCCCTGGAGGCCGGTACAAAAGAAGTATTCCACATCCTGCACCTGAAACCCCACACATTCAATGAAGTACAACCTACTAGGTGCACAGAAAAGTTCAGATTGGGCCTAAACCAGTTAGCCCCCCCTCCGCTGCAGTCCTTCCACAGGCACTGGGCCATGGAGAATCCAGCCATGACCAACATCTCCAGGTAAATCTAACATATGGAAAAAACATTACATGTAGTGGGTGGTAAATATTTGGAACAATCTACCAACCAATTTAATTAATAGTAAGAATTCTGAAGTTTTTAAAAAAGGGTGGTTGATAAATTGATGAAGATCAGTGCAGACCATGTATTAAATAATTCAGAGATGAATGGGAATGGTTACTCCTTGTCTTTTTTCATCTCTAAATAACCAGAATTAAATGTTAGAACATTGAGAACAACTCTGAATGTGCAGAAGACAGGTGTGTGCAGGAGCTGCAGGCAGCGTGCTAATGAGTGGTTTCTTTTGTTTTAAAGAAAACAGTGCTGCAGATGGCTGAGACTGCCAGTGGTTCTGCTCTCTTGGGCCTAAGCAATCACGTCTGCTTAAAAACATGCAAAACCTGTATTATAAAGAATAAAGAAAGCATCCAGCCATGAAAAATTCATATGGTTCTCACACCTCGATGGTATGGTGATGTCATAGGAACACTCAAGCTTCTTTCTCGTGTCATGTGATGTCACAGGACCTACTTATTATGAGACTCAGCTTGTACTTTACAGTTGGGTGTTGTGCATTCTCTTTATAATGCACTGCTAGCATGTTTTTACTGTGACCTGAAGAACTTCTCGGCATGCATAGAAGAGCAACTTTTTCAGAATATTTAAAACAACATAGCTGCTGTAATCAGTACATGTTTCTGACCAGCAAACAACATGGTACAACAAACAGCCCATGGACATTAATTACTTAGGCAGCTCGGTGGCATCAGTCTCTAAGCAAGCCTGCCCGACACTACACAAATCACTGCCTGAGAAGCACCACAGTGCACTTGCTTTCAGAAGCAGGTTTGGCAAGCCGTGACATAATGGCCGTCATCAGCCATCAGTGAGAATCAAGCTTGTGAAATTATTGACTTGCATCCATTGAAGTTCACAAAAAATGGAGCACAGTCTTGACAAGCACAGTCAATACCAGCACAACCCAAACAATGGCAAGCACCAGTGGCACTGTCACAGAAGCAGAAACATCGAAATATGGACTTTAACGGCAGATAAGGACCACTTGGCCCACCGAGTCTGTCCATTTCCCTACCTATTTGATAAGCTGCAGATCATAGTTAACCAACAGCCTACTTCTTCCTGTCCCCGACCAGAACTGCCTTATGTCTGTCCCATGCATTCTTGAATTCCCCCACTGTTTTTGACCCCATGACCTCAGGAAAGCCATTCCATGCGTACACCACTCTCTCTGTGAAAAAATACTTCCTCACATTGCCCCTGAGCAGTCATTCTTCCATCTTCAAATTGTGTACCCTTGTTCTTGCACATCTCTTTTTCTGAAAGATGCTACCCTCTTGGACTTTGTTGATTCCCTTGAGGTACTTGAAAGTTTCTATCATGTCCACCAGCTCCCTCCGTTCCTCGAGGGTATACATATTAAGCTCTTTTAGTCTCTCCTTGTATGGCTTTTGTTGCAGACCCTGCACCATTTTAGTTGTCCTCATCTAGACTGCCTCCATCCTGTCTATGTCCTTGTGGAGATGGGGTCTCCAGAACTGCACACAGTACTCTAGATGGGGTCTCACCAACTGTCTGCACAGAGGAATAACATCTTCCTGTTTTCCACTGGGGATGCCTCTCCCTTTACATCCCAGTATCCCTCCAGCCATCCTTACTGCCTTCTGACATTGCTTGCTTACTTTTAGATGATCCGATATGACTACCCCAGGTCCCTTTCCATTTTTGTTGTTGTTAATATCTCTCTCCCCCCATTGTGTACTCTTCCCCTGGGTTTTTGTGTCCCAGGTCCATTACTTTGCACTTCTTTGCATTGAATCTAAGCTGCCATACTTCTGACCATTCCTCCAACCTTGCCAAGTCCCTTCTCATCTTTTCCACCCCCTCTTGTGTATCAACCGTGTTGCAGATCTTTGTGTTGTCTGCAAAGAGGCATACTTTTCCTTCCAGTCCCTCTGCAATGTCACTTATAAAGACATTAAAAAGGACCGGACTCAGTACTGAACCCTGCGGTACCCAACTAGTAACCCCCCTTTCTTCGGAGTGGACTCCGTTTGCTATTACTCTCTGTGTCCTGTTCTTCAGACAATATTTTACCCAGGCTACCACCCTAGGACCCACTCCCAGGCAGGCCAATTTGTTAATTAATCTTTTGTGTGGGACTGTTTAAAATGCCTTGCTAAAGTCTAGATAGGCCATGTCCACAGCCCCTCCCTGATCTACTACTTTGGTCACCCAGTCAAAGAAATCTATTAGATTCATCTGACATGACCTTCCCGCTGTGAATCCATGCTGCCTTGGGTCCTGTGCCCCACTGGCCTCTAGGTACTCAACAGTTGTTTCTTTCAGAAGCGATTCCATAATTTTCCCTACCACTGAGGTGAAGCTAACAGGTCTGTAGTTTCCTGCCTCTGTCTTGCTCCCACTTATGTGAAGGGGAATCACATCCACCCTCCTCCAGTTCTTAGGTACCACACCATCCTCCCAAGATTTGTTAAAAAGGGTAGTCAGTAGTGTCACTAGTTTTCCCCTTAGTTCTTTTAGAATTCTTTGGTGAATCCCATCAGGCCCCATTGCTTTGTCTACCTTTAGTTTTAGGATTTTTTTCAGAATCCGTTCTTCTGTGAAAGGACTGGTATCAACCCCCTATCCAGCATGCTTCTATTGATTAGATTAGGTACCCCCCTTCTTTTGTGAATACTGAGCAGAAGTATTCGTTCAGTATCCCTGCTTTTCACTGCTCATCTCTGCCCACCCACCCTCCCTTTATTAAGCCTCACTATCCCACCCTTGGTCTTTCTTCACTCCCTAATGTACCTATAAAAGGTTTTATCCCCATTCTTAACCGAGTTGGCTATTTTTTCCTCAGTTTGGGCCTTTGCTGTTCTGACTGCCTTCCCCACTTCCTTCTGCTTTAACTGGTACAGTTCTCTGTCCTGTTCCTTCTGTGTTTCCTTATACCTGCTGAATGCTGTCTTTTTTCCCCTAACCTTCCCTGCCACCTCTTTGGAGAACCATAGTGTTTCTTTTCTTTCATTTTAATTTGTTTATTTGCTTAGTTAGGTTTACTTAGGTTTGGTAGGATAAAAGAAGGCTGTGGGCCCATCGTGTTTGTCCCCCGCCATTGCGGGCCATTTATTCCCAATTATGTAGCTGACATGAGCCATTCAACCAATTTTTTTTTAAAGGAATTTGGATTGTCCAAATCAATTAAGTCCTGAGGGAGGGTATTCCAGAGTTTAGCCACTCTAATGTTGTGATGGCCTCTGTGATGCAGTTTTGATGTTTCAGGGAGAATCAAAGAAGAAAAAACAACTACCGTAAATCAAGACACGGACAAGAAAAGTAAACCAAGAAACACAGATGGAAGAAAATATTGACAAAACACAGAATGGACAAACTTTCAACTTTCCTGGCATGCCTGGACAATTTAACATGCATGGTCCAGTAACCTTCAAAACATACTACAAATGAAGCACTACCAAAACAGTGCAGAAAAGTGATGCGCAGACTGCTTGCAGCAAAGTTTTATAGTTCATTATTGTTTAAAAAGCAAACAAAAAAGATATGAAAGACACACAAGATCTGGAACCCAAGAATAGAGGCGAATAATAAGAATTTATTGAAAAAAGTGCTAAATTCAAAAAGTATTTACACCAAACAGAAAAGGGACAGAACCAGATGGCCATAACCAAAACTCCTGAACATTTCACCCTGTCAAGTCCTCGTGTTTGAGCTGGAATGCTGGGGTTTTGGTCATGGCCATCAAGTTCTGTCTCCTTATTATGAGCTCTAAGCACTTTTATAATTGTGCACTTTTTTCAATAAACTCTTATTATTCACCTCTATTCTTGGGTTCCTGGTCTTGTGTGTCTTTCATATCTGCTTTTTTTGGGTTTGCTGTTTGTAGGGATCTTCCTTATAGATATATATATTTATGGCATCTTCGATCTGAAGTAGCGAGAGTGCTAGTTTTAGTTTCATAATTGTTTAAAACTTTTCTCTTTTCAGATCAGTCTGTTTAAACAGTTTGCAAGTGACATTCTTCACTTACTGTGTTTAATTCTGTGTCTGTGCTGGGCAGTACTCCAAAGTTCCATTTGCAATTTCCATTGCACTGTTGTGGTTCGAGCTGGACTGTCAGAGTTAAGAACTAAAAAGCCTGCAGGTTGCAGGTTAAACTGTCATGATGAGTGACATCATCAGAAGCTAAAACCGTTGTAAAATATTACGATTCATGTTTTGTTAAATGAACTTCACAAACATATTTACTACACTATTACTACAAGTTATGTTACATAACATTGATAAAATGTCATATTTCTAACACAGACTACTTTACTGTGCTGCAGAATATCAATAAATCTGTCCAGTTTAAAATGAAAAAAATAAGTTTTATTCCTAATAAAAATGAAAAACCCATTTTATAAATGCAGTAACCCTCTCCAGGCCCATGGGTGTATAGGGACATCAATGCTCTTCCTGGGTGGTTGGAGGGCACTCGACCTTCAACCTTATCTCTCACAACACACTCAGAGTGTGCAGTAATGCTTCCATACACCCCGGCTTGTTGTGTGTTATAGCTTACTTAAATTATTCTGTGCTGTCAAGCAACCCCGCCCCGCCCCCAACTCAGTAGAGAATAAGAAAATGTATTTTCTGCACTGGGTGCGTGATTAGCTCGGATTCTCCTCCACAGGAACATACAAACTGGCTTTTATTTATTGAAATGTTTCACCAGGAAAGCACACTGAACAACAAGTTGCACATCTCCCAGTGTGACCTGTGCTTTAACACAGGACACTGCTTTCTGTTCGGCTATACAGTCTGCATGTTTTGATGCACAAAAAAAAAAAAAGCAATACCGATGATTCTGGGAGGAACATAGCTAACATCTTGATTAGATCTCAAGGAGATTTCAAATTGGTAAAGAAATGTGTTTTGTTTACCCCCATTTCTGTTTTGAATTTTAAAACTTGGCGTGACAGAAAGTCATATAATTTACAAATCAATGCTTTGTTAGGCAGGACATTGGGTTTTCTCCCCCCCCCCCATATATTGTGTATGCCCCCTATCTCAGGTAGGAACTGGGTTTTATATGGCAGCGTTTATAAAAACTGCATCCGGCAGCTGGCCCATCGGTACAGTGGTTGGATTTCCGCTTGCGATGCCAGCAACCTGGGTTCGGGAACAGACCTAGGTCATCGGAGGGCTGGCCAGGGAGAAGGACGGAGCATCCTAGGACTGCTCTCCTTCTCCGGGGGGGAGGGCGGGGAGAATGTCCAGTACTCGAGGGACCCCTAGTGGAGGTGGGGGCACCATAAGCAGCTGGCATCTGGACATCTTTGGGAGTGGAGTGGACGTGGGACATCATTGCACATCCCCGCCCCCAAGGAAAAACAGGGAAAAATCACCGCTGCCAGCGTCCTCATGATGCCTCCTCGCCATTCCTTCATTCACTCCCACCCGACTCCCCGACCTGACCAATGGCTGTGGCACCTTGGCTCCGTGGCCCAGCTCTGGGGAGCAATGGGGAGAAGTGACTCATATGGGAGTGGAGGGTGGCGGGGACCTTGACCAGGCTGAACTCCGACGCTGGCGAGTGGCCAAAAAGCATAGTAAATTAAAAAAAAAACTGCATCTGAAAGTGTTTCACAATCATTACAGTTGGCAGCAACCACTAGGCACACATAGAAAGGTTAAGAAATTATGCAGGGACCAGCCTGGTAGTGCTGCCGCTCGCTACACTGGCAGTCCGAATTCGGAAGCTGACTCAAGTCACTCCACAGGTCAGCCAAGGGAATGAGGAGCGAGCATCCTGTGGACAATTCTTCTTTTGCAGGGAGGGGAGTTCTGGTGTCCCACTACCAGACTGACCCCTGGTGGAATCCAGGTGGTAGCACAGCAGGAATCACCTCAGCAAGGGGAGGGCCGCCCTTGGATTCTGTTAGGCCTCCACATGCAGAGGCACGCATGCATGGTGCATCACTGCATGCTGGATGTGCTGGAGGAAGAAATCCCAAAGAAGAATCCCTGGCTGGCTTGGTGAGTGCCCAGCCCTTCGTAGACACTGCACCACCAACTAGGCAGGACTCTTAAGATTCTGGACTGTGCCATTTGAGGTGCCCCCATCCTTGCCATGGAGGAAAATGTTTGGGTCTCTCTTGGAGCCAGCTGGGTCCTAGGTGAGTGATGGGGCTGGGAGATCTAGGAATAAAGGGGGCCAGCTGATTTGTTAAAAATAAATAAAGAAATTGTTTGCGGGGGCTAGTTATAGAAAAGGAGAGAATTAAGCACTGGGAAGTTATGTGTTTTGCACAAATTCTCACAGTAAATTACTGGCAACTCAGGGATTCAAACCTGTGTCTTCAGGTCTCTTGGTTCCTACAGTAGCTCTGTGCTCTACCCACTCAATTATACTGCCTCTTCAGCACTTTACACATGTTCTTGTTAGCAAGAATTCACACTTTAAACTGTAAAATGAGTTGATTTTATGATAGTATTGTGTAAGTTAGGCCAGAACTTCTAGGGGCCAGTGTTTGAAAACAATTTACCGACATCAGCAGACCCACTTGATTCCACAGCTCTCCTCGTGGGGGGGGGGCACAGGAGGACAGCATAATTCATCACTTGCCTGACACCTAGCAAAGGCTGTCAGCATGGCAGGATCAGCTCATGTGAGGGAAGGTTGGGACCAGGTGGATGCTGGCACAACCAGCCCATGTGTGTGCCTCTAGCGTCACTGAACAGCCACATACCAAGGGAGGAACTACAGGGAGAAAAACAGACACTGTTTGGGCAGATGAAGCCCTGTCTGTCCCACCATGACCACAGTCTGGCTTCCTTCCCATGACTCCTGACAAACTCCCTTACTTCATCAATGCCATGGGCAAATGGATATGGGGACGGACCTGCCTGACGACAGGCTCCGCCTCAGGGGCACAAGCCAAGAGGGTACTGCAGCCATGTATCCTGGGTGGCCCAAGCAGTCCTAGGAGTCCAGGCAAGAGGACCTCAATGCATGGGTGGTGGCGTTAGCAATAGGTGGAAGGGGGTCCTACCCAGAGGGCGGGGGAAGAGTCGGGAAAAAAAAGTACAGTTTACACATTACACCTTTCACTGCCAGAGAAGGGTACAGTTATTTGAGCATTTATTTATCTATCAGTACAATGACCCTGGTATGGAGGATGCTAAACTATCATGGATTGGGAAGTGAGGGGGGCATTAGACTACAAAGGATCAGGGCATTTACTTACTGGTGCTAGAACGGGGGGCCCTAGATGACCAGGGATCAGGCCAGTTACTTATCAGTATAGTAGTCAGGGGTTGGGGACTGCTAGACTACCAGGGAGTAATTAAGTAATGATTGAAACTGTGATAGGAGCTGGGGAGCCACTAATCGATGCAGTGTTCGGGGACAGGAGAGCACTAGACTGCCAGGGAATAAAAAAGTTACAATTGCAGCAGTGATCAGGGGATGAGGGGACTGCTAGACTGCTGGGTAAGGGTAGATTAGTGATTGGTACAGCGATCGGGAGGGGGGTCCACTAGATTGGCAGGAAATATTTTGTTCATGATTGGAACAGTGATGCAGGGGCCACTAGACTACCTGGCATAGTCTAGAAAGTTATCGATACAGTGATGGGGCGGGAGGGAGGAGGTGCTTTCCAAGGAACACCTGTTCTAGGGACATGGATATGTTGTTCATCCACACTTATTGGCAGGTTCCTTGCCGCTTTAAATCTTGCTGGAAGGTCTTCAAGCTGGCTCCTCCCACCCACCCGGCTGGTAAAACTCTCGGCTCCGCCCCATGACGCCAGATCTTCCTTACCGCTTGGAAGCTTAGGTTCCCTCCTTAGCAGCTGCGTTTAAGACTAGTTCCTAATTCTTGAAAGTTCAAATCAAAGCGTTTTTGCTAAAAGACTTGGTCTTCTTCTCCTCGTGGCTGCGATGGACAAATCGACTCCAGTTTTGGAAGTGCCCTTGCGGGCAGAAGATGTCTAGGGTGGATCCGCACTCCACGTCATTACTGCCTGGGCCTTGAGTACGACCCGCAGCCACGACTTGTGCTCTTCCTTTGGCCTACGTCCTTGAAGACCGTGCTGCCCGATTACAACTGGGGCGCCCCGAGAAAAGAATTCCACCGGTGAAATCTAAAGAGGCCCGATTGGCGGTGTCCGCGGCGGCGGGCTCGGCAGATCAGCTCGAGCAGATGATCGCCCTCGAAGAGGAGGCGGCGCGGGCCGCTTCTACCTCGGCTGCGGCATTTGTCCCGCTCTCTCTCGGTGCCTCGTACTCGGCTTCTTTTAAGGAGCTTTGTCTGACCCTCTCGACCAAAGGTGAGGGTCCAACTTCTTCGGGACCTTTTTCCAGGTCCAAAAAGAGCAAAAGTAAGTCTCTCCGTCGACGCTCTTGGGAGCAGGAAAGATCCCCCTTCCCTTGTCGACAGTCAACTTCGTCGACCAGCTTCGGCCACTGGCTTGCACGGTGTCCCTGTCAGGCCAGTTGACCGAGACTCCGCCGAGCGGTCGGGATTTTCTCGACCCGTTAGATGGGTTGTCGGCTGGAGAAGCTGAAAATCCCTCTCCCGTTCCCCAGTGGGAGTTGAGGATCCCGTCGGCTCGTCTGTGCCTCCGGTTCCGGAGCCTTCGTGGATCGTCCGAGCCGAGGGAGTGCGCATTCGACACTTCTCTCGCGCTTCTCGCCTGAGTCGAGACTTTCGGTCTCGGTCTCGGACATCCTCGCGGTCCAACCAATCCCGCCGCCATAGGCGGTCTCGGCACCACGGTAAGCAGCGCCGCCGCTCTTCCTCTTCCTCGGACGAGGGGAGGCTTCGGCGCAAGTTGCGTCGGAGGTACGAGGAACTCATGTGGCAACAGCTCTTTTTGACCGGGAATAAGCTGACCCAGTCGTCTTCCCCGGCCATTAAGTGGCTGTCACCGGAGCAGCCGAAACAACCCCTCATTGTAGTCGAGAGCCTGTTCTCAGGCGGTTGTTGACCAATTCCAGCTGCCCCACCGGATTCTGGTGGAACCTCCGCCCACAGCCATTAGTTGGGGCTCCGACTAAAAATTCTCGGTCGGCCTTGGGTTTGCCCCATAGGCTGTCTGTCACCCTCACTCCGATAAACCTCGGCAGGTGGAGGGTGGCTCAGGCCAAGCAGCTCTTTGAGGACTCTTCTGAGTCCGATGATGGTTCCTCCTCTTCTCCAAGCGCATGGACTGGGAGTCCTCGGAGGGCAGTCAATGGACGATAGCCCTTCGTCCTTCTTAGGGTTGCCGACTCATCTCGAGTCCACCAGGATGAAGCTCGAACCCGTTCTAAATGGGCCAGGTATCCCTCACGGAGATTCTGGACCGGGGGATTCTCCTCCGGAGGCCTTTCCGGTGGCGAAGCCATAGTGGGTCCGGCCTTGGAACTTTGGCAGCGTCCTGCTTCCTGCCCTGCGCCTTCGGCCAGGTTGGCCAGGAAGTACGCGGTCCCTACCGGTTCCCTGTCCGGTTTTTTGGAACACCCCTCGGCCGAGGGGTTGGTTACCGACAGCGTTTTCCGGCGTGCTGGGAACGTCAGGGATGTAGACAAACCTCCCGACTAGGAATCCAAGAAATTGGATTATGCCGGGCGGAAAGTCTATGCTGCGTCCTCTCTCGGCCTTCGTCAGGCCAGTTTGGCCGTCCTCATGGCACATTTTTCTCACGCCCTGTTGGGCTCCCTGGATGAGGTTGTCCCTCATCTTCCCGCAGATCTGCAGACTACGGTCAGGCAGGTGTGGGACCAGGGCAGGGCGGTGGCCAAACAGCAGCTCCAGACTGCGTTAGACATCGGGGACTCATGTGCCAGGTCTGTGGCGGCCGCAGTGGCCATGCTTCGTCGGGCTTGGCTGAGGATATCCTCCTTTACCTCGGATACCCAGCACAAGTTGGCGGATGTTCCCTTTTTGGGGACTCACCTCTTCGGCCCTGGGGTGGAAGGTCACCTGCAGAGGATCGAGAAGTCCAATGCTACCTTGGACTCGGTCTCTTCCGCTCAGAAGGACAAAGGACGCAAGCCACAGCCTAAGCCCTTTCATCCTTCTGCGCCCGCGGCGTGCCCGGCCCAGCAACGTCAGGGCCAGCAGGCTGGACCTTGGTATCCCAAACCCAAGTCGTCAGCTTCCTCCAACAGGAAGCAGGGAGGTAAAGGCCCAGGAGGTCCCTCGGCCAGTCCCTCCTCCAAGCCTGCCCAGTGACGGGCTGAGGGGTGTCGCCCCCATCCCTGTCACCTCACCCCTGGTTCCCCCCGTGGGGGGACGGCTCAGACACTTCCTTTCCGCCTGGTCCGCTGTTACCACGGACAGGTGGGTACTGGAGATGGTGGGAAAAGGCCTACCTCTGAATTCGAGCAGGCCCTGCCCTTCAGAGCCGCTCGCACTGGGGGCCTCGGGTCCGTCAGCCTCACTGGCGGCTCGCCGAGCCGACATCACTCTCCTCCTCCAAAAGGAGGTGATCACGGAGGTGGAGGACCCCCCTTCAGACCCGGGGTTCGTGTCCAGGTATTTCCTGGTTCCGAAACGGACGGGGGGCTGGCGCCCCATTCTCGACCTACACGACCTGAACAAGTTCCTAAGGTCTCGAACCTTCAGGATGGTCACTCTGGCGCAGATAATACCATCTCTGGAACACGGCGTGTGGTTCTGCTCTCTGGACCTACAGGACGCGTTCTTTCACGTCCCTATCCGTCCGTCACATCGGAGATTCCTCCGCTTTCGAGCGGAGGGATCCCTCTTTGAGTTCCGAGCCATGCCCTTCGGCTTATCTCCAGCTCCCAGGGTCTTCACCAAATGCATGGCAGTGGTGACAGCATTCCTGCGGCGCCGAGGGGTCCGGGTGTACCCTTACCTGGACGATTGGTTGATAGCAGCCTCCTCCAGACGGGAGGTGGAGCGGTCCAGAGATCTGGCCCTCCAGGTTTGCTCTCAAGTTGGCCTTCTCATCAACGAGGCCAAGTCGGAACTCGAGCCGAAGCAGGTGATCCTGTTCATCGGGGCAGAGCTCGACTCTCTTCGAGGCAGAGCACGGCTCCCGGCGGACAGGGCCGAGGTTCTTACCTCCTTTGCCCAGTCATTTCTGGTTGGGCAATCGCGCCCTGCCCGGGACTTCCTGCGCCTTCTGGGTCTCATGGCGGCCTGTACCAGCATGGTCCGTTGGGCGCTGGCACATGCGCCCCCTTCAGTGGGGACTGGCCAGCCAGTGGTCACAACGCTGCGATCCTTTGGACCAGCTAGTGATAGTGACCCAGGAGATGTGGAACGCTCTCCAGTGGTGGACCGTTCCATTCCATGTGCAGGAGGGCATCCCATTTGTCCGCCCCGCGCCGACGGTCTCTCTATCGACTGATGCCTCTCTGATGGGTTGGGGTGCCCATCTGGGGGAAAACCAAGTGCACGGCCTCTGGTCCCCGTGGGAGTCCCGATGCCACATCAACCTGCTGGAGCTCCGAGAGGTCCACCTAGCTCTCACCACCTTTGCTCCATTTCTCCGGGTCAAGTGGTCCGAGTCCAGACGGACAATACCACAACCATGTACTACCTGAAACTGGCCAGGGC
This sequence comes from Neoceratodus forsteri, assembly GCA_016271365.2. Taxonomy (NCBI): domain Eukaryota; kingdom Metazoa; phylum Chordata; order Ceratodontiformes; family Ceratodontidae; genus Neoceratodus; species Neoceratodus forsteri. The sequence continues at coordinate 1,228,519,888 of CM057453.1, read as the reverse complement.
AGGACGCCGCCTCCATGTGCTTCTATGCAAGGAACTCTCCACATTTGGTCACTGCAGGCAGCCTGGAGGCGGATCTCCTAGCCATTCATGTGGCAGGAGCCTCCAACACCTGGGCCGATGCTGAGCCGGATAGGGGCTGCATCTCACGAGTGGTCTCTCCTGCCGGAGGTAGTACAAGATCTGTTCTCCCACTGGGGCACACCTCAGGTGTACCTGTTTGCCTCCAGGGAGAACGCGAAGCTGAGTCTGTTTTATGCCCGCCCTTTATGCCCGCCCCCCTCAGCAGGGCTCGCTGCAGGGGGATGCCTTCTCGAGGCTGTGGACCCCGGGCCTCTTTTACGCCTTTCCCCCATTTCCCTTGATTCACAAGGTGCTTCTCAAGGCAAGGAGGGACAAGGCGCAGGTGATTCTGATAGCCCCAGACTGGCCCCGCCAGTTCTGGTACCCAGATCTCCTCAGCCTCAGCTCCAGGCTCCTGAGGCAGCTTCCAGCTCGCCCGGACCTGCTCTCAGTCAATCAGGGGAAGGTGTTCCATCCGGACCTTCAATCCCTGCACCTGACGGCCTGGTTCCTGAGTGGCTAGAGTTCCAGGCCTTGGGTCTTTCCGACGAGGTCCTCAATGTTGTTGGCGTCCCGTGAAAGCCGACCAGAAAATGCTATGCCTTCGAATGGAAGAGATTCTCCATTTGGTGTCAGGGCAAGGGCTTGGACCCTTCCTCCTGTTCTGTGGCAAGCATTTTGGACTATTTATGGTCCCTTTCTAGTCAAGGGCTTAGGTCGACGACCCTAAAGGTGCACCTGGCAGCATCTCTGCTTACGGCACGGGCCGGGAGCAGTCGGTGGCGCAGGGAAAGGTGGTCAAGTGCTTTTCAAAGGCCTTGATCACATTTCCTCCGGGCAGCAGAACCTCCACCTCCATGGGATTTACTGCTGGTACTGGCAAGCTCATGGGCAAGCCATTCGAACCAATGCACAGGTGTGATCTCTCTCACCTGTCGTGAAGACAGCCTTCTTGGTGGCTATCACGTCAGCCAGAAGGATGGGAGAGCTCCAGGCGCTTTGCATCGAGTCTCCTTACCTGGTCTTCCACAGGGACAAGGTTGTCCTGTGCCCCCAACCGAAATTCCTTCCGAAGGTGGTGTCGGAGTTTCACCTTAACCAGGTGCTGACTCTGCCGGTGTTCTACCCCAATCACACCTCGGAGGCCGAATATAGGCTCCATACTCTGGACCCTAGAAGGGCGCTCGCTTATTATAAGGAGCGCACGGCTGAAATTTGGGGAGAGGTTCGCCAGCTGTTTGTCACCTACGCTGAAGCCGCACCTGGCAGACCTGCAGCCAAGCGGACGATAGGCAGGTGGGTCACCTCCTGCATAGATCACTGCTATAAGTTGGCGGGCATGGAGCCTCCCAGAGGGATAAGAGCTCATTCACCCTCATACTGCTGCATCGGGTGGCTGCTTCAGGGACGTCCCTATCCAGGAAATCTGCAGGGCTGCTACCTGGAAGTCAGCACACCTTTATTACCCATTACCACATCGACCTTGAGTCACGCCCGGATGCTGGTTTTGGGGCCTCGGTTCTCAGTCTTTATTCCCTAAGTAGGGGTGTGCGCCTGCCTCCTCCTCCCAGAGAACTGCTAGGAGTCTGCCAATAAGTGTGGATGAACAACATATCCATGTCCCTAGAAATACAGAGTTACTCACCTGTAACTTAGGAGTTCTAGAATGGTATATATTGTTCATCCCTGTTTTCTCCGACCTCCCGGCCCGGCGCGCACAACCTGAGCTTCCAGCGGGCCAGATCTGGCGTCATGGGGCGGAGCCGAGTTTTACCACCCGGGTGGGTGGGAGGAGCCAGCTTGAAGTCCTTCCGGCAAGATTTAAAGCGGCAAGGAACCTGCCAATAAGTGTGGATGAACAACATATACCATTCCTAGAACTCCTGTTACAGGTGAGTAACCTGTATTTTGCTCCTCTACCTATAATGAGGACGTAATGTGATATAAGTGACACATAGTACCTTGTCTGTGTTAGGGGGCCATTTGCATGGTGAGGTTAGAATATGGCAAGGAGCAATCCCCTTTCGCAAGTGCTACCAGGTATATTGTTCCTCGAACCCCTGTAGCTCCCAATTGGCCACATCCCTCATGTGGCCAGTAGGAGGTTGTGGGTTGCAGGGAGCAAATGAGTCATCATTGCATCCTTCAGCTGGTATGTTGGGAAATGTTTTAAGCACTTGGCAGTGTGCTTCTAGTATGTTCCAATATATGTGTTGTTTGCTCCAGGGACTGATTTGCTCCTGGAGCAAACCTTTAATGAGTTCTGTTTCAGCACTTTGAATATCCTGGTGTATGCATACTACCATCAGGTATATTCCAACCCACCCACCCCCGGTACTGCATGTGGAAATGAGCACTGGGCTCAGTGTTTTTCCCTGGTCAACACATTTAAAATAAATATAGACAGATAGCCATTGAATGAGAAAAAGTAAAAAAGGCAAATTCTTCAGAAATAAAAAAAAAGTAACAATTGACTGCTTTTTAAAATTGCCGTAGTAAGATTTTCTGTCTGATTTGTTAATACTGCTAGCTCTTTAATCCAACGTAACAGTTGAGGCGATCTGAGCCTATACTTAGAAGCGTACTGACTTTGGTTTATTATTATTCGGTAATCATTCTAGTGGAAAGGCCATGTTTAAAAAGACAGTGAAAGACTATCAAACATTAAAATGGACAGCAAATAAAAGAAAACTGAAAAAAATGTAAGCAACAAAAAGCCCTTTAATTTGTAAAATAAATCTTTGTCAGATATCCCGTTCAGCTGTTGCAGAATTTAGAAGGATATGAGCCAGGTCTTTTGTGTCTTACTTGCTTTTGATGTTGCAACAGACAGCACCAGCTGTGAGAAGACCAAGCTTTTTTTGTTTTATAGGGTGCTTTCAAACAGATCTTGAAAGTAAAATTTGTATGGAGATTACAAGCCTTCATTCCTGTGCACTTTGTCTTTCTAGTGCTGACAGTTGTCTAAAAAAAACCAAAAAACAACTGGCAGTTGGTTATGCCATGGATTTTAAACTAAAATCATAAAATAGGAAGCTACTTGTTTTTTTTTTATTTGCAGTTAATGCTCCCGTCCTTTCACCAGGTCTCGTCTCCCTCTGGAGCTCACATAGCCCACGTGACCCTCTGCACTCCCTTACCTGAGGCTGCCTTTACTCCATGAAGCCTTGGATTTCCCCCAGCTTCGGTGTGTTGTCAGGTGGTATCGTGATTGGGCTGCGAGACCCAGATATACCTGGGTGCCTTGTCATGGTTGCTGGTGCCATTCTATCATGTTCTCCCTTTCCCTCAGTACACAGTGTATGGTGCTATCTAGGGCACGCACACATGAAACAAGCTTGTGCACCTAAGATTGTGACATCCCCTCCCTCAGCCTTCCAACGGCAGTATTACCTGTGGTCACCCAGTTAGCAGTATTGCAACAGAGAACGGAATCATCCCTCTCTGGAGAAGGAGAGTGTCCTCGAGGACAGTTGATTCTCCTCCCTTCCCTCCCCCCTCTCCCGGTGAGCCCCCCTAAAGATGTACACTTGTTCCTGAACCTGTTTTCCTAGTGTTGTGACCAGCAGTCTACCACTGCACTGTCGGGTTAGCAGCTGCTTCCATTTGTAATGTGGCATGCCAGCTTTTCTTCTGACCATCCACAAGCACCAGATCCCACCTCTAGTAGTAGTGCGCTCCCCGCTGGCTCTCAGTGTCCCCTACTACACTCTCTCTGGGACTTACCCTATAGGTCGATGAACTTTCCTCAGTCAAAAGAAGGAAGGGGCCAGGGGGCCATCAGGATCCAGGTGCTACAGCAGGGAGGAGAGAGCATGGTAGCATCATCTGTCTAAGCCCCACCATTTCCACCAGTTGTTTTCATCCCCTTAATATGCCACCACCAGTACCCAACTGGGGCATGATCGAGATGCGAGACCATTCTAGTCTGTCAGAAGTAGGCTGGGACAAGGTTCATCAACCATATTCAGACTGAAACTCATTGGTATAAGACTAGACAGACATAGGATGCCACCACAAGAGAAGTCAGTGTCAAGCATCATGACAGGGGCAGGATTGCACTCCCTGTTTGGAACTGTGTGTACATATGGCCACATAACTACCTCCCCTTGGGCATCCAGAGGGTAACAACATAACAGCAGAAGCAACCCAATCTCCTTAATGAGTGCTTAGCACTGCCCCTTCTGCCTGATGAATGACAGCAGAGGCATAGGGCTCGAAATTGGATCATCATTGGCATTAGAAGCCACACTACTTACCTTAAAATCAACTTAGTGCAGGCCTCTTTTTCTTTATTTTAGTTTTTTATCTATGTTAAATTGTGCTCGGGAAATGTGCTGGATTGACAGCATCAGAAACTGAAGCACTCTGTTTATCCATGTAGCAGATGCATCAGGGTCAGTTACAGTGCAAGCTTTCCCTCACTGCTCCACCAAGATGCTTCAACACTGTCAAGGAGGAATGACCACTTGAACAGGATGCTGCTGTAAGTACTATTTTAGGCATCAAGACCACCCCTGGAAGCAATAAAATAAGTATGTTGAGTGCCAACCGCTGCTGCTACATTTACAGCAGTGGTGTTATTTACGGCACTAAATAGGTGAAATATCCATGAGATCTTGCACGCGCTCAATCAGGACCCACGTGGCACTACCAGGTTCGGTGATTTACTTCGGCAGTGATTTAAAACAGAAGTATAGCTCTAATAATGTTGCTCATACCAGTCACTGGCAGGGTATATGGGGATGGGGGCGGATGCAGCTGCTGTAATGTTGCAGGTCACCTTTAAAAATAATATGCACATTTCTGAAAATCTATCTTCTGTTGCAGCACTGCCACCAAGCATTTCCCACAGGATGGTCCCAACGTAAAGCCAGTGTTCTAGCTACAATAATCTAGGGTATGTGGGGTATACCTTGTGTATACTTGCAAGCCCCCTATGGGGGAAGGGGGAACAGAATACTGATGCAGTGGATGGTGCACAGATCTCAAACTGGTTATTCAGAATATCTAAGTTCTACTGTCAGAGATGTGAGATCTGTCATTCTCCAATTTATTTGCTTTATACAGTCAGCAAGTTCTCAGTCACACTGTCAAGCGTAGGGTAGGGCTGTAATTGTCTCATTTGGGACTTCTGGTATACACCTTCTTTAAGAGTGTTTGCTCAAAGCTTTCCCAGATTTGTAAAGGTCCAGGCAAAGGTTTAGGGCTCCCATTCCAGAGTAACAAAAAATCTTATTTGCATAAAAATGATGGAAATTGGACAGTAAATCTAGAAAGTTGGTTTGTGAAAAACAGTGCATCATGGGACCCTCTGGGATCCTTGCTTGGGTTGGCAGAAGCTCTGCTCGTTGTGAGGCAGGTGAGGAAAAGGCTAGGATAGAAATTAGATGTGTGTTTTTCGGCCTTAGAGATTTAATTCTTAGTGGATTGGTGCCTAGTGTTAAATATAAATAGCTTAATGAGGAGCTCAAAGCTTTTCATACCCACTATTTCAGATAATTCAAAGAGCAGAGGGACAAGAAGGCTAAGAGGCCTGTCTCATAAGACTCGTCTTTAGGAGTAAGGTGAAAGGAGGAACAGTGCTGATCCTGTAGTTACAGTGAAGGTTAGCTTAATGAATCTTGCTGTGTTCCCCAGAGTCTCAACAGGTCCACTGTACAGCTGTGTTGAAGCTGTGTCTAAGATTTTCTGGACTCAGGAAAAGAGGTGTCAGCTCAGGGCACCACAGTTACTGGAGTTCTATGGGCTATCAGACGGTTATGTGTTTGAATGCCTGTGTAACGTTTAGTTTTACCATTTCGCCCTCCCTCTGACTTACAACCAAGACTATCAGCTGGGAAAGGTGCCACAGTGTGTGGCCTATGTTGATGAAGGAACCCCCCGGAAAGAGTTCCATCATTACAATGATGCCATAAGAGATTGACCTATGTGGTAAAAGGCACTTCAGAGAAGTACAGTGGTTCACCAAACTAACTCCCCACCAAGGAAAGGTTGTGTCACAAGCAGACATGGGAAGGTACAGAAGAAGAATGTGCTGGAGCTTTGGCATGACATCCATTTATGGTATTTGAGGAGAGGGATCATGCATTGGCCACTGCCCCCATCACATCTTCTCAATTATGTAGTCTAACCCTAGATGGAAAGATGCAGTTATATGAAGTGCACCAGCCTGGTACGAGCTTTAGCGTGGTTTGCACATTACGAGTTTGACTAGCCTGGTGTATCCTTTTTAAACTTGTAAGGCTTCAATTTGTGGCCTCATCAGTTGCTATCTGGGGAGAGCCTGCCTGAGCTGTCGTAATCTTGTGTAGTTCATATTATGAGACTGGTCCTGGGGGAGCACAGTGACAAGGGCTCCCTTATATTTTAGAATGTGCTGTTTTCACCAGCAATAGGATTGCCGCAAGGTTTGCTCGAATACTTTCAGTATCTGATTAGTGGGAACTTGTGTCGAGCTTGCAAAGTGGTTATGACCTGCAGAGCAAAAGATGTGACTTTTCTTTAACAGCCTCTCCCATTAGAATGCCAGTGAAATGGGAGTCATAGAAACATAACATAGAAAATGATGGCAGATGAAGGGCTAGTAGCCCATCCAGTCAATCCAAACCTGTCTAATATGGGGACTGTACCCTTGTCAATCCTTCATACCACCACCCCCCAACTCTGCTGTCTTATATACTATTCCCATATGCCTGTCTCTTCCCATTCCCTTTTAAACCCCAGAGTTTCAGCCTCAGTGACCTCCTTCAGAAGCTTGTTCCAGTCCATTGCCATTCTTTCTGTAAAAAGATGCTTCCTGACATCCTTCTTGCCCCCCAAACAGTTTCAGGAAGTTACCCCTGGCACCCATGTTGCCACTCACTGTGAACAGCTCGTTGCTGTCCACCTTGTTTATTCTGTGGAGGCACTTTAACTTCTCAGACGTGTCAACCCTCTTTCTGCTGTCCTCCATTGTTTACATGTTAAGATCCCCCAAACACTTCTCACAGGACCTACCCTGTTGCCCAGTATCATTTTGGTAGCTAATTTCTGCACTGCCTCCAACCCATCCCTGTCCTTCCCTCAAGTGCGGGCTGCAGAATAGCACAAAATACTCCACGTGAGGATGAATGAGGGGATCTATAATGGAACTGTATTATCTCTTTCCTTATGCTAGTGATCTCTGTCCCTGTGTACCCCAGCATTCGATGTGCCTTGCCCAGAGCCTTACCACATTGTGCCAGTACCTTTGTGATCTCCATCATTAACATTCCTTGGTCTCTTGCTCTGATGTGCTGTCCACCACCCCATTCATTCTGTACTCCGTTCTTGGCCCTGTCTACATTACCTTGCCATTTTGTGTGTTAAATTTCAGCTGCCAAACTTTCAGCCACCTCTCCAGAGTTTCTCCCTCCTCACTCTCCACTTTTCTAGAGATAATGGTGTTGTCCATGAAGAAGCATATCTTTCCCTGAACCCTCTCCCCTATATCACAAATAAATATGTTCAGGAGAACCGGTCCTAGAAACCATCATGGGCACTCCACTCATAACTTCCCTTTCCCCTGAATGTTCTCCATTTAGGACTACCCTCTGGGTCCTCCTACTCAACCAATTTTTCTCCCACCCCATAATCTTGGCCCCCACCATCAAGTCACCCAACCTCTTTATCAGTGTCTCACGTGGGACTGAGTCAGAGGCTTTGCTAGAGTCTGTAAGACATTAACTGTCTGACCCTTATCCATGGCCTTAGTCACCCAGTTGAAGAATTCAATCAGGTCCCTTTGGCATGACCTCCCAGTGGTAAATCCATGCTGTCTGGAATCCTACAGCCCATAGGCCCCCAGGAACTGGACTGTCCTTTCCTTAACTAAAGACTCCAAGAGAATCATAGAGAGACTCAGTGATAGAAAATTACCTTTCTAAAGCTATCTTTAAATACATATGCCCTTGGTTCAGTTTCTACACTAGGGCAAAGTAAACATTGCAAGGGTATCGGCAGATGGTGCAAGAGTAATGCCCTCAAATGGCTGTTAAATGAAAGTATTTTCAGCGTTTTTCAAATTGGGTAGCGGACTGCTTCAGGGTGGACCTGCCTGAAAATGTCCAGGTTTCTAGGTGGGCCTGTATGACACCATCTCAGAAAAAGAGGTAGGCTTGTCCATTTCCCCTTCAGCTTGAATTTAAAGGTTGCATTTTTTTCTGTAGGGACACAGGAGAGGGGCCATAATTAGATTTTGGGACAGCTTCAGTGGTACTGTATGGGGTGGGGGATGACTTTACCTTTTTGCAGAATAAGTAGAAAGCATGGGGACTGCGCCTTGAGCATAAGGCTGCAGTAATGTTGAAAAGGTTATCATGAATGGTTAAAAAGACTCTAAAAAGCCACTTAACATGCAATAAACACTGACCATGATGCAACCTCAACAAAAATAGTTGAAAATAAGATCTGTAACCAGAAAGGTCCCATTTATATCATACCCACAGGAACAATAACTGGCATAGTGTTAATTCTAGTTTATCCTTTTTTGGGTAGGAGGTAAAGGCAGTGCATCTCAGGTTTCAGAACTCAGCACTGGTTAAGATTTATTCAGTTTACAGTGTAACGAGGGATGTTAGAAACATGGATGATAATTTTCCCAATGATCACTTAAGATTACTAGATAAAATAAATGTTGCACAGGTTATGCAGGTTATGCAGAGGCACATCAATGACAGCTGGGTACTTCTTTGAAGCCCAGTGTGGTGCTTCTGTGGTATCAGGGGATGTATCAAGGGAAAGCACTCATGTTTTCTGTGCCAATCAGTCCATCCTGTTCAGAAACCCTAGAACCACAATTTCAGCTCTAGACCGCCATACTAAAAATAACAATTTAATCCATTATGGACACAATCCTCCAAGGCTTTGTGGGCTTCCGCAAGAAACTATACAATCATTCCTGAAGTCTGTTTGAAATTACATAGGACTGCTTTGGTTTTGCTAGAAGCTATCTAGTGTTTAAAAAAAAACACACACACAATTACTTAAGGGTTTTACTGGATATAAAATAATGGTCTTAAAGTGATCTTGGTTTAGATTAGCAAGGGATTGTATTGTCCCTTGTTGTACTTTTGTCTTATGGCCAGATCATGGCACTGCTGTGTAACATGGTTCCTGTGCATGTCACTTGAAGATCAATTAGTGCCCCCCACAAAAAAAAAGCAGCCAGAAAATTGTAGTTTTTTTTCTAATTTACTATATGTTTTGCGCAACCAGACCCCTTTAGTCCCTAGCCCCGTCACCTTCCTTCTCTGGGACTTACTGTACCTCTCTCCTGTGTTTCCCCGTAGATGACCTCCTATGGGAAGGGCTGCCCCTTTACCCCCAAGCAGAGTGAAAGTGTTGGTTGAGAAGAGAGATCCTCAGTTGGCAGTGCAGGACCTATAGCAGAGCAGAGCATTCTGCGGAGTCGGGGAATTTATGTTTTTCTTCCCCTTCCCCTGAGCATTGCGAGGATGTTGTGTCTGACACTGAGGCATCAGATTGCTGACGCTTACATCCCCACTCACTTGCTCCATGGCGCTACCACTTGGTAGGTAAACATTTTCAAATCCCCGCCGAAGCATCATTTTCCACCTGAGATATGAAAACACATTTTGGTCAGGATTTGAAAAACTACATCTATCACATTCATAAGGTGGTGTGGTAAAATGACTATATTGAAAATTTAGGGTCAAAATATTGAAAATTACCAAAGTTGTGAGTGAGCATAGAACAATGTCAACATATGCTCATAACTTTGCTTTTTTTTAATATTTGTACCCCAACATTTCTACATACCCGTCTTATGAACCCACCTTATGAACACAGTAGGTGAAAAGTTTCAAATTCTGGCCGAAACGTCATTTTGCACCACAAGTGCTAAAACACATTTTGGCCAGGATTTGGAAAAATGACAGCAGTCACATTCATAAGGTGGTGTGAAAAATGGCTATGTTGAACATTTGGGGTCAAAATTTTGAAAATTACCAAAGTTATGAGCAAGCGCTGAACAATTTCAGTGTATGCTCATAATTGTAGAACCAAAAAAGCAAACAGGGAAATGTTATAAATTTTAAGTAGTAGTCAGTTGTAACTTTTTATTATGTTTTTTCATTATAAAGTTTTCTATGCGACACTAATATGCTGGATGTGTGGAATAGCACTCTGCCTCGCAGCTGACATATTTAGTTCTAGTCCCCCCACTACATCATCAGTACTGTGACCTCACTGACTGCAACATCACAGGTGACTGACCTTGCAGCTATTGACTGGCTCTTTCTGAGTAGCTGTGATATCACAGTCAGTGAGGTCACAATGCTGATGATGTAGTCGGTGGACTAAAACTAAATATGTCAGCAGCCAGGCAGAGTGCTACTCTACAGATAACACCTACTAACATCAGATAAAAAAAATCTTCTAACTACCCAAAGGGAAAAGAATAGCTCTTTAAACTGGACATACCTTATTTTCTCACATCGCAGTTGTCGGTTCCAGCAGCAAGACATGTCTTTGATCAGAGAGTGGATTTATGTGGATTTATGCCATGGGACATGTTCAGGAGAGTGGGGGGTGTGGAGGGTGGGGTGGTAGGTGCTGAATTGAGAGGTCAGGGTGGTGGTCTGTAAGGGGGGGGGTGGTTGGATTGCCGATGGACCTTTTTCTTTTTTATGCAGGTTAAACTTAAAAAAAAATAAAAAGGAGGGAGAGCAATGAGGAATGGGTTTCTTTATTTTATGGGCCCCAAACTGACACTGGGGATTGGGCACCTCAGTGTCAGGATGATCTTTGGGGTGGGCATACCGGTGCCATCATGTGCAGTATTTTATGTGAAGGGGGTAGGTGACCTGGAGGTGAAGGGGAGAAAGACAAGCGGTAACAGTGGTGAGCACCATGGTCCAGTTATCACTGTATGTAATTATTAGAAATTAAATATTAAAGAAGTAAAGATTGTGAAACGGGGGTGGGCGACCTGGAGAGGAGGGGGGGAGAAAGAAACCGTACCGGGGGGCACCTCGGTCAGTTTAAGAAATATTTATTAATTTGATAGGTTAGCTACCTAGATGGCTAGATGGAGAGATATATGGAGATCAGGGGATTGGCGGCTCACTGCTCCAATTGAAGCCAGCAACATGATTCCAGCTGTGGCTTCAATATTCAAGAAAGTCCCACTGTTTTTTGTTGTGAAAGTCTTCACTAAATCCACCACCTCCCTACACTATCTGACGCTGACAGCACAACTCTAGCTGCAGTTTCACAATTCAAGAAAGTACTGCTCATGAAAGAAGAGTTTGGAGTTAGTTTTTTTCTCACGGATTTTTTATGAGATCTCATGAAAAAACAATGGTTCACTAAAGAACTGTAAGAATAAAACTAAGACCAAACTCTTCTTTTGTGAGCCAGGGTTCTTCTTTCATGAAACTCACAAAGAAGAATTTTGGCTCATGAAAGTAAAATCAGGAGCCCTCACTAAGCCTTCCACCTAGAATTTTAGGAATGTCTCAAAACCATATTTTGGGGTCATTTTTAAAAAGACAAACACAAGAATCAAGCTAAATGGGTCTTGTTTAGCTAGATTGACGTGCTTTTCTCCAGGGCATAGGTTTTCAAGTTTTTATTTATTTATTTTTTAAATAAAAAACAAGATGGCTGCCATACGAGAGATTTTTTTCTCACAAAAGAAGAATTTCAGCTCAAGAAAGAAGAATCTTTTTTCATGATCTGAGAACACTCAATTTGTATCTGACATATATATGAAAGACCCTACTGAGGATGCTCAGAACCGACATTTCATATCCTTATAACTCAGAAATATGTATGTGTGTGTGTGTATATATATATATATACACACACACACACACACACTTATACACACTTACCAGACCAAAATTGGGCATCTTTCTAGGGCAAGCAAATTTCCTAACAAAATTCTAAACCATCTAGGCTTCAGGTGAGAGCAAAAAAAACTGATTTTTCCACTTTTTTCATTATCCAGATCTCAGAATCTGGATATCTGACCATTACAAAACTTACCAGACCAAGAGACCACACCTCCCAGACCACGCATGCAACATTTCATGCAGCTCCATTGAATAGGGACAAAGCTAGTAACGTGCACTACTGTGCCCCTGTAATAGATAAATATATATAAAGATATAGCTATATAGTTATATTTCTATATACTGGATAGATAGATAGATTATCTATGTATTTTTGAGACTTCTTCTCTTTCTGTGATCTGTTAGACCACAGATGCATATTTCTGCAGTGTGATGTTAAGGGCTATATATGGTGATTATGGGCATTTAAGGTGTCCGTAGATTTTTTTTTTTACTTTAAGCCTGATGTTGTACAATGGTGTTGAATGGCAAGAGTGTTTGCTGTAGTATATTCTATACCATTTTTATACTAGCCGTTTATAAGGTCGGATCACGGAAAAAAAAAAAGTTGTAAGAAGGCAAAAAACATATTTCCATTTTCACATCTTAACGGCAAGTCAGTTGTATTAAAATCTGCAAGAAAATTGCTGTCTGTCCATTATATCTGACTTCCAAAAATGTTAGGGATGCTCCATGGTGGTGTGGGGATTAAAAACAAAAACAGACTGGGTTCCCTGCCTAGTTTGCTGTGGAATATTCAGTTTGTTTAAAGACAGATTTTAATAAATACAATTAGAAAGGGTGATTTAGTCTGCAATCCCACATAATCCATTATACCTAAAGACTATATTTCACTATATTGAAAGAAAAGTAAAAATCCCATTTTTTTTAATGTGTGGAAGGTATTTCTTTTTTAAATATATAGAACCTATGCATGTACAGTATTATAATCAACCTGAAATCTCAAATTCATTGTCTTGTCTGAGGGCCTGATTTTCAATGGCTTCTGTGCATAATTAAACAGGGTGCATCATACGTAATGCAAAGCCTATGCTACGCTCAGAGGTTGATCTGTCACGCTATCTTTGGCAGCAAATATCAAGCAATATTTAGGTTCATAACTTGTTGAGGGGGTGGAAGTAGGACCATTCTTCTGAGAGGATTTGGCTTGGGGGGATAAGAGAGAACAACCTTGTCATTCAAGTCCAGCTACTGTAACTAAAGAGTTAAAAGCAAAAGTAGGCAAAAATATTGGGCTGCTAAAAGCACTGAACCATAACTTTCATTTAAAAAAAAACAGATTTATGGTCCCTTTATAAAATGTTGCAGCTATTATGCTGCAGATATATTAACTTGGGAGTAACTTTGCTGTGAGATGATAAAGATGATGGAGTGTTCAGAAGTGACTTGGTTCAGTATAATATGCACAATTTGTTAATAGCATGCAAAAAAAATCACTTGAGAGTTAAATGTAGAGATCTAGCATATAGATCTTCAATTTGAAAACCAGGCCCTAAACAGTTGCTAGATTAAAGACCATACCAGACTACACATTACCAGTGATGTGCGATTTCCTGGTTGAGACAAAAATCCATAGATAAGACGCACCAAAGTATAAAATGTGGGGTGTCTCTCTCTTTCTCTTTCTCTGTTTCTCTCTCGCCCTTAGATAAATCGCTCCGGAATATAAGACGCAAGTACCAGAATCAACGCGATCACTGGGCAAAAAACAGCATCTTATATTCCGTCAAAAATGGTAATTTCTAGAGCAAAGTTTTTTTTTTTAATCAATAGACTGTGATCATCCATTAAGAAAAAATTATGTCAAGTAATTTTGAGATTAGGAAATTTAAAATCATATGGCAGGTAGAGGAGTTCTAGAGTACATGAGTTGGCTCCAAATGTCTTCTTTCTAGAGACTGACCCTAGTGAACTCGTCTCTGAAACTACTTATGTAGTCATGCTTTGGACTTCTCTGACCATAAAAAAGATGGCGCCTTTCCCAGGCTTAAAGGGGAAGGGAATCCTTACAGAACTGTTGCTTACCCCTGCTCTCTTTTTGCATACATCCTTCAAATGTTTTTTTTTGTTTCATAATAACTTAGAAACATGGACAGTGATGGTAGAAAAAGACTTGAATTCAACCCAGTCTGCCCAGAATTCTACCTGTTACACCATGACCTATAGCCTAATTGGGGGAACTCTTTGATAAACCACCTGGCCTTTAAAACCTGCTCTGTATGTAGCCCCACTATTGTATCATTTTCTGTGCCCCAACCAGTGACATCATTAAATCCAGTCAGTCAGCGGCTCTGTATGTAGTCCACCTGTTATAAAATGGATAGAAAAATTGCTGAAAGCTGATTGGTGAAGAAACCATTATACCAATGATATTATCCTAACACATTACAGGTGAAACTAGTGCCCACACAACAGCTTTCTTATGACTGTAAACACTTAAATGGATCCATTTTATAATCACAGTAAAGCACTTTAGGGTGTATGTCACTGGAATAATATTACTTCTCTGGTGATTGAAGACCCTTGGCCTGCGATCTCGTGCCTCACAGTGCACCTGAGATGTGACATTATCCCAGTATGACACATGCCCTGGCATGCCTTATTCCTTAATTTGGCCATTATATATGCTCCGAGTGAAATTGTTGGTTGCACTTAGTCAGTGGCTCTTGATGCAGACACCACTGCTTGTATTAAAGAGCAGGGAGACAGAAAACATACAGTATGTAGAAAGAGGTCATGGTGTAAGAAGATTAAAAAAGGAAAAAATGCTACGAATGCTACACTGGGTCCTTCCTTTTAATGAAAGAGCTTGTGAAAGTGAGACAAAAAAGACTGAGCAGGATACAGGTACCTGAAGTTTACTGCTTAACTGCAACTTTTTAACAAGAAGCAAAATGTCATCCTTATGGCCAGTTAGCCAATTATAACTCAGAAAGTTCAGCAGTAGTGCCTCACTGTTAACAGCAGCCCTTGGACTTAGGGCTGGTCTGACAACACATACTTTTTTGCATAGTACTATGCTACAGCAGTGGCAGTCATATCGCACTAACTTTTTGTCTGCCACCGTTACATCTAACCTCCCAGTTCAATTAGGTCTTCTGGAATAATTGCAGTGATAGTAAATGTACCCCAAACAGCAATTGCTTGCACTCTTTTACAATGATTCTCAATTGGCTTCTTAGGGGTTTGTAAGTCTGGGAAGAATTTGCTGGGTAGGTAAGCTAAATTAATTCCCAGAGGACCAATTTCCATCAAGGACTGTGTGAGGGAAATCACAATTCATACTTTCCCAAGTAGTTACTTAGATTCCAATTAAACTAATGCATCAACATTACGGATGCTAAGCCTGAGAGTGCAGCCTCATTACCCTGTTGGATAGCAATATCATGAAGGCGAAACTGTACAGAAAAAGTTGTATAAAAATCACGGCTGCACAAAACAGCTTATAGGCCCATTTGCAGCCGATGTGGAATTGTATATTTAATGAATTAATTCAGTGATGGGAAATAAAGTTTACCGCGTGGTAAATGAGTCTCATACTGTGCATAGTTAAAGTCGCTCACAGAAGACACTGAAATGCACCAGAAGATGCAGTCTTGCACTGAACTGTGATTCCCTGAGACTGACATACAGCTGGGCACATGACCACTACTGGCACCATCAAAATAAGACCCAAGTATCAGCATTGTCAAATAGTAAGCACCACACTACCTGAGATGTCCCTAATTTTGCACCTTAGAATTACCATGTCCTACATCTGTTTCAGGTGGAAAGTTGCTGCCCATACAGAGAAGGGCTGTAAATTCAGCCTGTAAAGCAGAAACCCATGCTGTTTTAAACCAAATTAAACTTTGCAAAAATAAAGACACTAGGTACCTCAGTATTCTGAACTTGTATCGCCATGTTTGATGATGTGTTCCGCATTATGAGGGCCAGTGTCCCACATTGTCGAACACTTTGAGTATCAGTGTCCCACATTGTCAAACACTTTGAGTGTCAGTGTCCCACATTTCAGTGACTGTAGGTTGAGAGGTATGCATGACCAGTCTAGCAGCTGATAATTTGATGCTTTCTGCTTCAAAGCTTAATTTACTCATCTTAATCCATTAAAAACCTAAAATGTAGTTACAGTACCCAGTAATAGACTGATTAGATGGATAGATAGACAGAAAGAGATAGACAGATTTTTTTTTTTGTTATAAAATGGGTTGGACATTTTTTTATACCAGACTGACTAATAAGTTCTGAGACCCATATGTTAATTTCTCAGAAATGCACCGGTTGGAACAAGTTCAGTCAATAAGAGTTGAAATGTAGGGTAATTGCATACACAATTAATGAGCCACCTCACATATACCTGATTGTCACGACAAACATGTCTGTCACCTTTACTCACTAAAAACCTTCAACAAGGCCATTCAAAGTATCACAAACTTAAATTAAAGAAGAATTAAGCATTTTTATCCCCTCTTGATACCCTCCTCACACAAACAAATTTTAAAAATGAAGTACTATTGACAGTTTTAATTCCTGGTGTTTCATTTGTGGCATTGAGAAATCCCTCCTCCTATCCTAACTTGCCAGGATAATCTCTAATGATTATCCTGCCACTGATAAAATGGAGACCTTGGCCACATAAACCGTTAAGCCTTCTGTTGTGTGTGAGGGGGTGACCATTCTGCCAGTAGAATTTTGCAGAAGTGTGAATTCCTGTATTCCTCAATAAACAAACATTCTAGCTACTCCAGCTGTGGAAAGACAGATGATTGACAGGTAGGAAAGGATTACTTTTTACTTGTAACTTTTAATAAAAAAAAAAATACCTGTTTCTAACAAAAAAATGTGGCTTTTGTTTTTTAACTTTTTTTTTTGGTTTACCCATTTTATAAGCACAATAAGACACTCCAGGTCATTGGTTGTCTGAGGTTAATGCACCTCCAGGTTCTAAAGGCACTGGGCGTAAGCACTTCATGCCTCATTACACATCTGGGCATGCATTACCCCAGGCAACCAATGACCTGTCATGTCTTATTGTTTACATATAATGCTTTTCCAAGGCACAAAATGTTTTATAATTTCCACAGTGTTCTGATATTGTATCTACATGTTTGATGATGTATCCCACAGTATAAGGGCCAGTGTTATGGTGGAAAAAATGGTGTCAGTACCTTTCCATTCCATTTTAAGTTGCCCTTTTTCTGTCTTGTAAGATGCACCTTCATTACCAGTTTTAAAATTGGTTTAGGCTTTTCTGAGATTTGAGTTTAAGGAGAGCTGCTTTTAATGTGTTTTCCTCAGGTTTTCATCAACATTCTTGCCTGTTCGTTATCTTCTATTTTATTCATTTATAATGAGACAATACAAATTTCCTCCATCTGGGGAACAATACAAAGAGGCAAGAATATATTGCAATGTGTTGTCATACAGTATATAAAGGGTCCTGAGGATATAGACCTAGTTGTGGAGGGCAACCTAAAATATAGAAATTGCATCCTACACATTTCACTATGAATTGCTACATATCTGTAGTTGAGGTGCACATGGCAAATATCCTTAGAGTCTTGCGAGTTACCAAATGCCCTGCTGCACAGAAGAGGCTACAGGTGCCATGTCACGTACCCTAAGGCAGAATAAGAATCCAAGAGTAGATTCTTTGATTACATTAGTCTATAAATAAAAATTGTGCTCCCTTTAACAAACTAAGCATTCCAGCATTTGCAGCAGTGAATTTTGGCACTGTTAAATTATCATTGGGTAAAAAGAGAAGATGGAACTGCTGCAAAAAACCCTCAATGGTTCCTAGCTGTTTATAAACACCCATTTTTTAAGTAAGTAAATAATTAAGCCACAACAGGATGTGCTTTACAGTTTTTTTTTTGCCATTCACTTTTTATTGATTTTAACAAATTAATACAGAGACTATGAGAACAAAGTAGAAAAGCCAGGTGTGCTGGTACGTATGCTTTACAGGTTTTTAATGCATGTTCCAAGTGGTGAAAGAATGCATGAGGCCAAAGGCTGAGTGTCCTTACACCGATCGGAAATGCATTAAAATCCAATGATGCACACCATGGAGGGGCTTATTACACTTATAAAATGGCTCTTAGTAGTTTTTTTATGGAGGGAAAATGAGATTCGGCACCTGACCGTGCATTTATAAAGATTTAATGAACATTCAGGAGATGTCTCTCGGCCAGTGAAATTTTTAGATTTTTTTCCCCTGCCATTTTATTAAGGGAAACAATTATTTAAGAGCCCCACTACCCAAGTGTGGGGCTGGTCCCAATTGGGACTTAGTGTGCAAAAACATTTTTTTTTTCATTACAGTTTTCTGCAGTATGTTATATTGTATCAGACTGTTTCTGCTGATTTCCAAGCTGACATTTTCTGTAACTACAAATCCCAGAATTCCTTGCAGCTGACATCAAGGTAGGGCTGCAACAGTGGGAGATTCAATAGCCAGCAGAGTATGTTAGAGCTTTTATAAGCTCTGATCAGATGTTTGCTGATCCTGCTGTCCTCCTGGGCCTAAGTACAGTCCCCTGTGACTCTACTTAGCCCAAGGAGGACAGTGGGACCAGCAAACAAAAGATAAGAGCTTATAAAAACTCTTACTTGCAATGCAGACTATTAAAGATCCAACTGCTGCAGCCCTGCTTTGATGCAAGCTGCAGAGGATTCTGGGATTTCTAGTTAAGGAAAATGGCAATATGGAAGTCAGCAGAATCAGTCTGATATGATCTACTATACTTCAGTAAAGCAGTAAGTAAACAAAAAGGTTTTGCACACAAAGTGCAGATTGGAAGCACTGCTGGTTATTCCTCTTTAACATAATTTTTGTTGTGACTAAAATGAACTAGCAGGCGCCATACGGGGCTCTGTGATCATACGTGGGGCAGGGGCATCAGGGCTAACTGCAGCACAAAAAACAAATGCTCCAGTATGGTGTACATATGTTGAAATGTGGTCCCATACAAATACATTTCAGAACAATAATGAACAGCAAGAATCAAGTCAACATAGGCATGAAAAAGGAGAGCATAATAACGCAGATTCATTCTTTAATATTACCTGCTGTGTAAAACAACAAAAAATGTTTCAAATCAATGGGTGGGGGGTGGATTCGTAATTCAGAATGCTGAACGGCAATTCAGCCTATTGGAGCTAAACCAAAAATTCAGTTCTGACAGCCGCATAATGGGTTTAGTGTCTCTGCAATGAAAAGCAAGTTAGTAGCACGCCATTCAGTTTAAATATGAAGAATTCAATTACTGTTTTGGCAGATTTCACAGATTTGGCAGACAAATAGAAAGTTAATGGAAAACAGTAATAGAAGTCCTGGTTTTATGCTACAACAATTGAGATTGTATTTAAGTGTTTAATTTAGAGTGTGCTTGGTGAAAGCATTTATGAATTATTGACTTTTTTTTATCAACACACTTCACAGCAAAATTCATTAAGGGCTGATAATTCTGGAAATGCATTGTGCGGAGCCATTGTATTATAGGGTGCTTGAACGGCACTTTCATTCACCATTGCATGGGTATAATTTGAAAAACATAATTTAAAAAGTCAGGATGGAGATTAATCCCGTCTCTTATTAAATAACGGATTAGCACTTCATGTGCTGTAAGAGACAGATGTCTGTCAAGGTTTTTTTTTTTGGCTATAAAGCATGTCAGGGTTTTAATGAATACCTTATCAGTTGGGAATTTTTTGACCATTTCCATGTAGAGTCCAGGCTAACATTCTGGAGTTGGTAGGGTGAACAGAATATAAACTTAATGATATTTCTTTATTAGTAACCAGAGCATTTGATAGGCCATCATCAAAGTGGATGATAAATGAAACGGCATGTTATTTTTTTAAACTGTATCCTTTTTTTTTAAATTTATTTGAATTTTTTTTATCTGGAAAGATGCACTAGG